>CM028130.1:876602500-879002500 GCA_016271365.2 Neoceratodus forsteri
ATTTGGCTGGAAGTCCAGGAATCTGGGGGATTCCAGTCAGGTGGTATCAGCCCTGGTACTTTTTGGGTAACCAGGCAGCAGTGCATGGTGCCAGATATCTTGTGGACTACTGGAGGTGGCGACCTGGGCAAGGCACCACGTGAGCATGATGGATCCGAAGACCAGGTGGCAGATCTGATGCGGCTCATCCATTTTCTGAATGGACGATGGATGGCAGCGGACCAACGATGAAGGGAGGTGGAGCACTGATACCAGATGTTGTTAAACAGGTTCCAACTGGAGAGTTCCGAGGAGGAAGCGAAGGATTCTGAGGAGGATTTGTGGGCTCTGGAGGAGGACCCCCCAATGGAATTATCATGGCTCACTACAGATTTTGTGGTTCCTGAGCTACCAGTGTTCCCAGGCTGTTATTAGATCAAGGACAAAGGAGGAGATAAGTCCCCAGGTAAGACTGTGACTGACTATGTTAACCCTGGGGTGAAGACTTCAATCAAGTCTGAAGAGGACAAGATGGTTGAAGGGACTTGTATTGCTAATGCTGTTAGAGATGCCATTGCCAGTACCCCATGTACTGACTGGGGGAAATTGCAGGCAGGGGATCCTTATGTGGCCCAGTTAGTGACTTATGTTTAAGTCCACGAGGGTGGCATGGGTACCAGTGGTATGGGTGTGGAACCACTGTGGCGGTTTGAGCAAAGACAAAGTACCCTATATCATATGAAGCCAACCCCCTTACTAGACGTGTAGATGCCAGAGTAGTAGTACCCATGCCTATAGAGAGGAGGTGATGGAGAATGCTTGCTCCAGTCACTCTAGGCCAGTGGGCCATGAGGAAGACTTGGCAAAAATAATGCCATTTTTCTACTGGCCAGGAATGTACCAGCAGGTGGCTACCTATCTGAAGGCCAGTGCTAGGTACTGTAAGATAGAGGTACCAAGAAGGAGAGTGGAAGGAGTAACCCAAAGGGTAGAGGGCCACAAGAAATGGCACCCTTGGAAGAGGGGGAGACTCCCATGTAGGGCAGAAGGTGCAAGGTGGTAGAAGATGTCTAACCTTGATACACCTCTGTACAAATGCATAAATGTTTTAAGGAATGACACCTCAGGGGTTTTGAGATGAACTGGCTGTTTGCTTTCAGCTTGGGAAGTTCTTTATCTGCCTGGAGGTGTCTGTTGGGACCCACTTGGGATGGGACAACAGGGGCTTGGGGGTCAAAGGAATACCATCAGGTTATGATAACGAGAATCAAAATGAAAAGAAATGTTTATGCTTTTGGAAATAGAAAACGTGCCCAGGGCCATTGGGATCAGGTATGGGATGAGACCTATGATGAGGCCCCAGTCGTGTAAACCATAAGCTTCGTGCGGCCTATCAGATAAAGTCGTTCCTGTCCCACGAAGCCCGTCTAGCCATTGCTCTTGGTAACTTGCTGCCCTTTATTGACTACTGCTCCCCTATTTACTCACGCTCAACCACAGCCCTGAATGAGTGCCTGTGCTCAACCTACAACAACATTTGCTGCTTTGCTCTCCTGGCACCATACCTCACCCACCACTGCCACCGGTACCAGACACTTGGTTGGCTCCCACTCCAACTTAGGTTTGACTGCTCGCTTGGCTGTATCCTGGACTGCACCATTAGGCACAGTGATGCCTTTCCATATACATCTCTCTTCAAGACCAATGCACCTTTGAGAAACTTGTATCCATCCTCTGTCTCCCCGTGGAAATCCCAAAAGTTTCCTTGGCTATGGGTGGAAATGCATTATCTGTTGCTGCTTCCACTCTCTGGAATAGCCTCCCTGCACCTGTCTGCGCACTGGATACTCATGCCATCTTCATGACCCACCGCCAATCCTGGCTGATTGACAAGGCAAAGTGCCGCTGCTCCCCTGGTTAATCTTCCCTCCTCCCCTAACTGCCCTCTGCACATGTTAGCGAGCTCCCGAATAGTCTGCCCTCAGTGTGCTCTCTTGTATGCACTAATAACAGATGTCACTTTATCCTGCTGTAAATACTATACAGTTAGCCTTTTCTAAGTTACCCTAATGAACTACTTGTTTTAGAAAATATGCTGTACAGCCTCTCCTAGCTTCTGCTTCTCCTATTATGTAATGTATTCTTTTTCCATACCCACCAGTTGCCTGTAACTGCACTATTTATAATTTATGCACCAGTGCTGCCTGTATTTTTCACTGTTGTAAATGTACCTTGCCTACCGTGATGTCTGCATCCTCTCGCAATTGTCCTCACTTCATTGTATGTTCTCTCTGTGTAATGCCACCTGTTGTGGCCTGGCTCGTGCCTGAAAACAGTCTCTCGGATCAGCACACTTACCCAGTTACCAAAGACTTTAATAAATACATAAATAAATAAATAAATGTTATAAAGTTAGAGATAGAAAGATAGAGAAACAGCTTAAGTACCTACAAACCTAACTAATCATGTCATGAGTAGTAGAGTATATGAACTGGCCACCAGAGGTGAAATTTAGATAGGTGGGCCAGTGTGTAACTGTCCTTAGAGAAAAAAGGTGTCTGTGTTTTCACACTTGACTAAGTTTGAAGCTAAGCTAAGACCAGAGAGGAGTCTTTAGGAAGCAGTATGGCTAAAGAAAGCTATAGCCAGGCTACATAGTAGTGCTGAATTAACACTGTATTTTCTTTTCTATAAAGATTTATTTTATTATTTTATTTTTCTACAAAAATATAATGCTGAACGCTTTTATGCATTTTTTATGCACCTAACATTTTGTCTGCCTGTTTGTGTGAAATCCCACGTCCCTATGACAGAGAACCGCAGATCAAATAGGATCTGGGGCTGCAGCAGTGAGTAGGGAAATGGGCACACTAGGTGTGCCTTATGGTCCTTGTCTGTCGATAGACTATGTTTCTATATGGAAGAGCTGCAGTGTTTGCAACAGTTCCTGCAGCTCCTTCAGTTTCTGCCTCTCTGCCTCGGGTGCAGGGCAGATGTATCAGCTATAATTTCTCTGTTAAGGACCATTTTCAGCGCATCCCAGAGAATGCTATGTGTAGTTTCTGGGGAGGAGTTATCCTGAAGGTACTGTGGGATATGATCCTCCAGCTTCTGGAACAAGATTTCATCTTGCAGAAGGCCTGGAAGTAAAGTCCGGTGTGTGGGTTTTTTAGACTTACGCAGGGAGAACTGGGCCATTACTGGAGTGTGGTCAGACAAATGATTTGGGTCAGGTCCGACCTTGGCCAGGCAGTCTATGTGCTTAGCTGTGGGGAAGAGATAGTCTAACCTTGAGTAATCATGGTGTCATGGGCAAAAATGTGAATATTTGGTCCTAAGGGGGATCAAGTGCTGCCAAATATCCAAAAAGCCGATATGCTGCAGGGTACGATGGACATATTTTTGGGTGGAGGATAACTGGAGTGGTTTTGGAGAGGAGGCATCCTGCTCAGGATTAAGCATGAAGTTTAGATCACTCCCCATTATGAGGTGCCTCTGAAGCAGGTTAAGCAGTTTGCCAAAAAATGCTGGAAAAAAAACTGTTTTCAGTCCCTGGAGGAAAATTTCCATTTGCAAGAGTTAACTGCTGACCATACAAGGTACCAGTTTGGATAACACATCTACCCTCCGAATTAGATTCACAGCACTGTGGTGAAAAAGGAACACCCTTCTTGATTAGTGTGAGTACCCCCCTCTCTGGCACCCTAATTTACGCGAGGAATATTGTATCTTGTCAAAATCCAGTTTTAAAATGTTAAGATGTTCCTCTAGGAAGAGATGGGTTTCTTTGAGGAAAATAATTTCAGCCTCTTCACTCTGCACCAGCTGGAGAAGGCAGGTGCGGCTTAACGAGAGTATGCATCCCATTAACATTATAAGATAAGACTTTTGTAAAATGAAACATAATTAACAAAGAACCAGAACCCTATTTTGGGACTCTGCCTAACTAGCCAAAAAGGCTTTAGATATAGATGAGGCATTTTTGCGTGCCCCTCATCTAAGTTGAACCCACTTGTGATACTACGAAGGCAGTGATGACCTGCATACAATGAATAAATAGTAAAAATAAGCACAAAAACCCAGCACAGGGCCTGCCAATAGTTCAAGTCAAAAGGAGACAACATGTGACAACATGAGTCCACACTGTGCTTCCAGTGTGAAGAGCTGGGCTAATAAGCTCACTCCTGGGCAACATCTGCTGGTGGTATGATGTTGCATGAGGGTTATTCAGGTCATAACTGGGCCCCCAATGTGCAACAAAGTATTGTCCCTGCAGTGTCCAGATGCCCACACTGTAGATATAAAGGGCTCCACACTACCAGTAAGATGTTCATAGTAGTGAGACGAGGTGGATTTTGCTACACTCTTAGCACAAGTAGGGTAGTCAGGCTGCCCAGTAAATGGAGACAGGGAGCATATACAGTTTTTCCAGTAGTGAAACAACCTCCAGAAGAGGTCACCACTGTAGAAGATTCTGAGTACAGGCATTACATAGTTACAATTGATGTCTTAACAGTAATCAGACACATAGACAGATCCAGGCTGTGGGTGGAGGAGGCACTCCCTCCCTAGGTCTGGGGTAGTCAGGTGTCATTCAGGAAGGCACCCTCCATGTTAGAAGACTGTGACCCAGCATATAAGCTGTAGGTTCTTCCCCAAGGGGGACCTTCTCAAATGAGTAAAACACCTCCTAGATCTGTTATGTGCAGGATTCCAGGAAGCCCCCCATCACTGGAACTGTGGTATGAGGGGCCAAGAAACACGGTGTTCATGGGGTAGGCCACCACGAGACTTCAGGACTCCACACCCCAGGTGCCCACTCTCCCCTGCTTTGATACCAGACAAGAGGCCAAACTGTGCTTATGCCCCAACAAAGCAAAAATGAATGCCCTAGAAAAAAGTAGTCACCTGCAGGTTACTAGAGATGGCTCTTGGGACCAGGTAGGTGGACAAGACCATATATATAATTGCCCCATTGATATCAAAGGTAACACAGAGGACAGGTGGAAGGTGACATGCGGGAAAGAGCTACCCCCAGAATATATAGGGATCTCAACCTCAGGCTCTTTCACAGAACTGAGAGATGCAACTTTGGCCTAAGGCCATCTAGTAGGAAATGGGACATTTTAAACCTCATAGCCCAGGTTATCATAAGGCCAGTAGGTGGTAGGGCTACCCAAAAAGTCATCAAATGGTCCAGTAGTTATTGTGAGGATAAGTGGACAGCAAGGATAACCTCCCGAGCAACAACCAATGAGGTATTTCATCTCTTATGTAGGGGTACCCTATAGGTGCATATAAAATGCAGTACAGTCCCATGTCAGTACTGCCTCCTGCATACCTGAAACTTATCCACAGGTGCCCCCCAGCCAGGAGTATGGATGGTCAGAGATTCAGGTGGACGGGCAGAGCCAGCAACCGAGCGACCATGCTGGAGAGTGGTCAGTGGCAGGGGTGCAAAAATAGAGTTAAAAAAAATTATGCCAAGTTAGA
Organism: Neoceratodus forsteri; assembly: GCA_016271365.2. NCBI lineage: Eukaryota > Metazoa > Chordata > Ceratodontiformes > Ceratodontidae > Neoceratodus > Neoceratodus forsteri. The sequence goes on from CM028130.1 coordinate 876,607,973, forward strand.
AGGAACTGCACAGCCCTTTATTGCTGATTTAAGAAGATAAGATTTTAAAAAAATTAAATGTATAACGTAAACTGCTTTGGTTGAGGTCCCCCCATAAGCAGGGGGCCCCCAATGACAGCAAGGTTCACTGGTGCCTAAAATCAGCAGTGCTGGAGATGGACCACTTGGTCACGTGCAGACCTTGGAGGGAATGTTATGGCAATCCTCTGTCTGACTACATCAGCTTTGGCATCCTCCACTGTGTGGCAAAGCACAGTTCCATCTGGAAAATGGGCTCAAAGTTTGGCAGGAAAGGTTGTCTGAAACATCATCCCTGCCTCTCTGAAAAACCAGAGACAGGGTAAGTAGGTCTGCTGTTTTTGCTGCACAGGCAGAGCATAATTATGGTCCAGAAAAAGATCAGTTTGTCTCCGCTTTATTGTCCCTTTCTCCCAAGCTGCAGGCAGCACCTGTTCTTTTATCCAGTAGCTGAGGAATTGTAAGACTGTGACAGGATATGTAACCAGAGGTATTTATTCCTTTTCTATTAGTGTAAATATTCATCTGTTACAGGTTTTGTTTGGTATGGACACAATATGTCTGCCAGGTCACAGGTACAGGCAGCTAATGAGAGCTGGCCAATCACTGTGTAGGTGCCGATGTTCTCGTGGGAGGGTTAGCAGTAATTAGAAGGACATAATGTAAATATATTCTGTCTGTAAATACCTGTAGTATCTTCTAGTAAAGAATTTATTTTTGATAGAACCAGTGACTGCTTCTTTACTGACAAGGTAATTGTTAGTATTTCCGCTGGACCCAGTTTGCAGTCTGTCTCCAAAGTGCACTCTACCAATAACTGTTGTACTGACCTTCCTGAGCCTGAGCAGAGGGCAAAAGTGGTTTCCCGATAAAGTCAGGTGGTGGCAGAGTATTACATAGAAACACAGAAACATAGAAGTTGACGGCAGATAAGGACCGCAAGGCCCATCCAGTCTGCCCATTTCTTTTTCTACCTTATAAATGTGCCATCAGCCTTTGCTCTGTCAGTGGCCTATCTATTCATACTCATCTGTATTGCTCCCTTATGCCTATCCGTGCCTGTTTTAAGCCCTGCACTGTATTCATAGCCACCACTTCTTGTGGTAAGCCATTCCATGCATCCACCACCCTTTCTGTGAAAAGAATTTCCTCACATTCCCCTTAATCGGCCCCTCTAATCTCATGCTGTGTCCTCCTGTCCTGCTATTTTTCTTATATTTAAACATGTTAGACTCTTTCACCTTGTTAATGCCCTTAAGGTGTTTGAATGCCTTGATCATATCACCTCTCTCCTCCTTTGCTCAAAGGTATACATATTGAGCTCTGTTAATCTGTCCTCATATGTCTTCTGATGCAGTCCCTGCACCATTTTGCTTGCCCTTCTCTGGACTGCCTCAATTTGGTTAATGTCCTTGTGAAGGTGTGCCTCCAATACTGCACGCAGTACTCCAGATGGGGCCTAACCAGTGTCTTGTAAAGAGGAATTATTACCTCCCTCTTACGACTTGTGATACCCCTACTAATACACCCTAACACCCCTCAGCCCTACCTACTGCTTTAGAGGTCTGCTTGATGATTTCAGGTCATCAGTGATGATGATGCCCAATTCTCTTTCTTCCTTTGTGACTGCTAACTCCCTCCCAGCCTATAGGTGGCTTCAGGGTTTCTCTTCCCTATGTGCATGATTTTGCACTTCTTTGCATTAAATCCCAGTTGCCACTCTTCTGACCATTTTGCTAGTTTATCCAGATCTCTTCTCATTCTGTCCACCCACCTGGATCATCTACTCTGTTGCAGATCTTGGTGTTATCTGCAAACAGACAAGCCTTACCCTCTAGTCCATCTGCAAGGTCACTAATGAAGATGTTGAAGAGGACTGGCCCCAGGACTGATCCCTGAGGTACCCCATTTGTGACTTGCATCTCTTCTGACTGTATACCATTTACCACCACTCTCTGTTTTCTGCCCGTCAATGAGTTTGCCACCCAGTTGACCAACTTCTGACCCACCCCGAGCCTACCCAGCTTATTTATCAATCTTCTATGTGGAACAGTGTCAAAAGCTTTGCTGAAGTCAAGGTAAGGCGACATCAACTGCTCCCCCTTGGTCCACCACTCTGGTTACCCAGTCAAAGAAATCTATGAGATTAGTTTGACAGGACCTTCCTTTTGTAAACCCATGCTGTCTTGGATCCTGTGCCCCTATGGATTCCAGGTGTTGCACTATCCTTTCCTTAAGGAGTGCCTCCATAATCTTGCCCACTACTGAGGTAAGACTGGCTGGTCTGTAGTTCCCCGCCTCCTCCCTGCTACCACTCTTGTGGAGCGGGATCACATGAGCCCTTCTCCAGTCTTCTGGGACCTCTCCTGTGCTCAGAGACTCACTAAACAGTTCTGCTAATGGCTCTGCTAGTTCCACCTTTAGCTCCTTAAGTACCCTGGGATGTATGCCATCAGGTCCCATTGCCTTATCCACCCTGAGCTTAGCAAGCTCTTGTAGGACCCTTTCTTTTGTGAAGGGAGTAGTGCTCACCTCCCTCCCGCTGTGTCTATGATGCTGAGCTGTGGGCCCTGCCCTACCTTCTCTTCAGTAAATACTGAGCAAAAGTATCTATTTAGGATAGATGCCTTTACAGGGTCCTCCTCCTCACATGCTCCCTTTTCTCCATTAAGCTTAGCAATACCCCTCTGGACTTTCTCCTTTCACTAATGTATCTATAGAAAGTCTTGTCACCTTCTTTTACTGTTCATGCTAGTGTTTCCTCAGTTTGGGACTTTGTCTGCCTTACTGCCTTCCCTGCTTCCCTTAGGGCAGTTTGGTATGCCTCCCTATCTTCATCCGGCTGTGTTCCCTTATATTTCCTGAAGGCCAGCCTTTTGGCTCTGACCTTTTCTGCTACTGTATTTGAGAACCAAAGTGGTTTCCTTCTTCTTTTGCACTTCCTTTTCTGTCTAACACAATGGGATGTTGCTTCAAGTATTGCATCCTTAATGCTTGCCCACTTTGCCTGTACCCCTCACCTGTGTTTCTTTTGCCAGGGCTAGCTTAACTCTGTTGGCCATCTTATCAAAGTCAGCTCCTCTGAAGTCCCATATTTTGCCTTGGAATGGGATGATTTAGATGTAGTAGCCAAATGGAACCATACCATGTGATGGTCACTGGCCCCCAGGTGACCTTCTACCTGGAGAGCTGTGATCCCTTCCTTGTTAGTCAGTACTAGATCTAGGATAGCCCCGTCTCTTGTGGGTTGCTGTACCAGTTGTTTGAGGCCCTCCCCCTGCAGGGAATCCACTATGTGTCTAGTTCTGGCAGATGTTCCTGCTGGTATTGACCAATCTGTATCTGGCATGTTGAAGTCTCCCATTATCAGAACCTCCCCTTTAGCTGTCATGTTTTGTATATCTTCTAACAGTAATGTGTCTATGTCCTCCCCCGGTCTGAGGGCCTGTAGACAACCCCAGTTCTTATGGCTGTCCCATTTCCTGTTTCCAGGGTGACCCACAGTTCTTCTGGCTCCTTATGTGTATTCTGAATTTCTGTAGCTTTGATATTTTCATTGACATACAGGGCCACTCCTCCCCCACCTTTTGCACCTCGGTCTCTTCTGAACAATACATAGCCAGGTACTGAAGTCTCCCAAGTGTGGTTACTGGTAAACCCGCGTCTCATTAATTGCTACTATGTCAGTTTAGCCTCTGACATTATTGCCTGCAGGTCTGGGATCTTATTTCTCAGGCTGTGAGCATTTGTGTACATGATTTTCCATTGGCCAGATTTTGGTGTGTTAGTTGTTGAGTGAGGTTTGGCATTACCCTGTGCATCGTATGGGGAGACAAACCTTTTTCTTACCTGGTGATGCAAATGAACTGCAAACATGCTGAATCCCTGTTTGACCACTAGCTGAGGGGGAGGTGTTCTTCCCATCGGCGTATGGTGCCTCCTCTCCCCATTTGCTAGTTTAAATATTCTGCAAAGACATCAAACTTCTGCCCCAATGCACTGACTCCCTCCTTAGTCAGATGCAGTCCATCAAATTTAAAGGACTTTCGCTCCCAGAACTGTTGCCAGTTCCCTACAAATCTGTGTCCTTTTTCCTGGCACCAGCCCTTGAGCCACGTGTTTAGCTCCCCTATCTCCCCTTCTCTGACCTTCCGTCCATCTGCTCCCCTCTCCCAGACTGGCAGAATCTCAGAGAAGGAGATGCCGGATGAAATAGATGATAGTTTGTCACCCAGCCTGGTCAGGTGTTCCTTGGTCTCCACAACTGACCGGCTGGCGAGATCATTAGTCCCTTTGTGTACTAGGACATCAATGTTTTCTCCTGCTTTGTGAACAATTTTAGCAATGCGGTCAGTGTCTCTCCATGCTGATGTACCTGGGAGACATCTGACCATTACCCTGGCAGGAGATGTATCAACTCCCGAATCATGGAGTCTCCTATGAGAACAAGTTTTGGATTTCCTTTTGCTTTTTGTTTTGGTTCCTGATTTGGGTGAGTTTTGTTGTGCTAGCTTCTGTGCTGCAGTGTCCTGCTCTGCAGTGTCTTCTGCCTCTTTGTTTGATTTCAGAGATAGAGGCAGATACCTGTTTGTAGTGTTTATATGGTTTTTGGAGGTAATATGTTGGAGGGCAGAGAGTGATGGGGCACCCGATTTGCCCCTCCTAACCACCTGCCAACCTCCTGGACCAACTACCCTCTGCGGTCGAGGTTTTTCTGTGGGATGCTGGGGAAATGGCGGGTGGTTCTTATAACATATTTCCTCTTGAATATGAAATTTGAGGCTTGCAATCTCTGCCCATGCTGCCCGGAGCTGAGCCCTAAGATCTCCAAAGGCCCAGCATGTAGGACAGTGTCCTAAATCCTGTAAGACTCTCCTTCTGAAAATTGTTCCACAGTACCTGCAGTTAATGATATCCATTCCAGATAAGTTGCTGGGTGTATAACCTAGTCAGAGTAATTAGAAGGAAAAAAAAGGAAAAAAATGCAATAATGGTTTGATTGTGTTTGCTTAACTTGTTATAACAATTTAAATTACTAGTGCCCCTGTAAATGAGCTCACCTTGTGGAGGCCCCACTGATCCACCCCTTCCTGCTCTGCCACAGGAAATGTCACAACTGTGGTACCCTATAAAAGGAGTGTAGTGTGGGGTGGTTGGGGATGGGGGTGGGTGGCTGGGCCCTTCCCCTGCTGAAAAAGAACCACGGACGAAAGAACAAGGAGGTAAGAGCAGAAACAATCAGTCAACAACAAATGCAGTAACCCTAAAAGCTTATCCTAATGTTAGATAAAACTGTAAAACCTGTAAAGCACCACCTGTAATAATTTCAGAGAAGATATACGCTGTAAGAAACACTGCTACAGAGAAAAATAAAGCAATGAAATGTTAGCAACAAACAGTAGCAATCCCTGTGAGTAAAAAATAAAAACAACACCACACAGTAAATCTGTTTAGCCAAAATAAGTCTTAATCCTTTTCCCTTGCTCTGGTAAGTTTCTCTACTCTGCCTTTCAAGCAGTCTTAGAAGGAAAGAGCTCAGGTGAAGCTAGGTGCCTTGGCCAGCAAACCAAGTCTTCTACCTATTAGAAGTCCCCGACAAAACTACCCTGTAAGCTGGGACAGCCCAAGGGGCATTTTTTGTCACAAGGACGATCGATTATGGCCATATGCTGTGGGACAGGTTTGGGTCCCAGGGCCTAGTGTATTCTGTCCATCTGCAGCTGTGTATCAGGAGGCAGTTCGAGGGCTTCATGCAAAAGTTTATCAATATAAGAGGCAATATTATTCCCTTCCCCTCCAGCAGTCAGTGGATTCTCAAGTTTTTCCTCAGCAAACGTCCTTCTAAATCAGCATTTTTCTCCTATAGCTGGAGGATCTGATATAGTGCCAGGGCTATCTCTGCAGTGCAGTCCATCTTTCCAGAGACCGCTATGAATGTTGTTTGCATGTCTTTTGGTTTGGCTTATATAGTTTGCAGATCTGATATGAACGTCTGCAGCTGTGACCGGACCTCCATCCAAAAGTCCCGCAATTCTGCAATTATCAGAGCATTGGTTGGGTTCAGTGTTGCAGCCTACATGGGTGCCTGTGGGGAGTTAGCTGTAGGAACAAAACTAAGTTGATAAAAAAATGTTTATTATACTGTTATTATCCTGTTCTTATTAAGTAGTAATTACTATTTTATATTTCTTATAAGGGCTTAGTTCAATGATTAAGGTTAAGGGAGGCAATACTATAATTATCTGGTCTCTTTATTATTCTCTTTGTCTCTATCAGTACACTGATCTCTCTATCTCTATGTATTTTCTCTTCTTGCACTATTTCTTTATGTTCTAACTCTTCTTCAACACTAGATTGAGGAGGTGAGTGTTGTGGGTAAGGGCCTGCTCCGTTTGCAGTTCCTGCACAGTGGGAATTCCAAGAAGGATAAACCCCTTGTTCAACACCCTGGGGTAGACACCTTAGGGGTGACCAACTTATGCTTCTTAGTTCCGAGGTCCCCTCCTTCCTTTTGCCTAACAGGTACTTCTCTCTCTGTGCCCACTCTTCCTCTTTACTTTCTAATTGTTCCTTTAAATCCTTATTCTTTTTTTTCACTCTGGACTAAATTCTTAGTAACCTGTTCGTTAGCCTTTAATATTTCAGCCCTGTCCTTTTCCAAGGCTGAGCACCACTCTTTTAGCTGTACATTAGCCTTTAGCATCTCAGCCTTCTCTTCTTCTGAAGCTGAACACTGCTCTTTCAGCTGTTCATTAGCCTTTAGTATTTTGGCCTTCTTTTTCTCTAAAGCTGAACACCACTCTTTCTGCTGTTCAGCAGATTTTTTTAAAACAGCAGTGTCAGTCTTTAGGTTGATCAATACATGGGCCCAGATATTCAAACTGTGCCCAAAAAGTGCACAATAGCAGGAGCAAGCACAAGTCCATTGTGCCCATGTGCAAGAGGCACAGTATTCAAAAACTAAGCCAGCCAACCTGCGCCTACAGCCGATAACTGAATATCGCACCACCTGCGCCATAGCGCAACTAGGGAGGGAAATCTGAGCAGATCTGATGCACCATAGCGCAACAAGGGATGTTCAGCTGAGCAGTCCAGAGGCGCCATAGCACAACCAGGGATGCCCCCCAGCAGCAGGGCAGCAATGCAACTGCACAACCAGGGAGGTAGGGGCCCACCACCCATGCCACAGATGGGCAGAGGAACACACAGCAGAACAGACATCGTCCCCCCACACCCCATGCACTGCACAATTGGGGGAGGGCTGGAATAACCACTGGCCCATGGAGACAAGCAACTAACCCACAGCCGGGCCATGGTGCCCCATCACACCCCTTGGCAAGCTGTGACTGGCATACAAGGAGGGCTGACCACCCCATGCCACATCATCCCCCCAGTGCAGAGCAAACCCTGCACCATGACCCCCAGACACCCTTCCCAGGAGCAGCGTCCACCACTGCAGGAAACCCCATGCATGCCACCACCCCCACTGTGACAATGCAACCCTGTGCACCACAGAACCATGCAAGGCAGCCCCACCACAAGCACCCATCAGCGGGTGGCAGCACACAGCGATGCAATGACGGCATACAAAGTGCCACCATGCACAGCCCCCCCCAAGGTACAGCTGACAGAATGACCATGCATCGGCACACGAGGTACCCCAAATGAGACAGGGCATGCCCCGGACACCACCACCAGCGGTACAGCACCCTGCACACTCTCCCAAGCACACACCCCGACCCAGCACTGGCCACAACAGCCAGTGCAGACACCCACAGTGGTGCGTGGAAGCATGCACCACACCGGATGCCACACAGTGCATGGACAGACACCCACCCATACCCAAGGGCACAACACAGGGATGCAGCAGTGGGGCAACCAAGCCCCCAGTGTGGGCCCATGTAAACCGTGTACACACAACCTGCAGTCCTCCATGGCACAGGAGTGGCAGCCACCCTGCGCAGGCACTGTAGACCTGTACGCCACCATCATTTGCCCAAACCACAAGTCACAGACAGTGGTGCACAACATACACAAGCCACAGCATGGAGGTGGGACAACGGCGGAGGCCACAGTGTCACCCGAGGCAGACATGCACACCAGTGACAGAAGGGAACCCAGCATCGTGACGGGTACAGTGGCTGCCCTGTATGGACACCCACCACTGACATGCCAGCAGACCGTGCAGGTCACAGACATGCAAGGGTGTCAGCTGCACAGGCCATGGACGGGCTGACAGGGGCGCCATGGACACAGAGCATGCACCATGGACCACTGCACACAGTCATCAGTGCACAGGGCACAACACACATACCACAGACACTGACTTATAGCTACCCTCACACCATAGTCACCTCCCCACGGACATACACGCTTACCCATAACTGCACCATCCCTGACGCCATGCACATCACTGCAGCTGAGCACCTATAGCCCGCTGCAAATCAGAGACCACCACAGTATTCATATCAAAAGATCTGTATTCAAAAACAATATCAAAACAAACTATTCAATATCCTATTCAATATCTTCATCAGTGACATTGCGCAGGACCTAGAAGGCAGAATTTCACTGTTCGCTGATGACACAAAGCTCTGTAACAGAGTAGACACACCAGAGGGTGTAGACAAAATGAGAAGGGACCTGAAGAAACTTGAAGAATGGTCAGGGGTTTGGCAGTTGAAATTCAATGCAAAGAAGTGCAAGATAATGCATATAGGGCACAAAAGCCCTGGCACAATATATCAGTTGGGGGGTGAGGATATTGCATGCACCAAGCAGGAAAGGGATCTTGGGGTTGTCATCTCTGATGACCTCAAGGTAGGGAAACAGTGTGACAAGGCAGCAGGTAAAGCAAATAGGATGCTTGGATGCATAGGCAGGGGCATCACCAGCAGGAAAAGGGAGGTCATAATTCCACTATACAAGACACTAGTGAGGCCCCACCTGGAGTACACTGTACAGTGCTGGATACCTTACCTACATAAGGACATAGATAGGGTAGAGAAGGTTCATAGGAGAGCAACAAAGGTGGTGCATGGATTGCATCACAAGTCCTATGAGGACAGGTTAAAGGAGCTGAACATGTACTCCCTGGAGGAGAGGAGGGAGAGAGGGGATATGATAGAGACATACAAGTATTTTACAGGGAGGAACAGGGTGCAGGAATACACTATTTTAAGCAAAAAGATGTTCCAGGACTAGAGGCATGGGATGAAGTTGGAGGAGGGACGATTCAGAGGAAACATGAGGAAGAATTTCTTCACAGAACGGGTGGTGGACAAATGGAACACCCTGCCTGAGGAAGTGGTGGGGGCTGAAACAATCACATGATTTAAGAATGCATGGGATAGACATAAAGAAATTCTGGAGGTCAGGGGTAAGGGGCAACAGGCTTCTTGGAAAACATAAACTGAACTTACAAGCTCAAATGGGCAGACTGGGTGGGCCATAGGCCCTTATCTGCCGACACTGTCTATGTATCTATGTATCTATTTACAATACTATACAAAGTTGGGGAGGAGGGCCACAAACAAGGTGGGGGTGGGTAAGGGGCAGGAGTGAACAAATGGGACAGGAAAGGAGGGGTGTGAGGGTGGGTCCAGGGGGGTAGGGGATATCAGGGGCAGAGGGATGGTTAACGGGAGCCCCGCTCCCCGCTCTGGCTGCTCCGCCTTCAGTACCTCCTCCGGACCCCAAGCTGGTTGATCCATTGCAGGATCTCCAAAGAAGCCCTTGCCACATTCAGGATCTCCCTTAATGCCTCCCGAATCTCCTGCTGCTGGCGGACACCTAGGACAAGGGAGCACAGTCAATAGGTGTGAATGCACAGCCCCATACAGCCCACCCACTGTGCATAGCATACAGCCATGGGACATGCCTCAGTGATGGTGTGTGACCACCCACAGTGATCATGTCCACAAGACCTGCCAACCCAGGCGCATACAGCCGTGCGGAACGCTGCACACACCCACCGGCCAAGTCATGCACAGCACCACCGTGGCCATTTAGTGACATGGCTATGTGGTGCGAAGGCAGTGGCACAGCCATGTACCCGGTGCACGCATGGACCACCATCGACGCACTCCCAGATGTGCAGTGCCACTGGACAGTGCTGACTGTAACAAGTTGCGTGCATGGCAGTGGTGTCAATGGATGGTGGCCATGCCCTGCTACCCACACTGTTACACAGCATGCAATAGTAATCATGGAGGTATGGCACTCACCATCATTGGGCCGGTCCCTCGGGCACTGTGGACCATTGCCCCTCCTAGCGTCCCTGTCCTCCTGGTGGCGCCGCATCTCCCAGGCTAGACGCCGCTCCTCTGGCCTTGTGGTGTAAACATGGAGACAGGAACATCAGTACAATCCTGTAGCAAAGTCCCCCTGCCCCCAGGTGTGTGCATTCCCACCCAGCCAGACCCACCCAACCCACACCCTGATAACACCACCACAGCCAACACTGGACGGTCCCTCCCCCATGTTCCGGACACATACAACCGTGATACCCATATAGAAGATAAAAGCGTGTGGACGTAACACCTACCTGGCCATGGCACCGTGCCCCTGCTGGCACGTGACTGCAGGCAGGCAGGTCTGGTTCCCTCCTCCGCAGGTTGCCATACCTTTGGCGGCACTGCTTCGCTGTCCGACCCCTTCCTGTGGCCTCCTCCAGTGTATTGGCCACCTCCTCCCACACCTGGCTCCTGGACCTGTCCAGGGGTGCCTCCCCAAACAGTGGTCCATAGAGTGGCTCTACTATGGCCACTAGGTTAGCCAGTTCTACTTGGATCCACTGTGCAGCCCTCCTCCGCGCCATTCTACTAGCTCAGTCGGCTCAAAATGGCGCTCTGCAGCATGGCTCCACCACGTGCAGATGCTGCACGGTACAGTGCTGCCATTCCCTGTCGCGCTGTCACCGAACAGTGCAATAGTGGTGCACCCATGCCTGACGCATGGCGCCTAGGGGGCAAAGGTCGGGCACAGTGTCAAGGGGCTCTGGAGCATGGACAGGCACAGTGCCATTGGAACCCAATGCGTATGCCATGATTGGATGCCTGTGTGCTACCTCCAGTAGCGGCCTACCGCGCTGTTGCCCCAGTGCGCCTATGATGGCCCAGTGCCACAGCGCCATATAGGTGAACATCGCTGTAGCGCCATTGGCACAATGGTGGCTGTGCCCTGCATTGCTTCCCGTGCACAGCACGTCAGCAGCGCGGCAGACACCTGCGTCAGCAACCCAGGCATGCGCAGTGAGGTGTGTACTGCGCATGTCACAGAACTGCGTCCTTGGCTCAGCACATTCAATACACTTGCGCAAGCGCAACAGCACGATATTCAGTCATCATATGCAAAACAGCTAATCAGCCATTCAATGGCACAGCACTGCAATTTGCATCCCGCAAGAGATGCGCCTCGCCTCATTTGCATGGGCTGCGCTATAAAAGTGCGACATTGGGCTGCACTGGCCATAGTGATTACTGCAGTCTATTGGTGAGTTGCATGCTGTTTGGGAGTGTGGACTGTGGATTTTGGGACATGCATGGGACTGCACAGTCACAGGTAACAACTGTCATTCTTACAGGCTAAATAATGACCTAGCGAGTTGTGGGAGAGGAGGAACACAGTGGTGGGAGGAGGAGGAGGACGCCTAATTTCACCAAGGCCGAGACCGATGCCCTGTTTAAGGCCTACCTGGATCAGGAGCCGCTTCTCAGTGGACAGCAGGGAACACCTCAGACCTGTGCTGTTGCATGGGAGGAGGTGGCACGTGCAGTGAACATGCATGGCAGCCACCAGTGCTCCGTGCAGGAGTGCAAGAAGAAGATGGGCACTGACAGGAGGAGGATAAAGGAGAAGGTGGCTGCCATCAGGGCAGCACGAGCTGCGACAGGTGGGGAACAGCCGGAGGTGGTACACCTGACCCCACAGGGGGAGAGGGTTGCTGGAAGCAAGTAGCGTTGTGCCATTGAGGGTGTTCTGGGTGGTGGATTCCAGATGGGTGGTAGCCCATCACTGCATGGTAGGTCATGGTCTGTCTATGGGGGGGGCAGGGCAGGTCACATGCAGTGACGCGACTTTGTTTTCCCTTACAGATCCTGAGCGTCTGCATGAGTCAGCGGTGGTGGGCCTGTCCACTGAGGACAGTCAGATGGAGATGGAGGAGGGCCCATCCACCTCCACAGGTATACATGGCTCAGTGCGACAGCGGGCCCTCCTGGCTGTCCACACTGATGTTGTTGGAACAGGTGCAGAGGAGGCCCTGCCCATGTCCCAGCATGCCAGTGTCCACGGATGCCAGCATGCTGTGACTCGGGCTGGTGCCAGGTCCGTCACTGATGATGATGTCGCTAACGGCATGGGCAGTGACACGTGTGTGCCACAGGATGGCCACACAGCAGGTAACATAGCGGCCATGGCTGTGGGTGGTGCTGCCGTGGAGGCCTGCATGTCATCACAGTCCCAGCCTGTGCCTGTCAGCACCAGTGGGGCAGCACTGGTGTGTGTACAGGATAGTGGGACTGTTGCAGACACTGCGGTGGCACCAGTGAGCCCTGGGGAGTGGCAGCCAGAGGGGCAGCATCAGCAGTTGGCCAACGGGCTTGGGGGTACAGGGTCAAGGAGCGGCGTCTGTATACCACCTGTGGACATGCCCAGACCTGGTCCTGGTGTGCAGCACCCACCCTCAAGGGTGCTGAGCATCAGGGCCACGCACACCCTGAGGGACAGGATGCCAAGGAGGCAGATGACCTCTTGTATGAGCACACCTGCCTACTGCAAGCATCAGTCCACCAGCAGATGCGGCTTGTGACGTCGGTGGATGAACTGCATGCAGCTCTGGAGCAGGCAGAGGAGCGTCGCAGCAGAGACACCACTCTGATCCTGGCAGGGATGGACCGGTTGTGGGAGGATGTGACCACTGCCATTGACAGGCAGACACAGGCATTCACTGCTGTCATGGCCACAATGGGCACACAGTCATGTGCCCATGCGTCGCAGACACCATGCAGTGCACTGTCCATCCCCCGTTCCTGGCGTCGTGCGACACCCTTCCTGTTGACACCGGGTTCAGCTGTGGGCATCCTGAGCATGCCTGACGCAGGCATGTTTGGTGTGCTGCAGACCCCTGCACGAGCACGGTCGCTTTCACGCAGTGGAACCCCTGGGAGACCGTCAATGCCACCCCATGAGGCCAGTGGTCGGCCTGTCAGTGCTGGCAGGTCTTGGCGGGGCTGCCCACACATCCGTGGTGGCCAGGGCACTGTGTTGTGGGACTGACCTGTCTCCCAACGCGGCTACTGTCTGGTGCTGCCCTGTGTGCATTGTGTCTTTCAGCGGGCATTGCACGGGTGGGTATCCGGCCCTGCACGCGGACACACAGTCCATCTGCACACCCTCCTGGCTGCTGTCCGCAGTTGTGTGTGCATGATGATGCCTGCATTGCGCTGTACACCAATGTGCAATGATGCTCAGCATCTGACACACACACACACACACACATATGGACAGGCAGTGGGCGTGGTGGTCTGTGGACATGTGTGTGGCTAGGGGTGGCATTCTGGGTCGGTGTGCCTCCTACCCTTTGTGCATGTCTGGTGCATTGTGTGTGTGTGCGTGTGTGTATGTCCATGTGGCATGTTAGACCTCACCCATCCCTGGTTGTGTGTGTGGTCAAATGCTCGGTTACTTCCCTTGACGGAATGCACCCCTGGTGTGTGTCCATGCGTGTTTGTGGGTTGTGTCTTAGCCACTGTTGGTTGCACATGACCCCATGACTTACCTGGGTTGGCAGAAGTGCTCCTCCGTGATGGTGTCCCGGTGCAGCTGTGCCAGCCGGAGCAGTCGGGGGTCCCGTCGCCCAAGGGGGGCTGCCTATCACCATTGTCACCAGTGACCTCATCATCCCCATCGCTGTCCCCCTCTTCGACCTGTACGGCTATCCCACATTCGTTGGCCATGTTGTGCAGGATGCAACAGGCCAAGAATAGCCCGCAGGCCTTTGAGGGGCTGTACTGTAGGGCACCGCCAGAGGTGTCCAGGCAACGGAAACATGCCTTCAGCATCCCGAACACCCACTCAATGACATTACGTGTGGTGGCATGTGCCTCATTGTAGCGTTGCTGCGATGGGGTCGTGGGCCGCCAGTAGGGTGTGAGCAGCCAGGGACAGAGTGGGTATCCACTGTCACCTGTGTGTAGAGGGTGGAGGTTAGTTTAGTGACCAGCATCGCCCTGCCCCGGGCCATGTAGGCCACTACCCATTTAACCTCTGACCATGCCCTCCCAGGCCCTATGATTGTCCATGTGGTTTGCATACTCACCCACCAGGTGGCCAGTGGGGATATCCCCACTCTTGAATCTGTGGCACAGTGCCGAATAGTACCAGATGAAGGCATCATGTGCTCCCCCGGGGAGCGTGGGATAGACATTGATTATGCGCCCCCTGGCATCGCACACCACCTGGCAGTTGATGCTTGGCATAGCCCTTGCGATTTATGTATGCAGATCCCTTGGGGCCAGGTGGTGTGCGAATGGCCACATGGGTGCAGTCCATTGTCCCTAGCATGCCAGGCATACGTGCTACCCTGTGGAACTCCTGTATGTTTGCTGTGCGCTCGGCCAGTGTGCTGGGGAAATGGATGTACTCTGCAGCATGTGGCAGCAATGCACTGAGGAATTGGGTGAGGTGGCGTGACGTGGCTGACTGGGTTATGCCTGTGGTGTCCCCAGTTGGTCTCTGGAAGGTACCCGTGGTGAGCAAGCACATGCAAGCTGTCACTTTCTTCTCCACTGACAGGGCATGGCTCCGTCGTGTGGGTGCCTGCATCACATCACTGCACAGCTCACAGAGCCGCCTCAGAATTGCCCGATTCAAGCGGTACCGGCCCACAATCTCTGTATCACTGTACAGCTCGAAGCTGGTGCGGGCTCGGTACTGCCTGTTGGGGGCATACCTCTGACGGGCCCTTCCATGGCCACGCCCACCTGCTGCCCACCTTCTCACCCCCCCTCATTAAGGCCTCCATCTGGAAGGTGGCACTGGTCATGTCCCTGGCTTGTGTTCCCCCGACAGCTGTTTCTGTATTCCCCCGCTGTCCTGGCTGCTACTTCCCCTGCACTGGGAACACCTGCCTGTGCTGGCCTCACTGCTGTGTGGTGTAATTTCCCCTTCTGCACTGTCTCCCCACACCTTCCCCTGTGCCTGTTGCTTCCAGGTACCCTTTTCTGCCTGGTCCTGTGTGTCCCTGCTGCCCAGTTTTCCCTGCTATCTTTGGCTGTCATGTGGCTTCCCTGTAGCATTCTTGTGCCTCTCCCTTGCTCCCTTTTATTTTGGCTCATTTCCGCTATGGCGCAACTTCCGCTTGCTCCCCTATTGTGCATGGTGCATGTTAAATATCGCTCTGCGCCATTTATGCATGGTTCCTCCCCCTTCAGTTGCGCATGCATCATTATCATTGCGCTGTTGCTCAGCGTGATTTGGGGGGCGCAACCGCCTCCTGCTGAATATCGCAGAATGACGCATTTTTGGACTTGCGCAGGCGCAACCCTATTGCACATGGCTGAACTCTTTTGAATATCTGGGCCATAGTCTTTGTCAGATATTCTCTCATTACTTTCATCTAACTGTTTCTTGAGCAATTGAATCTGACCTACAAGTTTACTACATTCATGAAATTTCTCCCCTAGTTGTTGGCCTGTTTTATGTCACTAGATAACCTTAATTTACCAGCATGCAGGTCCTCAAGCATATCTACATACCCTTTATTCAGTTTCTCTAATTCAATTATTTCTTCTGGCCGACAGCTCGGATGCAGAGGTCTTAATGGCTCCTCCCTAATGGGAGGTATTGGAACCTCTAAAAGCATTGTCAGAGGGAGATTCCCCGGAAAATAACGCACAGACAACTTCATAGTGGGTGCTCGACTGGCAATTAATTTTATGCATCACATCATCACCTTTACTTGGCCACTTTAAAATTTACATATTTACAAACATTCCTTCGTCTTTCCCCACGTTATCCATCATAATGTCCAACAGTTAATATTCTGTTCAGTCACATAGTTTAGTTGTCTTTTGTAAATGTCTCTGGTTCTCCTGTCGTCTTCTCGGGGTCCAGACGCTTGTAAAGCCCGATACCCCTTCATCCACTTTTCCTTGAACAGTCTGTTGTCTGTCATCTTCTCAGTGTCCAGACATTTGAAAAGCCCAGTACCTTTTCTCCTATTCCCATTGCGGCCCTCTCTTTGGATCCGGTTGCCAACGGCAACCGCCCCCCCCATACTGTTACTTCCTTAATCATACGCCTCCTTTTCGACTGCCTCCACGTCCAGGCATCGGCACCCGGTCCATGGATCTTACCTGCCCCCACTTTCCACCCCCCTATTTTATTTTTCTCAAGAAATTTCCCCTCTGACACAAAAACCCTCCGGAGAACCTTTTATTCTTCTCCAGCCTCTTGCCCTCTTTCAGCAACCCATTCCTTGCAAATCCTGCCTCCCCTAGAGTGGCGTATCTTTATCCTTTTTCTTGTTGGCCCATTCTGCCAACCCATGTCAACTGGGCCTTCCTCCCCTTCTCCTGTCACCCACTTTCAGTGACCTGGTATCCCTTTTGCTTCAACTTACCCATAGGACCTTACCCCGAAGTAACCTACCCACTGGGTGGGTGGCAGGGTGCTAAATTCAGATCCCAGCAAAAAGAGGGAGACCCCCTCCTCTGCTGGCTCCTAAATACCCCCAGGCCACCCTCCTTTTCCTCCCCCCTGTCCAGTCCTTACCTGCTTACCTGACCTGTCATATATGTCATCAAGGGATGACATCATGACCCCTTCCCCCTTGCCTGGGCCTTCCTTCCTACCATCCCTCCCACCTCAACCTGAGCCTACCTAACATGCCCCCCCCAGCCAGTCCTGTCCCCTGTGCCTTTTTTCCTAAGGAATCTCCCTGACAATTTAGGTTGTCCTTTGGGGCAGCCGACGGTCAGAGGGAGATTCTCCTGGAAAATAACGACAGACAACTTTAGTGGGTGCTCGAATACACTTATTTTATGCATCACATCATCACCTTTACTTTGCCACTTTAAAATTTACATATTTACAAACATTCCTTCATCTTTCCCCATGTTATCCATCATAAAGTCCAACAGTTAATATTTTGTTCAATCACATAGTTCAGTTGTCTTTTGTAAATGTCCCTGGCTCTCCTGTCATCTTCTTGGGGTCTACCTCTTCATCCACTTTTACTTGAACAGTCTGTTGTCCGTCATCTTCTCAGGGTCCACATGCTTGAAAAGCCCAATACCCCTTCTCCTATTCCCATTGCTGCCCTCTCTTTGGGTCCGGTCGCCCCCATATTGTTACTTCCTTAATCGTACATCTCCTTTTCATCTGCCTCACATCTGCATCAGCCCATTGATCTTACCTGACCCCCCTTTCCACCCCCCATTTTACTTTTCCCAATAATTTTCCACTAGCCCATCTCCAGCTTAAGTGAAGGAATGATCGCCCCCCACCCCACCTTCTTTTTTCCAAATTTCTACACTATCTCCCAACTGTAGCATGTATGCTGACATCCCCACTGTCGAAAGGTGCACCCATCTGGTCTGTACCTCTCTGGGTTGGTGAATGAAATGTCTTTATGGGCTATGTATGTTCCCCCACCCCTTAACTATGCTGCCACCTGCCTGTTAATCCTCTTCCTAGCCTGCTCCACCCCTTATGTCCCTGGCCTGCCACCAAACCATCCTAGGTGCCATTTCTAACCATGCTATCATCACCTGCGGCCAAAACTGCTGAATTGCCCCTAGGTCTCTTAACATTTCCTTGCACAAGAATCCCCATAGTTGATCTCCCAGATCATTACCCCCCAAATGTATTATCAGCAGGTCTGGTTGTGGCCACTTTTGCTCAGCTTCTCCAAGGTTGGCATGATCTGTGCCCACCTCATGCCATGGACCCCTTTCCAATAAACCATCACTTTTGTCGGGGTCCTGCCCTAGCTGTTTTCCTCCCCAATGGATGGTGGCCCACATCTCTGACCAATAAATGTAATAATTACATAGAAACATAGAACTTGATTGCAGATAAGGACCACATGGCCCACCTAGTCTGCCCATTTCCCTACTTAATGAATAAGCTGCAGATCCTAGTTAACCAACAGCCTACTTCCTCCTACCCCCCACTAGAACTGCCTTATGTCTCTCCCATGCATTCTTGAATTCCCCCAATGTTTTTGACTCTACAACCTCCTCCAGAAGGCTGTTCCATGCATCTACAACCCTCTCTGTGAAGAAATACTGCATCCCCTTACCTCTGAGCCGTCCCCCCTCTATCTTCAAATTATGCCACCTTGTTCTTACACATCTCTTTTTCTGAAAGATGCTACCCTCTTGGACTTTGTTGATTCCCTTGAGGTATTTGAAAGTTTCTATCATGTCCCCCCTCTCCCTCCTTTCCTCAAGCTATACATCTTCAGCTCCATTAGTTTTTCTTCATATGTCTTCTACTGCAGACCCTGCACCTTTTTGGTTGCCCTCCTCTGGACAGCCTCCACCCTGTCTATGTCTTTGCGGAGATGGGGTCTCCAGAACTGTACACAGTACTCCAGATGTGGTCTTACCATCTGTCTGTACAGAGGGCCAACAACTTCCTGTTTTCTACTGGTAAAGCCTCTACCTATGCATCCCAGTATCCCCCAGCCCTCCTTACTGCCTTCTCACATTGCTGGCCCACCTTTAGGTCGTATGATATGACAACCCCCAGGTCCCTTTCCATTTTTGTTGTTGTCAGTATCTCACCCTCCATTGTGTACTCTGCCCCTGGGTTTTTGTTTCCCAGGTGCATTACTTTGCACTTCTTTGCATTGAATCTAAGCTGCCATACATTTGACCATTCCTCCAACCTTGCCAAGTCCCTTTTCATCCTTACCACCCCACCTTACGTATCAACCCTGTTGCAGATCTTTGTGTCATCTGCAAAGAGACATACTTTTCCTTCTAGTCCCTCTGCAATGTCACTTATAAAGACATTAAAAAGGACCAGCCCCAGTACTGAACCCTGTGGTACCCCACTAGTAACCCTCCTTTCTTCACTGTGGACTCCATTTACTATTACCCGCTGTGTCCTGTTGTCCAGCCAGTGTTTTACCCAAGCTACCAACCTGGGACCCACTCCCAGGCTGGCTAATTTGTTTATTAATCTTTTGTGCAGGACTGTGTCAAATGCCTTGCTAAAGTCTAGGTAGGCCATGTCCACAGCCCCTAACTGGTCTACTACTTTGGTCACCCAGTCAAAGACATCAATTAGATTTGTCTGACATGACCTTCCCATTATGAATCCATGCTGCCTTGGGTCCTATGCCCCACTGGCCTCTAGGTATTCAACAATTCTTTCCTTCAGCAGTGATTCCATCATTTTCCCTACCACTGAGGCCAAACTGAGAGGTCTGTAGTTTCCTGCCTCTGTCTTGCTCCCGAGGATCCAGACCTGCCTGCTCCTTCCCTGCTCTGTGAAAAACAGAAATACACGTTATACCAGTTTTCTCACATATCTCTGTATAGCAATTAGCCCACCACCTTCCACATTCTTAGTATGCCCCCAGTGTGTTGGCAGACCAGGAACACCTATATAGCAGTTAGGCTCCAACCGACATGTTTAGTCTTGATCCCCACAGCACCAGTTGTCTCAAAACCCTGTTTGCTGACACAGAGTGTCCTCCTTGTCGATTGATGACCTCCACTACTGCTCTATTGTCACACCAAAACATAATCTTCCTGCTCCTTAAGAACTCATCCCATGTCAGCACCGTCACCCATATAGGAAAATCTCTAGCAGTGTTATGTCCTTCAATATCCCACTCTCTCTCCAAGACTCTGGCCATGCTTCTGCAATCCACCTCTCCCTAAAATATGCCCCCATTCCAATAGACCCTGATGCATCCATGTATATGTCCAGATCGTTATTCCCTAGCCACTCTTTCTGCCAGAACGTGACCCTATTGTAGTCTACTAAGAATTGTTGCCAAGCCTCCAGATCCTGCCTTATCCTTTGTGAAATGTCCACCCAGTGGTGGGGCAGTTTTGCCCCCCCCCGGTTGCCCTGACTAACTCCCCAGGAAACACCCTCCCAGGTGCCACTGCCCTGCACACGAAATTCAAGTGCCGCAACAGCTGTTGTACCTGACCCAATGGGGCTCGCCTTCTCTTCTTGACCTCCTATATTAGTTCCTTGAGTCTGGCAACTTTCTGATGGGTTATCCTGAAAACCTGCTCTTTTGCATCCATTTCAATTCCCAGGAATTCCAGCTTCCTAGCTGGACCTTCTGTCTTCCCTTCTGCAAGTGGTACGCCTATCTTCTTGCACATATGCTCAAAATCCTGGAGCATTGACTTTATCCCCTTCTAGTTCTCCCCCACCAGCAGGAAATCATCTAACTAGTGTACTGCCTCCTTGTGCCCATATCTTTTCCCAAATGCCCATTGCATCCAAGTGCTAAATGCCTCGAACTTGGCACAGCTGTGTAACAGTCCATGGGCATTGCCTTGTCAAAATAGAAGAACCCCTGGAAGCCGAATTCCAACAATTCCCAGTCTTCCTTCCTGACTGGTAGTAGCTGAAAAGCTGACTCAATGTCGGTCTTTGCGAGCCATGCCCCTTCCTGTGCTCTAGTCAGCTCCACCGCCTGTTCCAATGTTGCATAAGAAACTGCGCTACATTCCCCAGGGATGTGATCGTTCACTGATACCCCCTCCAGATATGACAGGTGATGGATAAGCCTAAACTAGGGTTACCACCTGTCCCTATTTTCGCAGGACAGTCCTGATTTGGGCTGCTGTGTCCTGCAGAAAAACATGAAAAATACTAAATGTCCTGACATTATAGCAGAAAAAAATATTTTCAAATTTTCTTCTAAATGTTGCAAAAAACTATAATACCTTAACTAAAATACCTTAAAATAATGAAAAACACAAGAAACAACTGAAAAACTACATCACTTAGTCTTAATTCTGATTATTTAGAGAAAACATGTCTGTTGCATTGGTCGAGATGACATATTGTCCTGCGAAAAATCCAGTTTCAGTAAGAAATGTCCCACTTTAGGCTTCTTAAAAGGTGGTAAACCTAGCCTAAACTCCTCCTGTTGCTTCTTCGGCACCAGCCCCAATGGTGAAACCTGCAGACTGGGTAAGGGTGGGGTCTGAAATGGACCCTCTATTCTCCCGGCCTCCGCTTCCTTCCTTATTTTCCTTTCTGCTATATCCTCTCTCCCTTTAATGAGGCCAAGTTCTTGGATTTCCTGCTCCTTCTTGCCCCCTGATAAGACCAATACTTCTTAGACTTTGTCACAGTGAGCCTCCCCAAATCCATAGAAAAGATTTTTAACCTACCCCAAAAACTGAAATAATCTTGGGCCTTCCCAAGGAAAAATAACATACTGTACTTTGCACAGTACATCACAAATAAATTGAAACCCCTTTGAGTACTTGGCTGTCATTCAGTTCTTTGTTTTATACTGACGTGTAACCTTTGAAAAAGAGTGCCTGTGCTCAAAGATGTTATCTGAATAAAATATAAAATTAATATTATTCAGCTTAACATACACCCCCCACAAGCCAGCTTACTTGCTCTGCTAGTTTTTTTTTTTTTTTAGTTCTTAGCCTTTGTCAGAGCGAGCCTCCCCAAATCCATGAAAAGATTTTGAGCCTCCCCCCAAAACTGAAATAATCTAGGGGAATCCCCAAAGAAAAATAACACACTGTGCTTTACACAGTACACCATGAATAAGTTGAAACCCCTTTGAGTACTTGGCTGTCATTCAGTTCTTTGTCTTATACGGATGTGGGACCTTTGAAAAAGAGCACCTGTGCTAAAAGGTGTTATCTAAATAAAATATAAAATAAATATTATACAGCTTACTGTACACCTCTCCCCCTACAAGCTGGCCTACTTGCTCTGCTATTTTGGTTCTTGAACCATTGTTACCCCTTGCTGCAGTACCTTCATGGATCAGACTACTTTCTCTGTTTCCTATCTGGAATAACCTTCCTACACAGCTTGCCTCTTCCCCCTTTCCGTGCTCGTAAGCAACTTCTCAGGGATTACTTTGCTCCTTCCTACTATTGCTCTTAACACTTCTATGCTCAATCGTATTTGGGCTGTTCTGCCATCAGTCTACAAATTGATTAATTACCACCACTCATTGTTTGTTCCTATCTGTTTGCACTGTTCATTTTGTATTGCTTGACTGCTTTGCAGTTACCTTTTGAAATGTATCCACTGCATACCTTTCTGTGGGTACACCTGAAATGAGCCTTGACTCATTCACCTTCCCTTGTCACCAATTTGTAAATAAATACATAAATTTCGCCTACTATTGTCATCTTTCAGTTTGCTTCATCCCTTCAAACACAATATATAAAAGTATAAATTTAAATACATTACTTTTCAGACTTGCTTGAGCCTCCCCTGGAACAGGTTGAGGCCTCCCAAGGGAAGCTAGCCTCACAATTTGAGAACCCATCTAGACTAAAGCCCCTTTTGAACCCCTCCACTAGCATCTTCCCTGCCCTCACATCTGGATATCCTTTTATTCATTCTTTCATCACCTCCACCTTGATTGGGATCCTGGCTAACCCAGCCCCCCTCCCTGGTGCCCAACCCTCCCTCTTTGGTTCCCTCTGCCACCAGACCCATACCCTTGTCCTCACCACTTGCGCCACCCTCAGCCTCAGGTTCCTCAACCTGTTCCTGGTCTGGCACCTCCCATGACATCCTTTTCTCCACGGATGTCTTTTGTTTTCATGAAGTTTCCACCACTTCCTTCTGCTTCACTGCCACCAAACAACCTCTACTGACACAGCATACCCTTCTCCATCAGACCTTTTCCCCATTGCCTCCTTTCTTTGTTTACTGACTCTGGCATTATATATTGCCTCCCACTTTTTCCTACCTGTCTATGGTATGTGTAAATATATATATATATACACATATAAACACACACACACACACACACACTGTCACTCACACACACACATATATATATTCACATATACACACTCACATGTTTATTTAATTTTTTTAAACCTTTCCTCCGTGATTCCCTTGTAAATGTCTTTGTTTCAAGCTCCCGTGCCCTGGGCTATCTGCCTGCAGGCCCCGAGTTCTGATTTTATTTTGCTTCCCAGTGGTAGCGCTGAGCTGCTCTTTTTCTGCCCATTAATTATCTCAAGCCTCTACTGCCGCATGGGCTTCTTTGT
Source organism: Neoceratodus forsteri (assembly GCA_016271365.2). NCBI lineage: Eukaryota > Metazoa > Chordata > Ceratodontiformes > Ceratodontidae > Neoceratodus > Neoceratodus forsteri. The sequence goes on from CM028130.1 coordinate 876,631,243, forward strand.
AAGTAATCCTTGATAGGCGTATGTATATATATATATATATATATTACACATTTACATCCCCCACCAGCCTGTGCCTCACAGTGGTTTAGCATTTGTGCATTTCCTTGTAATTCAAAAGCGCAGCACTTGCCCCTCAACCTGTTTAGTATAAGTGCTTTATTACCATCAGCACTGACTTTATAACAGAAACCACTGGGAACAGCTGAGATTCATACCCTGCCTTTTAACGAACTGGTCCCCATACTGACTATACCCTTAATATATTGTTTCTCCTGTCCCTATACCCTTGAAAATACTGCCGGTACCAGGCAGCACAATGCTATTGCCCCCTCTTGCATATTTACCCTTTCTCTTTTTATTCATTCAATCATTTATTTGTATATTCGCTTATTTATTTATTATTATTTTTGTTCATTTACCTTTTAAACGTGTTCCCTTATGACACGCTTCCAGTGTGATTGAATGCAGCCATCACCCTTTTCTGTGCCTGGGACTACAAACATGGTGCCTGTCAGCCAGCCTGCGCATGCGCACCTGCTCTTCCTATCGCACATGCGAGGCTCATTGCTGGTGCCGAATGCCAAGCCTGCAGCCTCCTCAACGTAGGAACACCATCCCGAGCCTCTTCATGGCTGTTCCTCAGTCAGTCATCCCCTACTGCGCCCCTCGCTTTCCAGACCAGGAGTTGCTCCCAAGAAACCCACTGAAAAACACCCTTGCTCCTCTTTCTTAGGCTGCGGTGCTGGCCAAATGCCACCCACAACAGGATCCCTGCTCCTCCAGGCCGCTTCCCCTTTCTCCGGTAGCAGGCTGCCCAAATTGGAGAACGAGACCGCCCAGCATGGCGGAACGCCTGCCAGAGCACTTCCTGCAGGAGCCCCATTGCACTTCAACTCGCTCGGACAGCACAGAGGAGACAGCCTCGCACCACTAAACCCATGCAAAAACCCCAGTAAACCCACACAACTCTCCGGCTCCCGCCAGCTCGATGCCGCCTCTATTTTTTGACTACCATACCCAAACCTTGATTCTGTAAACAAGCAAGCCCTGCCACTCTGGAAAAACACTCACAAAAAACAATCCGCAGCCCATGAAGCATTAACTACCCGACTCCCGACATTCACTTGGCCCTGCTACCTCAGAGCCCCCTATCAAGCAGGACACAGCCTGAAGCACCACAGCGAGTGTCGCTGGAGGAGGATCAGGACTACAGGGGCCATCTGTTATGCCTTTCCATCTGATACTCTTACTTTCTTTTTTTTTTTTTCTTTACTTTTTATTTATAGATTTTATGCAAGTACATAGCATTAAAAACTTCCTGTACAATGCAGTACATCATTAGGTAAGCAGCATAAAAAGGATATGCAGATATAAAATCCATTGTAGCAAGCGGTACAAGAGTAGGGGGAATTCCAGCTCTCAATGGCTTACCAATACAAAAAGGTCATCGAATTGGCTATGCGCCAATTATGCTAATTATGGAAATTCAAAATAATTCTTCACTTATGTAAAATACAAACAGGGCAGCAGTGCCCTATAACAATTATATACTCGGTTATTTAGTACAACTCCTATATACCTCCCAAAATGCTCCCTCCACCTCTGATTCACGAAGGAACCTAGTACAAGGTTATTAAATCAGCTCTCCACATTTGTCATACGGTCGCAGTTCCCCACAGCTCCTGCCCAAAAACAGTCCTCTGTGTGGAACAGTACAAAAAGGAAGAACAGAAGCCAAAGACACTTTCCTCAGTGGTACTCTTACTTTCTAAATTGCCTAAAAATGCATCTGCTGTTTCTCTATTTACTAATTTATTATTAGTTTTTTTTCCTGCCAAGCCTACTAACATTGTATTTCTACCTCTTAACAGACCTTGCCTCACATGGCTCTAAAATTCCTCTGCCACTTGCTGTAATTCCTGCAATTGTTAGGCAAACTGAACTGTTTCCTTAATTGCAGGTTACGTGCTGACTGTAAAGCACCTCTTAGAAAAACAAGCATTTGTCAATGCCGAATGTTGTTTGCCTCTATGTGCTGTTTAGGTATTTGGAAATCATTGGAGTGCAAATATTGAAAATTCCTTGAACTTACAGGCGTCGCGTAGGAACACTATAGCATGCACTTCAGAAACAGTCATTTTTTAGGAATGTTTTCACCCAAATTTTAAACATAGCCATTTTAAGACCTCTCTGCACATGAACAGTGTTACTGTGATTTTCTTAATGTGTCCCATACATTGAGTTCGCACACCGACTGCGCCATTGTGCGCTACATGGGTGGAAACACGTTTTGGGCAAGATGTAAAAAATGACAGCTGCACTGCTCATAAGGAGGTGTGGTAAAATGGCAATGTTGAAAATCTGGAGTGAAAATATTGAAAATTCACAAACATATGTGCATGCGTAGGAACTGCGCAACGCACACTCGTAAAACAGTCATTTTTAAGAATTTTTTCACCAAATTTTTAACTCATCTATTTTAAGACCTCTGCTCATGAACAGTGTCACTGTGATTTTCTTAATGTGTCCCATACATTGAGTTTGCACACCGACTGCGCCATTGTGCGCTACATGGGTGGAAACACGTTTTGAGAAGAATTTGAAAATGACAGCTGTACTGCTCATAAGGAGGTGTGGTAAAATGGCAATATTGAAAATCTGGAGTGAAAATATTGAAAATTCGCAAACTTACGAGCGTGCGTAGGAACTGCGCAATGCACACTCGTAAAACAGTCATTTTTAGGAATTTTTTCACCAAATTTTCAGCATAGCCATTTTAAGACCTCTGCTAATGAACAGTTTCATTGTGATTTTCTTAATGTGTCCCATACATTGATTTCACACACCGACTGCGCCATTGTGCGGTACATGGGCGGACACACGTTTTGGGCAGGATGTGAAAAATGACAGCTATACTGATCATAAGGAGGTGTGGTAAAATGGCAATGTTGAAAATCTGGAGTGAAAATATTGAAAATTCGTGAACGTACGAGCGTGCGTAGGAACTGCACAACGCACGCTAGAAACAGTTTATTTTTAGAATTTTGTCACAAATTTTCAATATAGGCTTTTTGAGAGCCCACCTTATGAACACTGGCAGTGTCATTTTGTTAATCTGTCCCGAAAGGTGTTCCTTGCAGTGATCGCGAAATCATTCCTTCGCCCAATTAACGCCATGACAGTGTAAGAATCATGAGGAGGTCCCAAAAACCCATGTTGAAAATTTGGGCCAAAATTCCTAAAAGTGCCTGAGATATGCAACAAAGTTGAAAAACCCTATCTATCGCATTATACAGCTTACGGCATTTCCTCAGTTAATCGGTCGGCTTTGAAGAGTGCAGAGCGTGTTCCGGTCCACCGGTGATCGTCGTGCCAAGCTCCGGTAAAGTATGGGGTGAGGGAGGTGTGGGAGGCAGGGTGCGCAGGGTGGGTGCGGGTTGTGGGAGGGGCAGGGAGACTATGAGGGACCTTTTTTATTCACAGGTTTTTTTGTTTTTTTTTCTGAAGACAGCGGGGCGTTGCCATGCTGGGGTCTGGCTCCCAGCATGGCAGCAGGAAGAAAAAAGCTGTTCGGGGACGTGGAGCCGATGGGGATTGGGCACCTCGTCCGGCCAAAACAAGATTTGCCACGCTGGGGTGGGCTCCCAGCGTGGCACGAAAAACTTTGAGGCGTGCAGCCTTGGAGCCCGGCAGAGTTGGGCACCCCGTCGGGCTACAGTTTTTGCCACGCTGGGTGGGCTCCTGCGGGCACCTGGACAGCTGTTGGAGGGGTGGAGCAGATGGGGGATTGGGCATCCCCGTCAGCCATACAGTGTGTGCGTGGGGGGGATGCATCAGCAAGCAATATGCGTGCTTGCGCGTGTGTGTGCATGGGGGGGAGAGCTCTGTTGACTGAAGTGGAGCTCTCCCTTTGAACTGTATGCCACTGCATTTTCAGCTTGTCATAGACAGCTGCAGCAGTGATTGGAGAACTGGGGTCGCGCCTGCAAACACACTGACTGCATTGGAAAACGGGCTGACACACCTCCGAAAACTTGGATGATGGCACTATGTTTCTTGGACATGTGTACAAGCAACATAAAAACAGCCCAAAAGGCCTGCCACTAGCACACTGAAAGATAACTCCCTAGCCTAGTTACTGTTCAGGCCTCTCCCTTGTGACCAGGCCTACCCCACCTGAAAATGCCTTACCTCAAGTAGTTGAATTGTCAGTCGAAGTGCTGAGCTCTGTTCTAAATTCAGACACCAGAAAAAAGAGGGAGACCTCCTCCTCTGCTGGTTCCTAAATACCCCCTAGGCCACCCCCCTTTCCTCCCCTCATCCAATCCTTACCTGCTTACATGACCTGTCATATTTGTCATTGAGGGATGACATCATGACCCCCCTCCCCCATGCCTGGGCCTTCCTTCCTACCACCCCCACCTCACCCTGAGCCTACCTAATATTCCCCACCCCCCAGCCAGTCCTGTTCCTCTGTGCCTTTTTTCCTAAGGAATCCCCCTAACAATTTAGGTTGTCCTTTGGGGCAACCACATTTGCCTCTGCATCTGCCAGAACCTTATCTACAGTTGCAATAGCAGCTGTCATGTTTTACTCTCCTGTTACTAAACTCTAACAACAATCACAATTAAATGTCAATAACCTTTTATCCAACACAATTTAAACAAAGAACCAAATATTTCCTTTTGATACTTCAGAAGTCCTTTCTCTTGCAGCTTTACTGCCAGACAATTGCTTCTTTTGGTCTTTTCTCACTATCTAGGGGTAATTCTATCTTTAAATCCTCGAGAAACAAAACAGAAAAATACTACTTATGCCATTCAGTAACTTGCAAACAATAAAAATAATATTTATTTCCCATACACTTTAAGTGTGGACTGTTGTTCACTAACAATTAACCCATGAATGAGACCCAAAGATATCAGAACAATAGATTATAATATCACTTTTATAATACAGCACTTGGATTTACCTCAGGCCTTACCCCCCAATTTTTTTTTAAATTCCCAAAAATAATTATAAAATTCAAATATGATATTATCCCTGTTCTCCAGATTCTGAATAACAGTATAACGCTTTTGTCACACTTAGGAATATGAAGTATATTTATATATGTGTGTATATATATATATATATATATATATATATATATATTTAGAGGCAAAAACTCCGTTTAATGCATTAGTTAGGGTTGTTCCACAGCGACAAAAGTGAGGAAATTCGCTGTTAGGGTTGAAAACCCTAACTCTGAATTCACCCCCAGCACCACACACACACATTCAAGTATGGGGGAGGACCAAGTCAACACAACCAATGACAGACATCCAGCAGCAGGTGACAGAAATAACAAACAATTGTCTAAATGTACTACGAGACATCCCCACCCACCTGACCAGGTACTGCATGCTCAGTGGAGATCAACAGCAAAACTGAGGCCATGTACACCAAACGTACACAACCCTGATTGCAGCTGCACACAACGTACCACACTTAGTAGTTGCATGGCCTTACCAACCGATGCCTCAGACCAGACCACACCACTTGTGGTGGGCCACCTGAGCAATAGAGTTCAGCAAAACCAAGGAGTTGTACAGGTATAATATCTCTGATTATAACAAGGGTTTGAGAAATGCAGCTTTCTAATTGACTGTAAACATTGTAACAGCCTTATGTTTAGTTTTTATTAACATACATGTAGAGCCTAACCATATGATGAACATGGTTTAATGTTGTTTAAAAACAGTTTTATTATGATAGCAATAAGCCACTCCCAGGTATTATGTTAATGGTCAGTTTATCACTGTCTAGCGACATGTGGCACTCGGCTATGCCTCATTCAACATTAAACCCCTACAGGGTGATTAACAGACCATTTAACATAACTGTTGGTCATGCCTTATTGCTTAATTGTCTTTATGAGTAGATACTCTCCTCTGCTAGGCACTGCAGCAGCTTTGTATCACAGATGTCCCACCCAGTTACACCATACACTGTCTAGTTACTGGAGAATGGCTGTGAATATGAACTCATGAAGATGAACAGTGTAACTTGATCACTACAGTCATCGAAACCCTAGTGTGATTATAACTGACAGAGTCAGTGATAGAGGATAACCCCTGCTGTCCTAGTACACTTACCCCACTGTGAGTTAAATCAATACTAAAAGACATTCTGTTTATATCTACACCATACCTACTTGATTCCTGTGGTACCACAATTAACATAGTTATCGCTTTGATAGCATCAGTGACAGAAGTGTGGCAAACCCAAACAGTAGGCATACAGCCTGAGTATGAAACAACTGTTAAAAAAATCACACTGTGTCCATAAGTGGCATAGATCACTCATTGCAACAATAGTAAATGTATTACTATTTGAATAAGTTAGTCATCACAGATGAAATGAGATTGTCTTTATCAGGTACAACATACTCAGTAAGTGCCTACAGGAAAATCTATCCTATATACATCTCCGATACAGGTACATCATTGTTGGCTCAGTAGTGCTATGATATTTAGAAGTTGCTTGGCCTGATCCATGCAATTACAATGTTTCTTACAAAGAATACTTACTGCATCTTTAGTATTGAAAAACACTGAAGGTCTATGTATGTACATCAGCAGTACACCTTCATCAGTAAGAATGCATGTGATACTGGCAGTCAATTTCACAGCGTTGAACAGGCAATGCTTTTCCATCGTTTACATCAGCCTCTCTATGTTGAGTAAACCATTGCAGTAAATGTACTACTATGTAAATCACCTACTAAATGTATCACTACTTTTATCTTGAGCATGCTAGTGTCTTGTAGTTAATTTATGTGCTTCTTTTAATTAATGTATACTCACTAGTGTTAAAACCTTTCTACAACTGTCATCATGCACCTTCAGCATTTATATTGAATAACGGCACAGTACCAGTTGTGGTGTGGTGTGAGCATCGGTAGGTAAGGCCATGCAACTACTAAGTGTGGTACTGCGTGCAGCTGCAATCAGGGATGTACGCTTGGTGTACATGGCCTCAGTTTTGCTGTTGATCTCCACTGAGCATGCAGTACCTGGTCAGGTGGGTGGGGATGTCTCGTAGTACATTTAGACAATTGTTTGTTATTTCTGTCACCTGCTGCTGGATGTCTGTCATTGGTTGTGTTGACTTGGTCCTCCCCCATACTTGAATGTGTGTGTGTGTCTGTGTGTTGTGTGGTGCTGGGGTGAATTCGGAGTTAGGGTTTTCAACCCTAACAGCGAATTTCCTCACTTTTGTCGCTGTGGAACAACCCTAACTAATGCATTAAACAGAGTTTTTTGCCTCTAATTTCCCTTCTTTTTGAGAATGATAATGAGAAATAGTGAATGTAATGCGGTGGCGGGGCCTGGGGCCCACATGATGTCTTGTGGCATAGTAACAGGAGCAGCAACGCAAACAGAAATGCTAACAGTGGCACACATGGTAACACAAGCGCGAATGAGAACAGAAAGGGTAACGCACACGGTGGCTTAGACGGGAACGGTGTGCCACGTGATGTCTTGTCACATAGTAACATGGTGCCTGTAAATGGAAATGTCAATGGGCATGGTGACACAAAGTGAAACAGAAAGAGAAACAGTACGGTACACACAAATGGCAAAAAGTAACAGAAACGCAAGCGCAAATGAAAACGCGAAAAGGATGACGATGGCGGCATTGGGTGTGCATTGGATCATCAGCCCTAACTCTCACCCCATGACATGTGTAAAGCAGCAGAAGTATAGGAGAATGGGGTGAGAGTTAGACTCACGATCCCAATGCACACCCCAATGCCGGTTGGGGTGGCAAGTGAGGGTTTCAACCCTAATAGCGAATTTCCTCACTTTTGTCGCTGTGGAACAACCTAACTAATGCATTAAATGGAGTTTTTGCCTCTAATTTCCCTTCTTTTGAGAATGATAACGAGAAATAGTGAATGTAATGCAGCGGTGGAGCGGGCCCCACCGCATAATGCAGTAGCGCCCCACCACATGATGTCTTATGGCATACTAACAGGGACAGCAACACAAACAGAAATGCTAACAGTGGCGCCATGGTAACACAAGTGCGAAGAGAACAGAAAGGGTAGCGACATGGTGGCGTGACGGAATGGTCTGCCACGGATGTGTTATCACATAGTAACATGGTGCCTGCAAACAGAAATGTCAATGGGCATGGTGACATAAAGTGAAACAGAAAGATAAACAGTACTGTAGACAGAAATGGCAAAAAATAACAAAAACGCAAGCGCAAATGAAAACGCAAAGGATAACGCACATGGTGGCGCAGACGTCAACGGTAAGTGAAACGGGTATGGAACCGCAAGCGGAAAGGGCAACAGTAACAGTAATGTAAGCGCACAGGCTGGTTTTCCCCAAAACCTGCATAGAGAAAGACAGTGAGTACAAATAATGTATGCATAATAATGAGTATCGGCGCAGAAAATGAGATCTTGGAATACTAAATACATTATATCTCAGGAACTGTACGACGTAGAAAAAAAATGTAAAAGTCATATTATTTACAACTGTTCTGGTTAACTTGAATCTTAGACCCCATCAGGGGGCTAAGAAATTTTCCAACGAAAAGTCCGTATCTTGCACCGTTTCCGAGATACGGGCCCTGAAAGGTACGGCGAACGCCGTAATGTTATCCTATGGAAAAAAAAAAGTTGAGCGCCATAACTTTGCCTCCCTGTAATGTTTTTCACCAAATCACTGAAAAGCACATCTGTGGGCTGTTGGCTGTCTTCCTCAAATTTCAGGAAAAAGACCAAACCGTTATTTTGCAGCAGGGTGCCAAAGGATTTCTGTAATGCGTCGGGCGCCGTAATGTTATCCTATGGAAAAAACCGTCAACTTTGGAGTGCTGTAACTTTGCCACCATGTAATATTTTTTCAATACAACACTGAAAGGCACATCTGTGAGATGTTGGCTCCGTTCCCTCCAAATTTCAGCCCAAAACTCCCAACGGTTCTTTTGCAGCGCAGTGCCAATAAATCGCTGTCACTGTCCCACAGATGGAAAACTACTGTCGCAATTTGCGAAAGCTTTCGCAAAAAAGTTCGACACTTTCATGAGCACGAAAGTAATTTGCGAAAGCAGTTTTTCCAGAAATTTGAGAAACATATTTCTGGGGTGTTTTACCACAAAATAAAGACATGGCAAGCATCCTCAGGGTCCGACTAGGTGAATACAAAAAGAATTAGGTTGCTAGAGGGTCCCAAATTTAAATGCCAACCATTTTTCTGATCACCAACTGAAAACAAAATGGCCGATTTGCGAAAGTAACAGGCCCATTTGCGAAAGTAAAAATGCATTTGCGAAAGTGTTGAACTTTTTGTTAACTTTTCCCATTGACTTATAATGGGAAACTGTTTTTTGAATAACTTTTGAACCATTTAATATTTTTTCACGAAATCTTCGAAAGACACACCGGGGACCCTGGCCGCACGTTCCCTGAAGATTTCGTACCAGTCGCATAAACTGTACGACCTGTAGGTGCGACCGTAGAATTCCAGAAAAAGCGTAAAAGCGCGCACAGATCATGCTTAATAACTCTGCAGCCGTATATCCGACCACTACAAAACTTGGCAGATCACAAGGTCCATGGTTCTTGATCATGTAGTCCAAATTTCAGCCAAATCTGTCAAACGGTTGCAAAGTTATTAAGGTGCAAAGTTTTGGGGTTTAACATAGAAATGGCTCCTCAACCCTAACTGTGGTAGCACTACCGTGCTACCATATATATATATATATATATATATATATATATATATATATATATATATATATATACACACACACACACACGCAATTTATTCACCTTGTAGCCCAGCTGAGATGCAGCATCGTGTTTCCAGTGTGAACTTATATCTATCCATTTTTGCTACTGGGTGGATTGGAACATTGCAGGTTAAGTGACTTGCCTAAGGTCATGCAATGAGAATTTGGCACTAGTGAGGGTTGAACCTGCCATCTCCTGGTTCCCAAACTGGTGTTGTAACCGTGGGATTCTGCTAGGCCAGTGTTGTTGGACATTGTGTGACATAAGCAATAAAAACAGGCGAGCAGGTGTGCCTGAAAGTTAAAACCTTTGTGATGCAGACCCCATGGACTTTGTGAGGCAGGAGAGCTGAACTCCTAAAGTAGTATGCATTGAAACTGGGCAAAAATGTGACCCCTCCTTTTTCACTATAAAAGATTCCTGGCACCTTTCAGTTGTATTTGGTGGTATGGTTTTATAATTCCACCAAACTTTGAGTATTTTACAAATGTTTACTTTAGTTATTTCTCAAGAGAAAAATGGCAGCCACCCTTTGCATAGAAATAGCATCCTAGACCTGGCAAGGGGTATGATCTAGAAAATAAAGATTCATGGTGTGCAGTACTTAGACATGCACATGTGACAGGTATGCTAATATTTTTTTTTTATTAATTGTAGCTGAAACTGGCTTTTTTGTAAAAACATTTTCCTTGCACTGCTGCTTTAACTGTTCTACCTGCCTGGGAATGGAAGTGGGTCACAAACGCTTTGGCACACATTCTGAAGTGTATTATTGTGCTTAAAATGGATATTATTCAGCCAATAGAAAGATCACTGGTGGTCTCCGCCTTTGGTGGGCAGGATTTCAGATAACACCGGCTGTGTTGTGGAGTAAACTGAATTATGGAGTGGTAGATCCTCCAGATCAAAAGTGAGGCGGACTTAAGTAGCACAAAGTAGCGCCCCCAAGACATAACTCTGTAATGTATAAAGGCTTCCATCTGAAGTTGCAAGAGTTCCACAACTGTCATAACAAGCACATCTTATTTATCACTCAAATTCATTAAAGGGTTATCGAAATTTACACAATCCCAAAGTCCATTCTAAAATTGGAGTGGGGGTCTGTTATTTGTGAGCTAGAGGGTTGCATTCAACTTCTTAATTTGATATTTTGTGGAGCTGCTAACAGCTATTCCCTGATGTTTTTGTTTGTTTTCTTTTTAATTACTTCTTTTAACCTCTCTGACCTGTGTGTTTAGTGCTCCTTCATTGACACCAATTGTGATACTCTTGCACGCTATCATGGACCTCTGCCTGTGCTACAAGGTTAGTTGTAGCAATGAGTTGCCACTAATGACTAGCTCCAGCTTTGCAAGCTTGCCTAAAGTGAGTTATTTCTATCCCATCCCTTATAGCACCTGACCCTTACGTTTGCAAGCATGATCAGAAGAAACCATAACTTCTCCATAGCACTGTATCTGCCACGTTGGATTTGCCTTATGGATTAGCTGGCACATTCTTTGTAAATGATCATCAATTAAAGGCACTGGCACCCATAATGGTTTGCTGATTGCAGTGGATATTCTACAGGTGCACAGATTTCCTTCGTTTCTGGTCTTGATCCGCCAGTTCATTTTAATATCAGAAACCAGTGATGGGGACATTGGCAATGACAGCCCTATTAAATGAAGTTGAAATGGGAGCTTTAAATGCAAAATGCCCTGTTCCTCCTCAAAGATGCAAATAGCATGCGTGGATCTGATCAAACGCGGAGCAATTGAAATGCTATAGACCGGGTGTCCAAATGGACAGTTACTCAAGTGACATCTTGAAATGCAGGAAGTTACTGCAAGGTCTAATTCCGTATAGCGGCACCGGGATTTAAATTCAGTCCTTATGGAAGGATCTCCTGACACCAGGCTCCTCTTTTAATGCCAAGGTTATGCACATGGAGTAGTTTAAAGTTTTATGTATCTCCTTTGCAGATTTCAAACTCGTTTGGTTTTTATCATTGAACAGATCTGGAAATATATAAATAGGTATATAAAATGTAAAAGTATGTGGCTATATAATCATTTTAAGGATATACCTGTATTTATGAATTGATTAGAATTCATTTCAAATTGGTTTTGCTGCTTATATGCAGCAAGTAAATTCCTCTCCAGTTACATATTAATCTGTATATTCTGCCAATGTGTCTCACTGAGAGGAAAGTTTGCCTCGTAACCCTCATTCATGCAGCACATCAAGAAAAAGGGTAAGAGACTGTATGCTGTCTTGGCCCTATCTCGAGGGGCAATATTTTACATATACTGAGCAAGTTATTTGCCTTCCCGGTGCTTCAGTTCCCCCAAACCTAAAATCATACAGGAGCAGGACTCCACTGAAATCGAAATGTTACCTCTCAGTTGCACTATCCTGCATGGTAAATAAAACAATGTCACCCTGATTTGAACAAATAAATGTGGTGTTGCTTGCAGCAGCTGGCTTCTCCCAATCTGCTAGCAAGTAACAGTCTGTTTGCCACTCAAATATCAAAGTGTGCAGCTCGTAGCAATGTTGAATCTCAATTTCTTATTGTTGTAGTTACCCAATTACCGATGGTTTCTATCTGTTGTTGTGACGGGACCAAAAGTCGTGTCAACTGAAGAGACCAAAGGGGGGGAACGAATCATACTAAAGAAAAACAGATCAAACTAATAGGCCCATATTCGTTCATAAAATTGTATTTATGTATTCAGTTTGGGGATATTTTATTTATATAATTCTGATTTGTTAGTACAAGAACTTACTATTTCAAGGCCTAGCAAAGAAAACAATATTCAAATAAATAACATAGTATCTTGAGGCAAGAAAGAACTCTGGGTCCATAAAGTCCACGCCCTCTCACCAAACTCCTTTCAATAATCAGAGTGTAAGTAAGCTGTGCAAAACGTACTCATTTGGAGGGATATTCCACCCCTTTTAACTAGCTGCATTTGCAATTCTTTTGGTAAGCTATGTCCAAATGTACTTTAAACAGGTCAGCTATGTCCAAAGGTCCTTTAAACACCTTTACACTATTAGATGTTTAACTACTAACTGAAAGGAGTAGAGAGCAGGAGGATTCGGAATGAACTGCAGTTTATTAAGCAGCTAGCTGAAATGCGCTGTGATGGGCCTAGTTAATCAGTCTTCCCCCATTCTATTGTATAAAACCAACCCATTTTTTTCCTTAGACATCCGGGAGGACTGAAGATGATCATTCAGTGAACCAGTAGTTTGGGGTTTGAATCCGATATCTCCCGTTTCGGTGTTCTAACAGCTAAATTACACTACCTCTCCAGTAAATAAAATCATGAATGGCAATACCTGAAAATTTGGTAAACATTTTTATCTTGATCATCGAAGGACATGATAGCGATACCATACAGCGTGGGCTACACTGGCTTGGAAAATTGTCATTACCTTGAATGATTGTCCTCGGCCGTGATATTTCACTGTTTAGCTCATCTCCACTTGCAAGTCCCTTTTCCCACAGACTAGAAAACTACTGTCGCAATTTGCGAAAGTTTTCTCAAAAAATTGCAACACTTTCGTGAGCAGGAAAGTATTTTGAGAAAGTACTTTTTCCAGAAATTTGAAAAACATATTTCTGGGGTGTTTTACCCCAAAATAAAGACATGGCTAGCATCCTCAGGGTCCGACTAGGTGAATACAAAAAGAATTAGGTTGCTAGAGGGTCCCAATTTTAAATGCCAAGCATTTTTCTGATCACTAACTGAAAACAAGATGGCGGATTTGCGACAGTAACAGGGCCATTTGCGACAGTAAAAAGTGCATTTGCGACACTGTCAAACTTTTTGTTAACTTTTCCCATTGACTTATAATGGGAAATTGTTTTGAATAACTTTTGAACCGTTTAATATTTTTTCACCAAATCTTCGAAAGGCACATCGGGGACCCTGGCTGCATGTTCCCTGAAGATTTCGGGCCAGTCGCGCAAACCGTACGACCTGTAGGCACGACCGTAGAATTCCAGAAAAGGCATAAACGCGCGCGCAGATCACGCTTAATAACTCCACAGCTGTATATCCAACCAGTACAAAACTTTGCAGATCCCAAGGTCTATGGTTCTTGATCGTGTATGTCAAATTTCAGGCAAATCTGTCAAACGGTTGCAAAGTTATTAAGGTGCAAAGTTTTGGGGTTTAGCATAGAAATGGCTCCTCAACCCTAACTATGGTAGCACTACCGTGCTACCATAATATATATATATATATATATATATTTTCATGGTAAAAAAGCTCCATTTAATGCATCAGTTACGGTTGTTCCACAGCAACAAAAGCGAGGAAATTCGGTGTTAGGGTTGAAAGCCCCCCTTGCACCCCCCCAGTCAAACCCCCCCAACTGGCATCGGGGTGTGTGATGGGGTCATTGTCGGCCCTAACTCTTACCCCATCACATGTATAAAGAAGCTGAGGTATAGGAGAGTGGGTTGAGAGTTAGGACTGACGACCCCAACGCACACCCCAATGCCAGTTGGCTGCGGGGGTGCAAGAGGGGATTTCAACCCTAACACCGAATTTCCTTGCTTTTGTCACTGTGGAACAACCCTAACTGATACATTAAACAGAGTTTTTTGCCATAAATTTCTCTTCTTTTTCAGAATGAGGACTATAAATATTGAATATAATGTGGTGGTGGGAGCATGGACCTTTGGGCCCCACACTCCCACCACGTGATGTCTTGTGACATAGTAACGGTAACTGCAACGCAAACGCAAGTGCTAACAGTTATGCACATGGTGACACAAACCTAAATGGTAACACAAACATTAATAGAAATGCAAGTGCAAAGTGATGCCAAAGCAAACAGTGACGCAAACGGAGACGCAAGCACGTACGGAAACACAACTGGTAATGCGCATGGTCACAGTACTGCTATTGTAAATGCAAATGTTAACTGTTACAGTAACAATAATGCCAAAGGGAACAGAAATGGAAAGGCAAACGCAAGCGCGTATGGAAACGCAAAGCGTAACATGCACGGTCACAGTACCGCAATTGCAAATGCAAATGGTAATGGTAAGAGCAAAACTAACGTCAAAAGAAACAGAAACACAAAGGCAAATGCAAGTGCATATGGAAATGCAAGCTGTAATGCGCACGGTCATGGTACCGTAATTGGAAATGCTAATGGTAACAGTGACAGCTAAAATAATGCCAAAGGAAACAGAAATGGAAACGCGAACGCAAGCGCGTACAGAAACGCAAACCGTTACCTGCACAGTCATGGTACCGCAATTTTAAACACAAATGGTAACGGTAACAGCAACAACAATGCCAAAGGACACAGAAACGGAAACGCAAATGCAAGCGCATATGGAAACACAAACCGTAATGCGCACAGTCACGGTACCACAATTGGAAATGCAAATGGTGACAGTAACAGCAACAATAACGCCAAAGAAAACAGAAACGCAAGCTCGTATGGAAATGCAATGCGTAACGCACACGGGCAAGGGAATGCAATTGGAAACACAAATGGTAACGGTAAAAACAACGATGACACAAAACGAAAGAGAAACGCAAACGCAAATGGAAGGGCGGGTGCAAATGCAAATGGTAATGCGCACGGTGACACAAACTAAAACACAAACAGAAACAGTACTGTAGACACAAATGATAAGAGTAAGGCAAACGCAAGCACAAACAGAAACGCAAAGGATAACGCACACGGTGGCGTACACGGGAATGCTAACGCAAACGGGTACAGAAATGCAAGTGGAAACGCTAACTGTAACAGTAACGGAAGTGCACACCCTGGTTTTGCCCAACAGCTGCATAGAGAAACACAGTGTGCACAAAGAATGTATGCATAATAACGGGCCTCGGAGCAGAAAATGAGCAGCTGTAATACTAAAATGCTAATATCTCAGTAACCATACAACGTAGAAAAAAATTTAAATTTCACGATTCATGAGTTTTCTTGTAAGGTTTTCATTGCACACGTAGCCCATAATGCTATGTCTGGTCGCGACGACAATTCCGTATCTCGCCCCATTTCCAAGATACGAGCCCTGAAAGGCGCTGCATACGACACCATGTTAGTCTATGGGGAAAAAAATGTCAACTTTGGCGTACTGTAACTTGGCATCCATGCAATATTTTGCCACCAAACCACCAAAAGGCACATCTGTGAGATGTTGGCTGCCTTCCCTCCAAATTTGAGCCCAAAAGACCAAACTGTTCTTTTGCAGCAGGGTGGCAAAGAACTCCTGTCATTTGCCCATAGTCTGGAAAAGTAGTGTCGCAATTGCGACACCTTTACCAAAATTGCGAAATTAACCATGGTCGACACTGCCCTGCGACTCTACCATTTCCAGAAATGTGAAAAAAATATTTCTGGGGCGTTTAACCCCAAAATAAAGGCATGGCTAGCATTCTCAGGGTCCGACTAGGTGAAAACAGAAAGACTTGTGTCCCTAGAGGGTCCCAGTTTTAAACTCCAAGCATTTTTCTGATCAGTAACTGAAAACAAAATGGCGGATTTGCAACACTACTAGGGCCATTTGTGACACTTTCGAACTTTTTGTTAACTTTTCCCATTGACTTAAAATGGGAACTTGTTTTTTGAATAACTTTTGAACCGTTTAATATTTTTTCACAACATCTTCAAAAGGCACATCAGGGACCCCGGCTGCACGTTCCCTGAAGTTTTTGGACCGGTAGCGCAAACCGTGCGACCTGTAGGCGTAAGCAAAGAATTCTCAAAAAAACATAATTGTACATTCGGATGTTGCTTAATAACTCTGCAGCCGTAAATCCGACCAGTATGAAAGTTGGCAGATCCCAAGATCTACTAGGCCCAACCATGCATACCAAAATTCAGGCAAATCTGTTGAACGGTGGCAAAGTTATTAAGGTGCAAAGTTTCACCCTTTTACCCTAAAAGTGCTACTCAACCCTAACTATGTTAGCACTACCATGCTACCATAATATATATTTTACTAACACCTATATACAATTCTAAACATCCCTAATTTGCATAAATATCAAGTACAATAAAAGTAATGTAAAACACTGTAAACATAAACAACTAAGGTTTTAGAAAATCAAGAAACCACAAAGAAATAAAACATAAATTTCAGCAAAAAATGCAAATGAATAAACAGTTTTCAACACAATAAATGGCACTGGCTGTATATTAGCCTTTCAGTATACTTAGTAGCATGACTTTCTGCTACAAGGACATGCAAACTCATTACATTAGTGTCTCAGATTATATTTCTGCATGACTTATTTCAGAACTTCATAGCATGCAAAATATGTTCTTTTTCATTTAAATCTTTTAACTGATATACCCAAGGTTTTATAGTTAAAAGTTAAGTTCACTATGTTACCACCCCAAACAGCCAAATCGGAATATTAAGATATTATTAATTAAAATAATTAATTAAAAATAATACTTAAATTTCTAGTTATCTGTAGGCTTGGTCTTCTTCCCTTTTAACTTTTAAAATCTTGGTGAGAACTTCTGATTTGGGATGATAAAAATCCTTCAGTGGCTGGGGTGTAGTCCTCTGTCTTTTCCCCCTTGAACCTGAAACCGTAGACTATTCTGGCATTGATGAAGCAACGCATGCTGGATCCTTCTTGCTTGACTTCACGAACTATCAAAAGTCACTTCCCAGGACTTTGGCAGGAAAAATCAGGCAACAAGATTTTAACAGTTCAGCAGCACCTCAGTTTGTAGGAAAGGATCTCCCCGAGGACAGCAAAGTTGTTTAGATAACTGGATTCTATTACTTCTTCCTGTTTCAGTTCCTTTCTGCTCTCGAACCTGCAACTTTGGACTCTCTGTTATCTAACAGCTCTGCAGGCTTGCTTTGGCTGGTGAATTTTAAAGTCAGTCTCATGTCCAGGCTTTTAGCAGAAATTCCAAAAATTACTTCAGTCAATACTCGGTATGTAAAACATAGGCCTTGCATCATCCAATATTAGAAAAAGTCCTTCCTGTAACAGGTAGTTTCAGCAGTTGGACTTTGTTGCAATGTTGTGCAGACTTTCAAGCTTCTCTTTAGCACCCTCTGGTGGACACCATGGCTTAACCCAAATGCTGGTCCCAAGCAGGTGTGGCTTCAGGTTTTTGGCCAGGCTAGTAAATGTCCAAGATAACCAGGTTTTTCAGTCCAAACAATGTGAGGTCCTTCCAGCTCTGAGAATCAAGCAGTTCTGGGCTGGACCAGCAGAAATTGTATATAAGTTTTCAACTTGGGTGACATCATCCCCAAACTCTGATTGGTCCTTCCAGATGATGAATGGTTGACATGTATCACCACCTCAAGGACATCCCACTGACTCCAGATTTACTTATATCCTTGAAAACATTTTTCTCTTATAACTTCTTTATTCCAAATGGTATGACTTTTAAACCAACATTTCTGAATTTCTGTAATTGAATGGAGTCTTTCAACATGTTTTTCATGTTCCTAGTACATGTATTTCCTGAATTAGGCTAATAAAGGTTATGGGTCTGATTCTCAAAGGGTTATGCCTGGCGTGCCAAAAAAATGGTGCAAGTAGCAATTTACACCAGGAGTTGTGACAATCGGTATTCTGCATCGTGCTTGTGCCAAAGTGGACTTACACCACCAGTTACGCCATAAAACCCCTGCGACATGGTGCTAGAGGGTTTATGGCAGCAGTTGCGCCCTATTCTGGAAGGGCAGCAACAAAGTCCCCGAATTTGCTATTCTGGAACAACCCCCGGAGGACATCCACCAAAGTACAGTTACACCAGCTTTTAGCTAGTGTAAATGTACTTTACGGCCACCAGGGGTTGCGCCAATGTGCTACCTGGTCATCTCCTAGTACATGTTGCACCCTTCATCCCACAATAGTGCTGAAAAGCCCCGCAGGGCTTGCTCATGCCCCCAACCCCCAATAAAATAAAAAAGCCTCACAGGGCTTTCTCATCCCCATCCCCCAATAACAGCTGAAAATCCCTGCAGGGCTTGCTTAAGGCCCCCTACTCCCCTGTCAATGAGTGTAAGCCTCGTGAGGCTTGCTCATGCCCCATCCTCAAATGCACACAAATTCCACAGGGATAACGATGCCCCCCATCCCCAGTCCCCAATATTATTGCAAGAATATGCAGATCCCTTTATCCCTGGTAGTCTAGTGGTCCCCACACCCCCCACCTGGCAGTGCCTGGCCATCCCGCTCCCCCGACCCATTTCAAGCCAGCGACTGGCACAGCCCACTTCTCACCACCATGGCCAGTCGCCGAAGGAGCTCTTTAATGAGTGTTTACTGTTCATGGTACATGCTCGGTGAATGACAGCTCAGATTTACTTATATCCTTGAAAACATTTTTCTCTTATAACTTCTTTATTCCAAATGGTATGACATTTAAACCAACATTTCTGGACTTCTGTAATTGAATGGAGTCTTTCAACATGTTTTTCATGTTCCTAGTACATGTATTTCCTGAATTAGGCTAACAAAGGTTATAGGTCTGATTCTCAAAGGGTTATGCCTGGCGTAAATTGACTTGCATGCCAAAAAAATGGTGCAAGTAGCAATTTACACCAGGAGTTGTGACATTCGCTATTCTGCATCGCGCTTGTGCCAAAGTGGACTTACACCACCAGTTACGCCATAAAACCCCTGCGACATGGTGCTAGAGGGTTTACGGCAGCAGTTACGCCCTATTCTGGAAGGGCAGCAACAAAGTCCCCGAATTTGCTATTCTGGAACAACCCCCGGAGGACATCCACCAAAGTACAGTTACACCAGCTTTTAGCTAGTGTAAATGTACTTTACGGCCACCAGGGGTTGCGCCAATGTGCTACCTGGTCATCCCCTAGTACATGTTGCACCCCTCCATCCCACAATAGTGCTGAAAAGCCCCGCAGGGCTTGCTCATGCCCCCAACCCCCAATAAAATAAAAAAGCCTCACAGGGCTTTCTCATCCCCATCCCCCAATAACAGCTGAAAATCCCTGCAGGGCTTGCTTAAGGCCCCCCTACCCCAATAATGAGTAAAAAGCCTGGGCTTGCTCATGCCCCGATCCCCCAAATGCAAAAAAAATTCCACAGGGATAACATGCCCCCCATCCCCAGTCCCCAATATTATTGCAAGAACATGCAGATCCCTTTATCCCTGGTAGTCTAGTGGTCCCCACACCCCCCACCTGGCAGTGCCCAGCCATCCCGCTCCCCGGATCCGTTTCAAGCCAGCGACTGGCACAGCCCACTTCTCACCACCATGGCCAGTCGCTGAAGGAGCTCTTTAATGAGTGTTTACTGTTCATAGTACATGCTCAGTGAATGACAGCTCATTCACTGAGCATGTAGTATGTACAGTACACTTTCATTGAAGAGCTCAGTTGGCGGCTGGCCGTGGTGGTGAGAGCTAGGCTGTGCCAGTCGCTGGCTTGAAATGGGCTGGTGCCCAAATCCCATGCATGTGCAGCAGTAGCACATTCTTGCGCGTGCGGGGGATCTTTTTCCCAGCTGCTACTGTGTATGCGTGGGATTTGGGCACCAGCTTTTTAAAGTATTTTTCACCGGAACAAGTCCTTGGTTTTTATTTGCAGATTCCATGAACGCTTTTGAATACCATGCTGTAATGGATTCAATATTTTTTGACATGCCAATGTTAAAATGTGTGGGTCAGGACAGCACTCCCAGTAGACACTCGTTGTTGGCGCGGAATGGCCTCCGGGAGCATGGAGATTTAAAGATCAAATGCAGCTATACTATAAACATATTACAAACTTTACTCCTTTTCCCTACCATAAGGACAACCAGACCTTATTTATTACATGTGAAATGAAGAAATTGTCATTTGTCATGCTCAGATACTATTTAATGCTCTCCTATTTGATGGTTTCACAGAAAAACTCTCAGACTTTTTTTGACCAGCTAGCGGAACCTTGGGTGAGTGCTGATTCCATTCAAGCAAGAATGACATCATTTTCCTCAAGTTCCTGGCAGCTCAGTACCTGCAACTTGGGAAAAATGATGTCATTCTTGCTTGAATGGAATTAGCACTCACCCAAGGTTCCGCTAGCTGCTCAAAAAATGAGAGATTTTCTGTGAAACCATCAAATAGGAGAGCATTAAAATAGTATCTGAGCATGGCAAATGGCAATTTCTTCATTTCACATGTAATAAATAAGGTCTGGTTGTCCTTATGTTAGGGAAAAGGAGTAGAGTTTGTAATATGTTTATAGTATAGCTGCAGTTGATCTTTAAAGTCGGACCGCTAATAATGTAAATAATGTGTAAATTATGAAAACTGGTAAGCTGATTACTTTTTGTCTTATTCAGAGGTATTCTACAGTCACCTCCTTATAATTATGTGCCTACAGAACCACAGATAAAAATTGAGCACAAAACGAGGGGCAAAGCTGACAGTGCCCCTTTAATCAGCAGTTATATCTTTAGAAAGGTTGTAAGGTTAACTTGCTTTTGATACTAAACTTGTTTATTTTTCTTTGACAGTTCTGGTGCTACAAAATCTTATAAATAGCATGCATTACAAAGCCCTTGCAGATCTGGAGCCAGATATTCAAAACTTTGCCCCGGGGCTAAATAAGCACTGCCCAGCGTGCTAAATTAGCCCAGAACCAATAGCCTGCTATATTCAAAAGGGATCGCCCCGGTACTAAACCTGCAGAATATAGCATGCTAAGGAAGCTGGGGGAACTAGGTTGGGAGTGCAATGCACTGATAGCCCAGGACAGAAGACAGCTCTGAATATAGCAACCAGGAAGTGCAGATCACAACAGCATCCCAGTGCACAGTGACGTGGAGGAAGGTAAAGGTGAACTACGTGGCCAATGTGTGTGTGCTAGCAAAGGAGTGGAATCATTAAAGCTGCAAGCACCAGTGCATGTGAAATTTTGCAGAAATGTACCATGTACCATGTTTCTGAAACGGAGCTGACATTTGCCCAGCGCTATCATATTTGCCTGGAGCAAAAATTTGCTATATTCAAAAGTGACATGCAAATGAGTCTATTTAGGCAGCCTGTGGGCAAACATCCAAATTAGCATCTCATTATGCCCTGATTTGCATGCAGTTTGCCCAGCACTATTGCAGGGTCCCACAGCTCCACCTGTAGGTCAGTCTGGAAGTATAGGAGCTGGCTGGGTCTGCCCACAGCTCCACCTGTAGTTCAGTCTGAAAGTGCATGGTGGTAGCTGCAGGCTACATTTGTACAGAACCGCATAGAATATTGTGCCCCAGGGGACTACACAGCACAGGCACAGGAGGTGGTGCTGCATGCAATAGTCAAACTGTAGTTCCTGTTACAGTGCACAGCAGACACTACAGTAACAAGGGAGCCAGTAGTGTGAGGGACACAGCAATGCCTATTGTGTGTAGGGCATCAATGACTGCTGCACTTTACACAGTGACAGGTGTATTCTTCCCATTATTCTTGCAGGTGTGTACTGACAGTGGACATATAGAATAATGCATGATAAAGTGTGGTTTATGGGGGATTTTATGCACCCCCTTGGTGTGTGATGCTCCATACAGGCATCACACACCGAGGGGGTGCATAAAATCCCAAGAGAACCACATGTTTTTGGTGTTTTTTGGTTTAAACTATCTTTTCTGTCACTTTGCGAGGGTAGCTGTTACCGCTGACAAGCTTGTCTTGGTCTGAGTGACTGACTGTGTAGCACTTGTGAACGTCCAGTGTGAGAACAGCTTGTTCGGTGTTTTTTCTGGTGATGCTGCAGTACATTTCTGCCCGTGGATTACAGAGCTCCATAAAGCACATATGTGGCTTGTGGAGCTCCATAAACTGCATATGTGGTTTACGCAGCTGTTGGGCACTTGCTGGCAGTGGTTTATAACCACCAGCCAGTAAATATATTACTGTTATGCTGTTGTGCGACCCACAGATGCTGCACCACTGACATGGGATACTCACAGTGACATATACATGGCTGGCTATGTGTGCTGTGGTGTCTGTACAGATGTGCGGTATGTGACTGGGGGGGGCACATACCATCAGGCAGGTACACTGGTGTTGGGGTATTACTACACTGGACCATTTGCACTGCGTGGATTGTCCCAGCGTTGTGGCAGCACCCAGTATGTGGTGCAGACTGGCCACCTGTACACCCTCCCTTCAACATCCTCCACCCATATAGTGCTGCATGTGTGTGCTGGATTCTGTTGGTGTCCACCAAACAGGGTCTGCATGTGTGTGCTGGATTCTGTTGGTGTCCACCGAAGGGTGGTCTGCGGTGTGTGCTGTATGGACACACTGCCATGGTGGCCATTTAATGCCTGGCATGGTTGGGACTGGTGGCAGATGATGGCAACATAGGAGGTGCCATCAGTGTGCAGCATGTTTCTACCCTGTCTGTCGCCTGTCTATGTTTATTTGTACAATAGGGTGCGTGGTAAATCCTATTATTTTCACTGGATTAGTGTGATAAATCCTGTTATTTTCACCGGAGTGTGCAAAATGTAAGAAATTACATTTATCACACCCGTGCAAACCCACACAAATGGTTTGCCCGGGGTTAAGATGATCTTTTCCTGGGTGGTAATTTGCACCACGCAAAGTGTCGTGCTAAGTAGCGCAAACACACTTTGCGCGGTGCTAATGCACTGAATATTGCATTGCACCTTCATTCATGTACACACACCCTCCTTTTGCCCCTTGCATACATTATACTTTTGCCCAGCGCTAATGCAGTTTGCCCTCGCTATTTGGCCTTTTGAATATAGCGGACCCACGCAAACCAAGCACAAACGGTTTGCGCCCAGTGCAACATTTTGAATATCTGGCCCCTGATACTTAACCTCCCAAGGGATCTCTGCAGCCTTTATTGATTGATTGTGTGAGCAGGCCTTCTCACACTTTGCCACCAAATTCTAGAATTCTCTACCTCCCCACCTAAAAGGCTCTTTATCTTGCTCCTCCTTCAAGAATGCACTGTTCTCTCACCTTTATGCACTTGGGGCATGTAATTGCCCTTAATTTCTTTTGCTGTGTTCATCGTAGTTTCTCGCCTGCTACGTCGAAGCACTCCTGTACAACTACGAGTAGTTTTGTCTTTTTGTTATACATCCCTGCGTGGATTGTTACTGTCTTAGTATGATTTCTCCCTCGAGAATACATGATGTTGCTGTATGAATTGTATGTTTCTTGCACCTGTTTGTAATCTCTGTATCTTGTACTCTCCCAGGTCATGCCTGAAAATAGGCAAGCTTTCATGCCTAATGCACCTACCCAGTAAACAAAGGCTAATAAATAAATAAAAATGTGGTCTTACTGGGACTTTGCATATGTGTGCAGTTGCTAAAAGTTTTTCATTTCTATTGTAATAATGGTACTTTTTAAAAGAGGTATATGTTGGTGCCAGCCTCCACTCAGCCTTGAGTCCAGATGTGGTATATCACCTGTCAAGTTCCTAGCAACTCATCCTTTCTTATCTCTTAGTTGCCAGGGTATTATAACCTTTGACTCTTCAAGAATTCAGACAAGCCTCGTTGCTCTGGACCAACACTGCAGAAAGTCCCTTAATATTACAGCCTAATTCAATGCATCATCCCCTTTTCCAGGGCTCATTTAAGCAGTTTTTTGTTTCTTTGAAGTCCATGTAAACAAGGATGATGACCAGATAATTAAAGTATTGCCTCCCTTTAACTTTTTTTTTTATGTAATGCTTTTTGCCACCTGCTGCAGCACACTACTGGCTTGGGGCATCCAGCCACCGGCTCCGCCCGCCTGGAGAACTGGGTAGCTCAGACTGCACCCAGGAGGATCCGGGACACCAACTTGCCATCCCGCTGGAGGGCTCCTCCTCTGCCTCAGCCAGCTAGGACAGCCCCGGACCCTCCCCGACAGGATTCCGCCAAAGTCCTCCAGGCGGCTCAGAGCGCGGCCATCAAGCTGCATGGTCACGCCCAGCCATTTTCCTCCAATTGGTCCCCTGGAACGTGGACATGCAATGACATCCGGGCACAGCGTGCCGACATTCGCCGCATTCCCCCTCCAGATTGCCAGCATTTGTAGTGCCCCCGAGCATCCCCAGGAGCCGCTACAGTGCGGCGAGATTCCCCCAACCCACCCCAGGACTGGGAGAGCAGTCTACGGACGCTCAATCCCAGTCCTCCCCTGCTGACCCCCGATGGCCCGGGCTCGTTTCCAAACCCAGGTCACTGGCATGACGCAAGGTGTGGCATCCAGCACCTCAACCCTCAGTGTCACCGGGCCGGTGCCTCCCTTAAACTTAATCATTTAACTAAGCCCTTATAAGAAATATAAAATGGTAATTAATACTTAATAAGAATTGAATAATAAAATTATAGTAATAAAATATTTTTAATCAACTTAGTTTTGTTCCTACACAGCCATATTGCTGGACAGTCTCACAGTTCTGCTTGTCTGGCTGCTTGAGTGTTCATTTTTTTACTGGAGCCATCCTTTGTCACCTCTAAGCCTCAGGAATGGGTTCCGTAAGTGTTCAGTTTTTTTTTAATTTTATATCAACTATTTATCCTCCTGAGGCCATGACAGGGATTGGCTCCCTTACTTGCGGCTCTTTTTTCAGGCGTAGTGGAGTGGGGCTGTAACACGCAGCTGCTGGAGCATAGCTGGTGGAACCGGAAGTCCGAATAACTAATATTCCTGAATAAATTAGATTCTGAATACAGATATTCAGCAACTATTCACCTGACTGTATTTGTATGCCCCTACATTGTATTGTTACTTTCTAATGAAACCAGGCTCTCCATCACATTCCTCAAGCCCCACTACCCCTCTGGAGTGGCCACTACTAACTGCAAGTACCCATTGACTCAGCGTGATCCAGTCCTTTCCCTCAGATGGAGGCAACTGGCTGAGAATAACTGGTTATGCTTTGAACTGTTCAATGCCACGTGGCTGGGATGAGTGAAGGTGGAGTCTGAGTGCCACAAATGGGGATGGGAGCAGGGCAGTATCTGCAGCCAATGCTCCACCTGTTTTCATATATTCAGCAGTGCCCCCGGAGTGGTGCTCTGCTGAATTTCAGGTGTGGGAGAAACCCAGCTCATGCATCTCCAACACCGCCCTCCAGTTTCACAGTGAGACTGGATGTCCGGATGCCTTCACATCAGGCATCAATGCTCTGTGTCATTGCAGTGGTAGCCGTGCACCCTGCAATGCACCGTGTAGGCCTGCCTATATGAGTTGTGTAGCAGCAGCAGGAGCCAGTCACCCTCCCTGCAGTAGGGAACATCCAAAACAGATGCTCGCTCTGCCCTGCATTACACAATTTGTAACTACATCAGGTGTGGAGGAGAATGTGTCAGAGCTGCACTCAAAGATATCTACTGCTTCATGACTGTGACTGTAACTGTCTGAAACCAGAGTTTCGTAACTCTGAACGAAAAAACAGTACATGTGACATAACCTGTTTGGAAATAAGATGTGTCATATTGCCTCTTTACTTCACAGTCTGTTCGGAAAAATGGTAATAAACAAATTCCTATAGTTACTGGTTAGTGTAAATAATACATTAAAACCTAGAGCTGTCAACTTCAGTAATACATCAGTGTGTATTATGACCCATGTTTTATGGAGTTAACAATGGATAGTTCAGACTTCATATGGAGCTATTGGAGGTAATGCGGATTGTGAAAATAATAGTATACAAAATTATGCAAAAAGTTCTCAGTAATATCACTGTCCCTAAACTGATAATATCACTGTTTCGTTTAGAGCCTGTAATATTATCGTTCGGAGCTCTGAACAATACTATTATCACTGAAACTGAAGAGCACAAGCATAGCAGTCTTCTATGCCAGGCCATGCTAGGAGTGTCAATCAAACAACAGTGTGGCTCATGATTTTTTACTTTCTCTCTGAGGGCAGGCAGAACACTTTTAAAAACATGGTGGCCGTCTCTCGCTTAACGAGAGCATATCCCGTCCTCCGCATTTCGTCTGTTTTTTTCTTTATTTATTCAATCAATCAATCAATCAAAATCTTTATTTATTCAGGAGAACATCATTGAGCATAGCTCATTTACAAGATGGACCTGAGTGGTCATAACAAAAAGGTTACAGATTGTATACAAAAACATGATATTGAATAAGCACAAATACAACCATTTATGAGTGAGATAGATGTACAAATATTTACATATATACAAGGCAAAGGACAGTAAACCTAAAACCTAATAAAGGAGAGAAAACAAACAGTCTAGTAGGGATAAGGCTTGGATAATGGTACATGGGTAGATATATGTATGAGGTTTGATGGGGAAAGGACCAGATGAATGATAGAAGAATAGGGAGGAGCTTTAAAGAGGGGGGGAGGAGAGAGGGGTGTGGAGGGGTTGGGGTGGGAGGACTAGGCCTTGTGGAAGCAATTGCACTAATCTGGGATTAGGCTGGTATACAGCTTTTGAAGGATGTAAGAGGAATCAGTGTATCCATTTTCAATGACTTTGGATAGAATTCCAGATAAGTGCCAGGGAATAACTGATTGCAGCTCTTCCATACCGTGCAGGTGATAGGAATCTTCAGCAGGATCAGTTTGTTGATCCTCAAGGTGTAGGGCCTGGATGTGATCCGTTGAAGCAGTCTGAGATGTAGGAAGGAGTTTGTTTGTCAGAGCTTTGTAGATCCAGATAGCAGCATTTTTTTTTCTTCTATGTTGCAGGGATGTCCAACTGACTGCATTGTAGAGAGGGCAATGATGGGTGCTAGAGGAAGGTCAGTAATGAATCTAATAGCTCTATGATACAGGGTGTCTAATTTGTTTAGATGGGAGAGGGAGCAATGACCATAGAGGAAGTCAGCATAATCAATGAGGGACAGGAATGATGCTAGGATTAATCTTTGTTTGGAATCTTTGGTCAGGTAGTGTTTGATCCTATAGAATAGACCAAGTCTTTGTCTTAGCTTTTTTAGGAGCTCTTCAACGTGGGTAGTATAGTCTAGTTTATTGTCTATCCATACTCCTAGGTATTTGAATTTGTCAACATATTCCAGATTTTCACCAAGGATGGTAGAGAGTTGTGGGAGGGTGAATGATGGATATAGTGGAAGAACAGTTCTTGGTGGCAAAGAACATAGCTTTGGTTTTCTTGGCATTTAGTAATAATTTCTTTTCTAATAGGTTGTGCTGAAGGAGGGAGAATTCAGACTGTAGGAGCTCACAGGCTTTTGATGGTGAGGATTGCTCACATATAGTACAGTGTCATCTGCAAAAGGTGGATATTAGAAAGTGAGATTGGAATCAATATTGTTGATATAAATGGCAAAAGGATGGGACCCAGGATGGAGCCTTGGGTACACCTCTTAGGAGTGGTTTAGAGGTAGATAGATCACCTTCATTTTTACCAGTTGTAATCTTCCGGAGAGATAGCATCTGAACCATTTAAGAGAGAGTGAGTCAAGGCCTATGGAGTTCAGAGAGGAGATTAGAAGATCATGATCCACAGTGTCAAAGGCTTTGCTTAGATCCAGAAACACAGCACAGGTATTATTCTTTTGTCTAGGGCAGTCTGTCAGTCATTTGTGACTTTTGCTAGTGCAGAGATGGTGCTATGCATAGATCTGAACCCAGATTGAGCTGGATTTAGGAGATTGTTGGTATCAAGGTAGGCAGTTAACTGAGAGTTTACCAGCTTCTCAAGCATCTTGGATAGTACTGGTAAGATGGAGATGGGCCTATAATTATTGAGGTCCATGGGATCACCTGCCTTAAGTAATGGAAACACTTGAGCTGTTTTCCATATTGAGGGGATAGAACCAGTGGCAAGTGATAGATTGAAGAGGTGGGTGAGGGGGCGGTTAAGGCATGCAGAGCTACTTTTAGAAAGTAGGGGTCCAGGGAGTCTGCACCTGCACTTTTGGTGGTATCTAGCTGGAGTAGAAGGTCTTCTACTTCTTTGAAGAATATTGGTTTGAATGAGAATGTGGAAGCAACCTTTGACCTCAGTAGATTGTAGGTTTAGAGATGATCTTAATAGGTTTGCAGGAGAGGAGTCGAAAGCCAGGCCAGCTGTAGTGAAATGATCGTTAAAGGCATTCAAGATATTTTGCTTGTCGGTGATTTCAATACTATTTAATTGAATTTTGGGTGGTAAGACAGGGTAGAAGTTTGACCTAGGATGCCCTTATGGTACCCAGAACCTGGAAGGGTTGTTATAGGAGGCATCTAGTTCAGCTGTGTAGAAGGCTGCCTTGGCTTATCTTACTTGTTTTGTGCAGGAGTTTCTGGCTTTTCTGAATTGAAGCCAGTCATTTGGGTCCTTTGTCTTTCTTGCCCTTTTCCAGAGTTTGTCTCTGGCAAGCAGTCTTGATTTAAAGGTCGGCAGAGAACCAGCGACAGGATTTGAGTTTGGTTCTGACACTGGTGAGGGTGCATGTGAATTGAGGGCACTTGTGATTATATCACTTAAGATTTGAAGAGCTGTCTCTATTGAGGCTGTGAGATAGAATTCTTGCCAACGGTGGTGTGGCACAGATCATGGAGATATCCTGAAATATTAAAGTTCTTTTTGACCTTCGTGGGAGGAATTTTGCAGGATTGGGTGGCTTGATTGTTGATCTAATGGCAGCTATGGGACAGTGGTCACTTATGTCACTGAATAGTACTCCTGCACAGGATAATGATGAGGTTTATTTACCAATATAATATCCAGGGTGTGCTGTTGAGACTATTCTTGGGTTGATCCTTGTTGGTTCTTTGATTAATTGAGAGAATCCATAGGTGTCACAGAAGGTTACCAGGGGTGCAGATGCATTAGTCAGCCAATTCAAGTTCATGTCTCCTAAGATGATGGTGTCTTCAGGGCCCAGATTAAGTATAGATCCTAGGTGGGATAGGAGTTTGAGGCCTGCAGAGGGGACCTATAGCAACCAATCAGTTGAAAGGATGATGTGTTGGGAAGGTTATTTTAATTGACAATCATTCGAATTCCTTTGGTTGTGATGTAGAATTGAGGCAGGATGCAGAGATGTTTGCTTTGACATAGATGGCTACCCCACCCCTGGATGAGCGGTCAGATCTGAAGAGCTGATAGTTGGGAAGGTTTATTTCACTATCTTTGTTGCAGATTTGAGCCATGTTTCAGATATAACCAGAAAGTCAGGTAGGGTGTGTGCAACCCAGGCCTGTATTGATGAGAACTTTTTTAGGAGGCTGCAGGCATTGATGTGAAGAAAACTCAATCCATTTATAGAGGTTAGGTCAGTTGGAGAGATCGAGCTTCCAGTGGGGCCAGGGTTGATTTCCACAGTGCCAACACAGACCAGCAGAAAGAAGATTAGCTTGATGGGGACACCAAGCGATAGGAGTAGTGAGCAGTCACGCAGTTTTTTCTTCTTTCTTGGGATCCAATATATAGTGGGTGATGATCCTGCTGCATGGTTATCGATTTTATCATAGATTACCAGCTTAATGGACAGGCGTAGGGAGTAATTGTAGTGCCAGTATGGTAGCAAGGGGATAGAGGAGTTCCAAACTGGTTGTGAGCCTTTTTTTGGGATTCCCCAAGGATTAGTATGCAGAAGCGGTAGTATATGTATGTAGAGTTTAGGGGCATCCACTGGGGACAGTAGAGGGGGACAGTGTTGAGTGGTCGCCCTAAGCACCTCGGTATGGGTTCCAACAGTTATCTCTTCTGGATCCAAGGAAGGTGAGAGGCAAAGCAGCAGTAGTAGGCGCAGTAGCATGGTGGAGGGTAGGAAGGGTTAAAGAAACTAAGGTGATGTGAAGAAATGAGCTCGGGAATTGGCTAGGAGAATAGCTATGGGCGGGGATGAGATTTGGCGGGAAGGTGTGTATAAAAGAAACACCCTGAAGGGGGGGGCAGGCAAAAATTTTGCAGCTTTCCTGTACCTTTCTGGCTTTCTCCCCGGCCTCTCCTGGTTTCCCTTCTCGGCTGTGCGGTGGCCACCATTGGCCCATGCTTGAGCCCCTCCGGTCTGTGTGTCCTTGAGGGCAGGCCGGCTAGAAGGGAGGGACAGAGGAGAGGGCAATCAGAAGTAGCACTTGCAGGCAGTGGCTTGCAAGAGGTGCTAAATTGTAAAATTTGCACAACAAAGACTGGGGGTTAGGCGCCTGAGCCGTCTAGCCCAACACAAAATTGACCCAAAAGACTGTAATCACTAGTTAAACAGGTAAGTAGGCATTTCCCAGAAGTACACAATAAAACAGCAAAAACAGCTCTTTTTTAGAGAAATTAAACTTTTCAGTAAAAGACAAGTAATCTCGACCAGTTTTGGTGGTGCAAAGATACAGCAAAAGTCAATGGGAGAAGGCGCACCAATCAGAGGCTGGCAAATTAGGCAAATTTATTACCAAAAATAGACTTATCTACCTGATCCTGCATGCCGCACATACAGAAGAGGCCTGCCAACAAAAGTAAAAAGTTTCCTACTACACCTTGCTTATTGGGCATGGGGGGGGGGAATGAGGACACAGCAGCAAGAGGCTGTGGCAGCTGGCCACAACCAAGCCTTTACTGCAGCGGCTGACCGCCCATTACAAAAAACAAAAATCAGATCCAAATAGTAAAAAAATAAAAGATAGGTTAGTGTCCATTACCAGTGAGTGATGCCATCTCGAGGTTCTGGACACGGGAACCTCTCGATGGTATTACTCACCGGTAATGGACACTAACCTATCCAGTATTCTATTTGTCACAGCTGTCTATTTTCCTGTGCTAGAATAACCACAGTTGGGGGCTGAAGGAGGTAACAGATAAGTCCCAGAGAAGATGGGAGATCGGGCTGGGAGGGAGACTTGCAGAAGGGGGCAGAAACAGAAAAAACAAGCATTTGTCAGTGCCGAATGTTGATTGTGCTGGTCTGTTGAGCTCGCACAGTGGCTCTCTGTCACTGGCTCAGTCTGTTTGTACCGGTGCTGCAGGCTGCTCTTTTGTACTGGGCTGCTGCCTGCATTGGCACCTTGTTCTGCCGAGGAAGAAATCCGCAGCTGTCCCGACAGAGCTCCATTGAGGTGGCTCACTCCCCCTCTCTCACTCGCGCATTCTGTTTCTCCAGGCGCTGCAGGCTGCCCTTTTGTACTGGGCTCCTGCCTGTGTTGGTGGCTTTTTCTGCCCACAAAGAAATCCACAGCTGTCCTGAAACAGCTTGGTGCTGCAGGCTGCCCTTTTGTACTGGGCCCCTGCCTCTGTTGGCACCTTTTTCTGCCCACAAAGAAATCTGCAGCAGTCCCAACAAAGCTCCGTTGAGCTCGCTCACTCCCCTTCTCTCACTCGTTCATTCTGCTTCTGCCAGCACTGCAGGTTGCCCTTTTCTACTGAGTTCCTGCCTGCATTCCTGCCTTCTTATTCCCACAAAGAAATTTGCAGCAGTTGCAATACAGCTCCGTTGAGCTTGCTCACTCGCTCATTCTGGTTTTCCTGCCACTGCAGGCTGCCCTTTTGTACTGGGACCCTGCATGCATTGCTGCCTTTTTCTGCCCACAAACAAATCTGCAGCGGTCCCAACAGAGCTCTGTTGAGCTCACTGACTCCCCCTCCCTCACTCGCTCGTTCTGTGTCTCCTGGTGCTGCAGGCTGCCTTTTTGTACTGGGCTCCTGCCTGCACTGGCGGCTTTTTCAGGCCAGAAAGAAATCTGAAGCAGTCCCGACACAGCTCCATTGAGCACGCTCACTCCCCCTCTGTCACTCACGCATTCCATTTCTGTTGGCACTGCAAGCTGGCCATTTGTACTGGGCTCCTGCCTGCTTTTACCACATTTTCTGCCCACAAAGAAATCCGCAGTCACAACAGAGCTCCATTGAGCTTGCTCACTACCGCTCTGTCACTCGCTCGTTCTGTTTCTCTTGGTGCTGCAGACTGCGCTTTTGTATGGGGCTCTTGTCTGCACTGGCACCTTTGTCTGTCCACAAAGAAATCTGCAGCTGTCCCGACAGAGCTCCGTTGAGGTTGCTCAGTCTCCCTCTCTCATGCGCTCATTCTGTTTGTCCTGGCACTGCAAGCTGCCCTTTTGTACGGGGCACCTGCCTGCATTGGTGCCTTTTTCTGCCCACAAAGAAATCTGCAGCAGTCCTGATAGAGTTCCGTTGAGCTCACTAAGTCCCCCTGTCTTACTCGCTCGTACTGCTTCTCCCACCGCTGCAGGCTGGCCTTTTATACTGGGCCCCTGCATGCATTGGCGCCTTTTCTGCCCACAAAGAAATCTGCAGCAGTCCTGACAGCGCTTCGGTGAGTTTGCTCGCTCCACCTCCCTCACTCGCTCTCTCGTTCTGTTTCTTCCAGTGCTGTAGGCTGCCCTTTTGTACAGGGCTCTTGTGTTGGGGCCTTTGTCTGCCCACAAACAAATCCGCAGCAGTCCCGACAGAGCTCAGTTGAGCTTGGTCACTCCCCCCTCTCACTCGATCGATCTTAATCTGTCCCAAACACTGAATTCCCAGAGTGACCGTGCTATCCTCCAGCAGGAGTGCAAAAACATATTTTAGCCAGGATGTGAAAAATGACAGCTGTAGTGTTCATAAGGAGGTGTGAAAAAATGCCACTGTTGAAAATGTGGCGTGACAATATTACACATTTGCGAAGTTACACGGGAGCGAGGAAACAGTTCAATGCAAGCTTGTAACACAGTCATGTTATGGAGTTTCATCACCAAATTTTCAACATAGGGATTTTAGGACCTCTGCTCATGAACAGTGCCACTGTCATTTTCCTAATCTCTCCTGAACACTGATTTTCCACAGTGACCACGTTATTCTGCGCCAGAACTGTGAAAACACATTTCGGTCAGGATGTGAAAAATGACAGCTGTTCTGCTTATAAGGAGGTGTGAAAAAATGCCACTGTTGAAAATCTGGTGTGACAATATTACAAATCTGCGAAGTAACAAGGGTGCGTGGAAAGTGCGCAACGCACACTTGTAACACAGTCAATTAAAGGGCTATCATCACCAAATTTTCAACATAGGCATTTTAGGACCTATGTTCATGAACAGTATCATTGTCATTTTCTTAATCTGTCCCGAACAGTGATTTCCCACAGTGACCGCTCTATTCTGCACCGGAAGTGCGAAAACACATTTTGGCCAGGATGGGAAAAATGACAGCTGTACTGTTTATAAGTAGGTCTGGGAGAATGGCAATGTTGAAAATCTGGAGTGAAAATATTGTAAATTTGCGAAGTTACAAGCGTGCGTGCCAACTGTGCAACGTATGCTCGTAACAGTATCATTTTACGGAGTATCGTTACCAAATTTTCAACATAGGCATTTTAGGACCTCTACTCATGAACAGTGTCACTGTCATTTTCTTAATCTGTCCTAAACACTGATTTCCCACAGTGACCGCGCTATTCTGCACCGGAAGTGCGAAAACACATTTTGGCCAGGATGTGAACAATGACAGCTGTACTGCTCACAAGGAGGTGTGACAACATGCCAATCTTGAAAATCTGGCGTGAAAATATTGCAAATTCGCAAAGTTATGAGCGTTCGTAGCAACTGCGCAATGCATGCTCATAAAACAGTAATTTTTTGGATTTTTTCCACCAAATTTGCAACATAGGCTTTTTGAGAGCCCACCTCATGAACACTGGCACTGTCCTTTCATTAATTGGCTCCGAAGGGTGATTCCACGCAGTGACCGCGAAACCACCTTTCGGGGCCGATTAACCCCATGACAGTTCAAGAATTCATGAAGAGGGGTCCCAAAAACCCCATGTTGAAAATTTGGTGAAAAAATTCCCAAAAATGCCCAAGATATGCACTAAAGTTGAAAAAACCCTATTTATTACATTATACAGCTTACCGGCATTTCCTCAGTTCACGGTCGGCTTTGAAGAGTGCAGACATGTTCCGGTCCGCAAGATCGTCGCCGAGCTGCGAATGGTAAGCATGGGGTGAGGGATGGGGAGGTAGGCTGCGCAGTGGGTGGTGCGGGTTGTGGAGGGGTGCAGGGAGACTACGAGGGACCGTTTCCTTTTTTTCAGGTTAAAAAAAAAACGCTTTGGACAGTTTTTAACTTTACTGGGACATGTGGCACACTGGAGTGGGCCCCCAGCATGCCACCGGAGTCTTGCTTTGGGGGGCCAGTTGTAGCCGACGGGGGATTGGACACCCCCATCAGCAAACAACAAAAGGGTGTGGAATTCCTTTCTGCCAATGGGGATTGGGCACCCCCATCAGCAAACAACAAAAGGGTGGGGATTCCTTTCTGCCGATGGGGATTGGGAACCCCATCGGCAGACAATAAAACTCGGGGGTTACATTATGCCGACGGGGAGTGGACTCCCGTCGGCAAGCAAACTGGTAGGGGGTAAATGTTGTTTAGAATACGCGGCAAGCCGCCACCATGTTCACAAACAGTATCAAGGATCCTACATCCCGCCCTGCAATGACGGGTTGCTCCCTCATTGCAGCGGATGGCTGACGCAGCAATGATGAGGCGGCCCCTGATTGCAGCGGCTGATTTTTTAGAAGGTTGTGGCACATTGGCTGAACTACTGTCAGCAGCAGCGTGCCATGGCATTGGGGGATGGGGGGACAAGCCTTTGCAGGCTGTGGGGGCATTGGGCACAACAGTCCCATGCCTCCACAACCTGCTTGTGGAGAAAGCTGCCGCAACATGTTTCTTGCGCATGCGCGCAATCAACATAAAAAGGAATTAATTTTTTTTAACATGCCCTCAGTGTGTGTTGCATTATGTACTACTTAACCTTTGCTCTCATAGCTTACTGAGCTAGACACATCTCCGGTTTGTGAAACCCAGCGCATGAAGCACTACTGCCCATATACTATTTTCAGGAAAATGCGTACCGATCACTATCATTTTTTTAAAAAGTGATCCATAGCCCCAGTGGCATGTTGGGCTGAGGCACTGGTTGCCACACTACCTGTCAGAGCGGTGACCCGTGTTCAGGAATGGACATAGGTTGCTTGGGGGCTGGATAGGGGAGGGAGGATTGAGGGTCTCCAGACAGCTCCACTACCCTAGGGAGGGAACGTACACACATCCTGCTAGGCAGCTGCCACCTGGAGGATCTGGGTGACAGTGCAGTGGGACACAGTGGCATGGAATCCCACCTGCAGGATACCAAGGGTGTGTCTCCATGGAGGTGGAGTATTAACAATGCTTCATTGTACATGCTGTGGGTCCTAGAGGAGAAAATGCTGGAAAAAATATCACCTGCAGCTGGATGACTGCCCAATCCCCTGCTGACCCAACACCAGTGAATGGCCACCTCCGGGTCCTGAGACAAACAATCACACTAAGTCCCAGAGAAGCCAAGTGGTGGGAGTGGAAGAACAGATCCAGAAGGGGGTAGGTCAGGCGATAACAGGAGTTAAAATACAAATTAAAAAAACTGATTTAAAAAAAGTGATGGTGGGGCAGTAGCTGATAAAGTTTTCAGTGTGGGTGACCCACATTTGGCTCCGATTCCAGAATGTCATAGTGGGTCAGCTGGAGAAGGAACAAGTGTCTCTAAAGATCTGGTTCATCCTGGGCAACCGGAGAGAGCAGCAAGAGACACGATAAAATGGAGAGCTCACACTGAAAATAGAGGTATGTATTTAAAATAAAAGTCAGTAAACAAAACACTACTACAGGCACAGATAGTATAGATAGACACAACTGGGCAGACTAAAAAGCATATCTCTCTTGTTTTTTTTTTGTTTTTTTTTTACTTCAAGGCTCCTTTAAGTACCTATCCCAGGCAATGTGTCTATAACCTGTGTAACCCCACCTACCAATTTGGGGTTTACCTAATGTCTTCCTGGGGTCCTTAATGCCCACTGTCAGGCTGGTGTTCTGTCTTAAGTAGTTTTATTTGTGTGTGAGTGCCCTACTGAGCCTCCACGCCTGTCCCTTTAAGAAAATGGCTAACCTGTGTTTAGTGAATGGTCTGTGCAGGGTCCGAGCAATTTAGGGCTTGTGGCCAGCCAGACAATGCTCTGTTTTGCTCCAATCTGAAGTCGCTACTTGCGCAGAGGGAGCTTATGTAGGAATTGTGCTTATTTACTGTTTATGTGCTGTTATATTAGAGACAGAGAAGTTTGTCTAACCTACTTTATTTGCAGATTGTTCATTTGGATGGTAGCCACCATGCTAGGTCCAGGACTTCCAGTAATTGGACCAATTAGACTCCAGGGGCCTAAAATGGATCCTGCCCCAGGGGTCTGGTGGGAAGAAAAACTATAGTTTTTGTAGTTTTACTGTTGGCACCTAAATTGGCCTGGAGGGGGGGAGCCCATACTGTGATTGACAGCTCCTTCAGCCAACTGAACCTTTGGATTTACAAGGGAAATGGCCAGTATGCCAAGAAACAGTGGATCAGTTAGAATTGGAAGTTGAAGTGTGAACAGCTCAAGCGTTCGAGTAGCTGCTCCCAGAAGGAGCGTAGGAGAATTGGCAGGAAGAGGACTAACTTGCCTCCTGCCACTTTTCTCTTGATTGAGAACTGCCTTTAGCAGAGGTCAGACTTGTCCGATTCCAGCCTGGAACTGTAGCAGAAAAAAAGAAGTGTGAGTGCAGCCTGTGACTTGGACCAAAGACTTGCTCCTGAAACGATCGGCCCAGCTTGTGTGCGAGATATACTCAGATTGGAAGGTTTACTCAGTAAAGCTGCTGAATTGCAACCAGACTAAATCTCAACTGTTTTCTGAAGTAGTAATTGCTTTAAATGTGCTGAATGTGTTTCATGGGTCAAGACCTGCTTTCTCACAAAAGAACCTGTTATGCCAGCTGAAGGCTTCACCAGCAGAAGATCACAAACTTTGCCAGACTGCTTATCTTGCCTGGGCCCTGCCTCTTCGGCCTAGGCTACTACTACATCACCAGAGACTGTCACGGCGAGAGACCAGCTCAGGGATCCAGCCACTGCACAGTAACAACATGCAGGTTGCAGCCACCCAGAGGAAAGGCCGTGAAGAGGAGATGAGTCATGTCAGCCCCGTTTCCCCATGCTTTTTCTGTCATCACCACAAGGTCTCCATATCGTCTGTCTTGTAGCAGATTCCTGGCAGCGTGAGTACAATCAGGGTAGTTCCCTGCAATGAAAGCTTAAATCATTTGTGGTACCATCTAATTGCCTCAGTTTCTTGGCTTTACACAGGACTGAGCCAACTGGCTCAGATTACAAATAATCTGAGTGTCTGCATGTTAACTGTGTTTTCTTTCCATCAAGGGTCCCAACATTAGCTGCTACATCACCCCCGGCAATGCCTCTCGCTAGCAGGACTTACCATCCTGGGTACCCAGTGTTGTTTGACTGTCAGGTTGGGACAAAAAGAACATGCAATCACTGAACTAAATCAGATAGCTAATCATTTGCCTAGATTCATGCCCCTTCCTTGTTCACTGCCCTTAAATAAACTGAATTGTCTTGTTTTATGCTTAACCTAGCTGGTGTGCATATTATTAGTGGGGTTACAGTGTTAAGAGTGTGTTGTTGCATTGCTAATGTTATTTTACTGGGGGTCCCCAGGGAAACTGCTGAAGATCTAACCCTGGTGGTAAGTGTGAAGGGTGTGTGCACATTATTACTGTTCCATACTGTTTGTGAAGTTACTATTGAAAAAGGGACTGAGCCACTAGGAGGGTTGATGGGTGGTTATTAGGGTTACCACCTGTCCTGATTTTCACAGGGCAGTCCTGATTTGGGCAGCTGTGTCCTGCAAAAAGCATGAAAAATACTACATGCCCCGATTTTATAGTAGAAAAAATATTTTCTAACTTTCCACTTAATGTTGCAAAAAACTTCAACACCTTAATTAAAATACCTTAAAATGATAAGAAACAGTAGAAGCAACTAAGAAACTACAATACTTAGCCTTAATTCTGATTATATAGAGAAAACAAGTATGTTGCATTGGTCGAGGTTACGTATTGTCCTGCGAAAAATCATGTTTCAGTAAGAAATGTCCCACTTTTGGCTTCTTAAAAGGTGGTAACCCTAGTGGTTATAGGCTTATAGCTTCCCAGAGGACTATACCAGAGCAGACACACAACCTCAATACCATTTCTCTGGGTGGAGTCACCTTAATACTGAATCCAGGCCCCGCAACCTGCACATAGCCATACAGGCAGGGGTAGTAGCCCTTAGACTAGTGCCGCCTAGGGGTTACAGCTGCATTGCACAATTGTAAATCACAGTGCTTGTGGATGTGAATGTGTCTCAGCTGTATTTAAAAGTGACTGTTAATAATAATAATAATAATAATAATAATATACTTTATTTATATCGCGCCTTTCTGAAACCAAGGCGCCTTAACAATAAACTTCTTAAAACAATAAATAAAACACAAATACAATAATACTGAATTCATGAAACGCATTCAAACATCATCACCAAGAAAAGGCTGACAACCACAGATGGGTCTTTAAGGCCTGTTTAAATTCCTCCACAGACGTGCACTCCCGTAGTGGATGAGGTAAAGAATTCCAGAGGGTTGGGGCTGCGTACATAAAAGCACGGGCCCCCGAAGATTTCAAAAAAATCCTCGGAACCTCTAGCAACCCCTCGTCCGCCAATTGGAGTGATTGCTTAGGGCAGTAGGGTACCAGGAGCTTTTCAAGTAGACCGGGCCCAGTCCATGTAGGGCTTTATAAGTCACAACACAGACTTTAAAGGTGATCTGCCACTGTATTGGCAGGCAGTGCAGTTCGCGCAGCAGCGGAGAAATATGTCTCGTAACTGTGACTATAACAGTAAGGAATGACTGTGTTGTAATTTAGAATATGGGTATAAGTACAGTACATATTACATGACCTGTTTTGAAATTACATGTGATATTTATTTAGTATATATTACATGACCTGTTTTGAAATTACATGTGATATTTATTTTGCTGTCCATTCAGAAAAATCAAAAAAACAAATCTTTTTGCAGTGTTTTATTACATGGATTATATATCACCATATAATAAAAATAGTGATCCATCAAACTGGATTACTGAGTTAGATTTTAGCAAATGTCTTCAGCTGAGCACGGAAAAATACCATTAAAGAAGACAGCAAATGATTTTCAACTGGCAGCTGTTTGTAATGTTCCCAGTTAGAGAAATTATATTCATAAGCCTAAATGATCCATATACCACTGTACCTCAATAAAAAGTAATATGAAAAACTGTATTTTGTATTGTTTTATTTTTATGGGCAGCATTCTGTTACAGTTCTCTTCATGGAAACAGTGATCTGGGGCCCGATTCACAAAGCTTTGCCCTGGCTCAAATTGGGGTTTGCACGGAGTTGATATTCACCAAAGGCCAGTTTGCATCTGCAAGCAGGGTTTACGCCGGGACAAAGGTTTGAGGGGGCTGCAATGCAAAAAAGAGGAGGGGACCTGCATATTGGCGTGGTCCCATTCTCAGACCATTTTCTCCATGCAAAGGCCTTTTGCATAAGTCCCTTGCATGGAGAAAATACCACCGAGCCAGACCCGATGGTAAGCCTACACAACCCTAGTGGTTGGCGGAGGTACTGCGGAGTCCCCCCCCCATCACTGATCGACATCCCATTGTATAAAAATAATTTCCCTGGTAGTCTAGAGGTCCCTCACCCGATGTCCGATCGCCATCCCCGTATTATAAAATAATTTCCTTGGCAGTGTAGTGGTCCCTCCTCCTCCACCATTTGCCAATCGTTGCCCCATTATGTGAAGACCAACCCCAGTGGCCTAGTGGTCCCCCCACCTTATCCCCAATCCCTCCCTGCCATACTTTAAAAAATCATCCTGGTGCTCTAGCGGCCCCCCCAAACCCATCCATGATCTGCCCCTATATGAACAGTATAGATTTTCCATGTATAGTGGACCCCCCAACCCAGCAGGTAGTGTCCCACCACCCCAATCTCCCCATCCAGAAACCAAGCTGGCGACTAGCACAGCCCTCCTCTCACCACAATGGCTGGCCACCTACGGATCTCTCAATGAGCATGTACTGTACACACTCATTAAGAGCTTGGTCATCAGCCAGTCGTTATGGTGAAAGAAGAGCTGTGCTGGTCACCAGCTTAGTTTCAGGATAGGGGGAACAGGGTGGTGGGTCACTACCTGCTGGGGGTGGGGGGTGGAGGTCCACCACACACGTAAATCTACACTGTTCATATAGAGATAGATTGGAGATGGGTTGGGGGGCTGCTAGAGCACCATAGTCATTTTTTAACGTATGGCAGAGAGGGACTGAGGATGGGGGGGACAACTAGGCTACCGGGGTCATTCTTCTCATAATGGACCAATGATCAGCGAAAAGGGGAAGGGCCACTACACTGCCAGGAATATTATTTTATAATACAGGGACAGCAAACAGACATCGAGGGAGGGACCACTGGACTACCAAGGATATTATTTTTATACAAGAGGACGGCAACTGGACATCGGGGGATGGACCACTGAACTACCAGGGATATTAGTTTTTATACAATGGAACAGTGATTGGACATCAGAGGCAGGACCACTGGACTACCAGGGTTATCATTTTTTATATAATGGGATGGCAATCAGACATCAGGGAAGGGGGGAGTGACCACTGGACTACCAGGGATAATATTTCTATACAACAGGACAGATACCAGACATTGGGGGGGGAGGAACCACTAGACTACAAGGGAGGATTATTTATTCTACTCTGGATGGCGATAGCGGGGCTACTGCCACCAGGGACACTTACATGTTTTTTACCGTCCGGGCACCAGCAATGGTGGGTGGGGTGGGGCGTGGCACAGGAGGCTTCATGCACACAGGGCTGCCTCTGGGGCAGGGACGGCGGGGGTAGCGTGCAAACCTCCATTACAGTCCATGTAAATGGGCCCATAATGGGCATACAAATGTTCAGCTAGTGCCTTGCATGCCCAACAAGCTCATATATTAGATCCAAACAAAAAAAACGCACTTGGCTGCTGTCCCAGCCGGTGCAGCCAAAAGGGCTGGTTAACCCAAAATGCGATCCACAAGAAAGTCCGAAGACCAGCTGCACTCAAGAAGAGTGGATGTATCAATTAAACAGGCACAGAAACTTAGCTATTTAAATCATTTATTGCCAGTATTAGTGCCTAGAAAACATACAACCAACACTGGAGGACAATACCTCAAGTATTCTAACTTCCAATAATTGGAATGACTTCCAAATTATGAAGTAAAGTACTCAGGATTTTTTTTTAAATAATTAACATTTGCTGTCCCATTTCTGTGCCTCAGACACCTTTCCCTGGATCAGTCCCAGTCCCATATTCCCCACATTCCTGCTGCTTACCTCTACTCTCCCCTTTAACCCCATGGGCATACCCTCAATGGTGGGATCTGGCCAAGCTGGATCCAACCTACCACCCCTCCTGAGTATGGAGGAAGGAATTCCCGGGGTGGGGAGAGGAGTGGAGAGTAGTGCATGGGGGAGGGGGATCGGGGCCCAAGTGTGCCTGAGATCATCCTGCTTGAGATGGGGCTCCGTTTTTCTGGTCCCAGCCCGAGTGAGTAGCCTGCACGCAAACACTCCTGTACACAGAGTGTGCAGAGCAGCACCTGACTGACGTCCCCCTCCCTACTGTACTTCCGCTGCATTGCCACCCACAGTCAATCAGGTGGCAGTGTTGCTGCTGCAGCAGCAGCTACCCTCCATTCCCAGAGGAAATGAGCATCCTGAGGGATGCCAATCTTCCTCCACCCAGCAACCCAAGCTCATTCCCGAACTCAGGTCGTTGGCACTGTGAGTGGAAGCACTATGGCTGTGCCAAAGGGACGGTGGCCTCGTGAATGTTTTGACTTCAAAAACATTTAGATTTGGTGACCAGCAAATTATAAAATTAAATATGTTTGAAAACACTACAAAAAAATATGGGGGTGAGTGTATGCGGTTCTCAAACAGTTCTGGGATAATATAGGGGACAGGGAAAAGGGGAAATTGTTTAACCAAAAAAGGCACACTAAGTCAAAGCTTGTCTCCAGGAGCGACCTGGGAGCACAAAGAAGTTAAGTGACTTGCTCAGGGTCACATAGTATATAAGTGGGGGCTGTGGCACTCGAACCCAGATCAGCAGGTTTGCAGCACAGCACTCTAAACCACAATGCTATACTGCCTCCTATATACTGTGCTTAGTAGAAACGGATTTTTCCTCCAGTTTTTTCTCCCCCTACAGAGGAGCCATATTTGCCTCAGGACCCCCATTGCATTTTGACTTTAACAACAACTGAATCCTGGCCTGTATCTTCAACTGGACTGACAGGGGTACCATATTGCTTTGTGGTCAGATTGCATCTGGTACATGTTTCTTTTCATGTTTTTTTGTAATTCGCACTTTAGTGTGCGTACTGAAAAGTGCAAGATGATGCCCGACCACCCACAACTGCTGGCAGCAGTAAATAGGGGCATGTGTGTCCATTTCGTTGGCTGGGTACACCCCTGCCACCTCCTTTATTAACTGATTCATAAGAAGGCAATTTGTCTAATTTTTGTGGAATGTCACAGCATTTACTGTTCTGAAGGCACCTCAATGGCACTGCCACCTTAGCCACCTGGTTCAGGAGTGAACTAGAGGTCTGTGGTCTCAGGCCAGATAAACTCTCAACACATTACCAAGGTAGCACACTTATCCCGTCCGTACGCATGCAGGGTTAGAATCAATTACAGAGTAATCAGTTACTTTGTAATTGATTCTAACTCTGCATGTAAACGGTGCTATCAGTAACGTTGGGATCGATCTCGAGATCCAAGTGCACCGAACAAGTGCATCGATTACCTCAACATCGGTTCTCCAAGCCATGTAGATGTGAGTGGAGCTGGAACCGCTCCAGTGCACATGCTCAGTAAACTTGTACCCCATTTACATGCAGGGTAAAATCGATTACATAGTACTCAATTACCTTGTAATCGAATATTGCCCTGCATGTAAACCCCTTCTCTTTTGTGAGCATCAAATGCTGCCCTTCATGTAAACGCAAATAGAGTTGTGATCAATTGCCTGGAATTGAAGGCAAGGTGATCAGTCACCAACTCATGTAAACCTAGTAACTGACTCCAGGCCAGCGACACTGTCTGTCTGGTACATGAGTACAGTCCGGGCAGTGTGCGTGTAGAATCGTCATGGTTGTGATGGCCTGTACGAGAAAAGGTGAGAAGAAACAGGAGAACAAGTGCATTTTTTTTACTTCTATTAATCTCCCGCTGTATCTTCTGTTAAGCAGTTTCAACTTTTTTTTATTCAAGTGTTTATGCTTCTCTCTGACTGGACCCCATCTAGTCTGCCCCCCACCCAGTTATGCACCATCCCCTGGTACCTTCCCCAATCTCTATCACTCATGGCCTGCCCCTCTGCCCCCCATGGCAGGGCCTTCAATGTTCCATCTTGAAACTCCTCCGGGAGTCCCCCTGGGGAACAGGATCCAGTAGAGGTGGGTGCGGTGGTCGGTGCGGGGGGGGGTCAGAACTTCACCTTCATGCATTTTTTGTTTAAGGTTGCCAGCAATGTTAACAAATTGGTTCCTGTGACTATACATCCACTCTAGGGTTAAACAGTAAACAAAAACAATGTAAAGAACTACAAAAGCAGCATGCCCTTGTTCCCCCACAGTTCCAATGTATCAGTGCTCACCAGTCCTAGAGTTCAGAATGGGATCAGCAGTCCATCATCCAGCTCCGGGATAGATCCTCAGAGGAGCAGTCCTGGCTTCTGTCCTTTGGATGTGAACAGTCCGTGAATGATTTCAACAGCCTTCTTCTCTTCTGCATGAAACTGGTGGTTGAAGAAGTCAAGTGGCATCATCTGCTCTGCAAA
Source organism: Neoceratodus forsteri (assembly GCA_016271365.2). Classification (NCBI taxonomy): domain Eukaryota; kingdom Metazoa; phylum Chordata; order Ceratodontiformes; family Ceratodontidae; genus Neoceratodus; species Neoceratodus forsteri. Next base: position 876,675,738 of record CM028130.1, read on the forward strand.
GAAAGACAAAAAAAAGACCCCTGCACACAATCAAAAACTCCCCACTTAATTTAAGGTACAATAATCCCAGTCTACTTAGTATATCAATTATCCTAGGCTAGCCTTTCTCATTCTGGGCACTTTACCAGATCTGGTGGAAGGCTGGGAGCTCATCTTACCATCTACTTTCCGTCCTTGCCCAAGCATTCTACTTATTCAGACCCTGTTATTTCGTGCCCACCCCAGGAGAGACCTATGCCAGGGTTTTAGATTTCCAAAAATGTCTCACTTTTGAGCCTTAGCTCACTAGTTATCTCCTACATTCCTTCTATGTCATTAACTTTGAACTTCCAATGTTCAGCGGTCACTGGAGCAGCTGACTGAGAGAGTTTACTTTGTTGTTACACACTTCAAAGCTGCTGTTCTAAGAATCTGGCCCAGCCTCTGGCTATGGTTTCTCCCTTTCAGAAGTGAGGGGAAATCCTAACATCAAGTCTGTGAAGGACTTTAGGAGTTATGGCCTATAGTGTGTTGGATATGCTAAAGTATGTCTTTCCAAAAGCGAGCCAGCTTCAAACAGACCAACAAGATGTGTTATTGGGTACCTGTCCCCACCCTACATTGGTGCCAGCAGGTATCGGAGTAATTGGTGTTAAAAATACTTTGTAGGGGTATGGAAAAAGTCACAAAAATGTTCCAATTATACTCCCTCCATGTTTGGGAAGCAGTTACTTTCCAGCCCCTCTGCAGCCTGGTTTCCCTCTTGTTTAGGTGCCATAAAGGGTTCCCCCTTCCCTCTCCTAGCCAATATGAATTGACTCGAGTGGTGTTTCTTCTCTTGTGGTTAAGATCTTGTATAGATCTAACACATACCTGATTTTAGCTCTGTGTACTACCACATTGTAGAAAGATATATTCAAGTAGGTCTGCATTCTCTGCAAAGTGTGTTCGTGGACTGTAGGAAGTGGTGTACTTGTAAGAACCTGAAGTGGCCTGAAGTGGTTCTTCCATCTCAGGAAGTATTTCCCTGTCAGGTGTGCAAATGATGAGAATCCCCCAGGCCCGGTGCATTGGACAAACCTAGTGAGACCTCGCCCCCTCCCAATATGTGTACTGACTATCCATTTGTGAAGGGGTAAAAAATTCCTTGTGTCTTATGAGGGAGAGTGGCCTAATCTCATTAAGAGCGTTTGTGTTTTTCCTGAGTTTCATTAGAATTTGTACTGTATGTCTGGTGCAGGAATTATGTACATGTGACCATATTTGGGGAGTGCCACTGTTTTCAGCAGTGTCCACAACACCCTGCCCAGGAGCATGTCCTCCTTTATCTGGTACCAGCCTGAGGCCATCCTCTGTTGGCTAACGTGCACAGAAATGCCCCTTGTGCTGACAGACAGTAACTGTGCAAACTGGATAAACTTAGTCCCCCAGCAGCCTATAGGATCCTTTTTGCAATTCTCAGCTGTTTTCCAGACCAAATAAATTTGTGGATGTCTTTATGTAGTGTATTCCAGAAATGCATTGGTATCGGGATGGGAAGTGTTTGAAAGTAAAACAGTAAACTGGGTAGGACATTCATTTTAATGACTGAGTCCTACCATATAATATAATAACCGGGTAACAGAGTCTACCTAGCAAAGTCTGCTTGTAGCGTGTGGTACAGTTTGAGATAATTGTTGTTGAACAGGAAAGACATACAATATCTGTGGACACCTGAACCACTAGGTATCTAAATGCATAATGATTTGCCTAGGCAAAGGGGAAAGTGTTTTTGAACTCTGGTGGAGGGCCCTGCTAAGTATCATGGCTTCCATTTCGCAGTTGGGTCTTTGTCACCATATCTGTCCCTGTCCCCAGGCAGCACAAGCAGAATCAGTGGGAAAGGGTGCCTTAAAAAGAAAAAGATGGGGAAGTTCATTGCAGAAAAGTATAATTTATACTAAGTGGGGAGGGAGGAGAGGGGGGTGGGCAGCAAACACTGCCACCAGGCAAGTGATACCATCAGGCTCCCCCCACAGATAGGCAGGAAGAGGGGAAGCAAAAGGCAAAAAGAGGAAGGGTTAGGGAAGAGGGTATAGGCAAGCAGGGGAAAAACTCACAGTGGAGGGTGGTCTCACTGAATGCAAGAAGCCTTGGCAATAAGACAGTAGAACTGCAGGCTTTGATGGCAGAAGGGGAAGAGGACATAGCTGCCACAATTGAAACATGGGCCACCTGGTACCAGGACTGGGATCTAGCAATCACTGGGTAGAAAACTGTACCATAGGGACAGGAACAAAAGGAAAAGGGTGAGGGGTGGCTATATATGTTAAGGAGGTGATATTGTGCAACAGGGAGGAAGGTGAGGAGGGCAAGGTCGAAGCCTTATGGATTCACCTACAGCACTCAAAGGGTAGGAAGGTGAGATTGGGGGTGGTGTATAGGCCACCCTTCCAAAGTGTAGAAATGGACAGGGAACTGGGAGAACAAATTAAGAGGCTTAGCGGTAAAGGCAGCACAGTGATGCTCAGGTGCTTCAGTCGGGAGTGGATTGGAATACCCCAGCCACCTCAAGTGCCAGAGAACAGGTCCTCCTGGAGGCCTTCCGGGACAGCTCCTTCACACAGAAAGTGACGGAGTCAACCAGGGAGAGAAACATTCTAGACCCAGTACTTACAGATGGAGAGCTAGTCCAAGACATTGTGGTGGAGGACCACCTAGCGGGAAGTGATCACCGACCGCACAGTGTAGTTCTCCCTCAACCTAGGGAAGGATGTAGCCAGTACAAAAACAAAAGTGGTGAATTTTAAGAGGGTGGACTTTGGCAGGATGGGAATCATTTTGAAAGGGCATCTAGACAACATCTGCCCGGACATAGAAGCAGAGCAGAAATGGAACATCATAAAGAGGAGTGTGGCAGAGGCCACTAGCTCTTGCACCAAGTGCCAAAGCAAGAAGAAGGGCTGGGGGGATACTGGGATGTATAAGGAGAGGCATCACCAGCAGAAAACAGGAAGTTGTTATCCACCTGTACAGACAGTTGGTGAGACCCCATCTGGAGTACTGCATCCAGTTCTGGAGACCCCATCTCCGCAAGGACATAGACAGGATGAAGGCAGTCCAGAGCAGGGCGACTAAAATGGTGCAGGGTCTGCAAGAGAAGTCATACAAGAAGTGACTAAAGGAGTTTAATACGTATACCCTTGAGGAAAGGAGGTAGAGGGGGGACATAATAGAAATATTTAAGTACCTCAGTGGAATCAACAAAGTCCAAGAGGGTAGCATCTTTCAGAAAAAGGGATGTGCAAGAACAAGGGGACACAATTTGAAGATAGAGGGGAGACGGCTCAGGAGCAATTTGAGGAAGTATGTTTTCACACAGAAGGTGGAAGATGCATAGAACAGCCTTCCTGAGGAAGTTGTGGGGTCTAAAACTGTGGGAGAGTTCAAGCATGCATGGGACAGACATAAGGCAATTTTTGTCGGTGGTAGAAAGAAATAGGCTGTTGGTTAAATAGGATCTGCAGCTTATCCTCTTGGTAGGGAAATGGGCAGACTAGGTGGGCCAAGCAATCCTTATCTGCTGTCAAAGTCTATGTTTCTATGTGTAAAGAAGGCCAGGAACAAGAGACGTAGCTAGGTGAATGGAGAGGTAGTGGAAAGGGTGAGGGAAAACAGTGCAGCCTTTAGACAGTATAAGAGATCGGGCTGGCCCAGTGGCGCAGAGGGCTGAGGCGCTGGTGCCTTACCTCATGCCACGCTGGCAACCCGGGTTTGAGAATGACCTCAGGCCACCACGGTGCTAGCTCGGGGGAGTATTGGAACGGGATTGAGCCTAGGCTCTTCCTTCCATGGGGTGGATGCCCGCTCTGCTGCAGTCCCGCTCCCACTGGATGGAGGCCCTGTGGGTAGCATAGGCAGTTAAGGAGTGGCAAAGCAAGTCCAGGGAGGGACAAAGGGGGCCACCGGATTCTGGCATGTGCTGCACCTCCATGCACATACACGCATGTGTACACCACGGTCCCAGGGGGAAGGGGAGTAAAGACAAAAATGAAAAAGTATATATAGAAAAAAAAAAGAAAGAAAGTATAAGAGATCTTGCCAGATTGAGGATAGGGAGGAATACGTGAAGAAATCCAGGGAAGTGAGCAAAGTATGGAGGGTAGCCAAGGCTTCAAAAGCACTAAGGCTGGTGCAGGGGATCAAGGAAGGGGAAAAGGATTTCTTTAGGTATATATGAGACAAGAGCAATGGCAAGGACCAGATTGTCAGAATTAGGAAGGAGTGAGGGTGGGTAGGTCAGGGGCAGAGCAGGTGGAAATACTAATGAGTACTTACGCTCAGTGTTTACCAGGGAGAGGGATGGCCCTATAACTCAGGGGAAAGGTGGAGTGGGGGGCAGGGGGAGAGGAGGTGATGGACATGGAGATCCCAGCTGAAAGGATGTTGGAGAGCCTAAGATCCCTAAGGGTGGATAAGGTGCCCACCTGGCCTGGAAAGAGTGCATCTCGGAACTCTGGGAGTTGGCAGGGGTCCTGATGGGACCACTCTCAGATTTGTTCAACACTTCCCTGAATACTGGATGCATGCCCAGGGATTGGAGGATGGCACATGTGGTGCCAGTCCATAAGAGTGGGTCCAGAGATGAACCTGGGAACTACAGACCAGTGAGCCTCACAGCCACTGTCAGAAAGCTAATGGAGATTATACTTAAGGAAAGGTTGGTGAGTTTCCTGGAGGAGAATGGCTTACAGGATAACAGGCAGCATTGGTTTGTGTCTGGGAGATCATGTCAGACCAACCTTGTTGACTTTTTTGACTGGGTGAAGAGGTCACTGGATAGGGACCATGCAGTGGATGTCCTTTACCCAGACTTCAGTAAGGCATTTGACTCTGTGCCCCGTGGAGGGCTGACCAGCAAGTTAAATAACCTGGGAGATGGGAGGAAGTTGGTCAGCTGGATCAAGAGCTGGTTACAGGGCAGGCAGCAGAGGGTGGTAGTTGGGGGAGAGCTCTTGGCACCCAAGGTGGTAACCAGCGGGGTCCTGCAGGGGTCGGTGCTAGGACCGGCACTATTTAACATATTCATAGCAGACATATCAAACGGGATAAGGAGCAAGATCAATCTCCTTGCAGATGACACTAAGATCTGTGCTGAGGTGGATAGTGAGGAAGGGAGTAAGGTACTGCAAGAGGATTTGGTGACACTTGAGTGCCGGTTAGCCACATGGCAGCTGGGGTTCAATGCAAAAAAATGCAAGGTCTTGCACTTGGGGGGGAATCTCAAATAACAGCTAATGGTTGAAGGGAGCAAAGTTGACAACTTCGGAGGAGAAGGAGAAAAATCTGGGAGTGCTGGTGACAGGGGGCATGAAACACTCGGCACAGTGCAGGAAGACAGCCATAAAAGTGAACAGAATGCTGGAATGCATAGCCAGCGGAATCACCTCTAGGAGGGAGGAAGTCATTTTGCCCTTGTACAGGTCCCTTGTGAGGCCACACTTGGAATACTGTGTGCAGTTCTGGTGCCCCAATTTGAAAAGGAAGATCAGGCTACTGGAGGGGGTCCAGCGTAGGACGATGAAGGTGATCCTGGTGATGGGGACAAAACATACGAGGAGAGATTGAGGGAACTCAACATGTACACCCTAGAAGATATGAAGGGAGAGCGGGGATATAATTGAGACATTCAAGTACCTAAAGGGCATACACAGAGTTAATTCAGAGGGCTTATTTAAGTTAAGGGGCACAGGAGACACAGTCTGAAACTGGAGGGAGGAAAGTTCAAGAGAGAGAGATGAGGAAGCACTATTTCACAGGGGGGGCGGTGGCTGGTTGGAATGCACTGCCAGAAGAAGCGGTTGCACTGCAGACAGGGGACAGCTTCAAGAGAGGGTGGGATGGAGCCAAAGGGAGGGTGAAAACTGTGGGGAGGGTGGAGGAATAGAAGTTGGAAGTGGGAGGCACTAAATTAGAAGGGGGGTGCAAGGTGATGGGAGGCATCTGCAGTTTAATAGAAAGCATGCTGCACACTCGACCAGACTAGATGGACCAAATGGCCTGTATCTGCTGGCAAGTTCATATGTTTGTACGTGCATGTAGTGTGCTCCTACCAGGACAGCAAACTCTCTGGCCTACCAGCAGAACATGCCACCTCCCATTCCTTGGCTGGGACATGCTGACGTTGGGAGCATGTTCTTCAAGCCTGGCCACCTGAGTGCCCGCTCCTGAACTTGCTCCTAAAACTGGATCACCAGCATGTAAGTGCAATGTGCTTCCATTGGGCTATTTGGCGCCCTCAACTGGTTAAATCCCACTAAAAAGACCCTGACAGTGGGGCTGCCTGGAGACCCCATGGTAGCACATTATGCATTACCATGCTGGTAACCAAGGTGCATGAGCAAATTTGGGAACTGTCATCTGGGTGGCCAAAAATCAATGATGTGCTGGAAATACAGCACGTCTTAGCTCAGTAAGGGCAAACATCACTGCCCACTCCCCCTATGGACTCTTGTGGTGGGCCAGGCAGCCTTCTCCCTCTGGAGGGGAGATGCACTGCATCATATGCTGAGCAGGTGTGGCCCACCAGATGGCACTGTGTAGCATCCGAGAGGTAGGTGGGTTCCCAAAGGTGGTCCTACATGAACATCAAATCCTGGTAGCACAGGATTATTAGGAGAAAGTGCTCCTCAGACTGTCAGGGTTAGGGTCATACTGGCACTCTCCAGTCTTGCTCAGCCGTCCTCTTCACCAGATGTGGACTTACCAAGGGGGGGCAGGACCCCCCTCCCTCCCCCAGCATGAGGAGAACCAGAGGGGGTGAACTGTAGAGGATACAGGTAAACTGAGCTCTGAGTGAGGGTCCCCAGTAGCAGCCTGAGAGATGAACTGGTGTGGGGAGAAATAAATAACTAAATTAAAAAAAATACCATTGACTACACTTCAGTCAGTTCCCTTATTGGGGAACATTGGGAAAATGACCCCAGTGTCGGTCTTAACTACTAACAGTGGTTGGTGTGCACTTATAGCTGGCTCAGAATGCTGCAGCTGGGCTGGTCAGCAGGTCATCTTACCTGAATCATATAATGCCTGTGCTGCGTGATCTGCATTGGCTACCAATAAGGTGGTCCATCACCTTTAAAATCATTTTACTAACGTACAAAGCCCTGCACAGATCGGGTGCCGATTAACTTAAAGACAACTTGGCTTGGTATCCAACTGCTCATGTCACTCCACAGAGGGGTTGCCTTTGGCCATCCCAAGATCGCATTTAAAGCTGTCCAGCAGCAGGGCATTCTTGGCAGCCCCACTTATTTGGATCTCCCTTCTGATCCATCCTAGTTCACCCTCAGTGGAGGTGTTTGAAAAGAGGCTAAAACACCATTTGTTTTTGTTAGCCTTTAGAGGAGGATGGTTTACTTCTTCTTCCCTCAGCTTTCTAATGTTTTAAAGTTGCATGTCTTTGCAAAAACATTGCTTCAATTATTACTGAGTATCCTTCTGCCACTGAATTCTGTGAAGAGTCCTGAGCCCTAGGGACAGGGCCCTGTATAATAATAAAAATGCTTTGCCTTGCGTAATCTAACCCCAGGCTATGGCCTGACAGCTCAGGATTGCATCAGCTTTAAGGTTCCTCGAGCCAAGTCTAATAGCGGCAGATGAGCATTCTCCTACTTGGTACTGTTCCAGAGGACTGCACAACCTAATTCAGCCATGTGCCTGACAAACTCTGCAGCAAAGGTCAAACAGGATCAACAGTTGTTTTTTTTTTTTTTTTTAATTCTTTGGTAGCTGGGTAACGCCCACTAGCCACAACTGCTCATTTTCGGGGCAACTGGGAAGGTTAAGTGACTTGCTCAGAATCACAAAGTCTTCAAGTGGAGGTTGTAGGAATCAAACCCAGGTCTGCTGGATGTACCAAGCTTATTCACAGCTCATTACTCTAGCCTCTAGGCTATACAGTCAGAAGGTGGACTCCTCTGAACTGATCGCAAGATATGAGTTCATTCACCAGGGGACACAACTACAAATTCGTGGAGGGCGATTACAAAAGCGAAGTGAGGAAGTAAGTACTTCTTCACTGAGTGGGCAGTGACTATATGGACCGGTTTGTCTAGCGGTGTGGTCAGTGCTGTAACTGTAGCTAGATTCAAGGCTGGGTAGGAAAGATTCAAGAAGCAGGTAGTGGCGGTGGGGGGCCTGGAGAAGGATCATGAATCTCTGCTGGGGGCATCCTCAGGTTGCTTCACTTAGATATGCATGTCACTCCTATTAGCTAGGGCCCTCAGGCAAACTAGATGGGCCAAAGGTCTTTTTCTGCCTGTAAATATGTGTGTGTCTAACCCAATTGTATTTACGTTGCTGCAGCAGATGAGTCATTGCTTCTAACTGCAACTGTAATATAGTTTGTGCCTTTGTAAGTCTGTATGCTGCTGCCCCAGGGCACTCTTAAAGAAGTCCTCCTATCCTAATGGGTTATTTTCCCCAGTGTAATAAAACAAAAATTGAAATAAATAAAATCGATTGATTCATTCAGCTGTGAAAGTATTTGAGGTAAAAACAGTTCCTTAACGGACACTCTCTCCATCACGTTGTCTCACCAGCAATAATCAGGCGCAGCATCTGCTGAAAACTCTGAAACATATATGTCAGGTGACCATGTATGGCACAACTCCATAGACTTGGCACAGTGGGATCGACAGCTGCTGCACTCACGTCAGAGTCTGAGGGATCACAGTCAAGCACAAAGGACTACTGACTCAGCCTAAAGTCACTTCGGAAATCTTTGGCTCCATCGTGGAACTAAACTTAATCAAAAGGTCTGGCCCAGTGCCATGATATATAACGCCAGGGACTAAGAGCATTGTTACTAAAAAAAATCCACAAATATTGTCTTGCAATTATTAATTGGTTGTACAAAGCCTCCTAAGGGCTGGCTTTTTGGGCTCACAACGCCAGTGACCTGGGTTAGGAAATAAACCTGGGACACTTGGTGGCTGTCTGGAAAAGGACTGAGGGTCCCAGAGGACCCTCTCCTCCTCTAGTGAGGAAGGGTCACAGATGTCACATAGTGCTGCCACCTAACTGTCCACAGGTGGTAGTGCAGCTGAAGACACTAACCAGGGTGGTTGGACACCACTTGACAAAGTAGTTGCAGTTAAGGGTGACAAGGCTAGGTGGTTGCTATGGGGCTCTAATGGAAAGTGAGTCTGTAAAAATACACAGTCTCAGGTATGGTGGTGCTGAGGGTTGAGGTGCGGGATGCCACACTGCGCGTCACGTCAGTGACCTGAGTTCAGGGACGGACTCGGGTTGCTCGAGGGTTGGCAGGGGCAAGGACGGATTGAGCGTCCACAGCCAGCTCTCTTTCCTCGTGGGGGGGGGGGTCAGTGCGGCATGCTGCTACCTAACATCCATCGGTGGCTGGGTGTCAGCACAATGCCGCCAAAATGGGGAGGGCCCACATTCAAGGCGTATAGCTGCCTCCGCAGAGGTGGAGCCCAGCCACTCTGCCCATTGCACATTCATGGGCCTGGGGAGATAACAGGTAGAAAAAATGGACGCCAACAGGATCCACGAAGACCCAATACACTCCCTGCAAATGCCACCCCCGACTTCTGGATTGTGCTCTGGGGGGAGTAAGCTGGCACTCCTCACCCTGGCCCTGCCACAGGGAGTAATCTGCGGGTGAACCACAGGGCAATGGCCGAGCAAAGGACGGTCGGAGCCGGAGGATGAGTCCCTCTGAAGGAGGCCCATAGTTACCTGTCGGCTCTGCAAAGGTGAAGTAAGTACATATAGAAAAAAAAATACACAGCCTCTTAGGCCCTGCTACATCAACATTTATAATCAGGGGCCAACCTGCTGGTGCAAGCAGTAGTGCGTCCACTTACAGTGCCGATGACCCAAGCTTGGGAACAACCTTGGAGCATTGGAGGGTTGTCTGGGGGGAAGAGGATTGAGCATCCCACAGACTGCTTTCCTCCTCTGGTGGGGTAGGCTGCGGTCATCTGGTGCATGAGTGACACCCAATGGAGACTGTGAGTCCATCAGGCCAAGGCCATGTCTCAGAAGGAGGAGGTGACTGCAGACATCTGTGGAGGGTGTTTGGGTGTGCACACATTCTGCGCTGATGTCACTGCATGTCCACACTTACAGGGACTGAAACAAGGAAAATGCCAGTGGCTAGACAGGGGGTGCTGCTCCTTGCTACTACGTCCAGTACAGGACTCTGCCCACTCTTCTGATCTTCACTTCCACCTGCTGGAGACAACTAGATTGAACAAGGGAGTGCCATGGAACTGAAGATGACTCCACCTTGGGGGGCAAACCCAGGGGCTGCCCCAGCAGATGAGTGGCAGGTGGACCACAGGAGTGGAGTCAAAGGTTGGGGGGAACTTGGTGGGGCAGGAACAGGTGTTGGAGACAGTCAAAGGAGGTCCCAGCCAATGGAGGGTAGGAAGATGAAGGAGAGTTGAAATAAAAATTAATAATCAGTTCTCAGCCAGAGAGGAACAGTTTATTAAGCATAGAATCTCAGTGGGCAAACAAGGTAGCATGTGATGTGGGTGAGTTAAATTGAGTGACTCAATGTGACCACCTGTAGGAACAGTGACTTACAGAATGTAGCGAGGAGTCATGTATAGTGAGTGTAGCAGTGACCTACACTCTCTGTAGCAGGCTATGGAGCTGTGTTCAGCCAAGCACTGCCGAGCTGGCCATTTGGTGTAGCGGCCTGAGTCACTACCACTGGAGCTGGTGGACCTGGGGATGGGTCTGGCTGGGGTAGAATTTGCTTTTGTATAAAGGTTTTTTTATTTCTTCCTTGGTAGGCTGGGCGGCTGTATCAGCCCGGTCCCTAGTTCACTCAGCCATCCCATGTCTCCACCACTCCTCCTCCCAAATCCGGGTGGTCCGCTGGCGCTGGGTGGGCATCATGGAGCCCATCCCCCATGTTTCCTCCAGATTTTCTCCCCCGGCATGGCTGGAAGTGCAGTGAGTGTGGCATGCATGCTCTGCCTCCACGGAGGCACCCTCAGCACTCTGTACTCCAGCCCTTCCCCAAGCTATGTGACCACGCACGCACTGCTATCTGGATTCCTCCAGGTGGTAGCTGAGTGGTTGGTCATGGGAACCCTCCTCCCAGAGGAAGACAGCTGTCCTATGAACACTCCATCTTCCCTCCTAGCCCAGCTCAAAACAACAGGTCAATTCTAACCCGGTCCCTAGTGTGGTAGCAGGGGAGGAATGGGTGCCGCAACTCACAGCGCCATTGAGCTGCTTCTATAAAAAAAAAAACATTTTGAACCCTTGACACAGTTTACAACTGTGTTTGTAAACTGTCGGAAGCCTCCATTGCCCAGCTGTTTGTTGTTCTAAAACGGCTGCAGTTGCCACTAATGTAAACATGGTTATAGACATCAGTGCCATGTGGATGCACTACCACAACTGTAGCATAATTACACAAACATGGAACATGTACACACTAAACCATGTCAACTAAAGCAGTTTATAAATCCGCTGTCATGCTCTTGCAGTGTGGACAGGGCCTACATCCATTACTGTCTGAGAAATCTCCTGACAAAGGTAAACTCTAAATCAACATTAGCAGCCCTGCACTAGTGAGTATTAACCGCACAGGAACTGCAGTCACGCAAAGGTTAGTTAACATTCTTGATGGGCCTAAGTCATCCCCCCCATGGTGCCACCACTAGGACCCCTGTCACTTTTTATAAAGACAGTGGCACTAGTCCATCCTCTTATAAAGAGCTTGGCTATTCCAAATTTCTCTCCACATTAAATTTGTTCCAGTGTACCTGCTTTTCCTTCTTAGGATTCTTGCTTCTGTGAAACAAACCCCAATTGTGAACTTTGTATTACACAAAATATACACATATATTTCCCGTTATTGTGTGCTACTAAGCTGCACTGATACTGCAGTTTTCTGACCATGTAATGCTTATATCTACACCTACTTAAAAAAATAAGTTTAACTTAATGTTTGTTTCCACAATTACACTTTACACTGGAAGGCTTAACAGTGTACAGAATGTGAGTTCGTTATGTGGTTCACACTGCTTAGAAACACAAATACTGCCTGTTATTATGGTAAAGTAATCCAGACGAATTGCCAGCATGCACAACTAGCAAGGTTGCAGTGTACTTCTTTCGCCACCTGCTGGACATAACCATATGTTGCATTTGTACTTCACAATGTTACAGGCAGAAAAACACCTGGGGCTGATTTTTGTGTGTTTGTGTGTGTGTCTGTTTTTGCCATAACATTTTTTCTGTCCCATACAAGTATGCAGGCAGCTCTTCAGCCTTATTCCTGTTGCACAAATGACCTACACTTTTCTTGGACCTACCTCCCAGCGTACCCCCATGGATTTCCCTCTGTTGCAAGGCCAGGATGGCAAGGGCTCTCCCACTCGTCCCGGAAAACTAATCCAGAATGGAAAGTGGTTTGGGTGATGGGGCAGGGGAGGCAAACAGGCAGAGTTTCACAAAGCCTGTACTACTTGCTTTTTCCTTTTTTCTGTCCCTGCTCACCTCCCGTGATGTCGAGCACAGCTCCTGCAGGACTTTACATATCACTAGCCTCCTCTGCAGAGCAGCTCAGAGTGCCTTCCCAGCCATCACGTCACCCAGCTGGCTTCATGAGCTTGCTTCCTAATTTGGGTCGCCAGCACAGGAGTGTGCAGCACTACTCACTGGTCTATCGATGGGGCCAGATTTTCACAGGGTCTGCCATGGCCCAGGGACTAAGTCCTTGTGTACAACTTCCTGGGGTGGGGGAAATCCTTACACTGGTGAAAATGCTATTTTCAGCACTTTTGTGCCTGGGCAGCATTTTCCTCTTAAAAAATGCTACATCTGCTAATACCAGGCATAGTATTTGTGTGCAGCTGTGCAAGCTGCAATAAAATGTGGGTACAGTTGCAAAAAAGCAACCTTTTAAAAAAAATCACATGCATGCGGAAAAAAATGGCTGTGCAAGGCCTGTCTCACTTGCACAACTTGTTCTGCCACACGTAAACAATTTTTCTACTTTTGAAAATCCAGCCACTGAGGATCATCCAGTCTGTCCAGACGCCGTTGCAAATAGGGGTAGCATGGCCACCCCTCTGTACTAAACACAGCATCCTGTTTGCCCAGACGCCCTCGCTAATAGCAGTGGCATTTCCGTCCCTCTGTACTACACACAGCATCCTGTCTGCCTAGAGGCCCTAGCTAAGAGGGGTGGCACTGCCGTCCCTTTGCACTAGACACAGCATCCTGTCTGCCCAGATGCCCTCACTAATAGGGGAAGCATCGCCGTCCCTCTGTACTAGACACAGCATCCTGTTGGCGCCCCTTTACTGGGGTCATGTTCCTCCTCCTTACCCTCCCCCTCCGCAACCACCACCTGCCCCTTAAAAACTATCCCAGCCAAACATAAACATGTTTAAAACTTCAGCGTTTACCACACTACTAGACTGTGAATAAGTACCTGCTCACATCCCACATGAACCAATATCCTACTAGTCTGTAATTGTGTCCCCGATATACCTGCTCTCATTTCTTGTTAGCACCTCTGACTAGTCTTCCCTGTTGATCCCATGTAGAAACTGGAAGGCTTCTTTCATGTCCTAGCTTTCTCCTCTGGCTTCTAGGGATGCATGTTCAGGCTTTGCAACCTATCTTCCTATGTTTTTCTCTGCTCATCATGTAGCATTTTTGTTACCTTCCTTTGGACCATCTTCTGTCACCCTTCTGCAGATGTGAGCTCTAAAACTGTACAAAGTACTACACATGGATCCTCACCAGTGACCTGTATAGGGTAGGACTACTGTACTTCTCTCCTTCTACTGGTAGAACATAGAAACACAGAAACATAGAAGTTGATGGCAGATAAGGACCTCAAGGCCCATCCAGTCTGCCCATTTCTTTTTCTACCTTATAAATGTGCCATCGGCCTTTGCTCTGTCAGTGGCCTATCTATTCATACTCATCTGTATTGCTCCCTTATGCCTATCCCATGCCTGTTTGAAGCCCTGCACTGTATTCATAGCCACCACTTCCTGAGGTAGGCTGTTCCATGCTTCCACCACCCTTTCTGTGAAAAAGAACTTCCTCACATTACCCCTTAATTGGCCTCCCTCTAATCTCATGCTGTGCCCTCTTGTCCTGCTATTTTTCTTATATTGAAACATGTTAGATTATTTCACCTTGTTAATGCCCTTAAGGTGTTTGAATGTTTCGATCATATCACCTCTCTCCCTCCTTTGCTCTAGGGTATACATATTGAGCTCCGTTAATCTGTTCTCATATATGTCTTCTGATGCAGTCCCTGCACCATTTTGGTTGCCGTTCTCTGGACTGCCTCAATTTAGTTAATGTCCTTGTGAGGTGTGGCCTACAGTACTGCTGCAGTACTCAGATGGGAGCCTAACCAGTGTCTTGTAAGAGGGATTATTACACTCCCTCTACGACTTGTGATACCCTACTAATACACCTAACATCCCTAGCCTTACCTACTGCTTGAAGGTCTGCTTGGATGATTTCAGGTCATCGGTGATGATGATGCCCAAGTCTCTTTCTTCCTTTGTGACTGCCAGCAACTCCCTCCCAGCCTATAGGTGGCTTCAGGGTTTCTCTTCCCTATGTGCATGATCTTGCACTTCTTTGCATTAAATCCCAGTTGCCACTCTTCCAACCATTTTGCTAGTTTATCCAGATCTCTTCTTATTCTGCCCACCCCATCTGGATCATCTACTCTGCTGCAGATCTTGGTGTCTTCTGCAAACAGACAAGCCTTACCCTCTAGTCCATCTGCAATGTCACTAATGAAGATATTGAAGAGGACTGGTCCCAGGACTGATCCCTGAGGTACCCAACTTGTGACTTGCATCTCTTCTGACTGTATATCATTTAGCATCACTCTCTGTTTTCTGCCCGTCAACCAGTTTGCCACCCAGTTGACCAACTTCTGACCAACCCCGAGTCTACCCAGCTTATTTATCAATCTTCTATGTGGAAAAGTATCGAAAGCTTTGCTGAAGTCAGGTAAGCAACATCAACTGCTCCCCTTGGTCCACTACTCTGGTTACCCAGTCAAAGAAATCTATGAGATTAGTTTGACAGGACCTTCTTTAGTAAACCCATGCTGTCTTGGATCCTGTGCCCCTATGGATCAGATGTTTACTATCCTTTCCTTAAGGTGCCTCCATAATCTTGCCCACTACTGAGGTAAGACTAACTGGTCTGTAGTTCCCTGCCTCCTCCCTGCTACCACTCTTGTGGACCGAGATCACATGAGCCCTTCTCCAGTCTTCTGGGACCTCTCCTGTGCTCAGAGACTCATTAAACAGTTCTGCCAATGGCTCTGCTAGTTCCACCCTTAGCTCCTTTAGTACCCTGGGATGTATGCCATCAGGTCCCATTGCCTTGTCCACCCTGAGCTTAGCGAGCTCTTGTAGTACCCTTTCTTTGTGAAGGAAGTAGTGCTCCTCCCTCCACCCTGTGTCCATGGTGCTGGCTGTGGGCCCTGCCTTACCTTCTCTTCAGTAAATACTGAGCAAAAGTATCTATTTAGGATAGATGCTTTTACAGGGTCCTCCTCCTCACATGCCCCCTTTCTCCTTTAAGCTTAGCAATACCCCCTCTGGACTTTCTCCTTTCACTAATGTATCTATAGAAAGTCTTGTCACCTTCTTTTACTGTTCGTGATAGTGTAACCCCCAGGTGGCGCTATCCCAAGAGCTACTATCCCTGCCTGTTTGACTACTAACAGGTTGAGGGGCCTAGGTTCCATGGCGGGTGCCTCCACCCAGAGGTCAGGGTTTGTAGTGGTTAGACTAGCTTGGTCACAGCCCTCTGGGACACTGAGACCCCCTTTTATTCCCTCTAGTGGCTCACACATGGCATAGAAGTTACAGTCCCAATATCCCACATGTACACACTGTTCAATCATAAAGTACCACTTACCCTCGAGACCGATTCTGAGGTTCGTCTCTGGGAACCCCCTGTAAAATAAGGTTAATCAACATACACAAACCAATACAATGCTTAATATGTAGGTACTGACACTTCAGACAGTTTAAAGTTTAACAACAACAAATCTGATTTATTTAGGGGGAATAAAACACGGGGGGAGATCAGGTTAACTGGCAGAATTAAATCACAGTACTGTGCACATTACAGGGTTTAAAAAGTCACGCTCTGGGTACCCAGGTTGGGGGGGGGGGCTAGCCAGGTCCATTGCCTGGGGTTGGCCGGCAGGTGTAGATGGATGAGTCCCTGTAGAAGAAAATATATGCACAACACCCAATTGTAATCCGGAACCAGATGGCTCAGTCCATGAAGAAGTGAAACAACAGTAATTAGAGGACACACTCGCAATTGAAAACAGGCTGCAGGGGAGTACCCTGAATTGTGCTCACAATACCCAAGCTGAGAACCGGATGGTGGATTTCTTCTGGATTGCCAGAACAACATGGCGTGGAGACAGGGTCCTTGTGACTGGACCCCACTGCAGTAGACAGCAAACAGATACATACATAGATACATAGACAGTGTCTGCAGATAAGGGCCTATGGCCCACCCAGTCTGCCCATTTAGTCCGAGACAAGCTGGGGTTTGCTTCCAGCTTCAACACATAGCACACAGCACAGAGGATTGGAAATAGTGATTCCCCACAAGCACTACGCACATTCATATGTAAGAGGAAAGTACTATACCAGGCAGACTGCTCCTAGATCCCGATCGCAATTACTGCAAAATACCTGGGAGCACACACAGCAGCTTCAGTTCCTGACAGACCGAGCGCGATTCAGCAATTTCTACAGTCTTCTACAGGGTTAGCCTGGTTTCTACCTTTCAGACTTCCTTCTTTCTCCTCACAAGTCGTATTCAGTCCGAACTAGCGCTTACAACGGCTGCAGGCCAAATCTCAGGGCCTCACCACAGCGCTCATGTGAACTATACACTACAGAAGCACAGAGCCTTTCTCTTCACTGTCACAACTGATCTGATCTTTTCCAGTCACAGAGCAGGACGCTTCCCTTTAGCTCCACACCATTCTGTTGGCTGGTTCGGCTGTCACTCACAATAAGACTCCCTCTATTGGTGGAAAAAGGCGCCAAGGTCAAAACTACATTTCCCAGAGTCACTGCCCATACGATCCCCTTGTGGCTGGCTCAAAATTAAGAGTCCAAGTTTTGATTCGTGCACAGGCTCCATTTTAGGGCTCCCTTAACCCAATTGGCCCAACACAGCAGTTTAGGTCCAAAATGGAGGGGTTACACACACAGAGTCCCAGCTGCAATAAAGGCAGGTTAGACAAACTACAATTTTGCTAATGCTTTAAATGATTACAGACAAACAGTTACAGCTTTCAGATGGGCTCCCTTTGCACTTCCAGCGACCGCAAAATGCAGTGATTACTTCGCAGCTCAGGTGGGATTCGAGCATTAAACACACAGTCCCCCTATACAAACTAATTAAGTCTGCAAGCAGACAGCTCTTAAAGAGATAGTACGTGGAGGCTCAAATAGCACTCACTTGCAACCCCATTTAAGCAGCTCAGACACCAAACACCACCCAGACTTGGAGCATTCAGGCAAGCTCCTGGAAGACTTTTGGGAACCCCCATTTGCAGGGGGGTTACACTAGTGTTTCCTCAGTTTGGGACTTTGCCTGCCTTACTGCCTTCCCTGCTTCCCTTAGGGCAGTTTGGTATGCCTCCCTATCTTCATCCCACTGTGTTCCCTTATATTTCCTAAAGAGCCAGCCTTTTGGCTCTGACCTTTTCTGCTACTGTATTTGAGAACCAAAGTGGTTTCCTTCTTCTTTTGCTCTTCCTTTTCTGTCTAACACAATAGGATGTTGCTTCAAGTACTGCATCCTTAATGCTTGCCCACTTTGCCTGTACCCACTCACCTGTGTTTCTTTTTGCCAGGGCTAGCTTAACTCTGTTGGCCATCTTATCAAAGTCAGCTCCTCTGAAGTCCCATATTTTTGCCTTGGAATGGGATGATTTAGTTATAGTGGCTAAATTGAACCATACCATGTGCCCCTCCCTATACACCCCAGCATGCTACTGGTATTCATGAATGTCTTGCTGCACTGAGAAGTGGACTTAAGGGTGTCACAGATGACAATCCCCGAGTTCCTTTCATCTGTAGTGTGTTTCATACTCACCCCATCAATCCAGTACTCCATTTCAGCATCCCTTTCCCTATGTGCATTACCTTGCACTTCTTGGTGTTGAACTTCAACTGCTAGATGCCTGAACCTTTTTCTAATCTTTCCACATCCTTTTGCATATTGTAAACCATACTATTCACTCTCCTGCACAGTTTCATGATGTCTATGAAGCGATATACCTTTTCACTTCCCCTTCCCCTCTCCTATATTACTGATGCACATATTGAAGAGTGTAGGTTCCCGCTCAGCCCCTCAGTATTGCACTTATGACCTCCTTGATAAAATAACTTACTATTGAGGATCTTCTTCTAAGTTCTCCCCTGCAGGCAGTTCTCCTATCCAACTAAACAGCTTTTCCCTTCCCAGATTCCCCACCTTCTTAATTAGTCTCCTATGTGGCACAAAGTCAAAGGCCTTGCTGAAATCCAGATAAAGGATATCAACTGCCTGTTCACTGTCCACCTAACAATTTGGCCCATTTAGTCTACCTTCCTTTATAACGGTATCATGTAATACAGCATGATATAATTTACTTTTTTCAGCACTGTCTTTTGCAGGAATTGCAGCAAAATGCTTTACTATACACTTACGAAGGATTTTGAGTGGGTGACATTAAAGGCTAATAAAGCAATCTAAAAAACAAAGGACCTCGCCACAAAACACTGAGGCTAGAGTTACCCCGGAAAGGCACTGGCATTAAAGCTAGGTTTCAAAGAAATATTAACTCAAACATACGCAGACAATGTGACGCAGCACAGGAAATATACGCAACCAACCATGAAAGGATTTTAACTGATTCTCCTTAAAGAAGGCGTGTAGGGCACCAAACAGCCTCTCCCATAATCTGCAAAGGCTGGGAACAGAAGACACATTCATTCATTTATCTATTTCATCTGTTGTTCAGGTAAGTACACTGGAACACAATTCCATTTTCGGGCACGACCTGAGGTCAGATTCAAAGGATACTTCAACAAACAGTAGTGAGTAGGCACTATAAACTTCCACACCAGTTAAACAACAGTTTGATGCTACAGAATAGTAACAGTTAGGGACAGAAAAGTTCAACGTCTATTAAACAATACATAGGTACGAAGAATTAAAAACATTCACATTTCGATAGATACACATTTAGACACACAGACAAGTTATTTCATCCTTCTTGGGACTCATCAGTATGCCTCATCTGTTTCTCAGCCCAGAGGTTGGGGGAACCAGCCCTAAGATGTTTTTTACTGGTTTGGGTCATGGTGAGCCCAAAATAGGAATGGCCCCTCCCGGAATTCCTGGGAGGTCACTTGCCCAGTGACCAGGGGACCGATTCCAGGACAGTAGCTTCCGAGGTCATATGACCATGAAGGTAATGTCAAATGGGCCTTTGTCCCAAGCTGTGGGGGCTAGGAGTAGCCTGCAGCAGGGAGGGGCAAAGGCCAGGATTCTTATGAACTGGTCAGAAGAGAAATTTCCTCTTTCTGACCAGACCTCCAGAATACCAACTAGTCCCTCCCTCCCACTCTATATATGGGGTTGGGGGTTGTTCTCTGGGTTTGGCAGTAAGGCTATGTATGGGTCTGGACAAACTGGATATTTAGGCATTATGGGAATTTTATTAAAACTGTGACTGCTGTGGGCAGAGCAAGGGGCCACAGTCGGGCAGTTGAGGTCCAGTGAGGGTATAATTGATCGGCTGTGGCCTAGCAGGTTCCTGGTCCATCTAGCTTCCTTGTCATTAGAGCTGGCCAACTCTGTGGGGGCTCTGCTGGGATTCCTCTGGCCATAGACTGGCTCATGAGTAAATACAGTTTGTGGGTTTTAGCCGAATGTGTCTGCTGCCCCAGGTGAATACTATATATATATATCCATGTTTTGTATTGTTATCTGGATGACGTCTTATTGTTATTTATTTTATTTATTTATTGAAATGTTTCACCAGGAGGGAACACCGAACAACAAGTTTCTCATCTCACGGTGCGACCTGGGGGGGAGGGGTTACGTAGGGCTGTGAAGGATGATCAGTTACAATAGTATGTGGGTAGTACAAACAATATGACATTGTAAGATTGTGCAACAGTTATCGTATATTTTTTATTTATTTTATTTTATTTATTAATTATTCAGAAACAACCTTTGAGCAGGAGCTCTTTTACAAAGGTTCCACATCAAACACAGACACAGTTTACACAAATAGTAATAAAGAATAATATGTACATAAAGCATCCGACACAGATTACAGCATTTATATTCAGACTGTTATGATGTATTTGTATATTGACAATTAATGTCGAAGTAAAGTTCAGCCTTTCTGCCAATCACTAGGTGTCATGTTTTTCTTAGGGGATTGAGATGGTTCTATCTGGGCAAGCAATCTAAAAGACAAAGAACCTCTGCACAAAAGCACTGAAGTGAAGGTTAACTGGGAAGAACAGAGAGCTGGTAAATCACTTTGAGACTGGAAAAGAGTGACCATTGGCTCATTCAGTGTGCATTCCTGCAATCCCAGCAATGATATTCTGGAATCTGAGTTTCTTTAAGAGACATATCCAATTTGACCTTAAAGAACAGCTGATGTCTTACAGAAAAGTTTGGAAAACATAATAGTTGGACAAAATCCAAGTTCTATTTCATATATAGTCTATGAATTTATCCTCCCCACTATTTACTACTGAAGAAATTCATACAAAAACAAGATCTTTATCCCTCAGAGTTCATCTGCCTCTTTAGCTTACTCCCTACGTGAGAGCATAATACTCTGTTGTGACATCACAATCTGTTGCCATGGGAATAATTGTGATGTCACAAGCACAGTATTGTGACGTCAGGTTGGGAAGAAGCAAGAGCAGCTGATGAACACTCAAGGAACAGCTATCCTGTTTTCATGCATATGACTTCAGTAATAAATAATGAAGATAAGAAATACAGAGCTAATGAGAAATATAAGCTGCTTTGGGTGAAAACATATTGTCTTCCAAAGTTCTTCTTGAGGCTTCAGTGGCTCTTTAAAGATATCTAAGCTACATATTTCTATTACCTCCTGTGGTAAACTATTCTAAGAATGAATTTCCCTCTCAGTAAAATGATGTTTTCTTGCATTCTGTCAGAATCTTCTGCCTCTCAGTTTCCGTCCAGTGCCAATACAAATAGCTCGAACTCAGCCTCTTTAACTCTTATTTCAAACTCATATGTTATTGTTATATAAACTGCTCAAAAAAGGCAATATGCCAGTCCAGGTATTTGTAGTCAACAACACATGTGGCAAATACAACAGGAATGTATAAACTTCAGAAGCAAGCCATAGAATTGGCCAGGTGGCACTACAGCTTATTTATTTATGTATTTAGCTTTTGTTGACCAGGTAAGCATGCTAGACAAAACATTTGCCTATTTTCAGGTGCAACCCAGGAGAGTACAATGAAAGACAAGGTCCTACAGAGAACAACATGATACAAGTTAACATTACACAGAATCACGTAGAACCAGATGACATTACACAAGCAGTCAAGAATTAAAACACAATATACATATGTAACCTCCAGGTGGCACTATCCCAAGGGCTACTACCCCTGCCTGCTTGACTACTGACAGGTTGAGGGGCCTAGGTTCTATGGTGGGTGCCTCCACCCAGAGGTCAGGGTTTCTCGTGGTTAAACTAGCTTGATCACAGCCCTCTGGGACACCGTGACCCCCCTTTGGTTCCCTCTAGTGCAATAGTTCTTAGACTTTGTCACAGTGAGCCTCCCCAAATCCATGGAAAAGATTTTGAGCCTCCTCTAAAAACTGAAATAATCTTGGGCCTCCCCAAAGAAAAATAACATATTGTACTTTGTGCAGTACACCATAAATATATTGAAACCCCTTTTAGTACTTGGCTCACATTCAGTTCTTTTTCTTATACTGACGTGAAAGCTTGAAAAGAGCTCCTGTGCTCAAAGGTGTTATCTGAACAACAAATTAAATAGATATTGTTTTCAGCTTATTGTACCCCCCACAGGCCAGCCTACTTGTTCTGCCATTTTCATTCTTGAACCATTGTTACCCCTTGTTGCAGTACCTTCATGGGTCAGACTACTTTCTCTGTTTCCTCTCTATGTGAAATAACCTTCCTACATACTTTGCCTCTCCCCCTCCTTCCCTGCTCCTAAGCAATTTCTCTGGTATTACTTTGCTCTTTCCTGCTATTGCTCTTAGCACTTCTATGCTCAACCCTTGTATTTGGGCTATTCTGCCATCAGTCTACAAATTGATCAATTACCACCACTCATTACTAGTTTATTGTTCATATTTGTTTGCACTATTGTTCGCTGTGTATTTCTTGATGGTTTTGCAGTTACCTTTTGAAATGTATTCACTCCCTACCCTTCCCTGGGTACACCTGAAATGTGCCTTGGCTCATTCACCTTCCCTTGTCATCTATTAGTAAATAAATACACTAAATTCACCTACTATTATCCTCCTTCAGTTTGCTTCATCTCTTCACACAAAATATATAAAACCTCAAAATTTAAATATAGTACTTTTTCAGACTTGCTTGAGCCTCCCCTGGAACAGGTTGGGGCCTCCTCAGGGAGGCTGGCCTCACCATTTGAGAACCCCTGCTCTAGTGGCTCACAGTACACAGGAGTTACAGTACCAATACCCCATGTATATACACTGTTCACTCATAAAGCACCACTTACCCTCGAGACTGATTCTGCAGCACGTCTCTGAGGACCCCCTGTAAAATAAGGTTAAACAACATACACAGCAAAATACAATACTGTTTCCATAAGTACCAACACCATAGACAGTATATAGTATAACAACAAATCTGATTTATTTGGGGACAGTAACACAGGAGGGAAATCAGGTTAATTGGTGGCATTAAATCACAGTACTGTGCACATATACAGGGTCTGAAAAGTCACTCTGGGTACCCAGGTTGGGGGGGCTAGCCAGGTCCGTTGCCGGGGTTGACGGCAGATGCAGATGGATAGGGCCCTGTAGAGAAAATACAGTATATGCACAACACAATTGTAATCCAAAGCGGATGGCTCAGTCCATGAAGCAAAGAAACAACAAGAATTAGATGACACACTTGTGATTGAAAACAGGCTGCAGGGGAATACCCTGATTTGTACTCACAATACCCAAGCTGAGAACCAGATGGTGGATGTTCTTCTGGATTGTCAGAAACAACAGGGCATGGAGACAAGGTCCTTGTGACTGAACCCCACTGCAGTTTATAGCAAATGGATTTAGTATGAGACAAGCTGGGGTTTGCTTCCAGCTTCAACACACAGCACACAGCACAAGCAATTGGAAACAGCAATTCCCCACAAGCACTATGCACATTCATATGTAAAAGGAAAGTACTATACCAGGCAGGCTGCTCCTCGATCCCGATCGCACTTACTGCAAAATACCCGGGAGCACACAGCAGCTACAGTTCCTGACAGACCGAGCGCAATTCAGCAATTTCTCCAGTCTTCTACAGGATGAGCCTGGTTTCCACACTTCTGGTGCTTCCTTCTCCTCACAAGTTGGATTCAGTCCAAACTGGCACTCACATCGGCTGTAGGCGGAAACGCAGGGCCTCACACACGCTTCCCGCGCAAAACTATACACCGCAGAAGCACAGAGCTCCTTCTCTCTTCACTGTCACACCTGATCTGAGCTTTCCAGTAATAGAGCAGAGCGTTTCCTCCAAATCCAAAAGGTTTCAGTTGGCTGATCCTCCTTGTCAGTCACTACAGGCTCCCTCTATTGGTGAAAAAAGGCACCAAGGATTCCAAAACTACATTACCCAGAGGCTTCTTCCATCCAGCCCCCTTTTGAGCAAGCCCCAGCTTGTAGTCCCTATTCTGGTTGGCCCAATCAGTCTCCATCTTAGGGCTCTCACATATTGATTGGTCCCACTTGGCAGTCCGAGACTAAAATGAAAGAGTTACACTACACAGTCCTTGCTGAAGGGAAAGCAGGCTAGACAAACTGTATTTTCATTATCACTCTTAACAGATTACCAGCAGACAGTTACACAATTTGAAAGAGCTCCCTCTGCACTTTTAGCGATAGCAGAAATGGAGTGATTTGGCAGTAGCTCAATCAGGACTCAAGCAAGGAAACACACAGACCCCCATCCAAATTAATTATGTCTGCAGGCAGGCAGCTCTTAAAGAGACAGTACGTGGAGGCTCAAATAGCACTCACTTGGAACCACATTTAAACAGCTCAGATGCTGAACACCTCCAGACTTGCAGCATTCAGGCAAGCTCCTGGAAGACTTTTGGGAACCCCCATTTGCAGGGGGGGTTACAAGTAGAATCACCTAAGTCTAAGATCAATGCATCAGATAAAGCTCTGCCCAGTGCAGGGGGTAAATACATTTCTATACAGCACAGAACCACAAAAACAGTGCATCAGGCAAAACTCCACCCAGTAGCAGAGAGTGAATACATTTATATACATAGCAGGACCCTAGCAGGCGAGATACACCAGCAGGGCCTGCACAGGGGCATCAAGAATTGCAAGGACATAATAGTCCAGTACCAGGTACCTAGTGAGGGTAGTAAAATAATTGTGGCAGTTTAGGACAACCGCATGCTGAGGAGAGCTTCAGGTAATTCCAGAGGGAGCTCCGAAGGCAAGAGTGGGAGAGGGAGAAGCAGACCTGGGTGGGAAAGGAGTTCCATACTCTGGGAGCACATGCAGCAAATTCCCAGTCCCCCATTTGTGTTTGAGTGGCGGCAACTTTGAGAACAGCAGAGTCCAATGACCTAAGGGAGTAAGAAGAGGAGGCAGGTTTGAGAAGCTCAGCCAGTCCTGGGGGGGTGCCAGTTTTGAGAACCTTGCCCATGAAGCTAACCAGGACCAAACTCCTATGATTAGGGGGGACAGCCAGTCAAGTTTGTTATACAGATCACAGTGGTGGGTGAGGTGGGGGGCAGCAAGTGCAAAGTGGCAAATGTTTTTATAGGCTATGTTCCATCTAGCAAGGTGTACTTTGAAAGTATGTGCAAACAGGATGAGCCCATAGCAGAGAGTGGGGAGAAATACACCTCTGGCCAATGCAAGGCAAGCAGCAGATGTAAGGTTGTTCTTCACTCTGTAGGCCAGACCCAGTTTGCAGTTGACTGCCCTACATACATTTTGGATATGATGTGCAAGGTCAAGCTGGGGGTCGCGTGTCACCCCCCAAGTATTTAATGGAATCAGTGATCAGGACAGGAGTTCCATCTATACCAGTAATACACAGTGGAGCAGGAGAGGCCTTTATCTTGGCCAGGGACCCAAAAAGCATGGCCAGGGTTTTTTTTAGGGTTGAGGACAAGCCGGCCCATCGGCGCAGTGGTGGGATTTCGCTTGCGGCGCCCGGCGACCGGGTTGAGACGGATCCGAGTCGTCAGAGGTCGGCGGGGAGTGGATTGAGCATCCAATGGGCAGCTCTCTACTCCGGGGAGGTGCGGGCAGCATTCGGTGCATTGGGGACCCTGGTGGAGACCGGAGTCCCACGCAGCCGGCAGCTTCGTCATGGGAGGAGGCGGGGCGGGGCGCTGGCGTCATTGCCGTCCCTGCCTCCTCAGGGAAAAACCAGGAAAAGAGAGGCCACTGCCATAGATGGCGCTCGCTGCGGCTTCAATGTGCCCTCCAGGCCAGGCCCCCCGACCTAATCCCAGTGCCCGCAGCATGTGGCCAGATGCCGCGGGCCCCACCGTGGGGAGCAAGCCACGGGGTATCGGTGGGCTGTGGCCGATTTGGAGGGCAGAAGCCGGCGGCCCATGACCGGGCTGAAGGACAAGGCGGCAGGTGGCTCAGGGCGTAAAAAAGGAAAATTTAAAAAAAAAAAAGGTTAAGGACAAGCTTGTTTGCAGTAGTCCAGGACTGGATATTTCTGAAGTCCACATTCAGTTGGTGGTTGATGATCCCAATGTCCCGGGAATGGGTGAGGATAACCAGGTCATCCGCATATAGACTAGAGCTACAGTGGGAAGAAATGGAGGGAAGATTATTGACAAAGATAGAGAAGAGGAGGGGCCCTAGGACTGACCCCTGGGGAAGACCAGAGGTCACGGAGGTGGCGTCCGAGAATTTAGTAAGTTGCTGTCTTCCCTGGAGGTAGTTGATGAACCACCTTAGGACGGGGGGAGACAGGCCAAGGGGCCGAAGTCGAGAGCTAAGAAGAGCATGATCGACTAGGTCGAAGGCCTTAGATAGGTCAATGAAGATGGCACCTAAGAGCTTACCCTGGTCCATAGCTGCCCTGATCCCAGAGGAGACAGTAACAAGGGCAGAGGATGTACTGTGCCCTTTATGAAAGTTGTGCTGCGCAGGAGACAGCAGCTCATGTGCCTGGATATACTCCGTGAGCTGCCCAGCAACAACTTTCTCCATGAGTTTGCTGATAGCCGACAAGATGGCTATGGGTCAGTAGTTGTCAAGGATCTTGGGGTTGCCTTGTTTGAGAACAGTGACAATCCTTGCCAGCTTCCAGGGTTTACAGATGACTCCAGAGGTGAGAGAAATATTGAAAATATGGGCCACTGGGGAGGCAATATAAGAGGCACCAAGATGGAGGAGCTTCGAGAAACTTTGACTTAAAATTCTGCAAACATCTGTTACATTGGGAAGAGGTTCCCTGTAGAGAAACTGTGGTATGTCTATATTTAATAAAAATCTGAGAGCAACTAATAGACAACTTGTAACTTTTAGCAGTTTTCTTAAACCTTAGAAAAAATGCTGGTCTCTGATTGGACCAGAGCCAGTCACATGACATAAAAGGTTTCTAACGTTAGGCTTTTTTATTGAACTTTTCCAAACATAAGACAGTATAATAATACAACAGTAAACAGGTTTAACAGAAGTACTACAAGGTTTTTGAACTACTGTCAGTTCAAAAAAAGAACCAGGCAATAGTTCATAAGAACCAGGCAATAGTTCATTAGATAGGCTCTTGCCTAAAGGATTTCACGTCTCATGTCTAATTTATTTACTTTTATTTTTTTTATTTTTTGTTTGCCAGGTAAGATGCACTAGACAAACATTTGCCTATGTTCCGCCATGACTCAGGAGAGTACAAACCACTAAACAATACGGTGCAAAACAGCCGCTTCAACATTACAGTTCATGATGATCAAGAAAACAACACTGTGCATGACAGTAAATTAAACAATAGATGAAACAATGCAGTACATGGCTGTCAGTTGAAGAAGCATAAGAGAAAGGTCACAAGCAAGAAGCTCAAATGTTATAAAGCAAGAATACAGTCAATATAGTAGGAGCCCGATATTCGAAATAGTGCAAAGTGGAGTTCAAAACCAGTGGTCTCTCCATTTGCCAGATCCGTGCGCCACTGGAAATACCATAATCACAAGCGTCTAGCGCCCGCTCCCAGCGCAAACAGCCCCCAGTCACCTTACCAATAACCTCAATGTCATGGAGTGCTGTCTGGTGACGGTGCAATCCTCCTCAAACCTCCTTGGCTGGCCATCATATGTCCAGGCAGGGGTGTGCCTCTTATTTATAGGACAGGATGATCGTCCTGTCCTGTAAAATGGCGGCGCTCATGCCTGGACATATCAGCCAGTGAGGCGTAAGAGGCTGTGCGGTTGCTGTATGCACACCCAATGCACCGGTGGTACTGGTAAGATGACTGGGGTAGGCGTTCAATGCTGTGGGGGCTGCTAGATTCTAAAGATTATGGTATTTATTTATTTATTTTGTTTATTTAAGTCTAGGATTACATAATACCTTTGAGCCGAAGCTCTTTTACAAAGGTTCCACGTCACAAGTACAGAATACTACAGTTTTTGAAATTACAGAGTTAGACCGTCATGAGTCGACGCCAAGTGGTTATAACAACTTGGTTACAAATACAAATTACACAACATATTACAATAACAATAGGAGGTGTATTAAAACATAAGTGGGGGGAACGAGGGAAAAAGGGGTGGTACAGAGTATAGCAGCCTAGAGGGCTTTGTCAGGTCACAGTATTTGAGTGTAATTTCCAGCGGCAATACCAGATGAACATACAAAGAAGCCAGCAGAAGAAGGCCATTTGGTCTATCAAGTCTGCTTCTGTTGCAGGGTCCACAGCTTGAGCTACTGTCCCTGCCCTCTCCCCACTCCTCCCATCCTCCCCACCGATGATCCTTACCCTCCCCCTATACCAGTCCCAGCCTCTCTTAAAGCTGCTCACTGTCTTCAATGAGATTACCTCTTTTGGCATTGCATTCCAAGTGCCCACCACCCTCTCTGTGAAGAAGTGCTTCCTGACCTCCCTGCTAAACCTTCCACCCTCCAGCTTAAGACTGTGCCCCCACATGTTATGGTTGCCACTCAGCTTAAAGAGACTCTCCTTATCAACCTTATTTATCCCTTTCAAGTACTTGAAGGTCTCAATCATGTCTCCTCTCTCTCTCCTGTCTTCCAGGGAGTACATGTTCAGTGCCCTCAACCTCTCCTGGTATGCCTTACCCTGCTGACCAGCTATCATCTTTGTAGCCCTCCTCTGGACCTTCTCTAGCAGGTTAATGTCCTTTTTGAGGTGTGGGCACCAGTACTGAACTCCATATTCTAGATTCAGCCTTACCAGTGACCTGTACAAGGGCAGTATAACTTCCTCTCTGCTACCACTGATCCCCCTAGATATGCATCCCAGCATCTTGTTTGCCTTTGCTGCTGCTTTCTTGCACTGCGTGGAGTGCTTCAGGTCACTAGTGATCATCACTCCCAGGTCCTTCTTCTCTGATGCACAAACTCAGACTCCCATGAATTGGTGCTCAGGGGGACCACTGGATGCCAGGGAGGGTTTGTTTTGTAAGTAGGGGCTAACAATCGGGGGTTACCACTACCACCAGGGATTCTTTTATTTGTACTGTGGGCCAGCGATCAGGGGGGATCACTAGCACCAGTGATTTTTTTTTTCCCTTACATTACGGGCCAGCAATCAAGGGTGGAGGGGACCACTAGCACCAAGGAATCTTTTATTTACACTATGGGCCAGCGATCACAGGGGGTGGGACCACTAGCACCAGGGATTGTTTTATTTACACTACTGGCTGGTGATTGAGGGGGAAATACTAGCACCAGGGATTCTCTTATTTACACTATGGGGCCAGCAATCGGGGCACTTGCACTAGGGAGAGTGTTGTACAGGTACTACTGGCTGGCGATCAGTGAGAGGATGCCATGAATCACAAATAAGGTGTACTCCCCGAGCAACCAACAGCTAGGTGGTGCATTAACTCAGCAACTGCACAGTGTTGCACTGTGCAAAGGACCATGATAAAGCCTTCATGACGCAGCCACTGAATATGGGGTAGCGTGGCTGTTCATGGCCACTCCCTTCCCCTTGCCCACCTGTATACTTTATATTTTGTGCAGGAGCTAACCCTCTTTGCCCACACAACAGACCCACTTGAATATGGGGATCAGGGTCAAGAAAGACTTTGGAAGGTTGACAGTAATGCCCAAAGCTTGGAACAGGCTGCAGGTGTGAGAAAGAATTCAATGGAGACTGCCACTGTACAGGGCCGATAGCAGCCAATCATCCAGGTAAGGAAAAACATAAAATACCTGCTGTCTCAAGGCAGCTGCCACCCCTACCAGGCATTTGGTGAAGACCCTAGGGGCTGAGGACAAATCAAAGGGGGACCTCTGAACTGGCAGTGTGCTCCTTGGAAGTGGAAATGGAGGAAGCGCCAGTGGAAGGCAAAGACCTTCATATGTAGGTAGGCATCCTGCATATCCAGAGAATAAAGCCAGTCTCCCTGATGTAGCAGGGGCAGTAATACCTGAAGGGTGACCATCCTGAACCATTTGTGCTCTATAAATAGGTTCAGCTGACTTAAGTCCAGGATGGGCCGCAGGTCTCCCATCTGCTTGGAGACCAGGAAGAAGTTCAAGTAGAACCCCCATTCCTGCTGACACCACGGGACTGGCGCTATGGCCTTTTTTTGAAGTAAAGCCTGAATTTCCTCTCAGATGAGAGAGATGTGGCAGGGAGTATACGAAGAATTGCCTGGAGGGTTTTCTGGAGGCCGCTGTATGAACTGAAGAGTGTGGCCATTGTCGATGCACTGCAGCACCTAGTTGTCTGTGGTGATCTCCCCCCATCTGTAAAGGTGCATGGAGAAGCAACCCCCTACAACCACTTCCTGGTGAACAACGGGGGGGGGGGGTCTGGCAAGGAGTCAGGAGGTGGGAGCAGCCAGAACATGGCGGCTGTCATCTTCAGTGATGCCCCGTGTGGGTGAATTTCTTCAGAAGTGCTTTGGGGACTGGTAACAGTGAGTAATTGTTGGGGCAACCCCTGCATCTATAAAGATCCAAATTAAAAGTGCTGCCTAGAACTGTTTGGCTCCATCCAAGCCCTCCAGTCACTGGAAATTCTATGTGTTTGAAATGTGTCACTTCAAGGACAGTAAAGAGGGGCAGCTCCTTCTGCTGTGGGGTGCCTGGAAGTCTGATGACAGTGGCTTTCCTCAATTGCTTGATGTGGGATAGGTTCAAGAGAGAAGGACCCTCACAGCTTTGAAATGTAAAGTGTGTTCTGTCAGAACTAATGTGGGACTGCTAAAAGCCATTTAGTGCCTTCACAAGTTCTTTGATCCTGTGGTGAATTCAGAGGATGTCTGGCCTTTGGATGGAGCCAAGCTAGTCAACTCGGTCCAGTTTCAGAGGGGCAAATCTTTTCACAAGTGTTTGGGGAGTTAGGTGCTACCCTCCCCCTGAAAGTTAACAGGAGAGTTAAAGAGCTAATGTACTGTCTAAATCTAATATTAGATTTTAAAAGCAACCAACCATTATCTTGTACATCTGAGGTGCTTTTTCTTTTCCCTTTGTTTAATTAGATTATTTATCTGACGTTAGTAGGTGTGATGTGTGGAACAGCTCTTGGCCTAGCAGCTAACATATCCTGCTCTACTGCCCCACGCTACATCATCAGGACTGTGACCTCACTGACTGTGACATCACTGCTACTTATGAACAGCAAGTGTGTGACATTACTTCCCCTGTGATGTCACTGTCAGTAGGATCACAATGCTGATGATGTAGTGTGGGGCAGTAGAGTTAGATAGCTCAGCTGCCAGGCTAAGAGCAGTTCCACACACCCAGCACAATATTATCACATAGAAGACCATCTGATGAGCAAAAGGGAAAAGAAAAATACTTCAGAAATAAAAAATTACAACTGACTACTGCTTAAAATTTGTATAAATTTTCCTGTTTGCCTGTTTTGGCTCCACTAGCTCTTTATGACGCAGACCTCCCCTCTGTTCAGGAACATGCCCGCAGGGTAACTTTCTTTAGTGGAACATGAAGTACCCAGTGTGTTTTAAAAATGTTTGGGGGACTACAGTGCCTAGTGTGTTCTAAAAATGTCTGGGGGACTACAGTGCCCAGTGTGTTCTAAAAATGTTCAGAGGACTACGGTGCCCAGTGTGTTCTAAAAATGTTTGGAGGACTACGGTGCCCAGTGTTTTTTTAAAATGTTCGGAGGACTACGGTGCCCAGTGTATCTAAAAATGTTTGGAGGACTATGGTGCCTAGTGTTTTCTAAAAATGTTCGGAGGACTACGGTGCCCAGTGTATGTTCTACAAATATTTGGAGGACTACGGTGCTCTGTGTGTTCTAAAAATGTTCGGAGCACTACGGTGCCCAGTGTCTTCTAAAAATGTTCAGAGGACTACGGTGCCCAGTGTCTTCTAAAAATGTTTGGGGGACTCCGGTGCCCAGTTCCATTTGCCCAGAAGAGGAAATGGCTGTTTGAAATATTTGTTCTGGTAGTATTTTCTACAGCTTAAGGATTTCTGTGTAATTTGGCCTGCACCTGCAAAAGCCTGAGTGACACCACCAAGTTTCTGACTGACACCTGTCAGAATAGAGTCATACTGTACAATATTATGCATGTTGTGGACATTCCGTCTGTGTGTGACCTGTATGATGTTTTTTCTTTTGGGGGGGGCCTCAGACATATATCCTTCCCTGAGACTCTGTAAAACAGAAATGTTTTGTGCATGCCTTCTGGCCACCTAGACAATTATCCCCGTGATTGCCCTAATGCCAGGGGTAAGAGTCATCCTTGTGTTGCCAAAGAGGGGCTGGGTTACAGTTAAGAGAACATGGATGCACTGCCATGTTACCTGAAGCATTCTAAAAACCTGCTTTCATGACTGCAGTGTGGACAGGGCCTATATCCATTACTGTCGGAGAAATCTTCTGACACACAACGTAGGTAAACTGCAAATCAACATCAGGCGGCCCACATTAGTGAGTATCACTGCACAGAAAATGCAGTCACTAAAAGGTTGGGCCTAGGTCATCTCCCTCCCTCCCCCATGTTGCCACTACGAGGACCTGTGTCAATTTTTATAAACACAGTGGCACTAATCTATACTCTTATAATGAATTTGAATATGCCAATTTCTGTCCACATTGAATTTGTCCCAGTGCCCCAGCCTTTCCTTCTTAATTCTAATGGACTCCTGCTTCTGTGAAATAAACCCGTTCTAAACTTTGCACTACACAAAGTACACACACACATATTTCCCATGACTGTGTGCCACTTTAGCTGCACTGATACTGAAGTTTTATGAACATGTAATTTTTATGTTGACTTGCACATGCGAAAGCAACATTTTGTGGCAGCAGGCGATTAGTAGGAGAAATGCAGAGGTGTGTTAGTCTACGCGAATGCAGGGCACGCTTTAGAAGGTGCATCCCTCATTCGCTAATTAGCGAGCATACTAGCGATGACACAAGTGTTTTGCAGTGCCACCAACATGAAACGATTTTGCCGCTGCAATCAGAGCCTAGCTCATCATGCAGCGGCACCGATGACACACCTCTGCTACGTGCCTTGCTTGGTGTAACATTTCAATAAACATGGTGGTGGCTCCGTTGTCCACCTCTTGCAATCCCTAGAAAGACGACTTCGACGGTGCCCAATCTCTCTGTTGGCATATGTAACCCCCCCCCCCAAGATTGTGTGGCACACTGGGAGCCCACCCCAGTGTGCCTCCCTGTGTTTGGAAGCCAACCGGGTAGGCATTTTCCTGCCCCCACCCACCCCATTGGGAGCCCACCCAGTGTGGCAAACATCACACCCCCAAAGTCATAGGGCACACTGGGAGCCCACCCCAAAGTCCCCAACATTGTTTCATACACCTGTAAAGAAAGAAAACGGTCCATGCTGTTCATTTTTTTTTTTTTTTGGAACCTGAAACAAAGAAAACGGTCCCTTGTGTCGGAGGGCCCCCCTCCCCCAACCCTCACTCACCCTCTGTGCACCCCACCTCCCCACACACACACACCCTCACCCCATACTTTCCTCCAGAAGTCTGGCACCACGATTTTCGGTGGAACGGGAACACGTCTGCACTCTTCAAAGCTGTCCGCAAACTGAAGAAATGCCGGTAAGCTGTATAACGGCATCAATGGGGAAGGTTTCAACTTAGGTGGATATCTCAGCCATTTTTTTGACTTTTGACTCCAAATTTTCAACATGGGGTTCTTGGGACCCCACCTCATGAAATCAGTCATTGCCATTTCGTTATTCGGCCCCGGAAGGTGATTTTGCGGTCACTGCGTGAAATCACCTTTTGGAACCAAGTAACAAAATGACAGTGCCACTGTTCATGAGGTGGGCTCCCAAAAAGCCTATGTTGCAAATTTGGTTAAAAAATTCCAAAAAATGACTGTATTATGAGCGTGTGTTGCGCACTTTCCATGCACGCTCGTAACTTCAAGAATTTTTAATATTTTCACTCCAGATTTTCAACATTGCCATTTTTTCACATCTTCGTATGAGCTGTCATTTTTCACACCCAGCCAGAAATGTGTTTTCGCACATCTGGCGCTACAAGCTGCAATGGCTGTGGGAAATCAATGTTCAGGACAGATTAAGAAAATCACAGTGTCACTGTTCATGAGCAGAGGTCCCAAAATGCCTATGTTGAAAATTTGGTGAAAAATTCCCAAAATGACTGTGTTACGAGGGCGTCTACGCAGTTTCCACGCATGCTCATAATCTCGAGAATTTTTAATGTTTTCACTTCAGATTTTCAACA
Organism: Neoceratodus forsteri; assembly: GCA_016271365.2. Taxonomy (NCBI): domain Eukaryota; kingdom Metazoa; phylum Chordata; order Ceratodontiformes; family Ceratodontidae; genus Neoceratodus; species Neoceratodus forsteri. The sequence goes on from CM028130.1 coordinate 876,709,929, forward strand.
TTGCCATTTTTTCACACCTCCTTATGAACGGTACAGCTGTCATTTTTCACATCCTGCCTGAAATGTGTTTTCGCACATCTAGCACAGAATGGCACCGTCACTGTGGGAAATCAACGTTCAGGACACAGTAACAAAATCACAGTGCCACTTTTCATCAGCGGAGATCCTAAAATGCCTATGTTGAAAATATGGTTAAAAAAAATCCCAAAAATAATTACGTTACGGGCGTCTGTTGCCCAGTTTCTACACACACTCGTGACTTCACCAGTTTTCCACATTTTCACTCCAGATTTTCAACATTACCATTTTTTAACACCTCCTCATGAATAATACGGCTGTAATTTTTCACATCCTGCCCGAAATGTGTTTCCACACCTGTGGCGTCAAATGGCGCAGTCGCTGTGCAAAATCACCTTTCGTCTAACGAACTGATAGTGCCACTGTTCATGAGGTGGGGTCACAAAAGCCCATGTTGAAAATCTGGCGTGAAAATAACCAACAAACGTCTGTGACATTAGGGTTTCCAACTGTAACGCCCCACCCTGTAGAGACTGACAGGCGTCAGGAGTGTGACTTGAGATTTTCGGCTGTAATGCTCACACCATTTCACCCCCAGCCTGCAGCCACTGACAGGCATCGAGGTGTACCTTGGACTCTTCGGCCCCAAAGTTCACCCCAGTCTCCTATAGTGCACCCATCTCAGCATATTTCCTTATGGAATGGGGCGAGCGTAAGGCCCGAAGACCCCAAGGCACACCGTGACACTTGTTGGTGTCTACAGGGTGGTGAGGTGAAATGGCATGAGCGCAGGCCGATGACCCAAAGGCACACACCCCAGTGCCTGTCACTCTCTGCAGGGTGGGGGTGGGGTTTGCGTCAGTTCAATACTTCAGTGCCATTTCTATTATGCATCTAACTTCTGCACTACTAATGCCAATGCCAGCAAGATAACATTCGGCATTGACAAATGATTGTTATTTCTACACCTACTTAAAAAATAACTCTAACTTAATGCTTGTTTCCACAATTACTCTTTACACCAAAAGGATTACCGGTGTACAGAATGTGAATGAGACAAGTTTTGCCTCGCAGTAACCAACCCGCAAGGAGCAGATGCCCTCCGTCCATTTGGGATGAGTTTAAACCAGTGGAGATGGTCGAGGTCATTGAGGTGATCTCAAAGCTAAAGCACACTTACTGTGAACTGGACCCGGCCCCAACGCGTTTCTTGATGACATGCGTCGAGACCGTTGGCCCAGTGTTCACTGGGATTGTTTGGTGTTTGGTGTTGGAGGGAGTCTTTCCGGATGCCTTGAAGGAGGCTCTGGTAAGATCTCTCCTGAAGAAACCATCTCTCAACCCTGACATCCTGGCGAATTACCATTCAATCTCCAATTTGCCATTTTTCAGCAAAGTTGTTGAGAAATTAGTGGCACAGCAGCTTGAGGATCACCTCGTGTCCGCTGAGATCTATAAGCCATTCCAGCTCGGTTTCCGGGCAAGGCATAACATGGAAACGACATTAGTTAGGGTGCAAAATGACTTCCTTAGAACTAGAGATAGAGGGGAAAAGTCAGTTCTTGTTCTGCTCGATCTCTCTTCAGGATTTGATACCATGGATCACAACGTCCTCTTGGATCGCCTTTGACAGTTATGTGGGCTTGCCGGCACTGTCATCTGCTGGCTTGAGTCTTACCTCTCTGGCAGGATGCAAAGGGTGACAATGGGGAATTTCTCCTCGCCACCAAAATACCTGTCATGCAGGGTTCCTCAAGGTTCGATCCTGTCTCCAATGTTGTTCGCAATATACATGCTGCCGCTAGGAGAGCTCATTCGACAATATGGCATGAGTTTTCACTGCTATGAGGATGATACACAGCTGTATTTGTCTTTTGCCCTGGGAACACACAATGCCGTGGATGTTCTTAACAACTGCCTTGCTGAGATCAAAGACTGGATGTCCTCTAGCTGGTTGTGATTGAACCCAGATAAGATGGAGGCACTGATGATTGAGCCAGGTCGAGTATGTGACAGATAGAGGCATAGCTGGAGCAGATACAGGTTTGTTCCTAGGATTGGCACTGCTGCTGGCCTCCACTAGAGTGTGAAATCTCGGCGTGATCCTCAACAGCAGATTGACTCTGGAAGCCCAGGTGTCTTCTGTTAACAAGGGTGGTTTTTACCACCCGAGTAACATTGCCAGGATTAAGCACCTAGTTTCACCGGAAGACCTCCCAACGCTAGCACATGCATTTGTCACTTCAAGGCTTGATTACTGCAACTCTCTATAACTCGGGGTCACTGGAGGGACCCTCCGCTGGCTGCAGCTTACGTAGAACGCAGCGGCGAGGTTACCGATGGCCTCTCTAGGTTCAGTCATGTGACCCCTGTTCTGCGTGCTCTGCACTGGCTGCTGGTCTGGTGAAGGGTCATCTTCAAGGTAGAAAACAAAAACAAGGTGCTGCGTCAGCATGTGGTCTAAAAGCAAAACAAAATGGTTATATTAAATGCACGTTGAAAATAGAGTTAAAAATCTACATTTTGACCTTAGGTCTTCTTCAGGAAATATCTAAAAGAGAAAAAAAACAAAGTTGGTAGGCTTGCTCACCTATAAGACCCTATACAGACTGGGCCCTAGTTATCTGACTGAGCTCTTTTCGCCTGCAACCTCAACCCACTCCCTCTGGTCCTCAACTAGAGGGCTCCTAGATATTCCTAGGGTTAGGCTTAAAACCTCCAGTGACCGTGCTTTTAGTGTCACCAGTCCTACCCTATGGGCATTGTTTACAGCTAGTGTCAGAGGAGCCCGGATAGTTGAGGCCTTTAAGAAGGGGCTGAAGACCTACCTATTCTCGCAGGCCTTCCCTGAAATGGCTATGTAACTGCTATACACCTACCCTTTGCTTTCACAAACTATAATTTAACAATCTAGTCTAGTGGTTTTACTTTACTGTTGAAATTTTATTATAATGTTTTAATAATCTTATTTATATTATGTGTATTTTTACCCAGTACTGTCTGTATAACATACTCTGTAAGGCGCCCAGAGCCTCCAGGATTGGGCTCCATAAAAATAAAAATTGCCTTGCCTTGCCATTATACAGTTCACACTGCTAAGAAACACAAATACTGCCTGTTATTATGGTAAAGTAATCCAGGATGAATTGCCAGAGTTCCTAACTAGCAAGGTTGCGGTGTACTTCTTCCGCCACCTGCTGGACATAACCATATGTTGCATTTGTACATCACAATGTTACAGGTAGAAAAACACCAGGGTCTCAATTATTGTTTTTTTTGTTTTTTGCCATTAGGGTTTTTCTTGTTTCCACGCATGTATGCAGGTGGCTCTTCAGCCCTGTACCTGTTGCAACAACCAACCTCCGTCTCATCCTGACCTACCTGCCAGTGTATCCTTCATGGATTTCTCCCAGTGGCAGGGCCAGGAGGGGGAAAGCTGTCCTACCCCCCCCCACCAAAGAACAAATCCAGAAAGACATGTGGTCCAGGTGACGGGATGGTCAGGAGGTAAGCATACAGGGTTTCAACAAGCCTGCACTACTTGCTTTTTCCTTTTTTCTGTCCCTGCCCACCTCCCATAACGTCGAGCACAGCTCCTGCAGGACTCGACATGTCACTGGCATCCTCTACAGAGCAGCAAACTCCATGGATCTTCACAGGGGTCACCAAAGTGGCGAAACCCAATGTCTACTCTCCCCAGGCTCGGAGTGCCTTCTCAGCCCTCGTGTCACCCAGCTAGCTTCCTGAGCTCACTTGTGAATTCAAGTTGCCAGCACGGGAGTGCATAGCACTACCCACTGGGCCATCGATGGGGCCTGAGTTTCAAAGGGCCTGCCATGGCCCAGGGTCTAAGTCCTTGTGTACAACTTCCTGGGGTAGAGGAAATCCTTGTACTGGTGAAAATGCTATTTTCAGCACTTTTGTGCATGGGCAGCATTTTCCTCTTAAATAATGCTACATCTGATAATACCAGGGATAGTATTTGTGTGCAGCTGTGCAAGCTGCAATAAAATGTAGATAAGGTTGCAAAAAGGCAACTTTTAAAAAAAAAATCACATGCATGCAGGAAAACTGTGGTTGTGTAAGGTCTGTCTCCCTTGCACAACTTGTTTTAATGCACGTGCACAATATTTCCACTTTTGAATATCAAGCAACTGATGATAATCCAGTCTCCCCAGACGCCCTCGCTAATAGGGGTAGCATGTTTGTCCCTCTGTACTAGACACAGCATCCTGTCTGTCCAGACGCCCTCGCTAATAGGGGTGGCATGGTCATCCCTCTGTACTACACACAGCATCCTGTCTGCCCAGGACGCCCTCACTAATAGGGGTAGCATGGCTGTCCCTCTGTACTACACACAGCATCCTGTCTGTCCAGACGCCCTCACTAATAGGGGTAGCATGGCCGTCCTTCTGTACTACACACAGCATCCTGTCTGCCCAGATGCCCTCACTAATAGGGGTAGCATGGCCATCCCTCTGTACTACACACAGCATCCTGTCTGCCCAGGATGCCCTCACTAATAGGGGTAGCATGGCCGTCCTTCTGTACTACACACAGCATCCTGTCTGCCCAGATGCCCTCACTAATAGGGGTAGCATGGCCGTCCCTCTGTACTAGACACAGCATCCTGTCTGCCCAGGATGCCCTCACTAATAGGGGTAGCATGGCCATCCCTCTGTACTACACACAGCATCCTGTCTTCCCAGATGCCCTCACTAATAGGGGTAGCATGGCCGTCCCTCTGTACCAGATACAGCATCCTCTCTGCCCAGATGCCCTCACTAATAGGGGTAGCATGTCTGTCCCTCTGTACCAGACACAGCATCCTGTCTGCCCAGATGCCTTCACTAATAGGGGTAGCATGGCTGTCCCTCTGTACTAGACATAGCATCCTGTCTGTCCAGATGCCCTCGCTAATAGGGGTAGCATGGCCATCCTTCTCTACTACACACAGGATCCTGTCTGCCCAGATGCCCTCGTTAATAGGGGTAGCATGGCCGTCCCTCTGTACTAGACACAGCATCCTGTTAGTGCCCCTTTACTGGGGTCATGCTCCTCCTCCTTACCCCCCGCAGCCACCACCTGCCCCCTAAAAACTATCCCAGCCAAACAGAAACCAGTTTAAAGCTTCAGCGTTTACCACACTACTAGACTGTGAATAAGTACCTCCTCACACCCCACATGAACCAATATCCTACTAGTCTGTAATTGTGTCCCCGATATACCTGCTCTCATTTCTTGTTAGTACCTCTGACGAGTCTTCCTTATTGATCCCATGTAGAAACTGGAAGGTTTCTTTCATGTCCTAGCTTTCTCCTTTGGCCTCTAGGGATGCATGTTCAGGCTTTGCAACCTATCCTCCTATGTTTTTCTCTGCTCATCATGTAGCATTTTTGTTACCTTCCTTTGGACCATCTTCTGTCACCCTTCTGCAGATGTGAGCTCTAAAACTGTACAAAGTACTACACATGGAGCCTCACCAGTGACCTGTATAGGGTAGGACTACTGTACTTCTCTTCTTCTACTGGTAGATCCCCTTCCCTATACACCCCAGCATGCTACTAACATTCTTGAATGTCTTGCTGCACTGATAAGTGGACTTCAGGGTGTCATCTGTAGTGTGTTTCGTACTCACCCCATCAATCCAGTACTCCATTTCAGCATCCCTTTCCCTTTGTGCATTACCTTGCACTTCTTGGTGTTGAACTTCAACTGCTAGATGCCTGAACCATTTTCTAATCTTTCCTCATCCTTTTGCATATTGCAAACCGTACTATTCATTCTCCTGCACAGTTTTATAATGTCAATGAAGAGATATACCTTTTCCTTTCCCCCCTCCTATATTACTAATGTATATATTGAAGAGTGTAGGTCCCTGGACAAGCCTCTGAGGTACTGCACTTATGACCTCCCTGATAAAAGAATTTACATTTACTATTGAGGATCATCTTCTGAGTTCTCCCTTTCAGACAGTTCTCCTATCCACCTAGACAGCTTTTCCCCTCATTCCCAGATCCCCCTTCTTAATTAGTCTCCTATGTGGCACAAAGTCAAAGGCCTTGCTGAAATCCAGGTAAAGGATATCTACCACCTGTTCACTGTCCATCTAATAATTGGCCCATTAGTCTACCTCCCTTTATAACAGTATCATGTAATACAGCATGATATAATTCACTTTTTTCAGCACTGTCTTTTGTAGGAATTGCAGCAAAATGCTTTACTATACACTTACAAAGGATTCTGAGTGGGTGACATTAAAGGCTAATAAAGCAATTTAAAACACAAAGGACCTCAGCACAAAAACACTGAGGCAAGAGTTACCCAGGAAAGGCACTGGCATTAAAGCCAGGTTTCAAAGAACTATAAAATCAAGCATATCCAAACAATGCGATGCATCACAGGAAATATATGCAACCAACCGTGAAAGGATTTAGACTGCTTCTCCTTAAAGTAGGCATGTATGGCACCAAATGGTCTCTCATATAATCTGCAAAGGCTGGGAACAGAAGACACAGACACGTTATTTCATCCTTCTCAGGACTCATCAGTATGCCTCATCTGTATCTTAGCCCAGAGGTTGGGGGAACCAGCCCTAAGATGTTTTTATTGGTTTGGGTCATAGTGAGCCCAAAATAGGGAAGCAATCTAAATGACAAAAAACCTCTGCACAAAAGCACTGAGGTAAAGGTCAACTGGAAAGAACAGAGAGCTGGTAAATCACTTTGAGACTGGAAATGACCATTGGCCCATTCAGTGTGGATTCCTGCAATCCCAACAGTGATATTCTGGAATGTGATTTTCCTTAAGGTACAAATCCAATTTTACCTTAAAGATATTTGAGCTACATATTTCTAATACCTCCTGTGGTAAACTATTCCAAGAATGAATCTCCCTCTCAGTAAAATGATGTTTTCTTCTTCCTCTGTTTCCATCTAGTGCCAAAATACAAGTAGCCTGGACTGAACCTCTTTAACTCTTATTTCAAACTCATATGTTACTGTTATCTAATCAGCTAAACAAAAAAGGCAATATGCCAGTTCAGGTATTTGTAGTCCACAACACATGGGGATAATATAACAGGAATGTATAAACTTCAGAAGGAAGCAAGCCATAGAATTAGCCTGGTGGCATTATAGCTTAGAGAAGCTTAGGCTTAAAATTCTGCAAACATTGGTTACATTGGAAAGAGGTTCCCCTGTAGAGAAATGGTGGTATGTCTATATTTAATTAAAGTCTGAGAGCAACTAATAAACAACTTGTAACTTTTAACCATTTTCTTAAAACTTAGAAAAAATACTGGTCTCTGACTGGACCAGAGTCAGTCACATGACATACAAGGTTTCTGACATTAAACTTTTTTTTTATACTTTCTAAATCCACCCCCCCAATCCTGGTTAGCCCACGTTTATGTCAGCCCCCCCGCTCCATCCTCTGACCATGTAGGGCTACCTCCCTTCTTCCCCCACAGCTTACCTCCCCTTGGCGGGGTGCCAGGGGTTCCTCAAAACTGCCGATGCTGGATCCAGTTCGGGGAGGTGCCTGCTGATGTCAGGGGAGGCACCTGCAGGGGTCAGCAGTCATCTGACTTGCCCAGAACCTTTTTTCCCCCTGTTTTCGCCCCACTGGAGGAGGAGCGTGCAGTGTCAGCAATGGCCGAGCTGTGCGCACTTCTGCCCACAGCACGCCGGCTGGCAGCTCTACCTCCACCCACTGTGTATGGGACCTGGCACTCAACACTCAACCACTGCTAGGTGTCAGACAAACACCGGTCTCCATTTCCCTTTCTCCTCAGAAAGGAGAGCTGTCCTCCAGACGCTTGATCCGCTCCCACCCTTTGGCGACCCGTGATGTTAAACTTGTTATTGAACTTTTCCAAACATAAGACAGTATAATAATACAACAATAAACAGGTTTAACAGAAGTACTACAAAGTTTTTGAACTACTGTCAGTTCAAGAAAAGAACCAGGCAATAGTTCATAAGAACCAGGCAATAATTCATTAGATAGGCTCTTGCCTAAGGATTTTGCATCTCATGTCTAATTTATTTATTTTTATTTTATTTCGTTTTTGTTTACCAGGTAAGATGCACTAGACAAACATTTGCCTATGTTCAGGCATGACTCAGGAGAGTACAAACCATTAAACAATACGATGCAAAACAACCGCTTCAACATTACAGTTCATGATGATCAAGAAAACAACACTGTGCATGACAGTAAATTAAACATATAGGATAGTGTATGGTAGCACATACACAACAACACTATTCTTACACCGAGTGGTTACTATGATGTTAAGGACTTCGAGAGCGAAGCTCGAGAGGTCTCTTTTACGTCATAGTAACCACAAGGTGTGAGAAGAGCGATGTTATGTATTTGGGCTGCCATACACTATTCTATATAGTGTATGGTCCCCCATAAAAACAAAATCACTTACTTTTTTTGTTCAAGCATCAGCTTCTGCTGTCCGCGACCCCGCACTTCTCAGCCATCTGCCCACCTGCCAGCTCATGCATGCAATGCTTCAACCACTGCTAGCCCTATCAACAGCACTAATGGGGTTGCTTACATTGTGATGTTTATGCTAATGCAAAATGAAAAGTTGTTCTGCGTTAGTATGAACGTCACTACTGCAGCAGAACAACTTTTTTACAGTGTATGGATCTCCATACACAATCACAGTCAACCACATACTATAATAGATTAAACAATGCAGTACATGACTATCAGTTGAAGAAGCATAAATGAAAGGTTACAGGCAAGAAGCTCAAATGTTATAATGCAAGAATACAGTCAATATAGCAGTGGCCCAATATTCGAAATAGCGCAAAGCGGAGTGCAAAACTTTGCACTGTGCTTTGTGATTGCCTGGGAGCCCAAGGATTCTATATTCAGTCGAACAGTGCACCAGAAAAATTTGACTGGCTATAGACCCATGTTGGCATAGCACTAAGTCAAGTAATGCTGCCTCGACATGGATCCCGAAGTATGCTGCCAGAATGGATAGCGCCAGAGCGCTACCTGCAATATTCAAAGGGACGCATGCAAATGAGTCCATTGGGCATGCAAGGCACTAAGGGGTCATTTGCATGCCCATTATGGTTCATTTGCATGGGTAGCAAGGCAGGTTAGCGCGTCACCACCCAACCCAACTGCCCAATTTTTTATTTATTTATTGAACAAATTGGAAATACAACCTTTGAGTCAGAGACTCATTTCCAAAGGCCCCACGTCAAATTTCACAGATATACAGCAAGTAGGACAACTTAACAAGTAGACAGAAGAGTTTCAGTAGATAATTACAAGGAATCAGAATGCATACTTTACCAGGTCTAAGCCTGGCAGCGCCTCGTAGATACATGGAATCAGAGTGCACAGTTTACCAAGTTGAATCCTGGTAGCATTAAGTCGATACAAGGAATTATAATGCATACTCTACTAAGTCGAAGCCTGGTAATGTCAAGGGGCTCTAGCGGGACTGAAGCTAGTGAAGGGGAAATGGGAGAATTTATTGTAGGGAAAGAAAGAGAATGGGTCTATAAGCAGTCACAGCCACTGGAGGTTTGAAGGTGATCCTTAAGGTGGGTTTTGAAGTGACCGAGCTTGGGTTCAGAGGTAATGGAGTAGGTAGCGGCGTTCATCTAGAGCGGGGCTCTGTAGGCAAAGGTACACTGCCCAAGAAAGGTTCTGAAATGGGGGACAAAGAAAGGGGATTTAGTGGAGCTGTGGGTATTTTTCATTAGAGGGGCCGGTGACAGGAGGTGGGAGAGCCCAGGAGCGGAAAGCCCAGTGGCAATTTTCTTAGCCATGAGGCAGGTGTGATATTTTGAGTTGGTTGTCGAGGTTTAGCCAGCTGGAATGTTGGTAGAGAAACATGTGTGGGTGGTGCAGTCACATCATAGAATAAGGCAGGAGGCTTTGTTAAGTGTAATCCTGACTCTCTCGAGGAATGTGTTGTGAGCCGCACCCATAGATTAGGATCCCGTAGTCAACAACGGTGAGGATGAAGGAGGAGACAGCTAGACATAGGGCATCAGGGGTGAGGCAATGTTTGACATGGTGGAGTAAACCAATCCTGGTGTTAAAATTAGTGCAGAGTTGATGAATGTGACTGTGGAAGTTGAGAGTGGGGTCAATATTGATACCGAGGTATTTGAAGAAGGTGACCTGGTCCAGGGGTTGTGACAGAGAGTTCAGGATACAGAGGGTGTGATCCTTGTGCCTGCTCTGGGGTTTGCGAAAAGCATAGCTTTTGTTTTTTGTAATTTATGACCAGGTGGTGGTCTGCAAACCAAGCCTCAGCTTCCGAGAAGGTTTTCTGAAACGATAGTTGAAGTTGTAGGGGGGTCAGAGTGGGAGGTGAAAAGGACCACATCATCGGAGTACAGTATCAGTTGTTCTGAGCAGGCCAGTGGGAGTGTGTTCAGAAAAACGCTGAAGAGGAGGGGCCCGAGGACGGAACTCTGTGGGACCCCAGACCTGATAGGTAGGGAGGGAGGGAGGAGGAAAGAGCGGCACCTATCCCAACTTGGTGCAGTCTTCCGGAGAGGTAGTCAAAGAACCAGTTTGAGGCATCAAGGAAGAGACCTAAGTTGGACAGGGCAGAGAGAAGAAGGGAGTGATTAACAATGTCGAAGACTGTCAACAAGTCCACAAAGACAACCCCAGTGAGGTGGCCCTTGTCCAGTGCTAGGTGAAGACGGGATGTGAATTCCAGCAAGGCAGAGGTGGTACTGTGGCCCTGGCGGAAACTGTGCTGTTGCTGGCATAGCAGATTGTACTTAGTGAGATGTTTGGTAATTTGGTCCAAAATGATTCTTTCAATGGCTTTGGATGGGGGGAATAGAGATAGGCCGGTAGTTTCCAGCAGCTGTTCGGTCACCACCCTTGTGGATAGGTGTGATGACTGCTGCTTTTCAGATGGAAGGGAAGGTCCCAAGACAGAGGGAGTGATTGATAAGGAAGGTGAGGGGGGAGAGTACATTGTCAAGAGTAAGGCGTAGGAGCTTGAGGTCAAGTGAGTCCGCACTGAAGCGGCATGCCCTAAGGCCTTTAGGAGGTAGGGTCTGGCTTCCATAGGGAGACCATCCTGAAACGAAAGGGGGTGGAGGGGAAAGGGCGATTGAGATGTGGGGGTCAAAAAGTGGGAAGGGAGTATATGACTAAGGTCAGAGAAGGAGGTATTAAGGATTCAGCAATGTGCTTAGGGTCCGTGGCAGCTGTGCCACTGTTGATGATGGGGGGGGTCAGGGTTTACCATTCACTCCTTTAAGATTCTCCCAGAACTTTCTGCCTGAGCCCCAGGAAGAGGTGCGGGAGTACTTGTAGTGTTCGGCCTTAGCCTTACGGATCTCCAAGGTGCACTTGTTACGCAATCCCAGACATGTATAGATATCCCTGGTGCTAGTGGTCTCCCCCCTCTGACTGCCGACCCATAGTGTAAATGAAAGAATCCCTGGTGCTAGTTACCCCTCCCCACCTCCAACTGCCAGCCCGTAATGTAAATGAAAGAATCCCTGGTGCTAGTGGTCCCCCCTCCAATTGCCGGCCTGTAGTATAAATAAAAGAATCCCTAGTGCTAGTGGTCCCCCCTCCCATCGCCGGCCTGTAATGTAAGAAAAAAAATCCCTGGTTCTAGTGGTCCCTCCCACCGATCGCTGGCTTATCATCTAAATAAAAGAATCCCTGGTGTTAGTGGTTCCCCCGCTCGCTGGTCCATCACGTAAATTAAAGAATCCCTAGTGCCAGTGGTCCCCCCCCATATCATCAGCCGCTACTTACAAAACAAACCCTCCCTGGCATCCAGTGGTTCCCTACCCCCAGGCACTGATCCATGGTACCGCCGCCAGAAATACCACAATCCCTGGCATCTAACACTTGCCCCAACGGCATAGCCCATCCACACACCCCTAGTCACCTTATCAATACCCTCAGTGCCATGGGTGCACATATGGTGATTATGTGTTTCCTTTCACACTCTTTTCGGGTTAGTTGCCATATGTCCAGCAAGGAACACGCTCTTAATTTTAGGATAGAGGATGCACCCTGTCCTATAAATAAGAGGCACACCTCAGCCTGGACATACGCAGCCAGCTGAGGAGGTGGAGGAGGGCTGTGCCAATCGCCGCATATGCATCAGCTGCACCAATGGTACTTGATAAGGTGACTGGGGTGGTGGATGTTTGCTGCCACGTGGGGAGGCTGCTAGACACTAGGAATTATGGTATTTAGTGGTGAAGCAAGAGTTTTCCTCACACCTCCTCAGTTGGCTGCTATATGTCCAGGTAGGAGTGTGCCTTTAGTTACTGGACAGGATGATGCACCCTGTCCAATAAATAAGAGGCTCATTCCCCGCCCGGACATGTGGCGGCTGGCTGAGGAGGTGTAAAGAGGGCTGTGCTGGTCACCATATGTGCACCCGCGACACCAAGGGTACTGACAAGGTGACTGAGGGGGTGGGTGTTCAGTGTCATGGGGGGCTACTAAATGTCAAGGATTATGGTATTTCCAGTGGCAGTATCATAGATCGGTGCCTGGGGGGACCACTGGATGCCAGGGAGGGTTTGTTTTGTATATAGCAGCTGATGATCTGAGGAGAGGGGACCACTAGCATCAGGGATTCTTTTATTTACACTACGGGTCGATGATTGGGGGGGGACCCCTAGCACCAGGGTTTTTTTCTTATATTATGGGCGGCAATCGGGGGGGACAGACCACTAGCACCAAGGATTCTTTTATTTATACTACAGGCCGGCGATTGGAAGGGGGACCACTAGCACTAGGGATTCTTTTATTTACACTATGGGACGACAATCGGGGAGAACCACTAGCACCAGGAATTCTTTTATTTACACTATGGGCCAGCAATCGGCGGGGGGGACCACTAGCACCAGGGAGGTTTGTACAGGTACTACGGACTGGCGATCGTTGAGGAGGTATCACAGACCACAGAGGATGGGTGTGCTCCTCCAGTGGCCAACCAGCTGTGTGGTTGTATTACGTCTGGCAACCACTAGGGTGGCCCTAAGTAAGTCGGGGTTTTGTTCGGTGGTATTTGCACTGTGCAAAAGGACTGCGCTAAACCCTTTTGCTCAATGCAAATCCGCTGAATATGGGGTAGCATGACTATTCACGGCCACGCCCCTCCCCTTGCCCACCTGCATACAATATGTTTTGTGCAGGCACTAACCCTCTTTCCCCGTGCAACAGCCCCTTTTGAATATGGGGATCTGGGGCAAATCCTGGTTTACGTGGGCAAAGACACGTTAGCGCCCATACAAATCTTTGACTGTTGGGTCCCAGGTTTTTAAAATGACAAGTGTGAGGACTTTCTTGTACATAGGCAAGAGTTACAGAGGTCATGGGCTAGTAACAGGAGCATACTGCCAACTGTTGCAAGTGTGAGTGGTACTGATCCCGGAAAGTATGGGCCACAGTACAGTGTCTAATATTAGCAGGGACTACTGTTCCATAATTTCGGGGAAGAGACAGAGAAGGCTGTCTCCCCGAATTTGGTCTTAATCCTAGGTATGAATAGGAGACTGTGGTCTGAGGATCTGAGTGGGTAGATATTTCTATAAGGCACCAAGAGGGATGAAAGAGATAAGGGTGGCTGGTTCTGTATTACGCTGTGGGTGATGCCACTGAGGGAGAGATCACACTAAGCAGCAGGAGGTAGCCAACCTAGCTTAGACTACAGGGTGCAATGATGGCTAAGTCATTTGCAAGCAAGGGCAAAATTACAGATATTAGTGTAAGCCATGTCCCATGTGCATAAAACAGAGTTTGAGGCTTTAGAAAAAACCGGGCAGACCACAGGAAAGTTTGGGGAGCAAGATACCACGGGTGACAGCAATGCAGGCAGATGGGGAGAGATTCTGGCTGTTTTAGTAGGCTAGTCTGAGTCTAACATGAACTGCCTTACAGGTGAAGGACACATGGAGAGAAAAATCAACGGGGATCAAGCATCACTGACCGGGGGGGGGGGCTAGTGTCACAGAAAATGGTGTAAGGATATTCTTTAATGGATAGTTAAAACTGGGCAATAATTTTTTTGTCTATTGCCCTTCTAATCTTTATAACTTAGGCAAGGTGCAATAAAATGGATATATTTTTTTTTTTTTATTTTAAGTTTATTGACAGTTTGCAGGTATCTTAAGTGCAATAGTCAGGTAAGTTAATACAAACCAAGTTTGCCATTAAAATATATTACTCTACATCACAACAGGTTTCAAGCTTATTATGCCCCAGTGCTGATAATTCCATTAAACCTCTTTCAAACTTCTAGGTACTAAGTTAAAAGAAGGAGGAATTCTTTTTCCAAATCAGTTTTTTAAAAAGGGAGTACCTTGTCTATATTTCTCCCTCTGCTTGCTTCCAAATCTCCCACCTAGTCCATCTTTGAGTATAAAGCGAGGCCCTGTGATTTATTTAAAAAGTGAATTCCTCTAGTTCAGCTATACTCTGGACTACTGATATCCATTCTTGTTTCTTGGGGGATTAAGCCAAGATCTGGTAATGGCCTTATGGGCTGCGGTGATCAGAATCGTCCAGAGGTACATGGAGTCAGGACCCCTTATGTCTACCGGTGGAGCCCTCAGAATCGCCTCCATCCAGTCAAGTGGCTGACCGGAAGAAAGAATCTCCCCTATAGCTTTGGTGATCTCCGTCCAAAACCTCTGCAGTTTCGGGCAAGCCCAAAAAATATGGAAATAGTCTGCTACCTCCTCCCCACAGGCCCTCCAGCAGTGAGCTGAGTGTTCCGGGTTCCTTTTATTTAACGTTTTGGGAGTAAGAAAGAATTGGACCCTGACCTTCCAGGCAAATTCTTGCCAAAGGGGGGAGAGGGTTGTCCTCTTGGCTATGTTAAAGATAGGGCCCCAGTCAAGAATCGGAGAGTCAGGGTTAGCTTCCTCCTGCCATCTTGTCTTGATTCTGGTTAGCGGGTCAATTTTCACTGTCGCTAGAGATTTATAAAGGTGGGAGATCATACCTCTCTGGTCAGTCATGGTTTTAATCTTTTGGATGGTCGACAGAAGGGGAACAGCCCTGGACGGCTCCACCTCTTTCTTTTGGAGAGATACAATATATGTTCTAACCTGAAGGAACTTAAAATGGTCCGAGCTTCTCAGGCCAAACATATTCTTAAGAGAGACAAAGTCCAGAGTCATATCTCCTTGCATGAATTGACCCAAATATTCCAATCCAGCTTTACCCCACTGTCTATATGTGAGGTCTAGGCGGTTTGGAGGAAAGTCCTCAGCCCAAGCTAGGCTTTTTAGAGGCCATACAGAGGATTGTAATTTGTATTTTTGCCAGAGCCTATGGACCGAGCGGATAGTATCCCCTACAGTATGTAGCTTGGGGGTGGGGTGCCCGTGGGATGATAGAGGTATTACCATTCGGTCCCCAAGGGGTAACCTCCTGTCCCCCTCCTCCTTGACCCTCTCCATTTCCCTCCAACCGGTGGTGGAGTTAGGACTGACCCATTGTAGCGCATTTTTCAGTTGGACTACCAGAAAATAATCCTCCTGCTCTGGGAGGGATCTGCCTCCTCTATCCCGATTTGTCTGCAGGATTTTTTAGATTTATTTGGGGTCTTTTGTTGTTCCATATAAATTTATAGATCATTTTATACCAAGTCTGGAAGTTTGATTTATGTATGTGTAGTGGTAAACATTGAAATAGATACAAGAATTTAGGTAGTACATTCATTGTTACGGCATGGGTTCTGGAATGCATGGGCATATTAATCAGGGACCATCTTTCCATGTCTCTTTTTAGGGAATCGGTCAGGGGAGAGTAATTTGTTTTAAATAGTTTGGAAAAGTGTTTACTGATATTTACCCCCAGGTATCTCTTTCTGTCAGCAGACCAATTCAGGGGTAGAAGTAGGCGGGTTTCCTCAGAGGGGCTAAAGAAGAAGCTTAGGACTTCTGTTTTAGTTTTATTTAAGAAATATCCTGAATGTTTCCCAAACTCTTCTAGTATGGGCCATATCTGCCCTACGCACCAGTGTGGTTGGGTGAGGCACAACAAAACATCATCTGCATAGAGCAAAATTTTTTTCTGGATGCCACCCACCTGAGTCACCTCCTTCGCCCTCCTCACAGCCTCAGCCAGGGGCTCGATATAGAGGGCAAACAGAAGGGGGGAAAGGGGGCAACCCTGTCGAGTGCCTCTGCCCAGCTTGAATCTGTTTGAGAGCCCACCGTTCACCCTGACCTATGCCTGTGGGCCTGTATATAGGGACCTTATGATGTCTATGAAAGTTTTAGGGAATCCTCTGTGCTCCAATACCATGAACAGAAGTCCCATGAGACCTTATCAAAGGTCTTTTCGGTGTCCAAACTCATCAGGCATGATGAGGTGCGGGAACGTTGAATTTTATCTATCATATTCAAGGCAGTGCGTACCCCGTCCGGGGCCTGCCGGCCCACAACAAAGCCAGATTGGTCTGTATGGATCAAGCCGGGAAGGATGGGATTTAACCGGGAGGCGATGATCGAGGTAAATATCTTGTAGTCATGGTTAAGCAGGGATATAGGGCAGTACGATTCGCACCTTATTAGATCTTTTCCCTCCTTATGTAAGATGGTTACGGTGGCATACTGCCAGGAGGGTGGGGCAGACCCTCCGTTAGACCAGATATTTGAGGAGACTTTGAGGAGCACAGGAGCTGTTTCTAAGGCGAAAGTTTTGTAGAATTCAGCTCCATACCCATCTGGGCCTGGGCATTTTGCTGACTTAAGCTTCTTGATTATGGAAAGTATCTCCTGTTGTGTAATGGACCTAGTCAGCATCCTTACCGAGTCCGGCGAAAGTGGGGGAAGGGGGATGGAGCCCAGGTAGCCCTACTTATCTGGAATAGAGGTTTCTTCATTTGGGCCATATAAGTTAGAGTAGTATTCGACGAATGCCTCTGCTATCTGTGAAGCCTGTATGACCGATTGGCCCAACCGAGGGGATATTATTTTGGTTACTGTGGCTTTTGCAGCATGCTGTCGCAGCCTAAAGGCCAGAATTTAGTGCCCCTAGGACCTCCATCATAATATCATTGTTTTAAGTAAAACAGGGCCTTTTCTACCTCAGCTTTCTGAATGTTTTGTAGTTGGTTCTTGCAAGCCATCAGCTCCCTACCTCGAGCCTCCTCCCACTTAATTTCTGGGCACATTCTAGTTCCCTAATCTGTGTCAGTAATTCTTGCTGTTTCTGCTTCATTAATTGTTTCTTATGGGAGGCTATCAATATCAATTTACCTCTAAGTGAGGCTTTAATAGTGTCCCACAAGATTTGTGGAGAGGTCTCTTGTCTGCTATTCTCTTCTAGGGTTATCTTCAGATGCTTCTTAAGCTCATCCACTACCCTTTTATCCTGGAGGAGTGAGGTGTTCAGTCTCCAGTGTGTAATGCACTTGGGCAGTCCCAACTCCACCTCCAGGTAAACTGGGCTATGGTCGGAGAGAATAGTCGTACCCACCCAAATGGAGGGGAAACTATGCAAATCCCTAGAAAATGTGAAAAACATGTCTAATCTAGAGAATATCTGGAACCTTGGAGAGAAGCAAGTGTACTCTCTCGCTCTGGGATATTTCTCTCTTCAGATGTCAACCAGGCCCATCTGTTCCAACAGCAATTTTAGGAAACGAGCTTTAGCCACGTCCAACTTCAGTATTTGGGACGTTGTGTCCAAAGCCCTATTCAAAACTATATTCCAGTCCTCTCCCAGTATCAACAGACCTTTAGTCCTTTCCGCCACCAACTGAAGGAGGGTCGAGTAAACCCTGACCGAGGACCCTGGAGGGATATAGACATTGGCCATAGTAACTTGGGTGTCTTGAATAGTCCCTATAACTATGAGGTACCTCGCTTCAGGATCCTCTATTACCTCCTGTTGCTGAAAGTGAAGGCTTTCCAAGAGGAAAATCGCCACCCCCTCTTTCTGCCCCCTGGCAGAGACGAGTGGTAGACCTGAGGAAAGGTCTTCGATTTAAGCTTCTGGGCTTCAAGAGGGGAAAGGTGGGTCTCCTGTAGGAACACACCATCACACCATTGGGATGCTATGAATTGTTGAATCCTCCTTCTTTTAATAGGGCTTGATGATCCATTTATGTTAAGTGACATGAATTTCGTAGCTTGATTAGCCGTTTTCCATACAATTCAAATCAATTACCATTTTCTTAAACACTGACTTTCTTAACTTTTGCAATTTAACCTTATAATTACCCTGCAAAGCATCAAACTTTTTAATATAAACATCAACAAACTTCAAAACATTCATTATAACTAATAAAGAGTAGAACTGTTGCTCTGGCCAATAAAATGGATCTTGACCGGAGCTGTGTCAGGATATAGTGGGAAAAACATAGACCCCTTGGATGAATTATTGTCATCCAGTAGTAATACTAGTCTCTGCCTTTGGCTTGGGGCAGTATATTGTCAGGCAATAGTTCATCCCTCAGAGACAATATTTTCTCGGTATTTTCCTCACCTCCTCTCATCCCTCTGAGTCAATATTTTCTCACCATTTCCCTCACCTCCAGTCATCTGTCAAAATTAATATTTTCCCACTATTTCCCTCACCCTTGATCAATATTTGTATAATACTACACTAGAGTCTCTCAATTCCTTATATAAGCAGTGTGTACTCCAATGCTGTATTCAGAAGTTCCTAACCCATGTCTTATCCTATTAATGTCCAGGAAGAAAACATTACTTACCATAGTAATCTTGTTTCTTCCAAGGTAATCCTACTGTATTCTGACAAATGCAATATGGTCTCACCATAGGACTGCCCCAGAGCCGAAATGGTTAATAGAACCTATGTTAATAGTGGTATGTTAGGCTCGAGCTCGGTTTTCAAACCACTGTCCCTGGTTGCACTTCCTGCAACCATCAGATTCTTACGAAGCATGCAGAAGCTAAACTAGCTAGCTAACTAATCTATATAACTTAACAATAATAATCCCTTTTTTGGGACAAACTCTTCTTAAATGACAAGGGCATCTACCAAGACTCAAGTCAACAGATGCCCAAGAAATAAACAGGTATGCCCACAGGTTTCCCACAACATGTACAGCTAGTATGTAACGCCCTGTAGGTCCTAGTAGGGAAGAAAGGGAAGCTCAGAATATAGTAATATTCCCTTGGAAGAAACAAGATTACTATGGTAATGTTTTCTTCAAACCCCAGGAAACTTTACTGTATTCTGACAAATGCAGACTACTCAAGCAGTGCCTTTGGAGGTGGGCAGAGGACCTGTTTAGGAAAAAAGCTCTGCAGGACTGCTGTACCAAACCTGGCATCAATCCTGGCCTGCGTGTCCAGCCAGCAATGTTTGGTATATGTGTGAACTGTTTTCCAGGTAGCTGCTTTGCAGATTTCCAGCAGAGGACTATCTCTTGAAGCTGCTATAGAGGTAGCTGTTCCTCTAGTGGAGTGGGCCCTGAGACCCTGTGGGGGCTGCTTGCCCACTTTACTGTAACAGAACTGAATACGGGCCACAATCCATCTTGCAATAGATCTTTTTGTGGCTGGTTTACCTTTTCCTACTTCCCCATAGGTCAAGAAGAACTGGGTCCTGTCCCCTCTCTGGCCTTTTGTATGCACCAAGTAGTAGCTGATAGCCCTTTTTACATCCAGGCTATACAGTCTATGTTCCCCTGAAGTGGAGTGATCAGTGAAAAAGACTGTAAGTGTAATGGACTGATTAATATGAAAGCCTGACACTACTTTAGGGAGAAATCTATTATTGGTCCTAAGGACTACTTTGTCTCTGTGGAATGCAATATAATCAGTCTCCATGGACAAAGCCTGGAGCTCGCTAATCCTTCTGGCAGAGGTGATTGCAACTAGGAGCACAGCTTTCCAAGTTACATACTTGAGATCTACTGATGACATAGGCTCAAAAGGTGGCTGCATGAGCTGTGCAATACATATGTTCAGGTCCCACACTGGAGTAAGAGTCCTATGTGGGAGATGTAGATGTAGCAACCCCTTAAAGAACTTCCTGAACACTGGATGATTAGAAGCCAGCGATGATGCCTTGCCTGCTGACAGGTAAGCTGAGACAACTGCCAGGTGCACTTTTAGAGTGGATGGTCTCAGACCAAGGGAGTGAAGGTCGGTTAGGTAATCCAGGACAACTGGCAGATCTGCCTAAGTGTGGTCCAGATTCTTGCCCTGGCACCAAATGGAGAATCTTTTCCATTTGGATGTGTAGGTCTTCCTGGTTGAGGGCTTTCTAGAAACCTTAAGTACCTCCATAACCCCTTCGGAGAGATGCAGGTCAGCATACTCTAGGTCCTCAAGAACCAGGCCTTGAGCCTGAGAGACTGAAGGTTGGGGTATAGAATCCTGCCCTGGGAGGAAGTTAGCAAGTTGTGCTTCCTTGGAAGGCTGATCAATTTGGCAAATGACAGTGTCAGAACCAGGGAGTACCAAGGCTGCCTGACCCAGTCTGAAGCAATAAGGATCATTGAAGCCAACTGGGATCTGAGCTTGTTCAGGACTCTGAGCAGCAGTGGGAATGGAGGGAAGGCATACAGAATCTTCCCTGTCCAGTTCAAAAACAGTGCATCCAATGGGACTGAGCCCCTCATTGGGGGCCCCCAACAAAACTGGGGAAGCTGGTAGTTGTCTGGAACTGAAAAGAGGTCTATCACTGGAGTGCCCCACCTTTTGAACACAATTTGTAACACCTGCTTGTTCAGAGACCACTCATGGTGGTTCTGATTGATTCTGCTGAGGGCATCGGCCAGCACATTGTCCTTCCCTGGAAGGTGGGCTGCTGACAGGGAAGCTCCCATTGAGTAAGCCAGACTCCAAATTTTCATGGTCTCTGTGTACAAGGGTGTTGACCTTGTGCCTCCTTGTTTGTTTATGTAGTACATGGTGGTTGTGTTGTCTGTCCTGACCTGCACAACCTTTCCCTGTAGCATGCTGGAGAATGATTGGAGTCCCAGGAATACTGCTCTGAGCTCCAGCAGGTTGATATGCAGCAATGGTTCTTGCTTGAGCCATGTGCCGAGGGCAGTGTGTTCCCCTAGATGTGCTCCCCATCCCAAGAGGGAAGCATCTGTGGTCAGCACAAGGGAAGGATTTTCTTGCAGGAATGGCACCTCGTCTGAGATTGTACATGCCCAGCCACCACTGAAGTGCCTGCAGGAGTGTTCCTGTTACTGGCACCAGCTTTGATAATGAGTCTCTTTTCTGGTGCCAGTGTAGTTTGAGATGATACTGAACATCTCTCCTTTGGAACCTTGACCCTGACACTACTGCTGTGGAGGCTGCCATATGGCCCAGCAACAGCAGAAAGTGCCTTGCAGGCCTTAGACTTTATAGCCTGAAGGTACTTGCCAACTGTATGAAGCTGTCAGCCCTTGTCTGTGGGAGAAAGGCCTTTCTCCTTACAGTGTCCAGTTCTGCTTCCATAAACTCCAGGAGATGTACTGGCTCCAGTAAAGATTTTTTCAGGTTGACCAGGAACCCTAGTGACTAGAGTACCTCCTGTGTGAGTGTCAGAGATTCCCTTACTTGTTGAGGGGATTGCCCTGTGACTAGCCAGTCATCCTTGTAAGGGGATACTGTAACCCCCATCTCCTTAGGTGTGCCACAACCCCAGCCAAGCATTTTGTGAACACCCTTGGAGCAGAAGTAAGTCCAAAAGGCATTGCCTTGAACTGGTAGTGGCCTGATGGCAGTCTGAATCTTCAAAATTTTCTGTGGGACTGCGTGATTGGGATGTGGACGTATGCATCCTTTAAGTCTAGAGATGTAAGTCAATCCCCTTGCCTTAGGGTTGGAAGGATTGTTGTCAAGGTCACCATCTTGAACTTTGATTTTACCAAATGTCTGTTCAGATGCCTGAGATCCAATATGGGTTGCCACTCCCCTGTTTTCTTTATAGTGAGGAAGTACCTTGAATAGAACCCCTTTCCTCTCTGTGATAGAGGAACTGGTTCTACTGTTCTTTGAGACAGAAGGTTCAATACTTCCTTTTCCAGAAGTAATGTTTCTGATGGGGAAGACGGTCTGAAGACCCTTGCCCTCAGCTTTGGTCTGAGTTTGAAGCTGAGAGCCAGGCCTTGACCCACTATCTCCAGGACCCACTTGACTGTGGTGATGGTATGCCATTCCTGGAGGTAAAGGGCCAACCTGCCCCCTACTGGGGATGGGGAGGCCACCCGAGCAGACACCTAAGGGTGCCTGCTTGGCTTGGGATGCTATCTGAGTGCTAGGGCTAGTTCGGTTGCCACCTCTCCTGCTCCTGCATCTGAAGTAGCCTCTCTGAGGTTGGTATTGGGGAAAAGCTTGAGGCTAGAAGAAAGGCCTGTAGTGTCCCCTGGCTTGCTGCTTCTGGGGTGTAGATGATGTTTTTCACTGCAGCACTTTTATAGGCTAAAGGCCTTGGTTTGTGTGTTTTGGGTCAGGTTGGTGGTTCTGAGCCAAGCAAACCTTCTATGAGACACAGAGGAAGCCATTTGTCTGGCAGCAGTGTCATTGTTATCCATTGCCCCTTTTCGCAGCTTCTTCCAAGTCAGCTGCCACAGGGGCTAGAACAGACTTTGAAATTTCCATAACAGTGTTCCATAAAGTCCTCTGGTATCTGGCAGTACAGGCCATATAGGAGGCCTGCCTGATAATGAGAGAGGATCTCAGTTAAACCTTCTTAGCAATAGAATCCATTTTCATGGAATTTTTGTCTGGAGGGTGAGATGCTAAGGGTATGCCAGCCTTATCACAGGCTGCAGCCTGCACCACTCCCTCATGGCTAGGGTGACCAAAAAGGAACTCTGCTCCACCCCTAGCAACCCAGTATTTCTTTTCCACCTTTCTGTCTACTGGTGGCACAGAAGTGGGGGTCTGCAGGACCCTATTGACCAGGTTTTTCAGAGATTTGTGGATGGGCACCAATAGTCTTTTGGAGACTTGAGCATCCATAATCTCCATGTAATCCTGTTCCTCCTCCTCATCGGTGGATTCCTGAGTGGGGAGGTCCAGGGCATTGGCCACTTGCTTTATAAAAGCAAAGTGTGAAGTATATTCCTCAATCCCTTTGTCAGAGGAATCAGGATGGTAGGGATCAGGAGAAATATCTGGTTCAATCAGTTCTCCAAAATTAACTCCATCCTCATGTTTGTCTTCATCCTCATCCTCCCCAAAAAGCTCTACCCCGCATTCCAAAGAACAGGAAACCAGGGTAGAACCTGAGGACTGTGTATGTGACCACTTCTCAACTGGAACCGACGTACTCAGTTGGAGCGCCTGAATAATTTAATTAGCTTTTGCTTTTTCTTCAGCGGTTGGAACTGGTATTTTCTTCGGTTGCAGTTCGACTGCTGTATGTTTCTCTTTCTTTTTTCTTTTTCCTGTGATTGCCGGGTCAGCGGTGGTATCGGCAGGGCTTTTCTTAGATGAGAAACCGTCGCCCTTGTCAGAGGCCTGTTCCTCCAGTTCTTTATGGCTTGTAGCCAGTTTGTCTGCAGCTAGGTCAGCAGCCTTAGCAGACATCTTCTCCTGCAGTTGTTTGAGTCGCTGCTCAAGCGTCGACTGAGGGAAGTTTTTACTAGTTTCACAGTCCTCTTTGAGGTGTTCAAACCCCAAACAAAAAACACAGAGAGGAGGATGGCAGATCACCCATTAAATTACTCTCTATAGTGTTTCAACCTCATAATAACACTCCGCTGGGTAGTGGATCCAGTTTCACTAAGGGACTTCTCCAATGCTGGACTAGGTTTTTGACTCGACCGGCTAATAAGTTTCTCTCGACCTGGATAAGTATTCCTGCAGAGGATCCGCATTGGCCTCCGGCACAACTAGATATAACATTCTGTAACTGGACACGTCAGAGCCTGAAACACCCCTGTCAATTTTATGATGGGGATGTTTTTAAATCATTCGAACAACTTAGGCAGGAGTGCTCCCTGAATCAGAGGGATTTCTTTCGCTTCCTACAGATCCGCTACTTTCTGGAATCCAGAATTGGATTAGATGTCACCGATCACCCCATTCCTCTGTTGTGCTCATTAACTCAGTTGGGGGGGGGACGAAGCCATCTACTATCTTGCTTTTATAAGGCCATACGGGAAACCCCTTCCCATATCATGGACCTGGTACAATTTCACTGGGAAGCCGAACTCCAGGTTGGTCTATCTCAGGAAGACTGGGTCTGAATCTGGCGAAGACAACGCAAGATATCCAACTCTTACATCTGGAGGGAGTTTTCCTGGAAGGTGGTCTCCAGATTTTTTCGCACACCCCAGATCACCGCCAGGTACACGGAGCGAAGGGATTCCAGTTGTTGGAGACATTGTGGATGTGATATGGCCACACATGCACATATATTCTGGCTGTGTCCGGTGTTAACAGTCTACTGGTTGGGGATAGAAAATAGGATCCTGGACCTGTTTCCAGGCCTAGGTGCACTTTCCCCGGAAGAAGAGATTCTTTTACATTACCCACGTCATTTTAAAGATTCGCATCAAATATACCTCCTCAACATTCTCCTAAACGCCACAAAAAATGTATTATGCGACAATGGTTGCGCCCAGAGTCCCCCACTACACCAGTCTGGGAAGATACTGTATATGATATATACAGGCTGGAACACATGACAGCTAGATTTCAAAACAGAGTACCAGAGCTGATGAACCGCTGGAGTAAGTGGTTCATGTGCATTGCACAAACTCGCCCAGACCAGCCCCCTTAAGCTTTCTTCTCCCAAATAGCCAGTTCTTTCGTGCGGTTCAGTGGTGGGCTGGCCAGCCCAGAGACCTCTTCTCCCCAGAGAGTAATCTCTGGAGCCACCTATGGATGGGATCTGAATTGGTAAGTTAGTTCGTGTGGGGGTTGCGATCCTCAGACTTTCCCTTAATTTTTCACCCCTGCATTTGAATTCTCCAACAGCCCACTGCCATAGTGTATGTATTATAATTGAGTAATCCCGTTCTTTCTTTATATAAATGTGGCAGTCAACAGAAATACACAGATTTTCCTTCTGCATATAAATTTTAATTTATGTGATATTTTAGTTGACAACAACTATGATGATAAATTCTATTTCAACAAGATGTGTAACAAAATTTTTTTATGTAAATCTGCTCTGTGTGTCCTAAGTCAAAAAAAAAAAAGAAAAAACTTTCATAAATAAAAAGTTTAAAAAAAATTAACTTCCCCCCTTAAGCTTCATAGTATGCTTCCATGTGCTGGTGCTCCTCCACCTAGGAAACAAACTCTCATCATGCAACTTGTTCACCCCTGTGAGGTACTTATAGATCTCAATCATGTCCCCTCATCATGTCCCCTCTCACTCTACTCTCCTCCAGAGAGTACATACTGAGCTCTCATAGTCTCTCCTCATATGGTTCCTCATCCGACCCCCACACCATTTTGGTAGCCCTCCTCTGGACCACTTCCATTCTGTCACTGTCCTTGCGGAGGTGCGGCCTCCAGAACTGGACACAGTACTCCAGGTGGGGTCTCACAAGCGAACAATGCAGAGGCAACATCACCGCTCATCTCCTGCTAGAGATGCCCCTCCCAATTTACCCCAGCATCTGGCTTGCCTTGCCTACTGTCTTGTCGCACTGACGCACCACCTTAAGATCATCAGATATGATCACTCCAAGGTCCCTCTCTTGCTTGGTAACTGTAAGTACCTCTTCCCTATCTTACACACAGCCGCCAGTTTACCCCACCCCAAGTGCATGACTTTGCACTTTTTGGCATTGAAACTGACCGTATAAGGTACAAACTGTGACAAAGCGTTTCTGGAAAACGTTACATTAGAGGCAATACAAAAGCAATAGAAGACAAGGACTTGGGAAGGGATGGGGTGAGAAAAACAGTGGGGGCACAGCTGGTAGTTGAAAATGGTAAGACTTTGAGTGGGAATGGCCTATGAGCCACCAAACCTTCTGAGAAGAAAAACAGGGAACCAGGGAAGCAAATCAAAACAGCTAACATCCTATGGAAAATGGTACTAATGGGCCAGCCTAATCTCCCAGATGTGGACTTGGAAACAGTCAAAGCAAGGTGTACAAGGAGTCAGGCCCCTGTAGATTCATTACAAGTGGGCAAGGAGTCAAGTCCCTGTAGATTCATTACAAGTGGACTTCCTTATACAGTGGATGAAAGATCCCACTAGGGAAGGAGCCATCTTTGATCTGGGTCTGGTGAATCAGGACATGGTGGAAAAGGGTAAAGTAGGGGAACCACTTTGGATGAGTTATCAGTCTTAACAGTTTGGTTCACCTGGGCCCTAGGTGACCAGAAGACAAAGTCTATGAGAAAGGTGTTAGATGTCAGGTCAGATTTTAGGAGCATGTGTGAGACCCTCTGAGACAAACCGAGGAGGGATGGAAAGGGTTGAGGAAGTAGACTCTACTTAGTAGAGGAAATGCAGGATCTCATTAAGGATAGTCTTCTGGAGGTGACTAAAACCTGTATGAAGCAGGTAACCAAAAACAAAAAAAACACAAGAAGCCACTCTGATTCTCAGCAAAGTGAGAAGCAGCCCAGGCAAAGAGAGCTGCATTCAAAAAGTATAAGAGAGATCAATTTAATGGTAATAGAGAGGCATGTGACACGCTGCCATCTGCTTATTGGTATTGTATAATATTTGTATTGTAAATCAATGGTCTTTGTATGAAATTGACTCACACAAGTTAGCAGTTTGGCTTTTAACCTTCAACGTGTCAGTGAGGATGTTATTAAACTGACCAGAGGAACCATTAAGACTTCCTTCCAGAGGGAAAGTTTATGGCCCTCATCACCTGCTGCTGCTGCCTTTTATGTTGGAAACTAAATATGAGTTTTATGACATCAGGAAAAAGATGTCATTTGGTGGATTCCTCTTGGCTTTCTCACACCTTAGTGTCAAATTGTGGGGTTGTAAACCTCAAAGGAACTGGTTGATCAAAGGATGTCATATCTGGCAAATAATTTTTTTTTCTGATGTTC
Source organism: Neoceratodus forsteri (assembly GCA_016271365.2). NCBI lineage: Eukaryota > Metazoa > Chordata > Ceratodontiformes > Ceratodontidae > Neoceratodus > Neoceratodus forsteri. Next base: position 876,736,910 of record CM028130.1, read on the forward strand.
ACATTAATTAAAATACCTCCTTGTAGATAATTTTTTAAGAATTAATTCTAAAAGGAGGAGCTAGCTGACTCACCAAAAGGGGGTGTGGAGATAGAGTTGAAATGAGCCCTGTATCTGGGGAATATGTGATATATCATCTTTGGACTCTGAGGAACTTCTACACTCTGAAAGCACTTTTGGTAGATAGGAAAGATTTTAAGTTTGTGGTAGGAGCCTTTGTTCTGTAATTTCCCATTTTTTTTGTATGTGATTGTGAGCTCTTGATGTTTGTTCTGTATTTTATTTCACCTGTTTTAAACTTTTTAGTAAATAACATTTTCTTTATTATACTGCCTGTGTCTTCTCAGTCCTTTTTGCATGTCATTGCTGAACCAGTATTAAGTTTGACAGCTGTAGGGCTTGCATGGTGTTACTAAGCTTGAAAAAGGTAAGAAATACTTGGGTCTCATATAGAGTTTTAAGGGTTCATTTTGAAAACCTGGCTAGATACCCCTGGGTGAAGGATTGTACCGCATCCCCCTGAAGAGGGTACATATCCGAGCCTGTTAATTGGGTATGCTAACATAAGGTTCACAGTTTGAATCCCTCCAGAACTTGAGGCAAATAGGTGACTTGAACCCAAAGCAGACAGGAGGGTTACCCTACCTGTTACCTGTTCACACTATTGCACTCTGAGGTTGGCACTGTGGGAGCAGAGGGCCTGACCTGCGGAGTGCGTTTGTGACAGATTTGGTTGGCAGCGGTACAATTTAAAAAGTATTGGTAACATAAGCTTTAACAGTTCAGTGTGTCAGATTAATACTGTACAACTCACGTGCAAAATAAGACAGTGATTTATTTTTAAAATGTAAACAGAACTATATCATTTTACTTACAGTCAACCAAGTTAGAGTAGCCTTAGTTAGTGAAGAAAATGGCTTCCAACTACAGTGGGTACACTGCAGACTACTTGAGGCAGTTGTTCCAGGACAGAGGAGTCCAGTACGAGGGGAAAGCCAACAAGCAGAACCTCATGGATGCTCTGATGGCTGATGATGCCCAGAGCATCAAGTCACAGTCCATGACTGCAAAGGACCAAATCTTGGGCATGGAGGGGCCAGTGTCCAGTACAGTGTCCAGATCTGGTGAGGAGGACAGCAGGGCCAGTGCAAACCAAGGGCCACAGCAGCAGAGGAAGGTCACCAGCATTCTGGAGCCAGAAGCAATCAGGCTACAGATAGAGTTGCAGAGAATGGAGCTGGAGTTCCAGAGAGAAGAAAGACAGTGTCAGCAAGAGGCAGAGCAAGAACGGCAAGAAACGGAGTGAGAACAGCGAGAAGCTGAATGAGAACAGCAAGAAGCTGAGCAAGAACAGCGAGAGGCTGAATGACAGCAGTGAGAAGCTGACCATGAAGAGCATGAGCGCCAGAGGTGACATGAACTGGAGAAGCTACGACTCCAACCACCAGCACCAGAGCAGGTAAGTGGCCTGGGTTTAACTGGAACTACAGGACTAGGTTACAAATTAAACTCCAAATTGATAGCCGAATTTAAAGAGGTGGAGGATATGGATGCCTTTTTAAATTCCTTTGAAAAAGTTTGCAGTCTGGTAAATATTCATAGAGAGTCCTGGAGCTTCCAGCTATCCCCGCTACTTACCGGGAAAGCTCGGGATGCATTGGGTCAAATGGACAATGAGGACAGTAATGATTACAGCAAACTTAAAGCTGCACTTTTAAAAAAGTAAGAATTAACTGCAGAAGCATACAGAGCTAAATTCTGTAAGCTGAGGAGAAGCCCTGACATGAGCTATGAGGAGCTAGCCACAAAACAACGTCAGTTTTTAAAACATTGGTGGGAAGGAATTGAAGAAGACTCTGTTGAAAACATTGAAAATGCTGTACTGTTAGAGCAGTTTTTTGGGGCATGCCCAGCAGAGCTGAAAACCTGGCTGGAGGACCGAGATCCAAAAACAGTGCTAGAGGCTGCTGAACTCTCAGACCACTATGCCAGGAGCAGACCTGCTCTGAGAGTGAATGGGGCTGGCATGGCAGCGCAGAAAGGGAAACACGTGCCTTCAGGGCAGCTAAAACCCTCACTGCCTCCACTGAAACCAGGTAGCCCCAGGTTTCAAAGAAAAGATTTTCCTGAAAGAAGAAATGAATGTTGGAATTGCAAAGAAACTGGGCATATTGCCAGACAGTGTCCCAAAAGGAAAAGCAGTACACAAACTGGTGCTCGAAAAGAAGTGGGTTGTTTGTGTGTCCCTGAAAGCATGCCAATAAATATGAGAGAACATAAGCACCCAGTCACTGTGAATGGTGTACAGACACAAGGGTTAAGAGACATGGGGGCATCCCTGACTTTGGTAAAAGGGGATCCGGTAGAACCTGGTCAGTTTATACCAAATCAATTTGTGACTGCACAGGGGTTCACTGGGGAGGAGAAAACATTGCCACTCGCTAGTGTTCTCCAAGACTGGGGTGAGACAGGGGGAACTGTGCAACAGGTTGCTGTAGCTGAAACTTTAGCGGTTGATGTAATTCTCGGCAACAGTCTCAAACAGGGGATGGTGTGTGCAGTTACCTGTAGCCAAGCGGCAAGGGAAAACTGTAGTTCCCTGGACCCCATAGAAGTCCCTGTGGAAACCACTAGGAGGCTGGTTCCCCAGCCCAGGTCTCCTGATATGGAGACTAATGAAAGGGGGGCAGACATTTCCCCGGTAGCAGTTAACCAAACAGCTATGGAGAGTTACTCCAAAGAAGGAGGGGTGACCCATTGTCAGAGGGTTAGGGATGGCAGTGATCCTGAGTGCCCTGATGTTAGAGCTAGGGACCCTAGTTTAGACACTAAAGGGGACCTGTCCCATGCCTTGGGAATGTGCAAGGGGTTTGCAGCTGCTCAGAAAAGTGACCCTAGTCTAGAGAAGCTGAGGACTTGGGCAGACTCTGACGGAGCACAGGGAGGTGACGGGAAACATAAAGTTTATTGGGACAATGGACTGATGTATACGCAGGATGCTAAGACAGAGGGAGGGGTGCTAGGCAGGCAACTTGTCGTTCCCCAGGGGTACCATGAGCAGTTGCTCAAGATTGCACACCATATTCCCATGTCTGGTCATCTGGGAATCGCGCGCACTACGCAGCAATTAACTCAGAAATTCTATTGGCCCAACTTCACCCTGCAGGTGAAGGAGTATTGCAGATCTTGTCACCAGTGCCAAGAAATAGGAAAGGTAGGTAAGAAAACCCAAGCTACCCTAATTCCATTGCCCATAGTGGAGGAGCCATTCCAGAGGGTGGGAATGGATATTGTGGGGCCTTTAAATACCCCCAGCTCCTCTGGGAAGAGGTTCATCCTGACTGTGGTGGATTATGCCACCCGGTACCCAGAGACAGTTGCCCTATCCTCACTGAGGACAGACAAAGTGGCAGATGCCTTACTAGGGATTTTCTCCCGTGTTGGATTTCTGCAGGAGGTTATCACCGATCGAGGGGTTCCTTCATGTCGGACCTGATGAAATGTTTGTGGGGGAAGTGTGGGATGGTGCAGAGACGTACAACACCTTATCACCCACAAGCCAATGAGCTTGTGGAAAGATTTAACGGCACCCTTAAGTCAATGCTACAAGCGTTTGCTGAACAGCATGGAAGGGACTGGGAGAAATAACTTCCACACCTGTTGTTTGCATACAGGAAGGTGCCCCAAGAGCCGACAGGGTTTAACCCCTTTGAGTTCTTATATGAACGAAGGGTACATGGGCCCCTAGACTTGATCCAGGAGGACTGGGAAGGCAAGCACACCACCCAGGGAACTCCCATAGTGGATTATGTCCTTAGATTTAGGGAAAGGCTGAAGGAGCTAATGGAGACAGCCCAGAGCAACCTGGCAGCTACCCAACAGAAACAAAAAGTGTAGTACGACTGCAGAGCCAGAGCTCACTCATACACGGTGGCTCAGGAAGTCATGGTTCTCATCCCAGTCCAGAAAGATAAGCTGCAGGCTGAGTGGGCAGGACCGTACAAAGTAATCAGAAAGGTAAATGATGTAAACTATATTATAGAGTTACCTGACAGATCACATACACAAAGAATGTACAATGTCAATATGATTAAGCCATATGCTAATAGGGCTGACATGGTGTTTGCAGTGTGTAGTCCTGGGGAGGGGACAGACGAAGGAGACCTCCTTCTAGACTTGCTGGAAGAAAGCAAGCAGGAGTCCTCTGTGGAGGCAATTGTCACCCCAGATGGCCCCAGACCAGATCCAGGAAGTCAGGGAGGTTTTAGCAAACTTTGCCCCACTGTTTAGCACCAAGCCTGGACTAACCCCCTGAGTGACACAACGATGTGCAGACAGGGACACAGGTGCCCATATGTTGAACAGCATATCTAGTGTCCAAGGCTGTCCAAAAGGACATTAGGAGGGAGGTAGAGGAAATGCTGGATTTAGGGGTAATCCTGAAATCCCACAGCCTCTGTGCCTCACCCATAGTCCTTGTTCCCAAGTCAGATGGCTCTACTCATTTTTGTGCGGACTATCATGGACTGAATGTAGTCATGAAGTCAGATGCCCACCTGATGCCACAGATGGATGAACTCCTAGACAAGTTGGGAGGGGCGACTTACCTTACAACTATTGACCTGACAAAGGGATATTAAGACAGGTACAGTTAACTGCCAGAGAGAGGGAGAGGTTGTCCTTCATCACTCCGATAGGCTTATTAGAATTTAAAATAACGCCTTTCGGAATGAAGAACGCCTCGGCCACTTTCCAAGGGTTAGCGAACCAGGTGTTAAATGTTGCTGAGGAGTACACCGTGGCGTACCTGGATGACACTGCCATCTTTAGTGCCAACTGGGAGGAACACCTGTCCCACATTAGGGAAGTGATGGGCAGGATACAGAGGGCCGGGCTCGCTGTCAAACCTAAGAAGTGCCAGGTGGCCATGGCTAAAGTGGCATACCTCGGGCATGTTGTAGGTCGGGAACAGCTCAGTCCTAACCAAGTAAAAATAGAAGCAATCAAGGCATGGCCCAGACCAGAAATGCAGAAGCAGGTCAGGAGCTTTTTGGGGACAGCAAAGTATTATAGGAAATTTGTACCAAATTACAGTGCCCTGGCTGCTCCCCTATCTGACCTGGTAAAGAAAAGGATGTCTAAGAAAGTTACCTGGGAACCAGCCTGTGAAAAAGCCTTTACCAGACTGAAGGAGGCACTATGCAGTGCTCCTGCATTGACAAGTCCAGACAATAGCAGAACCTTTATAGTCCAGACTGACGCCTCAGCTGTGGGTATTGGGGCAGTGCTGAGTCAGAAATCCAATGAAGGGAAAGATCACTCCATAGTGTACCTGACCAAAAAGTTACTTCCAAGGGAGCAGGCTTACTCTACTGTGGAAAAAGAGTGTCTGGCCATGGTGTGGGCCCTAAAGAAGTCGCATACTTATACGGGCAGCGTTATGAGGTATAAACTTACCACAATCCCCTGGTTTGGCTGGCACAAATGGGTAAAATAAATGGTAGACTACTAAAATGGAGCCTTGCCTTGCAAGGGTATGACATGATGGTCTCCCACAGGGCAGAGGCAGCTAATGAAAATGCCGAAGGCTTCTCACGTCAGTATGAGGCAGGAACTGACTTGGGGAGCTTATCCCATGCAGGGGATAGAGCCCCCAAAATCAGTCAAGGTGGGAAGGATTGTGATGTGCTGCCATCTGCTTATGGTTATTGTATAATATTTATATTATAAATCAGTGGTCTGTGTATGAAATTGACTCACACAAGTTAGCAGTTTGGCTTTTAACCTTCAACGCGTAAGTGAGGATGTTATTAAACTGACCAGAGGAACCATTAATTAAGACTTCCTTCCAGAGGGATAGTTTATGGCCCTCATCACCTGCTGCTGCCTTTGATGTTGAAAACTAAATATGAGTTTTATGACATCAGGAAAAGGATGTCATTTGGCGGATTCCTCTTGGCTTTCTCATACCTTAGTGACAGATTGTAGGGCTGTAAACCTCAACTGAACTGGTTGATCAAAGGATGTCATGTGGGAAATGTTTTTTTTTTTCTGATGTTCACATTAATTAAAATACCTCCTTGTAGACAATTTTGTAAGAATTAATTCTAAAAGGAGGAGCTAGCTGACTCACCAAAAGGGGGTGGGGAGATAGAGTTGAAATGAACCCTGTATCTGGGGAATATGTGACATATTATCTTTGGACTCTGAGGAACTTCTACACTCGGAAAGCACTTTTGGTAGATAGGAAATATTTTAAGTTTGTGGTAAGAGTCTTTGTTCTGTAATTTCCAATTTTTTATGTGATTGTGAGCTCTTGATATTTGTTCTGTATTTTATTTCACCTGTTTTAAACTTTTTAGTAAATAACATTTTCTTTATTATACTGCCTGTGTCTTCTCAGTCCTTTTTGCATGTCATTGCTGAACTGGTATTAAGTCTGACATCTGTAGGGCTTGCATGGTGTTACTAAGCTTGAAAAAGGTAAGAAATACTTGGGTCTCATATAGAGTTTTAAGGGTTCATTTTGAAAACCTGACTATGTGCCCCTGGGCGAAGGATTGTACAGCATCCCCCAGAAGAGGGTACATATCCGAGCCTGTTAATTGGGTATGCTAGCATAAGGTTCACAGTTTGAATCCCTCCAGAACTCGAGGCTAATAGGTGATTCGGACCCAAAGCAGACAGGAGGTTTACCCTGTTTGTTACCTGTTCACACTATTGTACTCTGAGGTTGGCACTGTGGGATCAGAGAGCCTGACCTGTGGAGTGCATTTGTGACAAGGCATACTTAGTGAAAAGGAAGGAGACAAGCAGTCATAAGGAAGACAAAGGCAGAGACAAACAGGATCACTGAGGGGGTTAAGGATAATAAAAAGCCTTTTTCAGATATGTCAGGGAGAAGAGGAATACCAAGAAGGGTATTGTGAGGCTAAAATCAGGAAATTAAACATAGAAACATAGAAGTTGGTGGAAGAGAAGGACCACAAGGCCCATCCAGTCTGCCCATTTTTTCTACCTTATGAATGTGCCATAGGCCTGTACTCTGTCAATGGCCTATCTATTCATACTCATCTGCATTGCACCCTTATGCCTATCCCATGCCTGTTTGAAGTCCTGCACTGTATTCATATCCACCACTTCCTGAGTTAGGCCGTTCCATGCATCCACCACCCTTTCTGTGAAAAAGAACTTACTCACATTACCCCTTAATCGTCATCCCTCTAATCTCATGCTGTGTCCTCTTGTCCTGCTATTTTTCTTATATCAAAACATGTTAGACTCTTTCATCTTGTTAATGCCCTTAAGATGTTTGAATGTTTCGATCAAATCACCCCTCTCCCTCCTTTGCTCTATGGTATACATATTGAGCTCTTTTAATCTGTCTTCATATGTTTTCTGATACAGTCCCTGCACCATTTTAGTTGCCCTCTCTGGACTGCCTCCATTTTGTTAATGTCTTTGTGCAGGTGCAGCCTCCAGTACTGCACGCAGTACTCCAGATGAGGCCTAACTGGTGTCTTGTAAAGAGGGAGTATTACTTCCCTCTTATGACTTGCGATACCCCTACTAATGCACCCCAACATCCCTCTAGCCTTACCTACAGCTTTAGTGGTCTGCTTGGATGATTTCAGGTAATCTGTGATGATGATGCCCAAGTCTCTTTCTTTCCTTGTGATTGCCAGCAACTCCCCTCTCAACCTATAGGTGGCTTCAGGGTTTCTGTTCCCTATGTGCATGGTCTTGCACTGCTTTGGGTTAATCCCCAGTTGCCACTCTTCTGACCATTTTACCAGTTTATCCAGATCTCTTCTCATTCTACCCATCCCATCTGGATCATCTACTCTGTTGCAGATCTTGGTGTAATCTACAAACAGACAAACCTTACCCTCCAGTCATCTGCAATGTCACTGATGAAGATATTGAAGAGGACTGTCCACAGGACTGATCCCTGAGGTACCCCACTTGTGACTTGCATCTCTTCTGACTGTATACTGTTTACCACCACTCTGTTTTCTGCCCGCCAACTAGTTTGCCACCCTGTTCTGCTTGCAACATTCTATGTTTCTATTGAGAAGGCAGTAAGGAAGGCTGGGGGGACTGGGATGCATAGGGAGAGGCATCAATAGTAGAAAACAGGAAGTTGTTATCCCTCTGTACAGACAGTTGGTGAGACCCCATCTGGAGTACTGTGTGCAGTTCTGGAGACCCCATCTCCGCAAAGACATAGACAGAGTGGAGGCTGTCCAGAGGAGGGCAACCAAAATGGTGCAGGGTCTGCACCAGAAGAAATATGAAGAAAGACTAAAGGAGCTTAATATGTATACCCTTGAGGAAAGAAGGGAGAGAGGAGACATGATAAAAACTTTCAAGTACCTCAAGGGTATCAACAAAGTCCAAGAGGGTAGCATCTTCCAGAAAAAGAGATGTGCAAGAACAAGGGGGCACAATTTGAAGATAGAGTGGGGACGGCTAAGAGGTAATGTGAGGAAGTATTTTTTCATGGAGAGGGTTGTGGATGCATGGAACAGCCTCCCTGAGGAGGTCGTGGAGTCAAGAACAGTGGGGGAATTCAAGAATGCATGGGACAGATATAAGGCAGTCCTAGTGGGGGTAGGAGGAAGTAAGCTGTTGGTTAACTAGTATCTGCATCTTATCTGTTAGGCAGGAAAATGGGCAGATTAGGTGGGCCAAGCAGTCCGAATTGCTGTCAAATTCTATGTTTCTATGTTGACCAACTTCTGACCCACCCCGAGCCTACCCATCTTATTAATTAATCTTCTATGTGGAACAGTATCGAAAGCTTTGCTGAAGTCAAGGTAGGCGACATCAACTGCATCCCCTTGGTCCACCACTCCAGGTTACCCAGTCAAAGAAATCTATGACATTAGTTTGACAGGACCTTCCTGTTGTAAACCCATGCTGTCTTGGATCCTGTGCTCCTATGGATTCCAGGTGTTGCACTATCCTTTCCTTAAGGAGTGCCTCCATAATCTTGCCCACTACTGAGGTAAGACTGACTGGTCTGTAGTTCCCTGCCTCCTGCCTGCTACCACTCTTGTGGAGTGGGGTCACAAGAGCCCTTCTCCAGTCTTCTGGGACTGCTCCTGTGCTCAGAGACTCACTAAACAGTTCTGATAAGGGCTCTGCTACTTCCACCCTTAGCTCCTTTAGTACCCTGTGATGTATACCATCAGGTCCCATTGCCTTGTCCACCCTCAGCTTAGTGAGCTCTTGTAGGACCCTTTCTTTTGTGAAGGGACTAGGGAAACCTCCTTCCCCCCGTGTCCATGCTGCTGAGCTGTGGGCCCTGCTCTACCTTCTCCTCCGTAAATACTGAGCAGAAGTATTTGTTTAGGATAGATGCTTTTCCTTGGTCCTCCTCCACACACTCCCCCTTATCCCCTTTGATCTTAGCAATACCCCCATGGACTTTCTCCTTTCATTAATGTATCTATAGAAAGTTTTGTCCCCTTCTTTTACTGTTCGTGCTAGTGTTTCCACAGTTTGGGCCTTTGCTTGCTGCTTTACTGCCTTCCCTGCTTCCCTTAGGGAAGTCTGATATGCCTCCCTATCTTTGTCCGCTGCGTTCCCTTATATTTCCTGAAGGCCAGCCTTTTGGCTCTGACCTTTTCTGCTACTGTTTTTGAGAACCAAAGTGGTTTTCTCCTTCTTTTGCTCTTGCCTTTCTCTCTAACACAGTGGGATGTTGCTTCAAGTATTGCATCCTTAATGCTTGCCCACTTTGCCTGTACCCCCTCACCTACATTTCTTCTTGCCAGGGCTAGCTTAACTCTGTTGGCCATCTTATCAAAGTCAGCTCATCTGAAGTCCCATATTTTTGCCTTGGAATGGGATGATTTAGTTCTAGTGGCCAAATTGAACCATACCATGTGATGGTCACTGGCCCCCAGGTGACCTTCTACCTGGAGATCTGTGATTCTTTCCCGTTAGTCAGTACAAGATCTAGGATAGCTCTGTCTCTTGTGGGTTGTTGTACCAGTTGTTTGAGGCCCTCCCCCTGCAGGGAATCCACTATGTGTCTAGTTCTGGTGGATGTTCCTGCTGGTATTGACCAATCTGTATCTGGCATGTTGAAGTCTCCCATTATCAGAACCTCCCCTTTAGCTGTCATGTTTTACATATTTTCTAACAGTAACAAGTCTATGTCCTCCCCCTGGTCTGGAGGCTTGCAGACAACACCAGTTTGTATGGCTGTCCCATTTCCTGTTTCCAGGGTGACCCACAGTTCTTCTGGCTCCTTATGTGTATTCTGAATTTCTGTAGCTTTGATATTTTCATTGCCATAGAGGGCCACCCCCCTTTTGCACCTAGGTCCTTTCTGAACAGTACATAGCTGGGTACTGAAGTCTCCCAAGTGTGGTTACTGGTTAACCATGTTTCACTAATGGCTACTATGTCTAGTTTAGCCTCTGTCATTGTTGCCTGCAGGTCTGGGATCTTGCTTCCTGGACTGCGAGAATTTGTGTACATGATTTTCCATTGGCCAGATTTCGGTGCATTAGTTGTTGGGCGAGGTCCGGCATTTCCCCTGCGCATTGTATGGGAAGCTAGACCTTTTCCTTACCTGTTGAAGCAAATGAACTACAAACATGCTGAACTCCTGTTTGATCACTAGCTGAGGGGGAGGGTGTTCTTCCCGTTCGATGTTTCGGGTGCTGCACCCCTCTCCCCGTTTGCTAGTTTAAATATTCTGCAAATACGTCAAACTTCTGCCCCAATGCACTGACTCCCTCCTTAATCAGATGCAGTCCATCGCATTTAAAGAACTTTTGCTCCCAAAACTGTTGCTAGTTACCTACAAATTTGTGTCCTTTTTCCTGGCACCAGCCCTTCAGCCACATGTTTAGCTCTCCTATCTCCCCTTCTCTGACCTTCCATCTGTCTGCCCCCCTCTGCCAGACCAGTAGGATCTCAGAGAAAGATGAGAAGAGAAAGATTGGAAGAAGGCTGACATCCTTATGCAAACAAATATGTTTGAAAAGAAGGAGGGATGTGGTATTCTATTAAAATAAATAAGACTGAGTGTTTGCTGCCATCTACTGTAAATGTTGTAGAACTGCAAGTCTTTGCAATGTTAATGTAATAACTGGTGACTCGATAATGGATAAAAATCTGTGGCTGTCAAACTCTGTTATACACACCTGTGTACAACAGGAGACATATAACAGAGTTCATGTGACTCAAAGCTGTCAATCACAAACAGCTAAGCTGTGTAGTTGACAGCTGTCATTCATTTTCTTTCGCAGGCTTTTTTTTAACTGTCTTGTGCTGTCTTGAATGTCTTTGCTTGTCTTGTCTCACAGAGAGTGACTTCTGGTGACGTCATCTGCCTTGATGGTTGGAAGGCAGTAGAGCTCCATTCATAGAGCCTGACAAATACCTCTAAAAACACCAAAATCTATTCAAATTATCAAAGCAGCAGAGGTATTACTCTTGAAGACATGAAGAAAATAAGGCAACTGAAAAAAACCTGACAAAGTGGATGATGGCACCTGATCTCAGAGCTCCAAGTCGGAAAGCAAGACCTCCATCCCGTCTAGCTTCCCATGCTCCACTTATGACTCCCTGGTGAAGTCGAAGAAATCCCTTAAAAAGGGAAGAAAAAAAATTGACAGCTCAGTGCATGAACGCTATACCTCTTGAGCAAACATGGCCACAAATTTTGAGCAACTGGATGGCAAAATTACAACACTGACACACCACATCGATGATGCAGACTCCAAGCTCACTGCAGTCGATTCCTGTACAACTATGCTAGGAACCACGATTCTTCAACTGGCCGAATCCCACCAACAACTCACAGCCACACTACTCAACTGGGAAAGCTGGTCCTACCATAATAATTTAAGAATCTATGGCTTGCCAGAGAGAGTCGAGCGCCAACAATTAATTCCCTTTCTCCAGAAATTACTAAAACAAACACTTTCCTTCCCACTGGACTGCGTTATTGATATACGACTGGCCCACCATGCCCTGGGCCCCATACTGGCTGATCCTGCAGCTCACTTTCGTTCAGTCATCATCTACTTTCTGCGCTACACAGTTGAACAAGATCTCCACCAGGCCTGGCAACAAAACTCTGTCGAATATAAAGGCTCTACCCTCTACTTTGACAATGATAATCCACTGGCCTTGATGCAGAGATGGCCACAAATCCTGCACCAGAATTTATTTTTTATTTATTTAGTTTTTGTTGACCGGGTAGGGTGCACTAGGAATTCATCTGCCTATTTTCAGGCATGACCTGGGGGTTTACAAAGAAAGTTTCACATGAAGGATAACATCAACAGGCAAACAAGGAATTATACGTTCATAGGATATCACTAAAACAATTGCACATATTGGATTTAAAGGAAAACTACACCTCATATCATTTAAATTTTGGTTCCATGTCAGGTGTCAGCGTGGCTGAGTTGGTAGCACATCTGCCTCTGGACCAGAAGGTTGTGGGTTCTCGTCCCACACCGGGATGGACTTGCACCTAAAAATCGCTGGCATCCAAGTGCAGTATTGGGGGGTGCTGCACTGCTGGGGTGTGCCGTCCTTCGGATGACACATTAAAACGAGGTCCCTTCTGCCCATCCTGGTGTTGTCCAGGTGGAAGTAAAAGAACCCAGGGTACTCTTCGTAAAGAGCAGGGAACATTCCTGGTGTCCTGGCCAACATTCCCCTTCTCATAAACCGGTTCATGCAATTATCCAGGCTGTGTGTGGGTGATGATGTGAGATATGGCCGCCACCACACATTCAGTCACTTCACTACCAGTCTAGCATTGCTTGTAAAGCGCTTTGGGATACTGTGTATGAAAAGTGCTATATAAATGCTGATTATTCTTCTTCTTCTTCTTCAACAGACATTTCCTTTCCTGTAGCTGTTAGGCTATATGTGTTACCTTTAGCTTGTTTTCACTGCTCATGGTAGCCCGTCTGTGACTGCCCTGGGAGTCTACATTCCATGGTTGTTGAAATCTCATTGTCCATGAGAACTGCATTAGCATATGAGAACATGATGTCAGATCACCCATTTATACCATGCATCTACTGTATATGCTAAAAAAACAAATACCCTGCAAAAACTCTCTGTAAACTCATAAACTGAATGAAGTTTAAATGGAAAAAACCCACATTATAACTCAGATAGTTTGCAAAGCTCACTGAAGGTAAATGTAGTATTTTACACCTTTTTGCAGCTTGTTTCTTTTAAAACTAATTAAGCAGACAGGCATACTGGGGAGTTTAAAGGGTGATTATGCATCATGTTCTCATATACTAATGCAGCTCTCAGGGACAATGAGATTTCAACAACCACGAAATGGAGCCTCCCAGGACAGTAAGAGGGCCCACTATGATCTGTGAAAACTGACTAAAGCATTTGCATACATCCTTAACAGCTACATGAAAAGAGTTGTCTATTGACATGGAAACAAATAACATTTAGAAGATATGAAGGTGTAGTTTTCCTTTAAGTAACAGACAGTTCGGTAACAGTACAAAGCACAAGGAAGATTACTGACAGTTTCACATATTGGATAAGATCAGACAGACCAATGATATGATAGAGTGCCTAGGTTATTACCAAGGAGAAGCAGACGAGTTTAGAGTGGGTACCCTTTTCTAAACCAGTATTTCCATTTTCTTATTCAGGGCTGGTAATACAGACAATGTCAATCAGGAAGCAAAGTATTTGAGTCAACCAGCCACACCTCTTTGTTTTCTAAAATTTGAAGTTTTATTTTCCTTTTTTCAATGAACACAACAATCCCCTTGTGTGCCCAACGTTTCTCCCACCTTGGGCTTCTTCAGGGGCAAGGATCTTGTGTCCAGTACTTCTGTTTGTATCACATTCAAAAAACAATCAATATTTTTCATGTTCTCATTATAGTTTTAGATAAAGTTAGTGTGACTGATGGCCATTTATGCCTTCAAGTTGTTACTTGAGGCAATGGCCCCTCATTCTCTCTTTTCATAGGGTATTTCTTACACGGAGCTAGAATGAAGGGCATTGCCTCAAGTAACAACTTGAAGGCATGAATGGCCATCAGTCACACTAACTTTATCTCAATATTATGAGAGTGGAACTACAGCCACAAAACATTTAGCATTCCAACTAAGAAAACAAGAAACCACTATGGTTAAACTACAGGACCCGGTCACCCAGGAACATAAATACAGGACCCCTGACATCTTAGCAATCTTAGCAAATTATTGCACAGAATTATACACACAAAGCCAGGTTACACAAGACTCTGACCTCAGAGACTACTTTACTCCTCTAGAGCTCCCCCGAATGACGGAGGATCAAAATGCCCACCTAAATGCTCCAATAACCAGAATCCTATCATCATCCGATCTGCATATTAAACATTGATTATAAAATATGTATGGCAATTTTAGTGAAACAATTAGAGTATTATCTCCCAACATTAATATACAAAGATCAAACTGGCTTCATTTCACAACATTGAACTTAAGATAATATTAAACACACCCTGTCACTGCTCCAGTATGTGTCCAGGACTCAGCATTTGACTTTGCTGCTAAGCCTGGATGCAGAAAAGGCATTTGACAGGGTTTCTTGGCAATTTTTACATTATACATTGGCACGCTTTGAATTTAGTTCAGAATTCACCAACATAATTATGGCTCTTTGCCATACTCTGCAAGCAATGGTTACAGCAAACGGGATCCCTGTCTCCTAGATTCCCTTTAACAAGACGCACTCGGCAAGGCTGCCCGTTGTCTTCACTTTTAATTGGCCTAACAGTGAAGCCCCTGGCCCAAGCAGTCTAACAGAATGTGGGCATAAAAAGTATTCTGCATCATGGATTGGAACAAAAACTTGCATTTTACACCAGTGATCTTCTTATATATTTAACGAGTTCAAACAGCTTGGCTTCACAGTCTCCACTCAGAAAAAGCACACGATTTGTTGCAGGATAAACTTACTTTATTCAAAAAATATTAAAACAACAGCAGCAGTGAGATACCAGATGCACCCTTCTAAGTGCAGTCAAACGTGTTCACCCGGCTCTCGGGCTTTGTCAGCCGGACGAATACGCTTGGCTGCACTTGGAAGGGTGCATCTGGTATTTCACTGCTGCTGTTTTAATATTTTTTAATAAAGTAAGTTTATCCTGCAACACATCATGTGCTTTTTCTGAGCAGAGACTGTGGAAGCCGAGCTGCTTGAACTCTTTACATGGACTGTGCTCTTGGCTCCAGCCCTAGCTGGTTTTGCAGCTGCTTGATGTTGGCAGTTATATATATTTTTTTCTATTATGTATTTATGGAGTTTTTCCCCTGGTTTTCTGTCCCCCATCCACGCATCCTTGGAACGGGCGTGTATGTGTGGAGGCACGCACACGCTGCGCACTGCTGGATGCCCCACCCTACCAGCCACACCTACCCAACCTGCGCCACCACCAGGCCTCCACCCGGTGATGGCAGGACTGCGGAAGGATGGCCCCCCCTCCCCAGAAGAGGAGAGCCACAGCTCTATCCTGCTCCCCCCCGTGCCGGCACCCTAACAACCTGAGGTTGTTCCCGAACCTGGGTCACCGGCATGGCGTCCAGCACCTCAACCCTCAGCACCACCGGGCCAGCAGAAGTTATATATTTAACAGCCCCGGATGCCTCTCTTCCTCAACTTTGGACATTTCTGACTACCTATGGAGCACTCTCTGAAAATAAATTAAATACAGATAAGACTATGGCCTTGCATGACAATTATACCCCATCCCCAGAGGTCCAGAATACCTAAAATTTTCATCGGAATCAGGCATCAATAAAATACCTAGGCGTTCATATTCCAGAGTACTTACCTAACCTCCATCATTTAAAATATCGCCCCTTAATGGAAATTATTTGGAATGATATTAATCATTGGACGGTACTACCCTTGTCTTTTAGTCAAAGAACTGAAACAATCTGTATGAATGTTCTTGCTAGATTATTTTATCTGTTCCAGACACTTTCTAGATGCATTTCCCCTGAGGACTTTCTCCTTTGGAATAAGATGACAGTGCGGTTTATCCGGGGTGGGCAAAACCCCAGAATCCTTTACAAAAAACTTCACCTCCTAAAACACAAAGGAGTGCAAGCCCTACCTAACCTATAACATTATCATCAGGCAGCTCAACTGTGTCATATTTGCTCATGGCTGGACCCCAACTATCAGACACACTAGAAGGCACTGAATTTAGTGGGGCTGAAGGAACTGCTTATGAAAATCCTATTTTCTGTCCCGTCACCACCCAATGAACACCTCTGACAATGTTTTTACTTGAGCAGTATTAAATCAGTGGTAAATAATTTGGCAAAATAAACAATATAAAACAGTATTATATCCCTTGAGGGCCCTAGTCTATGATGAGAGTTTCAGATTGGCACAAACAGACCCCAGGTTCTTTCAATGGGACATACAGGGCCTAAGGCACTTAAAAATTTTTGGAGGGTAACTTCCCTCTCCCTTGCCAGGCTTTGGACAGAAATATGCCATACTGAACTCCAACCATTTTCTCTTCCTTTAAACCAGACACTTCATTAACAGTGTTAAAGACGAGTCCTGTTTTTGGATGAGACATTAAAGCGAGGTCCCATCTGCCTGTTCTGGTGGTTGTTCAGGTGGACGTTAAAGATCCCATGTCATTTCTCATAAAGAGTAAGGGAATTTCCCGGTGTCCTGGACAAATTTCCCCCATTCACTAAAAGTATCACCAACAGCTTAATCTCGTCCAATTTCAGTTGGTTACCATCTGTATTCCCTCCCCGGGTCACCCTGAAAAAGGAACTTCTAGTCTCAACAAAATTCAATAAATCAAGACAGTAGGAAGTTAATGGATCCTTCCACCCTCTAGCCAGTTTGCTATATAACTCTAAAAACAATGGGATGCCCCAACATTTTATCTCCTGGGGTTTTGAGCTCTTACTCACACCCCCACCCCACCGCCATTA
Source organism: Neoceratodus forsteri (assembly GCA_016271365.2). Lineage (NCBI taxonomy): Eukaryota > Metazoa > Chordata > Ceratodontiformes > Ceratodontidae > Neoceratodus > Neoceratodus forsteri. The sequence goes on from CM028130.1 coordinate 876,753,886, forward strand.
CCATTAAATCAATCAGTGCAAAATGTCTAGGCAAGGGAGTTTCAGCTTAATTTTATAGAACTGCAATGGGAACGGATTTATTTGCAGCACAAAGTTACTGCCACCCACCAATACAAGGAGTCTGCCTAGAAAACTGTGCTTAGATATTTTCTCATACCTCACATTGTGGCAACATATCATAGAACTCGGACAGCCAGCTGTTTGAGAGGGTGTGGTGAGCAGACGGGCAACACACTCATGTGTTTTGACACTTCCCAAACATCAAAGTCTTCTGGGATGGAATTGCACAGGAACTGACTAAAATATATAGATTTTCCTTTGTTAACTCCAGACTTGGCTAGTTTTCTTAGTTTCCCTAGGCCTGCTTTAATAAACACCAATGATACATCATTGACAGAGCCCTTACAGCAGCCAAGAAAGCAATTGCCAAACAATGGTTGCAACCCCAGCCCCCACAATACTGCAATGGAGTCAGATTATGACAATACTTTGCAAGAAGGAAAAAAATAACATATAATATCAGACAACAGACGTACATGATGAACATAAACTCGGATATTTGTTCCATGAGCCATGGATGTATCACAATGTGGAAACTCTGAAACAATAGAAAATAAGGAAGTTTAGTTGTAATTCTTAGCTGAAAATTGTACATAGGTCAGATAGGGAAGTGGAAGAAATCAGCTGGAATACATTATATACTCTGTGACCTAAGATGCTCTAGAACTATTGCATTTCAAAGTTTATGTCATGTTGCAGTATATGGAATAGTAATTCTGTATTGCCGGAAAAACTTTTTTTTTTTAAGAAAAAGGAAAAAAGTCTCACAGAGAGCACAGTACACCAGTCACAACCAGTTCTTTGTCAAAACATCTTTCATACCAGTTATTATATAATAAACCATAGGGAGGGGGGTAGCCTGGACTTTTTTCACACCCTCGTGTTGGATAGCTTGATAAACTACTCAAGCTTTGTTCTCGTGGTTTAGTAGGTACCACACACCTCGGGTGTGGAAAAATCCTAGACTGATGGCACAGTCAGTAGTGTGTTGTGCTCCTCCACTGGCGACCTGGGGTTGGAAATGAATGCAGGAGCTGGGTTGGGTGTGGGCCATGTAGCAGCACTTCCAGCCAGGGAGAGATGGCGGTGTGGTTCTGCCACCACAGTGACCCCTGCAGTGGCCTATGGAGCTTGACTTCTCTGCAGGTCTGTCACTACATGCATGAGTGTGAGATTTGTCAGAGCACTGCCCAGCACTGGGGATGTTGGAGTCCTTAAAGGAATGGGAGAAAATAAAAAAAAACATCCTATGTCTCCCATGCCACCTCTGTGATGGCTGCTGGCACTCTCATGCCACATAACATGTGGGTCTCCATGGCACCAAGAGCGGGGGGAGCAGCAGATGGGGCTGGGAGGTCACTGGAACAATGGCCAATTAGGAGGAGAAGGAGGCGGTATGATGCATACTGCTTGATTTAAATTTAAATAAAAATCCTCATTATGCACACCTCCTCATGCATTATTCTATATAATGTATGTGACTTCCTGTTCCTGAGTGGTGGCTGAGGAATGATGCAGAATAATAAATAAGCTGCACAGCAGATATCTAAAAGCAGCCTGTAAATGTTTATCTTGAGTTAAGTAGAAAAGCGTTGAAAACTCCTCAACTGCCTTCCAGTGCTACAGAAGAGAAGACATAGGGGATATACAAACATACGAAAAAGTCAGCAGAGGAAGGCCATTTGGTCTATCAAGTCTGCTGGTGTTGCAGAGTCCACAGCTTGAGCTACTGTCCCTGTCCTCTTTCCTCACTCCCCTCATCCTCCCTATCCATGACCCTTAACCTCCCCCTATATCTATCCCAGCCTCTCTTAAAGCTGCCCACTGTCTTCAATGAGATTACCTCTTCTGGCAGCGCATTCCAAGTATCCACCACCCTCTCTGTGAAGAAGTGCTTCATGACCTCCCTCCTAAACCTCCCACCTTCCAGCTTAAGACAGTGCCCCCCAGTGTTATGGTTGCCACTCAGCTTAAAGAGACTCTCTTTATCAATCTTATTTATCCCTTTCAAGTACATGAAGGTCCCAATCATGTCCCCTCTCTCTCTCTCTCTCTCTCTCTCCTGTCTTCCAGGGAGTACATGTTCAGTGCCCTCAACCTCTCTTCATATGCCTTACCCTGCTGACCAGATATCATCTTTGTAGCCCTCCTCTGGACCTTCTCCAGCAGGTTAATGTCCTTTTTGAGGTGTTGGCACCAGTACAGAACTCCATACTCTAGATGCAGCTTTACCAGTGACCTGTACAAGGGCAGTATAACCTCCTCTCTCCTACTACTGACCCCCTAGATATGCATCCCAGCATCTTATTTGCCTTTGCTGCTGCTTTCTTGCACTTCGTGGAGTGCCTCAGGTCACTAGTGATCATCACTCCTAGGTCCTTCTTCTTCTCTGATGCAGATACTCAGACTCCACCCAGGTAGTATGCTGTCCTAGGATTCTTGGCTCCAATATGTATAACTTTGCATTTCTTGGCATTGAAGCCAATCTGCCAGATCCTGGACCACCTCCCTAGCTTTTCCAGATCTTCCTGTAGGTCCTGTATCCCTTCAGCTGCGTCCACTCTCCCACAGAGCTTGATGTCATCTGTGAATAGGCACATTTTGCCCTTAATGCCATCTCCAATGTCACTGATGAAGACATTGAACACTGGCCCCAGCACCGAGCCCTGTGGGATCCCACTGGTTACCTGTCTTGTGCCAGATAACTCTCCCCCCACCACCACCCTCTGGGTTCTGTCTTTCAGCCAGTTTTCCTATCTGGCCATCTTTTCCGCAATCCCAATATCCATCAACTTCCTGATCAACCTTTTGTGGGGTCCAGAGTCAAGGGCCTTGCTGAAATCAAGACTGAGGATTTCTAACACTTGACCCCTGTCTACTGTCTTAGTGACACAATCAAAGAAGTCAATCAGATTTGTTTGACACGCTCTCCCCACATGAACCCATGCTGCCTCGCTTCCTGGAGACCATGCTCCTCTAGATATTCCACCAACCTTTCCTTTAATATGGTCTCCATGAGGTTGCCCACAATGGAGGTCAGAATGACTGGTCTGTAATTCCCTGGGTCATCCTTGGGACTGCTTTTGTGGTGCTGCACTATATGTGCTGTTCTCTAGTCCTGCGGTACTATGCCTGTCTCTAGCGAAATATTAAACAGGTCTGCCAGTGGCCCTGCCAGCTACAGTATGGTATGGGTGAGTGTGTCATACTGTTTTTATCTTCATGAGATGTCTGTGACCTCTTGACCCCTCATGAGTGGCATAGCCATGAGTAAGGGATCAAGAGGTTGCAGAACTTTAAAGAAGATAAAAACCATATGACATGCTTACTCATACCATGTTAGGTTTATATAAGGAGCATGTTACCAGAACAACTGAGTAAATAGTGGAAATTAAATCTAAAAGATCAAGATAAAAATGGTATGTCACAAGCAAGTGAAAGTTGGTCCATGATTATTATGACCTGTAGTGTGGAGATAGCTGATGTGATGAACCCGATTCATAAGCTATAACTTCCATTTTATGAGTCAGGTTCTTCATGGGCTGAGATACCATTTTTATCCCAGTCGTTTTGGGCAACACACTCATTGTATAACCAATGTATCTCACCACCCATGGTGAAAGTTCTCCCAAGGCTTACTGTCCTCTGGGGCCAGAAGGAAGGAACCCAATTTAGATATGAGGGGTGGACAGGGCATCATTTCACCAGCTGACAACCTTTTTTCCCCAGTTTCTTCCATCCCACCACCCTAAAGGATGAGCTTGTCATGGTTTCCTTTTGGGGGGGTGCAATGGTGCAAATACTTCTGCCAAGCTGTCATCTGGTTGAGTCTATGGAAGCAGCATTCATCTGACCCACACCCAGGAGTAGGGCATCCACACAGATGGTCCTTCACCCTCCTGCCAGTGTCATCTTCTGTTGTCCTGGGGTCAGGGTGTAAACTTGGGTTGTCAGCATGCTAAGCAGGCCCCCCACCCCTCAGCCCCACAGAGCTGGCTTCTTCCATTACACTTTTAAAAATATTTTTATCATTAAGGCTTTTCCAGGGGTTCATTTAATGTAACCGTGTGGAGTTATTTGTCTTGTGTGTTATGCACCTATGTTTAGATTAGTAAAAGTAATGCAACTCCTGAGACCCGACATTCAGAATTTTGCACAGGTGCTAATGGGTAAACCAGGCTTGCGCTGGATCCCCATATTCAACAGAAGCTGTTGTGTGGGCAAAGAGGGTTAGCGCCTGCACAAAACATAATGTACGTGAGCAGGCAAGGGGACGGGTGTGACCATGAATAGCCATGCTACCCCATATTCAGTGGCTTTGTGCAGTGCAAAAGGGTTTAGCACAGGCCTTCTGCGTGCTCAAATATCGCTGAACAAAACCCCACTTTCTCCAGGCAATCCTAGCAGTTGCCGAATGTAATGCAGCTGCATAGCCAGTTGGCTGCAGGGGGAGCACAACCACCCATTGTGGTCCCTGGCACCCCCCACCGGTCACCAGACTATAATGTGCAAATAAAACTCCCTTGTGCTAGTAGTCCCCCCCCCACACACACACCAATCACTGGCCCATTCTGTAAAAAAAAAGAATCCCTGGTGGTAGTGGTCCCCCTTCTCTCCAATCACGGGCCTGTACTGTAATAAAATGACATCCCTGGCGCTAGTGGCCCCCCTGCCCCAATCACCAGCCCATACATCCCTGGTGCTAGTCATCCTCCCCCCCTCCAATTGCTGGCCTGTACAGTGATAAAATGAAAATCGCTGGTGTTTGTGGTTCCCCCCTCCTTCCGATTGTCAGCCTGTGGGACAATGGAAAACCCTCCCTGGCCTCCAGTGGTTCCCCCTGGGCACCGATCCATGGTACTGCCACTCTTAAGGCCATAATCTCTGGTGTCTAGTGGCCCCCCAACCATGTCACCAAACACTCCCACCAGTCACCTTCTCAGTCCCCACGGAGATACAGGTGCATATGGCAACCAGTGCAGCCCTCCTCACACCTCCTCATCCAGCTACTGTATGTCTAGGGAAAGAGTGCACCTCTTATTTATAGGACAGGTGTCTAGTGGCACCCCCTGCCCTCTGATCACTGTGCCTCTTGGTATAATAATTTTCTCTGGTGTCTAGTGGCACCACCCCCTGCCCTCCAATCCTTCCCGTTATTGTTATATTATTAACCCTCATGTCTAGTGGCACTCCCCCACCCTCCAATCACTGTAATTTTCCCTGGTGTCTAGTGGCACCCCCCACCCTCTGATCGTCGTCCCCATTGTTTATGTAATTTTCTGTGGTGTCAAGTGGCACCTTCCCCCCTCCGATCCCCATCCCTGTTGTTTGTATAATTTTCCCTGGTGTCTACTGGCACCTCTGATCACTGTACCCATTGTTATTATTATTCTCCCTGGTGTCTAGTAGCACCCCCAACCCTCCGATCCTCATCCCCATTGTTTGTATAATTTCCCTGGTGTCTACTGGCACCCCCATCCTCCGATCACTGTCCCAATTGTTTATATAATTTTCTCTGGTGTCTAGTGGCACTCCCCCACCCTCTGATTGCCATCCCCATTGTTTGTGTACTTTTCTGTGGTGTCTAGTGGCACCCCCTGTCCTCCAATGGCTGTCCCCCTTGTGAGAATAATTTCCCTGGGCCCAGATATTCAAAAGGGTTGCGCATGGCGCAACAGTGTTGCACCATGCACAACCCACTGATGTGCCCCGGTGCAATATTTAAAAGGGAAAAGTGCGCCTGCACAAATCCTGATGCGCCAGGGCGCATCAGTAATGTTTGCAGGCACAGGTAGGGGGGCGTGCCCATGCATAAACTGCACAGCCCGATATTCAGCCGGGCCATGCAGAGTTATGCAGGCGCAACCCCTACCTGCGCCTGCACAACTTTACGCAAAAAAAAAAAGGATCAAGTCGAGGGCCACCCACAGGTGAGCTGCCGCATTGCAGGGTGCAACACAGCAGCTGCCACCTGTGGGTGGCCCTCCACTTGTTCCTGGTGCCCCCCGCAGCCCGATCGCGGGCATAATATAATGTTTCTCCCACCCCTGACTAATGATCGTGGGCACACAGTAACTCCCCACCCCTGACTAGCCCGATCGCGAGCATATAGTAACTCCCCACCCCCGACTAGCCCGGTCGGTGGCATCCTCAACCCCACGTCCAGAATCCCTGGTGATCTGGTGGCCCCACCTCCGCCCCATGGGCCCCACCACCCCACTCCCCCTTGTCAGCCAGCGGGCGGCGGCACCACCACGCCTGCCGCCCACCGCCTGCCGACTGACAGCTCGGTGAGCTGCTGCGCCCATTGCTTCAGAGCATGAGCCAATGGGCAAGCAGCTATACCGTACTAAGGCAACCAGATATGTGAATGAATTCATTCATTCATGTCCGGACTGCCTTATAGTATGGGCTGCACACCCATTGGCTGCTGCTGAACCAATGGGCATGCAGCCTGCCGAGCTGTCAGTCGGGGGTGGCAGGCGGGTGGGTACTGCCACCACCGGCTGATGGGGGAGCAGGGTGGTGGGGCTCCGTGGGCGGGAGGGGTGGGGCCACCAGATCACCAGGGATTCTGGACATGGGGGTTGAGGATGCCACCCGCGATCGGGCTAGTCGGGGTGGAGGTGTTACTGTATGCCGCGATCAGGTTAGTCGGGGTGGGGGATGAATTACATTATCCCTCGTGATTAGGCTTAGTCGGGGGTGGGGGACAATACATTATGCCCGCGATCGGGCTACTGGGGGGTTATTATGCCCGATTGGGCTACTGGGGGGGCGGAATACTGTTCTGCCCTGATCCGGGCTGCAGAGGGCGTGGGTCCCAGAAGGCTGCTGCCTGGCAGGGCCAGGTGCAAGTCGTCGCGGATCGGGCGCACTGCATGCTTAACGGCATGCAAATGGAGCCTTAATTAGATGCAAATGGCCCCCGTGCGCCTTGCATAAATTATGGTCCCATTTGCATGTCCCCTTTTGAATATCGCAGGTGCTGCGCATGGCACAATGGAACTTGCGCCACCGCATCTGAATGCTCCACTCTAACCACTTGTGGTGGTGCAGTCCCACTGCGCCATGCACAGTGGGTGTGGCCAGGAGGCGATATTCAAAGAAGTTGCTCAACAGCGCAACTCCATTGAATATCGCCCTGGCCACACCCCAGCGCAACTTTTTTGTGCAGCACAAGGGATTGCGCCACAGAATGGCGCAGTTTAAATATCTGGCCCTTGGTGTCTAGTGGCACCCTACACCATACCTTCGCTGTGCTCCCTGTAATAAAGAAAACGTTCCCTCAGTGTCTACTTTTTGTAACTTGTAAAAAAGAAAACTGTCCCTCGTCGATCCGACCCCTCACCCAACCTCCCACTCATCACCCACTACCCCGCACCCCCCCACACACACACACACACATCGTCACTCACCTGAACAGGTCACAGGGTGAAGATCCACTCTTTGACTGAAGACACGTCTTGCAGCTGGAGAAAGTAAGGTAAGTGCAGTTCAATGTATTTCAATGGGGTTTTCAACTTTGATGCATAACTTTAACATTTTTCAAGATTTTGACACCAAATTTTCAACATACCCTTTTTGATACCCCACCTCATGAACAATGTTGGTGTCATTTTGCAAATCCTCCCCAAAAGGCAATATCGTGGTCAGTTGGCAAAAGCACCGTTCAGGTGGGATTTCAAATTTTTCACCATACTTGTTCATGAGATGAGGTCAGAAGAAGGGTATGTTGAAAATTTGCAGTCAAAATATGTTAAAATGTCGAAGTTGTGTGCATCTGTTTACATTTCGCTACACTCGCTCATAAGTTTCTTAATTTTCCATATTTTACCCCCGAATTATCAACATAGCCATTTCTTTACACCACCTCATGAATGTAATAGCTGTCATTTTTCAAATCTTTTTTTTTTTAAACTTTGTTTATTGTTTTAATAAAACAACAAAATAGAGCACAGTCGTCCGTAGGGCATCAATTGTTGCACAGATACATCCAATGTACATCAGGTTTAAATGAGAACCTATACAGAATTGTCTAGGAAATGGGGGAAAATACAAATTAATTTATTACAATGCAATGTACCTGAATAGCTGCAGCTATCTAAGGCTTTTGGGGTACAAAACCAAAATGGGTCATTTTAGTATGGTTTTAAATTCAATATCCAGTGCTGATATGTCCCCAAATCCATAGTAAGTTACCTTAACATATTAAGTGTCCATATAAGTAGCCCCTACATCTTTAAATCTATATTAAACAAATCATCAGTAGAAATACTCCTTAATAATGACTCAGACCTGACTGTCATAAAGGAAAAGAAAATCTCAACTTTGAATAAAGAAGCCTGTTGGAATTATCCATAAAATTAACTATGGGGAGAAAAACAAAGCAAATTAGGCATTGTACTTAAGTTCAAGCAAGATCGTGTACAAAAAATGTCACGTTTCTTCATCATCTGAATCCTCCGATCGATGGCCTTCTGATGCCTGGAACTCCCGACTAATGGCCTCCACTTTTTTCCCCGCTTCCACTGGGTCGTTGAACTGAAACAGGCGTCCACCATAATGACTCTGAAGCCTAGCAGGCATCAACAGCGAGTGGGAAACCCCCAAGGCTCTAAGTCTGGCCCAGACTGAATCAAACTTCTTCCGTCCTGCCCTTGTAGCAAACGAGAGGTCCGGGAATAAGTGCATCACTTTCCCCTCCAAAGACAGTCCATCTGCGGACCTTGCGGCCTGCAGCATCATATCCCGAACTGTAGAGCTAGCGGTAACCAGGAGGACCACTCTCAGTAAGTCTCCACGTGGACCAGCTGCCCGGGGTGTTATTCTAAAGGCTTTCCACAAATTGTCAGCCAGCACTTCTGGAGGAAGGTTTAACACCTCAGGAAGCCACATTTTCAAAAAAGTGATGAGCTCTGCCCCTTCGGCTCCCTCAGGAAAGCCCACAATACGGATATGGGAGGCACGGTTAGAGTTCTCCAGTGCTTCAAGCCTGTAGCGTAGCTGGGCATTCTCCTGGACTAGTTTAGAGGTTGTTGCTAACGCCTGATAGCTGCCTTCTCAGCCGATGTGGCAGTGTTAATTGCTGAGTCAATTTTAGCGTCTTGCTCCACGAATCTCTGGAGTATTGACTCCACTTTTATGTCAATGGCCTGTATGGCTGATTGCAATGCTTTCCATGGAGGTTCTGATCCACTAGAGATCGATGCAGTTGCGGCCTGGTCTGGTGCTGTAGGTTGCGTTTTCGATCCGCTGCTGGCCATTTTTTGCGTTCTTCCCATATTTCAAGTCTGGTATCGCTAGAATCCGGGAAGTGTTGTCTATACAAATCTGTATTTGAACGTTGCTTCTTTCGACTTGTTGAATGATTTTTTAAGGTTTTATTTCTGTTGATGTAAGGAGCTATTTTCGGGACGTTTTGCGAGATAGCTGCTCAACAGCGCCCCCTTCCCATTTTTCAAATCTTGCCAACAATTTCTTTTTGTGCCCCTGGCGCGGAATTAGGCCATGGTGGTGTGGAATTATGTTTTGGTGGGGATTTGACAATTTTTACCATCAGGTTGATGAGGTGGGGTAATAGGAAGGCTATGTTAACAATTTGGTTGCTGTTAACATACATATATGCATCTATGGAAGGATGGGAGGGCCCTGCGCTCTATTAGAGAAATAAGGATATGATTACGATATCTCAAAGTACAGATGCATGGGAGCGCAGGGCCCTCTCCAACAGGACAATAAGGATACCATTATACTATCTTAAAAAGTAAGGAAATTCTTAGCAAAAACTGCGTTAATGCAAAATTTAGGGTCAGGCTAAAGCAACAGAAGTAGGGAAATGTGGCTTTAGGGTTTCCAACCTAAAAACTCTAGCACCACCCATAAAGCAAATCAGTGGCAGAGTCTTCCCAGGGATTGTTAACCCTACAGCTCAAAAGACTTCTTCTTTGTAAGGCTATCAACATAATAAAAATAAATTGATTGTATTTCCCATTACTAATTTAACTAATGCAACACAAGAACTTCATAAAGACATAAAAACTGAAACCCCTATTAAATAATTGAGCATTATATTAACAGGAGACCTTCAGGAAACTGTTAGGTTGAATATGTTTCAAGTTCAAAGTAAATTAATAATTATGCTTGATATATGGCAAGATCTTTTTCTGTCTATATGTGGTAGAATTGATACACTTAAAATGATGGCATTACCTCATCTCCTGTATATTTTTCAAAACCTAGCAGGTTCTGTTTCATTTGACTTTATTAAAAAATTTAGAAATATTTTTAAAAAGTTTCTCTGGAGGGGAAGCAGTCCATATATTGCTTGGACAACAGTAACTATTACTACAGCACAAAGTGGTTTGGGCTGTCCGAACCCTGGGAGTACTGCTGAGCTGCTAAGCTCACTCTGGTTTGGGAATGGATTTATTTTTCTGTATAGATTTTTTCCTCCTGCTCCCGTGCCCCAGGTGTACGCATGCATGTGGAGGCACACACATGCCACGCCTCGAGGTGCCCACCCACCACACTGTCGCCTCCTCCTGTCAACACTACCCACTGGACCTCCATCCGGTGGGAGAGGAACTACGGAAGGGGGAGGGGCGACGACCACCCCGGGAGAGGAGAGCTGCCTTTTGGCTGCTCAATCCTGCTCTCTACCTTCCCCCAATGCCAGCTTTCCGATGACCCAAGGTCATTCACGAACCCTGGTTGCTGGCGTAACGTGAGGTAAGATTTTCAGTGTCTCAATCCTCAGTGCCACCGGGCCGGACCCTGGGAATGGATTTTTAATTCCTAGACTGATAATGACTTACTTTCATTAACCAATGCTTTATTAAACTAAATAATTTTACTACTGTAACTTAAAAAAAAACTTTGAAGCATAATGCATTTAAGCACATTTTATCAGTTTTAACAAACCTACTCAAAAGTAAATACTTAAACCTTCCCTGGACAAATGCGTAACCTGTCTGTGTCTGTGGCTGGCACAGTCCTACCAAAAATTGATAAACTTCTACAGAATAAATTAGCATCCGCTGAAATGCTACAATGGGCAAGCTTAATCTCAGAAAATGGTCTTTTGTCTCCACTGGAAATACAAATGACACATCCAGATTTGAACCTGAACTGGTGGAAGTATAAAAAGATTAAACAGCAATAAAAATGTTTTACTTATTCTTTTACTAGGTAAACATAACACAGATTTGAAACAATTTTATATCAGACGGAACAACTACCAAAGTGCTATACCACAAAGATTCTAAGAAAAAAGCTATCTCAATACAGTTGAGAATAAACAAAATAAAATTAACAAATACAAAATTTCTATTAAGCATAAATGGGGAAAAAAAGAAGCAAATATTAATATTATTCCCTAAAATTGGAATGCCATATGGAAAGGCGCTAATAAAAGATAACAGCATGTTTTTGCAAAAACTAAGTCTATTCAATATAAAATTATTACTAGAGCTTATTACACTCCAAATAAACTTTTCAAAATGGGAGTCTTACATACTCCTAAATGTTGGCATGGATGTGGCATGCTTGGGTCATTATATCATCAGCTGTGGGAATGGCCCTTAGTATAACAGTGGTGGCAAAAGTTCAAGGAAGAAGTAATCAAAATTATAGCTAATGATAGTACTTTTGTTTTCGATGATTATGGTGAACTGCATGTAACAAAAGAGCAGGAGATCATAGTAGTACTGTCCACAATGTGTAACAAGCGAATGCTGAGAAGTACTTGAATACTGAAAAACCTTTGAGGGACTTTAATGAACCGTATGATAATACAACAACCTTATGGTCGAGAATCATACAAATATTACCTTCATTTCTGCATTTGGATTAATTTTCATTACTGTATTTTTCCTTATGTTATGTATTTCTGTACATGGGTGTACTGTATAAAAAATGACATGGACTTTGTTGAATACTGCTTCACTAAATGATAAACTAATAAAAAGTACATGAAAAAACAATTTCTTTGAATTTGTAAGGAAATTCTGCCTGCAAGTATGTGGAACAGTGTTGGTGAATGGTGTGGCCCCATCATACACAAATCTCTTTTTGGGATTGTGGGAGTCTGAAACCATTTTTTTTCTGAGTGCTTCCCATATACATACTGGTACAGGTATTTGATGATGTCAACTGCTTATGGAGAAGCACTTGGGGTACAGCCCAGAAATTCATCAGTTAGTTTGTAATCAGATCAACTTGCATCCTGCTGCAAGAGAAGGGACCTGAGAAATAGATTTTTTGGTTATTACCCTTGTAGGACAACCAGGAAAATCAGTGCATGCAAAAGGGTACAGTAAGCCCATGGCTAAAAAGTCATTACTGCATACTGTTAGGCTTGGTCCCCATACCCTTACTGGCAACCCATTGTGCACCGCTGACAATATCTATTATGTTATATGCTATATTACTCATAATCAGTACTAACATTTAAGGCATAGGTACTTACTTTATAAGTGTAAGTTACCAGGGACATAATTGTGATTATTACAAATACTATTACTGTGCTTGTTATTGGAAAGATATAAGTATGCACCAAGAATACATTTCTGTGTTCTTTGTCTTTCATACTACAGTCTTCTGAGAAGTCATTGTATAGCCTACACTGCCATCATGCAGATTTATGTAACACCGCACTTATTTCCTGTATTTTTCTGTATTTTAAGTTCTTTGTTCTTGTTTTAGCCAACTTTACACTTTTTGTTTATCTTTAGATACACTGTGGAGCCATGTAACATTTGGCCAATATGGTACCCTTACTGTGTCTAGTTAGCTGACGAAGTAATAGTTGCTATGGTAATTATAATACTGTATAACTTGCTGCATCATGTATTCTTCTCTGAGACCATCTTCATACCCTGGGGTATTGGGAAACTCTGGTTCCCAGTGTCTATTTGGGAAAACCTGTTTTAAGGGCACAAGTCTGCTTTTGTGTAATAAGTTTATTATTGCATATGCCACTTGTCTGTTGTTTCTTCTGCTGGTTTATTACCACCAAGATCCTGAAAAGGGCTTAGACCCATAACATAACTGGCAATGGTGTGCAGGTGGTCTAAACTAGTGAAGATTCACTGTTTGCTGGCTTTTCCCTTATGAGTAGTAAGCTGGTGTACACACCCATATCACCTCACCCATGTTTTTCACTTTGTAGCACCCTGTAAAGTTTGGCTGCTTGCTGGACAAGGTTGATGCCATCTCACCTTGTTCAGCGGTAGTTCTGAGTTGCAGGACTGTGTGAGTGCAGATGCCCGACCATCCAGTTAAACCACTGTGGATCGATATACAGCAGGGCAACTACTGACAGGTTAACTTGGGTTTCCCACCCTTTACTAACATGTTCAATATCTGTGCAGATCTGAGACTAGCTGTCTCTTACTTTCTTGCTTCCCATGGAGGCTGGAACGACTTCGCTGGATGTGAAAAACTCCCATAACCACATGCTGGGGATTTCAACTCAGTATTCAGAGGCCAAACAGTCAAAAAGCATGATTTATAGGGGCTGTTGGTCGCGGCTCTCTATACTGCTTTGGAAGCCTCTGAGGTGAGGTTTTGTTCCCTCAAACTGCAAAACTCAGCTCTTAAGAAGGAGATGGGCTTTCAGGCATCTGAAAGTCTTAGGAAAGGGCAGAGACTGGAAGAGGAACTTCAGTCTCTGTGTAGTAACGAGACTCTTTTGCATTGTGCTGTACAGAATAATGATCGAGAGTTATGCATGTTGAGAGAGGATTGTGATAGGTTGAAGCAGGATAAGAGGCAGATTTTGCAAATGAATGATTTGTTGAGCAAGATGAATGAGTCTGCGTGAGGAGAATGAGGAGCTGAGAGAGGATTTGAAATGGGTAAGTGATGAGTTGGATAGAGAGCTTAGGGACAACTGTGAATTGAGTGACGCATATAGACTGTTGCAGAAAGAGGTTGCACGAGGTGTTGGGCAGAACAATGCAAAAATTAATCACATACAGTCCAGAGCTAAGATGGCAAAACTGCATCATCAGCAAGAGGTGCTTGCTGGTCAAAGCAAAGCGATGGGCAGGTTCCGTTACACACCCATCGACTTTATGTCATCTAGAGAGGATGATTCTGGTGATGAAACCAACCAAGATGGCACCCAGCCACACTCTCAAAATGGCACTTCCTCCACCCGCCATTCACAAGATGGTGGCCCCCTACGGTGTAATAGTGCAACCCTACACCATGAGACATATGGCAGCTCTCATGTGCGATGCCTAGATGGCGACCCCCATGACGGGGGGGAGGGCCAAGGCCGAGCCCGTCCGATTGCCATCCTGAAAAAGGAAGACAAGACGGAGATTGATCAGATGATCAAGGCAGCCCTCACTAGGGCACAGGTGACTGAGGAGCAAAGACGGATCATTCATGAACACATGGAAAGCATGTTGAAGGAGGCCGCTGCTCAGGAGTCGCTTGTCCGCTCTGTGACTGACGCCGCAGTGGAGACCACCCTTCATGGTACACATGCCTTCAGGTGGTTCACTCTGTGCAGCAGATTGCTGACAGCATAGGCCACGTGACATCCAATAATGATCTCAGCTGTCATTTGGAAAAAGTTTGTTCCAAATGCGAGATGCTCAAGTCTACTGGTGGCCTATCAAGTACAGATCCTCCAGCAGACTGTAGACCCCGGCCCCTGGGCAAAACTCCCAGAGCAAACCCACCAAGCCACGGATGTGACTTTTGATAATGTCGCCACGGAACTGATTACCGCACACTCCCCAGGCATGGTTGGCATTATGCTGGCATACCCTGTTAAACAGTATGCCAAGGAAAGTCCAATGCCATACCATCAGCAGTTATGGTTGGCCTACTGTACTAGCAAGGCGCTCTCTCAAGAGCTAGTCTACAGAGAACAAATTGAATACAAGACCTTGTTTATTCGGATCATGATTTCAGCAATGCGTGACAAGGCTGAGCCTGCAGTTTTCCCCAGAACTGACAAATTCTCAGACATTCTCATGAGGATGGAGCATGTCTACCAGCTCTACCTCTGAGATTTGAATTCTGGCTCAAAAGCCAAGGTGGCCATGGTACAACCTGCCAGTGAGCCCATGACTCACTACACAGTGGAGCAATGGAGGGAAAGGCCCAGGACAATATGGCCATGCCCTCTGATGACAACAGACCCATTAAGAAGGAGGTGGGAACTACAATAGAAATAGGAACAGACATAGAAACTGGAATAATTAGAATTCCAATCAGAATGACAACCAGGGCAATCAAAATTACCAAACAGGGCCCTTCCTACTGTGAGGTAATAGTGGAGAATAACAACCTCCGCACACTTCTTGGGAGAGTCCAATCAGTGGCTAAGTCTCTACCAAGGCAGGCTGCTGCAGCATTAGCTCCAGCAACCCAGTCCTTGTTTGGCCAAGGAGATAATGGAACCTTCTCTGGCCAGGCCACAGCAGGCCCAATTCCGACCCCTCATGTGTTGCAGCTACTACTAGTACCCAAGATTCCCTGTATCCTATACAGGACCTGGAAGATGCCTGGCAAGATCCCGCTGGCATGCATTTTCAGGACCCACCTGAAGACACCATTGATAGTTCAGATTGACAATTACAGGCCCCAGTCCGTACTGTGAGCAATATTACTACTGACACAAACGGATGGCCTTGTACCAAGGCCATGGTCGGAGGCCACCAAATTGTTGTGTTATTAGATACAGGCTCGGCTGAGTCTGTACTACATGATGAGAATCCAGCTTCTTCTTCTTAGTCCATCAGCTGGAGGACCACTGCTCAATGTGTGGATGGCACTAGACTGCTTGCCTACCACTCTATTGTACTTCCCATGGTGTTGGGAACCCTCAACACAAATCACACTTTTGACTTCTTGGTATTACATCATCATCCCAGCATCCTAGGAATTGACTTCCTAGCACTACATAGCTGTGTAGTGGACTTAGACAATTGGCTCTTGATTTAAATCAAAGGACAATACCATGCTATCATGATTGCTGATTCCCATGTGGTGGCCACCATTATGGTCAATGACAAGGAATATGACATCATAGTTCTGTTCCAAACACATGAGTTCTTCAAAGAACTGTTCCCATTCTGCAGAAGCACCTTCATGTTTTTGCAACACACAAATAATGATTGTGGGAGAATGCAAACCATTATTGAAGTTCCAAGCCCTGGACATGCCAGGCAAAGGCAGTACCCTTTTCTTGCAGAGGCCCTACCATCACTCAGAGAAACCATTCAGTCACTCCTTCAGCAAGGTGTGAGCAGGCCTTGTGTCTCAACCCTCAACTTACCCATCTGGCCAGTGAAAATGCCCAATGGATCTTGGAGGCTCATTACTGATTATAGGAGACTCAATCAAGTCACTCCTAGCTGCTCCCCTACAGTACCATCAGCACCAGATGTGCTCAAATTGCTAACACTAGATTGTAAGTGGTTTAGCACCCTTGACATCTCCAATGGGTTTTAATCACTGCCCCTTGCTCAGGAAAGCCAGTACAAGTTTGCTTTCACCTTTGAGGGTTGTCAGTAAACATGGACCTGCCTCCCGCAGGACTTCCACAACAACCCCCCTCTCTCTCTCTCTCCCATCTACACATGACGGACACCTTGCAGGGTTTCTCTGCCCCACAGTGTCTTCTGCAGTATGTGGATGAGTTACTTTCGGCAACTGCCACTAAGGAGCAACATTGTGACCTCCTTGATGAGTTACTGGCTCTCTTACAGAGAGCAGGCCTCAAGTGCAATCCTAAAAAAGCACAATTGTGCCAGAAAGAGATTATCTTCCTTGGTCTGCGTATCACAGAACAAGGCAGAAGCCAGTCTGGAGGAAGATCCAAGACTTTCAAGACTTGCCACTTATCACCAGTGTGGCAACAGTCAGACGTTTCCTGGGAATGGTCAACTATTCCAGGGATTTCATTTGTGACTTTGCCCAAAAAAACACCCCTCTGTATGAGCTTCTGAAAAAGGATGTCCCCTGGACTTGGAGTCCCATACACACCAATGCTGTGACCCTTCTGAAACAGTCTTTGACCTGTGCTCCAGCATTGGTTAACCCCAATCCACCCTTAACTTTCTATCTGGAAACAGTTACTTCAGACATTGCCATGTCTGCAGTCCTTGCTCAAAAAGTTAATGGCATTCTGAGACCTTGTTGCCTATGCTTTCTAGATGTTGTCCCCAGTAGAACATAAGTACAGTCTCCTTGAAAAAAAACCTTCTGGCTACCTACTGGGCTGTTAAGCACTTTCTGTACATCATTAGGTATTCACCCATAATTCTGCACACCAATCACACAACCACAAACTTCATGCTGTCAGACAGAGTGAAGGATGGCTCTGTGTCTAATGCCAGATTAACTCACTGGTCTCTTCTTCTCCAGGACTGCGACATACAGGTCCACACTGCCAAAATGTCCCCAATTCTGGCCCATGGTCTCTGTATCAAGGAGCCCCACATTACTGCGCACTTCAGCCTCCTGATTTGCCTGATCCAGGCCCCTTTCTTCCCGCTACTCCAAAACTCATTGCTTACATTTCCCTGTGTCATGTCTTTACTGATGGCTCTGCCTCGTACTACCAAGGAGAACAGGTAGCTGGATTTGGAGTGCTGATCATGTACCCTAATGGTAACACTGTCCACATGTCCAAATGTGCTGTGTGTTGCGTCTTCTCAGTATGTAGAACTGGCAGCTGTGGCTTGTGCTGCTGAACTGATACACCATCCACAAATACCATCATTTTTACAGACTCTAATTGGGTCTGTTGCACTCTGACTGAATTCTCTCCATTCTAGGAGAACTCCTTCACCTCTTCTGATGGCACTCCTGTGAAATACAAAGCACTCTTTGTAAACATTCACATTCTGGCTCAACAGTTTAAGCATAAACTGTTCATTCACAAGGTGAAGGCCCACTCAAAGTCTGATCCATACCACAAGTTCAACAACCAAGCAGACACTCTTGCAAAAGAGGGTGCTCAAGGGGGGGAAACATGGGATATGACTCACCCTGTGGCTCTGGCAGTTATACACATAGTTGCTATGAAAAAGAAGAACACTGAATCTTCTGTGCCACTGGACTTGTATACAGCACAAAAATTTGATACTCAGCTGAAAGAAGTGTTCAGATACGTAGACAAAGAAACTGAGCAAGAACTGTGGACCAACAACCCCTACAAAAGACATGCAGACAAACTGTGTCTATGGCATGACAACAAGCTGGTATGGTATCAGCCTGACAAACTGAACCACAGGCCGTGGATAGTTCCCGAATCATAGCGATCTGAGTTCATCCACCAGGTCCAAGACACCCTGACTCGTAGACACCAGGGGTTAAAAAATACAGACCAGAGACTGAAATACGTGGGTTGGTGGCCTGGTATCACTAAGGATGTTAAACATTACATCAACAACTGCCTAATTTGTGCGCAAAACAATCCTGCTCTAACAAAAAATAATGCTAAATTACTTCCCCAGAGACAATCTGGTCCCTGGCATGCAATTCAAATCGACTTCACTAGCCCTCGACCACCACCAGCAGGAACAACAAGTATGCCCTCGTGGTCACTGACCTGTTCTCCAAATGGGTCAAGGTTTTGCCCACTCACAAATGCACAGGTAAGGCAACTTCAAAAATCCTGGTAGAACAACTGTTTTCCAGGTGGGGCCTACCTCTCAAGGTAGACTCCGAACAAGTGCCCACCTTTACAGGTCAGTTGATGCAAGAAACGCTCAGACTTCTTGGAGTACACCAGAAGTTTCACATTCCCTATTCCCTACCACCCACAATCTTCAGGTCAGGTAGAAAGAGCTAACAGATGGATAAAGCAGATACTAAATTCACTGAGGACAATCCCAAGGATTGGGATTCCCTTTTGCCTTTACTCCTTATGGCAATTAGGGGTACTCCTTCAGCCACCACCCAGTGCATACCGTTTGAGGTGATGACTGGTAGAACCATGAGATTACCTGAGTACCTGTTGATTGATCTGAATACACCCACTGCAGACAGAGTGTCCGTGGATACATATGTCATAAATCTGAGAGATGACATCATCAAGACCCACCTGTACCTCACATGGGTAAAGCCCAACAGCAATCTAAGATTCACTTTGACAAACACGCACAAGAAGCGGACTGACAAGTCAGAAACCAGGTCACGGTACTCAGGTTTGCATACCCTACTCATCCCTTCTCCAATAAGGGGGAAGGACCCTACCCCATCATTAACAAACTCAGTCCCACAGTCTACCAAGTTAGATTTACCAACCAGAAGAAACCTACTGATAAATGGCTGCATGCTAATCAGCTCAAATTGTATAAAGGAGAATAATTACTTTTCCTAACCCTATTGGGCAGAATAGTACCTACTGACCTTTTCTTTCTTCCTTACAGGTACCCACACAAGATGGCTATCTTGCATTTGATCCTCCTTCTAGGAGTGCTTCCCATTGTCCATGGCAGGGATATGAAAACTATATCTGACTACAACCAGCATCTAAGGTGACTCCTTTCACTTCTCCAACATCCAGAGTTAAAATATAACACCCCACAAAACAAACACACCGCATCCCCGAAGGAGTCAGCATGGATGTTCCCAAAAAATTATCACTGTTCTGGAAGGCATGGATGCCTACCTGACCACCATGGTTGTGACACCTGACAAATCCTCCCTCTACATTGAATGGCAAACTGACAGTCATGGACAGATACTTCCTGTTGCCTGCCTTTACAAAGGCACTTTCCAAGGATGGCCTAATACCAGAATTGCCCCAAAAGGCACCCTGTTCGCCAAGCCAGCTACAAGCATACTGATCTATATAATTTTACTGCTTTGATTGATCCCACCTTTTGTGATAAATACCCAGAACACTCTGCAAGAGATTATTGTACTCACAATTACATGGCTACTGCAGCTATGTTCCTGTCTGTAGTACCCCCTACTGAAGCAGAACTCACTGACTGTCCCGTAGAGGAACCTGGACCACTTAGTGTCTGACTGTCACCTCACTTCCAGACACACTTGTGAATAATGTGCAATTTATGCACATTCCTGTCAGTTTTAATCTGACACATTTTAATATTGCGGAATTTGGTATGTGTTCTAGAACTAACACTTCTAGGTTTTACAGTACTATGCTATTAGATGATCTTTGGAGCATTACAGACATGTACACAAGACCCTGTGGCTGGCCCACATACTAATGAACACTTAGGATTATTCAGGTCTAGACCTGACCCCGATAATAAGAAAACCTCCTTATCACACAGTAGGCGTTCCACTGCTGAGGTCACTGGTGCAACTGGCACCATCTCTGGACTCTTCAGATCCAGCATGTCCATCTGGAACTGGGCAGACATTACTGCCATTAAAAGCTAAACAGTTACATTCCAGACTGGCATAAAAAATTATGTTTTAGCCCCTTTATGGCATGGTGTAGATGGGCTTAGTCAGGAAAAGCGATATACTGTGTACAATATGCATGATATTGCCAAGAGTTTTAATGAAACTAAGAATACAATCAATGAATTTGTTTTCCAGAATAACAAGGAGGCAGGCAAGCAATATATTACCAGGGAAATTGTATGCTCTGCTTATGACTCTTACGTCATAACCACTATCAATAATCTCTTCCAGGATTTGGAATCTGGATGTATTCCAGATATTATTCATGATAGAACACATGCTGAATGGTACTGTCCACATTGTAGATCCTCTGCTTGTATTACAATGTGTATGTCTAAATCTGTTGCTATACCAATGTCTATGGCTAGAAATCTAGGTTATGTCACACGCCACCCCAACACAGGCCCATGCTACACTGCCAGCCGCTGCACCATCCATGACACCATGTTTGTGACCTTCACTGTCTCCTTGCCACGCTTTGGTCCGCAGACTGCCATCTTTAACAGACTGGCCTCCATCCACTCCATTGGGCATTTCAACGAAGACATCTACTGAGAGAGAAGACCTCCCACCTCTTCTGATCTTCCATCCCACCCTGGAAGCTTGGGTGGCACCTCATATAGATTGTTGTGCCAAAAAAGGATACCACTACTTATGTCACTATGACGTGTTTGGTTTATTGATACTCACCAGATAGCATTGACTGGTCTTTTACTCTGGACTTGGATACTTCTTTAAATGAAACTGGTACCCCTAGGACAACAGCGTCTTCAGCTTCAGCTACATCATCACCAGTGGGCAACACTGGACATCTCTACCAAAACTATGCAGAAGAGGTTCATCGCTTCACTATCAGATTCACAAATCAATCTTTCACCTGCCCAATTCGACTGCAGAAAAGGCAGATCTCTACAGTGAGAGTGTCATATAATTATGATGGCCAGTATTGTGTGGTTATTAATTATAAATATTTTGCTTTTGGGTCCAAATCTTGTAATATACAATATCCTAACTTCTGTTTAATTCCTCATCAAACTACTGTGATTGGTCATACTGTGATTACTCCTGTCCCCATCCCAAAACCTGACATTATTGATATTGACCCTGAATATTTGCTTGCTCTATCTCAGTATTTACCCATCTTTAATGTCCATATTGATCCCTTGACTTTGTCACTTAAGGCACTTTTAGATAGAATGGATTACAATCTCATCTACATCAGCAATAATATCTCCAAAGCTGGAGAGGACCTTAACACCCTTATCCATGATGATTTAAGCACCACATTTTCCAATACATGGTTAGAGTTAACTTTTAAAGCTTTTGTTATTATTTAAATATTTTTGATTATACCTTTGATAATAATACTCTGCTGTCTATGGCACATCCTAAAACAACACTGTGAACAACTCAAATTCCTTTACAAGGCTCATGTGACAGGTCTGTAAACGATGGATATTGCTCCCATTATTTTCCCAATAATGTTGTTGTCTTTCCTGTAAGGCAACAAGGGGGTGAATATTAGGTTTGCTCCCCACACCGTTTTTGGCAACCCACTGTGCACCACTGACAATATCTATTATGTTATGTGCTATATTACTCATAATCAGTATTAACATTTAGGGCGTTGGTACTTACTGTATAAGTGTAAGTTACCAGGAACATAACTGTGATTATTACCAGTATTATTACTGTGCTTATTATTAGAAACATATAAGTATGCACCAAGAATACATTTCTATGCTTTGTCTTTTATGCTATAATCTTCGGAGAAGTAATTGCATAGCCTATACTGCCATTATGTGGATTTATGTAGCACCGCACTTATTTCCTGTGTTTTTCGGTATTTTGTATAAGTTCTTTGTTCTTATTCTAGCTAACTTTACACTTTTTGTGTATCTTTAGATACACTGTGGAGCCATGTAACATTTGGCCAGTAGGGCACCCTTATTGTATCAAGTTAGCTTATGAAGTAATAATTGCTATGGTAATTATCATACTATATAACTTGCTGCATCACGTATTCTCCTCTGAGACCATCTTCATACCCTGGGGTAATGGGAAACTCTGGCTCCCAGTGTCTATTTGGTAAAACCTGTTCTTAGGGCACAGGTATGCTTTTTTGTAATAAACAAGTTTATTACCGCATATGCCACTGTCTGTTGTTTCTTCCACTGATTTATTATCACCAATATCCTGAGAAGGGCTTAGACCCATGACACATACCACCAGTGCACATCCAAGAGTACTGAAGGATTCAATTCCTTATGGACAGTATTTACGGATCTGAAGGAGCCATAGCAGTTTGGAGGCTTTTGAGATACAACCCAAAGAACTAATGAAAAGATCCTGGTCTAGAGGTTATAATGTAAATTTATTGAAGAATGCATGTGACAAAGTGACATAGACGGCTACAGATAGTGTGTTCATTCAGAAACAGAAAGAAATGATTCAGAATGCCACAGCTACCCTGTCAACTTAATACAACAATATGGCAAAGAAAGTTATCTCACTCGTGAATAAGAACTGGCCCATTCTAATGAGCGTCGAGACATTGGGAACATGCATTGGAGAAAAACCTAAAGTCAGTTACAGGAAAGCCCCTATCATTACAGATCAAATGGTGAAAAAGTTAGTATATCCCCAGTGTAAACTTGAGACCTAAGAATTGGTTACTTTTCTATACCTATAAAAGATGTAGCATTTGTTCACCGGAAAAACAGGAGACATCCTTGTGCACCATGAAAGTAAAACTGAATACTAAGGTAAGCAGTTTATGACATGTGATACTGCATTTGTAGTATATGAAACTATCTATGTGAGAAAATCTATATCAGGCATACAATCTGATCCATAAAGCACAGTTAAGTGGCACAGTACAACTGGGAAGGGGTGGACACTGGTCCCTTTACGGAGGAGAGATTCCTAAAGGAACTAGCTAATTTGAAGGTGGACAAAGCAATGGGGCCAGATGGAACACACCCTAGGGTATTAAGAGAACTCAGGAAGGTGCTGGCAGCACTACTGACAACATTATTCAACAGATCACTGGCAAACAGACGCAGTATCTAAGGACTGGAGGAGGGCAAATGTAGTCCCTCTTTACAAAAGTGGGTGCAGGAGGAGGCTGGCAATTACAGGCCAGTCAGCCTGACATCAGTGATGGGAAAACTAATGGAACTGCTGCCTCATATGTGCCAGACTTGAGCCATGCTCCTTGCATACTCATGGCTTCTCCTACTTGCACTCCTACTCCCCTCCACTCCCCCTCTCTAAGTACCCCATCCCCTCTTCCCACTTTACCCAGCTCCCACCTATCCTCACCCTCCCATACCCAATGCCATAACAGGTGCCTAAAACCTACCTCCACTACCAGCTCCCTTCCTCTTTTTAGCACTCTCCTGCTACTCACCCTTCTGCTATCTCCCCCACCTGTCATCCAACAGCTACCCTCACTCAGACTTGAACTCATTCACAGGTTCCACTTCTCTTGCCCTCCCATCCACTTATGCTCTCACCGCAGTAGATTAAAACTGCATAAACCTTCAAACAGACTCTTCTTCTTCTTCTTCTATCTACTCCTCCCACTAGCTGCAGACATTCAGCCAAACCCTGGCCCGACACCTCTCTTGTCCCCTCGCACGAAAGGCCTCACCATATACCATCCCACTGCTAGGAGTTTATTACCTAAGATAAACCTCCTGCGAGTCTGGGTGTCAAAGCATTCTCCAGATATACTCTGTATTACCGAGTCATGGCTATCACGGCAAGTTTCTGACTTCCTACTCACCCTACCTGGCTACCTTCTCCTTAAGACAAGACCACTCTAAGAGAGGTAGAGGTGTAGCAATCTACCACCACCCAAACCTGCTAGTCTCAATTGCTACTAATGAGGCAGTCGCTAAGTCCCACAAGCTCCTCCTTGTTAAACTGGGCACATGGTCATAATGTCGCAGACGATACCACAGTTGTAGATGCATGGAGTGGCCTTTCTGAGGAGGTCATAGAGTCAAAAACAGTGGGTGAATTTAAGAATGCATGGGGCAGACATAAGGCAATTCTAGTGGGGGGGTAGCAGGAAGTAGGCTGTTGGTTGACTAGGATCTGGAGTTTATTCGTTAGGTAGGGAAATGGGCAGACTAGGTGGGCCAAGCGGTCCTTATCTGCCATCAAACTCTATGTTTCTATGTTTCACGCACATTACGACCGTGCAGCAGGGAACAGCATGCAGCAACACGAGAAAGCTGTTCTTTTGTTTTCTCCACTGGTACTGCATCTATTCCTGGGGCCTTATTGTTCTTTTGAGCTAATACTGCCTTAACAATCTCGTTTTCTGTCACCAATGCCTATTTTTTTCAATCTTCAGTCTGACCTTTGACACTTTCCCCATGAATTTGCTTTGACTTCTTCTGTGTTTTACATATGTCTTTATAATGTTTTAACCATTCTGAGATAGGAATATTTGCAAAGATATTAAATCTTCTAATTTTTTCTGCACTCCCATACGCCAGAAGAGACGAGAAAGTTTTCATGTCTTTCTTCCATAATGAATTTTGAAGTGTTTCCCATAGGTACTTTTTGTATCCCCCTTTTTCATTATAAGAAGTTTTTTATAATCTTGTTTTAAATTATGTACTGCAATTTTACCTAAAATGTCTGTGTGTGTAATTATATATGTTCCTACTTTTTTGATTTTCTTCATTTTTTTACATTCCATACCAAACCAAGGTTTGGAGTCTGTAATGTTATTTTTTTATCTGTTCTGTGTGTAGGTTGTAACCTATCAATTTCATATAATTTGAAAAGTCCTCTATCAAATTTGTTGTTTCACCACCTTCAATTTTATTCATCAGACTTTCTGAGTCTGGCCAATTAACTAACAAATCAACAATCCCTTTAGTGTATGGATTCCAGTTGTTTTTTTTACTGTACATTATGCACATATTTTCATTAGCCTTTATCTCCGCTATTTCATTTCTCTCAGTGGGCGTAAACTCTTCTTTTATTTCCAGATATATTTCACATATTATAGGGAAATGATCATTATCCTGTATTTTTTGGATACCTAATGACTTTATGTTTGAATAACTATATACTTCAGTTATACACAAATTCAATACAGGAGGCAGTATGGCGCAGTGGGTTAAGACTCTGAGCTGCAAATCTGGAGACTTGGGTTTGAATCCCACAGCCCCCTAGGTGCATACTGTGTGACCCTGAGCAAGTCGCTTAACTTCCTTGTGCTCCCAGGTTGCACCTGTAAACAAGCTTTCAGCTTAGTGTGTCTCACCTGGTAAAATAATAGGTTAAAAAAAAAATACACTCTCTCCTTTAGCTGTAGGGAAAGTATAATCCCCCTTCTAATCTCCATTTGTTCTTCCATTTAAAACTCTTAGATGGTGTTTTGCCAGAAAATTATACAAATATTTCCCTTTATTATTAATTTATCCAAGGAATTTCTATTTGGGATTTCCAACATATCATTCAAATCCCAGTCAGTAGATCTGACCTCCCTGTCTTGGCCAATTCTCACTTTAAAATCTTCTGCTAAGAAAAGAAAAGAACTTGGATATTTACACTTTGGGCTAGATATTCAAAGGGGTTGGGTGTGGCACAACTGAGTTGCACCAGCACAACCCCAGAAATGCACCCTGGGGCAATATTCAACAGAGGAGTTCGCATGGCTAAGTCCCGAGTGTGCCAGGCGCAAAGCTAATGTGTATGTGGCGATCCCCAGGAGCTGCCCATGCATATATGTGTACATCCCAATATTCAGCCCGGATGTGCAGCGCATATGCCTGCACAACCCTGGGATGTGCTGCATACCAATGCCCAAAGATGAGCCTGAATAAAAAGGCTCAAATGGTGGCCACACACAGGCGAGCTGCTGTACTGCACGGTGCAACACAGGAGCTGCCAGGCATGGGTGGCCACTCACCTGGCCAGTACACCATGCAGAAGCACCCATTGCATCCCTGGTAGTCTAGTGGCACCCCCCACCCCACCCGTAGCTGCAACTACCCGTAAAATAAATCCCCATCAGTCCCTGGTAGTTAAGGCAAGGCAAGTTCTATTTAAGAGACGCCCATCCCAGAGGCTCTGGATGCCATACAACAATCAAAATAAATACAAAACAACATAATAATAAACATTTATATACAATATTCCAAACAATTAAAACAGAATTTACTACCCTCAACAGCAACTAAATTCAGAATAGCTAAAAACTAAATACAGCATCGATTTCTAAAAGACAGGTATGGACTATAAAACACAGTCCGGGAAGGCCTGATTATATGGGAAGGCCTTGAGGCAGGCCTTAAATACCTCCACAGAAAGGGCCTCCCTGACAGCTAAAGGAAGCGAATTCCACAGAATGGGGTCAGCAACAATAAATGCTCTGTCGCCAGCAGTTTTTAACCTTGTCCTGGGAATCACGAGGAGGCCCCTAGAGGAGGAGCGGAGGGAGTGGACCGAGACAGCAGGTGAAAGAAGGTCCTTCAGGAAGCCAGGGCCCATGCTGTGGAGGGCCTTAAAGGTGAGCAAACCCACCTTAAAGAGGACCCTCCACCTAACTGGCAGCCAGTGCAGTTGACGCAGCACCGGAGTGATGTGAAAACACTTAGGTTGTCCTGTCAACAGCCTCGCTGCTGCATTCTGCACCAGCTGCAGTTGGCACAGGGTACCCCCCAGAGACCCCAAGATAGAGTGCATTACAGTAGTTAAGCCTGGACGTCATGAAGGCATGCACCAGAGTGGGAAGGTCCAGTGGCGGAACTAGGGGCTTTATCCTGGCGATATTCTTCAGATGATAAAAACTGGTACGGACAACAGACGCCATCTGAACCTCAAGTGTCAATCTGCTGTCAAGAATAATGCCCAGATCATGCACCCAAGAGGAGGCCTTCAATGGTACAGAGCCAAGACAAAGCCCTGTCTCTGCACCAGAGGCCAACCAATCACGCCCACTGTTCGACTCCACCACCATTACCTCTGTCTTACTGGGGTTCAGTTGCAACCAGCTGGAGGCCATCCAGTCATTGATCTCAGCAAGGCAGCTGTTAAGCACTTCCACTGCACAAGATGTTCTAGGGGCAAAGGAAAGATACAGCTGGGTATCATCAGCATAGCAGTGAAAACCCAGACTGTACTTCCTAATGAGCTCTCCCAGGGGCAGGATATACACAAAAAACAACATCGGCGACAAGACCGAACCCTGGAGAATTCCACATGACAGGTGGCCAGGGGAGGAGGAGAAATTCCCTATCACTACCCTCTGCCTCCTGTTAGATAGAAAAGACTCAAACCAGCAGATGACAGTGTTGGTGAGTGCGCAGAATTCCCTTCAGCAGTCAAGTAACACTCGATGGTCCACCATGTCAAATGCTGAAGAGAGATCAAGGAGAACAAGAATTGTCCCTTCCCCTTGGTCTCTAGCCCTAAGGAGGTCATTATGCACCCGAACTAGCGCAGCTTCTGTGGCACCCCCTCCCTCCCCGTAGCCTGATCGCCTAAAATAAAATAAACATATAACCCTGGTAGTCCAGTGGACCCCCCCACCCCTACTGATGCTCCAATCCCGTAAAGTACTCGCTGTACATCTCTGGTAGTCTAGTGGTCCCCCCACCCCTCCTGTAACCCTGATCGCCAATCGTACAGTAGATATTCCTCCCTGGTGGTCCAGTGGCACCCCACACCCCCATCAGCGGCAGGCAGCAGCATCCCACCCGCATACCTCTGTGGTTGCCCGCCGACTGACAGCTACAGTATGGGCTGCAATCCCATTGGTCCACAGTGTGGAACAGTGGGCTTGCAGTGCATACTGTAGTAGTCATTCACAATATGTGAATATTTCATTCCACATATTTGTGAATGACTAACACAATATGCACTGCAAGCCACTGTTCCACACTGTGGATCAATGAGTTGCAGCCCATACTATGGCTGTCAGTTGGCGGCAGCCGTGGAGGTGCTGTGGGTGGGCATGCTGCTGCCCGTCATTGATGGGGGGTGGATGCTGGGTGAGCAGGAGGTCCTGTGTGAGTGGGGGGTGCCACTAGACCACCAGGGAGGGGTATTTACTGTACAAGCGGCAATCAGGGTTATGGGAGGGGTGGGGCGACCACTAGACTACCAGGGATGTACAGTGCAGTACTTTTACAGGGATCGGAGCAACAAGAGGAGTGGGGGGTCCCACTAGACTATCAGGGATATATGTTTATTTTATTTTAGGTGATCAGGCTACGGGGAGGGAGGGGGGTGCCACTAGACTACCAGGGACTGATTGGGGAGTTATTTTACAGGTGAGCACAGCTACGGGTGGGGTGGGGGTGCTACTAGACTGCCAGGGACTGATTGGGGATTTATTTTATGGGCAATCACAGCTACAGGTGGGGGGGCCACTAGACTACCAGGGAATGGTTGGTGATGTATTTTACAGGTGATTGCAGCTACGGGAAGGGAGGGGGTGCCACTAGACTACCGGGGATGTGTAAAATGTTATTCTACTGTGGTCAGGGCTACTGGGAGGGAGGGGGTACCACTAGACCCACTCTGGCAGCACCACATGCTGTGCAGGACGCCATGTACAGTTCGCTGGCCGGCCTTGCACAACTCATGCAAATGGAGCCATAACGATATGCTTATGGCTCCATTTGTCCCTTGCCCACATTATGGCCCCATTTGCATACTACAAGCTGAATATCAGGAATTTGTGCACAGCGTAACTCTGTTGCACTGGCACAGTTCCCATTCCTGGTATTCAGCTCTGTCTGGGTGGAAGGGATGCGCCAGTGCATCGTATTTGCACAGTGCACATTACCTGATATATTCAGAGGAGATGAGCCATTGCTCATCTCTTTTGAATATATCCTTGAATTTCCTCGGCAAAATGCAGTTGCGCTGCACCACCACATGTGCTATTGCAGGGCGCAACTCTGAATATCGGGGCATTTATGTCAAT
Organism: Neoceratodus forsteri; assembly: GCA_016271365.2. Classification (NCBI taxonomy): domain Eukaryota; kingdom Metazoa; phylum Chordata; order Ceratodontiformes; family Ceratodontidae; genus Neoceratodus; species Neoceratodus forsteri. The sequence goes on from CM028130.1 coordinate 876,783,323, forward strand.
AATGTCCATTTCTATATTATGTATTACCACTTTAAATTCTCTTAAGGAACATGTTGGTGGAACATAAACGTTGAAAAAAGTAAAAAATTCCCACTGGTCATTGTAACATATAAATAATTGCTATTTTGTAATTTCATATCCAAGCACTTCAAATTATAACAAGTGTTCACATATAGAGTCAGTCCCTTCTTACACCGCCCACTTAGAATCTTTAATTGCTTGCATATTCCATGCACACAAGCCATCTAATGCTAATGGTTCTCTCCTTCCTTCACGTGTCTCCTGAAGTAGTAGGATATTATATTTCTTTATTTCCTCTAACCATTCCCTATCCTCTAATTTTGCTCTCAGGCCTGCTATATTCCAGCTCAATACTAGTCAGTTTAGTTTTTTGTTTCCAGCATCTGTATTCTTGTTTTCTTTTTCCTTAGACAGTCACTTAGACGTATCCATAATTTCCAGTGCTTTGCAGGTACTTGAATTTTTATTGGTAGATAGGGTTTCATTGCTGCTAGTTATTTCTAAAGCTGATTCTAATTCACCCATGACTATACTATTATTAATTCTCGGCCTCTTTACCCTTCTACTTCTAAGAAACTGTGTCGGGGTTTCATCACCCTGTAATTTACTTTCTGTCACTGCTGCTTTCATAAATAATGTTATTCTTGGTTGCCGGGATTCTGTATGACCCTCCAGTTCTGAACCTTTCTTAGGTTGTTTTTTCTCTTTTCCCTTTTCACTGTTTGGACTTATTCTGATTGTTGTATCTAATGTGATACCTATATTTGTAAGTTATTGTCCTACTTCTGTAATTAGTTTCCTTTTCTTAGTATTTTTTAACCAGATACACACCCATCCTTTATATGGTTCCGCTCTGTACCTGTAAACAGTCACAAAGTCTGCCCAGCCAGTCTTATTCTTTAGAGTGTCTTTCAATAAGTTATACACTGCCAATTTTAAGACAAATTGATTCTCATTTCTAACCTTTAGTAACCCCCTTATAAACAAAGTTGGCAGGATTCTACCTTGCTGGATCAATCTTTTCTTGTAATCTGTACTCTCTTCTACTTTTCCCACATTATCTCCAGTATTTTTTAAGGCCACATTTGTTTTTTTGTTTTTTGCTGTTTTCTCCTTCTCATTGTTTTGGCATTTTATTTCCTGGATTGCTTTTTTGTTGTAACCTTATCTGTTTCCCTAGGCATGATTTTGCTTGTATTCCCATGTGGTTTCTTATTTTCCCACTTGTCTGAGGCTTCAACCACAACCTTTGTTTATTTTTTTTTTTCATTTTTTTCTTCATTTAATTTTCTTTTGGTATTTGATTTCAAAAATTGAACAAGCTCTTGCATTTCTTTCAATTCCATGTCAGCTATTTCATTTGATATCTCTTGAATATCTTTTGTTGTTTTGCTTTTACCTTCTTTATTTCTCATGGTTGTATTTTTTTATCTTGATCATTTTTCCCTACCATATTCTTTTTTTGAACATAATTACTTGGAACACTTGTGCTCCTTTCCAGAATCTTTTTCCCCTTCTTTATATTTGCTTTATTTGTTTTTGATCTCACTCTATGTTCTCTTGTAAGTTTTACTAGTTCTGTAAGGAACATATTTCCCTGTTGTAGTTCTTATTTTACCTTAACCATTATGGCTTTTAGGTGTCTGATCTCACTTGTAAGTTCCTCATTGGAAGCTGTTTTTCCAGTTGCTTTATTAACATCTTGGCTAGACCATAGGTGATGAATATCAGGGGGGCACTTTGTAGGAGGATCCAATTTCAGTTCCTTTATATAGGGGGTAAGAAAGCTGTCAAATTCTTCTAAGAAAGATTTTTCATTTCTTACAATACTTCCTTCTTCCCCTGTCTGCTTCTTTACCCTGTTGGAGATTTCTGGTACTTTATTTATACTTTTGTTCTTGTTTATACTTTCAGGAATTTCCAGATCTGATACACATAGGGCTTGACCAATTGTTTCTGATAGGTCAATTAATAAATCAACTACAGCCTCCAATTCTTTAAGAAAAAGATTTCTCTAACCTATGAATCTCTACCAAAACTGGATGCAGATACCCAGGTGTTAAAGCCTCTGGTCTAAGCAGATTTCCCTTGACAGTATGCACTGCCACTGGAGAGGATGTGAAAGCTGGCAAAAATGTGCCATCCTTTGCTATTTTGTCTCACCCCTTAACATCAGAAAATTATCATCATTCTCATTAGCTTGAAAGAAATCTGTTGTTTTAGTTAAACCCTCACTCTTTGTTCCTTTTTTCTTATTGGCTATTGATTTCTGTTTCTGTTTTTTCCCCATCATTTAATTCTGTAAAACATTAAATTCCTTACTTTCTTTAAACTGCTACATGCAGCCCAGTGTTCCAGTATAAACAAACCTGTTGTTCATCAAACTCCCTACACACATATATCTTGTTTTAGCTTTCTGGTTTTAACAATCAGTCTCTGGAAAAGGGAAAAAATAAAGTTTTCACCATTCACTGAATCCCGGTAGCCTTCAATTTGCTGTTTTTAAAGTTACATTTTTTAACTTTAGCAGATTAGCTTCTGTCAATCTTCCTTCGCTTCAGCTCGACCTTTGGTTTTGGATCCAATTCCAGCCTCTTCAATCTGCTGCTGACCTGCTGTCCTTGCACTTCCGCTATTTTGTTTGCAGGTTTGGTGAAGTTGGAGACATTTTCCTTTTTTATGTAGAGAGAAAGAGTCCATATATTGTTGTTCATTTCCTAGGCATTTGTTTCTTCTTTATTCATGGCAAGCTTAACTCCCCAAGCCTCAGATGTGCCTCTAAAAGCTCCTCAATAGGGAGGCCCACTGGGGGAAAACAAAAGATCAAATGTTTTATCAGTTTACTTATCAATCATTACCTAACAAAATTAGCTGATCCTTGGGCGTACTAATTTTCTATATACCTAGCTACGAAGTGTTACTCTGTTTCCTTAATTTAGGGGTTATATTTATTATTTACTAGAATGTTTAATAATTACCATTGATTTTGTGCTTTAAAAATTCCGCTTGCTACAAGCTGCGGCTCCAGTCGCAAATCCTTACAACCACTATCTTACCATTCACAAAAATGCTCGATACTCCCCAAACATTTTTCTCTTTCTGATCTTTCTGAGTATACTTGTAAGACTCATATTAGCAGGACCATTTCCAGAAAATTAGTTAGAAAATTTAAAAAAGCAGTTTATGCTTAAAAAACTTAAAATGGATTATGCTTAGTAAAAAGAAAGGACTCATAAGGTTTGGGCTCATAAGATCTGACAAGCTCTTATTGCCTCCTTCAGCTCACTAGAGTTGTCTGGAGTGACCGAGGGTAAATGCGAACGCATGTGCTTTAAGGGGACTGGTCACGTGACCTATTTCTTTAGTGGAGTGAAATTTAAATTCAACTTTAAAACTAAATATAAAAATATTAAGTAATCTTTCAGCTTTGTTTACTGATTTTAGTAACTCCAACTTACTTCTGCTTCCACAGTTATCCTGCAAATTCCACTTAAAGTGCCTTTCTACCTTTTAATCTTGCCTGCCGCACTCTACAAAAAAATGTGCAATCTTGAACATGAATTACTAAAATATATATATAATATTACTATATAAAAGAAGGAAACAAATCCTTTCATCTTCACCCTACTGTTTATAAGAGTTAGACATTTGCTCCCTTTTAAACTGAAGGTTTCAAACATTCTCGGCCAGTCCATCGGCCTTAAGTTGTTAAACCTAAGTATGGTTTAATGGTTGAAAGAGAGGAAAAAAGGTTGCTAGTTAATGGTGGTGAAGTTTCTTTCTTTCTTTTTTTTTTCACTCCAACAGTCCACCTCTCTTCCTTCGGCTCTGACTTCCTGTTATCATTCGTCCTACTCCATGCTTCTTCACCAATCTCCCCAATTTGAGCTACAGTGGCAGAGTGGCTAACGGTGTGGTGCTCACCAGTTATTTAAAGAATCCCCTAAAATGTGGTGGCATCTTATACACGGTGACTGTCTGTGTCCAGCTGATTCCTCTGGCTGAGTACTCTGGCAGAGTGCTTTGGCAGGTGGGTGGCAGACCCTGTTAAGCACATCATCTTCTGAAGAGTGAACAGCGAGTGAAGTGGTGTTGGAGGAGCCAGTGTACACAGTTCCCATTGATCTGAATTACGCTGTAAAGTTCTGTAATCCCCCCCAACCCTCAATTGGTGACTGGACTCTGAAGAAGAGGAATTGGAGCTAGCTAAGGTTTTGGGGGCTTCATGTCTGCTGGAGGGGAAATTTCACAAACTGCATGTTTTGCTCTTGTTGCCGAGTGATTTGTTATCTAATGACTGTTGCTGGAAAAGGGGATTGCTAAGCACATCATTTTGCCTGTTATTTCTTGCAAGCTGCAACTATGATAACCTGCTGAATGACTGTTATTATTGATCACTACTGTAAACAGTGTGCTTTGCCAAGTTCCATTCTTTGCATTTTATTCTGCTCATTTATTCATTTTAAAGCTGCATCTTAGTTTTGTGTACCTGTTTCTGATTGACTGTGGTATAGAGCTAACAGACAGCTGCTGAAACTAGTGTTTGCTGCTGATTACATCTATTTGCACTCTATTGATTATGTCTGCGGGCTGGTGGGTACCAATGATGATGAATACCAATATAACAGCTTTAACTACAAAAGTGGATGAACTTGCAGTAGTAATGAAGAAAAATGGAGTTCATGTGAGTTTGATAACAGAGACATGGTGTAGTGCAAATATTCCTAATCAGATGGTTGCAATTCTGGAGTATCAGATTGAAAGAAAGGACAGACTGGAAAGAGTTGGGGGAGGGATTGTTTGTATATTCATGACAGTATTCCTTACAGAAGATTATTGGAATTAGAAATTGATGGTTTTGAAATGATGTGGGTAGAGTTAAATATAGGAAAGGCAAGGCAAATTTTATTTAAAAAGTCGCCCATCCTGGTGGCTCTGGGTGCTGTACATCAATCAAATAAATACAGCACAGCACAATAATAATCATTAAATACACTGCTCCAAACAAATTAAAACAAAATTTGCTACACAATTTGCTACCCTCAGCTACAGCTACATTTAGAGTCTCTAAAACTAAAGTAAACATCTAAAATTTAAAAAAAAAAAAAAAGAAATATGAACTATAAAACATAGTCCGGGAATGCCTGATCATACAAGAATGCCTTGAGGCGGGCCTTAAATACCTCAACAGATGGGACCTCCCTAACAGCTAAAGGGAGTGAATTCCACAGGATGGGGGGCAGCGACACTAAATACTCTGTTGCCAACAGTTCTTAGCCTCATCCTGGGAATCGCGAGGAGGCCACTAGAGAAGAAGTGGAGGGAGCGGACTGAGACAGCAGGTGTAAGAAGGTCACTCAGGTGGCCAGGGCCCAGCCCATGTAGGCCTTAAAGGTGAGCAAACCCACCTTAAAGAGGACTCTCCACCTAACCGGCAGCCAGTGCAGTTGACGCAGCACTGGAGTAATATGACAGTATTTAGACTGTCTTGTTAACAACCTCACTGCCGCATTCTGCACCAGCTGCAGTCAGTGCAGGGTACCCCCAGAGACCCCGAGATAGAGTGCATTACAGTAGTCAAGCCTGGACGTAATGGAGGCATGCACCAAAGTGGGGAGGTCCAGTGGCGGAACTAAGGGCTTGATCCTGGCGATATTCCTCAGATGATAAAAGCTAGTATGGACAACAGAAGCCACCTGAAACTCAAGTGTCAAACCACTGTTAAGAATAACACCCAGATCACACACCCTAGAGGAGGCCTTCAATGGTACAGAGCCAAGGCAAAGTCCTGTCTCTGTACCAGAGGCCAACCTATCACGCCCTCTGTTCGACTCCCACAGTACCTCCGCCTTACTGGGGTTCAGTCGAACCAGCTGGAGGCCATCCAGTCATTGATTTCAGCAAGGCAGCTGTTAAGCGCTTCTACTGCACAAGATGTTCCAGGGGCAAAGGAAAAGTACAGCTGGGTATCATCAGCATAGCAGTGAAAACCCAAGCTGTACTTCCTAATGAGCTCTCCCAGGGGTAGCAAGTACATGGCAAACAACATCGGTAACAAGACCGAACCCTGTGGAACTCCGCACAACAGGTGGTCAGGGGAGATGGGGAAATTACCCATCACTACCCTCTGCTTCCTGTTAGATAAAAAAGACTCAAACCAGCAGATGACAGAGCCGGCGAGTCTGCAGAATTCCCTTAGGCGGTCAAGTAACACTCGATGGTCCACCGTGACAAATGCTGAAGAGAGGTCGAGGAGAACAAGAACTGTCCCCTCCCTTCGCTCTCTAGCCCTAAGAAGGTCATTGTGCACCCGAACTAGTGCAGTTTCTGTGCGATGTCTCACACAGAACCCAGATTGGAGTGGCTTATAAAGACTGTGGGCCAGGAGATGCTCCTCAAGCTGAAGTGCCACCACCTTCTCGACAATCTTATCTAAAAATGGAAGATTAGAGATAGGAAGGTAATTTGCCTTGACGTCAGGGTCCAATAATGCTTTTTTTCAGAAGGGGTCTCACCAATGCCTCCTTCAAGACATCAGGAAAGACCCCTTCTGGCAAGGAACACTGGACAATCACGGCAAACACCGGGCCAATGGAGTCAACACATCTCATTAAGAAACGAGTTGGCACCGGGTCCAGTTCACAAAAGGTATGCCAAAGCTTGGAGGCAATCTCATTGACCTCAGCCACCTCCACCAGTCTAAACTCACCCTAAACAGGTGAAGTGCTCTCCGGTCGCCCAGATTCTGGTCCACTGGCAGAACCTCCTGCCTGATGACAGACACCCTGTCCAAGAAGAACCGAGCAAACTCATCGCACAATGCATTTGAAAAGGCTACCTTCAGCTGTAGACAGGAAGGATGAAGGAGCCTGTCCACAGTCCAAAAGAGCACAGTTGGTTGGTTCCTCCCAGCAGCAATCTCCCTGGACAGGAATTCTGCCTTCTTATGGTTGATTGCCCCTTGGTATGCACCATAGTGCATATGTAGGGCCAGTTTGTCTACCTCCAGGCCAGACTTCTGCCAGCAGGGCTCTAATCTCCGACCCAAGGTCTTCACCAACTTGAGCTCCCCGTCATACCAAGGGGACCTCAAATGAGAAGACCTAGGCCGTTCACGGGCTGGTGCGAGGGAGTCAAGTGCACTAGAAAGCACCTTATTATAGGCTTCTACTACTGCGTACACACCCCCATCGCATGCACTGTTCACACTAGATAGGTCATCCACCGCCAAGAAACTCTCAGGGATCAACCCCCTCAAAGGGCGATAGCTGACTATCTCTGCAAGGGGAGGGCTACCGAAGGGGGCCCTGTACCGGAACTTCACCGTGCAATGATCAGACCAAATGACCCTATCAATGCTGAGACTAATTATCTCAAACCCCAGTGAGAACACCAAGTCCAACATGTGGCCACCCTGATGAGTCATGGAAGAAACTCCCTGCACAAAGCCCAAAGATGACATCATCTGGAGGAAGTTATGACCAAGCCGAGAGAATTCATCCTCAGCCCAAATATTGAAGTCCCCCAGCAATAAACATCTGAGGGCCTCCAATGTTTCCCCGATGATGAAATCGGCCACTTCCTGCAAAAAATCTCCGGCCGCCCCAGAAGGGCGGTAAATCAGGAGAACCAAGCAGCCTGCGCCTGGACCCCCATGAATGGCCACACATTCAAATGAATGTGGTGCTCTCACTGGGTGCACGATGAAGCCCAGCTCAGATCTAAAACAAATGGCGACCCCCCACCCCTGTGTTCCACTCTGGGGCAGTGCACTATGGTATACCCGGACTGGATGGCAGCCTCTAAAACTGGGCCAGCATCATCACCAATCCAGGTCTCCGTAATGCAAGCCAGATCGGCCAAAGAAACCAAGTCTGCCATAATTGCAGTCTTGTTTCTGACCGATCTGGCATTGCAAAGCACCACCCTCAGGGGATTGGTGGACAATGCAGCCCTTCTGGCTACCTGCCCACTCGGTCTGGTGGGAACCCTGGTGATAGGAACTAAACACATCGGGCCTCTCCCCAAGTCCCGTCTAATCCCAGGGCACCTTCTGCACCCCACTACCTTGACCTACCACCCGCAGTGCAAGGGGCACCCCGCCCTGATCGAGTCCTATGACTCCTCCCAATTCCAACCTTCCTACAGCCCTATATACCAAATCTTCCAAGGCAATGTCAACCATTAATTGTAGGTGGGTTTTATCACCCCTCTACAAATAATAAACAGCAGATGGTGAATTATATAATTTGGTGTTCGGATAAACTTTGGGAAACACATGATAGGTGTGGTCTTATTTTTACGGGGGATGCAAATAGATTACCTCTTGGTAAAATATTAAGTGAAGATGGGTTAAAACAAATAGCTGAAGAACCTATGGGGGAGAAAATGTTCTAGATGTAGTTATAACAAATTTAACTGAGTTATGCGGTAGGCCAATGATTGTGCCATCTATTGGTTTATCAGACCACAAAGTAGTATTGTTAACAAATGACCAAGAAGGATGCAAGAGGTAAAAAAATAGAGAAAATAACATTCAAATGTAGGAAGATTACTGGGGAGGGTAAGAGTCGAACTTTAGATATAATAACTGATAAATTACAGGAAGAGAGATTTGGAGATGGGGATGTAAATGCCACATTGATGATGGTGACATCTATAATTAACAAAGCATTAGATCAAGTAATGCCTATTAAAAAAAATAACAAAGGTAGGTGGGGATAACCCCTTGGTTACTGAGGATGGAATATAAAAAAATTGATTACTGAGAAGTAAGTAGCTTTTAAGAGGAAGGATACTATAGTATATCACAGGATAAGGAATCAGGTGAATCGTATGGTAAAGCAGTTACGTAGGGATTATTATGAAAAGAAATTGGAGGGGTTAAGGAAATCTAATCCAAGAAAGTGGTGGAAAAGTACAAAATAATTTTTGGGATCAGGAAAGCAAACAGACCAAATAAAAGATGGGAACAAGTGTGCAGTTTCTCTGAGAGGGATGAAGGTGTTTCTTTTTTTTGACATGTTTAAATAGATTATTTGGTGATGTAAGGATTTTTTCCCCACTGGAAAAGAAGGATAGTTTAGGAGTGGTTGTTCCAGATAAGTATTTAGTACAGGTATCTGTTGAAGAAATATCAAAAGAATTGAAAAAGATTAAGGTAAATAAGACTGTGGGTCCTGACGCTACTCCAAATTGGATATGGAAGGAAGGTGCAGACTTGGTTGCACCGTGAGTGTGTCATATTTTTTAATAGGTCAATATTAAGTGGTGAAATTCCCTTACAGTGGAAGCAGGCAACAATTGTCCCTCTCTCAAAGGTTGTGATACCTAAAAATATGTTAACAGAGTTTAGACCAATTGCCTTAACAAGTTCTGTGTCAAAGGTATGTGCAATTTTTATTTGTAAATGGATGATGGAGTCTGTAGAGGGTGTATTAGATAAAAATCAGTTTGGTTCTCTTAGGGGTGTTCAACTACTAATGCTGCTTTAAAATTTTTGGAATTAAATATGCAAGTTTGGGAGAAAGGAAAAATGTGAGGGCTGTGTTGGTGGATTATAAAAAAGCTTTTGATCTTATTGATCGTGGGACAGTAATACAAAAATTGCCGATGTGTATAGTAAATTGGGTGTTTAGTTTTTTGCAGGGAAGGCTACAATGGATTGAGATGGAAAGTATGAAATAAGAGGTGGTGGGTGTTAGAGGTGGGGTCCCTCAGGGAATCAGATTGGGGCCCTTATTGTTTCTGATTATGAAAAAGGGGTCCATGTATAAAATACATAGATGACACTACAGTATTGGATATCTGGGAAAATGTTGAAGATAGCACTATGCAAAAGCGACTTGGATTACACAGAAAACTGGTCAAGGAAGAATTTCATGCAAATAAATCCCACAAAAACAAAGGAGATGTGTTTTGGTAAGTTGAATAAATGGGCAGAAATAGGAGCTTTGTCATTTGGAGGTGAGGAGATAGAAGTAGTTAATAAAGTTAAGTATTTGGGACTTATTTCTCAAAATAATTATTCTTGGGCAGAACAAGTCTTAAGTATGGTGAACAGCAGGATATTTTTTTAACTGTTGTGAGACGGGCAGGTTTCAATCTATATGATTAAGTTTATTATTTTACTACAGTGGTTAGACCAGTAGTTGAATATTTGGCGTAGTGGCCTTACAAACAAGCATTTGTCAATGCCCAATGTTTGCTTGCTGGCATTGGCATTGGTAGTGTAGGAGTTACAGAGCTGCATAATAGGAATGGCAGTGAAGTATTGAACTGAAGCCAATCCCATCACCACCCTGCAGATAGTGACAGGCATTGGGGTGTGCCTTTGGGTCATCAGGCATAACGGCCACGCCATTTCACCACACCCTACCGTGCAGACACCGACAAGTGTCACGGTGTGCCTTGGGGTCTTTGGCCCTTATGCACACCCCATTCCATCACGAAATATTGTGAGATGGGTGCAGTATAGGAGAATGGGGTGAACTTTGGGGCCGAAGAGTCCAAGGCACACCTCGATGCCTCTCAGTGGCTGCAGGGTGGGGGTGGGGGTGGAATGGTATGAGCATTGCAGGTGACAATCCCAAGTCACAGCACTGATGCCTGTCATTCTCTACAGGGTGGGGTGTTATGGTTGGAAACCCTAACACCTCAGGCACTCGTTGGTATTTTCACTCCAAATTTTCAACATGGTTTTTTGTGACCCCCACCTCATGAACAGTGGCAATATCAGTTTGTTAGCCGAAAGGTGGTTTTGCACAGTGACTACGGCATTTGTCACCACAGGTGCAAAAACACATTCTGAACAGGATGTGAAAAATGACAGCTGTACTGTTCATGGGGAGGTGGAAAAAATGGCAATTTTGAAAATCTGCAGTGAAAATATTAAAAAAACTGGTGAAGTCATGAGCATGCATAGAAACTGTGCAACGTGCACCCGTAATATAATTAGTTTGGGATTTGTTTACAGCAGATTGTCAACACAGGCATTTTGGGACCTCCGGTCATGAACAGTGTCACTGTGATTTTCTTTATCTGTCCCGAACAATGATTTCCCACAGCGACCACGCATTTCTGTGCTAAAAAACGAAAACACATTTCGGCCATGTTGTGAAAAATGACAGCTGTACTGCTCATAAGGAAGTGTGGAAAAATGCCACTGGTGAAAATCTGGACTGAAAATATTACAAATTCATAAACTTACGAGGGTGCGAGTCATTTTTAGGAATTTTTTCACCAGATTTTCAAAATAGCCATTTTAAGACCTCTGCTCATGAACAGTGTCACTGTGATTTTCTTAATGTGTCCCATACATTGATTTTGCATGCTGACTGCGCCACTGTACGCTACATGGGCGGAAACATGTTTTGGGCAAGATGTGAAAAATGACAGCTGTACTGCTCATAAGGAAGTGTGGTAAAATGGCAATGTTAAAAATCTGGAGTGAAAATATTGAAAATTTGCGAACTTATGAGCGCGCGTAGGATCAGCGCAACAAACGCTCGTAAAACAGTGATTTTTGGGAATTTTTTCACCAAATTTTCAACATAGGCTTTTTGAGAGCCCACCTTATGAACATTAGCACTGTCATTTTGTTAATCTGTCCAGAAAGGCGATTTCACGCAGTGACTGTGAAATCACCCTTTGGGCCCGATTAACGCCATGACAGTGACAGAATTCATGAGGAGGTGTCCCAAAAACCCCATGTTGAAAATTTGGTGCCAAAATTTCAAAAAATACCTGAGATATGCAGCAAAGTTGAAAAAACCCTATTCATTACATTATACAGCTTACTGGCATTCCTCAGTTCGCGGTCGGCTTTGAAGAGTGCAGACGTGTTCCTGGTCCACCGAAGATCGTCGCGCTGAGCTCCAGAGGTAAGTATGGGGTGAGGTGGGGGTGTGGGGAGGCAGGATACACAGTGGGTGGGCAAGGGGGGTGAAGACAGCAGCGAGGGAAGGTTTTTTTCTTTCAGTTTTTTTTATTTGGACTACGCGGGACGTTGCCACGCTTGGGTGGGCTCCCAGCATGGCAGCTGGAAGGCTGTTGGGGGCAGTGGAGCCGATGGGGATTGGGAACCCCTGTTGGCCACAGGACCTGTTGCCACGCTGGGGTGGGCTCAACATGGCACCCAATAGTCTGGGGGAACAGTAGAGCCAGCAGGACTGGGCACCCCTGTAGCCCGCCACAGACTGCGGGGGGAACAGTAAGAGCTGACAGAGATTGGGGACCCCGGTCAACAATACAGTGTGTGCGTGGGGGAGGTAGGAGTGCATGAGCACACAATGTGCATGCATGCGTGTGTGTGTGTGGGGAGGGGGAGCGCTGCAAACTCAAGCGGTGCGCTCCCTTTCCACTGTACGGCACTGCATTTTGGATTGTCGCACTATGTTTCTTGCACATGCGTGCAAGCAAACATAAAAATGAATCTGAAGAATTGGAAAGAGTACAAAAAAGGACACTTAGAATAACTGTAGGGTGGGAAATTAGTTATAGGGAAGCCTTGATTAAATGTGGGCTTGGTAGGTTGGTTACTAGAAGGGGAAAATGGTAAGGGAGGTTTTTAAAAAAAATCGGTGATCCTGATCATGAACTGCACTGTTTACTTGTATCAAGAAATATTTCAGGGTACAATTTACACACCAAGGAGAGGTGAGAAAAAACAGTGGTAAGTACTCAAACTTATAGTAAATTGTTGTTTGTGTGCTATTTAAATGTGGTGAAATTAATTTTTATATTTTGTTTCTTTTTTGTATATGGCCTGTTTTTCCCTTTTTTAAATTGTACTATTTATGCACTGTGTTGAATATGTCAAGATTGTTTTTTAACTTTGTATGGAACTTCAACCTGTGCCTTTGTGCTCGGTTGCAATAATAAGAAATAAAATATTAACTAACTAAATTCTACTACTCCTTCTTTGACCACAATCTCAGACCTTAGACCAAGCTTGCTGGTGTTCATCTCCCCCATGGGGATCACTGCAGCTCATACGTTGATGTGGGCTCCCCACCGTTGGACTCCTCACACCTGTGCAGAAACAGCAGAACCAGCAAGGTAGGCTAAGCTACTGCGGCACAAGATGGCCCAGAAAGATCTCTGAATATGTTCTAATTTTATGGCAATCTTATGGCAACCTGTTAAAATAACCAGGCATATAAGTTTTGCCTTATAGGCAATGGTGGCATACCTTTTTTAAACAAAAATAGTGTTTTCAGAGACCCTCCTAGGGTAGCTTCTCCTCAGCTACCTAGCGTGCAGCCACTCTCCTCTCATTGAAGCAGTAAATAAGGAATGACAACAGTGGCTGTAATTAGAGGATGTGTGGTCTAGTGGCTAGTGCACCAGTTTGAGACAAAGACAATCCTTACATCCATGTAAATCCAGCCCTGATGGTCTTGACCCCCTCATATTAAAGGTCTCAACTCCTGCTATCGTCCATCCCGTCCCATCTACTCAATCTCTCTTTCTCCCTTGGCAAAGTACCACTGGCCTAGAAAGAGGCTAAAGTGATTCCACTCTACACAGGCAGTGATCACTCCCAATCTGGTAATTACTGGCCCATCCTCCTCTTCCCTGCTTTAGTCAAACTACAAGAATCTCTCGTCATTTTGCCTCCTGCGTGAAGTACACTGCTCTATTTTGCTGTTCCCAGTAAACTGCTGTTATGTATTGCATCTATTCTGAGTGTGGACAGCAGTTATTTCTACAACCAGGGGTATGTTCTGTGATTTCGAGACTGTGCTGCTGTGGTTTCACGTTGAGCTCACGCTCTACTGAGTGCTCTTTTCCTATGTACTTAAGAATCTCTCATCCTCTGCAGACTCCCAGACTTCCTCACTTCCATGGATTTCCTGTCCCCTTATCAGTTGGGCTTCAGGAAAAAATCACTCAACCGTCTCCTCCCTACTTAGGGTTACCAATGCCATTCTCACTGGTATGAACCAAGGTCACCTCCCCTCAGTCATATTTATAGATCTGACCAAGGCATTTGACTCCATATCCCATCCCATCCTTCTCACCAAGGTCAAAAATGCAGGCCTCTCCCCTCCCTCAGTCAAATGGTTTGGCTCCTACCTCTCTAGCAGCTCTCAACACGTCCAATCTGAAAATGTCCCCCCCATCCTGGCTGGGGTACCTCAAGGGTCAATCCTCAGTCCCATCCTCTTTTCAATATTCCTCAATGACCTCTCCCTTGTATGCTCCTCCTCCTCAAGCACACTATCCTCTATAACTCAGACACCTCTGCCTCAATAGTGACCTCCCAGCTGCAGTCTGATTTCACCAATGTCCTGAACTGGTTTGAGGCAAATCAACTGAAGGTCAACAGCACTAAAACAGTCTCTATGAATTTCGGATCCTCACAGAAACTAGCCAAACTCCTCTCACCCCCCACCCCACCTTCACCACTCTCAATGGCAAAACCCTGGGCATAGTCTCGGCCTACAAATACCTCGGAGTCTGGCTGGACAGTCGCTTGGATTTCTCTACTGATATCAACCATATTCACTCCAAGCTCTGCCCTAAACTCAGGGCCCTCTATAGAAACAAAGATATCCTCTCACTCACTGTGTGCCGGACTAGCCTTTCAAAGACCATCCTCCCACCCTACCTAGCTTCCCTCCTATCTCCCACCATCCACACCTCTTATAGTATCCATTCCAATGACTCATGTTCCTTTGCCCTTCCCCGCCCTCACTCTAACGCCAGCAAGGCTGCTTTTCTCCTTCCACGTCCCCCATGAATGGAACTCCCTGCCTGCCCCATTGTGCATATTGTTGTCCTTAAGTCTCTTTAAACAAACCCTCTATTTCTTCCCTCCAGCACCTTGCTTGTTCCCACAACCTGAATAACTTCTAGGTAGTTCCTTGCCCATCCACAACTGTTTTTTATGCATCCCAGTGGGTCAGATCCACTGCTTCTTCTGAAGATAGTATCTGCCCAAGTTTCCCGTGGGTCCTATCGCCTACCCAGGTTTCAATAAAAACCTGTTGCTCCTCTGTTACAAAATGTGTCAGTGATATGCATATGTTATGTACCAGTTTCCTACCTGCTTGCAACCACCAGCTGCGATTTTGCTTATTGTGTTGTTGTTATACACTACGTCATGTACAATGTTATAACTGCCTGTAATCCTGTTGTTTTGCACTTATGAACTTTGTAATTCTGTATTACTGCTCTGTACCTGTACCCCCTCCCTCCCTCAGGTCGCACCTGGAAACGAGCCTCAGTTCAGTGTGCCTCTTCCGGTTACCAATCTTTAAATAAAGAAATAAATAAATAAGAAAGGTTAGTGACATATCTCGAATCCAGCAGAGCACAGGATCCAAGGCAGCATGGATTTACAGTGGTAAGAGCTTGTCAAACAAATCTGATAAATTTCTTTGACTGGGTGACCAGAGAGGTGGACCAGGGAGGGAAGGGGTGGTGGACATGGCCTACCTGGATTTCAGCAAGGCCTCTGACACTGTCCCACATAGGAGGCTTACAAACAAGCTGGGCAGTCTGGGAGTGGGTCCCATGGTGATAAACTGGGTCAAAAATTGGCTGAGCAATAGGGCACAGAGGGTGGTGGTGAATGGAGTTCAATCCGAAGAAAGGGGGGATGACCAGTGGGGTCCCACAGGGATCAATACTTGAACCAGTCCTTTCTAATGTCTTCATAAGCAACACTGCAGAAAGACTGGAAGGGAAGGTATGTCTCTTTGCAGACAACATGAAGATCTGCAACAGGGTTGACACTCCGGCATGGGTAGAGAAAATGAGAAGGGACCTAAGCAAGCTTGAGTAGTGGTCAAGGGTGTGGCAGTTAAGATTCAATGCAAAGTACAAGATCATCCACTTGGGGCACAGAAATTCAGGAGAGGAGTACATGACTGGGGAGGCACTGACGGCCACCAAACAGGAAAGGGACCTGGGGGTAATCATATCTGATGATCTAAAGTTAGCCAAAGAATGTGAAAAGTCTGTGAGGAGAGCCAGTGGAATGCTGGGGTGCACAGGGAGAGGTATCGCTAGCAGAAGGAAGAACGTAGCAATGCCACTGTACAGAACACTGGTGAGACGTCATCTAGAGTACTGTATCTAGTTCTGGAGGCCGCATCTCTAGAAGGACATAGAGTGGAGGTGGTACAGAGAAGGGTGACAAAAATGGTAAAGGGGCTGCACCAGAAGTCATATAAGGGGCGACTAGAGGTTCTCAATATGTATTCCCTGGAGGAAAGGATAGAGAGGGGGTATGATAGAGACTTTCAAATACCTCAAGGGTATAAATAAGGTACAAGAGGGTAGCATCTTTTGTAAAAAAAGGTGTCCAAGAACAAGGGGTCATGATATGAGAATAGAGGGGGATAGACTCAGGGGTAATGTGAGAAAGTATTTTTTCACAGAAAGGGTGGTGGATCCATGGAACAGCCTCCCAGCAGAGGTTGTAGGGGCAAAAATGGTACAGGAATTCAAAAATGCATGGGACAGACATAAAGGAACTGTAGCGATAGGAAAGAGAGGTTAAGCTGCAGATCATTTAGGATCTACGGTATATGAAACAGGTAAGAAAAATGGGCAGACTAGGTGGGCCAAGCGGTCTTTATCTGTCATCAGTTCTATGTATGCTCCTATGTACTACAAGAACACAGAAGAGATATTTGTAAAGGTAGAATAGACAGCCAGAGCACACTTTAAAAGTGATCATTCAGCCAGCCCAGTGATGTAAAGGGCCGAGGCACTGCTGTGCCTTGCCTCTCCCACACCGGTGATCAGAGTTCTGGAAAAAGCTCAGGCTGCCGGGGACTGGCCAAGTGGGAGGGCTGGGAGAGGATCGAGTGGCTGTCTGGGAGCTCTTCTATCCCAGACTGGGGAGGTCAGTTTCCCTAGCTCTTGGCAGCCACCGGGTAGAGACCTGGTGGTAGTGTCAAACCTTTGCATTAGGCTGGGTGGGTGAAGCAGGGCAGTTGGTTCCAGAGCACATGCGTGCCTTGACACACATGTGCTTCTGTGTCTGCTGTGGCTCTGGGGAGGTAAGCTGGGAGGGTTCACCCATGCTGCAGCGACAAACAAGTTGCCTGAGTAAATGATTGCGCCAGCACTTGGTCAACACCCAGCACAGTGCTTCGACAATCTGCTGCACCGCCTATTTATTTAGATAAACTCTGGGTCACATCCTGGTGGCAAGAATTGCAACTCAGATATCAGCAACATTTCCGCACGCCAAGAAACCAAGTTGCACAAGAAGCGTGCGACATTATTCTGCCAACAACATTCCGGTGGCAATATTCTGTTAGCACATTAACAGACTGCCGGCTGGGAGAAACACAACTCTATGTTGCCATACATGACAATCCACAGCACTCTCGGGTCCTGTACTGTACAGATCCCAACCGGATGGACAATGGGGGGAGCGGCACAAGGGGCTGAGGGCAACCGGAGCAAGGAACTGATGAAAGAAGCAGGAGGCAGCGGACAAGCAAACAGTTATATGAAAAAAATAAATAAATAAAATTGATCATTAACGGCTCCACCACAGGGATGTAATGGATGAGTGCTGACCATGTTAAAACACACAGTAGGTGTGGAAATCAACTGTGGAAGCTCTTGCAGGAGACGTCACAATGGACATTTGGATTAAATTGTTTGAAACCATGCGGGCTTAATGAGATTCTAGATTACAAACCATTCTTATAAAAATCAAAGAACACTGTAAGATCAGATGGAGCTAAAATCATAAATGACATTTATACTGGGAATGGTGATACAAAGACAGACAGGAAATAAACATGTCTAGAATGATTATTAATCTCTTCCCTCTTTCTGTAATATTTTTGGAGATTACTGTACCGAAATATTATGGAATGAAGTCCCATAAACAGATGATGTCCTAGAATGACGCATGAAAACAGAACTCTATACACATTCCAAGGGATGTCAGATTTCTGCTCCAAAGTGCTGCACAGTATACAAACACGAATTGACTTAAAGACTGCTTCTGCTATGTGTGGGAGATATGACTATTAGTATCTGTTGTTGTGTTTAATAATTTTTCACATTTGAGATTCAGTATGCTATTAGCAGCAAATGTAAACATATCCCTGTAACATATTAGGTAATAACTTTGCCAGTTCAGTATTGTTACATGAAAAACCAAAAGGCTTTTATTTCCTTATGTGGCTATGAAGAGAGTCACTTCTTGGTATGTAATGTTTACAACTGCCAAAGAAATGATGTGAGATTGCTAGTCATGTGACTAAAAATCAGGCACATAAAAGGAGTCGGTTATCCCTTTGATCCATGCCCCCAGACAAAGCTCAAGCCCGAAGCGCTAGGGTTTCCATTGCGGCTACTGTCCACTGGAGGTAACCTGGTTTTGGTCCCATAGAGACACATTATGTGCACTTCAGAATAGCACTGTAATATGATGCACTTTACTGTATGAAGTACTGCAAAGAATTTTTCTGGAAAATGTAATGTTGGCACTGTATTTATTAACCGGATGGATCAAATAACAAGCAACATAAAAATATTTGTTTTGTTGGACGGTCACATTTTTTTGCCTTGTTGTTTTAACCTCCTGACAAAATACTGTTTTTTAAGGGTTAGCTAAAACCCTTTAGAACACACCATCTCTGCATTGTGGCGCTTGCCTCAGGTGTTTTGGATAAACTGGTGTTGGAGTTCAGAATGGACATCAGGAAGAACTTCTTTATGGAACGGGTAGTAGAAAAACAGAACAAGCTCCAAGAGGAGGTCATATGCACATAGACAATAGCGGGTTCAAAAAGGGGGTGGGACAGACACATGGGGAAGGTGTGGGGGGCGCAGTCGAGGGTAAGGAGGGATGGAAATTACTGCCAGGGATATTTTCCACTATTAGGCAGGTACTGGGCAAGCTGGATAGACAACAAGGCCTTTATCTGCCAACAGTATCTATGTTACTATGGTAGGGTGGGGCAACATTTGCCTGGCAGGAAGCAGCACCAACACATGCATTTAAGTCCTTTCACTGCTGCTAAATGAGCTGGGGGGGGGGGGGCACTTACATGTCTCTCAACTGCCCAACTTTACAAAGGACTTCCTTCATTGTACCCATCAAAATATGAGTGTAGCCAGAACTTTCAGTTTTGTACACACACTCTCCAATTGCCCCCCTCGTCCCTGTTATATGTGATCATGTGTCCCTGTGCATGGATTTTTAAATAGATCAGAATGTTGCCAGATAATATCTCCTCTAATTTTAAAACAGGTTGTATACCTTTATTGATGTTCTAATAAACAGAACTTGAAACAGACACAAACACTACTCAGTGGCTAAAATCAAATACTGAGGTGGCACAACCTCTTCTACTCCACATTAGAATTATACTGGTTACCCGGCCTGGTGGCGCTGAGGGTTGAGGTGCTGGACGCCATACCTCGCACCATACTGGTGACCTGGGTTCGGGAACGGACTCGGGTCATTCGGGGGTCAGCTGGGGAGGTAAGGATTGAGCATCTGGAGGACTGCTCTCCTTCCTCAGGTTGGGGGGTTTGTGTGCTGTGTTCATCAGCACAAGAGGGGTTCGACCCATGCCAAGGTGTGCTTGGCCACCTCCATGGAGGTGGAGAGAGCTGCTGCACCCATTGCACGGGTGCAGGGGCAAGGGAGAAAAAAATGGAGGAAACTACCAGGACCCGACAGGACCCATGATGTTCCCAATGGGCCGGAGGATGTACCCCTCCGTGGGGGGGGGTTGTAGCCACTGCTGGGTCCGCAGAGGAAGAGACAAATAATGTTGTGATAAAAAAAAGGAAAAAAAGAAGTATACTGGTTAAGCTAGCCCATTGGCCCAGTGATAGATCTACCTCTTGCGATGCTGGTGACCTGGTTTTGGGAACGAGCCTGGAGCATCAGCCGAGTTGGGGGGGGGGAGATGTCTCAAGCATCCCAGCTGACATAGTGCTCCCATGATGGGGCGACAGGAACTGCAGTGTCAGCACTGCCTAGCGATCACTGATGGAGCTGCAGGTGGCACTGCTGGGGAGGGGGGACGTGGGCAGGTGTCGCTCATTAACACGGTTTTATGTACACGCTTGCACACCCTTGTCACTGATATCCCAGAGGGGTGGGAAGAACAACAAAAAGCAGATGAAATCCTGACTGCAGTAGGCTGAGGCTTGTCTCCTGCAGGCCCCACACTGTCAACCCCCTCCACTTGGATTATGTCTCTGATGGGGTTAGGGGGGTCCTGTTGGCTCTACCATGAAGTGCAACCCATGGAAGATGAAGGGTGTGTAAATCCAGGAGAAGGGGCTTGGGTGACCAGCTGAATAGGGCAGTATGTGAAGAGGGGCATATAAAATAAATAAAAAAAAGAACAGAAGCAAACAGTTAGAAAAAGGCACATAGTTTGGGAGGAACAGGTATTAAAAATCTAAAATTGCTGTGGGGTAGACTGAGACCCGAAACTCCTGTAATGTTTGGAAAGTAATATTTTTTATTTTTAGTATTTAAATTTGCCATCACAGTCTACGGCCAATGCTTTGATGGCTGAGGGGGTCGCTTCCTCAGGCCCTTGGTGGTCTAGAAGTATAAATGAATTTTTCTGTGCTAACACAACCAGTAGATGAGGTTGTAAGCTTGTTATCCTCAATATATATGGTGGGCTTGCCAAGCCGCATCACATTCAGTGCTCGTATTTGATTGGCGATATCTTCCTCTTAAGTGATGTAATGCTTCTAATGGCTCGCTCACTACTCCGCCATTTGTAGTAGTACTACTCAATGAGCTAACATTCTTATCCTGTATGAAACATAGTACATTATACATATGCACATATTATGAACCAGTCTAACTGCCCCTAACGAAAAAGAGTCAGAGACTGACAGAAATTACTTTTTTTTTTTTTTGGTTCTGCGCCCCCCACAGTACTAAATAGTATGTTCTGTCCCACACACCACAGAACATGCTGAAACCGCTTACACGGCAAGTAGTGGCAGTGGACTATGTGAACAGCTTAACAATTATAAAACTTTCTTTCTTAACAAGTTTTTTTTGGGTAACTTTCTTTATGCTCCTCTTCTCTGGCCCCTTAGGGCTCTCTCCACTGTGGTCTCTAGGACTGGTCAACTCCCACTCTGCCTGAGGTCTCTCCAGACCCAGCCTCTGTCCCAGGAACTAGCCTTACCCCACTACCAACCCCCAACCCCCAGGCTCTGAGTCCCCCGAGGTGGGACCACTGACTCCTTAGGCACTCTTATCTAGAATCTAGAAGGGCGGCTGGAGTGAGGAGGAGAACTGAAGGCTAGCTGGGGCAGACCCGATGTTGAGCGTGGGGGCCGACTGCTGGACCCACTTTCGCCTTTCTGGGTGCCAGGGCCTTTTTTCCTTGTTCCCGGAGACACGGACGTGCGATGACATCCAGCGCATGGCAGGCAAGCTCCTGCCTCTAGGACATCCACTGATGCCTCCATACCCAGTAAACTTGCCCTTGCTAGTTGTACTGCTCCCAGTCTCCACTGGGAGCCACTGATACCATGGGAAACACAACCCACCCTCTCCAGGAGAGGAGAGCAGTCCATCAGATGATCTATCCTCTCCTTCCCCAGCCTATCCCCGGTGACCCATGTCCGCTCCCAAATATGGGTCGCCAACATGGCATGAACAAGTTTGTTTCAGTGAGAAATTTCAAGCTGCACTAATTTCCATTTGAAAATTCAAGCAGCAGCATTTGTCAGAGAGCAGTCTCTGAAGACAGCATCAGTGCAATGGGAATTAGTTGTTCAGAGCAGCACAAGATGTTGACTGTACAATGGATAAAAGGCAGAGAAAAGCAGCTCTGTGATTGGCTAAGGCAGTTAGACTGCCTTATAATTTTAGTATAACCTTATCACATGCTGTGTGGAAACTTTACATGACAGGTTTATATGGAGTGATCTGTGCAGAACAACATGTTAAGATACAAGAATGGGAACGATGTGATCTTCTGATTCATAACCTCTGAAACTAGCCAGGCTCTGCCTTCTCTTCTGACTTTCTGGAATGTTATGTCAAGCCTGTGTTTCTCTTTTGGCACAAAGTTCAAATTCTGGCTCGGGTTCAAGTTTTTTGGACAGGGAGTATTGTGGCGCATATAACTTCCAAACCAACAGCTGAACAGAGACATTCAGAATGCTTCTTATGGAACACTGCAAGCTTCATCCTGTAGCCCGCAGTCACACACCCTCAGTCCCTAAGGAATGTATTCCAGCCTTAACAAAGAAAGAGAAGACCAGGTTTACCATAAAAGGGATGGTGATGTTCAATATGTCTTGTAACAGAGGTCCTGTTGACCAAACCCTAAGGGATCACTTTGCAATCCTGCGTATTATTTCCCTTGCTTTATTTCACTCCCTATGCTACTGTATGGTTGTATGTATTGCACCCTGCTTTCTTGTTATTTGTATAGTGTTGTAATAACCTCTTGTAGGGGCCGCAAGGTTCCCTAGACAATTACAGGACAGGCCAGACGAATCTGGAAGGAGAGGCAGGAAGCTTACTCAGTGACCAAGAATGGATGTAAGAGATTTATTTACCAGGGACAGTAAAAACAAGATATTGATTTTCTACAATGCGAAAGGACAATAACAATAAACAACAAACAATACAATTAGGGCCAACAATTGGTTGAACCAAGAACAGAGGGTTAACCCCTTTGCATACCAGTCCTATGTGCACTTGGCCGAGATGATGAAGCCTGATGAACCAAGCCTGGGCTTTCCTCTGCGCCGGCTGATCAGCTTGTGGGCATTGACCCCACAAAGCACTTGTTACAAACAGCCCGTAATGGGGCATCCCCCGGATGAACAACACACAAAGGAGGAACACTGCTAGCTGGACAATGAGGAACTTAGCAATCTCCCACGACTCCGGGCAAGAAGCTGAAGACTTCTTGTCGATAGATGGTTCCCTGGGTGATCCACTGCAATGACCACTGGCAGGTTCCCAGCCCCAGATGATCTCTCAATAAGGTGACTGCTGACGAAACGATCTTCGGGCTACCTCTGTGGGGTGACATGGGCACGCGCACACTTACGGCCAGCCGGCAAAATAATAAAAGGGCATGCACGACGTCAACTGTGGTCCCAGACGCTTGAGCCAGAGTGGTTCCAAAGCTGACTCACTACTGGATACCTCTCTAGTGGCTCTCTACCACTTACCGTTGCAGGGCTGACGATGGAACACTTGTGTTGGGACTTTGGCACAGGCTGACATAACTGGGGGTGGTTCTGCTGCATATGGTGGCTGGGACGGGGACCTCCCTGGGTCAGCGTCAGGCTCTGGCAAGACTGGTCGTCGCGTACACTGGGATGGAATTCAATAACAATTACAGTTAGCAGCAAACAGTTCAGTTTTGTAAGCAGACAGTTCAGTACTTGCAAAGGGTACAGTCTCTAGGGGGCACTAGGCAGGCAACAGTGCAATTCAGTTTAGATGCTGGGCTACTTAGGCCTTGGGACCATTCCCCCTTCCCCAAGCTGGTGCTGCACTTTTAAGAAAGTTCTTGCTCTAGCTGTTCTGCAGCCACACCCCTGTATTATTAATATTGCTAACTCCCCCTATGCCTGAGACTCAGGAACTCCTAGGCCTGGTTGCTAGACCCTTACAGCTAGCCCCTCCCTCCCAGCAGCCGTCTGAGTGCCTCCGGGTTTGGCCCCTCCCCCTTGGTGCAGAACGGCACCTGCGCAGACCACAGGGGTCTTAACCCCACTGTGCCACGGGTCTGCTCCTTTCCCTTTTTATTCCTTTTCTCCCCAGGGGCTTTTACAATTGTGGCTCTTTATCCAGCCAGAGGCAAGCTACTATTTCCCCAGCCTGCCTTCTGGTTTCCCATTTGCCATAATAACAACAAAACAAAAAATGAATAAACAGCATTTTGGGCTCTGGCCACATCTGGTGCCTTCCTTGGCCTCACTGGGCCCTCTGCCCACTGCTTAATTCCCTTCTCCTTGGAGACTGTCGGTTTACCCCAGGAGCCCACTGTGCCGCCCCCTTGTTCCCGCTAGGACGCTGGGCCTTTAATTTTCTCTGGGCACTTTGTCTGCTGCCCCTTCTTTATTTTGGGCTCCAGACCTTAACCCTTTTCCCACCCCAGCCCAGCACCTGTGGCATGAGTAAATTTCAAGATCGGACCCACTGCCTACTCACCACCATAGCCCGGGTCCGTTATGCTGCTACTGGAGGGGTTGGAGAGGGTGGCCGGGGAGTCACGTTCCCACCCGGCTGCTTAGTGCTGTGTTGTCTTCTAGCGGCGGAACTACAGGGTCCCATGTGCGGTTTCCACCTGGACCTATTTGCAGGGGCACCACTCAGTCCGGCCGGCAGATGCTGCCCTCCACACCATTCGGGGCTCTGGGGGAAGGAGACAGTTCACGTCAGGGAGCCACGCTCCCACCCAACCAACCCTGCCACTGTTGCTGCTGTCGCTACCAGTGCCTCAGGACTGAAGAGGGAGGGGAGCAATGCTGGAGGAGACACGGACACATTCAGGTACCTTTTCTTTGTTCGTGCTCCTTGCATCCTCCACCCTCTACCTCTATCTTCCAACTCTCCTCTAAAGTCACTCCCCAGCCCTTTCCTAGGGCAGGAGAGGTCCTGGCCTCCAGCCAGGGGATTGGGCACACAAGCCCCATCAAGAGGGTCTCCTGCCCATGACCCTCCTTCCCAGCATCGAACGGTGCGAAATAGGACAAAGAGACCAGATGGGGTATGTAAGATTGCGGGGGGGAGGGGGGACTAGCGAGGAAAAGGGAAGAAAAGAAAACATATCCACCTCGGGGAAAGGGCCCCCATTTCTTTGTTGTACCCCCTAACTTCGGGTACTACACTCTTATGTTATTATCTCCTGGGTCGTGCTTAAAATAGGTAAATGTTTTGTCTATTGCACCTACTTGGTAAATAAAACCTAAATAAAAAAATAAGAGTATTTGGACTATACACACTTCTTAAATTTGCTTTTCACATATTTTGTGCATTTTTCTTTGCCATGACGTTACAAACATGAATGACTGATAAGAATAAGACCAGCGATCTAGGAAGTTTTTTTCCCCACCAACTCTGGGGGTACCCCATTACCAACTCTGGGGGTACCCCATCCCCATCACCTTGTTTCCTTCAAGATACTTAACTAGCTTGAAACAGCATCGACTGTCACAACTTGTTCTGTTCGCCTTACAAAGACACTGAGTGTTCCCATGTCTTCTCATCCTTGTACATTCGGAAAAGTTGCATTTGATCTGATGGTGTTATTGCTTTCAGATGTTTGTTATCTCCTGGTCGCCATGTCCCAGTTCATACCCCTGTCTAGTGGCTGTACAGGACCCACCTGGTTTATTTATTTATTTATTTGCTTTTGTTGACCGGGTAAGTCACACTAGACAGCCAAGTGCCTATTTTCAGGTGCGACCCGGGAGAGTTACAAGCTTGGATAACAGGTACAGTGACAAATTGGTATTATACACAAAGAGTATTACATGTCATATAGAGAAATAAAGGTAAAAAGGCAACCAGTAAGAAGACACCCGCCTGGGGGAGGTTACAGACGGCCTGGAAGAGTTAAGAGATAGAGAGTACATATACAGTGAGTGAGTCAGATTTACATACAGTGATATTGCAGGCGTTAACAACAGTAGCATTACATTTAGCCAGTTTCTAGACCAGTGACCAGGAGAGTAAGTGCAGTGGGCTTGGAGTGCGCAGAGACCCCCCATGAGAGGATAGTTCATGGGGCTACAGAGCACAAGGACAGGTGGAGGAGCCCTTCAGGAATGTCCAAAGGGACGTTTTAAACCCTGGATGTGAGGGGAGTGGACCGAGTAAGGGCAGGAAACGAGTTCCATAGTTTGGGGGCATAGTTGGCGAATTCTCGATCACCCACAAGTGTCTGCATTCTGGGAACCAAGCAGTTTAGTACTGCCCTGACCTAGGTGGTGGGAAGAGTTGTCGGGGTTGAGGGCAGGAGCTAGGAGTAGCGGGGTGGCTGTTCTAATGATGTTGTCAATGAAGTTTCCTATTACAAAGGTCGCGATGCTTCTGGGAGCCACTCAAGGCGAGTATAAAGGTCACAGCGGTGTGTCGGGGGGGGGGCGGAGAGAGCAAAGCGGCAGATGCTGTTGTAGGCGTATCCCATTTCAAGAGGTTGGATTTTGGCACAGGGGCGAAGGCCACTGGCCATAACAGAGGGAGAGAGGGAGGAAACGCCCCTGGCCAAGGAACCATCCAATGACGAGGGTAGAGGCAGTTTTTGGCTCTGTATGTGAGTCCGAGTTTAACATTAGTAGCCTTGCAGATGTTTCAGATATGAAGGAAAAGTCCAGCTGGGGTCCCACGAGTAAGGTACGTATGACAGCAGCAGCTATCTGCAAGGGCAAGCCGTCAGCCCCGTGGATTAGAAGGGGGGCAGGGCAGGATTTTGTTCTATTCAGGGACTCAAAGAGCGTGGCCTGGGTTTTTTTAAGGTTGATGACAAGCTTATGCCCGCACAGCCAGGATTGGATCCACTTGAAGTTGGAGTTTAGTTGGGAATTGATGGTGCCGATGTCTCGGGCGCTATCCAAGATGACAAGGTCGTCAGTGTACAGGGTGGCAAGCCCATGGGTGATGATAGATGGTAATTCGTTGATGAAAAGGGAGAAGAGCATCGGGCCGAGGACGGACCCCTGGGAGACCCCGCATTGGACAGTGGTGAGGTTGGAGAGGGTCCTGTTGAAGTTGGTGTATTGCTTCCTATCAGACGGGGTTGGGTTCATACTGTTTCATGCAGTAGGGGAGTGTGTCCCAGAACAAACAGGAAATAGTGCAGTGCCTCCACCTAAAGATAATAAGTTAGCCAGATGTGTGCAGTACCACCCCCTGGTAGGCAGGTGCAACCCTTCCTCCCTCCTCTGCTCCTCTCCTTCCACCACCTACTCCCTTCACAGCTCTGACACCTGCTCTTTCACTCTCCTCCCTGTAAAATGCTCTGCTGGTCAAGCTGCTTTCTCCTCCTGCTTCCCCAAACTGTGGAGCACCCTCCCTGTTGTTATTTGCAATGCTCCCTCTTCCCTATCACTAAACGCCCTCCTCCATGAATTCATCACTCACTCCTGCAGTTGCCGATGATCCTAGGCTAATCCCACTGCTCCTCCCTCCATACTACTCCCTCCCCTACTGCCCTGGCTTATTGGTCCATACTTCCCTTTGACTAGTCCCTTGTACTTGCATTCTCCCTTCCCTCCCTCCCTCTCTCCCTCCCTCATTCTGCTGCCTGCTGCACTTTGCTGAACTGTTGCTATTGATATGCTGAGCTCAAGTCTTAAAGGGCCCTTAGACTGAGGCAAGTTGCGGCAAAAGGCAGCTTGCATCAATACCCAGTGCGCCAGGGACCATACACCTGATTCTCTATCAGGCAGGGTCCCGGCAGCAAAGCCCCTTGGTTTGCAGCAACCCTGGCCATGCGCCAAACAAGTGGCACATTCAGAGGGTTTGCCGCAAGCTGTGGGGCAGCTGTGCACCACTGAAGCACGTCCCTGGTAGCAGGCGGCACCCTCCCCAAGCCCCGAGCCACCATTATTACAAGTAAATCTGCCCTGGTGATCTAGTGCCCCCCCCAAGCCCTGATTCTCCGTTCATACAAGTAGAAATTACCTGGTGGCCTAGCAGACGCCCCCCCAAAAGCCCTAATCCTTATTAAGTAAACTAAAACCTCCCTGGTGATCTAGCTGCCTCCCCCAAGTCCTCTCTCCCAATAACACAAGTAAAAATTCCCTGGTGATCCACCCCAAGCCCCAATCCCCCATTAATACAAGTAAACAGTCTCTGGTGATCTAGCGACCCCATCCACCAAGCCCCGATCCCCCTTTCATACAAATAGAAATCCTCTGGTAGACTAGCGGACCCCCCAGCCCTGATCCCCTGTTATGTAAAGTAAAACCTCCCTGGTGATCTAGCAGACCCCCACAAGCCCCAACCCCAGTTATGAAATATTAACACAACCCTGGTGGTCTAGTGGTCCCCACCACTCCCACCCCAGCAGGCAGTGTCCCACCACCCTGCTCCCATCCTGAAACTGAGATAGCGACTGGCACAGCCCATCACTCACCACCATGACCAGCCACTGACTGAGTTCTCAATGAGCACTTATTGAATACAGTACAGCGCTCACTGAGAGCTCAGCTGGCAGGTGGCTGTGGTGGTGAGCGGTGGGCTGTGCCAGTCACCGGCTCAGTTTTGGGATGAGGGATAGGGGGGTGAGACACTGCCTGCCCAGGTGGGAGGGATGGGGGACCACTAGACCACCAGGATGTGTTATTTTATAAAGGGGATTGGGGCCAGAGCCACTAGATCACCAGGAGACGAATTTGACATAACGGGAATCAGGGCTGGGGGCACCAGGGAATTTCACTTGTATTAACGGGGGATCGGTGCTTGGGGCCTCTAGATCACCAGGGCAGATTTATTTGTATTAATAGGTGATTGAGGCTTGTGGGGGAGCTGCTACATCACCAGGGACTTAGTAACAGGGGGATTGGGGCTGGGAAGGGGGTGGCCACAGCACAGCGTCACACATTATTTAACTCTCCCAAAGGGCAAATGTCTAAATACCTTTAGGTCTAATGGCACATAGAAATTTGCCCTCTGGGAGAGATTTGAGAATCTTGATTTAGGGGATTTGGCAGCCTGCATCTGCTGCAAACCCCTAGTGCCATGCCGCAGCTCTGCACAGACAGTGCAAGCCCCCTCTGGTGCATGCAGCCTGCGGCTGATGCAGGCTGCATTTGAGAATCGCTCCCAGTGTACCTTTTGGCTCAAGGGGCACTTTGTGCTATTCTTTGTGGCACAAACCCCTTGTGCCATGCTGGGAGCCCTGAGAATCGTGCCTGTTACATTTTGCACTACTTACTTTTGTGTTTCTTCCATCTCAGTTATCTACTACAAAATGTTTACTTTTTATAATTATTGTTTTATAATCATAACATTACTTATGTAACTTTTTACTGCACTCTCCTCCTCCCCTTCCCCCAGGACACATCTGGAAACTAGCTGTTAGCTTGCAGTATGTTTTCCTGGTGAAACTCTTGAAATAAATAAATACATACAGTACCGACCCACCTCCCTACACTGGACTAAACCTCCCCCACAGGGGCTAATAAAACAGTTGTTACCTTCACAAATAAATACTTTAATCAGGTTACATAAAGTCAGCGCACACACAGAAGTGAAATTCAGCAAATTTACAGGGCTTTTATTTAGGGACACATGCCTGAAAGCTGGAGGAAAAGAGGGGGTTAGGCAGTTACAGTTCACTTTGAGCATTCCCACCTTGTAGCAATACCCCCTGGGAGCTACTGTACTGTAGATCACTACCACCCTCTCAGATCCCACACGGTCTATGAAGCACCAGCCCAATCAAGGGGTACAAAAAATACATTACCCTACACAGCAGGGTGTGGACCACTCTTCAGCAGGAACCAGTACTAAAACTAAGATTTCAAGTACGACACAAGAGTAGTGACTCTGGATGTCCAAGAATTACACTAATGTCCTGCTCAGTGCAGGCCTGGTAGCTGTGCTACCCGGGTTCTTTCAGTGGTGCACTTGAAATTTAGCAAGCCTGCAATTTAACCCCTGCGCAACCTACGCCTCTCTCCAGACCCCAGTGGGTCTGCTCACTCCAACACATCTAACCATTGAACAGATAGATCAAGGAATTGAAAAAAAATCATGGAAAAGTGGACTGTCCCAGACATCCCACCAAGGGATACACTACTGGACATTATAAATGAATTTTAATGGGCCGGCCCATTGGCGCAGCGGTTGGATTTCTGCTTGCGATGCCGGCAACCCAGGTTCGGGAATGGACCTTGGTCATTGGAGGGCCGGCTGGGGGAGAAGTACCAAGCA
The DNA here is from genome assembly GCA_016271365.2 of Neoceratodus forsteri. Classification (NCBI taxonomy): domain Eukaryota; kingdom Metazoa; phylum Chordata; order Ceratodontiformes; family Ceratodontidae; genus Neoceratodus; species Neoceratodus forsteri. The sequence continues at coordinate 876,813,234 of CM028130.1, forward strand.
TCCCATGGACTGCCCTCCTTCTTCGGGGGAGGGTGCGGGGTGTGTCCGGTGCTCGAGGGACCCCTGGTGGAGGCCAAGGTCACCCCAGTGACAGGCCCAACAAGGCACTGAGGGGGCAGGACGGATGCTGGCGTCATTGCATGCTCCCGCCCCTGCTTAAATGGGGAAGAAAAATGCTGCCTTCCACCACCTCAATGAAGCTCGCCCCAGGCTGCAATTGGCTCCCAGGCCGACTCCCGCCCTATCCTGTTGATCACGGCACCTCTGGCCCGGGTGCCATGACCCCGCCCTGGGGGAAAAGCCAAGGGGTACCGGGAGGGCGACTAATATGGGATGCTGCAGCCGAGGGTCTGTGACCAAATGGATGGCTCTGGTGGTGGGGGTGCCAAAAATACTAAATTAAAAAAATAATAATTTTAAACAATGTCAAATAAAAATATTTTCTGCTTTTTTATTGATTAATAACTACTAATGGATTTCAGTGTGTTTAATATTAATTACAGCCAAGTAAAATACTTGGGCACCTGTTTTGTATTAATTGATTAACAACTTACAATGTAATGGCTATTAATAAATTAATTTTTCAAGTTTAAAACTTAAGTACTTCATTTTCAATTTTTTGTTTTATTTTCTATTTTTTCTTTAACTTAGAACAGAGTTAGTTACTGAGAATAGATTTTTAATCTCTCAGTCTTGCTGAAGATTATGAGCACTAAGTGTGACCTTTTCAACTTCTGTCACCTGCCTGGGTACTTTCCACTGGTAAAACAGGCAGTATATTTTTAACTGCTCAGTCTAGCCATAAGCAGTTAGCTGGGGGTCAACCTTGTCTTGTCGAGTAAACAACTAACCACACAAGCAGTCAGCCCTGTCCTATTGGGCAAATAACTGACCACATGAGTACTCACAAGCAGTCAACCCTGTTCTGTTGGGTAAATAATTGATCACATGAGCAGTTAACCTTGTCCTGCTGAGTAAACAACTAACCACATGAGTGACCAGGTGTTCACACCTCTATCTAGAGTGTGGTCTTTCTCAGGCTATGTGCCTCACTTGAGAGCACAGTTTTATTTTTTTTATTTGGGAAACTTCCCCGGCCATCAATGACACAAATTCCATGACGTCAGGCCAAGGTTACAGCCCAAATAAATCCCCATATCAATCAGATGTCTTTGGGTCACTGACAGCCTTCAACATCTGATCATCAATTAGTGCACACCTGGCTTGTAAAAACTGCCAAAAGCAAAAACTATCGAAGTATCTGGCCGTCCTATTTTCCTGACTTGACAAGACTATAAAATCCACAGAGATCTAAGTCAAGCTAAGCAGAAGAAAGAATGGAGCTGTAACAGCACATCCTTCTGTCAGGACCTCGCTTGGGATATCAGGTTATGGCTTCAGGTGGGTGAGTTGTTTTTATCTTTGCCGAGGAGTAGAGAGGGATGATCCTTGCATTTATGTTTGTATTTTATGAGGCTTCCTCTTCAGTCGAAAAAAATAAATTGTTGGTTTGCACTGCTAATCAAAATGATGTTAATTTTGTATACAAGTTTTAACTCAAAAATTAAGACAATATGACATTTCCTGGTATTTCTTTTTGATTAAATATTTTTACTTATAAAGTTGTTGACTTACAATACAGGGGTAAAAATTGTGACCACTGATATATAAGCTGAACAACAATATTAAAAAATAACTGAAAAGGTTTAGGATAAGGTAACGACTATGATTGAACTAGGATGTTTATAAAGTAGGAATAATCTAATTGGACACCCAGCCATGTGCATTATCAAGCACACCCAGTTAGACTTCACCCTAGGCAAGCTAAATTTCTAAATAGGGTGGTTGTTCCCGCCGGTTCCAATAAATTATTCTTGGATCACAGAAAAACCCTTGGAGGTCATGTCAGGAAACCCGACCTAGTAAATATCCTGACACATCACCCCCCAACATGCCATGGCGTGCTAGCACAATTTAAAGAACTTGAAACATCAAATGTTCAGAAAACCCAATTTTGTAATACCAACTAGGTAATTCTAATCCAAAAGGGACAAGTACAAAGGACCCCATCCAGCAGCAGCTCAGACAAGGTGGGAACCAGCATACAGCAGCAAGTTGGACAGCATTCGGCAGTAGGCCCCACTAGCCTGGACATGAATCACTTCAGTCTCTCTCAGATGCTTGGCAGCAGCACAGCCCTTCTGGCTCAATGGTCACAGCACAACATCCTTCTGGATCAACACTCACAGCTCCCAGGCACACCACACAGTGGCTTCACAGTTCCCAAGGAGCCCAGACCCCAGGAGTGACTGCCACCATCCAACTCCCCTCAGGGCACATGCACGCACATGACTCCCCTTGTCGAGATTCACCCCACCTGATAAGGGCTAGTAGGCTCCACCCAGCTCTGCAGCAGCTTAATGGAGGTGCAGGTCTCTGTCACCGATTCCTAAGCTCCACAGCTTTCTTCAGAATTTGGACATCTCAGATTCTCTTACAGAAGCTTCGTTCTATAGGTTCTCTTCTGGCACAGTCACACAAATATAAGCCCAGAATGAGGGTCACAATATTTGAAAGGATGAGTCCAGGACAGGTCTTACAAGATCTGGGCCTGGCTAGACCTCCAGCTCTCACAATCAGCAGCAGGTCTGATTACCTCTGAGTTTTGCTTCAACTGTCACAAGCTCCTCAAGAGCCCAGGAACTACTCCCCTTCAACTCAGTGTCCTATTAGTCAGGGTAGGGCTGTCCCTCAGTCTTTCAGCCCTGTACTGCACTTTAATTGGCTCTTTTAGCCTTTTCTGGGCCCTGTATTTTGTGTGATGGCCACGGTGATGTGCTGTAGCCCTGCTGGGCTAATATCCAGTCCATCAGTGGTGGCAGTGGGTGCGAGATTGTCATCACTGCCCAGGGTAGCATGATCGAGGAGTGCTGAAAAGGAACCCCTTGCAGTACATACTTGTCTTTTTTTTTAATGCTTTTTATGGCTCCTCCATGGACCTGACAGGTTGCTCTGGCCCTCCCTTGGAGGGACTCGTACTCCGACATGAATGCATTGGGTCATCATGGACCCCGTTGGCTCCCAGACAATTTCCGCCTGTTTTCTCCCCAGCACCTGAGCCATGCAGTGGGTGAGGCAGCCTCCCATGCCTCCGTGGAAGCAGCCAGATGCCCTGGATGGATGCCCTCCCCTCATCTGGGTGATGCGCCTGTGCTGACACCCAGTCATCGCAAGGTATCAGTCCACAGTGTCACTGTCCCCCCTCCCTGAGGGAGGGGAGTGGTCTATGGATGCTCAATCCTTCCTCCCCCTGCCGACCCCTGAGCTACCAGAGTCCATTCCCGAAACCCGGGTCACTGGCATGGCACGATGGTGTGGTGTTCAGCGCCTCAACCCTCTGAGCCATTGGGCCGGTCCACACTCCAGTTCTTGGAAAGAATAGCTGGATGTCCTTGTGGCATTGAGAGGCCAAAACAGAAGAGGCATTCTATAAGTTGTTCTTGGTCCCCGCATCCAAGATCAGGGGACTAGGAATGAAGAAACGCAGCTGCAGCAAGAAGGAGGACAGGTGCAGGAGGCACTAAACATTACATGCAGCAAGACTCGCTCTCAGTCAGCATTCGGGAGGGTGGCAAACGCAGTTCAGGTAAGGCCCTCTCTCGAAGTGGGGGAGAGGGTTACAGGAGTGAAGCATAGTGGGCAAGGTATACATTTACAACATATAAAGTGTAGTATCTCCACAGGACTGTGAACAGTTAGGGGTTGTCAGTCTGTAAACAAAGAGCTGCATAGTTTCTCAGTCTCAGGCCTCCACATCAGACTCAAGCTCAAAGGACTGACCTGCAAAGTAATCTTTTATTTTTATTCAGTTTTTGCCTGCCTCCTCCAGGTCAATGAAAACAAAAGCTTTACCAGCATATGCTACCTGGAGGAACACAGGCAGTTGAAGCACGTGCAAAATACGTCAGCTCTACTGCGTTAAATGACTTCTGACGTTGGCAGGTAGAAAAACTCAAGTCCAGAAAACAGAAACAACAAATTCCATCAGGTAAAAGTTATTGCCATGTTGTCTGGCAGCCATTAATATGTGATCTTGAATGTGAGGACCCCCATTACTGTCAACAGTGTTCTTGAGAGCTCTGTGTTAGTCGGTTGCTGCCATGGAGTGATCCTATAGGCTTTAAAAATGTGTCCCTCTAACTCGATCCCCAGAAGGAAGGGTACACAGTCTGAGCCTTCCAGGCATATGGTATGCCCAGTATTCATAAATCTGACATTTGCGCCCCATTCTCTAAATGTTTGATGCGCCATCTAAGTATGCGATATCTTACTGCTAGGATATTTAAATTTCCCTGACATCAACTGGGAAAATCTATCAGTGATTAGTCATAAGAAACAGTTGTTCTTAAACACGTTAATAGAGAATGGTTTATACCAGGTAGTTAACATACCCACTATATTGAACAATATACTTCCCTTAGTCATAACTGACAAAACAAAAAATATACAATTCGTAGAATCACTAGGAAACAGTGACCACAACATTGTAATATTTACAGTCACATTAAGAACAAAAGAAATGAAGGGTTGTACCATTATGAACAAGCATTTGTCAATGCCGAATGTTTGCTTGCTGGCATTGGCATTGGTAGTGTAGGAGTCAGAGAGCTGCATAATAGGAATGGCAGTGAAGTATTGAATTGAAGCCAACCCCACCACCACCCTGCAGAGACTGACAGGCATTGGGGTGTGTCTTTGGGGCGTCAGGCATAACGGCCATGCCATTTCACCACACCCTACCCTGCACACACCGACAAGTGTCACGGTGTGCCTTGGGGTCTTTGGGCCTTATGCTCACCCCATTCCATAAGGAAACACGGTGAGATGGGTGCAGTATAGTAGAAGGGGGTGAACTTTGGGGCCGAAGAATCCAAGGCACCCCTCGATGCCTGTCACTGGCTGCAGAGTGTGGGTGGAATGGTATGAGCATTACAGGCGACAATCCTAAGTCACACCCCTAATGCCTGTCAGTCTCTACAGGGTGGGGCGTTATGGTCAGAAGCCCTAACGCCCCAGGCGTTCATTAATATAATCATCTGCTTTTTCAACATGTTTTTTTGTGAACCCCACCTCATGAACAGTGGCAATATGAGTTCGTTAGCGGAAAGCCGATTTTGCACAGCGACCATGTCATTTGGCAACACAGGTGTGAAAACACATTTTGAACAGGATGTGAAAAATGACAGCTGTACTGTTCATGAGGAGGTGTAAAATGGCAATGTTGAAAATCTGGAGTGAAAATATAAAAAAACTGGTGAAGTCACAAGCGTGCATAGAAACTGTAATTAGTTTGGGGACTGTTTACAGCAGATTGTCAACACAGGCATTTTGGGACCTCCGCTCATGAACAGTGTCACTGTGATTTTCGTAATCTGTCCCAAACACTGATTTCCCACAGTGACCACGCATTTCTGCGCCGGAAGTGCAAAAACACATTTCGGCCAGGGTGTGAAAAATGACAGCTGTACTGTTCATAAGGATGTTGGAAAAATGCCACTGTAGAAAATCTGGACTGAAAATATTACAAATTCATGAACTTACGAGGTCGTGGAAACTGCACAATGCGCTCGTAGCAGAGTCATTTATGGACTTTTGTCACCAGATTTTCAACATAGCCATTTTAAGACCTCTCTGCTCATGAACAGTGTCACTGTGATTTTCTTAATCTGTCCGAACATTGATTTTGCACACGAACATTATGCGCTACATGTGTGAAAACACATTTTGGGTGAGATGTGAATAATGACAGCTGTACTGCTCATAAGGAGGTGTGGTAAAATGGCAATGTTGAAAATCTGGAGCAAAAATATTAAAGCGTTGTGTTACAAGCGTGTGTAGGAACTGCGATAAGCGCTTCATAAAACAGTCACTTTGGGATTTTTTTCACCAAATTTTCAACCTAGGGTTTTGGGGGGCCTACCTCATGAACTGTGACACTGTCATTTCATTACTCAGTCCCGAAAGGTGGTTCCATGCGGTGACCACAAAATCACCTTTTGGGACCAAATAACAAAGTGACAGTGACTGAGTTCATGAGGTGGGACCCAATAACCCCATATTGAAAATTTGGTGAAAAAATTCCCAAAAATGGCCGAGATATGCACCAAAGTTGAACAAAAAACATTTATGTCATTATATAGCTTACCGGCATTTCTTCAGTTCACAGTTGGCTTTGAAGAGTGCAGACGTGTTCCCGGTCCACCGGAGATCGTCGCGCTGGGCTCCAGAGGTAAGTAAGGTAAGGGGGGGTGTGGGGAGGTGGGTGTGCAGAGGGTGAGCGCAGATTGGGGGAAGGAGGTAAGACAGTCAATGAGGGACCGTTTTTTCTTACAGGCTTTTTTTTTTCCTTTTTCAGGAAGACAACGCGGGACTTTTGCCACGCTGGGGTGGGCTCCTAGCGTGGCATCTGGACTTTTTTGGGGGGAGGCCAGTGGAGCCGACGGGGGATTGGGCACCCCCGTTGGCCATATGGACATCAGACTGTTGCCACGCTGGGGTGGGCTCCCAGCATGGCAGTTGGATGGTTGTTTTGGGGGGGGCCAGTGGAGCTGACAGGGGATTGGGCACCCCCATGCGTGGCAGTTCGACGGTTGTTTGGGGGGGCCAGTGGAGCCGTCATGGGATTGGGCACCCTTTTTGGCCATATGGACGACGGACTGTTGCCACACTGGGGTGGGCTCCTGCATGGCACCTGGAAGCCTATTTTGGGGACAGTGGAGCTGACGGGACTCCAGCACCCCGCCGCCATACGGTGTGCGGGTGGGGGGAGTGCATGAGCACGCTGGGATGGGCTCCCAGCGTGCTAGTAGGTGTTTGGGTTGGGGGAGGAAAAACTGTCTATGACAGACAGTTCAGAGGCAGTGTGACATGCAGGCAATTTGCATACTGCCGACGACGACAGTATGCAAATTGCCTACGCATCACCACCGCTGATTGCAGCAGTTTTTCACTTCCAACTGTACGCCACTGCATCTGAACTGCTGTCATAGACAGCTCAGACATGTATTGGTGCACTGAGACAGCGACTGCAAAAGAGGGCAGGGCATTGGAAGCTGAGTGGCACACTTACAAAAAGTTGTATGGTGGCACTGTTTTCTGCACATGCATGCAAGCAAACATAAAAATTACTCTAGGGCACATTATGGTGCTGTCATCAAGTCCCTAAAGGAGTAGGACTGTGAAACAACTTGTAACACAAATCATGTAAATTCCTTTTGGACAGATATTAAAAATTAAATCTTGACCCTAGAGAAGGCCCATATACCAAACAAACAAATTTATAATAAGAGAGGAAAGGTGCCCAGTGGTTCTCTGGTAAAATAAAGAAACAGCTTAGCAAAAAAAAGAACGGCTTACATTGCAATGAGACATGACAATATAAGCTACTATAGAGAGTTATAAAAAAGGAACTCAAGGTCAGTAAGCAGCTAATTAGAAAAGAAAGGGAAAAACTAGAGCTTAGAATAGCCCACACAAAAGACAATGGAAAGTCACCTACCGGGTCAATATGTCGTATGCTTAATAGCATACGACAGAACCGCTAAAAAGAAACAGCACAGTACATGACAGCAAGAGGGTGCAATATCGCAAATGGTTCTGTGCGCAGTACTGCACCCTCTCACTGTCCCAGGCAGAGGATAAGACCTCTGTTGGGACAGGCTTCCAACAAGCAGCTGCTGTGGCTTGATGAGATGAGCCACTGGTAGCAAGGGACACAGGTAGAGCATTTGGGACTGGGTTTGATTCCCTGGTCCCAGAACATAGAAATGTTCTTTTTTTTCGCACTTTGTGTGATATTTACTTTAACCCCCCCCCCAGACTTAGTTATTTTAGTTGAAAGGGGGTTTGGGGTGCAGCCCCAGCCCCTCATAACGTGGGGTGCGGGGGGCAGAGCCTCCCACCAAAACAAAAAGACTTATGCTACATGCAAGAAATCATGCTGTATTGACAATGTGGAATATGCATGCAGCATAATGTCTTGCGACATTATGGCCCCCATGCCAGAAAGTCACAGGACCACTAAATGATGGCACAGTTGAAGTCTCAGACCCAAAACAAATGTCTGAGGTGTTTAACAAGTATTTTTGTTCCGTTTTTGCCATAAGGATGGAACTTAGTTAAGTAAAACAAGAACAGATAAGAATGGTACAGCAGGTCTGTCTGATTTCATAGACCTAACAATTACCCCAAGAGAGGTCAAATAACACCTAAATAATATGAAAGTCACAAAATCTGCCGTACCAGATGAACTCCATCCTAGACTATTGAGGGAAATAAGGTAGTGGATTGCTGAGCCTCTGGCAGTCCTGTTTAATAGGTCACTGGTGACAGGTGAAGTCCCAGATAATTGGAGGAAAGCTACAGTAGAGCCAATATTCAAAACAGGAGATCAGGCAAGTCCATCTATTGACCCGTACTTTAACCTCCATACTGGGTAAAGTTACGGAAACACTGATCAAAGAGAGGCTCCAAATCGATATGAATGATTAATAAGAGTGTATCTGATAGCAGCCAACACGGCTTTAAAAAAGAACAGATCATGTGCAACTAACATATTAGTGTTCTGTGAAAAAGTAAGCAATGCCCTTAATGCCAATGAACATATGGATGTTATTTACTTAGATTTTCAGAAGGCGTTTGACAAGGTCCCACATCACTCACTAATCCAGAAACTGGGTAGTTTGGGTCTTGACAATAGGATAGTGAAATGGATTTCTAGCTGGCTACACAATAGAACTGTGAGGGTGAGAGTTAGGGGATACCTTTCAAAGCAAGGTGGGATTACTAGTGGGGTCCTGCAGGGTTCTGTGCTGGGCCATTTTCTGTTCAACCTGTTCATTTCTGACTTAAACGATGATGTCGAGAACTGGACGGTTAACTTCGCTAATGATTCAAAATTGGGGGCCACGGTTAAAATGAAAGAACAAATAATCAGTCTTGAAAAGGACCTCAAAGTAATGGTGGGGAGGGAGAACCTAGCGGACATCGAGGAACTGTAGGAGGTAATGAAAGAGGGAATCTTGTGGGCAATAGAGCAATGCATAAAGAAGGTGAGTAAGAAACAATGTGGAAGAAGGCTGCTTTAGTTCACTAAAGAGGTGGCAGGAGCAGTAAGGGTAAAAAAGAAAGCCTTCATTGCATACAAAGAAACTCAAGGAAGGGAAGAAAGGGAAGTATACAAGGAAAAGCTTCGGGTGGCAGGGCAAGCAGTCAGGACAGCAAAATCAGAGATGGAAGAGAGAATAGCGAGGGAGGCCAAGTGGGGGGGGAACAAAAAGTATTTTAGGTACATTAGTGAGAAAAGGAAATGCAAACAGGGAATAATGAGACTAAAAGGGAAGGGGGCCTCAATCGAAAAGGATGAAGATAAGGTGGACTTGTTAAACAGGTACTTTAGCTCAGTCTTCACTGTCGAAGAGGAGGGAAGAGGACCAGCAATGAGGGATAAAGAAAAAGAGGGCAGGGAGGTAGACACAAGTCCTTTTATGGGAGGTAGGGTATTGGAGGAACTAAGCAAATTAAGGGTAGACAAAGCAATGGGTCCAGATCAACTACATCCCAGGGTGCTCAGGGAGTTGATGGAGAAACTTACGGCACCACTCGCAAGGCTATTCAGTCTGTCCCTAGAAAAGGGGAAAGTATCAGACTGGAAAAAGGCAGACGTGGTGCTGTTGCACAAGAGTGGAGGGAGGGAGAATCCAGTAAGCTATGGCCCGTTCAGTCTTACCTTCGTGGTGGGTAAACTAATGGAGGCCCTCATAAAGGAAAGACTGGTGCAATATCTGGAGGAGGGAGGGCTCTTGGACGACAGCCAACACGGGTTTACAGGAGGAAGATCATGTTAGACTAACCTGATCGAGTTCTTTGACGAGGTGACGAAGATCTGCAATCAGGGAAGGGCAGTGGACATGGCCTATCTGGACTTTAGTAAGGCCTTCAACACCATCCCTCACAGGATGCTAATAAACAAAGTGGGCAGCCTGGGGGTAGGGAGGAAATTAAGAAATTGGGTGGAAAACTGGCTAGAGGGAAGAACTCAAAGGGTGGTTGTCAATGGTGCTCACTCCAGGGAGGAAAAAGTGACAAGTGGGGTGCCCCAGGGGTCAGTACTACACCTAGTACTGTTTAACAACTTTATAGGGGATATTACGGAGGGTCTGCATGGGAAGGTGTGTCTCTTTGCAGACAACATGAAGATCTATAATAGAGTGGATACACCGGGGGTAGAGAAAATGAGGGAGGATCTGGGCAAGCTGGAAGAGTGATCAGTGAGGTAGCAACTGAAATTTAATGCAAAGAAGTGCAAAATTATGCACATCGGGCATAAAAATCCAAAGGCAAGCAATAGACTGGGAGGAAACTGAAACTACAAAGCAGGAAAGAGATCTGGGGATCATTATTTCAGATAACTTAAAGGTGGCAAACCAGTGCAACAAGGCAGTGGTGAAGGTAAGCGTAATGCTGGCATGCACAGGGAAGGGTATCACGAGCAGGAAAAGGGAGGTGACCATGCCGCTGTACAGATCCATGGTCATGCCACACCTGGAGTACGGGGTACAGTTCTAGAGACCGCACCTACAGAGGGACAAAGACAGAGCGGAGCGGGTCCAGAAAAGGGCTACCAAATGGTGCAGGGCCTACACAAGATATCTTATGAGGAACGAAGGGAATAAACAGTGTGAGGGAAGGGAGCATTTTCAAAATGAGTGATAACAAGGCAACAAGGAGGCACAGCTTAAAACTGGAGGGAGGCAGTTTCAGGGGAAGTGAGAGGGGGCAATTCTTCACTGAGATGGTGGTGGGTCTCTGGAATAGGCTACTGGAGTGGGTGGTGGGAGAATTCAAGACGGCATGGGATACCAATATGGGACTGAACAGGAGAGGCAAGGGTACGATAGAATGAAGGGAATAAGGGCACTATGGCAAAAGAGCCATGGGGAGGAAAAAGGGAAGACTAGATGGGCCAAGTGGTCCTTTTCTGCCGACAGATTTCTTTGTTTCTATAAATGGACACAAGTAAATATCATGAACTTCAACTCAGACAAATGTGTGATCATGCACCTTAGGAAAAACAATAGCAACAATTACCACAATTTAGCAGGAAAAAATGTGGGAAAAAGTAGTAGTAGCAGTAGTAATGATTTTATTCATCTAAAATGACAACATAAAACAATCCCAATGAGTACACAAGTACACTCGTTTTCAAGGGACACCTTCTGAAGTACATTTCCTGGTTACAGTATAGGGAAAAAGATTTTCAAGACATACAAAATACAAAAAATACAAATACATATACTTAATAAATATATTTCCATATAATAGATCACATCCAACTGACCACTAAATTACCCTTCTATTAATAAGTTATCCATTTTCCCATGCTATACAACATTCATGCAGTTCCTCACTTTGTTTGTGATACCACTGCCTAATTTTAGTCCAACTTATTTTAACTTTGTAAGATCCTAGGTCAACAGGCACATTATTCCAGGTTTTTGGACCCAGGTAAAACAGCGTTGCACACCCATATCTTGTCCTATACCTTGGCACTTCAAACTCAATATACTGGGCTGATCTCAGACCCTTTTTGTAGGTCTTTACTAATGTATTCAGGTAATTTATTTTTGATGAATTTATACATAATTTTAGTTACATGTTGATTTCTCCTGTTGTACAAATGATCCCATCCTACATCTCTATATGGCTCACAATGACGTGTAAGTCTATGTGCCCCCCTAATATACTTGGCAATTTTGTTATATATACAATCTAATTTCTTCAAATCAGTTTTATTTGCCCTCCCATATATTATGTCAGCATAATCAATCACTGGCACTAACATCGTATTTATCACATGCAACCTGGTATTCCTTGAGAGATTATTTTTTATTCCATACAACATCCCCAATTGTTGCCCCAACCTCCTGACCAAATTGCCTATATGAGAGGACCACTTACAATTCATGTCCATCCATAATTATAAATATTTATACTCATTTACCATCTGTAATATGGAGCCATTTCTTACTTTTATTTCCAAGGGTTTTTTAATATATGGATCTTTATTTTTTTGCTGAAATAATATTACCTTGGTTTTAGTAGTATTCAATACCAGTTTATTTTTAATATAATAATTCTGTATATGATCAAATCCTAATTTTTTTTATACTTTGTTTATTATTTTCATGTAAAAAACTTACACACAACTACCTCATACAGGGTAATAGACATAGTCCCTACATACAGTTGATAGACATAATACGACCCCCTGTATTCTTTTACAGTAGGAGAGGGGGGATAACCAACAATTTTTCAAAGGAAAAGTCCCAGATATGCCAGCCTTCTCAGTGGCCTTGGAATGTCCTTAGAAGGGAGAATTAACAAAGGTAGTAAGACACAGTCATATTGACTGCTATTAATCCAATTGGCAAAATATATTAGAAAAAGGTAATATATGCTATTTCTCAAAGAGTGCAGCACTCCATGAAGGAAACAAGGTCAATAACAGCTGTCAAACAATCAGTATTCGTATATTAATCTTTCTTAATGCTTAGATGTATACTGGGTGTCAAAATAGTAAGGCAAGAAGGCAGTTCAAAGTACATGCAGAGCATTATAGTTGAGATTTGGGAGAAATAAAGCTACATAGCATAGATACGCTGGGAAATAATTATGTGCAAGGTGGATAAAACCACCATAGGGATTACAATGAACATCATCATAAAACCTTCCAATATCAATATGTAGTGAATCCCACAGCTTTTATATCAGCTATAAGCCCCACGCAGAATAAACCCCAAAAATAAATTATTTCCAATGTCCCCCAAGTTCAAGACAACAGCTCTGTGCATCTAATCGAACACAAACTTGCCCGTGTTGAAATCAATCTTTCCCGGACTCAGCACAGATCAACCCTGCATCCATCCTCCTCGTCTGTCTGAAAACCAGGCCCCAAAACTGACATAGAGCTGTTCCATAAATTCACCGTCGGAACCTCCAGAACCCACACCAAATGGGACAGTTATCAAAACCCACAGTGAGCACAGTACCCTACGTGGAAGAGACAATTAGGTCTGAATTCACTGCATCCTGCAAGCGATCTTGTCCCAGCGATATGGCGACAGCTTGGGTCTCCCTTCTTTTGGCTGCCACATGGCCTCGGTGTAGTGCATACTCTCCGTTCAGTCTTACAGCATTCCCCAAAGCAGCGACAGACCATTCAGAATACACCTGCCTCTCCTCGGTTGGAGCCGCAGAGATGACTATGTGCTTCTCCATCCTCGAAAGAGAAGTTTCCAGTTTAGTATCCATACTTTGCAATAAGGCAAGGAGCTGCTGCCATGGACAACTCTGCTGTAATTCCGATTTAGTGGTAGAAGCCCCGCAAGGAGGATCTGCGGCTTTATTACGCTCCCAGCTTTTATTTTAATGGTTGCATAGGTAGAGTTTCTGAAGCACTCCATTGCAAATTTGATATTGATCGATAGCCAGTCAGTTGAGGAATTCTAAGCTAGTGCCAGATCCAACGTTTAAACAGCCAATAACACTTTTTTTAATAAAATATAACAGCTGAAGTGTAGCACGTTTTGGAAAAGCTTCCTGCCTGGAGAACAGCACTCTAGCGCCCCCGAGCAAATGCTAATTGTAATGTGTGTTGTATACAGTGGGGATCCATTCCTGAAACATACATAATAATATCATCAGCATATTGATGATATATTAATTTTTCTTGTTTAAATTCCAAATCATTTGTATATAGATTAAATAAAAGGGGCCCCAGGATTGATCCCTGATGTACCCCTGCCCTATTTGCCTAAAGTCTGAGGAATATGTGTTTAAAAACACTTTTTGTTTCCTACCCCTTAAGTAATTGGAAAACCAATCTACAACATTATCTGAGAATCCCATATTTTTCAATGTATTAATAAGTATACCGTGATTTAAGGAATCAAAAGCTTTTGACAAATCAATCATAATTGCACCTGTTAATAATCCATGATCCATTGCAATCTGAATATCCCCTATTACTTTTATTAATGCAGTTTGGATACTATATCTTTCTCTAAAATCTGATTGATTACTATGAAAGATGCCCTGCTCTTTTACTGTATATACTGCTTAACCTGCTTGGCTACCATTTGTTCACAAATCTTTGCTACCACTGGTATCAGAGATATTGGTCGATAATTACTAATCTCTTTTTTGGAACCAGATTTAAAAATTGGTATTACTTTAGCAAGTTTCCATTCATCAGGTACTTCAGCTGTATATAGTGATAAATTAAAGATTTGAGTCAGGGAATGGGCAGCAACCGGGGCTGCATATTTCAACAATTTACTACTAATCTCATCTAATCCTGTTGCTTTTTTTTCATTAATGTTCATCAATTCTAACTTTACCTCATTAACATTTATTCTACCAAAATTAAAACCTGTTTCGACTCCCTTTTGTTGTCAAAATGCCTTTGTTCCCCTATTAAAGTAACGTCTTCTGTGCCATCTTTTGCAATGCCCATATTCACAAATAGGTCTTTAAAACAATTGGCCACCTCAGAATCCTGTTCCATATCCCTACCATTAATGCAAAAAGTTTTTGGATAACCATTTTTACCCGGGTTTTGTAATTTATGAATTTGATTCCAAAATTTACCAGGATGTGAAAATTGTGTATCTTGTAACACATATTTATGATAATCTACCTTTGCCCTCTTTACTTCCTTTAGATATTTATTCCATAAGGCTCTGTAACTATCCCAGTCTGCCTGAATCTTTGATTTCCTTGCTTTTTGCCATTGGATGTTTCTCCTTTTACGTAAATCATGTAGATTTCTGTTGTACCAGATAGTGTTTTTCAGCCCACAGTACACCTCTCTCATGGGTGCATGCTGGTTACAAATATTATCAAATTCCTCCCTAAAATACTGCCAAGCCTCATTTACGGTGGGAATTAGAGCTAACCTCTCCCAATTCATATTTTCCAAATCCTGCATAAAGACAATATAATCAAAATGCCTAAACGTTCTTTTAGGAACCCAATATCCAGATTTAATTCCTTTTTCTTTAGTTCTCACACACACCACTCCCTGGTGGTCACTAAAGGTATCTAATAAAATACCACTCATTTTATAATTTTCCTTTCTTGTGGTAAAAATCAAGTCCAGGGTTGAAGTGGCCTCACTGACATTACTATTAACTCTAGTTACCCCATTGATTAGCTGACTTAAACCCAGTCTAATAGATAAATCAAGCAATTCATGATCAATTGTAACATGTTCCCAATTTACATTAAAATCACCAATCAGCAGTATTTCGTGAGTTGTTTTTAAATTTGTGTAAATAATCATGCATAATCCCAAATTTTGATTAATGAATCTTGGGAGGTTTATATACACCCATTATCACTATAGGTAGGGAAAAAGGAAAACCTAATTCCATAGTTAGTACTTCAATACCCTGAAAATCAACTTCATTAGGTAAGACTTTGATGTCTAACTGCTGTTTTGCATATAGTGCCACTCCACCACCTTTTTTGTTACGATCTTGCCTAAACATCAGATAGCCATCTATCTCAAAGAAGGAAGATGGAGTCTTTGTACTTAGCCAGGTCTCCAGTAACATGATTAAGTCTACTTGATGTTCTAAGACCCATTCTCTAAAAGCATCTATTTTGTTAACTAAACTGTGCATGTTGAAATGTACAACTGAAAAATCTTTCCCATTTAAAATGTCCATGGAAACTGCTTCTTTTTGTTGTGGATCAGGATTCAAGAGTACATTTCCACTTAAAAACAGCAGTGTGGTAACAAAAAACTAGTTTAACCCATGTTCTCTTCTGTAGGCAGATTCTATTCATAGCCCTTCTAATTATTTTATTATACATACTAACCAAAGAGATACAAACCTGCACTCGTTCTCTAAATCCTATGTGAATACTACTTAATTTAAATAACATTCTATGTACCTCCTGAGACATAACTTGTGGGGATATTAACCAGTTTACACCCCTGCCATGATGTCCAAAAACTCCGTTTGTATCTCTTATAAGTTGTCCATTCTCATAGGCTGTTGTTGTATACATGCAGATTAACAAAAAGAGCAAACTGGTCAATCTAATAATTTTGTGAACATACATACTTTTTAAAATTACTAACCTGGGGATTTGGAAAATGACCGTGGGATTTTAATCACAAGGGATTTTAGTTTTGGAAACCGCTATAATAAGGCCATCAATAAACAACTAAAATCCTGGGTTGTATTAAAAATGCATTTGTGTCCAGAGATAGGAATTGCATCTCAACACTGTACAGAACATATACTAGGCCCCACCTGGATTATTGTTCCACCCTATGGTGTCCGTACCTAAGGAAAGACACAGACAACATCGAGAGAGAGTGCAGCACAGAGCCACAAAAGCGATTACTAATATCAGACATGCCATAGGAAGACAGATTAAAGGAATTAGGACTCTATACATTGGAAAGCAGACGACAAAGGGGAGACATTATACAAATGTTTAAAATCATTAGGGACAGGGCACTTATGGAGAGCTTGAACTTAAAATTCAATAACAGAGATCTTAACCTAAGATCCCAAGACACACAAATTCAGATGGAAAACGTTAAAAAGCAGCTGAGGCCTTTAGGAAAAATTTTAAAAAACATAATATTTAGACCCGAGTCAGCTGTTATTTCATGTATCTTCTTTAAATTTCTATACATTTCTCCTCCTCATTATTTATTACTGAAGCAGTCCCCACAAAAACAAGATCTGTATCCGTTATAGTTCATCTGCCTCTATAGCTTATTCCCTACTTGAAATTATAATGCTCTGTTGTAACATCACATTCTGTTGCCATGGGAATAACTGTGATGTCACAAGCAGAGTATTATGACATCAAGGGCCAGATATTCAAAACTTAGCCCTGGGGCAAAATTAGCACTGCATGGTGTGCCAAATTAGCCCAGAACCATTAGCATGCTATATTCAAAGGAATAGCCTCGGGGCTAAACCTGCTGAATATAGCATGCAAAGGAAGCAGTGCAAACAGGGCTGGGAGTGAAGTGCAAAAACAGCCCGGGAAACAAGACAGTTCTGAATACAGCACCAGGGAAGGCCAAAAAGCAACAGCAGCTCAGTGGACACAGAGATGGAGAAAGGCAGAGCTGCAGTAGCAGGCCAATGTGAGCGATAGTAATGGAGTGAAGCACAACAACAGCAACAGTTAATGCAGGCCACACACAGCAGAATTGTGCCATGCAACTGATGGGTTAGCCCAGAGCAAACACAGTAGCCTGGCACTAACACTTTGCCCAGGGCTAACACATTAGTCCGGGCAAAAATTTGCAATATTCAAAGCTCATATGTAAATTTTTTTTTTTTTTAATTTATTTCTGATCTCGGATTAACCATTTGAGCTCAGAGCTCTTTACATAGGTTCCACGTTAGTACATTTAGAACAAATAGGTGATTATACAGAGGATTGAGACAAATGAGGCAATAGGATTAGAATGAGAACATTTAGGTACATGTGGTCTTTAAACAAAGGAATGCAAAAAAATACAGTGAAAACTAAAACTAGAATAAGTAAACACAGTCAGATACATACAGGAACAGACTAAATAACTGTGCCCAACAGGAAGCCTGTTAGTTGTCAGCAACACAAGGGGGTTAGCGCACAGAAGTGCTGGAGAGACGGGGTGGAGGGGTTGAGCCCTAAATGCAGGGTGTCCGAGAGAGAGCGAGAGATCTGTTTGGCAGAAGGGCAGATGGTAGGAGACGCCTTTGCTAGGTGCTAGCAATGGCAGACACATTGAGATTCCTGTAGTAAATGGTTCTTTAGGTTCTTTTTGAAGGTCCACAGAGCGGGCAGGCTAAAAATGTTATCATGAAGGGAGCTGAACCACAACGGTGCCCGATACGCAAAGGACCGTTGTCCTTGAGATGTCCAACATTTTGGAGTCAGGAAGGACTGCAGTTCCGAATTTCGGATGAGCCTACTTAGGCAATCCATGTGCAAACAGCTACATTTGCATCTCATTATGGGCTGCTTAGCATACATTTCCATGTAGTTTACCTGGTGCTACTCCATGGTGCTCACAGCTCCACCTGTAGGTCGGCCTTGGAATACAGGAGTCGGCTGAGTCCGCTCACAGCTCCACCTGTAGGTCAGCCTGGGAGTACAGTTAGGAAGCCACAGGCAATGGGTATCAGCAGGTTCACTCAATGCAAACCTTTCACCAGGCAACACTGACAAGTGGGACCCAGTTGCTCGGAATGAGGGACAATGAGGGACACTGATCCCCAGAATGTGGAACACAACGCCAAACAGGGAAAAACCCACATCCCACTGGAAGTCAGGAACACTGACTGTACAGATGCTACAGTATATGTAGCACCACAGCCCATGGCATAGTCCACTAGGACTGCAGGATGCACAGCACATCCACTGTGTGTCCACCACTGTCCCCATGAGGGACATATGCAGGGCTGGGCAAGTATGTAGGGTACAATGTGTGGTGTCCCTGTACTGAATATATATGTATATCTCCAGTTGCCCAGGTACTCTAATTCCCCCCCATCAATCCCTGATCCCCCACACAGACTGCAGTCTACCATGCCATTCCCTGGTAGTCCAGTGGCCCCCATATATCTCTCATGTGTCCCTCAGTATGAGGGACATCCCTCGTTGTACCCCTCAAAGTGCCCTGTCTCTCAGTCGTCCCTCATGGTAAAGGTGCTGCACACACAGATACTGTGATGTACAGTCAGACTGTAAAGCAGTAATTAATAATACTCCCAGATGCTCCAGAACATACACACTGTGTGCAAATAAGGGCAATGGTGTCCACAGTGTCCCGAGCTTGTATCCCCATGATTGAGGATGTGTCACTCATTATGAGAGCCAGTGTCCCTCACTGTCCCCCAGGTCGAGTGTCCGTGTCCCTCTCCCTCCTTTCAGTGGCAAAAGATTGACAGGTATGCCCCCTACCCACCAAGATTCACAGCCCGTCCCCAGTTGGCCATTTACAGTTGCACACATGTACTGTAGGGTAACAAAAAAGCATTCCCTGGTGTCTAGTGGTCACCACCGCCAGCCAATCGCTGGCCCATTATGTTGCCTGAACCCCCTCCTCCCCGAGATGCACACCCATCCCCCGTTGTCTGGTTCACAGTTGCACAAATGCACAATATGATTATCAAGACCCAGTATTGCCTGGTGTGTAGTGGACCTCCCGACCCTATCCAGTAGTGACCCCCCCCAGCTCCCCCCATCCACATCCCCGTCAGCCCACTGGCACAGCACTCCACTTAGCTCCATGACCAGCGCCCAACAGAGCACTTGCAATGAATGGCGTGTGCTTGTACGCACGCACATGCTCATTCATTGAAAGCGCTCAGTCGAGCCATCAGCCATGGAGGTGAATGTAGGGCTGTGCCGATGGTCCAGCGGGGACGTGGATGGGGGGGTCACTACCGGATAGGTTGGGGAGAAATATAAAGCTGCTTTGTTTCCAAATATTTTGCTTTTCAAAGTTCTTCTTCAGGCGACAGTGGCTGTTTAAAGAGACAGTCCCCTCAACATATTTTCTTTATACCTGCATAGTTTGTGGGCATAACTATTGATTCCCTCTCTTTTACCCTCCTAATGGCTTCTTAATTTAAATATAAATGAAGTTGCTTCACTCTGCTCTGCTCAGGTGTGAAAAACTGGTTGGTGCCATTTCAAAGTTCATGACCCAACTCAAGCAAAGCAGCATGGGTATTGATGATGTGTAGATGCACATACCAGTAGAAGCTCTACAATGAGGCAGTGCTGTCACACAGCTTGGGAAGTAACTGCACTCTTGTCTTGGGTTTGGCAATCAAACTTTTTAAGTTAAGTTCCCTGTTGTTTTCTGTGTGAAAAGTGTGTCTGAGTTGGGAAAAGAAAAGCATTTGAAAGGGTGCTGCTGCTTGCTTTGTTAGTCATCTGATTATACGGTTTTACTGCCAGCAGCTGTCTGTTTGCTGGCTCACAGAGCTTGAAACACCTTTGCTCTCACTGTGCTTGTCTCCTGCTGTCAGAGTTTGCTGAGCAAGTGACCCTTTTTGAGGTTTCATTTCTGATATCTTTTTCATGTGCTAGCCTAAAACAGGGTGACACCAAGTATAAAGGAAATGTTTTACTTCTAAGGCCCGGATATTCAAAGGGGTTGTGCCTGGCACAATGGAGTTGCGGCAGCACAACCCCGCACTGCGCCCAGTGGGATATTGAGAAGGCTGCCTGGCGCAGTGCAAATCACGATCGCCCGGTGCAATGATAATATATCGCGGCTTTGAATGTTGGGGGCGTGCTCATGCATATCGACGGCATCCCGATATTCAGCCCAGGATGTGTGGCACATACAACCGCACAACCCTGCACTGCGCCGCATAGGAGGGCTCAAAGTTGAACCTGTGCAGAGTAGGAACAAATCCCGGCCACCCACAGGTGGGCTGCTGTATTGCAGGGTGCAACACAGCAGCCCAGCGTGGCCACCCGCCCATCCACCCAGAACACCATCCGCAAGCACTCACAACCCTGGTGGTCTAGTGGAACCCCCTGCCCATAGCCGCGATCGTGCGGAACATGGATAATGGGAAATCCCTGGTAGTCTAGTGGCCCTCCCAGTCCCTGACTCCTTGATCGGTATGATACATGACCATCTCTGGTGGTCTAGTGGTCCCCCTTTCCACCCGAGTCCCCGATTCCTCGATAAATGACAATATGACCATCCCTGGTGGTCTAGTAGAACCCACGCGCCCATTGCCGCTAGCGCGGTAAAACACGTAATGTAATGCCCTGGTGATCCAGTGGCACCCCCTACCCTCCCACCCACACAGAACCCTGTGCCCACCCTGCTCCCCCCTGTCATCGGTGGGCGGCTGCATCCCGCCCACATACTGCCCGGCCGCCCGCCGAATGACAGGTACAGTATGGGCTACAAGCTCACTGGTCTCCAGTGTGGACCAATGGGCTTGCAGGGCATACTGTACTAGACAGTCCCAAATATGTGAATGACATTCACGGCAGTACTGGATCCTGACTTGGGGGATAGAGCTAGGGGGAGAGCTCCCCACCACCCCGCTGTGGGGGGCAAGCCACGGGGGTAGCTGTGGAACCCGAATATGGAGCTGTTGAGAATCTCCGGAGGTGGCGGCCTGAGACCCGAGGAGGATGCCTGACGTGTTGAGGTAGGCAGACTGGTGGCCCAAGGGGCAAAAAGTATAATCAAAAAAAAACAAAAAACAGTTGCACTGCACAAAGGCTTGCGCCACTGCCTGGTGCAGTCTGAATATCCCAGCCTTAGTTTTTAATTTTAAATTATGCCTCAGCTACGTTGGATAATTTAATTCCAGAAATGATGAATACTCACCATCCTTCCAAACACAGGGTATTACAGAAAACTAAACTTCTGATTCGGGCACACACCAGCCTTAAGAACAACTCCACCAGCTTAATCATATAATGTATCACATTTATTTAGTTTAAACCACACTGAAATTGAGCATCACTCACGTTTTTCAGGTCCTACAAGACCCTTTAACAAAAGCCTGCTTTTGAGAAAGGGTCTTATAGGACCTGAAACACGTCAAGCGATGCTCGATTTCAGTGTGGTTTAAACTAAATAAATGTGATACATTATATAGAAACACAGAATCTGACGGCAGATAAGGACCGCTTGGCCCACCCAGTCTGCCCATTTCCCTACCTAATGGATAAGCTGTAGATCCTAGTTAACCAGCAGCCTACTTCTTTCTACCCCCACCCCCTAGAATTGCTTTATGGCTGTCCCATGCATGCTTGAATTCAACCACTGTTTTTGACTCCACAACCTCCTCCGGAAGGCCGTTCCATGCATCCACAACCCTCTCTGTGAAAAATATCTTACATTACCTCTGAGCCGCCCCCATCTTCAAATTGTGCCCCTTGTTCTTGCACACCTCTATTTTTGAAAGATGCTACCCTCTTGGACTTTGTTGGTTCCCTTGAGGTACTTGCGTTTCTATCATGTCCCCTGCCTCCTTCCTCGAGGCTATACACATTAAGCTCCTTTAGTCTCTCTTCATATGTCTTCTGGTGCAGACCATGCACCATTTTAGTTGCCCTCCTCTGGATAGCTTCCATCTTGTCTATGTCCTTGCGGAGATTGGGTCTCCAGAACTGCACACAGTACTCCAAATGGGGTCTCACCAGCTGTCTGTACAGAGGATAACAACTTCCTGTTTTCTACTGGTGATGCCTCTCCCTATGCATCCCAGTATCCCCCCAGCCCTCCTTGCTGCCCTCTCACATTGCTTGCCCACCTTTAGGTCATCTGATATGACTACCCCCAGGTCCCTTTCCATTTTTTGTTATTGTTAGTATCTCACCCCCCATTGTGTACTCTTCCCCTGGGTTTTTGTTTCCCAGGTGCATTACCTTGCACTTCTTAGCATTGAATCTAAGCTGCCATACAGGTGGAGTTGTTCTTAAGGCTGGTGTGTGCCCGAATCAGAAGTTTAGTTTTCTGTAATACCCTATGTTTGGAAGGATGGTGAGTATTCATCATTTCTGGAATTAAATTATCCAATATGATTAAGCTGGTGGAGTTGTTCTTAAGGCTGGCGTGTGCCTGAATCAGAAGTTTGGTATGGACTGAATATTTTCATTGAGCACTGCTATCCGAGTGCACACTCTGGTTGTTAATATATTACAGAAAACTGTATGCTACTAGACTAAGACTGTTTATATTTTACCTGTTTTACACTTTCACAACACAAGTAATCCTAACTATTGTCCTAATTTGCAAATACATATGAGGCAGGCGCAATGAATTTTCATAGTCTCTCACCACTTTTTGGTAAGGTTTCCCCTTTTGGGAGTAATAGTACCTTACAAAAACGCCCAATTGTGGAACCTTCCTCACAAAAACATCTGAGCGTGGAACCTCCCATTGGACATTTGGAAGTATCATTCAGAATGTCAAATGGAGCTTGAAACTCTCTGCCACAATCGGCTGCTTCGGAATAACAACCCCACTAGTTTGGCTGTTACTTCCGCACTCTAGAGCATGAGCTGCGTATGCGTGACTCATGCGCATGTGCAGTTCTGCTGGTGCCATCATGTTGTGAATGGCAAAATGCCATTGACCACAATTACGCATGCAAGAGTGTCATGCTTGCGCAGTTGCATCGCTGCCACCAGCAGAAAACCCCTCCCACTGCTGCTGTCCTCCTGCACCAACAACAGGGTCCCCAGTCCCCATGTCAGCATTATGTAGCCCCCCACAACTCATGTGGCACACTAGGAGCCCACCCCAGTGTGCCAAAATGTACTTATTTACCCCACGCCGACATCGGGGGGCCCAATTCCTGTGTCGGCACCATATACCCCCCCTACTGATGTGGCACACTGAGAGCACACTCTAGTGTGCCCAAATATCTTTTTTTCCCACCCGCTGACATTGGGTTGCCCCATCCCCCTGCTAGCATCAAGTACCTATCCTCACCAACTCATGTGGCACACTGGGAGCCCACCCTAGTGCCCAAATGTATATATTTTTTTTCCTGTAAATAAAGAAAACCTTCCTCCACGTGTTTTTTTTTAACCTGTAAAAATGAAAACAGTCCCTCCTATTTGCCTAAGTCCAACTTCTCCCATGCACACCTTGCCACTGAGCATCCACCTCCCCACACACCCCCTTACTCCACACTTATCTCCAGAAGTTGGTGCTGTCATCGTCTCTGGACTGGGACACATCTGCACTCTTCAAAGCCAAACTGCAAACTGAAGAATTAAAGATAAGCATGCTATAATGGCATTCAATTAGGTTTTCAACTTAAGTTGATAAATCAGCCATTTTTTGAATTTTGACCCCAAATTTTCAACATGGGGTTCTTGGGACCCCACCTTGTGAACAGTGTCACTCTCATTTCATTACTGGGTCCCCAAAGATGATTTTGTGGTCACTGTTTATGACGTAGGGTCCCAAAGAGCTCATGATGCAAATTTGGTGAAAAAACTCCAAAATAATGACAGAGTTACAAATGTGCATTGCGCAGTTTCTATGCATGCTCCTAACGTCACCAATTTTTAATATATTCACTCCAGATTTTTAACATTGCCATTTTTGCATGCCTCCTTTTTAACAGTACAGCTGTCATTTTTCACATCCTGCCCGAAATGTGTTTTCGCACCTGTAGCACAGAATGGAACGGTCGCTCTGTGAAATCAACTTTCGGGACAAGAGAACAAAATGACACAGGCACTCTTCATGAGGAGGGGTCTCAAAAATGCCATGTTGAATAATTGGTGCAACACCTCCACAAAATGGCCAAGTTACACCCGGGCGTTCAATAATTTCTACGCACACATGTAACTTTGGTCACTTGGAAGCTCGTCACAGCCCTATCAGCTCTGGCCAGATCTTGTCATACCCTGAGATCAATTCACTCTGTCTGCTATTTTACCTACATTATTTCTTTGATTCTTTATAAAGTGTGTGTGTGTGTGTGTGTGTGGTGGAGGGAGGTGCTCTATTAGTTTCCATGGGGCCGTTTGAAACTACAATTTTTCATATTTTAGATGGCGAATTCAAACAAATTACAACCACCGCTCAACTAACAAGGCCATTGTTCATTGAGCAGTGGCTGTAATTGTTTAATTCACCCTCTAAAACATTAATAATCCTGATTTAAAACATTGCCACATAGAAACTAATGCCCCCACACACACACACTTACAAAGAATTAAAGAAAATAATGCAGATAAAATAGCAGACAGAGTGAACTGATCTCAGGGCATGAAAAACTTACCAGAAAGTGGTGATCAGCTAGAAACTGACATTGCGGGAGGACAATGGTTGGGGACCTTGTTACAGGCCGGGAAACCATCAAAGGTGTTAAAAAACCCTATCCTAGAAGAGACCCAGAGGTCCTGGCACATGAGCATGTCTCTGTCATGAACCCCTAAGGATGCATGGTCCCTACTTTCCAGCTTACCAGACTAAGGGACAACCCTCAGATCTTGGTTGGATGACTTCCCCTACACTGGCCCTCTTGGGAGGACAGGTTAATCCAGGCGATAGGGAACCTTTTTGTACCAAACACAATGGTATTCATGTCCTACTAGAAAAAACAGGAAAAATATCAGCTCCTCAAGCAGGACATTTGGAAATTCTTGCAACTTTAAGGTGTTGTAAAAGCTCTTCAGGCCTCTTAGAGACTGGCGCAGCAGTGGGAATGGCTGGGAGACCTACACAAACCAAGTGGGCAGGAAGGGATTGCTGATAAGGCCTCTAGGACTCTGAGGGATTCGTGTCTGCCTGACTTAGACAACTGTAAGCTCCAATGGCAATAATGTGCACAGGCCATAATATCCCCTGAACTGTGGGCACACTACTTGAAACAAGCCCATACAGGGTACAGAGACTCTCGAAGTCGATTGTTACAATTGAAAATACTGCACTGGGGGTACCGGACTCTGGCACAACTGCACAAGATGGGCCTCCTCCCTAATGCTTGGTGTTGGAGATGCCAACAGAGCCCGGCACGCCTTTTGCACATACTGTGGCAGTGCCCAAAACTGTCCCACTACTGGGCGGCGGTTTTGGCAGACTGTTCCAAGGTCATGGGCCATAGGATTGATCCACCATCCCCGCTTCTATTGCTAGGTGACACCTCAACACTGGAGCGATTAGCTGCTCCCCTGAAACAGTGGATGATGACAGCGCTGATGGAAGCCAAGCGAGCTATCCTTATGAAATAGAGGCAACTACATCCTCTGTCCTTACAAACATATGAAATTTGCCAGCAGATAAAGGCCTAGAGGTCTATCAAGTCTGCTGGAATGTGCAGCTAGCATCCCTTATTCTGCAGCTGTCTCTCCCTTTCACCCTTCCCCTTGTCCTGTCACATCCCCTTTGAAGCAATCCACTGTTCTACTGGATACCATTTCTGCAGGTAGTGGCATGGCATGCAGTGGTGGCACAAGTGGCCATTCTAGAGAGTCTCTCCTACTGCAACCTTAATAAGGGGACTAAATATTATCATAAGTGGGATGCCCATCTTAGCTCTCAGCTATGCTCGGTACCCCCCATCCCAACTGGCAACCCCCCGTTTGAATGTTCTGACACCTAAATATTCCACTGTCTCAAATAAGGGTGCACTACAGTTATCTTGCCACAAACTCTGGGCAAGGAGAAACTGGAGTCACCTGGAACATTTGATTAACTTCTATGTTTGTTTTTAGTAGGAGTGGATGTGAATAATATCCATAGACTGTTCTTTATATAATGTTGAAATGGTAAACTAAAGTTATTCACTGTTTGAGCCAATCTAGTTATACTTCTGAGATGATTGACATAGAAGGTGTTGAATCTTTGATGCTGGTCATACAGCATTACTAGGTAGCACAGTACTGGCGTTTGGTTTTACGTTTCTATACTATGACTGTATACTTTGCATTTTTAGATGTTTTGTCATATCTGAACATTCGAACATATGAAACTGCCAGCAGAAAAAGATAATTTGGTTTATCGAGTCTGCTTGATTTTGCAGCTAGCACCCCTACTCTGCAGCTGCCCCTCCCATGACCCTCCCTTTTGCCCTATCCCAGCCACTCTTGAATCATCCTGTTTTACAGGCCACTACCTCTGCCAGTAGTGCATTCCACTCTGCTACCACCCTTTCTGTAAAGAAACGCCTACTTATTTCCCTCCTATACCTTCCACCCTCCAATCTCATGTCATGACCTCGAGTGTCCCTCCCCATCCTCACCTTGAACAGTCCCTCTCTGCCTGTTCTGTTTATTCCTCTCATGTACTTAAAGGTCTCAGTCACATTCCCCTGTCCCTCCTCTCCTCCAGAGAGAACATGTTCACCTCCCTCAGTCTATCCTCATATGGTAACTCCCCCAACCCTGGATCATCTATGTTGCTCTACGTTGCACCCCTTCCATGAATCTAATGTCTCTCTTTAGGTAGGGGCACCAAAACTGAACATAGACTTAACGGCAGATAAGGACCGCTTGGCCCACCTAGTCTGCCCATTTCCCTACCTAATGCATAAGCTGCAGATCCTATACATCCCAGTATCCCCCCAGCCATCCCTATTGTTTTTTCACATTGCTTGCTTACCTTTAGGTCATCTGATATGACTACCCCAGGTCCTTTCCATTTCTGTTGTTATTTACCCTCCGCCCCCATGTGTATTCTTCTTCTGGGTTTTGTTTCCCAGGTGCATTACTTTGCATGCAGTTTTCCAGGTAGGGTCAGACCAGTGATCTGTATAATGGCAGAATCACCTCCCTCCTCCTAGAGGTTATATCACTTGCAATACAACCCAGCACCTTGTTGGCCAGTGCTGCTGCTGCTTTCCTACACTGTGCTGAGTTGTTCATTGCTCCCGTAATGAGCATCCTCAGATCTTCCTCCTCCTCAGTCACAGCTAGCTGCACCCCCCAGAT
The DNA here is from genome assembly GCA_016271365.2 of Neoceratodus forsteri. NCBI lineage: Eukaryota > Metazoa > Chordata > Ceratodontiformes > Ceratodontidae > Neoceratodus > Neoceratodus forsteri. The sequence goes on from CM028130.1 coordinate 876,840,759, forward strand.
GGTAGCTCCTCCTTGGATTCTTTGCCTCGAAATGCAGCACCTTGCATTTTTTGGCATTGGAATCAAGTTGCCAGGTATTGGACCACGTCTCCAACCTTGTTAGATCTTCCTGCAATCCCTGCCACCCCCCCTTGATCATCCACCACTGCTCTCATCTTGGTGTTGTCTGCAAATAGACTGACCTTGCTATTTATGCCTACCGAGATGTCTGCAATAAATATCCCAAATACCACCGGCCCCAGCACCGACCCCTGTGGGACCCTGCTCATCACTGCTCTTGGGGATGATAATTCTCCTCCCACCACCACCCTCTGCTGCCATCCCTGCAACCAGTTCTCCATCCATCCCACCAATTGTGCCCCCGCCCCAGTGCCTCTTAGCTTACATGCTAGTCTTCCATGTGGCACTGAGTCGAATGCCTTACTGAAGTCCAGGTACAGGACATCCACCGCATGCCCTTTGTCCATTTCCCTGGACACCCAGTCATAGTAGTCCACTAGGTTGGTCTGGCAGGATCTGCCCTTAACAGAGCCATGCTGCTGACTGTCCTGCACCCCACTGACCTCCAGCAGGGTCCCAGCCTCTTCTTCAGGATTGTTTCCATCAGCTTCCCCACTATGGATGTGAGACTCACTGGTCTAAAGTTCCCTGATTTGTCTTTGGGACCACTCTTATGGAGTGGAACCACATGAGCCATCCTCCAATCCTGAGGTACACACCCTGAGTCCAGAGAGACATTAAATAAGCCTGCCAATGGACCTACCAGGACCTCTGCTAACTCTTTCAGTACTCTGGGGTGTATGCCATCTGGCCTTGTCCACCCTTAGTGCCCTTAACCCCTCAAGTACTCTACCTTCTGTGATTTCCCCATCCATCACCCTTCCCCCTCTGATCATATCCTGCCCCCAACCTTAAGTATTTCCCCCTCTCTTCAGTAAAAACCGGCAGAAGTAGTGGTTAAAGTGCTTCTGCCTTTTTGATTCCTTTTTCCACCCATTCACCCTCCTTCTTTATCCTTACTATTTGGTCCTTACAACCCCTTTTCTCCCTGATGTACCTGAAGAAGTCTTTTTTTACCCCTCCTTAATTCCCTTCGCCAGCCTGAGCTCCCTTTGACACCATTGCTATCCTTATTTCCCTGGTCACCGCCTTTGCTTCCTTCAGGTACTCCTCCCAGTTCTCTTATATCCCCTATAGGCGACTCTTTTCCTCCTCACCCTGTCTATGATACCCTTGCTCATCCAGCTAGGTTTCTTTGCCCTAGCCTTTTTACTTTGGGCCTTGTTGCCGGAATTTGTTGCCTCCAATATCCCTAGCTTAATGAGTTCCCACCACTGATTCATGTCCATAGTAGAATGAATTCTGTCCAGAAACCATTGCCACACTTCACCCATCTTTTTGAAGTCAGCTTTTCTAAAGTCTAGCACCTTTGTGCCAGATGCCCCCCAACACAATAATAAAAACTATTTTATGTTAAAAAAAGAAAGTGGATCACTTGGATAAGACTGATTTTTACCGGTACTTACAAATAAGGCACTATATACTAGTAAATTGTTTGTTACCAAAGATAGCTAGGGATATGACCAGCCTAGAAGAATGTAAGCATTGGTCTGCCAGATTAACCAGACAGAGAAAAGTAATATCATTGGGGGTATAGGGCCCTTCAAGGAGAGGCTAGTGACCACTTCTGGGCCGTTAGAGATAGATGGGAGAAGGAAATAGGATCGACTATCACGGATAAAAGGTGACTGGAGGTTTGGAAAAGAGGATGGCATACGACGGCCTCCCCAACTTTGCGGGAGTTTCGCTGTAAGTGCCTTGTTAGGTTCTTCCACATGCCGACTGTAACAAAACACTTTAATGTGGGCGCCACAGATCTCTGCTGGAGGGGATGTGGTTTAGTAGGCACACATTTCCACATACTGTAGGCTTGTCCCAAGATACTGTGCTTCTGGCAGCGAGTGGGTCAGGCTCTCAATGCGCTGCGGAGGGTCCAGATCCCATTGATTTTTGAATCCCTGGTCTTAGAGTTAGACCTTAGAATATTGGGGGGTAATAAAAAGCAAATCCCTGTATAGGCTAATGTGCCTTGTGGCGCTGAAGGAGATCACATCCAGATGGCTTACCTCGTCCCCACCTGATTTAGGTTCCTGCAGAGGTAAAGTGGAGGAGCTCAGAAGAATGGAAAGCCTAACTGCCAAACTCAGATTGACAGAGGAAGCACATAGAGAATTATGGGGGGTCTGGGATAGGGAAGATTCGGAGGCAACCCCCAATAGGGGGTGTAGTGGGTCTAGGGCAAATAAAATCTGGATCCTGGTTGGAACAAACACGGGGGCCATCTAATGCCGATAGGACTCAGTGAGGTTTGATCACTAGTAATGGGATAAAGGAACCCGACAGGGATTGGCCCTGTCCCCTTGGCTATGAGCAGAACTATAATATGCGGTGGTGCTTAAGAGAGTCTCCCTGAAAACGTTTTAGGATTTCTGTTGAGTCCTTAGTTGATAGGGCATTGACCTACTGATGTTTAAAGGCAGGGAGAAAAAACTACTTAAACTATTTCTTTAAGGTTGTTATGTACTATCTTGAGGAAGGGATATATAACTTTCTTCTGGAAGTTACTTTGGCTTCTAGGGGAACTGTACACCTCATTTTGAGATTGAGGGGTTCAACTGGGGATGGATGCAAACCTGGGAGGTAAGGGGAGGTAGAGAAGCTAACTCTTGATAAAAGTAGCATTGTATTTTGTGTTCCTCTTCGAACTTGAAACTATGGGAATTATACAGTTGGGGTAAAAAGATTGAATGACTTTGTATAACACAGAATTAAGTCCCAATGTACTGTAAGACATAATCTTCATGTATGAGCTGTACATATGATTTATGAAATAAAAATTGAGTTAAAAATAAAGTGGTGATCAATCGTGAAAATGCATAGCACCTGCCCCACACATTTATTCGCAAATTAAGACAATAGTTAAGATTACTTGTGCTGTCAAAGTGTAAAACTGGTAAAATATAGACATACATACATAGTAGTATACAGTTTTCTGTAATACCCTGTGTTTGGAAGGATATTGAGTTTTCATCCTTTCTGGGATTAAATTATCCAACATAGCTGAGGCAGAATTTAAAATTAAAAACTAGGAGTAAAACACTTCCTTTATACTTGGTGTCACCCTGTTTTAGGCTAGCACACGAAAAAGGTATCAGAAATGAAACCTCAAAAATGGTCACTTGCTCAGCAAACTTTGTTTGCCAGCAAATAAACAGCTATTAGCAGTAAAACCATATAATCAGATGAATAACAAGCAAGCAGCAGCACCCTTTCAAATGCTTTTCTTTTCCCAACTCAGACACACTTTTCACACAGAAAACAATAGGGAATTTAACTTGAAATGTTCGATTGCTAAACCCAAGACAAGAGTGCAATTACTATTTCCTAAGCTGTGTGATGGCACTGACAGACTGTAGAGCTTCTATTGGCATGTGCATCTACACATCATCAATACCCATACTGCTTTGCCTGCATGGGGTCATGAACTTTCAAATGGCACCAACCAGTTTTACACACCTTGGCAAAGCAGAGTGAAGCAACTTCATTTATATTTAAATTAAGATAACATTAGGAGGGTAAAAGAGAGGGAATCAATAGTTAGGCCCACAAACTGTGTAGGTATAAAGAAAAAAATTTTGAGGGGACTTTCCCTTTGAAAGGAATAATAGGAGGGGATATTTTACATGTAGGGCAGCAAAAACTTTGGAACGCTTTGTTTAATGAGGTAGTCTCAACGGAATCATGGGAATTTTCAAAGCAAGGCTGAATAAATATCTTCTCAACCTCAGTGCTTCACAGTGGCCCTGCTGACACAGGAGACAGGCTCGATGAGCCAAAGCCTTCTCCTGTCAATTAACTAGACCCCGGAGCCGCCGTCAGCCGTCAGAATCGTGGGCCGCAATTCAGGACAGTTGCAATCAACTGGAATTGCCCTGAGTTGCAGCCGTAATTGAGTGGAGTTGTAAATTTGTTTAAATCAACGACTCCTGTAGTAGAATTAGCTCACATCTTATTTTCCCATGGCTGAGCGGCTACAGCTCACCCTGAAAGCCCCCGCCCTCCCAAGTCCTCTCACGCCCCAGCACCCCAGACATACAGGAGACATAATTTCTCTGACTGACTCCAACAGACAGGCAGCTTTTTTTTTTCAGCAAGCAGCCTCCAACCAAATTGTGCCCTGGCTCCTGGCGCCAAATTCCAATCCTCCAATACAGTACGAGAGATGAAGGAATCGGGGAGTGTGCACACTGCACATCAGAGGCCAGATGAGCTGGATGAAATGGAACGCGGATCCAAGGCTGAGCCAGAGCGGTTGTTTCTGTGCAAAGCGCAGGGATGGATTGTGTCGATTAGTCTGACTCCACCACTTGACCTGTTGACCACTGTCTTCTTGACCCAGACTCACTAGGACAGGATGACGGACCAAGAAGAGAAGAGAGGAGAGAGAGAGAGAGAGAGAAAACACTCAGGGGCAACCGTCGGACTGCTGTAGTAGTGTGAACTGGAGTGTGGTTGGGGCCTGAGGAGTCAAAGGAGGAATGAGCAAGCTCCAACACAATGGTGAGCCAGCCACAGCCTGCTGCACAGAGGTGATGATGATGACTGTTATACTGTTTGGGAGTTGGGATGGGTGCAGTGAGTTGGTCAGAAGTTAACAGACTTGGGTACTTAGAACATGCCACTGCTGGGCAGGCCTCCATGGTTGGGACTGGGAAAGGGAGGGAGGGACACTGATGGATTGGGAAGCCAGCACTAGCGCTGACACTGATGGTTCAAATGCTGCAAAAGGACTGGGTACCTGCATTTTCAGGGAGTCTTTAAAGCTAATTCCACCTATAATCACTATCTTGGCACCCTATCTCAGTTCCCCAAACTTTGTCTGTAAAATTGCATTTCTTGTTCCCTTAGCATACACATTGAGAAGTTTAGTAACTATGAGTTCTCTCCCAAGATATTTAAAATAAATTTGTGGAATGTCCATAAAATGCTAACGTGCCTCGTGCTACGTGGCCAGGTTCGGGGAACAGACTCGGGTCGACGAGTTCAGCGGGAGAGGAAGGACTGGAGCGTCTCAGCGGATGCTCTCCTTCCTCGGGAGGATACCAGGGGTACCCATCTCCTGCAGAGCCGGGTGGCACGGGCCTCAAAGGGCTCTAGCAGCTCCATACAGTGGAGTCGGGAAGGGGAGATGCTGTTAGGCACTTGGGAGATAGACGTGCATCAGCATGTCACTCTCTGGACGTTAGTCCTCGTGCCGATGCCTCTGGGGGTTGGGTGAAGGGGAAACAGGAAATCTGGAAAAAAGCCCTCTCGGTCCTAGATGAAGACCGATCAGTGCCTCCCAGGATCTATCGACTTTTGGGCAGACCTCGCTGTGCCAGTTCTCCTCCAGTAAGGTTGAGGAAGGCCCATCCTCACGCCACCCGGGGGGGGGATTGCTGGGAATCAAGGTAGTACACGGGAGAACAAGAGCACTCTAGGGGCAGACTCCAAGTCGGTGTACCGGGTTGATCAGTGGTCCAAAGAAGTGGACCAGGAGGGTAGTGCAGGCAGATAAAAAGTGGTGTACAAGCACAAGTAAAAAAAAAAAGGCTAATGTACCTGAAAGAGTAAGAAAGGTTGCTGTTCTGTGAAGAAAAGCTCATGAAGAAAAAATTCTGTCTCACAAATGGCTCCCTATGTCACTTAGAAAAATAGCACAGAGGGCAGATGGGTGATGGTAAAGGCTATAGTGCACTCGATCCCCGCTCTCTTGCAGTATACATGGTCCAAGCCAAGACTCGACATTGTTTCCAGAAATAGCTCAGCACTTACTCTAGCTTTATGAGAAAGGCAATAAAGTAGTGGTGGTGGAGTCTTTGCAAGGTATAGGACTTCTTTATTGACCGTTTCATTCATGTCTACCAAACAAGGCCCTATCAAAGTCAAACAGCATTACGTCAACTGGTGGATGATTGGGGTCTAACCTTTTGGTATAATCTGGGTTTTCACTGGTATGCTGATCATACTCAGTTGATCCTCTCTTTCTCACCGAACTGGGACATCTCAGTAGCTGTGATCAATTTCTGTCTGAATTCAGTGACTAGATGGCTGCCAGCTGTCTGAGCCTTAATCCCAGCAAAATGTTGTCCGTCTTGACCAGTGCATGTTTTCGTGGCTGTTAATGAAGTTAAAAAAGTCTCTGTTTAGCAGGTTTTTGTCCTCATGTGTGTCTGTCTGACAAGTTGTCCTATATTAAGACCCGTGCCCCTCATTTCCCTACATTTTGAGTGTCTGTATCCAACATTTCAGTGATAAAAATGCTAAGTGGTATACAGGGTCTGCCCTGCAGGTGGTGGGTTTTATCATAGCCTCACCATAGCTGTCCTTTCCCATCCAAATCTCTTAACTCTGTTCTTTCCCAGGACACCACTGCAGGCCAGCCTCTGACATGACCATCCACAGATCCATAGTTACCATTGCTTGAAAGTGTAGGGGGTCCCCAGCTCTTCTAAATGGACCAAGCCAGCCAACACTGGTGGCTGTGGATAGTATGGAGGGGTTTAAGAGGGACTGGGACAGGTATGGGGGGATGGTGCATCTAAACAGGGCAGCATTGGAGGGCTGCCAAGTCAGGGGGAAGGGGGAGTGGGACGTTGGGGAGGAGGGGGGCAAAAAATGGTGTCCTAAATGGGCACTGATCCCCCGAGCAGACTCAATAGACCATAGGGCCTACTCTGCTGGCTTCTTAGTATGTTAACACCATCCAGACAGTCCCAGCCTACATTCCCACCCTTATCCCACCCAGCTAAATAAAGCTTTAGATCATATTTGGTCCCCCCCCAAAAAAAAAACACTTAATAAAATACATAGTTTGAAAGGTTAAAATAGTCATTCCTGGGGAACATAGATCATCATGTGTAGAAACAGAGGTAGTATAGCATCATGCCTGTGCACTGTTTCCCCTGGACGGATAAAAGGATGAAGGGACACTGTTAAAGAAAAATGTATTTTTGTTGGGGCAGAGCATAGTAAAATCAATGCTTTTAAATATAGAAATGCCACAGTTTTCTATTTCTGAAACCCCTTAGGTTTGTGAAGCCCCCACCCAAAGAAATCTTAGATGTGCTCCTGGCTCACTGTATAAAAACTTCCGTAAGTGCATGTCTCCAGTTGACTGCAGGGTCGGGGCTGAGCGGCGTGCCTTTCTGTGCCAGGCTCTGTTCATTGCCCTGTAGAAGGCGGTGAGAGTGCAGTGAGGAGCATGATGGCGTCAGCTGTTGTGTGCGTGCAGAGCTATGTCTGCTTGACTGAACATTTGCTGTTGTGATGTCCTCTGGTTTGGGGGGGGGGAGTTGTGAAGAAAGAGGAAGATAGAAGGCCGTGGTACAAAACAATGTGGGGTTCACTGTATGTGATAGCATTGTAGCCTTTTTTTTTTTTTTGCAAATGTGGCAGGAAGGAATTAACATGACAAATGTGCAATAATCAGAGTATTTCTTGGCTTGAATTGTTTCCTGTATAAATGATCAAAAATTGCCATTTTAATTGTGGGCTACCACAGTCATTTGTTGGCTACCGCAATTTTGAATCACCTTGGCTGCTGGCTACTGCAAAATAAGATTTAGGTTGACCCCTGTGAGTGGTTGTGATATGTGTACAGAACTGAATGTAAACCAAAGTGTGATTTATTAAGCAACAAGGCATGACTAGTAATTAACTGTTAATTACCCCCTAGTGGTGTAATGTGGCATGAGATACAAAGTTAAAAAAGTGACAAACTACTACATAATAAAATTCAATGATGGTGAAAGTTGAAAAAATTGGTTGGATTTTCTTCAGTTAGTTGAAGTCACAAATTTCAAACTAGTTGGAAAAATCAGTTATAATGTGTGGTAAGTCACTCATAATTGTTTTTTCAACTGACTCCGGGGTCCACAATTAACCAAGTGTAGTACCAAGTATTTGGTTCTCTTGAACCACGCTGGTGACCGTGGCTGGTAATTTATTTGCTGTGGTCATGGCTTGCTGGGCCTCTGTGGTGACTAGATCCATTTTAGTTTTGAGGAGGGTCACCTCTGTGGTAAAACCGTCAATTTTCTTATTTAGAAAACCTTGTAGATTATTTATGGCCTTCAGGACCTATCCCAGCATCCTTTCCTCACCCCCACTTGATGAAGAAGCAGGCTGCCCTGCGCGCCACCATCTGGCAACTTTGCTTGCTTGCCCTTGCTAGTCTCCTACTGTGTCATCTGGCGTGGCTTCCTCATCAGTAAAAGATTGCATTTTACTACCATAGGTGCTGCTGATATTATTGTTTAATATCAATAAAAAGGAAACATTTTTCTAAAAATGCTTAATTTTAAAGTAATATGTCGATGGTCTTGCAGAGCGGTCAAAGAACTGTGCTATCCCTTCGTCTGCTAGTCACAGCCCTTCTCTTTATTGTTTTTTAGTTTTAAATAACAGAGCACACAGGTGATGGCACTTCAGAATGCATAGAAGGCTTGAGTCCTTGTGGCATGTAAATGGTAGTAAAGTATTATGAATAGTTACTATATTGATGCAGATGATAATGTGTAAGCTATAAGGCATGGCAGCATTGGTTGTCTGGTGATAATACATGCCCAGGTGCATAGTGAGGTACAAGGGGCTTGCGCCAAGTGCCTTTAGTACCTGAAACTGCGCTATCATAGATGATCAACAACCTGTAGTGTCTTCCTGAATTTATGAAATGGGTAAACAAAGAAACAATTTATAAAACAAAAAATGCCAACTTTTTAAATTAAAAATAGGTATTTTCTTTTGTTAAACTAGCAAAAAGTAGTAAATCTACCTGTCAATCATCTGTCTTTCCTCACATTCAATGAATAGAATATATGTTTATTATGGAATACAGGAATTCAATCTTCTGCAGAATTCCTCTGGCAGAATGCTCACCCCCTCGCACAAAAGAGAAGACCTTACAGCTGAGGCAATATGTAGGGCTCTCAAGGATGCTGTTACAGTGATTTGAGTTCCACTTGTCTGGTAGAGCACAGCGGGTGGATTTGGGTTCTCACATCTCAGGTAGCACTGTTCTTTGTTGCAGTGTGCATCAGGGTTCAGTTCTAGCACCCATACTGTTTGCTGTGTACAAGCTGCCATTGCAGGTAATCATTAAATGTTATGGGCCGAGTTACATAGAAACATAGACTTTGATGGCAGATAAGGACAGCTTGGCCCACCTAGTCTGCCCATTTCCCTACCTACAGGGTAAGCTGCAGATCCTACTTAACCAACAGCCTATTTCTTCCTACCCCCCACAAGAATTGCCTTATGTCTGTCCCATGCGTTCTTGAATTCTCCACCAGTTTTAGACCCCACAACCTCCTCAGGAAGGCTGTTCCATATGTCCACCATCCTCTCTGTGAAAAAATACTTCCTCACATTGCCCCTGAGCCGTCCCCCCTCTATCTTCAAATTGTGTGCCCTTATTCTTGCATACGTCTTTTTCTGAAACATGCTACCCTCTTGGACTTTGTTGATTCCACTGAGGTACTTAAACGTTTCTATCATGTCCCCCCTCTCCCTCCTTTCCTCAAGGGTATACATATTAAGCTCCTTTAGTCACTCCTCGTATGGCTTCTCTTGTAGACCCTGCACCATTTTAGTTGCCCACCTCTGGACTGCTTCCATCCTGTCTATGTCCTTGCAGAGATGGGGTCTCTAGAACTGGACACAGTACTCCAGATGGGGTCTCACCAACTGTCTGTACAGAGGGATAATAACTTCCTGTTTTCTGCTGGAGATGCCTCTCCCTATACATCCCAGTATCCCTCCAGCTCTCCCTACTGCCTTCTCACATTGCTTGCTAACCTTAAGGTTATCTGATATGATTACCCCCAGGTCCCTTTCCATTTTTCTTGTTGTTACTACCTCCCCCCATTGTGTAATCTTCCCCTAGGTTTTTGTTTCCCAGGTGCATTATTTTGCACTTCATTGCATTGAATCCAAGCTGCCATACTTCTGACCATTCCTCCAATCTTGCCAAGTCCCTTCTCATCCTTCCCACGCCTCCTTGTCTATCAACCCTGTTGCAGATCTTTGCGTCATCTGCAAAGAGGCATACGTTTCCTTCCAGTCCCTCTGCAATGTCACTTGTACTGAACCCTGCGGTACCCCACTAGTAATCCCTCTTTCTTCAGAGTGGATTCCATTTACAATTACCTTCTGTGTCCTCTTGTCCAGCCAATGTTTTACCCAGGCTGCCACTCTGGGACCCACTACCAGGCTGGTTAATTTGATTATTAATCTTTTGTGTGGGACTGTGTCAAATGCATTGCTAAAGTCTAGGTAGGCCATGTCCACAGCCCCTCCCTGGTCTACTACTTTGGTCACCCAGTCAAAGAAATCAATTAGATTCGTCTGACATGACCTTCCCGCTGTGAACCCATGCTGCCTTGGGTCCTGTGCCACACTGGCCTCTAGGTACTCAACAATTCTTTCCTTCAGAAGTGATTCTATCACTTTCCCTACCACAGAGGTCAAACTGACAGGTCTGTAGTTTCCTGCCTCTGTCTTGCTCCCACTTTTGTGAAGGAATCACATCCATCTTCTCCAGTCCTCAGGGTACCACACCATCCTCCCATGATTTATTAAAAAGGATAGTCAATGGTGTCACTAGTTCTCCCATTAATTCTTTTAGAATTCTGGGATGAATTCCATCAGGCCCCATTGCTTTGTTCACCTTCAGTTTTAGGAGTTCTTTCAGAACCCTTTCTTCTGTGAAAGGACTGGGATCGACCCCCCTATCCAGAGTCTTCTGTTAATTGGATTAGGCACCTCCCCCTCCTCCTCTTTTGTGACTACTGAGCAGAAGTATTCGTTCAGTATCCCTGCCTTTTCACTATCATTCTCTGCCCACCCACCGTCCATTCTATTCGGCCTCACTATCCCTCCCTTTGTCTTTCTACGCTCTCTGATGTACCCATAAAAGGCTTTATCCCCCTTCTAAATCGAGTTGGCTATCTTTTCCTCAGTTTGGGCCTTTGCTATTTTGACTTCCCTCCCTGCTTCCTTCTGCCTTAACTGGTACAGTTCTCTGTCCTGCTCCTTCTGTGTTTCCTTATACTTCCTAAATGTTATCTTTTTCTCCCTAACCTTCCCCGCCACCTCTTTTGAGAACCATACTGGCTTTTTCTTTCATTTTGATTTGTTTATTTGCTTCACACAAAGGCGTGTTGCCTCTGTGATGTTTTCCCATTGTTGCTGCACCCCTCCTTCTAGCCTGTTTGCTAATGCTTTTCTAAGGCACTCTCCCATCCCAAAATCATCCCTCCTGAAGTCCAGTACCCTCACTTTTGTATGGCTTGACTCTGTAGCTGAGTTTATTGTGAACCACACTGTTTGGCGACCACTTGTTCCCAGATGGCTACCCACTTCTAGATGTGAGATTCTCTCACTGTCCCCATTTGAGAGTACCTGGTCTAAGACTGCTCCCTCTGAGTGGGTTCCAAAACTAGCTGCCTGAGGCATGCCACTTGTAGGGCATCGAGAATGGCCCTGCTCTTGGATGTGGCTGCAGCAAAGGTGCTCCAGTTAACATCTGGAATATTCAGGTCCCCTATCAACAATATCTCCCCTTTCTCTGCCATCCTAAGGATGCCTTCTACCATACCCTTGTCCATTCCCTCCCCCTGACATTGGAATCTGTATACAACCCCTGTGCAGATTGTGGTGCCATTTCCAGTCTCTAAGGTGACCCACAGTGCCTCCTCTCCTCCCTGTTTACTCTTTTGCTCTGTTGCTTTTATCCCTTCCCCTACATACAGAGCTACTCCTCCCCCTCTTCCACCCTCCCTGTCTCTCCTGTAGGTTGTGTACCCTGGTATGTTAACATCCTAGTCATGGTTCTCTGTGTATCATGTTTCTGTGACTGCTACAATATCCAGGCATCCCTCTTCCATCAAGGTCACCAGTTCAGGGAGCTTGTTGCCCAGACTATGGGCATTGGTAGTCATTGCCCTCCATTTCTTGATGACCTTACCCCTTTTCGCCCCATTCCTGTCCTTACTGCCTTTGTCATTTTCTCCATTTACCCTTGCCCTTCTCCCTATCGACATCTCTATCTTGGTGTTTACCTCACTTACTACCCTGATTTTTTCAGGGGGGCTAGGGATTCCCTGCTCCTTTCCAGTGCCTCCCCCCCTTGGCTAGTTTAAATGCTTGCCAATGAAGCATTTAAACCAATCACCTAGGATCCTGGATCCCCTCCTGGACAGACGCAGACCATCGCACCAGTATAGGCCTGCATCATTCCAGGTGGACCCCCAGTCCCCAGTGAAGCCAAATCCCTAAGCTCTGCACCAGTTTTTCAACCACTAATTAAATCCCATGGTGTGGAGCACCCTAGCCTCACCCATGCCATAGACAGGCAGCACCTCCAAGAAGGTTACCATGCATGCTACTTGTCTAAGACCCCTCCCCAACTCCACAAACTCTTCTTGCACTGCTCTGATCCCTTTCTCAGCCAGGTCATTTGTCCCTAGGTGGACAATGACATCCGGCTCCTTCCCCCGTGCAGCTGCTCCAGCGATCCTGAGGATTTGCTCCCTGTCTCTCCAAGCCATGGTGTTAGGCAAGCACCTTACCTCCCTCTCCCCTTCCTCCCCAGTTCTACCCCCCTAACAATGGAGTCCCCCACCAGGAGATGTTTCCTTCCCCTGTGGGATCCCATGCCACCCTCCTGTGGGTCTCCTTTGTGGAGGTTTACCGGCATCCTCCTTGGTCTCCACAGTGGTTGCCTCCATAGAGGAATCACACTTTGCCAGAACAGCATATGAATTGTGGAGAGGTACAGCTGGAGGGATGTGCCTCTGTTCCACCACCCTCACCCTCCCTGAGCCCACTGTGATCCAACCGCTCCTCTTTCTTGGCACCCTCTGAGGCAACGGCAGTGGCCCTGGTGGTCCATGGGTGGGAGAGGAGGTCCCCCAAATCCTGCCCAACTCAGCCTGGAGATGAGCAACCTCTTCCCTCAGCCCACTGATATGATGATGGTACCCAGCTCTTTATCTGTAGTGAACCAAATGGGGTACAACAGTCATGGGGCTGAATGACTGCCTTTTGGAAATCTATGAATGGATCGCCACTGGCTGGCTTGGTCTCTACTCATCGAAAACAGAGTTCTTACTGGTGGAACCAGGCCTGCATGGTCTGCAATGAACAGTGTTGATGCTCACTTACCATCTTTAAATGGTGTCATGCAGGGAGCTGTGGCTAGGGGTTAGGAATCTGGTGTGACAACAAGCTACCACTAGAACTTCAAGTGTTAGCTGTAGTCCGCAGTGAGTTTTTCCATCTCCAAAACATCACCCGGAACAAGCCCTTTCTTGTACCAGCTAATCTGCCAACTCTGGTAACCTGCTTTTGTCACATCCACATTGTATTACTGCAGCCCCCTCTACTTAGGGTTATCACATTATCTGGGAGGTTGGTACATCACCTACAGCTGGTGCAGACTGCTGCCGCCTGGCTGATTGCTGGGACTCCCCACTCCGAGCACATACCATGCTGGTGCTTCGTGATCTGCATTGGCTGTCAAGTCTGGGGTGCATTAACTTCAATGTATGCTTCTCTACCTAGGAGGCCCTGCACAGTCTGAGCCCGGGCTACCTTAAAGACATAAAGACATCCTGACCTCGTACACCCCCAACCACCATCTTTGTTCCTCTCAGGTGGGTCTCCTCTGTATTCTCAGATCCCATTTGAAGAAACTGAGCATTCGAGGTGGCATCACCCCTTCTGTGGAATGTTCTCCTTTTAATTGTTAGAGGAGCCCTCCCTGGTGGACATTTTTAAATCTTGTTTAAAAACTAATTTGTTTAACCTGAGTTTTGGGTCTGACTGATGTTTTATATTGTTTGTCTTGAATTAATATTTTAACCAGACTTTTATTCTCTGTACTTCCTGTTTGTTTTTTTCTGATTTATGTAAGGTACCCAGAGCCTCCTGGATTGGGCAAGCTAAAAATAAAATTGCCTTGCATGGAATTGAAGTCTCAATTTTATCTGTAACAGGGTAGCAACAGAGATTGCCCTGGATAGCTGGTAAATATAGGAAGATGATTTTTCATGGTCATTAAAGAAACACCAGGAATTAAAACCATGACTTGTATTTCATTTTTAATTTGTTTATGTGTGTAAGGAGCTGATTGTAAGATGAAAAAACGTTTATTTATTCTTTTTTTTTTTTATTTAGGGGAGTTTTACTTTTTAGGGCCTTGCTGAATGTTTTCAGTGAGTAAAGGTGGCTGCCATGTACGTGATGGCAATAAATGATGAGTAAAGTAGCTCATGAATTCTGTGTGTGATTTGCCCAAATTCCAAATCACACTGCCCGGAACTTTACCAACCTTTGCATTTCTGAGGGATTAAGATATGGGATGCAGAACTTTTTGCAACCCATTTTATATATGCAAATACAGGATAATGTCCCCCATATTCACAGTGGGCCGACAGCGCACACAAGCCAGTAGCTCTGTGCCAAACATAGCGCACGGCTGGCTCTGAACTGTTTTCAGACAGTTAGAGCCCGTTAACAGAGCGCGCTGTTTGAATATGGGGCCATGCCGGCATAGCGCAAAATGAAAATGTGCTGTGCTAACACAGCCCAATGCTACAGATGGCCCTCAGGAGATAACACTCCCAAAATGTGAAAGCGCTAGTGCTCCTGTGGGCTATATTCAACCCATGCATACAAATAAGCCCACTGGGTATGCAGGGCATGAAGGGTCCATTTGTATGCCCATTTTGGACTTATTTGCATATGTGTAGCAGCCCCATAGCACCATTGCTGGTGGTAGTAATAATGATTCCCTGGCATTTAGTGGATTACCCTCCTCCCGATCACCTATGTGGTACCATTAATGTTACCTCCCTAGCGTCTACTGGACCTCCCTCCCCTAATCACCCATGTATTAACTTTAATGTTACCTCCCTGACATCTAGTGACTCCTCCACCCCAAATCACCCATGTGGCTGATATGCACCCTTTCCCCTGGTGTCTAGAGGACCCCCCCGACTGACTGGCAACCCACAACCTGCAGAGGACCTCCGCTTGCACACTCCCAACCCTAGTCACCAGTTTGTTGGTCACTGACAGCAACTGGCACAGCCCTTCACTCACTTCCTCGGCTGGTCACTGCCTATCAGGAAGCTCTCTCATGAGGACTGTAACAATGCTCATGATCACGCTCCCTGACAGACGGCAGCTAGTTGAGGAGGGGAGCAGAGGGCTGTGCCAGTCACCATCGGAGACTGATGAACTGGTGAGCATGGTGAGGAGGGGGAGGTGTGGGGCGGGGGTCTTCAGCAGGTGGGGGGGTTATCAATTAGTCAGGGTATCCACTAGACACCAGGTGAAATAGTATGCATCAGCCACATGAATGATCAAGGGGGTCTATTACGAAAGTTACTACATGGGCGATCGGGAGGAGGGGGGCTAACTAGATGTCAGGGAATGTCAAAGGTATGCTGGAATGGGTGGTCATGAGTGGCAGAATCATTAGACACCAGGGATTGTTGAAAGTATGCTGAAACGGGTAGTTGGAGGATGTGGGGAACCACTAGATGCAAGGGACTGTTGAGGGTATGCTGGAACCACCAGTCACAGGTGAGGCACCACAACCCACATAAGGAGTGCTGCCTGCTGTTCATGGGACAGCCATTGGGGTGGGGGTTAGGGGTGGAGGTGTGGCCTTAGTTCTATGATAGCGGTTCGACAAGAAAAACGTCGACCAGCATCACAGCGCCAGGTTCCATGTCGACAGCGATTTGCAGTCGGCATGGAGCTGCACACATCGGTGTGTGTTTTTTCTTCGAACCCCACATGGGAGGCTCTGCCCCTTGTACCCCCGTACTTTAGTATTCTAACTCCAAGTTAGAGTTAGTTCAGGAAGGGGGTGCAAGTTGGGGGAAGGGGTTGCCTGGTCCCAGCAGCATTTCTATGGCAACATGGCGCTGTTGTCGATATCGACACATCACCGTAGAAATGCCGCTGTTCATGGAGCATACCCAGCCTTAGTGTCTGGTTAAGGTCAGGTTTTCATCAGTAGTAAATAGAACTGCCATGGCATCTGTTTAGCACCCCCACACCCTATGAATATACCACTGTGCTGTTCTACACAGTTCCCTCATTTGCACGAGCTTGGCA
Source organism: Neoceratodus forsteri (assembly GCA_016271365.2). Taxonomy (NCBI): domain Eukaryota; kingdom Metazoa; phylum Chordata; order Ceratodontiformes; family Ceratodontidae; genus Neoceratodus; species Neoceratodus forsteri. Next base: position 876,856,992 of record CM028130.1, read on the forward strand.
ATACATTTTGCATGATCACACTGCTGGGTTTAGGTGCCACACTGGCGCCTCTGAATATGGCCCAGCCTGGAGCCCCAGTGCTACTCCAGGTTAGTGTGACTCTTACTCAGTTAGTGCCACATTAAGCTTTTGAATATGGAGGCCTATAAGAGTAGGAGTAGAGATGATGGTACTTATCTGTGGAAAACTGCACCTAGTCCTTTGTTCCATGTTTTGCTTTATTTCAGGGGTGTAGCCATACTACTAGTTGGGGGTTATTGCCAAATTTCTGTAGGAAAGCCAATTTACAGTCACGTACATGAAGAGGTACACGTCTCAATTTAGATGTAGTCTGCAACACCACCAACACTGAAAAAAATATCATGGAATGGCATTCGCGTTAGCTGTGAATGTACAGTTGCTGCTCAAGCACCCACCCTCATAGCCAGAGAAAGGGTGCACCCATGACAGCTGTGACCACCAGGTGCGGGCAGGGATGACCAGGTCAACACATGTAACAATAATAATAAATTATAGTAATAATAAATAACTCTAATTTGCCAGTCAGAATGCTACATTTCTAGCCATGGTTTTATGATGTATTATATACTCTTCATTTTTCAGCACCATTCAATATGCCTGGTTACAACCCTGGCAGAAGTCACAAGTGTCACCCCCTTCTTGGTCTAGTGGTAACAGATGGCATCTCGTTTTCAGGGAGGGCTGCATACATCACTATGTCTCTTACTTGACCTCTGGGACTGGGGTAACCTCCTAGGTACTCAACAACAGGGCTGCTGCAACAGGGATAAAAGGCAAGGTTAATGATAAGCAAAACCAGTACCAAGAACAAAGAGGGGCCCACAGCGGTAGAATAGCATCTTATTCATAGATTCATTTTATTAAAGCATTTCATTCAGTCTGACCTAGCGTGCAGGCAGGGTGTCACACAGAACAATTCAAACTCAACAGCACAGCTCCTTGTTAGCTGGAGGTATATTTACTCCCTCTCAGGGGCAAGTTCTTCAATAGGCACAGTTCATTTCATTCTCAAGCGGCTGCAAACAACCCAAACAGTACTGTGGCATGACATCTTTATCATTACTGCCTACAGATGGGGCATATAGGCCTGGACACATTTTGTGATGTACCTTAGGTAACATGTTTCTTTTACAAGAGGCATGGCTTTTAACAGTTTACACGTATCCAAATGGAGAATCCTTGCCCCGGCACAGCAGTTGTCTGCACTTGGAAGGAACCCAGGGGGTCTAACCCTCAGTTAAGGCACTGCTGTACTAGATTCTACATCCACCAAGGAACCCGTAACCCAGAGGCAAATGTCCCTTTAGCGAGGGTCGACCCTTACAGCTGCAGGGCACAGAGGGTGACTTAAGGGTTTCCTGCTTCCAACTCACACTTAGACACTTGAATACATTACCATGCCTGCATAGTGAATTTTAATTCTTCACTTTTAGTTTATATTTATTTATTTATTTCATTCTAGGATTACAATTACCTTTGAGCCAAGGCTCTTTTACAAAGGTTCCACGTCAGAGACAAAGAACAGTATATAACAGAGCAAATGCAGTTTCATACAGAAAATACAGAACAGACACACCATTAAATGAATGTACAATGCAAACTTATGGCTATAACAGGTAGGGTGAGGAGGGAGTACAGGCAGTAAAAGGGGGGGACAGTGGAGGTTTGAGCTGCCAGAGGCAATTGTCGACACGAAGAGGTGCTATAAGCAGGGCTGGGGGAGAAAAGGGAGGGAGATGGAGAAGGTAAGTGCTAAGTAAGGTGCTGCAGGACAAATGATGTGGAAACGGAGGGCTGGCTAGGTGTGGCAGTCACAGGTGCTTGCGTAGTCCTAGCGAGGGAGCGCAGGTGATCTCGATGTTGAGGCTGTTCAGCCAGCTCGGGGCCCTGTAGGCAATTGATCGTTGACCCTGGGAGGTTCTGTGGTGTGGGACCTTCAGGAGTTGAGAATCTGAGCCCCTTGTGCGACAGGGGTTATTGCTTGTGCAGAGGAGAGATTGGACCCCAGGAGGGGCAAGACTCATGGATATCTTCCTAGCCATGGTACAGGTTAGGTATTTTAGGCGATTGGAGAGTTGGAGCCAGCCAGTTTGTGCACAGAGATCACAAGTATGGGTTAGTCAATGGGATCCTGTAGTAAGGGGGCAGGCTTTGTTGAGTGATGTAGAAATGCGTCTGAGGGCAGTTGGCATAGCTGATCCATATATAATGAGGCCATAGTCTATAATGGAGACAATGGAGCTTTGCACTGCAATACTTAGGGCTGCTGGGGTAAGGCAAGACCTGTGCCTGTAGAGAAGGCCGAGACGTATGTTGGCAGCCTTAGCAATGTTGTCAATGTGTGCCCCATAGGAAAGCTTACTGTCCAGCGTGATCCCTAGATATTTAAAGGTTTGAACTTGTTCCAGGGTAGTCCCAAGTCGGTTAGTGATGTTCAGGGGTGGTGGCCTGTGCTTACTGTGGGAGTTACTGAAAAGCATGGTCTTTGTTTTTTTATAGTTGAGAATGAGTCTCTGCTTGCTGAACCAGTTCTCCACTGAGGCAAAACCACGCTGGAGATTATTTTGCAGGGATACAGGGTCCTTATGGGAGGAGTGAATTACGGCGTCATCAGCATAGAGAATAATGTGTTCTCCACAGGATTGTGGGAGTTTACTTAGAAAGAGTAAAAATAGGAGGGGGCCAAGGACAGAGCCCTGGGGAACTCCTGAGCGGACTGACATAGCATTGGAGAGAACATCAGCAATTTTCACCCTTCGCGTTCTGTTTTCCGGGTAGCTTCTAAACCAGGCTGTGGCGACAGGGGAGAGGCCAGAAATTGAAAGCTGGTGCAATAGCAGACTGTGACGAACTGTGTCGAAGGCTTTGGTTAAATCTATGAAAAGGGAGCCAGTTAGGTGACCGTTGTCCAGTGAACTGTGGATGGCTCCAGTTAGTTCCAAGAGTGCAGATGTGATGCTATGCCCCTTTCTGAAGCCATGCTGTTGTGTACATAAAATGTTGTGCTTGTCAAGGTAGTCAGAGAGTTGGTCAGCGACAAGATGTTCGAGAGCTTTTGAGAGGGGTGATAGTATGGAGATTGGTCGGTAGTTTACGTAATTGATCTTGTCACCATTTTTGTGAATCGGGGTAACAATTGCAGATTTCCATCTGTCTGGGAACTGGCTAAGGCTAAGGGAGAGGCTGAAGATCTTAGTGAGAGGGCTAATAACTTCGTCAAGAGTAAGGGACAGTAGTTTTAGGTCCAGAGAGTCCTTGCTATTTCTTGAATTGGCCATTGCCTTCCTAATGTACTTGAAGGCTTCATGCTTCTTGGTTGCTTTGAGGTAGAAAGGTGGGAGTGATGGAGAGTGTGGGGTGTTGGTAGTGCTTTCAGAGGTATCGATTTTACTGAAGAAGTCAGGGGGGAGAACTGAGCTGAGATCTGTGAATGCAGTATTGAAGGTGTTTGCGATTGTCATAGGGTCCAGTGTTATTTCTCCATCTGTAACAAGCATTTTGGGGGATGTTTCTGGCTGCTTTCCTGTCACTTCTTTGATGTTATTCCAGAACGCTCTTCCGTTTCCCCAAGTATTAGTGAGGGCATCCCTATAGTGGGTGCTTTTGTGAAGTCTGATAGCTTTTGTGCAGTTGCTACGCGCCCGTTTATAGTTCTGGATATCTGTTGGTGACCCGGTGTCTCGAGACAATTGCCAGAGGCGGTCCCTTGATTTTAACTGCGCTATTAAATCAGCGGTGAGCCAGGGATTGCATAGTGTCTTGACTTTACGTAGTTTGTGGGGGGCGTAGATGTCACAGGCTGCGTTGAAGGTGGAGATGAAGGAATCCAAGGCCAAGTTAACATCAGTAGCTTTGTAGATAGGCGATCAGTCCAGCTGCCTGAGGTAGGATTTGAGGAGGTTCAAGTTACCACGGGGAAGGAATCTGCTATTGATGACAGATGGTGGGGGTTTGCAGAATTTGTTAGACCATTCGCCGATAACAGGAGAGTGATCACTAAGAGAGTCTGGTAGGATGGAGATATTAGAGATGCAGATAGGGTGGCTGGTAAGAACACAATCGAGTAAGGAGCTGGTCCTGGTTCTGTAGTTGTGTCTGGTGGGGGAGGTGACCATTTGGGTTAGGTTTACAGTGGAGATGGCATCCTTGAGTCCACCAGGATCTGGGGCAAGCCAGTTGATGTTAAATCTGCCAAGCATGATGAGCTCTGTTCAAGGTGGTTGTGCTCGTACGAAGTCCAGAGCAGCATTGAGACCTTTCACTTGCTCCTTAGGAGGGATGCAGATGGCAGCGATAGTGAAGACTTTTCCGTGGGCTCTGAGGATGATCCTAATTGGGAGGATCTGAGCAGATGAATCAGTGGGTGGCCCAGGAGGGACTCTTTCAGGTATATAGCACAGCCCCCACCTCTTTTGGCCTGCCGATCAAGCCTGAAGACAGTGTATCCTGGTAAGGCAATTGCCAAGTCAGGGACTTTCGTTGTAAGCTAGGTTTCAACAATTGCGAGGACGTCGGGTTTATGCTGATTAGTGAAGACTTGTAAGGCATCAAGCTTTGGGAGGAGGCTATAGATGTTCAGAGTCACAAATGAGAGTGCCCCTGAGTGGTTAACTTTGTTGGCTTAGTCAATAGTTTTAGGCCCTGGGTTAGGGTGAATGTTTCCACACAGTAGTAGCAGGAGGAACAGTCATTTTAGAGAACACAGGCGTAGGTCCCTGAGGGAGAGTTTGCGGGATTGTACCTTGCTGTTTGGTCGAGGGAGTTGCTGGTGCTGGTCCCGGAAAAGCGTTGTATAGACCAAGTGGGGGAGAGGAGGTGGGGGAGGCCAGGAACCTCTGTACTGGGTTCCTAGGGGAAGCCATTTAGTATCTGTGGTAGGTAAAGGGGTGTAGAGAGGTATATGAGAGCAGGTGTCTAGTTGGAAGAGGGTGACGTCAAGGTGATAATTGAGAGGGGGGAGGGGTAACAGGCACCAGGGATGAAGCAGAGTGGGAGTAGTGGCATGAAAATGATAAGTTGCACCAGCATGTCGGGATAGTAGGGCCAGTGGCCGAGGGAGGCAGGCGAAGAGTGGACAACAGGGGGGCACAGAGAGAGACAGAAATATGAGGCCTGGAAACAGAAGATAGCAGGCACTGGAAAAGAGTGGAGGGTAGGAAGGGTCACAGTGGTGATTAGACGGAGGGGTGAGAAGGGGAGGAGATAGGAGTGGGCAAAGGAGAGGGGTACTAGAAATAGTGGTCCAATGGTGTCGCTAGGAGGTGGCTCAAGTAAGGGGGAGTAGCTAGGGTCTATTTAATAAAGGTAGGAAGGGGTGGGGGGCGGGCGTAAAATATTGGCGCTTTCCTACGAGATTCAATGGGTGCCCAGGACAGCATTAGGAAGCCGGTCCAATCGTCGAGCAAGGCGTAAAGGCCAAGTCCAAGCACAGACGACTGAGGACAGCGCTAGCCAATGGGAGCTTCTTTTAGCTGTCCCAGCCAGTCTGCAGTCTTACCCAGCTTTTGTGGCGCTCCTGGGTGGCTCCGGAGGTGGTGAGCGTGGGCAGCTGGCTTCTCGAACCGTGGCCGCCTAAGTAGCAGAAATCAAGCCTGAATCAGGGTCCGAAGTCCAGCTTTTGCGGAGCTCCTGGGCGGCTCCAGAGGTGGTGAGGGTGGGCCGCTGGCTCCTCGAGCCGCAGCCGCTCCAGCGGCAGAAATCAAGCCCGAATCAGGGGCCGTAGTCCGGCTTTTGTGGAGCTCCTGGGCGGCTCTGTAGGTGGTGAGGGTGGGTGACTGGCTTCTCGAGCCGCAGCTGCTCCAGCGGCAGAAATCAAGCCCGAATCAGGGGCTGTAGTCCAGGTTTTGTGGAGCTCCTGGGCAGCTCCGGAGGTAGCAAGGGTGGGTGGCTGGCTTCTTGAGCCTCGGGCGCTCCAGCGGCAGAAATCAAGCCCGAATCGGGGGCCGTAGTCTGGAGTTCCAGTCTGGGGCATTAGATGGTCAGGTTACATTTCTTCCAGAATGAAGTGCTTTTCTTAGAATTTAGAGAAGGATGAGTAATGAAATTCAACTGAGGGACCGCAGCTGATTCAGAACCTGATCCACCATGAGGTGAAAGGTCAGAGTTCAATTTAAATAATGTCCTATAAATCCCTGTTTGTTATTCTAGCCTAAAGCAGAGGGGAGCATCAGTTGATGCCCAACTAATCTCTTTACATACACAGTCCTAAAGTCTCTCAAGTTCCCCCTTTTTCTTTTTCTTTGTTTTTGGTTTTTTTTCTTCCAAATTATTTTATTGGTGAGGAGAGGTACATAAATCATACATATCTGTTACATTATTCATACATATGTACTGCGTTTCCTTGGTACATACAATATTACCAGTAACAGAGTATAGCAAAGACATAGAGGTTTTATACATCGTCTCTGGCATATCATCTATCACACTCTAAGTTGTTACTATTTGTATATAAGGCGCCTGGAACCAAAGGCTATACAATCAAAATTAAAATTCTATCACATTGCATTTTTTAACTTACAGTTTAAATCTGCATTGATACCCCAAGCCAAATTTAAGTCCAAATTTACATATTAAATCCAGATTTACATGTGAAAAACACCTGCCTCTACTGCAGCCAGTAAGGGTGCCCATGTACGGTAAAAGTCACTGAGATGTCCCTGGGCATTACCCTGTGCTCGCTCTAATGCCATACAAGACCTCAGATTACTTGCCCATCTAACCACTAATGGAGGAGACAGAGAGAGCCACATCTGTGCCACCGTTCTTCTCGCATTAATGAGAGCTAAATGCCAGAGTGACCTCACAGGCCTGGGAGTCCCCGGAATTGGGTCCGCTCCCAATACCAGCTCCAGTGGGGATTTGGACAGGGGGCATCCCAGTACATCACTCATTATACTGAGGATAGTATGCCAGAATGGGGCGACTTTAGGACAGGTCAAAGCTAGATGTAAAAAGTCTGCACTTTCCATGTGACACTTTAGGCATAGGTCCGACCTAGCCTCATCCATCTTATGTAGCCTCAAGGGAGTCAAGTATGCTCTATGCAAGAAATTTAACTGTATCTAATGGAGCTTATTACTCCTAGAGCAATTTATATAATATTTACAGGTATATTTCCAGGTAAGTTTATCTACTGGGAACAACAGGTCTTCACTCCATCTAAGCATACTTTTATTGTGTTGCTTATTCTGGAAGTGCCCCTGAATTGTGCTATAGTATACTGAGAGTGTCCCCTTTCCTGGCTGTGGTCTAAATAGTTCCTCCTCCTCTAAAGGCGAGGGCTCTGTTCACCCACACACTTGTGTAAGCTGTTCCTCACATTTTTGTCGTACTCTTAGAAAAACAAATAAGTCTCCTGCTGGGATTCCCCATTCCTTATGGAGGGTTTCAAAGCTTTTCAAAGTGCCCCCTTCATATAATTGGCTAACTGCTACTAACCCTAATTTCCTCCAAGCCAATACCCGGTGCACTACTAATGGTGCACAATGTGATTCATCATGCATCACACTTAGCAAGCTCATGTTTGGAGATCTCTTATCTACATGAGCCATGCAGTGGTGAGCCGATAACCATACCCGTATAGTGGTTCTGGTAAATGGATTTATAGGTAGGTTAATGTCTAAGTTTGCCAGAGCACCTACTAAAGTATCAATCTTAAGATTCTCATTTAACATATCCTCCTCAATTCTTAACCAGGGACAACTCACTTCTCGTGCTCTACCAGGCAAATAGACTAACTGTGCTGCCCAATAATAACTTTTAAAATTAGGTAACCCCATCCACCCCGACTAGGGGGGGAGTTGTAAAATATTCTGTTTAACCTTAACCCTTCCACGTTTCCGCACAAAACGGGTAATTAGTGTATCCAACTGCCAAAAATGCTTCTGGGGGATCTTTATTGGGAGTGATTAATATAAATACAAAATTTGTGGCAGAATGGTCATCTTAACCACTCCCACTCTCCCTACTGTGGACAATGGAAGTGCGTTCCACCGATTGCAGTCTTCCAGAAGTTTATCCATGAGAGGAGCAAAATTCTGGGCGTACAAGTGGCTAGCCATAGCTGAGATTTGGATGCCTAAGTATTTTATGGTGTGCACTAACTGTAGACCTCCCAAGTTCGCTATCAGTTGCGCTGTTTCTCGCAGTCCTACTGGGGGCAATTCAGTTTTAGTCCAATTGACTCGGTGCGCCAACAGACTACCAAAAGTTTGCATCATGTCATGCACTACAGGCAGATCCTGGGCAGGGCATTGCATATAAAGAAGCTGATCATCAGTATACATGGCTACTTTATGCTGCCTACCCCCCCCCACAAAACCCCTTATACCCAGGTGAGCTCTTAATATCGCACCCGAAGGTTCCAAAGATAACATGTACAGCAATGGTGACAAGGGGCACCCGCCCAGGCAGAATGGTGTTGTGAGAGTGCCATTTACCGCAATCTGTGCTTGTGGGAGAGTATAGGGGGTTCTTATCCATGAGTTAAACCTTGGGCCTATTCCAAACTTCTTTAAGACTTCAAACAAGTATCCCCATTCCACACGGTCGAACGCCTTCTCGGCATCCAATGCCACCACCACTGCCCCATGTGATCATTTAGATTTAGCCCATTGATAGATAATATTCAGAGTACACCTAATATTGTGTTTCCAATACCTGCCCTTGACAAAACCCGATTGATCTGGGTGGATCAGTTCGGGTAGTACTGGCTCAAATCTGGCCGCCAAGGCTTTCGCCAAGATCTTATAATCTGCAGTAAGTAGTGAAATCGGCCTATATGACGCACATTCATTTGGGTCTTTTCCCGGTTTTGGTAGTACCGTGATGATGGTTGACCGTGTGGAAGGGGGCAAACCTCAATTCCCTAGGCTTTCTGAAAACATATCAAACAGTGGATCTATTATAAGATCCTGAAACTGTTTAAAAGAAATCAATCGCCTGTCCATCAGGACCAGGAGCTTTTCCACTTTTCAAGGCTCTAAGAGCTGTGACAATTTTCTTGTTTAGTTAAGGGAGAGTCAAGGCCCGAAGTAACCTCATCTGTAGTGCCAGGAAGGTGGACCCCTTTAAAAAACTGATCGTAGTCTGATTGACTGGGATTATGTTCAGAAGTATAAGGTTTTGCATAAAATTCCCCCAAAACTTTGCCTATCTCATCCACTCCTTGTACTAAAGTCCCATTCTGAGCACATAATTGACCTATATTTCGCTCAGCTTCTTTACGCTTTAATTGCCAGGCCAGTAGTTTCCCAGCTCTGTCCCCCATCATACTACGCCGCTGCATTGGTGAGCAATATAGATCGCTCCAAGTTGGCACTGGAAAGCCTGTTTAACTGCCACTTCTTTTTTTGAAGGGCAATATAGAGGGGTATAGTGTGCCTCTGTTTATGGGATTGTTCAAGCGTTTCTACCTCATCTCTTAGTTTACCTAGCTCTTGATTCTCCAGCTTACGCTTATGTGCAGCAAATGTAATGGTCTGGCCTCTAATATATGCTTTAAGAGCTTCCCATCAGATTCGTTGGGGAGTATCTCCCCTTTTATTAAAAAGGAGGTATTCTTTTATGCATCCAATCATATATTGTAGGTAGTTTTGGTCTTTCAAAAGTAAAGGATCCAATTTCCAGCTACCCACCTTCTTAGATTCACCCAATCCCCTAAACGTGACCACATGCATTGCATGATCTGACACAGTTATCGGGCAATATTTAGCCTCTTCAATGGCCACCAGCAGAGCCCCTGACACTAAAATTCTATCTAGCCTAGCGTAGATATGATGCACATGTGAAAGAAAACTGTAGTCCCTCCCATCTGGGTGGACATGCCGCCATGCGTCTGTCAGGCCTATATCCTTCTGAAGTTCCTCCAGTGCCTTGGCATTTTGGGTTTTATGCGCAGGAGTCCTGCTGAATCTGTCCAAAATATTATCCAAAACACAATTGTAGTCCCCGCCAAGAATCCAAGGGCTTGTCCAATTGGCCATATCAAGAGCCAACTTTTGGAAGAAACTGAGTTTTCTACATTCAGTGCGTATATTGATCCCACTAGAAACACTCCTCTACCAATTATATTAATCTTGGCTAGCGCACATCTCCCAGCTTGGTCTATTTTTTTTTTCAATAAGTTGGACAGGCAGTCCCTTTGGAATCCATACTGAAGCTCCCTGTGCCTTTGAGGAAAAAGTAGCAGAAATCCACAGCCCCTTCATAAATCTAGCTGTTCTCTGTTCCTCTCTTTGCGAGAAGTGGGTCTCTTGCAATAAAATCTCCTTTTTCTTTGTACTCATGAAGCCAGGTGTTTGGGTAGAGCAAATGCCCCAGCGGACATGGCTGGGTTACAACTGCCACCATGACAGAGATGTTCTGGGGCTTTCTCATCAGAGAGGGGATTCTGCAGCACTGGCTGTCATGAACCTTTCTGCTCTAGACAGCTGGCCACATCCCATAGCTGCCCGAGCACAGACTAGCTCACTCAGGAGACTGAGGGAGCCTCTGAAGTAAACTATTTGGGGTTCGGAAGCCTCTACTGTGAACCTACATGGCACCCAGAAGTTCCACAAGTTTTTGCATTGTAGGAATGGCCCAAACAACAAGTGCGCAACTTTTTGGTGTCCTCTCAGTAAATTAAGTTTCCACAGTAACAGTGGCAAGAAAGTGCTTACTCGACAGCAATATACATGGTGATCAACGATTCCCACAGGAGTAGCTACCAGAAAAGAAATGAATTCCGATGACAGATACTTGAAGATGGAAAAACAGCTTCCACTGGTCCAAATTTTACTAGTTTTGATGGTGGGAAAAAAAGAACTTAAATGGTTTTCATGTGCCATGGACATGCACATAGGCCTGTTGATGTAGGTGGTCCTGTTGCTGCAAAAAACTTCCTGTGAGGTCCTGATGCTGTGACAGTGGTTAAACTGGAAATGTTTAAGTGGGTCTACCAAGAGAATTATGACCCATTTACAAAAAAAGCTCAAAGAAGATTTGCATCGCTGGAAGGGTCCAGGCAGTTTGAATGAATGTTCTTCCTCACCTCCTCTACCTCTCCCAAACACTGCCAGTCAGGAACCCACCTCAGGGATTTCAGCTCTGGAACTCCACAATATCCCAATTTCTGTGGGCAGTAAGGACCCCTGTGTCAGATTTCATACTTAAATTCTGCAGAAGGAAAAGAAGAGTTTATCACTTCCAGCATTGGAACAGCACTACTGGGTGGCACAACTTGGGACCATAGTTTAGTGTTGTGATCCCACGTATAGAGCTCAGTGGAAAGAAGTGGAGTTGGATGAGACTAGAGAGCACCTCCCCCTGAATACCTACTTAACACTAACCCAACCTGAATCCAAGATCATTGAGGACTGGCCGCAAACCCTGATAGAGTTATAATGAAAGTTGGTTAAAGTTGGTTGGTTAAATTGCTACTGAGGCGGTTCCTCACAAATGAATGTTTTGCACCAGGGAGAATGGACAATGGCTTCCAAAGGTGGGAGAGATGAGAGATTTCAGTACCAGCTCATCTACAACAGCAGCATATTTAAACCATATGCAGTTTACAACCTGAGTTTCACTTACCTAGGCAGGACTTCTACTGCAATTTGCAACTCAGGCACTATCTGGGGTCTCTGACTGACTGGCAGAAAATCTACGAATTGCCCAGGGACCTGATGAATTTGCTCCTCAAAGCCGTCTTGGGAAATGCTGGAACTCATACTAGGCTCTACGGGATGCTCTTGGATATACTGGGGCACAGCACTAACCAAGACAAAAGTGGGAAGGGGAACTGCAGCTTCTTATCCCCCTGAAAACGTAGAGGTCTATGTGAATCAATCAACATAAAATGACTGGCTCACTAGTAGAAAGGGGAGATGGATGGAAGCATAATGCCAGGTATTTTACTACCCCGGACACACAGGCCAAGTATCACACAGTTATGTGGTTGGTTTAAAGGTTAACAGGTTTGTTTTTGCACAAATAAAATTGATGGTATCTATGCAACCCTGGTGAAGGGTCATGCTCCCACATATCCCATAACACAGGTAACTTTACATCCAATGATAAACTACAAGGGGAGAGTCTAACAGTTACACAATTGGCCCTTTTTCCAGCCACTATCATAAAGGTTAAAGGAGGGAGTGGATTGTACTCGACGGCTTATTGCGGTTCGAAGATAGAAGTAAGCATTAAGCCATGACAAAGGAGGCTTCTACTGGGGAATTAATGCATGGTTGGGGGCGGGGTTGTGGCATGAGGCTGAAGGCCGAGTGCCTACAACCACCCAACCATGCATTAATTCCCCAGTAGAAGCCAACTTCAGAGTGGCTTAATGAGCTTGTAACATGGCAAGCGCTATTTATGAGTTATTATTAGGAATACTATTAATATATTACAAAAGATAAATGCACACAAGTAACGGTTTGCTCAGTTGACTGTTTTCAGCATAGGACATCAAGAGTATGACATTTATTTATATTGTGATAGAGCAAAAGACAGGCATGGTTATATAACTGCTTCTGACCAGTATAACGCATTGCAATATTTTGTTTTACTTTTGAGGTGATAAATTGTTGTCTGTAACACTTCAAATTCTATGGGGAAACTGTTTGCTGCACTACTCATTCATGCTGCCATGAAAGCTGGGATAGATGTATCTAAATTTCGACATACTGATTCCTGCTTGCCTACTATTGCAAGCGGTAAGCTTAAATTGTTACCATTTCTTGGGATATTTCAGACACCTTGTGCATGAACACCTACTACCACATATATATATATATATATATATATATATATATATCCCGGAGTCGGGTTAAGAAAAGCCTGCAAATCGACATGAGCCTCTTCACAAGCAGCACTGCGATTGTATCTCAATAGGAGCATGAGAACCTGCACATGTCCGTCAATTGGAACACAAGGTATAATTTCATACTGTGCAGAATCTTGAGAAATGCCGACAATTTTCACTGCCTGATTTGAGACTCAGATTTTTATTGGGTGGATAGGTGTGTGGAACAAAACTGGCATGGCATTTCTTGTTTTATTTTGCGATGTGCGTGTCGCTTTCACTGTGGTCATACCTTTGTTTTCACCTACGCCTATCTAGCGTTTTTAGTATGGCTGAATGTGGTACTACTGTTTGGAGTGGGGATTATTGCTATTTGGAGCGGCCATTACCAGTGATTAATGCCATCTCCAACTTTAGTCAACTGTTGTATTTTATCCAATCGTTTTACTGTATCTGACTTCACTAGAGATTTCCATGTTACAAGGACTTGTTAGTACCTGAAGGTATACTCCTCTGCCCAATTTCTTGTTTCCATGGCCATCTCTACGGTTACAAGCATACATAAAAAGTGCACACTGGGACGGTGGTGCCTTGCGACAAAAACAGACACAGTGAAAACTGTCGGGCTCTCACCACCTCATGTACAAGGATACTAGGCTCCAACAGTATAGCTCTGTTGTCTTTATTAAAACAACAATCATTTTTTATCATACTACTATTTTTCCTCCTCGGCAGAGCGGCCCCGCGATCTCCGGCCACCGGCCCTGCACCCCTGGACCCGGTCATACGTGCAGGCCACACGAACCTGCTCCCCCAGTGGGCCGGCCTTTTTATTCGCTCTCACCCACTGGGCGTGCCCCTCTCCAGGTCTCTCCGGGGCACAAAGGCGCGACCATCAGCCGCGAAGATCACCCTCCACATTTTCCTCCCTTGTGGAGAGCTGGACGTGCAATGGCGTCCGAGCACATAGTGCTGACGCCCGCCACGTGCTCCCTCTGCTACTGCATGCCACTGTAGTCCGGCTGGCCTCCACCAGTCACCACTACAGAGCAATGCAAGCCCCACTACCCTCCCCAGAGAGAGGAGAGCAGTCATCGGATGCTCAATCCTCCTTCTCCCCTGCCAGCCCCCAGCAGCCCGAGTCCGTTCCCGAACCCAGGTCGCTGGCGTGGCGCGAGGTGTAGCGTCCAGTGCCTCAACCCTCAGCGCCACTGGGCCGAACTTAAAACAACAATCTGATTAAAAAAAATAGCTAGCAGACACCCATATAAAACATGCCCGCCTGATGCATTTCGGACCGGCTGGTCCTTTATCAAATGCTAAGGCAAATTAATTACATGCTTCATTAAATAGACCATCAAATGACATCACAAATGATGCAACAGTAACATTTTAAAAGTACTGGAACAAACATTGTGTCATCCAGTCAACAAGGGAAAAGGACACAGGTTTAAAACAAAATGGGAAGTGGGGGAAGGGGGTGGGGGAAACACAATGAATATGAGTCTAAAAACGATCTCCTTATAAATTACCCATTCATTATGCACAAACACATACATACCCATTCATATAATACAGTGTATTACAAACTACATAATATTTAAAAAAATATAATTTCAGCAAGGACGACACAGAACCCCTTTATAGAAGTGACAATAATGTGCCATAATTACTTTGAAGCTCAAGCTATCTTTTTAAAAAAGGTCTAATTTCAAAAACCAGTATTCAGACCCGGTTCTCTTGTTGCTTCCAAGTTAATAATTCAGAACGTTTCGTGTCTTAGAATTAGATTGTTAAAATTACCAACTCTTGGTTTTGGATCTACCTTATCGATACAGCGAATGGTAAATTTATGAGAATGTCTATCTGGCGCCGCTATGATGTGTGCAGCTGTGGCATATGTAATATCTCCCTTTTCAACTGCTCTAATATGTTCACTGACTCATACTTTAAGACTTCTAGTGGTTTTCCCCATGTCAAAAGCACCTCATGTGCATTCTGCCAGGTAAATAACCCCACCCGAATCAAATACAATGAGCTGTCGGATCTCATATCTTTCCCATCTGGCACACCCTGAATTCCTTCCCTGATGCAATATATTTACAATTTGTACACCTTTTACAAGTGTAGCATCCAGTATTGCCATTATTTAACCAAGTGGTATTCTTCTTTTTGGTATAATGGCTCTGGACCAACATATCTTTTAATGTAGGTGTCCTACGGTATGCCATCCGCAGGGGGTGGCATCGCGTAATGTTTTTCAGACAGTCATCCCTAGCCAGAATATGACAATGTTGGTTAATAATAGCTTCTAAATTTTATTTATTTAGTTTTTGTTTACCGGGTAGGTGAGCTAGCCACAAAATGACTATTTTCAGTTATAACCTGGGAAATACTTAGCATGTGCCAAACAGGTAGTCACAAAAATACAGGTCACTCACCTGTTAACAGGAGTTCTAGGAGTGAGTGGTATATGTTGTTCATCCACACTTATTGGCAGGTTCCTTGCTGCTTCAATTCTTGCCGGAAGGTCTTCAAGCTAGCGCCTCCCACCCACCCGGGTGGTAAAACCCTCGGCTCAGCCCCATGATGCCTGGATCTAGCCTGCTGGAAGCTAGGCTGCAAAGGCCGGCCGCGGAGGTCGGGTGGTCACGTGATGAACAAATACCACTCCTAGAACTCCTGTTACAGGTGAGTATCCTATATTTCTAGGGACGTGGATATGTTGTTCAATCCACACTGTCTGGCAGACTCCTAGCAGTTCTCCAGGAGGAGGGAGG
The DNA here is from genome assembly GCA_016271365.2 of Neoceratodus forsteri. NCBI lineage: Eukaryota > Metazoa > Chordata > Ceratodontiformes > Ceratodontidae > Neoceratodus > Neoceratodus forsteri. Next base: position 876,872,574 of record CM028130.1, read on the forward strand.
GAGGCAAGGCGCACACCCCTTACTTAGGAAATAAGGACTGGATAACCAGAGTCCCAAAACCAGCATCCCGGTGTGACTCTAGGTCAATGTAATCATGGGAAATAAAGGTGTGTGCTGACTTCCAGGTAGCAGCCCTGCAGATTTCCTGGATAGTGACGTCCCTAGAAGCAGCCACCAAAGCAGTGGTATGGTGGGTAGAAACAGCTCCTATCCCTTTGGGAGGCTCCATGCCCACCAACCTATAGCAGAGATCTATGCAGGAGGTGACCCATCTGCTTATCGTCCACTTGGCTGCAGATCTGCCAGGTGCGGCTTCAGCATAGGTGACAAACAGCTGGTGAATCTCTCCCGAACTTCAGCCCTCCGCTCCTTATAATAAGCGAGCACTCTCCTAGGGTGCAAAGTATGGAGCCTATATTCGGCCTCCGAGGTGTGACTGGGGTAGAACATCAGCAGAGTCAACACCTGGTTAAGATGAAACTCCGACACCACCTTCAGAAGGAACTTTGGGTGGGGGCAAAGGACAACTTTGTCCCTGTGGAAGACCAGGTAGGAAAACTTGATAGAAAGTGCCTGGAGCTCTCCCATCCTTCTGGCTGATGTAATAGCCATCAAGAAGGCGGTCTTCCACAACAGGTGAGATATGTCACACCTGTGCATCAGTTAGAATGGCTTGCCCATGAGCTTAGCCAATACCAGCAGTAGATCCCACGGAGGTGGAGGTTCTTGCACCGAGGGATATGTGTCTCAGGCCTTAAAAAAAGTGCCCGACCACCTTCTCCTGTGCCACCGACTGCTTGCCGGCCCACGCTCAGTAAGCAGAGATGGCTGCCAGGTGCACCTTAAGGGTCATCGACCGAAGCCCTGGCTGAGAAAGGGACCACAGGTAGTCCAAAATACTAGCCAATGGACAGGAAGAGGGGTCCAACCCTTTGTCCTGACACCAAATGGAGAATCTCTTCCATCTGAAGGCATAGCATTTTCTGGTCGTCTCCTTACAGGACGCCTCAACAACATTGAGGACCTTGTCAGAAAGACCCAAGGCTTGGAACTCTAGCTACTCAAGAACCAGGCTGTCAGGTGCAGGGATTGAAGGTTCGGATGGAGAACCTTCCCCTGGTTGACTGAGATCAGGTCCAGGCAGGCTGAAAGCCGCATCGGGAGCCTGGAGCTGATGCGGAGGAGATCTGGGTACCAGAACTGGCGTGGCCAATCTGGGGCTACCAGAATCACCTGTGCCTTGTCCCGCTTCACCTTGACAAGCACCATGTGGATCAAGAGAAATGGAGGGAAGGCACAGAAGAGGCCCAGGGTCCATGGCCTCGAGAAGGCATCTCCCTGTAGCGAGCCCTGCTGAGGGGGGCAGGCGTGAAACAACCTCAGTTTTGCATTCTCCCTAGAGGCGAACAGGTCCACCTGAGGGGTGCTCCAATGGGAGAACAGGTCTTGCACTACCTCTGGCAGGAGAGACCACTCGTGAGATGCAGCGCCTATCCGGCTGAGTGCATTGGCCAGACTGTTCGAAGCTCCTGCCACATGGATGGCTAGAAGATCCGCCTCCAGGCTGATCGCGAGAGACCAAATGCGGAGAGCTTCCTTCCACAGAGGCAAGGAGTGCGTCCTGCCCTGACGGTTGAGATAGTACATGGTCGTGGTGTTGTCCGTCTGGACCTGAACCACTTGACCCCATACAAACGGAGCAAAAGCGGTGAGGGCTAGTCGAACCGCTCAAAGCTCCAGCAGGTTGATGTGGCACAGAGACTCCTGAGGGGACCAGAGGCCATGGGCCGAGAGCTCCCCCAGATGGGCACCCCAACCCATCAAAGAGGCATCAGTCATAAGAGTGACTGTCAGCTCAGGGCGGACAAACAGGATACCCTCCTGCAGATGAGCTGGGACGAACCACCACTGCTGGCCTTTCCACATCTTCTGGGTCACGGTCACCGGCTGGTCCAAAGGACCGGAGTGCTGTGACCACTGGCGGGCCAGCCCCCATTGCAGGGAGCACACATGCCAGCGGGCCCAACGGACCATGCTAGTGCAGGCCACCATGAGGCCCAGAACTTGCAGGAAGGCCCAGGCAGGGTGCAATTTCCAAACCAGAAATGATTGGGCAAAGGAGGAAAGGACCTCAGCCCTGCCTGCCGGGAGCCAGGCTCTGGCTCGAAGAGAGTCGAGCTCTGCCCCGATGAACTGAATCACCTGTGATCGCACGAGTTCTGATTTGGCCTCGTTGATCAGGAGGCCAATTTGAGAGCAGACCTGGAGGGCTAGATCCCTGGACCGCTCCACCTCCAACCTGGAGGGGGCTGCAATCAGCCAGTCATCCAGGTAAGGGTACACCCGGACCCCTCAGTGCCATAGGAATGCTGTCACCACTGCCATACATTTGCTGAAGACCCTGGGAGCTGAAGAAAGGCCGAAGGGCATGGCCCAGAACTCGTGAAGTGATCCCTCTGTTCTGAAGCGGAGGAATCGCTGATGAGACGGACAGATTGGGACATGAAAGAATGCATCCTGGAGATCCAGAGAGCAGAACTACACGCCTAGTTCCAAGGATGGAATGATCTGAGCCAGAGCAACCATCCTGAAGGTGCAGGCCTTAGGAACTTGTTCAGGGCATGCAGATCGAGAATGGTGCACCAGCCCCCGTCCGCTTTGGGACCAGGAAGTACCTGGACACAAACTGCGGGTTTGGAGGAGGATCCACCACCTTGCTGATCACCTCCTTCTGGAGGAGCAGAGCAATGTCAGCTCAATGAGCCGACAGAGAGGCTGCGGAGCCCGTAGCCCTCCCCTCATGGGGCGATGGCTCAATAGGGAGGGGACTGCTCGAATTCCAGAGGTAGACCCCTGCCAACCACTTCCAGCACCCAGCGGTCTGTGGTGATAGCAGACCAGGTGGAAAGGAAGTGGCAGAGCCGTCCCCCCATGGGGGAACCTGGGGAGGAGTGACGAGGTTGGGGGCGACACCCCTCAACCTGTCACTGGGCAGGCTTGGAGGAAGGGATGGCCGAGGAGTCGCCTGGACCCTTCTCTCCAGGATTCCCACTGGAGGAAGCGGCAGACTTGGCTTTGGGGCACCAAGTGTGAGCCTGCTGGCCCTGTTGCTGTTGGGCTGGACGTGCTGAAGGGACAGAAGGGCAAAAGGGCTTATGCTGCTGCTGGTGGCCTTTGTCCTTCTGGGCAGACATGACCGAGTCCAAGGTGGCAATGGACTTCTCGATCCTCTGGAGATGGCCTTCCACCTCTGGCCAGAACAAGTCGCTGCCCAGGAAGGGAACGTCTGCCAGCTTGTGTTCAGTGTCCACCGTGAAGGTGGAGATCCTCAGCCAAGCTCTGCGGCGCATGGCTACTGCGGCTGCTACTGACCAGGCACAAGAGTCCCCAATGTCCAAAACAGTTTGGAGCTGTTGTTTGGCCACCACCCTTCCCTGATCCCGCACCTGTTTGACCATCATCTGAAGGTCAGCCGGGAGATGAGGAAGCACCTCATCCAGGGAACCCATAAGGGTGTGTGAAAAATGTGTCATCAGCACGGCCAAGCTAGCCTCTCGAAGACCTAGGGAGGAGGCAGCGTAAACTTTTCGCCCTGAGTAGTCCAGCTTCTTGGACTCCTTGTCGGGGGGGGGCTTTTCCACATCCCTAGCATTTCCGAAGCACCAGAAGACACTATCGGTTACCAGACCCTCAGCAGAGGAGTGTTCCGAAAAACCGGAGAGGGAACCAGTGGGGACTGCGTACTTGTTTTTTTGTTTTTATATTCTCTTTTTACACCCCCTTCTCACCCCGGTACTTCCTCACCTTCAGGAGTCGCCTATGGCCTTGTGAGTCCCTGCTGGTCTGTCGGCATCGGGTGCAGTCATCCCCCACGCTGCCTTGGTTTGGCCCCCAGGCGGAGTGCAGTGGGGTTCCTCTTCCACTGCCCCGGCTGGCATGATTTCATCGAGGATCTGTCACCCGTGCCGGCAGGGGCCCTGGGATCGGGGCCTGAAGCTCCATCTACAGGGAGCACCGGAGGGTATTTTTCCTTTTTCGTCCATCCCCGTAGGACGTCTGCATGCAGGGAGAGCCTAAGAGCAACACACATCACGACGTGCTAAAGCTCCAGCTCCCAGAAGACGTCCTCCCTCCCTGCTACATGCGGCCCTTGCTGCACCACCACTCGTGGTTACCCAGGTGGTGGTATCGCGGCAGGACCCACATCCCACCCCACCTGGAGGAGGAGAGCAGCCTCTGGGCACTCGATCCTCCTCCTCCTCCCCCCAGCCGACCCTCCAGCTGCCCGAGTCTGTTCCCAAACCCGGGTCGCCGGCGCCGTGAGCGGTAACCCTATCACTGCGCCGGTGGGCTGGCCAGGGGACTGCATACTTGTGAGCCATCCTGGTCGAAGGCACAGGACAGGATGCAGGCTGCTGCCACAGCTCCAGGGCCGGACCAACAACGACCTCGGCCACAGGGAAGGCCTCCATGGGGAAATCCCATCAGTCCAGAATTTCCATGAGGGGATATCTGGCCCGGTTTTGTACGGGTTCGAGCTGCATCCCAGTGGACTCTGAGATGAGCCAAAGTATTCCCAGGAATGAGGATGGGCTCTCATCCACCGACTGACCCCCAGAAGATTCCAGGTCAAGGGGCCTGGAATACAAAGAGGAGGAGTCGGACTCCGAGGAGTCCGCAAACAGCAGCCGAGTGCCTGAGCCACCCTCCACTTGCCGAGGCTGATCAGGGGTGAGGGTGACCGACAACCTGTGGGGCAAGCCTTGACACGACCGAGAATCCTTGGTCGGGGTCCCAGTCTTAGGTTGTGGATGCAGTGGTTCCACCACAATGGGTGGAGCAGCCAGTTTCGGCCGAGCAATCGGTGTCGGAGTCGGCTCCTCGATGACAGCGAGGGGTTGCTTCGGTCATTCGGGTGACAGCCACTTAATGGCCGATGAAGGCGACCGAGTCGGCTTAATACCGGCTAGCATGAGTTGCTGCCACATCATGTCCTCATAGCACTGATGCAACTTGCGCTGGACCCTATCCTTCGAAGAGGACAATCAGGGCGCTTTCGTGATGCTGGGACGAGACCGCCGATGTCGGCGGGACCTACCCGACACGGAGGAGAACCAAGATTGAGACCTTTGGGGTGGGTTGAAGGGGGCGAAACCCGCTCATCCCTCAGTTCAGGGTCCTTGACAGGGGACTTCGGCACAGGAGGCATGGGCAAGTCCTCGGTAACCACTGGGGAACCGGTGAAGAAGGGTTGTCGGCTTCTCTAGTCGACAACCCATCCAACGGGTCAAGAAAAATCTCAGCCGCATCGACGGGTGTCTCGGCCAGCTGACCAGATGGGGACACCGTGAAACCAGCGGCCTTAGCCACAACTTTGACCGAAGTCGAAAACCAATGGTCCGGGAAGGAGATCTCTCCTGCTCCCATGAACGCTGATGGTGGGACTTACCTTTCAGATTCTTTTTCTTTGACCTACTCATGTGAGTCCTTGAGGGTCCTTCTCCCTTGGTGGAGAGGGACTGACAAAGCTCTTAAAAAGCAGTGTAGGAGGAGCCCAAGGAGAGTGGGATAAACGCTGACGCCGAGTAGGAAAAAGACATGGCCTGGGCCGCTTCCTCCTCGAGGGCGATCAACTGCTCCAGCTGCTCCGCAGAGCCCACACCCGTGGACACTGCCCAACGCGCCTCCTTCAACTTCACCAGTGGAAATCGTTTCTCGGGGCTCCCCAGATGAAGTCGGGCAATGCGGTCCTCAAGAACCGAAGGCGCGAAGGACTTGCATAGATCGCAGGCCTATGGATCATGGGCAAGTCCCAGGCAGTAAACGCATGTGGCGTGCGGGTCGGTCCGAGACATCTTCTGCCCACAAGGGCACCGACGGAAGCGGGAATAGATTTAGTATCCATCGCAGCTGCGAGGGAAGATGAAGACTTAAGTCTAGTAAGCTCTAAAATTATTTTCGGAGATTCAAAGGATTAGGATCCAGGCCTATAAAGGCAGAGCACTAAGGAGGGAACCTGAGCTTCCAAGCGGTAAGGAAGATCTGACGTCATGGGGCGGAGCCGAGGGTTTTACCACCGGGTGGGTGGGTGGGAGGAGCTAGCTTGAAGACCTTACGGCAATAATTAAAGCAGCAAGGAACCTGCCAGGCAGTGTGGATTGAACAACATATCCATGTCCCTAGAATTAAATCTTGCTTCATCATTTTCCCTCTATTCTATTCTGTAAAGTTCAAAATGATCCTGAGAGCTAGCAAAATTCCTGGCTTCTGCAATATGATTTCTGTTATACCCCCTTTCCTCAAATCTTATGGCTAGGCCATCAGCCCCTCTCTGGTGAATTGCATCAGTGCCTCAGTTGCGTCTATAATGTAAGAACTGTCCCTTCGGTATATTATAACAACTCATCATATGCAATATTGGCACTATATTCATTTACCTTAGGGATTAAATACCAAGCAGCATATAAAGATTTGTTTTGGTTGACATTTACATTTTTTCATTTTGTGTGAGGAAACAGTTATTCAGATTTTTCTTGTACTCTTTGTTCATGCCCCCTTCCAGTCTCTGCTTCCAGCTTTCTCTCCAGACATTTACATTTTTTCATTTTGTGTGAGGAAACAGTTATTCAGATTTTTCTTGTACTCTTTGTTCATGCCCCCTTCCAGTCTCTGCTTCCAGCTTTCTCTCCAGACCCCATGGTACCTCCCAGCCAATCCCTATTTGCTCTGGTCATCATCCTCAATGCTGTTTTAGCTTGCCTCTCAGGTAGGGATGAGTTAAGTCATGGTACAGGGGAGACACCCCAAGGCATACTTGTGTTTCATCAGGAGACAAACTCAGAGTGGCAGGGTCCTTCTGGACTCAGCCAGGTCCTTCGCCGGCTGGAGGCAGTTTTGTTGTTTTTCCTGCACCCTCCTGATGCAGGCACACACAGAAGAGAAAGACGTGCACACACACCAAACGTGGTGCTACGTGGGTCTCTGACCTGCATCTGGCCCACCCACTGTGCCATCAACTGCACTGACCCCTATGGTCACTCAGCTGCCAGTGCTGCAGTGAGGATGCAACACTCCTTTCCCGGAGAAGAAGAGCATCCACTGGGAAGCATGGTCTGCCCCCGCCCTTCCCCGCTCCACAACCAGCCCTGGCGAAGTTTTCAGTTTTAACCTCCTGAGTGCGTTCTTACTTGTGGATACAAAGTACTGTTTTTTTTTAAAGGTTAGCCAAAACCCTTTAGAATGCACCATGTGCGCTTGCCTCCAGAGTTTTGGATAAACTGTATGTTTGGTTTTGAGGCACTGGCAGCAGCAGCCGCCATAAGCTATTAGCATGCATTATGGGATACTTAACTGGACAGCAACATTTTTTTAATGAAACAAATATCTAATCCCACACTTCTTGTTGGTAATTTTCTACAGTCCCATTTTTTTTTTGCTTAGAAAGTAAATCCCATGATTAGTGGCGAATATGATCCACAGCTTCCCACCTGTTCTCAAAATCCTGATTTGACAAATCTCACTAACAACTGCTTGAACAAATTAATTGAAATTTTGGGAATACAAACTGGAATAAGGAATACAGATGGCAAAGGGGAATGAATCTGAGCAATTCTGCCTAGAAAAATAAGATCTGTGGAATCAAAGAAGAATTAAGGAAAACAAATTATTAGAAGGAAGGGAACGGGAAAATATATTGGGATAAGTCAAAAATATCAGGAACAGTTTTTTGACGCTTGAATGATTGATGACAAATGAACTGAACTTAACCCATGATATAATCACTCTAGAGAAATACTGTGCGTAGAAAAAGGCCATGTTCTAAGGGGTCTCCTTGTCATTAAGATGCCATCAAGTGGGATAGAAAATTGTAGGTATAAAACAGAGTGGAAAGAAGCAGCCACTAGCTGTTCCAAAACCTTTGGGGAATTATCAAGGAGGACAAGCACAAGATATGAGATTCTAACAGATGAGATTAAGTTACTGAAAGATGAAATGAATAACGAGAAGAACAATGTTATTATTCAAATAACTGGATGCAAATTTGAAATCAAAGACAGCAATACATGACCATGTATTAGTAGCAAGAAAACTAAATAAATTAGCATATGATGCAGAATGTATTAGAGTGTTTAACTGAGTAATAAAAGAAAACAGCTCAAGGAGCAGAGGAAGATCAAAATCAAGAAAAAGTAAAACATGATTAACCAGAAACTCCTCTAAGAGATATAAACAGGGGTTGAATAATAAGGAAACAGGAGACACAAAGTGCTCAATATCCGAATCGGAGAATGAAAGCACACAGCAACAAGCCAGAGCCAGTTTTTTTGAGACACCCCAGGAAGACAAAACTCAAAAGTAAAAAGGGTAAGGGGACACGAGGGACAGAACAAAAAGAAAACCATAAGGCGGTCAGAGTGCAAACAGAACAAAGCCAAATGATAAATATTTCAAACCAAAAGCTCACCGAAGAACAGCTGGCAGTATTTAGAAAAGGCTTATCATTTGTGCCCATCCCCAATATAAATCAGTTTGAAATCTCCACTGACTCATTTCACTTTTTTCAGAAAGCCTTACCTTAGAGACTATTTTGCAGAGACTAAGCAGCAGCAAAGACCTGAAATGGAAATACAGTCAACAGAGGAGAGGACAACAGAAGGACAGATGACAAGAAAACAATGAGACACAAAACCCGCAGGATGAGATAGCAAGAGGGGAAGATCCAAAGACTTAGAGGGGGATGAACAAGATGAGCTAAATGTGGCAGCCCTTCAGTCACTGTATGGTGAAAGTAATTTTCCAGATACCAATAACAGTATTTTTGAGGATAATATTTTGGAAAATAATGAGCTGCTCAATAAAAGCGTTTCAGAAATGTCATCTGCTGATATCTGGCACTTGAGAAAGTTACTGTGCAAAGTAACTTAAAGTTCTACCCCAAAAAAGCAAATTTCTACTATTAAAACATTCAAGAAAACAGTGATCAGTGAAGTCATGACACTGTTAGAGAATGAAAATAATCATATCCTTGCAAGCTCACCTGACAGATCCTTGGCTCCTTGCAAGCTCACCTGACAGGATCACCGATGTCTTGGTGCTACCGGATTCGGTGAGCGACCACTCCCCTATCACCTGTCTATGGTCCAATAAATTCAAAAAAGCACCACCTGTCTTTGTGAACAGCAGATTTCTCAGGAAAGGGCAGCTCTCAGCTTTCAAGGAGGCGCTTTCTCAGATTGATTGGTCTCCCCTTAAGGTACTGCATGACCTTGACATAACACTCCAGTACTTTACTGATAACTTTAATAGCGTTTGTGACAGATTTGCTCTGTTCAAAAATTAAAAAAACATACAGCCATAACAATGGGAGGATTACTAGTGACCTTCTAGATCACATGAGGGCAAGGGACAACCTTTGGTATCAAGCCAGGACCTCCAGCAAGCCCAGTGACCTTCAAAGATACAGGGCAGCCAGAAACAAATGCACACATCTCATCATGAATGCTAAGGTTAATTTCTACAAGGATCAATTGGAAAGAACCTGGGGTGATGGGAGGCAGTTTTGGGAAAACATAAAGGCACTCACAGGGAAGGACGACAAAACACAGCCATTACTGCTAAACATTAATGGCACAGATACCATGGACCCCCACACCATTGCTGAAGAGTTCAACTCCACCTTCATGTATCTTAGCTCTATTCTACCGGCTGGATACCTCAAGCCTATCAAAGCTGATAACAGACGCCCAACAGACATCAACTCGAACCCTCAATTTTACTTCAAGAGAGTCACTGTCAATGATGCACTGGGTTATGTTAAAAAGGTCCTGGGGAAAACCAGAATGGGGTCTGACAACATTGAAACTGCTGGCGTTGGCAATCAACGAGGTCATAGCTCCCATCACTATGATTTTCAATAAATCCCTCCAGCTCACCAAATTCCCTTCTCCCTGGAAACAAGCACTGGTGACCCTGGTGCATAAGGGAGGCAATAGGTCACTGACCGCAAACTACAGGCCCATCTCTATCCTCTCCTCCCTCTCTAAAGCACTGGAAAGGATTGTGGCAGACCAATTTACTGACTATATTCACAAATACTAGCTGCAATGTCCCCAGCAGCACAGCTTTAGGAAACTCCACAGCATGGACACTGCACTGGTGGATTTCACTGAGTATGTCCAGAAGGCACTGGATAAGGGAAAACTGGTTGAGTCCATCTTCATTGACCTAACAAAGGCATTCGACACAGTCTGCCACCCTCTCCTCTTGTCTCAACTGCATGCCCTTGGTGTTTCCCCAAATGCCGCTCTATGGTTCCAGGACTACCTAACCTCCCTGTCTCAAAGGGTCACTCTGAATCTGCATCCAAGGAAGTCTCGCTAAGGGTGCCTCAAGGGTCCATCCTGGGTCCAATGCTCTTCAGCATGTTCCTGAACGACCTACCCGATGCCTGCACTAGCAAAGTCATTCTGTACACCGATGATGCTGTCCTGCTTAGCTGTCACTCTCACATAGAGCACCTACAGGCCAAGCTACAATCATCCTTCCAGCAACTGGAGACCTGGTTCTACTCCCAAAGGTTGCTACTAAACTACAAAAAAAAAACAAGATGATGCTCCTCTTTAGCCCCCAACTAAAAAGGAGATGCCCAAAACTAACAATCACAAATCACCTGACTGCCCCACTGGAACAGGTTCACTCCTTCAAGTACCTGGGTGTCACTGTGGATGATACCCTCTCGTATGTTCAGCACATTGACATGGCGGTAAAAGCTGTGAACACTAAATTAGGGATCCTGTTTAGGCACAAGAAAAGCCTAACTGCTGAAGCCCTCCAGCTCTCAGTCTCCAGCTCTGTCCTCTCCCTGGTCAGCTACGGGCTGGTGGTTTACAGCACTGCCACTGATACAGCCCTCAAAAGGGTTGCCACTGTCCTTAACAAGGCTTGCAGACTATTACTAAATGCTGACCGCTTCACGCTCACTTGTACTCTGTATGGTCTGGCCCACATACTACCACTTCAATACAGAATCAGATACCAAACTTGCCTTCTAGAGAGAAAAGCCATGCTCTCCCTAACCCCTACCTGCATTGCAGACCTGGTAAAGGAAGCAAGCTCCAAATACAACACACGAGAACAGTGACAACACAGCCTGAAGTCCCATTTCGTAGAACTTCCCTAGGACAAAGATCCTTCATGTACCGAGCTCCACTATGGCTAAATGAGATCTGTGCTAGAGCTCTTAATACAACAAATGTTCGATCCTTTAAAAGAGAACTGAAGCAATACCACTAAACTCAAACGCCTGCAACTGCCTTACCTGAATCCATATCTTCAACCTGAATACCCCCCTTACACACCTCTGACTCCCTTACCTGAGTCAATATCCTCAACCCGGATACCCCCCTCATCTGTATGAGCTTTCCTCCTGTTTTACCTACCCTGGACCCCCACCTGCCATCCCTTGCCACCCCTCCAGCTCCCTCCAAATCCCTCCCCTCCATACTCCCTCAACACCTCCCCTTTCCACCCACTCTCTCCCTAGATATTCTCCTTCTCCTAATCCCTTTCTCTCTCTCCCCTCCTCTCTTTCTCTTGCTCTCTCTCTAATCTACCCCTCATCCGCACTTTTCCCCCTTTCTTTCTCCTACCCTTTCCGATACTCTACCTTGACAAGCCCCCCTGGGGTAGCTATGCCGTACGTTGCTAATTGGGAATGTCTTCCCACTGTTTAATTTCACTTGTCTAGGTTACTCAAATGTATTATTTATCTATTTTCTGTATTACATAGCAATCTTATGTTTTGTGTTAACTGTTAAGTTTTTATGTCTCTGCTGTTTTACATCCTGATGTTGAACCTTTGTAAAAGAATGTATACTCAAAGGTTATTTCTGAATATACAAATAAAATAAATATCAGTTATCACAACTTAACAATGAAGGAACGAACAGCAATTAGAAAAATAAAATAAATGAAAAATAGAGTCATAAAAGCCACTGATAAAGGCAAAAACTCAGTTGTGATGAATAAAACGAGATTATGTGGGCATGGTTAAAAAATTCCTTTAGGACACAGGGAAATACAGAGAAGTAATGGGGAATCCATCTGAAGTGTTCAGACAAGTGCTGAAAGAACTATTGAAGTCAGCGATAACTTTGGGAGCAATAATGGGAAAATGAGTACAACTTTATATCAGTATTATACCTAATCACGTCAGTCTTGTATGCATTGCTGAAAGTGCATAAAAGCATGCAGTAAGCCGGCCCGTCGGGCGCGGCAGTTCAGATTTCCACTTGCGGCGCTAGCGACCGGGTTCGAGGAGAGCTCGGGCGCTGGAGGGCCAGCCGGGGCTAGCTTGAGCGTCCCACGACTGCTTGCTGTCTCCAGGGGGGGTAGGGGTTGCACCGGTGCTTGAAGCGACCACTGGCAGAGGCCAGTGGTAGAGCAGCATGTCAGGGCTCATTGGGGTGGTGCGTGATATGGTTTCTCGCCTTGACGTCCGGACGCTGCGCACCTCAAGAAAAGCCAGAGAAAAATCGCTGTCTCCGGATGACGGCTCTCAGTTTCTGAGGGCCTCCAGTGCCTTCCCGGCGCCTCCTGTTCCCCAGCAGCATCCCCGGGCCCTAGAAGTGTGCGCTGGGGCTATCCTCCCCCCCCCGGTGCCTTCCCCCTCGGAGAAGAGGGACCCGCCTGGTGAAGGGATACCCCGGGATATCCCGGGGGTTGGCTGCGATCTGGGGAAGCAGAGGAGGGCCAGGCAAGGACAACAAGGGTCAGGGGAACTTGGCAAGAGCCCGAAGGAGTGGAGAACCAGCGAGCACGGGGGAAAAAATAGATCATACAAAAAAAAAAAGCATGCAGCAGCCACCAGGTCGTCCGATTGTCTCTGGGGTAGGATCTGTGACACAGAATTTGTCACAGTTTGTGAATGTATTCCTCAAAAAAGAGGTTACAGATTTGAGATGCTACCTCAGAGACACGGGTGACCTGTTATGCAAAATGATTTTGCCTGGTGTGAAGACTCCTAACGACTATCCATAGATGTGGAAGCACTATACAACAGCAGCATAAGACATGAAGACTGGCTCTCAGCAGCACAATACTATGTTAACAGAAGTAGACAAAAAAGACCCTAAGACTTTTTGATAGTAGCCATAGAATTCATTTTAAAACATAATTTTGAGCCGGCTCATCGGCACAGTGTTAACACTACTGCTTGCAATGCTGGCAACCTGAGTTCAGAAATGAGACCAAGTCATCGAGGGGCTAGCTGGGGGGAGGAAGGATTGAGTGTCTCTGAGGATACTCTCCTTCCTCAGGGTGAGTGGGTCCCATCTGTTGCTGCTATACTGCCCCCTTGATGCAGGGGGTGGTAGGGCACCGCAAGACTCAGGTGGGAGGAACCGTACTGGCTGTGGGTAACGTCACGTGTGCATGTGTGCACCCTTGCAGCCCTTAGATGGCGGTTCCTGAAGGGCTGTTGGGAGAAAACATGAAAAAAGTGGGACCCTGTGCCCAAATGACTAAGGACTCCCAGTACCATTCAGTCCCCTTTCTCTTATGCATGCCTCTTGACAAGACACTGAAGTGTTCAGGGGTAAACTCCCTCCATTCTGAACCCGCCTGGGGGGGGGCACAAGCTGCCCCTCTGTGGAGGGTGGCCCTGGAGGTGAGAGAACAGATGACTTGGGGGTAGTCATGTGAGCCTGGAGGGACTTCAGGTGCACAGTACAGCAGCATAAACAGAAATAATAAAAAAAAAAATTAATTTGCAGAGAAATTCAACCTGTAAACTTGTGGAACAGTGATAAGGACTGGTATGGTCCCATGGTATGCAAATCTCATTTTGGAACTGTGGGAGTCTGAAACCATTTTATTCTGAGTGCTTCCCATATGCAGAGGACGTCATCACTGTCACAAATGCACTCAGCAGGTCAGGCCCTCTGCTCCCACACTGCCAAACTCAGAGCACAATAGTGTGAACAGGTAACAGACAAGGTAACTCTCCTGTCTACTTTTGGGTCCGAATCACCTTTAGTCTCAAGTTCTGGGGGGGATTCTAACTGTGAACCTTATGCTAACATACCCAATATACAGGCTCAGATACGTACCCTCTTTGGAGATTGTGGTACAATCTTTCGCCAGGGGCACCAAGCCAGGCTTCCAAAATGAATCCTTAAAACTCTATAAGAGACCTTAGGTATTTTCTTACCTTTTCGCAATTTAGTAACACCATCAAGCCCTTCAAAACAGCTGTCAGACTCAACCACATATACATCACATGCATAAAGAACTTGGAAGACACACCCAGACAGTATCTTGGAAAAAAGATTCTTTACTAAAAGATGATAAAAATATGAAAAATGTAAACACAGAACAATATATCAAAGAGCCCACAATCACATAAAAGAACACAGGAGGATTACAAAACAAAACTCCTACCACAATACATTTAGATTTTTGGCTATCTAAGGTATTTACCTCTGGAAGTCTGTTTAAAGTTAGATCAGAGAGCTGTGTCTCTCTGGAGTCCCAAAATGGTATGACTACATTTCAGACATAAGTATCAGTTTAAACTCTGTGTCTCCACGCCCCTTCTGTGAGTCATCTAGCTCCTCCTTTTAGAATATAAAATTACAAAAAATTATTTTCTATCAGGAGATATTTTAAATAGTGTGAATTCAGAAGAAAAAAAGAAATTTCCTAAATTATGACAGTCTTTAATCAAGCCTTTCCTTTGAATTGGTGGCTGGTTCCTGTTTTCCCAAGGAAATCAAAGGGTTTTACAACATTTTAACACATTGCTGTTATCAACAGATTTATTTATTTATTTAAGAGTTTCACCAGGAAGGCATACTGAGCAGTGTACCACTCGATTCCAGATGCGCCCTGGGGGAATGGGGATATACAGGATACAGTAATGATAAATGTTACATACATAAACATGTGCAGTACATTTCAATTTAGAGCAGACAAGTCATATATACAAATAGTAAGTTTACAGACAGGTGGTATGATGTGCCCTGGCAGCACAGGGATAGGCAGGGTACAGTAATAATGGCATTTATATACATGTTCAGTACAGTACAAATTTAGAGCCGACAAAATCTTATGTACAAATAGAAGTAAACAGACAGGTGGTAAATCATAAAAGTTTATTAGGCTTATCCTCTGGCAGATGGCCAGAACCTTAATTAAGAACAGACAGGAAACTCTAGGTTTCCCCTTTACTGGTCAATTTCACACATCCTCTGGTCAATTTACATATCCTGTAGCTTCTCTAAAACCTGGGGGAGAGGTGGCACCCATGGAAGCACAGGCTGTCTTATGTGAGACAATCACATACTATATTTTTATTTTACAAATATCATACAATAATCATAACCAGCTGGCCAAGCAACACACTCCTCCTCACCTAGACTGAATCTGGGGGCTCTATCCCCTGCATGGGATTAGCTCCCTAAGTCAGTTCACTCCTCATATAGACGCGACAAGCCAACTGCATTTTGATTGGTTGCTCCAGCCCTTTGTAAGATTGTCATGTCATACCCTTGCAAGGCAAGACTCCATCTTAATAGTCTACCATTAGTTTTTCCCATTTGTGTCAGCCAAACCAGGGGGTTGTGGTCACTTTGTACCTCAAAATGCTGCCCATATAAGTATGGCTCTAACTTCTTTAGGGCCCACACTATGACAGGATGCTCTTTTTCCACAGTAGAGTAAGCCTGCTCCATGGGAAGTAACTTTTTACTCAGGTACACTATGGGATGATTTTTTCCTTGGTTGGATGTCTGACTCAGTACTGCCCCAATACCCACGTCTGAGGCATCAATCTGAACTACAAAGGGTCTGCTACATTCAGGACTTGTCAATACTGGAGCACTGCACAGTGCCTCCTTCAGTCTTGTAAAGGATTTTTCACAGGCTGGTTCCCAGGTAATTTTCTTAGGCATCTTTTTCTTTACTAGGTCAGATAGGGGAGCAGCCAGGGCACTGTAATTGGGTACAAATTCCTTGTAGTACCCTGCTGTCCCTAGAAAACTCCTGACCTGCTTCTGTGTTTCTGGTCTGGGCCATGCCTTGATCACCTCTATTTTTACTTGGTTAGGATAGAGCTGTCCCCAACCTACAACATGCCCGAGGTATGCCACTTCAGCCATGGCCACCTGGCACTTCTCAGCTTTGATAGTGAGCCCGGCCCTCTGTATCCTGCCCAGCACTTCCCTAAGGTGGGACAGGTGTTCCTCCCAGCAGGCACTAAAGATCTCAATGTCATCCAGGTATGCCACAGCGTACTCCTCAGCACCATTTAACACCTGGTTCACCAACCTTTGGAAAGTGGCCGGGGCGTTCTTCATTCTGAAAGGCAATACTTTAAATTCAAATAAGCCCATTGGAGTGATGTAGGCCGACCTCTCCCTAGCTCTGTCAGTTAACTCTACCTGCCAGTACCCCTTTGTCAGGTCAGTAGTCTTAAGGTAAGTCGCCCCTCCCAACTTGCCCAGGAGTTCATCCTTCCAGGGCATCAGGTGGGTGTCTGACTTCGTGACTGTATTCAGTCCATGATAGTCCACACAGAAATGAGTAGAGCCATCTGGCTTGGGCACAAGGACTATGGGTGAGGCCCAGGGGCTGAGGGATTTCTGGACTACCCCTAAATCCAGCATTTCCTCCACCTCCCTCCTAATGTCTTTTTGGACAGCCTCTGACACCCGATATGCTGTCCGCCGTATGGGCATCTGTGTCCCTGCCTCAAAATCGTACGTTGCTAAGGGGGTTAGCCTAGGCTTGTTGCTAAACAGTGGGGCAAACTCTGCTAAAACCTCCCTTACTTCCTGAATCTTGTCTGGGGCCACCTGGGGTGACAATTTAACTGCCTCCACAGAGGACTCCCACTTGCTTTCTTCCAGAAAGTCCAGAAGGAGGTCTCCTTCGTCCATCCCCTACCCAGGACTACATACTGCAAACACCATGTCAGCCCTATCAGCATATGGCTTCATCATGTTGACATGGTACATTCTTTCTGAATGTCTTCTGTCAGGTAACTCTATGATATAGTTCACATCATTTGCCTTTCTAACACCTTTGTACAGTCCTGCCCACTCAGCCTGTAGCTTGTCTTTCTGGACCGGGATAAGGACCGTGACTTCCTGACCCAACATGTATGAGCGAGCTCTGGCTCTGTGGTCGTACCACACTTTTTGTTTCGGTTGGGCAGCTGCCAGGTTGCTCTGGGCTGTCCCCATAAGCTCCTTCAGCCTTTCCCAAAACCTAAGGACATAATCCACTATGGGAGTTCCCTGGGTAGCGTGCTTGTCTTCCCAATCCTCCCGGATCAAGTCTAAGGGCCTACGTACCCGGCGTCCATACAAGAGCTCAAAGGGGGAAAACCCTGTCAACTCTTGGGGCACCTCTCTGTATACAAAACAGGTGAGGATGGTATTTCTCCCAGTCCCTCCCATGCTGTTCAGCAAATGCTTGGAGCATTGACTTCAGGGTACCGTTAAGTCTTTCGACAAGCGCATTGGCTTGCAGGTGATAAGGTGTCATGCGCCTCTGCACCACCCCACACTTCTCTCACAAACATTTTGTCAGGTCTGACATGAAGGAACACCCTTGATTGGTGATAACCTCCTGCGGAAACCCAACACGGGAGAAAATCCCAAGTAAGGCATCTGCCACTTTGTCTCCCTCAGTGAGGATAGAGCGACTGCCTCTGGATACCGGGTGGCATAATCCACCACAGTCAGGATGAACCTCTTCCCAGAGGAGCTGGGGGTATTTAAAGGCCCCACAATATCCATTCACACCCTCTGGAATGGCTCCTCCACTATGGGCAATGGAATTAGGCGGCTTGGGTTTTCTTACCCGCCTTCCCTATTTCTTGGCATCGGTGACAAGATCTGCAATACTCCTTCACCTGCTGGGTGAAGTTGGGCCAGAAATTCTGGGCCAACTGCTGTGTAGTGCGCGTGATTCACAGATGACCAGACAAGGGAATATCATGTGCAATCTTGAGCAACTGCTCATGGTACCCTTGGGAAATGACAAGCTGCCTGCCCATCACCCCTCCCTCTCAGCATCCTGAGTATACATCAGTCCATTTTCCCAATACACTTTATGTTTTCTGTCACCTCCCTATGCTCCTTCAGAGTCTGCCCAAGCTCTCAGCTTCTCTAGACTAGGGTCACGTTTCTGAGCAGCTGCAAACTCCTTACACATTCCCAAGGCATGAGACAGGTCCCCTTCAGTCTCTAAACTAGGGTACCTAGCACTAGTGTCAGGGCACTCAGGATCACTCTCATCCCTAACCCTCTGATAACGGGTCACCCCTCCTTCTTCAGAGTAACCCTCCGTAGCTGTGTAGTTAACTGCTGCTGGGGAAATTTCTACCCCCTTTTCATTAGTCTCCATATCAGGAGACACAGGCTGGGGAACCAGTCTCCCAGTGGTTTCCACAATGGCTTCTATGGGGTCCAGGGAACTACAATTTTTGCTTGCCACTTGGCTACGGGTAACTGCACACACCATCCCCTGTTTGAGATTATTGCAAAGGATGACGTCAACTGCTAAAGTTTTGGCTACAGCCACCTGTTGCACAGTTCCCCCCGTTTCACCCCAATCTAGGAGAACACTAGCGAGTGGTGATGTTTTCTCCTCACCAGAGAACCCTTGTACAGTTACAAATTTATTGGGTATAAGCTGACCAGGCTCTACCAGTTCCCCTTTTACCAACATCAGGGATGCCCCTGTGTCTCTTAACCCTTGTGTCTGTACACCATTCACAGTGACTGGGTGCATGTGTTCCCTCATGTTCACAGGCATGCTTCCAGGGACACACAAACAACCCACTTCTTTCCTAGCCCCATTTTGCGTATTGCTCATCCTTTTGGGACACTATCTGGCAATATGCCCAGTTTCTTTACAAACCCAACATTCGTTTCTTTTGTCAGAGAAATCTTTTCTTTGAAACCTGGGGCTAACTGATTTCGGTGGAGGCAATGAGGGTTTAAGCTGCCATGAAGGTGCGCTTTTCCCTTTCTGCGCTGCCACGCCTGCCCCATTCTCTCTGAGAGCAAGTCTGCTCTTGGCATAGTGGTCCAAGAGTTCAGCAGCCTCTTGCACTGCTTTGGGATCTCAGTCCTCCAGACAGGTTTTCAGCTCTGCTGGGCATGCCCCCCAAAACTGTTCTAACAATATAGCATTTTCAATTTTATCTACATGTAACCCCCTTATTACCCAGGGTTACTAGAATCCCAGTAAGACCTAGTGGTAGGCAGGAAGGCAGCTTGTGAAACTCCAGTTAAATGGATTTCACACTGTCTCACTCTGTTCTCAGTCTCAGCTGAGACCGAGGGATGACAACACCATAGAACTGTCGCAGCTGCATGAGCCACAATGGAATCTGCAGCAAAGAGTTGGAGTAGAATGTTGGAAGGTTTGAACAGTAGTCTGTAGGTCAGTTGGAGTTTGGAGCTTGCTGAGAGAGGAGCACAGCAGCTCTGTGTAGGCTCGTGGAGCCTCAGCCCTGACATAGGGCTACATTCTGGGAAAAAGGTGTGTGTCTCCACCAAAAGAGAGACACAGAAGCAGTTTTAATGTGGTGGAGACCGCTGATTCGGGTCTCAGTGCCCAATCCCTCAGGGGATGGGTCAGGAAAAGTTGTCCTGCACATTCCAGGGGCAACCCCGTTTTTTTCTGCTAGTGGAGAAGCCGCCTTATTTGTCCAAGAGTTATTGGGAAACAAGAAGATTTGTGAATCACTTGTGGGGCACCTGCAACCGGAGGGTGAGTTTCTGCTCTTCCTGAAGAGCCTATGTGTTCATCCTGGGGCTTGTGTGATAGTGAGGATTGGACTACTGAAGTAGTGGGAGGCCTACAGTAATAGGCTTAGCCAAAAGTAAAAGTATGTTCAAGTCCAGTACTTATGGGAAGTCAAGACATGCAGAAGAGATGTGATATATGTCTACCCAGTAATCTACATTGCCAAGCTTTCAGAAAAGAGTTGTTTAGTTTCCAGAGAAATGGCCGGGTATGGATTGTGGGAGCTGGAGGTGGGAGACCCCCCATCTTTAGTGACCAGGTCCACCTCTACAGATTTGCCCTGTGGATTTCTACTTTGCCTCATGCACTTGGCCAGTGATGAGGGAAGTACCCAGACGTGGGATTGGAAGGAAAATTCCCTCTAGGAGTTGAAGGCTCTAAGGTGGTTTGGGGAGCCACCAACAGAAAAATTGGTTCATTTCCCAAAATGGACCACAGATCAAGTGGACGGCGGGGGAGCTGGGCCAGTGGGGAAAACCCAAGTAATGTACAAGTCGGGCTGTGTACCCAAAGCTGCGTGCAAGTCCGGGCTGTGTGCCTGGTGGGTTCAGAGCCTGAGGGCTGGAAATAGTGAAGAAGTGTTTCTGTTGTCTCTAATCTGCATTACCAGGAATGTAGCCCCGTGGGGGTCCGTCTATGCTTTGTTTGTTCAGCTTGGATGTGAATAAAAGCCACACTGTAGAATCCCATTTCTGGTTTTGGACATTACAGTTATTGCTTCCTGTGTTTGGATTTACTTGGGTGCCCCTGTGCAGAGTAGCCAAACCTAGGCCCCCTGTGCTGAGTAACCTTATCCTCCCTGAACCCAGTCCCCACCAGGTACTGCTGTCAGCTTCAACAGCATGCCACCTGTCATTCTACAAAAAGGCAGGGGTGAGGGGTTACATACACAGTTTGCTTCAATTCCCTCCCACCAACATTTTAAACACTGATGTTGTTTCATGGCTAGCTCCTTGTAGCTCATGTCAGGGCTTCCCCTGAGTGTACAGAATTTAGCTCTGTATGCTTCTGCAGTTAAATCAAACTTTTTTGAAAGTGCAGCTTTAAGTTTGTTGTAATCATTACTGTCCTCACTGTCCATTTGACCCAATGCATCCCGAGCTTTCCAGGTAAGTAGCAGGGATAGCTGGAAGCTCCAGGACCCTCTAGGAATTTTTGCCTGAATACAAACTTTTCAAAGGAATTTAAAAAGGCATCCATATCCTCCCCCTCTTTAAATTTGGCTATCAATTTGGAATTTAATTTATAACCCAGTCCTGTAGTTTCAGTTAAACCCAGGCCACTTACCTGCTCTGGTGCTGGTGGTTGGAGTCGTAGCTTCACCAGTTCATGTTGCCTCTGGCGCTCACGCTCCTCTCGGTCAACTGCTCACTGTCCTTGCTCCCTCTTCTCCTCTGCGACTCGCTGTTCTCGCTTCCTCTTCTCCTCTGTGGCTCGATGCTCTCACCTCTCTTCTCTCTCAAACTCCAGCTCCATCCTCCACAACTCCATCTGCAGCCTGATGGCTTCTGGCTCCAGAATGCTGGTGACCTTCCCCTGCTGCTGTGGCCACTGGCTTGCACTGGCCCTGCTGTCCTCCTCACCGGATCTGGGCACTGCACTGGCCGCCGGCCCCTTCACACCCAAGGTTTGGTCCTTTACAGTCACAGTCTGTGACTCAGTGCTCTGGGCATCTGCTGCCATCAGGGCATCCACGAGGTTCTGCTTGGTGGCTCTCCCCTTGTGCAGGACTTCTCTCTCCTTGCACAACTGCTTGAGGTAGTCTGCAGTGTGCTCACTGTAGTTGGAAGCCATCTTCTTCCCTAACTACGGCTACTCTAACTTGCACTTTGAAAAAAATAAAACAGGTAGGAACTTTGACTGTAAGCAAAATGATACTGTTCCATTTTCTTTTTTAAAAATAAATCACTCCCTTATTTTGCAAGTGAGCTATGCAGTATTAAGCTGATGCACTGAACAGTTAAAGCTTGTGTTACCAAATTTTTCGCAGCGCTACCAACCAAATCTGTCACAAACGCACTCAGCAGGTCAAGCCCTCTGCTCCCACAGTGCCAACCTCAGAGCGCAATAGTGTGAACAGGTAACAGACAGGGTAACCCTCCTGTCTGCTTTTGGGTCCGAATCACCTTTAGTCTCAAGTTCTGGGGGGATTCAAACTGTGAACCTTATGCTAGCGTACCCAATGTACAGGCTCAGATACATACCCTCTTCAGGGATTACAGTACAATCTTTCGCCAGAGGCACCAAGCCAGGCTTCCAAAATGAACCCTTAAAACTCTGTAAGAGACCTGAGGTATATTCTTACCTTTTTCCAGTTTAGTAACATCATCAAGCCCTTCAAAACAGCTGTCAGAATTAACCATGTATACATCACATGCAAAAAAAATTTGGAAGACACACTCAAGCAGTATCTTGGAAAAAAGATTATTTACTAAAAGATGATATAAATATGAAAAATGCAAACACAGAACAATATATCAAAGAGCTCACAATCACATAAAAGAACAAGGGAAGATTATAAAACAAAACTCCTACCACAATACATTTAGAGTTTTGGCTATCTAAGGTATTACCTCTGGAAGTGCATTTAAAGTTAGATTAGAGAGCTGTGTCTCTCTGGAGTCCCAAAATTGTATGACTACATTTCAGACACAAGTATCAATTTAAACTCTGTCTCCACGCCCCTTCTGTGAGTCATCTAGCTCTTTTTAGAATACAAAATAAAAAAAAAATGATTTCCTATTAGGAGATATTTTAAATAATGTGACTTCAGAAGAAAAAAAGACATTTCCTAAATTATGACAGTCTTTAATCAAGCCTTTCCTTTGAACTGGTGGCTGGTTCCTGTTTTCCCAAAGAGATCAAAGGGGTTTACAGCGTTTTAACACATTGCTGTTATCAATAGGTTCCACTAGGAAATCATAAAAGTTTATTAGGCTTGTCCTCTGGCAGATGGCCAGAGCCTTAATTAAGAAAAGACAAGAAACTCTAGGTTTTCCCTTTACTGGGCAATTTCACACATCCTCTGGTCAATTTACATTTCCTGTAGCTTCACTGAAACCTGTGGGGGAGGGAGGGCACCCATGGAAGCACAGGCTGTCTTATGTGAGACAATCACATACTATATTTGTATTTTAAAAATATCATACAATAATCATAACCAGCTGCCCAAGCATCACAATCACCTAGTACAGATATACTGATGACGTCATCTGCGAGTGGAGGTGCACTCAGACAATAGCATAGGTATTCATCCGCTGACTAAACAATAATCAGATTAACTTGCATTTTACTGCAATAATTGAGACCAGGGAGATACATTTTTGGACAGTGCCCTTATAAGACAATCAGGAGAGTCAGTGCACACGAAAGGTACCATAAACCCTCTGCTACAAATTCATTATTGCATGTCACCTGTGCATATCAAAGAGTACTGAAGGATTCAGTACCATATGAACAGTATTTACGGATCTGAAGGAACTGTAGTAATCTGCAGGCTTTGCAGATTTGGGGAAGAACTAAGTGAATAAGCGAGACAGATGGATAGAGATAGTCTATTTATTCCGAAATAGAAAGAAATGATTGAGAATGTCCCAATTACTTTGTTAACTGAATATAATATGGCAAAGAAAGTTAGCTCAATTGTACATAAGACCTGTCCTATTCTAACGAGTAAAGAGAACCTGGGAACATGCATTGGGCAGAAAACTAGAGTGAGTTATATGAAAGTAACTAGCATTAGAGATCAACTGGTAAAAAGACAATATGTCCTCAGTGTGAATTTGAGAGCTACAAATTGGTTACCGCCCCTCGACCAGGTTTTTATACCTACAAATGATTCAGCATGTGTTCACTGGGAAAAAATGGACACATCTTTTTACACCCTGAAAGTAAGATTGAATATTCTGTTACATAGTTTATGATATGCAATACTGCATTTCTAGTATATGGAATTGACTGTACATGTGAGAAAACCTGTATTCAGGTGTACAATCCAACCCATAAAGCAAAGAATACAAGAACATATAAGACACATTTGTAAGGGTAGAATGAACAGTCCACTACTTTAAAAGTAAGCAGAACAGCTCCATCACAGGGATATACTGGATGGGTTTTGAACACATTAAAACACACAGTAACACTGGCCCCATGGTGCCGGGCGATAGGGGATTCACATCTAAGCCTGGGACATCAGGAGCAGAGAGGGTTCAAGAGTGTCCTCTGGGCACTCTCCTCCTGGGAGGGGAGGGTCATGGATGCATCGCCCTTTGGAGGCTCCTCATGACTGAGCTCGACATTGCACTTTGCATCGTGGATGACCACACGCTGCATGTGCGAGTGCCAGGACGCCATGGCGCGCATTCTAATGGGTGGGGGGAACACCAGAAAAGAAATGGCCACCCATGCTGGCCGGATGATGATGGCCCACCTCCCCTCACTGCAAAGCCGGGAAGCCCACGAGCTGCACCCTCGCCAACCGACATAGATGCAAGGAAGTGCCTATGGGCACGTCGATCTCCCATCCTGGTTCCCCCACAGGTAGGGGGTCCCCGAATGAAGAGATACGTTGGATCAGTTGGATGGCAGTTGAAGGGGTAGTGGATGGCAGAACGGGGAGAGCAGTGGAGGCGAGAATGGCTGCCCAAGGCAGTGGGCGGTTGGGTTGGTGAGGATATGAAAAAAAACAAAATAAAAACACACAGTAGGGGTAGAAATTGACCTAAGAAGCTCTTGCAAAAGAAGTCACAAAGGACATTTAGTTTCAATTCTTTGAAGCAGTCACTACCTGTCCACACCCAGGACGCAGTCTGTAACAGGTTTCCAAGTTCCTCAACCCTCAACACCTGTAAAGGTATCTCAGTAGCTGCCACCACTCAGAAGTGATTCTCTTGGCCAGCTTGTTGGCACAGTAGTAGTAGTACTACAACTTGCGATGCCGATGACCTGGGTTCAAGAACAAGCCTGGGTCATCAGGGGCTGGCCAAGGGGAGGAGGGCTGAGTGTCCCAGAGGACGCTCTACTCCTCTGGAGAGGGTGGGTCACCATCCTTGCTGCAATACTACCATCTGAGTGATCACAGGTTGTACTGCAGTTGAGGGTGCCATGGGAGGGATGGATGCAGACCAGGAGTTTGGTGTAGCAGCTTGTCTGACATGCCTATGCACCATGAAGCCCCCTAGTGCATCTGTGTCCTTGGGGATGGGGAAAAACACAGGAAAAATGGCCTCACTGTCTGAAGGACCCTGGTGTACCAAAGAAGATTGGTCCTGGATCCCCATAGCATTCTGAGAGGTACATCCCCTCTACCCAGACCGGAGGCGGGGGCACAGCCATGGCAGCACGGAGGTAGGCAGCTGATGGGGAACAGGGTCCAGCAGTGCCATCGTACTTTGGGGAACCCAGAGGAAGCTTGAGGCAGTACAGTGTAGGGGGCATAAACAAAGAATAAAAAAAAAGAAGTGATTTTTCTTACCTGGGGACTTTCTTGGTTTGAATCCCACCAGAGTCACTGCTCACACAGTACAGTGCTCCTTTGGCTATGGGAAAATGACCTTCTCCTGTCACTCACTCCTGAGAAACACTTTAATTCTAGAATATGGTAAATGTAACCATCTTCTCTTTCTTCAGAGACAGATCGTGGATTTGTCAGTACTAACAGTTCACTATTCCCCCAAAGATTCAGTCACAGATGCATGAAGTATATGAAAATCATATTTACTACTTCACAATATTTACACAGTCGACACTTTATCACAATACACAAGACTTTGGGAATTACAGGGTTACTACAATGTAGAGAAAAAAACAACAAATATGTTGTGTGTGATAACCTTTTATTGGACTGTAGTAACTAAGGTTACTACAGAAATTAAAAAGAAATGGTTTGCACACAGCAGAAGAAACAAATAGAAACACCTTCCTGTAACTTCTTAACTCCTAACAGAGAAGAAAAACTCTTACCACACAGGATAACTTTAGTGAGCAATGGCAGACACCAACTCTTAGATGGTGAAAGTATGAAGCCCCAAGACACATTGACTTGTTACGGCCTGACATAGACCTCAGAAGCTTTCAGTTGCCAGTCCCCCATGCTGCATCAACAAATACTGTATGTCACTCTGATGTCAAGGAATTGACCGTTTCTTTTTTTTTTTATTCATAGTTTGTACTCCTTGTCTCCCCCGGCAGCCCCCATCTAATCACCCCCCCCAAGTCCAGTAACCCAGCTCCTCCAGGATCTTACCTTCCCTGTCTTACCTGCAGCACCTGGCTTGCCCAGCCACTGGTGTGGAGCCTGTCGGGGGGTCAACCATCATCTCGCTGCCATGGGTATATTCCACCATTTTTTGCCCTGACCTTCCCCGTTGCTGGGGAGCAACACATCAGCATGCACATGTGAAGGCATACGCATGCTATGGAGTCCTGCAGCACCCACCCTTCACTGGAGTCCCCATCCCATTGTACCCCCTGGCTTCCACCTGGGAGCAGTCATTTGGCAGGACAGCTGGACAGGAGAGCTGTCCTCCAGATGCTTAATCCTCATCCACCCTGGTCAACCCCCGGCAACCCACTTGCACAGCGAACACAGGTTGCCAGCATTGCAGGAGGTAAGGCACGGATGTCTCAGTCCTCCACACCACTGGGCCAGCCCGGATTTGACTGTTTCTTTGTTTCCTATGGGTACCACCTCTCTGCAAAGCTGACCTAAACCAGAACCTTGGATTTTGTGGACTTAGGACACCTCTCATTGTTCTGAGCCATGTCTGCCTACATAGGGGGTGACTACATGGCCAGAACAGTTTCCTGATATGATTCTGTTTTGGATCTGATATTGCGTGTTGGGTCTGGCTGGCCCATAATACGAGCACTGGCCTCCTGCTTTCTAGCTCACACACTGAACCTGGGATTCATGAAAGACCCTGGCCTCTTTGAAGCTCCGTTAACTAACCAGGGAATTCTGTCATTACAGGACAAAGGGACTGAAATTACCTAACAGAGACAGCTGGTATGCCTCTGGCAACAATTTTAATCTCATTTACAGAGCCCATCTCTGTCCTCTTAGCTGACTACATTCTACTGTTATCAATGCAGATAGAGTTAAATAAAAAAGTATAAAATTAAATACAAAGTTGTTACAGAAACCAAGAGGGCTTAATGTGATTCTAGATTATAAAACGTTCTCATAAAAATCAAAGAATACTGCTAGATCACATAGAGCTGTACTCATAAATAACATTTACATAGAGAATGGTGATAAAAAAGCAGACAGGAAATAAAAATGCAATGATTATTAATCCCTTCTCTCTTTGACAACGGTGATAGAAAGATAGACAGGAAATAAAAATGGAATGATTATTAATCTTTTCTCTCTTTCCGTAATCTTTGAAGATTACTGTACTGAAATAGAATGGAATGAAGTCCCATAAGAAGCAGATGACATCCTAGAATGACGCATGTAAAGAGAGAAAACAATCTATATTCCAAGAGATGTCAGATTTCTTCTTCAAAGTGCTGCACAGTATACAACTATGAACTGACTTAAAGACTGCTTCTGCTATCTGGGGTTTAATTTAATTATGTATTTAAAGTATATGCCTGTCGTAAATACTTATCTATAACAAGTGCTGTATTGTATGTCACCTCTGTAACTACTGTACATTGTATATGCTTCCTGTGCCACTGTACTGCACTGTTTCTGACTGTTGTAAATATCCTATACCACATTTGCCTGTATGTACTATACTCTGTATCAACTGTAAGGTGTGATATTTCCTCGCACCTTTGTTTGCACTGTAATGTCTGACACTGTACACTCCTGTATTGTATTCTATGACGTGGAGCCTTTGTAAAGGAGTCTCTGGCTCAAAGGTAATACTTCCGATATGTTTCAATAAATAAATAAAAAAATAAATAAATGTATGGGATTTGGATATGATTGTTAGTATCTAGGTTTACTGGGTTTTTCTGGACAAAAGAAAGCATTGTTGCCAATCGAGTTTGCTCCCCCCCCCACACACACACACACGTGTGGGACATTTTATATCAATACGTGTCTTGAGTAATAGAAGTTGTCTAATGCTTTCTTAAAGCTAGATACATTGTCGATATCGACTACCACCTGCAGTAGTCTATTCCACACCTTGGCCATTCTTACAGTAAAGAAATGGTCCTTTTTATTTGTATTAGCCCATGGATCACAAGTTTCTTACTGTGGGATTGAAGATTATCTCTTTTGGTGCAGAACTGTAAACCACAATGAGAACTTAAGTCTGGATACTGCAGTATTTTATATAGTAGTAGTAGGTTACCCCTCTGGAGTCTGTTCTCTTAAGGAAAATAGGCGTGTTTCCTGTAGCCATTCTTGATAACTCATGCATCTTAACTTAGGGATCATTTTAGTTGCAGACCTTTGAACCCTTTCCAGCTGCAAAATGTCCCTAATCAAGTATGGTGACCAGGCAGGGGACCAAAAGTCTAGAAGGGGTCTAACATAGCTTCTATATAGAAGGATAATATGCTGCTCGGTTTTACAGACAAAGGTTCACGTGATTCTTTTGATCATTCCATTTGCTGTTCTGGCTGCAGATTTACAGTGATCTATGGAAGAAAACGTATTTATTTGTATTCCTGGGTCACATTCTAGCAGGGAAGATTTGATTGGTTTGTTATTCAAAGTGTTGGCATAAGTAGGGTTGTTCCTCCCGTAGTGCATAACTGCACACTTATTGATGTTAATGGATATTCCATTTGTTGAAGCTCATGTCTCTATTTTACCAAGATCATTGGCGAGGAATAAATGCTTTAGTAAGGTGTCCACCTCCTCTCCCAATTTGGTATCTTCTGCAAATGTTATTACCTGGTTTGCCAGGTTTTTATTCGTGTCACTGATGAAGATTCTGAACAAAGTTGGGCCCACAACAGAGCTCTGTGGAACCCCACTCACAACACTCCCCTCCTTGGACAAATGCCCACTTATTCTTACACTCTGGACCCTGCTATGCAACCACTGATCAATCCATTTGACCAGGCAAACACTTATACCCATGTTCCATAATTTGGTAATCAGGATATTATGGGGAACTGTATCAAATGCTTTTGCAAAATCCAAAAGGATTACATCTGATGGGATACCCTTGTCAAGACTATTACTCACTCAATTATAAAACGTGACCAAATTGGTGGTGCATGATGTCCCTCTGTTTTTTGACACTTAACTCCAGGCCTGATATTTCAGATTCTAACCTAAGTTTAATTCATTTCTCCATTACCTTACAGCACAGTCAGGTTAGGCTTATCAGCCTATAATTCTTGAGTTTACTCCTATTTCCTTTTTTGAATACGGGAATCACAGTGGCTAGGTGCCAGTCCCTTGGCACCAACCTTTGGTCCAAGGACCTATTGAATATAACTGAGAGAGGGTATGCCAGAAAATGGGCCCTATCCTTTATGAACCTCAGATTTGTACCATCTGGTCCAGGACTGGTGGTATTCCTAATGTTGCTAAGTGCAGACTAAACTTCTTCCATTGAAAAATGGTACTCATTTACTGTCTGATTATTAGAACAGTGATCTGCTACACCTTTTGGTGTGAATATCGAACAGAAATAGGTGTTGAACAGATTTGCCACATCTTCATCATTTTCTTTTATGGTATCATTTGATAATATTGGACCAATGCTCCTAGGTGCAGCTTTGCTATTAGTATTTATATAAGAGAAAAGTGATTTAGTATCTTTACTGTGGGTAATTTTGACTTTGATTTTGTATCTAGCGCTTCTTATCATGGTTTTTAATAGACTTTGCTCCTTTACATAAACATATTAATTGTAGCTGGATTTTGTTTGAAACTTTTATAAGCTTTTTCTTTGGTCTTTATCTGCTTTTTAACCCCCAAAGTCAGCCATGCCATCTGTTGTTTTTAATTATTTTTTTACTCTTGAGATTCAATGTGCTATTGGCAGCAAATGTAAACGTACTGTTGTGACACACCAGGCAATAATTTTGCCAGTTTGGTGTTCTTACGTGAAAAACTGAATAGTTCCTATTTTTTCACGTGGCTATTGTCCCTTCCTGGTATGTAATCTTTACACTTCCCAAGGTAAGAATATGAGGTTGCTAGTTATGTGACTAAAGAACGGGAGCATAAAAGGAGTCACAGTTACTCCTTTGAGCTATGCTCCCTGCCAAACCCCAAGCTGGGAGAAGTGTCGGGGTTCTCATTGCTGCTACTGTCCAGTGAAGGTAAACTGTTTTCGGTCCCACAGGGACATGTTATGTAAACTTAAGAATAGCACTGTATATAATGCACTTTATTGTATGAAGTATTTTGAAGAATTTTTCTGGAAAATGTAATGTTGGCACTATATTAACCTGATGTATTAAACACAAAGTAATATATAAATATTTGTTTTGGTGGATATTTACATTTTTTTTTAACCTCATATGAATAAATGGTTGAAATGAACCCACCTGCCCCTAAACTAAGACTCCTCACAGGGTAAAGGACTATGTGACGCCTTGGGGGAAAGGAAGGATATCAGATTATGGCACTTTTTCTGTGCCCTGTGGGCTGCTACGTTTCTGGAGTGATACCTGCAGGCACAAACTGAGATCGACTGAGCAGGGCCTATAAAGGCAGGACTGTGCTAGAACCAGGCAAATCTGGTGGAGAAATCACGGAGGAATGGTCTGCAGTGCTGGGTGTGGGTGCAAGCTGTGCATCCCAATCCTGAAAAGCAGAGAGCAAACTGTGAACGCAGCTGCTGAGTTCCAGGAAGGAAGAGAGTGGCAACCATGTGCAAGCCAGCAAGTGGGTGATGCTGAAGATCCAGTGTGGAGAAAAAGATCACGGTGCTCGGCTGCCTCTGACCTAGAGATCTAGAAGCCAGGATGTGTGAGGGTCAGATCAGGGCCTCAGCAGTTTGAAATGAGAGGAAGGAGGTCAGAAGATCCTGCAGCCAATGCCCAAGGTAGCTGGTTCAGCACAGAGTAGAGGGATGAAGCCTGCCTGCATTGTAGATGCCCTGGGGGAGCAGAGATCCAATGACCTCCTGCATCAGGAGGAGCTATCTAGGTCTGGGAACCATAAGTACATCGCAATGCACCTTTTTTTCAAGGGACAGGGCCTGTTGTTTCACAGTGTTTCACAACTGGATTACAAATACCCCATTTTGAGGGGTGTTGTGCCATTTAAGCAACTGCATGGTCTGTAGTGTTTGGGGGACTCAGCACGGTGCTCTGTTTAAAGTGTACCAACACAGGCCAACCCATGGAAACATCTATGAGCCTGTAGTGATTCTACGCCTGCAGTACCCATGGACTGAGTTAAGGGAGCTCTCATTTGGGTCTGTTTAAAATCTGGTACCAAGTGAGAAAGGGTAGATCTGGCCTGCTTAAGAAGGCACCTCAAAGGTCCATGTTTAAAGTTCACAACTGCACCAACCCTCTGTCTTGCAGGTGGCTGGTTGTTAATATAGCTGTGTTATTCTGTTAAACTTGGTCTGGTTACTGACTCCCCTATGTGGTAGAGAAATTACTGGTTTACTTACCGAGCCCACGGAGAGCTGAAGCCCTTGTGACTTGGCCGATAGTGTCACATGCACTCGCCCCTGAACTGCAATTTACTAGACTGCAACAGTTTACCAAATGTGGTGGCAGCGTCACATGTATGACCTGGGCACGCCTTGCCATTGGGTCTGCCACAGACAGGTGGTAGCAGTGGGAGTCACTGCTAACAAGTTAGCTGGATAAAAGAGAAACAGCTAATGTGTGAAATATTATTATTTTGTGTTGTAACTAAAGTTAGATATGTTCCAAACGGGAAGCCAGTAAGCCACAAGTCCGCAGGTACCCTGGGTGGGGGGGGAGGAGTCAGATGACCTGCCTTGATGCCCAATTGCTTCAACGGAGAGAATCAGGAGTGGACTGATTGGTTGGAGCAACTTGAGCTCACAGCTGATTTGAATGAATGGGATGAAGTAAGTAAGCAAAAATGTATGGGACTTTTGCTTGGGGGAAAGCCCATGACATGTACAGGGGACTGGAGTCTTACAAACAAACTTATATTGCTCTGCTAGTGACCATGAAAGTCCCTTGAGCCTGCCAAGTGTGCTGATCAAGAAAGAATTGTATTTTTCAATAGAAGGAGAGAGAAGGGGGAATCTGCTTGAGACTTTGGAAGAGCCCTGTGGCGCCTGGTAGACAAGGCCTTTTCAAATGCTAGCTCGGACACCCAAGACCTGCTGGCCCAACATCATTTCATTGCTCACACAAACAGAATGGAGCTCCTTTTCCAGCTACACCTACAGAAACCCATAGGACTAGAACAAGCAATACAGTATGCCACCAAATTGAAGGTTGTGTGAAATTTTGAATTTTCCTGACTCAGAGGTAGTGTGAAATTTGGGTTTTCCTCAGACTCGAAGATCTGGATTTTCCTTAGACTTCGAGTCCCAAGGTCTGAGCCAGTGAAGTGTCCCCCACATACTAATTCTTAAAGAACTGACTGGAGCCATTTAAGAGGTGTGAGAGGAAGTGGCAGGAGCTCTTGCAACTCTGCACACTGAACTCAAAAAATGGAAAGTGAAGCTCAAAATCCCTAGGACTCCACAATCGGAGATACTGAGTGGGCAAAAGAGACCTTTTGAAAACCCACATCCAAAGTCAGTGAATGTTCAGAACAGAAGGCCAAATGATCAGGCGTGCTGGAGATGTTGAGGCCTGGACCACTATGAAAAACAGTGGCCCAAATGGAGAGGGTTATCAGGACCTGAAGCCATGTGGACTGCAGTTGAGGACCAGATGCCTGACAAAGAGAAGTGCCTCTCAGCAAATTGTGATCTGTACTACAGTGGGACTGGGCTACTATCTTCTTGCAGATATAGAAGATGCCCTCTGCAAGTTTTTGGTAGATTCTCAAACAGAATTATACTGCTGTGCTTGTGGCCACGAAACAGTCCCTTGAGCCTGCTAAAGATACTGATTGAGAAATAACTGACTTTTGTTTTTTAGAAGGGGAGAAAAGGGGTAAAGGGGTTCAATGTGCTTATGCAACTTGATGTGGTATGTTACTTGTTGAATAAACTTTGTTGTGGTGACAGTTCACATCTCTGTGCCTTGGGAATACCATCCTTTAGGGATGCTGAAGGCAAGGAACCCTGGAGGAGGATTCCACCCTTAGAGGTGCCGCAGGAAGGATTCCCTTAGGCTAAAGGTAACTTAGGGAAAAACCCAAAAAGAGTGTAGCTCTGAAGCATTGCAGAGGTTATAAGTTGGTATTGAGTATTTGGACCTTCACATAAGTCAGCAGAGATAATGGTAATGGTTAGCAGGTATTTGAAACTTGTAACGTCCAGTGTAGGCCGAATTAATTATAATGAGAGGGCATGACTTCCCAAGGAGAGAGAGGGGACGGCAAAGGAGGGCCACCACCCATCTCCATCCAACAGTTGAAACCTATCTAATGACTGGGGAAATCTACCTATGTAACCTAGGAAAATACAACTAAAATATAATGTGACCTTTGGCAGAGTAAAGGAAACAACCCCTTTGAGGAGGAAACCTCTGGGGATCCAAGGCCTAGGCCACCTTCCCTCCAGGCTTGGAATGTTTTATTTAGTGATGGCTCTGCTGCTGCAATTTAGAAACCCAATCCAAGGGGAGGAAAATATTCCAATTTGGTGGAAAGCTCTCACGATCCCTCTAACGGGAATGCTGTGAAGGGTTGCGAGTGCACTCTGCAACACTGGATACTCTGAAGCAAGAGTGGGACCCCCAAGGCGGGAGGAGAAGAGCAACGAACACCAAGGCACTCAGCCAACCTACTGACTAAAACAGACCAGGTGAACCAAAGGCAGTCTTTGGGAAAACAGTGCAGAAGGTGCTGCCGAACCTGATTCAGCTAGCTAAAGAAGCCCTCTCGGCATAAGGGCCCCATCCCTTATATTTGAAGTCTTAAATTCTACATCAAGAGGTGCCGTTGATACTTCTGCATGGCTAAAGCTCTGTGGACGTGTGTGGGAAATGGATAACACCAACAACAAGATAGGATTTAAAACACACAGGTGTGTGAATTTTATTTAACTCGGAATAATGAAAATAATAAACTAAAACAAAAAAAACAGCTCATCCAGAGCTTTAGTACTACCCCCTGCATTACTGACCACAGAGTGGATCACTTTCAACGCTGAGATCCGCCTACATCTGTGAGTTGTATTAGACCATACATAGACCGGTACTGGTCCTCCTGGTTCATTTTCCAAGGCTGATCTGAGGAACTACAGCACAGGAGGGGTTCTCATACTGGATCACAGGTCACCTGATCCGCCCTTGTTCTAATACAGGGAAATTCCTCCTCTAATACAAGCAGTACGGATCAGGGTGACACATTATTCAGAAACACAGTAATTCAGGAACATAACATCACAAGACGTATAAGGAAAGCCGCTCCGTGTAATAGCGCTTGTTACTCTTCAATTTACTGGCGCTATCTTATCAGGCTACAACAAACTAAAATGTTAACTCAGTGAAAAAGAAACTGTACCTAAGATAGCTGCTTAGGGTGCTGGAGAAAGGTAGCCAACCATGAAGTAGGTGAGAAGAAATCCAGCACTCCAGGAGTTCCATCAATGTAAATTTATTAAAGAAAGGAAGGTGTTAGCATAGAAAACAAGCAAACAACCCACGGGATGCGGTTGTTAGCTTGTTTTCTATGCTAAAACCTTCCTTTCTTTAATAAATTTACATTGATGGAACTCCTGGAGTGCTGGATTTCTTCTCACAAACTAAAACGTTAAGCCTCTGTTTTACTTTCTTGCAAGTTTGTTTATAGATATCAGCATGTGCTAAGGGTAGAGCAGCTTCTAAACGGAAAGAGAAAAGTACCCGACGCTTCCCTTACAATTTTAACAACACTCCCATGAAATGGGACATTTCTGGGGACTTTTATATTCAACTAGCCCCAGATTCTTAATGCATGTCTGCATTAATCTTTAATTTCATTACTGATATGCACATATCTGTTCTTAGCATTATGCATTTTAGCACCATGAAGGGATAGAAAGGGATATAAAAAGATTAAGGATAGTGAGATGAGAGAATACCTAGGTAGCTGGCCAACCTACCAAGGCAGAAAATGTGAATTTAGTGGAGTAGGAAAATTGCTGCTGCATCAGACAAAAGGGGGGAAACTATTCCCCAGCTCCTTCAAGGTGGGCATTTCACGCTTAAATATTGGGTTGGAGTTGTAATATCTAGGTGAGAGCTGTAATCTAAGTGGGCGAGATGTTCTTGTACAATTCTCAATCACTTGATTTTGGATCTGTGTATCATTCTTGCTTTGAGAATGTGTACATGGCTTGTACTGAAACTGAACATTTTAATAAAGATTAATATAAAAAAAGAGGGGGGGGGTGAGAAACTAGGAGAAGATAGGAAAGGAGTCCATAGGTGCAAAGGAATCTTATGAGAGGGGTGCAGCTCTACCACAAGCTCCACCCAGAGCGAGGACATTTCCACTGTGGGCCAGATGAGAAGGACTCCACCCCGAGTTTTGCATGTTCAAGATGCAGACTTCGTGTGTGCACAGCGAGACCATCAGCTGCAGGACAGACCCTGAGCCATATAATGTAATGGTCATAGTTTGCATGCCTCTGATTTATGAATGAGAGCATACAGTCAACTGTGATGTGCTAGATAAGAGGAGGCCGGAAGAAGCTAGTGGCTGTTAGTTAGAAATTGTGATGCCGGGTGAAGCCAGTGACCGGAGGTTAGGTAATGGTTTGTGAGGAGGAGGAGGCCGGGTAAAGCCAGTGGCCGGAGGTTGGAAGCAGGAGCAAAGCCAGTGGAAAGCAAGCCAACGAATTCCATTAAGGAAGCCTAATATTGATGACACTGAAAATACTCAATGGGGGTAGGATAATACTGATGTGGGTAGGTGGTAGGAGGCCAGGCAAAGCCAGCAGCTGTTGGTTAGGTAGAAGGAGGCTGCGAATGCCAGCAATTAAATCAATGAGGTTTAGGTAACTGAATTTATATGGTTTATGCATGATTACCTTAAATGCCATTTAGGCTGCACATGAGCAGTAGGAGGAGACTGGGCGAAGTCAGTGGTCGTAAGTTAGAGCCAGTAATTAAACTGATGAGGAGTAAGCAGAAATATGGCAAAGAAGCAGGGCAAAATCCATTTAATTGCATAAAAGCATGCTCCTGAGGCCAGCTCGGTGGCGCTGAGGGTTGAAGCCTGGACGCCACACCACGCCATGCTGGCAACCCGAATTGGGAACAACTCGGGTCGCCGGAGCCGGCCGGGGGGAAGGTAGGAGCAGGACTGAGCTGCCTATTGGCAGCTCTCCTTTCCTCTCCAGGGGTGGATGCCATCCCTCCCATAGTCTCGTCACCACTGGGTGGGTGGAGGCCTGGTGGTGGTGCAGGTGGGGAAGGGGGTGGCTAGTAGGGTGGGGGCACTCCGCAGCACCTGGCGTGCGTGTGCCTCCACACAGATATGTCAGCACCCTGGATGCACGTGGGCAAGGACGGCCAAAAAATGGGAAACACTTACAAAAAAAAAAAGCATGCTCCTGGTACTTGGGGCCATGATGCCCCACTGCGACATCACAATCCACCACCAGGCGAATAACGGGGATGCCACAAGCTGAGCACCATTAAATCACACAGTTAATTAAGTGACTGAAAGTTTCAGTATACTGTAGATAGAAATTAGAAATGTACTGGTTAAAGTCAGCAGCTGTAAGCCAGGCTGACATACCTTGGATTGAACACATAGGCAAAAGTAATGAGAGTCTGATTTATGATTACAAATGCATATGAGTCCTGCACATAGGACTAGGACAACATTATATTTATGACAAAGTGTAATTTGGATGGTAGGGTAGGAAACCCCCAAAATAGTAGAGGCGCTGCTTCCAACTCGATGTTTCAGTATGGGTAGAAGACAGAAATTAACTGCTATGGATTTGGTAAAAGTATGGTTTGGTAAAACTATGAAATGCTAATCTAATAGCTGAAATTTTTTAGTATAGTAATGCAGCAGAGTACAAGGACTATGCTAGAAACAGACAAAAGAATTGAAAGTAAGGAGCTGTAGTTGCCTGAGTGGAGCAAGCACTGAATGGATTAAAAGCAGAGCTGCTGAGCAACAAACATAGCACAGCAGGGAGTGGCAGCTGGCTGGTAGCAGGATGAAGCCTGGACCAGGTACAAACAATTAAGGTGGAAAAGCACAGAAGGCAGCAAAGGCAGGGAAAACAGCAGTTTGAGCTGAAGCATACAGAGAACAATTGCAGGTAAACTAGGGGAATGGTAAAAGTATAAAAATAAACAGGACGCTAGACAAACTAGAAACGCCCAAAAGAAACAAAGAAAAGCAAACATGAGCTCAGGAGCTAGAGGGATCAGAGACAAACAACTGAGAGAGAAGCACAGGCACAGTGTAGGCAGAGACAAATACAGACCTAAAAGCAGGAGAAGCATAAACCAGGCAGAGAAGTCAGCACAAGCCAGCAGAAATCCAAGCTCCAGGGAAGGGAGGAGACAAACACAGCAAAGGGGTGGGGGCAGGCAGAGCCTCCTGCCACAAAGAAAAATGCTTCTGAATAAAGCAGGAAGGCAGAGTTTAAGTAGGTCAGGCGGGGGTGTGTGTGTGTGTGGCTGTTGCTTCCACTCATTGAACCACAGGCTTAAGCCTTCTGAGAATATGCTGAAGACTTTGGAAGAGCCCTGTGGCACCTGGTAGTCAAGACCTTCCCAGAGGCTGGCTCAGCCACCCAAGGCCTGCTGGCCCAAGCCCACTTCACTGTTTAAGCAGAGAGTAGGCAGCTCTGTTTCCAGCTATGCCTATGGAAACCCTCAGGGCTAGAACAACCATTCTACAGCTGTGGTACCTAGACCGTGAGTTCAGGGAGCTCCCATTTGGGTCTGTTTAAAGCCTGGTACCAGGTGGGATGGGGAAGATCTGTCCTGCCTAGGAGGACACCTAAGTGGGCCGTGATTAAAGTTGACATCTGCACAAACCCTCTTTCTTGCAGGTGGTCGATTGTTAATAAAGCACTGTTATTCCATTAAACTTGGTCTGGTTATTGATTCCCCATGTGGTAGAGAAATTAGTGGTTTCCGTACTGAGTCTACCAACAGCCGAAGTCCTTGTGTTAGCCGTTGTAACCTTTACTTGCCATTTCCGCCACTTCCTGCTTGGAAAAACATTTACTCTAAGGAGGGACCATGGCTCTCTCTGCTGGCTACATAACTTCCATGAGCCTGAAGGACACCTTGCTTGTTGGCTGGAACAGCTGGCACAGTTTGATTATCAAATTATACATCACCCAGGACAGCTGCATAGTAATGCAGATGCCCTACCCAGAAGGCCAACATTGAGTGCCACAACGCCAGGAGTGGTCCTGGCCCTGAAATGTGCTTAACCCCAACCCCTACCAATATGGAACAGGATGCAGAATGGCCGAGTTTGCTGGGCCACCAGCAGGAAGATCCAATGGTTACCAGATTGATGGTTTAGCTGGAGAAAGGATTCACTGCATTCCCCGAAGAGGCCTGACATAACCCTGAACTTTGCAAGTACAAAGCGAAGTGGCCTTATCTCCACATACAACAAGAAGTTTTGGTGCTGAAGGTCGAAGATAAGGAGGGCAGGCCTGATCACAAACACATGGTAGTCCCCAGTGGGTTGGTTCCAGAGGCCCTTAATGACACTTCCACTGGGGGACACCTGGGGTTAGAGAAGCTCACACAGAAAATACAAATTAGGTACTACTGGCAAGGATGGAGAAAGTCCATTAAGGGGTGGTATAATAACTGCCCAATTTGTTTGTCCTGGAAAGCTGTAGTCGCAGCCCTTAAAGCCCCCATGGTCTTGTCCCAAACTAGTCAGCCCTTAGAGAAGGTAGCAATGGATATCCTGGGTCCCTTGCCACTGATCCCTAGAAAAAACAGGTATATCTTAGTAGTGGCAGACTATTTCACAAAATGGGCCAAAGCCTAACCACTGCCTGATCAGGAGGCTCAAACAGTTGCTAAGGTTTTTATGGAACAATTAATTTGCAAATATGCAACCCTAGATTTGTCCATACAGACCAGGGAATGAACTTTGAGTTCAGGTTGTTCTGAGAGGTGTGTAGACTCCTAGAAGTACACAAAACCAAAACCACTCCATACCACCCGCGGTCAGATGGACTTGTTGAGCGGTTGAACCCCACACTCCTAGCCAAGATGTCCTTCAAGTGGGATAATCAGACTAAATGGGACAGCTTGCTGTCATGCTAGTTTACAGGAATAGTGTACAGTCCATGACAGGGTACACCCCATTTATCACGCTACTCGGCCATGAAACCACATGCCAGGTGGAGCTGCTCAATAGGGCACATGTCTGGGAGAGGTACATTGAATCCACTAATTATGTGACTAAAGTGGTAGGATACCTCAGTACAGTGGCTGCTCCTGTAAAGAGGCACCACGTTAAGGCCACAGGTAAGCACAAAGAACAGTATGACCTTAAGGAAACCAGCCAAGTTTATGCAGAAGGTAACTGGGTGTGGGTTAATAATTAGAGTTGTAAAAAGGATGTTTGCCCCAAGCTACAACCATGGTTCAAGGGCCCATATCAAGTGATGAAGAAGGTCTCAGATGTGTTGTATGAACTGGTATCCGTAAATGACAGACAGACTGTAATCATGCATTATAACTGACTGGAATGTTATCACGGGGCCAGGTCCACTGAGGGGGACAACTGCTGAACCACAGCTCCCACCTGGACTTCCACTGCAAGTGTCTACCCATGGTCTACCCATTTTCTTGACAGAGAAGATGCCAATGATGAGGACAGAGACACTGGTCAGTCCAGAGGGATGGCTCCCCTAGCAGGCCTTGGTGCCATGAATGGGCCCCCAGAACTTGAATATGAAGAGGCACCACCCATTACTGAGAAAGACTCTGACTCTGGCAGTTCTGGTGAAGGGCCCAGTGGTGACATGGCAACAGATAGCCCTGAAATGCCAGTGGACAGAAGCAGTGCTAAACCACCGAGGGTGCGCAAGACTCCTAGTTGACACAAGGACTATGTTATGGACAGTGACTCAGACACTGAGTTGTGTCAGCTGGATACGGAACATGTCCTCATATGGGAGGAGGCAGTGTAATGGACCCGCTTGGGTAGGTTCATCCCTCCACACCCAGAACCTTTCAGGGGAAGGGACTCTGGGGGGCATCTGGGGAAAGGAGGGGCATCAGATTCTGGCACCTTTTTTTTAAACTATATTTTATTGCTTTCATAATAAAAACAATAGCATATTAACCATCTAATGCAATAGATCACTTAAAGATACAGATGATACATTCAATGTAATAGTATTTCACAAGTCTTCACAATCTTGTCAAAGGATCTGGGGGCGTATCAGAGAATAAATCCATCAAAAATATCCAAGATATGCTGCACCCTACAGGACTATGGGTGGTGAAGTCTAAAATGATAATCAGAACCAAACATATATACAGTGCTCCCTCTCTACAAAAAAAACCCTCTATAACAAAACCCCTCTTACAAAGAGCACCTTTGATGGCTGCCATTGTCCCCTAAGTAGGCATATTAACACCTCAGTATATTGAACACATAGCTGTAGTGAACACCTCAGCTGGCTCCAGACATGTTTGTTATAGAGAGGGACCAACAGCCTGTGTTGATGTGACCTCCTCTAAAAATGTTTAATCCACAACATGCGAAGTGCTAGGGTAAAAGAAATCTCTGCTAGTCCTGAGAGGCTTTCTATCCAAAACGAGCTGGTAAACTTTAATAACAAATCAGCCAACTCTCTGTATAGAATTCTATCATCTATGCGTCACACCTTATATGAGCCCAACATATTTTAAAGGCCTTTAAAGGTGTTATTAATTAGTTGCAAAACAATAAACTCTAAACAGTTTAGCTTCGGTTAAACTGAAAAATTACCAGTATGTACCGGTACAATATGGCGCTACCAAACTGAGAGCGCCAGTACTGTTAATATTCAAGATATCTTTAAATATCAGCAAAATCTGTAAGCATTATTATGAAAGTCCACATTTTAAATCGGTCCCTTCTCAAGTAGCCTCTTCAGAATCCGAGGAGTCGCGGGCTGGAGAATGCGCAAATTCTCTCCCAATGGCCTCCACCTTCCTCCCCGCTTCATCTGGATCGGTAAACTGGAAGGTATGCTCTCCATATTGAATTTGTAGCCGTGCGGGCATCAATAAGGAATGCACTATGCCCAAAGATCTCAGCCTGGCCCTCACATCACCAAATGTTTTCCTTCTGGCCCGTGTGGGGAAGGAAAGGTCAGGAAATAAGTGTATGCTTTTCCCCTGGTAATTCAGCAGTCCCGATCCTCTTGCAGCCTGCAAAATAAGGTCTCGAGTTGATGCTCCAGATGTGATCAGTAGGACAGTTTGAGGAGAGTCCTGCTGGCTTGTTACGGCTCAGGGAGAAATGCAGTATGCTTTTAAAAAATTAACTGGAGATAAAGTCTCTTCCAAATGTAGATTCCATGGTCGCCAGCCGCTTAGGAATCTAGCAGGCCTTCCCCCTCACAGCTCTCCAGGAGGCCCACTATCCTGACATTAGCGAGCTGCTGTGCATTCTCCACAGCCTTCAGGCGATACCGCAATTGAGAGTTTTCCTGCGCCATTTTGCTGGAGCTGGCTAGCACCTTAGTGACCATAAATTCAGCTGACAAAGCGACTTTCGTGGCAACCTCGATTTTAGCATCTTGCTCGGTGAACCTGGTCAGTATGGACTCCACCTTGGAGTTGATCACCTGCATAGACATCTGTAGGACCTTCCAGGGAGGTTCCATACCCGACGATGGTTGTGGCTCAGCCAGTGGCAACGACTCTACTGGTTGCTGATTTTTTGGGCCTCCACCCACGGCTTCATTTGTACGACCCATCACAAAGGTTATATAGAGATGTTCAGCATGATGAAAGGAGCTCATCACTGGTCTTAGAATTTTAATATTAGCTAAAAAATCAGTTTTTAGTATAAATCCTCTCTGGCAGCAGAGCTCTCTTCTAGCAAGTCTTGTCAATAGAGTGTGCTCACAGCTGCCCAGATTCTGGCATCTTTCCTGCATCCTGTGGGCTGTCGAGTTTCTGGACTGACAGCCCCAGGCACAAATTGAGATAGATTATGAGCAGGGCCTATAAAGGCAGGACTGTGCTGGAGGAGGGCAAATCAGGTGGAGATCTTGTGGTGGAAAGGTCTGCAGTGCTGGGAAGGGGTGTAAGCTGTGCCACCCCAGGCCTGAGAAGCAGACAGCAAACTGAACACAGCTGATAAGTTCCAGAGAGGAAGAGAGTGGCAACTGTGTGCAAGCCAGCAAGTGGGTGATGCTGAAGATCCAGTATGGAGAAAAAACAGCAAGGGTTGCTGACCCAGGTCCTAGAGCAGGCACTACTGCATGGTACCAGGCTGATTTTGATCTATGGATTTGAAAGCCAGCTCATGTGAGGGTCAGACTGGGGCCTCAGCAGTTCAAAACGAATGAAAGGAGGTCTGAAGAGCCTGCTGCCAGTGCCCAAGGTAGATGGTTTAGCACGGAGGAGAGGGAGGAAGCCTGCCTGCATCACAGATGCCCTATAGGGGCAAAGATCTGGTGGCCTGCTGCGTCAGGGGAAGCCATCTTGGTCCGAGAACCCTGAGTATACCGCAGTGCAGCACTGTTTCAATGTACAGTGCCTGCTGTTTCACTGTATCTCAAAATCTGGATTTCAAATACCCCATTTTGAGGGGTCTTCTGCCATTTAAGCAATTGCATGGCCTGTGAAGTTTGGGGGTTTTAGCAGAGTGCTCTTTTTAAAGTGCACCAGTGCCGGCCAACCAGCAGCAACATCTGCATCCCTGCAACAATTCTACACCTGTGGTACCCAGGGACAGAGTTAACGGAGCTCCCCTTTCAGTCTGTTTATAACCTGGCACCAGGTGGAAAGGGGTGGATCAGGCCTGTCGAGAAAGCACCTAAGACAG
This sequence comes from Neoceratodus forsteri, assembly GCA_016271365.2. NCBI lineage: Eukaryota > Metazoa > Chordata > Ceratodontiformes > Ceratodontidae > Neoceratodus > Neoceratodus forsteri. Next base: position 876,915,418 of record CM028130.1, read on the forward strand.
CCATATTTAAAGCTGACATTTGCACCAATCCTTTTTCTTACAGATGGTCAGTTGTTAATAAAGTTGTGTTAATCCATTAAACTTGGGTGGTTATTGACTCCCCATGTGGTAGAGAAATTAGTGTTTTCCTTGCTGAGCTCACCAAGATCTGAAGCCCTTGTGTCTCAGTCGACTGGACTGTTTCCAGCACTCACCTCTGAACCACAATTTAATGGACTGCACCAGTTTACCAAAGGTGGTGGCAGGGCAACATGCACGGTACCGGACATGCCTTGCCACGGGGTCCATCACACAGTTTTCAGTTCTAACCTCCCAAGCATGTTTTCATTTGTGGAGACAAAGTAGTTTTTTAAGTGTTACCCAGAACACACCATCCCTGCACTGTGTGCACTTGCCTCAGGTGCTCTGGATAAACTGGTGGGAGAGAAGGCAGTTCAGAATGGACATCAGGAAGAACTTATTTATGGAAAGGGTAGTGGCAAAATGGAACAAGCTCCCAAAGGAGGTTGTATGTACAAAAACAGTAGAAGGTTCAAAAGGGTGGGACAGGCACATGAGGAGGGGATGGGTGGGGCAGCAGAGGGTAAGGGGTGGGAAAAGACTGCTAGGGATGTTTTCCACTACTAGGCAAGTTTTGGGCAGACTGGATGGGCCACAAGGCCTTTATCTGCCAACAGTATCTATGTTACTATGGTAGGGCGGGGCAATGTTTGCTTGGCAGGAGGTAGCAACAACTCATGCATTTATTGTTCTTGCTGCTGTTCTTTCAGGGTACAGCCAAAGCCCTTTCACTGCTGCTGAATGAGCTGGGGGAAGGGCACTCACATACCTCTCAAATGTCCAACATTACAAAGGACTTCCTTCATCATACCCATCAAAACATGAGTGTAGCCAGAATTTTCAGTTTTATACACATACTCGCCAACTGCCCCCTTTGACTCTACCAGGAGGAGTAGCTCCCTACATAAGGGAAGAAATCAAAGCAACAGAACAAAAGGGTAAACAGGGAGGAGAGGAAACACTGTGGGTCAATTTGGAGACAGGCAATTGCACCACAATCTGCACAGGGGTTGCATACAGACCCCCCTCTCAGGGGGAGGAACTGGACAAGGAAATGATAGAAAGTATCCTTAGAATGGCAGAAAAAGGAGAGATATTGCTAATGGGGGATCTGAATATGCCAGATGTTAACTGGAGTGCATCTGCAGCAGCCATTCTAAGAGTGGGGTCATTCTAGATGCCCTACAGGGGGCATGTCTTAGACAACTAGCATTGGAACCCACTCGAGAGTGAGCAGTCTTAGATCTGGTACTCTCAAATGGAGATGGCGAGAGGATCACAGATTTAGAAGTGGGTAGCCATCTGGGAACTAGTGACCATCGAACAGTATGGTTCATGATAAACACAGCAGTAGAGTCAAGCCATACAAAGGCAAAGGTACTGGACTTCAGGAGGGCTGACTTTGCCAAAAATGGGTGAGTGCCTAAGGAATGCACTAGCAAATGGGCAGGAAAGAGGGGTGGAAGAACAATGGGGAATAATCAAAACTGCCATCACAGAGGCATTAAGCCTTTGTGTGAAGCAAATAAACAAAACTATGTAAGAAACCACTATGGTTCTCAAAGGAGGTGGCAGGGAAGGTTAGGGAGAAAAAGAGAACATTCAGGTAGCACAAGGAATCACAGAAAGAGCAGGACAGAGAATTCTACCAGTTAAAGCAAAAGGAAGCAGGAAAGGCAGTCAGAACAGCAAAGGCCCAAACCGAGGAAAAGATAGCCAACTCAGTTAAGAAGGGGGATAAAACCTTTTATAGGTACATCAGGGAGTGAAGGAAGACCAAGGGAGGGATAGTGAGGCTAAACCCTTAGACTGCCGGAAGATTTAGAACGCATAGGTTTTTAGGACAAGATATCTTGTTGGCGGCAGCCTAAGGGGAAGGGGGTGGGCAAAGGGTGACTGTGAAAAAGCAGAGATACTAAACAAATATTTTTGCTCAGTATTCACAAATGAAGAGGGGGAGGTACCTAAACCAAACAATAGAAACACGCTGGATACGGGGGTTGATAACCAGCCCTTTCATAGAAGAAAGGGTTCTGAAGGAACTCTTAAAACTGAAGATGGATAAAGCAATGGGGCCTGATGGGATTCATCCCAGAAGTCTAAAAGAACTAAGGGTAGAACTAGTGACACCACTGACTACCCTCTTTAATAAATCATGGGAGGATGGGGTGGTACCTGAGGACTGGAGGAGGGCAGATGTTATTCCACATCGCAAAAGTGGGAGCAGGGCAGAAGCATGAAACTACAGACCTGTTAGTTTAACCTCAGTGATTGGGAAAATGATGGAATCACTTCTGAAGGAAAGAATTGTTGAGTACCTAGAGGCCAGTGGAGCACAGGACACAAGACAGCATGGATTCACAGCGGGAAGGTCATGTCAGACGAATGTAATAGATTTCTTTGACTGGATGACTAAAGTAGTAGATCAGAGAGGGGCTGTGGACATAGCCTACCTAGACTTTAGCAAGGCATTTAACACAGTCCCACACAAAAGATTAATACACAAGTTGGCCAGCCTGGGAGTGGGTCCCAAGATGATAGCCTGGGTAAAGAATTGGCTGGAGAACAGGACACAGAGGGTAATAGTAAACGGAGTCCAATCTGAAAAAAGGGGGGGTTACTAGTGGGGTACCGCAGGGTTCAGTACTAGGACCGGTCCTCTTTAATGTCTTTATAAGTGACATTGCAGAGGGACTGTAAGGGAAAGTATGTCCCTTTGCAGATGACATAAAGATCTGCAGCAGAGTTGATACACAAGGTGGGGTGGAAAGGATGAGAAGGGACTTGGCAAGGTTGGAGGAATGGTCAAATGCACGGCACCTTAGATTCAATGCTAAGAAGTGCAAAGTAATGCACCTGGGAAACAAAAACCCAGGGGAAGAATACACAATGGGGGGTGAGACACTAACAACAACAAATATGGAATGGGACCTGGGGGTAGTCATATTAGATGGCTTAAAGGTAAGCAAGCAATGCGAGAGGGCAGTAAGGAGGGCTGGGGGATACTGGGATGCATAGGGAGAGGCATCACCAGTAGAAAACAAGAAGTTGTTATTCCTCTGTACAGACAGCTGGTGAGATCCCATCTGGAGTACTGCGTGCAGTTATGGAGACCCAATCTCCGCAAAGACATAGACAGGATGGATGAGTCCAGAGGAGGGCAACTAAAATGGTGCAGGGTCTGCACCAGAAGACATAACAAGAGAGACTTAAGGAGCTTAATATGTATAGCCTCGAGGAGAAGAGGGAGAGGGGGCACATGATAGAAACTTTCAAGTACCTCAAGGAATCAACAAAGTCCAAGAAGGTAGCATCTTTCAGAAAAAGAGGTGTGCAAGAACAAGGGAGCACAATTTGAAGCTAGAGGGGGGACGGCTCAGAGGTAATGTGAGGAAGTATTTTTCATGGAGAGGGTGTGGATGCATGGAACAGCCTTCCTGAGGAGGTTGTGGAGTCAAAAACAGTGGTGGAATTCAAGAATACATGGGACAGGCATAAGGCAATTCTAGGGGGTGGAGGTAGGAAGAAGTAGGCTGTTGGTTAGCTAGGATCTGCAACTTATCCATTAGGTAGGGAAATGGGCAGACTGGGTGGGCCAAGTGGTCCTTATCTTCCGTCAAATTCTCTGTTTCTAGGTGTGATCAACTGTCCCTACCACAAACTCCAAAATTAATAATTTCTATCATAATGGCATCAAAAAGCAGGGGAGGAGACAGATCAAACAGGTCCTGCTCACAAACTGTGATGAAACCAATGGATGACCGTGGATCCAGCCCAGTAAGCTCTGTCCCAAGTGGAGGCACTTCTTCTGCTAGTAACATGGGCCCAGATTTATTTATTTGTTTAAAATTTGGTGACCGGGTAGGCCCACTGAGCCCTGAAGGTCCCTTTTTCAGGGGCGACCCGGGATAACAATACATATTTTCATACAGAGAAAGACTTGGGTTACAGAGTAGTTTCAGGTGTGTGAGCAGGTTACAGCCATGGTTATCATCATGCATCAGTCCTTACAAATATGTTGACAGTAGAATTAAAAAAAAGTGCAGAAGAAATGTAATTTTACATAGTAAGCTCATTGTTTACTACTGGCATGGTTCAGTGGAAAGTTAGCTATGGTACTATGCCTAGAGGGAAGCACCGTGGAACCTGATAAGGTGCTTGGAGGATCTGGATATTAGGAGGACAGATGCAAGTGGGGGTCATGAGCTGTGCCAATGACAAGTGCTAGTATCAGACATATAGGCTTTGAGTCTGGTGCGGACGTTCATCAGTGAGGAGGCTTCCTGCACTAGGGGTGGGAGTTTGTTCCACAGGTAGGGGGCTGAGTAGGAGAACGACCTGCCACCAGCATTAGTCCTGACTCTGGGAACTTCAAGCAGCGTACGTCCAGATGTCCGTAGGCTCCTGGGGTTATGTTTGAGTGCGATAGTTCCAGCGATGCTGGGTGGAGCTGAAGAGCTGAGTAGCTTGAAGGTCAAGCAGAGCAGGGTGTAGTGGAGATGAGAGGTCAGCAAGGGCCAGTGCAGCTGGGCAAGTGTGTCACAATGGTGCCTTCGTGAGTGGTCCTGGGAAGCAAACCGGGCTACCTTGTTATACAGAATTTGCATCTTGGTGACCTCCTGCATGGCCATGCCCTATAAGATCGGGGCAGCGTAAGTCAGGGTGAGGAGGAGGACACTTGTGGTGACTGAGGTCCTGGCCTCAGGGATGAGCTAGTCTTTTAGCCGGTACAGAGTACCAAGTTTGCGGTGTATGGTCTTGGTGACCTGATCCACGTGGTACTTGAAGGTAAGGCAATGGTCCAATGTTAGACCTAAGTAATTTGTCATTTCCCGAGAGAGCAGTGAGTTGCAGAGATTTAGACCTGTCGTGTCCAAGGGCGTTGCGTCGAATAGCATCGCCTTAGTTTTCCTGCATTTAGGACCTCTATTTGCCTCAGCCAGGCCTCGAGAGATGCTAGGTCGGCTTGGAGAAGGGGACCTAGAGCTGCAATGTTATCCAGGGATCGGTAGATGATGGTGTCATCCGTGTACTGAACGACCGAGATTCCCCCACAGTGGAGGCTTAGGTCGTTAGTAAATATGGAGAAAAGGAGTGGGCCGAGGATCGAGCTCTGCGGTACTCCCTCTGTAAGGGGTAGAGGACCCAAGGCGGCACCCTTCCAGATGACCCTATGGAATCGGCCCGATAGGTAACTCCCAAATCATTTGAGGGCGAGGGGGTCTAGGCCAATTTTATCCAGTTTTAGTAGCAGGAGTTTGTGATCCACAAGGTCGAAAGCCTTGGACAGGTCTATAAAGACGGCGCCAGTGGATGTCCCATTATCCATTGCTCTGAGCAAGTCATTCGAGAGATGGATGAATGCTGTGTCAGTCCCACGGTTAGTTCTAAAACCATGCTGTGAACATGCAATTAGCTGATGGGACTCCAGGTAGTCACGGAGTTGGCCATAGACTAACCTTTCCTGTAGCTTTGCAAGTGTACTGAGCAGGGAAATAGGCCTGTAATGCTTATGTTATCCCTGGAGCCACCCTTGTGAATAGGGACCATGTTGGCCTGCTTCCACTGGTCTGGAACTGTCCCTTCAAGTAGGGATCTGTTTATGAGCCAGGTCAGGGGTCTGGAGAGGGATGGGGCGCCAGCCTTAAGTAGCCGAGGGTTTATCCCATCAGGACCTCCTGAGCCTTTGTCATATCGATACTGTGTATGAAAAGCGCTATATAAATGCTGATTCTTCACAGGTGGAGATAGAAAAACTCTCTCACTCCAGATTTGAAACCCTGCTTTCTGAAATTAAGCATTTTTGAACAGAGACAAATCAGGAATTTTGACAGCTAAATACAAAACTTATTACCCTGGAGCAACGCATACAAGTTGCAGAAGACAGAATGGTGCAGTCTGAGGACAGGATACAGCACCTACACACAGCTACAGACTTTTTGGTTAATCAATGCGAACTGCTGCAGTCAAAATGCCAAGATCTGGAAACAAGTTTAAGGTGGGATAATCTCTGAGTATATGGGTTGCCAGAGGGAGCCAAGACAGGCAACATGAGTGACTTCATGGAGGATTTATTGAAAAATGTTCTGGATCTCCCACCCTCTCTAAACTTTAAAATTGAGAGAGCCCATCGTGCACTTACCCCAAAACCGATATACCTGAAGGCTTGTCCAAGGTCAGTAGTGATGACATTTTCCAGTTACCGAGATAAGGAGGAAATCCTGCGGACAGCATGGGGTCAGAAACAAGTTGATTTTAATGGCTCTCGCTTATACTTCGACCAAGATTACCCTCCTGAAATCCTGCAGAAGTGATTGGCGTATGCTCCAGTACTTCGTGTTCTGAAGTCAAACAGGATCTGGTTTCAGACCCCCTACCCTGCCAGACTCCGGGTCTAATGGGAGACTGGCACAGAGCTGTATACCATGCCAGAAGACACGCAGCAGGCCCCAAGAGATCGTGGCTGGCTGACGGCCAAAACGACTCAACAGCACCGCAACCACAATGCTCCGCATGGAGAAGCAGCAGATTCCATAATTCACAGGCTTCTGGTAAGAGAGCGGCACTGGCTACGCTAGTGGACATTAAGAATATACTGAAGACACTCCGCTCCTCAGCACCGGAATCCACTGTTACCCATGATACAGCCACTTGATCATCATGGGTGAGCTCCTTGCAATGTATTTGCTCCTTCCCTACTGAGCTGCGGCTTAAGATGGTTTCATTTATTAATGGATGCCACCTCTGCTCAAATTTTTACTGTACCCTGGGGTCGATCGAGTGGAGTTCTTTGGTACTTGCCATTATGGACAGATATAAGTTTTGAATCGTTGCGGCCCCCCTGCTGACTTTTTTGGCTGGGCTACTGAGAAGGCCTCTTAATGAACAGAATGGGGGACTGGATAATACTCTGTCATACAGTAGGACAAAATCATCTATGCCTACAGTTCAGCAGTTATATACTGCGTACCTCCACTTGACACGTTATAACTGATGCCTTTTCTTTTTCAGCTATGTGAAGGCTTGACTGTTCAGCTGTATTTCTTTTCATAGTTTTGAGGAATGATAGGACAAGTTGCTTGGCTGCAGGCTGTGTTAAGATAGCTATGTCATCGTTTGGTGCCTAGATTCTATTTTATTTCTGTATCTGGACAGATTTATATACATCTGCTATTTGACCTCAGTATATATGTTGTGTTCCCTCCTGCTAACTCATAAACAATTTTTATTTATTTATTTATGCATGTAAATGTTTTACCAGGAAGGCACACTGAGCAACAAGTTGCTCGTCTCCTGGTGCAACCTGGGGGGAACTGGTACAATGAGGATGGATCAGTAATACATACATTCAAGTTTCTTAAGTCAACATTTACATACGTATGCTCAAGACGTGAATATATAGTGTATTAAACAATAAGGTGCATAGATAGGGCAGGCAAATTGCAAAAGACAGGTGATATATACAGGTGATACATACAATCAGGTTACCTAAGTCAACATTTACATACATTTGTATAAGACAGGCGAATACACAGTGAACCATCCAGTAAGGTGTATTGGTAGAGCAGGTATGTTGCATAAGACAGGCGTACAATAAGGTTAATGTGAGAGAACAAGTATAAGTGCAAGGGGAGGTAGGGGGAGGGGGCAAGACAGACACGGAAAGGAAGCACAGAAGGAGTTAGCTATTATGAAAAGAGTAAAAGAGAACTGGGAGGGGCATCAAGTTGGAGATCATACAGAAAAGAGTTTAAAAGGTAATAGTTCAAGAGGGATAGGGGATCTAACAGTGTGTATGTAGGACAAAAAGTTAATTTGGGGACAGAGAAGTAAGTATGGAAGCACAGGCCCACAGTGGAAAGAGTGAGTTGGGGTGGAAGGGAGGAGTCTAGTCTAGCCCAGATGGACCCCTTCAGGATGCTGAGAACCCTGGAAGGGAACTGAGAGGGCTAGAGTGAAAAGGGTGGGGGAGATGGCAGAGGACTTTAGGGAGGGTAGGGATAGAGGGCACAAAATGAGGGTTAGCATCTAGGAGACACATAGGACCAACCCAAAGAAACCCTTCAGGATGTTGAGAACCCTGCAAGGGGCAGGAAAGGCCAGTAGAGGTGAGTGAAGGTGGGAGATGTTTTTTCCTTTTCAGCCATAGGAAGGGTCAACTGATAACCAGTATTTCTTTATATTGTTTTGAGGCATAGCAGGACAACTTCTGCAGGGGACAGTTTGCCCACTTGGGTGTTTGACCCTCCCTCCCTCTCCGAACCGCATTTGTGGTTTAAAAGGACACCAGTCTGACTCCCGAAGAGAACAGGGGACAGTTTGCCCACTTGGGCATTTGACACTCCCTCACTCACTCTCTGAACCTCGTTTGCAGTTTAAAAGGACACCAGTTCATCTCCCGAAGAGAACCGTGGACAGTTTGCCCACTTGGGCATTTGACCCTCCCTCCCTCACTCTCCGAACCGCATTTGCAATTTAAAAGGACACTGGCCCGACTCCTCGAAGAGAACAGGGGGACAGTTTGCCCACTTGGGCGTTTGACCCTCCCTCACTCTCCAAACTGCATTTGTGTTTTAAAGGGTCACCGGCCTGACTTCCCAAGAGAACAGGTACGAGCTCTGAATTCAAATTTCATGCCAGGCACCCTGATTGGCGACTCTTGTCTGGTGCTCTGCCCCATGGTTTTCCGAGCGAGAACTGCGGTTTAGCCCTGCTGTTTCTTCCTCGTGCTGCCAGTTCATAACCTGCATTTTGTCATAACCTGAATTTCACACTGCATTGTCTTAACCTGAATTTCATACTGCATTGTCTATTATCTTTGTGTGCTAATGTGCTACAGAATTTAAGCTAGCTTAGCACAGATCAATCTGCATTGCTGTACTTTATCCTTCTGTGCTAAATTAAGCTACAGAATTTAATCTAATCAACCTAACCTGATTTTAACTGCAACCATTTGTACTGCCTGGCTACTTTACTTTCTCTCCTTCTGTGTAAAGTTGAGCCACTATTCATTCCTCAGCGTAGCCGTTTACATTTTACTGCAAATTGCTAAATTTGATCCTGGCTATTTAGTTTCTCCCTCTCGCTGCATTCCCTGCCCCTGCCGTTTCTCTATGTCCCTCTACACGGCCCTGTAGCAGCCCACAGTTTAGCCCCTCCACAGCCGGCCCCCGCCCCCCACCGATTGACCATCGGCCCCTCCACTGCCTTTTGCTTCTTTTGTTGGTAGCTATTCTTCTCCCCTAGCTTAGCTTCTCTCTTACTCCCGCCCCTAAATCCTCGGTAATAAATTCTATTTCTCTCCACTTTTTTTCGGGGGGCAGTTTGCCCACTTGGGTGTTTGACCCTCCCTTCCTCACTCTCCGAACCACATTTGCGGTTTAAAAGGACACCGGCCCGACTCCACAAAGAGAACAGGTACGGAGTTCCGAATTCAAATCTGGCGCCGTGACTCCTGACTGCGACTTCTGTCTGGTGCTTGCTCTGTTTAAGCATAAACGGAGAGAACTGCAGTTAAACCTTGCTGTTTCCTCCTTATGCTGCCAATCCATAACCTGTAATTCGTCCCACCCTGCCCCCGCCCTCTATTAAATACACGTAAGCTCCTCCCCTAACCCCCTACTCCTTCCTCTATTGGCCACCACTAAATTTACTAATGCCTTACAGATATTTGCACTCCCCTCTTGGCTTATTACTCTTACCCTACTCTGCCATTCCTACCACTTCTTGGCTCTGTTTCACAACCTGCTCCACAGCTTTTTCGCTAGTGTGTGGGCGAGATAGTTAATTGTAACTTTTCTCTCGCCGCCCTCCCTTCCACCCCTTGGCACTCATTATAAACTCTCCCTGTTTGCTAAACGCTGCCCTTCTGTTAGGCATCCTTCACAGTGTACATCCACTTCCCTCTGCGGTTATATAGTACTCTACATAAGCATTAAGCCACGACGGAGGTGTGCTCTAATGCTGGATTGATGTATGGGGGGGCGGTGCGTGCCCGAGGCCCATGGCCGAGGGCTACCACCCGACCCCCCATGCATCAATCACATTAGAGCACACCGACGGAGTGGCTTAATGTGCTTGTAACATGGGCCGTCTGACGACACAGTCACCAGGAGCCCATTTTGCCTCGGTAAAACTACATAAGAGGAAGACTCGGGGAGATCTTTACACTGTTACGGTGCACTAACAAATCATCTCAGACACCGCCCTTACGATGCTGATGCGGACAACACAGTGTGTACCTGTACTACTACTGACCAGAGCGGCTCGCATTCTCGTGCAGCAGCTGTCCCGATCTGCGCGGCTATTTCTCGGTTAACACCCGTTGGAGGTCTCCGGTGAGCGCCTCTCTCGCCGTTCTGTGCGCGCAGTCACAAATTAGCATGCCTCTGCCTCACTTCCGTTCCCTCTCGCATGGTCCTCCGACAATACAGCGCTTCCCTGCAGGAGGTCTCCGTGTGGGGCTGTGCTCGCTATCCCTCCTGTGTGCGCCTGCTTCCCCCCCTTTCCGTCTGCCTGCAGATCGTCGCACTCTTTGGTTGCAATGCTTCCCTCGTCCACCCACTCCTCCATCGCTGCCCCTCCTGCCAAAGAAAAGCAGACCGCCCTCTTTTGTGCCGCCTGTCACCCTTCCCAGCTACAGACTCCTGCGACTGTGTGCCGCGGGTTCTCGTCCCCCCCTTCCGATCTCGCCTCCCTGAGTGGGGCTCCCGGACCACCGCTCCTCTGGTTCTGCTCTCCCTTTCCCACAGGACCCAGTGCTGCTAGGCTGGGGTCTGGCTGGTCAGGTACTGCCCAGGCGGGCCGCAGCATACGCTGGTTAATACCGCCCGGCTGCCGTCTCGTGACCGCCCTAGCCCTATCGGGTTGCTCCCTCAGAGGCAGACAATTCATGCCATGTTACAATACTGCTTAAATACCTCCAAACGTCTCTCTGCCTATAGTTATACAAGGTCAGCCCTGACTTACTAATCAACCTCCTAACTATTCTAGCCTTGTGCAGTCACTATCTTAAGCACAGTGTACAATTCACTTTATGCAAACACAAAATAAATACACTATGTCTCCTTTTAGGCTACTCCCTCTGCTCCTGCCATTGTTCCTGCTCTTCCTTTCCCCCACTCTCCTCTCCCAATCCCCACCTAAATGACCCTTCTCCTGAGTACTCCACCGCAAATGTCTCCTAGACTCTCAACTATGTTACTACTCCCACTCCTGCTCTCTGCCTCCGCCCGTCTGCCTCACTACTCTCCATACCCGCTTCTACTGCTGCTGTAACCCTACTACCTAAAATCATGTCCCCCTCTAACCCCCAAACCAACGTTCCTAAATACTACAAGCCCCGACCTTTCTTCTGAAACCCTAAGCTCCACTGTCTCATCACTGGGCTCCTGCTATTTTCATCAGGTAACGTTCATCTTAACCCAGGTCCACCTGTAGCGAATGCTCCAGGGTCTCCCTTAAATGATCTAGTCTCAGTCCACTCAAATTTCCCTCCCCTTCCCTGTGGACCTATATTGCTCCACCTAAACATCCACAGTTTACTCCCCAAACTAGATCTACTTCTAACTCTGGTAGTCTCAACTGTCCTGGACATCGTAGTACTCTCTGAGACCTGGCTAACTAACAAGGTCCTTGATCAAGACATCTCATTCCTAGGCTACTCCCTTGTCAGACAAGACTGGGCAGGCTGAGGTGGAGGTGTGGCATTGTACATCTCCTCCTCTCTGCAATACGCTGTCACCCTTTCTGACACCTCCCCAGCTAACTATGAGGTTCTTGTTATTAGGCTATCGCTGCCTTACACTATTCCAATCTATGTTGTGGGTATTTACTGCCACCCCAACCTTCCCTCTTCTGTAGCCACTGAACTTATTACCACCATTTCCTCCCACTCTCAAAGAGGTGAACTTTACATCATGGGAGATTTCAATTTAAACTGGCAATCTCCCTCACAAGCCAAGGCTCGTAACTGTATGACCTCCCTAAATTTAACACAGCTCATCACTGAACCTACCCGACTAAACACTCAAAACTCAAAACCACACCTTGATTGACTGGGCCCTTACATCCTACCCACATCGTGTCATTGACTCTGGTACTGTACCCGATGCTCTCAGTGATCATCACTTGATTTACTTAGTCAGGAAGATCCACAGGCCTAAAGCTCCTCCCAAGACAAAACTAGCCCGCTCCTACAAATCACTAGACATTATCCCTCTTTTACTTCAACTAGCGGACACTGACTGGTCCGCAATACACACGGCACCCCATGTGGAGGTCGCCCTAACCTACTTCAAAGACAAATTTCTCTCCACCTGGAACCATTATGCCCCGCGAAACATACTAGAGTTCGTGGTAACCACATACCCTGGATCACACCAGAACTTCTGAACTGCCTCAGAGCTCGTGACCAGGCATAGAGGAAGCATAAGGCATTTAAACTACCAAATGACTTTACATTATACTGCAAACTTCGAAATGCGTGCACCAAAGCAGTTAGACTAGCCAAAGCAGAATATTTCAAAGCCACACTCCACAATAACCTAAATTCCCCATCTAAATTCTGGAAAGTTGTCCACGCCCTCTTCTCTCCCCCTCCCACCTCCCCTCCTCAGTCCTTAGAATCAACAGCTCCCTTGTCGCGGATCATGCATTAGTGGCAGAGGAATTCAACTCTTACTACACTTCATGTGCCTCTGCCATATTAGTCGCCCTCCCCCCATGCTCTCTTCCTCCAACCAAAAGTACGGATCCCGACACCCACACTCAACTGACACTCCCATCTTATCATTTCTATCAGTCTCTCCTGATGATGCACTTGCTGCCCTTCTAGCCATTAATCCATATAAAGGCTCCTCTCCAGATGAGTGCGATCCTAAGCTCCTCTACCTCTCAGCCCCAGCGATCGCATGCCCCATAGCTGAAATCCTGAATCTCTCCTTTAAACTTGCAGAGGTCCCTATATCCTGGAAACACACTATTGTCCTCCCCTCCCAAAGGGTGGCAACTCCACCTCTCCCAGGAATTACTGCCCTATCTCCCTGCTCCCCACCCTTGCGAAACTCTAAGAACATCTTGTCCTCGCCCAGATCTCCTCCTTTCTCTCTGATTCCAACTTTTTCACCCCATTCCAACCTGGATTTAGGAAAAACCACTCCACTTCCACCTCCCTCCCTACTCAGGCCCACTGATACCATTCTATCCGGAATGGACAATGGCTTGATTACCTCCGCCATCTTTGTTGACCTTGCCAAGACTTTCGACATGGTTTCTCACACCCTGCTCCTCCACTCCCGCACGTCAGCTGGCCTCTCACCATCAACCACAAACTGGTTCAAGGACTACCTCAATGAGTGGTCTCAGTCACTTAGAATTGCTAACTCCAACTCCCTCCCATGCCAGATACATACTGGAGTGCTCCAGGGCTCAGTAATGGGCCCCCACCTTCTCTCTGTTTTCCTAAACGACTTACCATCAGCTTGCTCCTCCTCACAAATCCACATGTATGCTGATGACACTGTCTTGTTTACCACAGGCACTTACCCTCTGATGTGGAAGCCAGGCTCCAGCTCAACTTCAACAAGATCTAGCACTGGCTCGCCTCACATTAACTCTTCCTAAATGCCAAGAAAACAGTCTCCATGACCTTCTGCACTAGGCAGAGCCTTGCTCAGCTCCCTGTTCTGCCCACATTCCACACCCTGGATGGGACCCAACTTGAGGACACCACCTCATTCAGATATCTTGGAGTCTGGCTGGACCAACACCTCAACTTCTCTGGACATATCGATGCTATCCTACCACCTGGAATTCAAGGTCTTCTCAGCCCCTCTCTTAATACCCGCCATACCTGTGGCTCTGAATCCCAGCTCTTTCTGGTCCCTCATTGCCGTATCTCCCAGAGACAAAGATCATTCACCTACAGAGCCCCTCTTTGGATGAATGTGCTCAACTATGACATCTCCGACTAATCCAGATTGGGCCCTTTCAAATCCAAGCCACAGTGACTACTCTCTGCCACTCTTTCCTGTGACTGTTTCCGCTAAACCCTCTTTGGCAATCTAAAACCCTAGCACTTGATTACTGTTAAATCTCCTTAGCACCATCTCTGACATCCCTTCCCCCCTGCTACCCTCCCCCCTTCACCTTTCCTCCCCTCTACCTAATGCCCCCCCCCCCGTCTGTCCTGACAAGGTCTGTTGGCTGATTTCAACTTACCTTATGATTTTACCAGTAATTAACAAACCTTGTTTTGGCTGATTTTCAATTTACTGTATGCATTCCTGTGCATGAAACTGCTTAGCGTTACTCGTTTCTATTCTTTAATTCACTATGAATGTCAACTATTGCTTTCTTTTTTTTATTTACAATTATTTTACCATACCCTGCTTAGTCTGTAAACCTGTTGATCTTCTTTCTCTATGTATACTGTTTTGCCATACCTTTTGTTCTGTTAACATGTTGTATTATGCTGCTGACGTGGAACCTTTGTAAAAGAGCTCTAAGCTCAAAAGTATTTGTAATCCGAGATCTAAATAAATAAATAAAATAAAAAATAAAAATCCTGAAAAAACTGCACCCCAAGCTCGGCACCCTTTACAGGAACCGTAACTGCATCCCACTTATGGACAGGTGTGCGATTGTTCAGAAGATGATACTCCCCATTTTCGACTACTGCGATATAGTCTACAGTGCTGCTCCCAAATCCACCTTATCCAGATTGGCTCCCCTTTTCAATTCCTTCTGCCACTTTGCCCTTGATTCCCCAGGGTGTACTCACCACTGTGACTGATACCACTCTCTTTCTTTCTTTCCCCTCACTCACAGCCCACTGCACCAAACTTGTCTCTAAATACTGGCTTGGATCACTACCTTCTTACCTATCCTTCTCCTCCCTCTCTACCCCCCTGCCTCCCACTCGCTCTTTAAGGTCTTCAGACTCTAGGATCTTCACTCTCCCTTGTTGCTTCACGAAGATAGGCCAGTCGGCCTTCCATCACTGCTTCTCCAAGCTCTGGAATGCCCTCCCTCCTCAACTCCAGCGCTCTTCATCCTTTCTTTCCCTCTCCAACGCACTTCAAAACTTCCTCTCTTCTAAACTGTACCTGCAGCCCGCAATCCTAATACTGCCACTCACCTCTCTTTTGCTCCCCTCGCTGGCCTGGACTGCCTAACTTCTACTATAATAGCACTTATGTTTGTACACTATGTTACATTTGCGGTCCTCTCTCTGTTTCTGCTTTTGAGTAATTACTGTACTGTACTACTGCTACAACCATATTATTAGTTGTAAAACTGTACTATTCAATACTCTGATGTGAAACTGTTTTCCTTGTATTTTTGCTGGTATATAACCCTGTACCCCTCTCCCCCGGGTCGCACTGGGAGACAAGCAACTTGTTGTTCAGTGTGCCTTCCTGGTGAAACATTTCAATAAATAAATAAAAAAGGTGCATGCTGATTTTACATAGCTTTGTTATTGTTTTGTTTCTCTTTCACCACAAATTCATTTAGAGAGGCATTTGGGATGGACAAGTTGGTCCTTCACATTTTTTTATTTCCTCCATGACTTTAGTACATATTAACTGTTATATCTGGTCTGATTAAGGGATCACAGTTTATTGTTTATATAAAAAAATATAAATGTAGGTCTTGGGAGCACTGCTACGTTAGTTATAAAATATTATTACTTCGACAGATTACGTTCCCCAATGGCTTTTGCTTGGCTGTATTAGCCTGGCCATTGGTCTGGTCTGACTTTGCTCATGACCAGGGAGACCCAACAACCTCAATTGATATTTTTCCTCCCAACTGGGCCCTGCAGTTTTTCTGTGGGTTAGCTCAGTCCTATAAAGAGTGACTTTGTAAACCCTTCTCCCTTGGGAGCCCAGTTTTATTGTTGATGTTGTTGCACTTTGCAGAATGTTTGTATTATAGATGTTCCCTCAAGTTTTTTTTAATTAGGCCACAAGCATTGAATCATAACATGCCAGTTTATTTTAGGTATTTACAGGCACGACTGTATTTTACTGTACTAAATTTGTTTCTATTGGGAGAACTAGTGCAGTGTTCATTTAGGCTGATTTCAATTATTATGCCCACTGATTGGGAAACTGTTTTTTCCAGGGATAAGCAGACATTTTTTTTTTTATTAGTATCACATTACATGGGCAACAAACATAATGCCTGCAGTTAAAATGGCTCGCTCTTCTAAGATAACAATCCGTTCCCAGAATGTAAATCGGCTTAATAACCCAGTTAAGAGGTACGAAGTCCTTTCCCTTCTTAAGAAACACTGACCCTCTTTTATTTTATTGCAAGAGACACATTTGGATAAAGCTGAACACCAGAAACTGAGTAGGTTTGGCTTCAGCCATGTTGTGGCATCTTCATATGAAGGCGGCAAACACTGTGGTACAGCCATAGTAATACCCCATACAACTCAGTTCCACCTTCTGTCTACCTATGTCAACCGAGAGGGTCGCTTAGCCCTTCTTACCGGCACATGTGAGGGGTCTTTGATCACCCTAGCTAGTCTCTATGTTCCCCCGGTCTCTAATGCTGCTATGGTTCGGTCTTTGTTTCAGAAGATCACAGAGCACCAGAAGTGGGTATTGATTATTGGTGGGGATCATAACATGATGTATGATAATACAGATACTACTAATCCCAGGCCCTCTAAGAAAATCAGTCCTTAAAAAGTCGCACAGATTTACTTTAGGGAGGCACACTGGATGGATGCCTGGTGATCCTTATACCCCCCCACAGTAGAGCCTATACTCATTATTCCGCACCTCACAGGGTGTATACTAGAATAGATTTTTACCATGTATCAGGTGAACAGCAGCATCTGACCCGTGACTGTGTGATGCTTCCTTTTCCCCACCTCCGATCACACATTGGTAATATTGACCATGGACTGGGCCTTGGAGAAGGGGTCTACTTTATGGCGATTTAATAATTATCTTCTGAATGTCCCGGCGTTTCAGGAAATGATAAAGGCATGCCTTCTGCAAATCATTCAGGAAAATGTTCACCCTGATACCAGCCATAGAATACTCTGGGACACAATCAAGGCGGTGCTTAGGGGGGAGATATTGAAATTTGCCTCATTATAAAAAAATGCAATCAGCTCAGCTACATGCTTTGCAGGCACAGCTAAAAGATTTACAACAGCAGCATGCTAACGGGTATGATGCACTAGCACCGGTGCAGCATCTACTGCATATCAAAGTGGTGCAAGCTTTACAGTATTTTAAACAGAGCTACTATGAAGGAGGGCCTCATGCTACGCGAATACTAGCCCATCGCCTACAACAACGGGTGGCTCAAGCCACTATTAGGCAAAGGCAAGGCAAATTTTATTTTTCTAGCACCCAATCCCAGAGGCTCTGGGTGCTGTACAATCACCTACATATAATTTAAAAAACTTCATACAATAACATTTAATAATTAATACCATCAATGTGGGTTGTAATCAGCCTATAAACAGCAACCCCCATTAAATTTAAAAAGACTGATACTACACTTTATATTACACAAATTCAATCACCCTCAACTGGTAGAATTGTAAAATTACCTCTCAAATAATGGAGACCTTTCAGTCTTATTACCAGACCTTATATACTCCTGATACCCCACCTAATCCCCAGAGAACACATGCCTTCTTGAGTGGATTACAACTACCCCGACTTTCCTCAGCCCAGGTGACCCTTCTTGAGGCCCGATGGAAAGAGCCCTGGCCCAGATGGGTATACTGGGGAATTTTATAAAACATTTAAAGATTTACTTTTACCTCAGTTTATTCGGGTGTGTCAGGGGGTGATGGAGGGTAACCCCGTTCCACCAACCTGGTATTATGTCACTATTTCCAGCATATCAAAACCAGGTAAGAATCTTGCCCTCTGTTTCTCTTACCACCCTATATAGAGTCTTAATACTGATTATAAAATATTTGCTGTGGTATTGGCGAGACGTGCGGAGGGACTCATGCCTAGCCTCATTGATGCTGACCAATGTGGTTTTGTCTTGAATAGGCAGACACAAGATTATATCAAGCGAACCCTCCATTTTTTGTGGCACACTGCCCGGTCAGAGGCCCCTTTTTTGTTACTGAGTCTGGATGCAGAGAAGGCCTTTGACCCGGGTGGCCAGGCCATTCTTGGTGGCATCGATGAGAGCGCTGGGCTACTCGGACAAATTTGAATGGCTAATAATGAGCCTCTATGACTATCCAATGGCCTATATAAAAGTGAATGGCTCCATTTCCAGGCCCATCCCTTTACTACGCGACACCAGACAGGGATGCCCTTTATCCCCTTTGATATTTGCCATTTATTTGGAACTCCTGACCCAGGCGATATGCCAAAGAAATGATATTCAGGGCCTGAATGTGGGCAGTAGGCATCACAAGCTGGCATTATATGCCAATAATTTGTTAATTTATCTCTCCTCACCAGAGCAATCTCTTTCACCCCTGTGGCGGATCCTGGATCAGTCTGGTAGACTAGCAGGGTACAGAGTAAATGCGGCAAAAACCAACATGCTGCAGCTGCATTATACCCCTTCTGAGCTCATGAAACTGCCATACCCCTTTTGTTGGGACTTATCATGCTTGAAATATTTGGGCATTTATCTGATGAAAGATCCTGCCCAGCTATATTCTTATAATTATATTTCTCTTTTACAAAGACTAATTATGGACATGGAGAGATGGAAGAGCACAGAAAGGCGATTAGTCCATGAATGGCTCCTATCACATTACCCATAATACGTCAGTACATTTCCTTCGGTAATATAGTTGTCTAGTCTACTTTTGAATTGGTATTTATTCTTGCTTACTATGACTTCTGTAGATAAAACTATTCCAAGGGGATAATATTATTTCGGCGTAGAAGGCCTTTCTATTATTTGTACTGAACTTTTGTTGTCTTAATTGTAGGGGGTGCCCCCTATAGGCTGCTTTGTCGCATTTGAATTCCATATTTAACTAATTTAACAAGTAGGCGTCCTGCATTATATCACAGCACAGCAACATGTATCCCCTTATTCTTCTAGTTTCAAGGGACACTAGGTTTAGTGCTTTAAGGTGATTGTTGTAAGGTACATCCTTTAGGTTATATATCAATTTAGTAGTATGCCTTTGTGTACTTTTGATTTTCTTTATACGACCTCTTTTAATTGGTCCAAAATGGGTCTAACATATGATCTCTAAAGCGGCATTCTAACTTGTTCATTTCTACTTCTAAAATTCTGTTTGATAGCCCACAATACCTTTTTTGCTTTTGATATTTGTTTGTTACAGTGAGTATCGTATGTGAGATTTTCATTCATTATTATACCCAGGTCCCTTTCTTCAATAGCTACTCTAAGATGTTGACCATTCAAAAAATAGATTTCCTTTAAGTTCTGCCTTCCTAGGTGTAAGACACAGCATTTATCAGTATTAAAACTCATTCCTCTCTGTATTGCCCATTTGTGGATGTTATCCAGATCTTCTTGTATAGTAGCTATATAGTCCTTGTTACACACTACCCCTGCTAGTTTTGTATCATTTGTGTATTTGCTTAGCCAATTAGCTGTTTGTTGTCCTATACTAGATATAGATATTTGGAATAAAACAGACCCCAACACAAACCCCTGCAGCACCCCGCTTGTCACTGGTACTGGGGTGGAGTAGTGGCCATTTATACACACTCTCTGGGTTCTCCTCCTCAACCACCCTGCTATCCATTCTATGATCTATTTGAATATCACATACACTTTGTACTACGTCACCATGCGGAACCTTATCAAAAGCCTTGGCAAAATCCAGGTAAATGCAGTCCTCTGGCTTTCCCCCCATCCAGTGCTGCAGATATTTTTTCATAAAAACATAACAAGTTTGTTACACAAGATCTATCAGACACAAACCTCCTGCCAAAATGTTTATATCTGGCTCAGACTCTCCCCATCCCCCTTTCAGATAAGTTTTTCAGAGAAATAAATAAAAAAAATATCATGGTATATCCGGGAGTCCCAGAGACTCTGAATACAATTCTCTATTCTCCATTTGCCAAAGAGGCTGGGAGGCCTGGCACTCCCAGACCTATCTAGTTATTATTGTGCAGCCCAAATTCAGAGAATTTTGTTGTAGCTTCATAGTCGGTACAATGCTAGGTGGAGGGAGGTGGAGATGAGGGAGGAGGATCTAACTTGTTTGAACTGTATTTTGTTGACCCATCCTTGCCCCTCAATTAGAGAGATAACTGTAAACCATATACAAGTAACACATTGAAATGCTGGAGATCACTCCTAATCTCCAAACCTCCATCTCCATTTAGATATTTATTATATTTTTCCCGTATCATCAACCCTTCCGTCCAGCTAGGCGCGATTATGGTTTTCACAGATGGGAGAGGCTAGGCCTTTTTTTAATCCTACATTTCCTTAAGGATGGTTGCCTGCTATCTTTTGAGGAAATAGAGTGACAATATGATGTTCGCTCTACGGGTCGTTTTCGTTACCTCCAAGTCCTGGACTTTATTAAGACACTTTTACCACCCCTCCCAACTAGAAGACATGTCTCAGGTCATAGACATTCTGTGGTTGGCGCTGGAGGGTCAGGCACCATTGTCCCACATGTTATCTCATATATATGCAGCTTTGATCTCTCTACGAAAGGACTCTCTGGAGTCCGTGAAAGAGGCATGAGAGAAGGATCTGGATTTTTGCCTTGAGGATTCTGTTTGGGAGAGGCACCTTGCATTTTTACACTCCGGAACAGCCTCCTATACCTGGAAATAATTTTCCTGGAAGGTTACACTTCGTTTTTTTAAAACACCAGCTATCCAGGTAAAATATCTACAGAATAGGGGGGGCCTCCTGCTGGAGAGGTTGTGGACACTCTCCAGCTGCCCATGCCCACATTCTCTGGGGCTATCTGGCACTCCACCCTTTCTCTGTGGATTTAAAGAGCTGGTGACATGTTCAGGAGAACATTAATGAAACCTAATGTTTAGACACAGTCTGGCTTTTATTTCCCATTAGTGCTGTATTCCTCCTCCCCATTATTTATTACTGAGGTCATCCATATGAAAACAGGATGTTTGCTCCTGAAAGGTTTGTCTATTCCTGCTGCTTTCTCTCTACCTGAAGTCACAGAGTACTGCTTGTGATATCACAGTTACTCCCATGGCAACAGATTGTGATGTCACAACAAAGGATTATGACTTGAAGTAGAGAGTAAGCTATAGAGGCAGATGGACTCTAATGGAACTCTAAGGGATGACGATCATACATTCGTGCAAATTTCCTTAGTGGTAAATAATGGGGAAGAGAAATATATAAAATATAAATGGAATGCAGGCAGAATTGTACCTAATTATTATGCTTTTTGAGGCATCAGTAGCTCTTTAAGGGAGGCACTGACAGACGTATTTGCCACCCCTATAAACCTTACCATGGACTTTTTTCTAATTACGATGTGAGTTTGCGGAACCCTTCCAGCAGGAAGTTGCTACATATCTGCTTTCTAACTGCAAAGAAAGCAGTAACAAAAATGTGGTGTACTACAGGGATTCCCACAATTAAAAATGTCCATGATCTCATGATACATGTATATAAGATGGAGAGACTTAGAGCCCTAGTAAATCATGGCCAAGATCAGTTTGATTTGTTCTGGAGATGATGGGTAATGTACATAATGCCTCTCTGACAAGACTTCGTCCCTTGAGGGGGAGCAGTGGGTGGCAGGGATTGGGATCGGAGGCTATTGACAGTATTCTGGGAACAGTGGCTGCCCTAATGCTTCATCATAGTCTATAGTATGCCCCTTCATATCATTGTTTTTGGGACTTGGAACAGAAACTCTTTTAGTAAATCACATTTGGAATGTTTGCTATTACTCCCACAGAGTTATGAATATTTTACATAGATGAATTACAGTAATAATATTAATACAGAATAAACTTTTGTACAACATATGCAGCCAAGCTCTACTGGTGATGTATTATTATGTAACTTTTGGCCTTTTTGTTTGCTTGTTGTTTTTTTTGGATTGTTTAATGTTTGCCTGTGCAAATACTTTGTCTAAATGTGTCTATATAAATATTTGTTTTTACTGCCAACATTTATAAACAGTTAAAAAAAAGTTGTATACATGTATCCATGTTCTAATAGCAGAACTTTAAACAGACATAAATACTACTCAGTGACCAATATTAAAGTGGCACAACCTCTTCTGCTCCAGGTTAGAATTATACTGGTTAAGTTTGCCTGTTAGCCCAGCAGTAGCTCTACCTCTTGTGATGCTGGCAAACTGGTTTTGGGAAACAAGCCCGGGGTATCGGCCAGGGGGAGGTGACTTGAGCATTCTAAATCATGCTGTGCTCCCAGGTTGGTGGGTGACAGATGCTGCACTGTGAGCACCACTTGGGTGATCACAGATGAAGCTGCAGTGGCTCTGCTGGGGAGGGGATGTGGGCTGGTGTCGCCCATTAATATTACTGTATTTACGTGCTTGCGCACCCTTGTCAACAAATATCCCAGAGGGGTGGGAACAACAACAGAAATCAGATAGAATCCTGAACGCAGCAGGGTGATGCTCATCTCCTGCAGGCCCACCACCATCAACCCCCCCCCCCCCGGATTTGGTCTCCACTGGGTTTAGGGGACCCTACCTGCTCTACCATGAAGTGCAACCCATGGAAGATGAAGGCAGTAGGGCTGGGAATCAGGTCAGACCAGAAGTTTGAGCCATTCGGGTTTAAGGTAGGTTCGGTGAAATGGGCCAAATTGTGTTTCATTTAAAAAAAAAAAAAAAGGAAAAACAGCCCGTAATTATTTTTCTAATGATAAGGGTATAAGAGCTCTTGTATTTTTTCAATGTAATGATGGCTGGGAGGTGGAGGGTAGTGATGATTGATGGTCCCCCCTCCCCAACATGGCCACTCATGCAGGGAGGTAGTGATGGTGCTGGCAGAACACAGAGCTAGATGACCACAAACAACCTTAGCACCGTTTTGGTGCTAAAATTCTCAGGTAGCAGCCAGGAGTGAGTGCAGAAACCAGTGCAGGGAGGAGCTGCAGCAGCACCAACTTAAAAAAAAATGGTCCAGTTTCATGATGCAATGGGCACCAAAGGTTTCCTGTCCCCCTCCTCCTCTCCCAGTCTGGTCCCTCCACATGCTGCAGGAGTTCAATTAGGGGACCAGAAGGAGCAACAGTAGTGGCAGAACCATGTCTGCCTAAGATGTGGAAAGTCATCCAGCTTTCAAGGACAAAGCCAGGTAAGTTCCACACTTGTGGGGTGGGGGTAACAAAGTTGTACAATTATATCCCAGACTAGGGACAGGGGCCACAGAGCATGTCTGGGTCTGGACACAGGAGCCAAAGAAATATCCCAAACTAGAGACACTGTCCACAAAGAATAAACCAGAGCCCATCAGGACACAGAAAGTAACATCCTTAATGCTTTCTTTAATTTGAGGCTGAATGGGACCAAGTCAGGTTTGGCCTGACCTGGCTCAAAACTGGCCTGTTGGGCCAAATTTGGTGGCGTGTACGGCCCTATAAGGCAGGGGGTAAATCATTAAGGGGCTTGGGAGACCAACTGATGGGGGAAGTAAGTTAATAGAAGGATAAATAAAACCCCTCAGCAAGAAATGGTTAGAAAAAAGCATATAGTTTCGGAGGAACAAGTATTAAAAATCTGTACACATATGTGTGGTGATGAGTACATCTGCCTATACCTTTGCATCAAAACTGCTCTGTCCCATATGGAACAGGTGATACAAACTCAGACTTTAAAGCAGATACTCGGACTTCTGGTTCTGCCTTCCTCTAATGAGCACCTAGGCTTGATCAGCTCCCTCAACTCGGCGGTCTAATGTTGATTTTTCCGCTTATCACTGCAACCAAACCAACCTGAAAAGGGAACAACAAAGACAGACCTAGAGATGCCTTCCTAAAATAAGCCAAAAGACATACCAGTAATCCAGATGGCAGCAGATGGTCTGGACTTCAGTTCATGCAGCTGTTCAGCATCCATCATGTTGGAGCAGGCAAGCCTGCCTAGTGAGGATGAAGGAGAAGAAAAGTCTACTATCAATTCTAAGAGGCTCTTCTATGAGCTATGAAAGTTAGGCAACACTATGGAAAAGCTAGAAAAAAAGGTTGGGTAGACAGTGAAGGGACTTGCAGAAGTCATGAAATGCGCAACGGACCTTGAGGAGGGCCTGACTGAAGCATTCTCAACCACTGATTGGCACGCCTCAGCCTTGCATTTTTTCTGTCGCCAGGAGCAGGAGCCGACAGAGAAACTGGATAACCTGGAGCTCCGCTCTCAACACGACAATGTCAGGATCTATGGCCTGCCTGAGAGGGACAGAGACTGAGGAAATGGGCCCCTTTCTAGAGCTGCTGCCCTGGGAATTGGTCTCCTGGCCACAAGATGAGCCCCTGAACCTTGTCAGAGAGCATCACACTCTTGGGCCCAAACCCCCGAATCCCAAGGTCTGGCCAAGATCTATAACTTTTAAGTTCCTTGACTACTGAGTAAAAGTAAAGATGCTCCAGATGACATAGAATAAAAAGGAACTCATTTTTGGGGATACCAGACTCTTTCTGGAGCATGATTTCACCCCCCCCACACACCTTTCTCAAGAGATGTACTGCGCTGGGAATACAGAATCAACTGGCTCAAAATAACATTAAGCTCCAAATTATCGTACCAGTTCAATTTAAACTACACATACAGGATGATGGGCACTTTTTTCACATGCTGCCGGAAGCAAAGCCACTGTTAAAACTACTGGGGGTACCACCGTACCTGATCTTGGCCGCCGAATAGGCCCTGGATAATGTGCCTAAAGTCAACACCTGGCAAAAAGTCATGAAGGTGCAAAAGTGAAGCAAACAGCAGTGCAAGAGTTCTGCAGCTCTGGAGGGTGCAGGATCAGCAGCATCGCAGGAGGCCACGCCACGCCTTCACATCACCGAGACCCAAACTGATTTGAAGAAGGGGGGGCTCCATCAGTTCAACTACTGATATCCTCAGGGGGTGGGGACTGCTAAGCTGAACTAAGCTTATAGGTTAATGTTTCGCTTCACTGTTTTCTGTTTAATAGTTTTATTGGATGGGACTTTTTTTACTGCTGTTAAAATGGTGGGAAGAAAGAATTCGGCCATGGTTATCCTCTGAGGGGAGAAGTTCCACGGAACAATATTCCTAAGTCACTGTTGCACTGTGCTGTCCTTATTCAAATGATTTCATCTGACAGGGAATTTTTACAGTGCTATGCATGGTGACGTGAGTCCTGTGATTGGCTTGGTTGCCATGGTTGCAGGGAGAGAGTGACACCGGTCAGCTCGGACCCAAGACATATCAATAATTGAGCATGCTGACTATTTGACCAGACAGTCTTTCTATGAATCCCCAGGGAGAACAGCCAAAGCAGTGCTAGTCTCAGGATCGGAGACAGGAAGGGTAGCATGCTCTGCATGGTGGTGATGGGGCCACCCTGACAGCATATGGTCACCAGCCAGTGGGCTAAAATTCACAGTGCCACCAACAAGAGATGGAAAGAGAAACTATATTTTTTTCTGACTTCGAAACACAGGCCAACCCACTGCAGATTGCAAGGGACTGCCTTGGTTACCGGGACACTGGACAGGCTGAATCGCTGTTCTCCAGCATTACCTATGATGGGGGAACCAGGGGCATGCAGCTGCAACAAAACCAAGACAGACAGTCCAAACACCCCTCTCCGTGCAGAGACAAACCTGCTTTTGTGGATGACCCACAGGTATTCCTTCTCTAGACCTTGGCCCTAAGCCCTCAAGGGGCTACTGGGTCCTTATCCACCCAAAAAGTAACATGATGGGGGGGTACCATAATGGGGAGCAGGCCTGAGTCCTCAGCCCCCTATAGGTACCCTGTCCTCACCCACAACTGCATACACAAGGTGTTTACCTTGGAAGATGGCTCAAGGCTAGGGTCAACAATCCTTCTGAATGAGGACACAGCGACTCGGTGATGCAGGCTGGTGCAGTATAAGAAAGGACCTGTTCAAGCCTCCCTGTCCCTCCAGCTGTAGTGGGGTTTTGAGGGGGACAACCTTGTTAGTGGATAAAACTGCTAAAGCAGGGTCTGAAACAATACAGGGCGTGGGCAATGGCCTGGGGGGTTGGGGGTTCACTCATTGGGGGTGGCCTGGGGCCTACTATGCAAAGTGATTCATAGCATTATGCTGGGTGGGGGAAGGTAGGAATGATTACATTTGTTGTAAACAGACAACCAGAGGAAGTTGGTACAATATGTAAAGTTGCCAGGTGAAGAAGAACAGGAGGGTGGCTTAACAGGTGTCAGGTGGACATGCTGCTGGCTACTGACCAACACCAACCGGTGGCTCGGCAACTATCACCACAGCTCACCAGGAGGGTTATGAACCCTGGCTTGGGGCACTGTACCCTCACTTGCTGTATATAGCTTTTGTTGTGCCAATATTTTTTACCTGCTGATTGCAGCAGGCAGGCTGTTATCTGAGTCCCAATGTTACACTGGTGCAGCCAGGATAATTATTTATTTTTATTTAAATATTTCCCTCTTCAGCTGGCCTGGTGGCACTGAGGGTTGAGGCACTGGACACCTTACCTTGCGCTATGCCGGCGACCTGTGTTCAGGAAACGAGCATGGGCTGCTGGGGGTTGGCAGGGGCAGAGCAGGATTGAGCATCCGATGGACTGCTCTCCTTCTCCGGGGACGGGGATCTCTCTAGTCGGTGCCCGATTACCCCTGGCGGAGGCTGGGGGGGGCAAGGTACCAGGTAGCAGCTTGGGGAGGAATTTGGGGCGGACGCCTGGATGGAGCATGTGCAGACGCACACACGCTCCCCTCCACCAGCGTCATTGCACGCCCCGGACTCCAGGGGACAAGAACACCAAAGGAATTACAGTACCTTTCGAGCTGCCTGATGGCCGTCTGTACATTCACCGGACTTACGCGACACCTGCAACTGGATCCGTGTTTGGTGGGGAGTTGGGGGCTCCCTGCTGCCCTGCTGTGGGGGTAAGCCACAGGGGTATAAGGTGTCAGCGTGGAGTATAGGTAGAGGTGGATGGCGGCTGGATTCCCAAAATAAGGATGCGAGGACATGGGAGCAGAAAGGTGACCGAGGAGGTAAAAATTATAGGCAAAAAAAATTAAAATCTTTCTCTCTCTCTTCAAACATTTGTCCCTAAACATCCAAACAGCAGCTACTGCTATTATTTATTCACATTTTGTTTTTGCAGCAGCCGCTGAAAAAAATAACAGCTTCCCTGAGGGATCCTCATTAATATTCATGAGGATCACAATGCCGATTCATTAATATTAATGAGCCCTGATCACAAGTGCTTCGTGAAACTCTCTAAATAAACAGAAGAGAGGGCTCTCTTGGCCCTTGTTTTGGTCACCAGTCCCCACTCTGCCTAACACAGGGATCGGGACCACCAAACACTCTCCCACTCGACCGCAAACTGAGTGGTCGGGAGATCAACGGCGCAGCTTTGCAAATGTGGGATCTCCACGGCACCGGAGTGCTAGTGCAAACAGTGGGCAGGAGCAGCTTAAGTTTTTGAGCCCAAAATGGGCTAGATTCACACTGGGGCTGTGTTTGGGGCACCAAGGGCACAACAGAACTGGGGGACATACCATAGAAAAATGGCAGGCAGCCGGGAGGTGCTTGAGGAGGAGCAGAAACAGACATGAGAATGGGACAAAGGTAAGCCCTCAAATTGGTGGTGCCAGGTGGTGGTGGGGCTAAATGTATGGTATGGTATAAGAGCGACAGAGGTATATGAGTGATACGACTATATCGCAACCCCCAGTTGCTCCATACCAAAGAGGAAGTGGATGTAACGACTGCCAGTTGGATGCTCGTCAATCCGCTCCCATGTGGAGCGGCTAGAGCACCTGACTCAGCAGTAGATGAGGGAGAAGACCAGGGTTTGAAACCCTGCTCAGGAAATTTTTTTTACGTTCCAACAGCGTGGTGGGCACAACTAAGTGCTGCAGTTGGCTTTTAAACTTGCCCCGCTGTCCACACCCCGCGGAGTTGATTATATTGATTCTGGGGGGTGTGGGGGCTGTGGTGGGTGGAGCCCCCCACAGAAAACAAACTGAAGGATCGGGTGTGCGGTATTCGTGTGCAGACGGCATTATGTGCCGCTACCGCGTTGTTGCATGCTGTTTTTGTGTGTGCTGTTTCTTCCGCGACATCATGGCTCTGTGCCATCGCTGGGCCTAGATGGGCTGGCATTTGAATTTTTCAAAACTTTCTAAGACACTCTGGCTCCTCTGCTAGAAAAAGTCTTTAGAAGACTGCAACAATGATAGGGTCTCTCTCCATTGTGGCAATATGCACATATCTCTGTGATCCTGCAGCCTAACAAGGACCTCACTGACTGTGGTTCCCACCGTCCCATCTCCCTCCTAAATGTTGTCCTGAAAATATTCTCATCCATTCTGGCAGCTAGGCTGCAAAGGTGCATGTGGTCCCTTGTTCACCTGGACCAAACAGGTTATTATCGATGGCTGCTTCATCCATGGTAACATCCATGGGCTTCTCAATATCCTGTCATGGCAGAAGTAATACCCTGAGTTTGCACTGGCTGTATTTATGGATGCAGAGAAGGCCTCTGACTGGGTGAACTGGGGAGTCCGCCATCGCACGCTGAGGGAGGTGGGGTTGGGAGAGACATTCTGTACCAGCATTACAGCTTTATATGCCTCACCCCAAGTGCAAGTTCGGGTGAATGGCCTTCAGTCAGAGCACTTTTTCCTGATCAGAGGAATGAGACAGGGGTGTCCTC
Source organism: Neoceratodus forsteri (assembly GCA_016271365.2). Lineage (NCBI taxonomy): Eukaryota > Metazoa > Chordata > Ceratodontiformes > Ceratodontidae > Neoceratodus > Neoceratodus forsteri. The sequence goes on from CM028130.1 coordinate 876,944,311, forward strand.
TCTCACCACTTTTGTTTGCACTGTGCCTACAGCCTCTGGCGCACATGATTCATCAGAACCCAGCCATCCAAGGAGGTCAGGTTGGAGGAAGAGAGCACAAGATCTCGCTATATGTGGATGATTCCTTGTTTTTTCTTCACCTCCCCGGACACTTCGGTGCCAGCAATGCTGGGGGAATTGAAGCACTATGGAGAGGTGGTGGGATATAAAATCAGTCACAAGTCAGAAACTACGAGGCTGGGTGGGGGTTGCAGACCCAGACACCGTCTGAACCTTGTGCTCCTTTCATTGGGAACCAAGGAAAGTGGTTCACTACTTGAGAGTGAAGGTCATGCCTAACCTCTCTCATCTTTTCAGACTCAACTACGAGAAACTGATTGGGGAGGTCCAGGCTGACATGAAGTATTGAGATCTCTTACCCCTCTGTATAAGAGGCCAGACAGCCTCAATAAAAATGAACCTACTCCCAAGGTTTCTGTACGTATTTCAGGCTTTCCCAATGAAGATTCTAAAGCACTTCTGGAGTCACCACCAGAAGAGCATTTTGAGGATCATTTGGGTCTCTGGACATTACCTTATCCAAAAACAACTTACTATTCTTCTCCCATGATGCAGGGGCCTAGCCATGCCAGACATGCGGCACTGCCAATTAGCCCAGCTAATGTCAATCATCAGTTGGAGCAAGTAGAAAAGTGATGCAGGATGGCTAGAGATGGTCATATAGCAGCCCCTTCTGGTCCTGCTCTTTGTCCTTCCCCAAGTCCAACTCACAGCCCATGTGTGGTCTGAAATATCCAACTCCTGGATGAAGCACACATTGCATATGCTAGTCAGAGCAAGGACCCTCTTGCAATCCCTGAGTATAGGTCCACTTACAAGTATAATATGGGAACCAGACCCTTCCCCCCTTTGAGTACACTGATCCCGAGTTTCAAAGATGGAACTGTCAGGGGTTGACAAGGTTCTGGCACTTTGTTAGGAAAACATGTGCATTCCCTTCAGGGAGTTACAAGTAAGTATTAATCACCGATGAAGGTGGCATCTAAAGGGGAGTTAATGCATGGTTGGGGCCATTGTGGCACGAGGCTGGAGGCCAAGTGCGTACAACGGTCCAACCATGCATTAACTCCCCATTAGATGCCACCTTTGGAGGGCATTAATGCGCTTGTAACATGGCTTGTGCTATGCTATTCTTCTCTGACTGTTGTTTTCCTTGTTATAACACAGTCATCACTGCTATTAATTATTTCACTTACTCATTTCTGCTTTATATCTCGTTCTTTGTAACTCTCTCTGTAAGTACCACAATGCACATGGACGCTGCACTGCCGACATTCACTTCCACAGTGTGTACCAGCTTCTGACACATTATGACTTTCATTAACTTTGCAAGATATATATAACATTTTTTTGTTAATTATAAACCTCGAAGTTCCAATTGGCTGTTCTACTCATATATTTCTTTTTCCACTCACATTGCTACCCTGGTGCATTCTGGGAACTACCTGTTGGCTGCATAGTTTGCTGTCCCGAAACACTAACAGCGCTTTTGTGCCCCGAGTGTTTACAGCTCCGCTGCTCTTTCCGACCAACAGGTGGCACTAGTCCAGCACCACACCACTTTTCCTCTTTTTCTCAACCCCATACTTAACGATCCTGCACTTCTACTATCTGATTCTGCTGGCAGTATTGCTCTTTGCGTCGGGTCCCGTCCTCCACTCCAAGCTGCACACTTTCGGCTGCCACATCTATTTTCTTTACTACCTATCTCACGGCGACCTACATGTCAGTCGGGAGTCTCCTCCACACACATACTCCATTTCCGACCAATAGGTGGCAACCTCATTCGCACTCCTGTGCCATTACTTGCTGTCTCCTCTGCTGATCGCGCCACCTCTTGGTCGAAATGCGATGTACCTACTGCTGACCACATTTCTCAAGCCATTTCTGCGCGCATTCACGAGCTCAACACGGCATTATTGTCTCATAATGCTGTGTTGCTTTTGTACCATCTGACGCCTTACACCTATCAGCTTTGTTCCCTACACTCTATTATTTTTGTTATGTTAGCAGCATCATTACGAAGGTTTAATGGGAGTTATCGCATGGTTGACTGTTGTATGCACTCGGCCTCCGGCCTTGTGCCACAACGGTCCCAACCATGAATTAACTCCCCATTAGATGCCACCTTCATTGGTGATTAATGCTTACTTGTGTTGTCTGCAAACAGGCACTCAGATACAGAAACAGATACAGCACTTAACTCCAGTCAAAATGGCTGCTTTGTTTTTATGTTGCTTGTTTACAGATTCCTACTGGGCCCTGCACAACAAAAAATGGCACAAATTTTCATTCACTGTCAGACTGTGGGCAGCTGAATGTCAAGAATAACATGGACTGGAAGTCCAAACCACTGGAAGCAGACACTGATTTACACACCTCTCAAATGTCCCTGATTTTGCCTCAAAAATGTCCACTGGCCTCCTAAATGTGGGGGTTCTTTGACAAAAGAATAGGGATTCAAAGCATAAAAGAATGCCAGGCTTCAGTGTTGCAGTAAAGTTCTCCTGCAGAAAGTGCCTTTTACATTAAGCCAAACATTATGGCATAATTGTTCAGCTAACATTACCATTTCTTAAGATGTGCTCCCGATTTGGGACATTTGTCCCTGATTTTTTTAAGCATTGTCCCCGATTTGCACTGCAGCTTGAGGTATGCTGATTTGCCTTGCATGCCTGTCGCCTGCTCATGTAGGACTATGTACTGTACTCATCATTGAGTTGTTCAGCGCCACCTGTATGTAATATATTGTGTTTCACATTTCGCTTGAATAAAGCCGTTTAAAAAGTAGATACAGTACTTACAATGTTCTAAGATAAAAATACTAAATCAGAACTGAATTGTAAGCCAATATTTTTTTTTTCAGGAAGTGATCAACGTATCCCACATTTTTACTGTCAGGTCACTTGGATCAGTGCCCACTCATTTTTGAGACCCAAACGGTTGCGACGGCCTCCTGGAGTTACGCAACTTCTGCAAAACAAGTCGTGACATACCCCGCGGATAGCTGGCTGTTAGTATCCCCAGCGCCACGCCGCCCAGGCGTGCAGTGAAACTGGGAAGGAGGGCTGAGTGGCAGTAAATGCCGTAATTCATGGGTGAAACAATCCATGCACGCTCTACCTACGATACGTAGTCTAGCAACAGCGGAGTGTGTGGTCTAAAAAGGGTGGAGTTCCGAGGCGACCCAGGGGGCTGCTGCTGTAGTAGTCCTACTGTAATGCATGCAACCACCCTTATCTCAATGCAATACGACAAACATACCACAAATATAAATAAACTACAATTTAGGACACAAACCGAATAAGAGAGCCGCAGAGACAGTAAGGGATGAGGAGCAGGGGCGCAGTAATGACTCTGAGGAGCCTGCAGGTGCTGGTTAGCCACTGCGTTCCCTAAATAGCTGATCATAGCAAAATCAGAAACAACCCCTCCATGCTACACTTCTAAAGAGCAAATTCTAAAGATAGTGACTTTTTTTTTTGATACAACACAGGGTTGTCTTATAACGCTGCCTAATAGAAAGATTAGTGCTATGCCAAGTTGCCAGTCTTGGAGACTTCGTTCCGAGTTGTGCGTTGAACATGTTGTACGGGAGGTATCGCGTCGGAAACGCTGTGTTCATATTGTTACTGTACTGTACCTGGCCTTACTATAATAGGTCCATAGCTGGGACTAGGAATGGTCGGACGAGATTTAGATCTGTCCCTAAACTCCACCTTCCCCGAGGAGTGTTCCCAGCCTGAGCCTCTCTGCGAGTTGACAATCAGAAAGCCCAGCCTCCGCTCAGACCGCTCTCCATTGGTCCATTTGTCTATCATAAAGAAATCCACGTGTTATGACAAAAACAGTGTTTGAACAAGAATCCGGCGGGATTTCGTGTTTAATGCTTAACTGTGTGATCAAGTTTAGAGGATCGGAAGAGAAAGGAAAAAAAACGGAGAAACTGACGTGAACCTGACTCGGGTATCGAACCTTGCAGCTACAGAGCGACCTGCAACTTGTAAGGGAACTCAACAACAGCAGCAACAATAAAATCAAGTCATGGGCAACAGCGAATCGGTACCTTTAAACCGGCGCGTTTCCTTTGGACACTTGAACCTGCCCGGGTACTCCCGAAAGGAATGTCGGTGCCAGCACGGAAACTGCGGCAACTGTAAGTCTGCCCACTCTTTTTCCATATCTTCCTGACCAGTGAGGGATGTAATGTGTTGTTTTCGTGTACTCTGCTTTAGCATGAACTTATTACATGCCGACATGGAAAGTTTACACGAAAGGGGCACACGGAGTGATATGTGCAGAACAGCATATCAAAGATGCAAGAACGGGAACAGTGCGAGGTTTTTTTTTGTGTAGTTTTTTTATTTCAACAGACATAAACATCAATGAAACAGCCATGCAGCAGGCCTCCTCTGAAATTAGCCAGGCTCTGCCTTCTCTCCCGACTTTCTGGAACATTGTATCAAGCCCGTGTTTCTGTTTTTGGCACCAAGTTCAAATTCTGGCTCAGGTTCAGTTTTTTTGGGACAGGGAGTATTGTGGCGCATATGACTTGCCAGTTGCTGAAGAGACATTCAGAATGCTACTCACAGAGCAGTGCAGACTGCTGCAGATCCAAGCCATAGGGAACACTCTGAAAAACAAAACTGGGCCATACACTTTTTAAATTTGCATTTCACATATGTTTTGTATTTTTCTTCGCCATGATGTTAGGAACATATATGAAGGAATGAAAAATGAGACCACCTTTTCATCATTTTCCCCTCACCCACGCTGGAGGTACCCTGTTCCCCATTTTCTTCAAGGTACTTAACTAGTTTGAAACAGTGTCAACTGTCACCCCTTGTTCTGGAAGTCTAGTCTAAGTGTTCATCACTCCTGTGAAGTGTGATGTTTCCCTTGACTCTCCTTAAAAAGACATCGAGTGCATCCTTGTACCTCCAGAAAAGTTGCATTTGCTCTGATGGTGTTATTGCTTTCAGATATTTGTAACCCCGGGTTGCCGTGTCCAGGTCCGCACCCTTGCCTGGCGACTGTACAGTGTAATAATCACGCAGCCACCAACGTTGAGTGAACTGGTAGGTTTACTGTACTGTATGACACCTAGAACAAACTGCAGAAAGCGTGGGCTGCTACCCACCAGATAAGGGTTAGGTTTGCGCATGCGCATTAGTAAGGAATACACAAATCACGTATGCTAATTAACTTTCTTACATACGGGGCCCACCTGGTTGAGGGGTTTGGGCTTGTTCTTTCTCTTGCGGTAGGGGGTTATCCCAGAACAAATAAGAAATAGCACAGTGCTTCCTCCCAGAGAGAATGAGTGGGCCAGATGTTGTGTTCGGTACCACCCCCCCTGGGATGCAGTACTTGCCCACCTCCCTGCACTGGACTGGACCACCCCCTGGGGACCAGTAACTAAGACAGTTGTTACCTTCACCAATAAAAACTTCAGTCAGGTTACGTAAAGTAGGTGCACACACAGAAGTAAAATTAAACAAATTAGCAGTGCTTTTCTTTAGGGACACAGGCATGAAAGCTGTAGGAAAAGAGGGGGGTAGACAGCTGTAGTTCATCTTGCGCACGCCCACCCTGTAGCAATACCCCCTGGGAGCCACTGTAGTGTGGGTCACTGCCGCCCTCTCAAGATCCCACTCGGACTATGAAGCACCAGCCCTCAAAGGTACAAAAGGATAAATTACCCTACATAGTGTGCGGTACACTTGACTTCAGCTGGTTCCAGTACTAAAACTATGATTCCAAGTATGACACAAAAACCAGTGACTTTAGGTACCCAGGAAGTACAATGAATTCCTGGTGCATGCCTGTTAGCTACATTGCCCTGGTTTTCTCGGTGGTGCACTTGATGAAATTTAGCAGGATTGCAGTTTATCCACCCCAACAGGCCATAGTGTGTAAGCAGGCTTAGCAGAACTTGAAACTCCAAATGTTTGGAAAACCCAACTTTGTAATCTCAATGAGGTAATTGTAATCCAAAAGAGAAAAGTACAAAGGACACCCAACCAGCAGTGCTGGCACTCAAGTGATGCATGAACACAGCAGCTCAGATAAGGCAGGAACCAGCACACAGCAGCGAGTCAGGCAGCATTCAGCAGTAGGCCTGAGGGGCCTAGATAGATGCACATCAAACTCTCTCAGACTCATGGCAGCAAACACAGCCCTTCTGACTCAACGCTCACAGCACATAACCCATCTGGCTCAACACTGACATCACCTGGGAGTACTGCACAGCGCCTTCATGGTTCCTAAGGACCCCAGGAGTCACCCCCATGGTCTAGCTCTCCTCTGGATCGAGAACATGCATGTATACGGGGCACATGACCATAACTCCCCTTTCCCCGACTCACCTCTCTCAGTATGGGCTAGCAGGCCCCCCACCTGACTCTCAAACACCATGCAGAAGGCAGTGCACTTAGAAATTGTGATAGTCCATTAATTTATTGCACCCAATATCACAGAAAAGTGCAAGTGCTGAAATAACATTTTACATATATAATTACTGGGTTCCATTTTTTTCTAATGGGAAAAAGCATGTATTAAATACCGTAATACCTGAGTAGGTATTACGGCATTCTCGGGGCTTTTTTCCACATAGAAAAGAGCTTGAGATGCAACTCAGCTCGTGCTTGTCAAAGACCGTTTACCCCAGAGTCAGTGATCCACAAATACTCACCTCCTCAGTCACGTTCATACCACAGTAAATCTTGTGAAAAAAAAAAGAACATTTCTTCTACCTTGTAGTTTGCCACTGTAAAGACTTTTACCACGGTCCCTAACTAATCGCTTTTTCAGCCCTCCCCATTGCAGGTCAAATGACTACACCGCTTGGCAATGCACGTAGCAACATGAAAAAAAAACACTATGAAGATCTTTTTTTTTTCCATTAATCTGTCTTGTTTCAGTAGTTTAGTTAGTTGCATTTACCACTTGAACTTACTGTTTATTGTTTCAATTACCAAAAAAATCATTTCATCGATACAAAGTAAGACTCCATTTCTTCATTTTCCAAAATGATGAAAAAACAGAATCCTTCAATTATATACGATAAAATATGGGGTGCAGTGTGTTATTCGAATTTAACGCGCCCTCATTGTTGATGACTATCATAACCCCTCGGCTCGCCCTCAGGGTTTATGTGCCATCCAACAACTCGGGTGTGTGTTAAACTCTCGTAACACACTGCACCCCATACTTTATCCTATATATGTATCAATTGCTTTACCACACAGTGACCAGCTGTTACCACTAACTCCCCATCATATCGATATCTACCACCTCTTTGTCAGGGGGCAGAGTTGGTTTTCTAGTGGCCTATTTTTATAGTGCTGTCTTGCTTTAAATAACTAATTCCAGCAGGCTCTATAAATTTACTGAAATGGGTACTTAAATGAGCAGTCTATCAATTATTTTACTCTGCCCAAGGTTTCAGTTGCTTTTAAACGAATACTGCCTTTAGGAGACATAGTCGCATATAGTGTTTTTTTGTTTGTTAAGTGAATAAAGTGCCCAATACTGAAAATGCCTAAAAGATCCACAGACATATTGGCCTGGATATTCAAACTGCGCCAGGCTGTGGCGCAAGCTTGGGCGCAGCTCAGCTTTGCTACACAGGGGTGTGGCCTGGGCGATATTCAACGGAGCTGCGCCATGGCTCAGCAGCTTTGAGTATCACACCCTGGCCACCCCCAGTGTGCATGGTGCAGTGGCACTGCACCAGCGCAAGTGGCCAGAATGGAGCATGAAGATGCGCTAGCGCAAGTTCCATTGTGCCATGCACAGCACCCATGATATTCAAAAGCTGACATGCAAATGGGGCCATAATTTATGCAAGGTGCACATGGGGCCATTTGCATGTCATTATGGCTTCATTTGCATGCAGAGTGCGCGATCCCGATGGATTGCGCGCCTGGTGCCCTGCCAGGCAACGCAGCCATCGGAAACCGATACCCCTGCAGCCTGATCTCGGGCATCCTGTAAAAATAAAAACCTTTCCTATAACCCAGGTGGTCCGTGGACCGCTATGTGATGATCGCGGCATCTGTCGTACAACTGCCTGTTGGTCTGGTGGAACCAGTGACCGCTACGCGTTCGATCGTGTATCTGTAAAATAACACGTTCATCCTGCGGTTCAGATCGCTATGTTTTGTCGCGTCGTGTCATAAACTGCCCATTATCTCTGAGCCGGGTCCAGTGACTCGAGCGTTTGATTGCGTTATTGGAAATAGACGTTCAATAGTTTCGGGGTCTAGTGATCGCTGATGCCGATCTGGACATGTACAGGAAACCTCCACACTCGGTGGCCCAGGCTTTCGCTTTCACGGCGTTTACCGCCCGTCCCGCCGTTGCAGGCGGCACCCTTGCCGCCGCCCGCCGCCGCTTCGGTGCTGGCTCATTGACTAGCGTGAGCTGGTCGGGCATGCAGTGCCTCACGACACACCCAGATATGTGAATGATTTTCACACTAGGGCTGCATGCCCATTGGCTCACATCAGAACCAGTGGGCGGCAGCCCTACCGAGGTGGCGGCGGCAGGCGGTGGGTGCTGCCGCGCTGACCGGGGGCAGGGCGGTGGGGCTCAGTGGGCGGTTGGGGGAGGTGCCACTAGACCACCAGGGATATTGGAGCTTTTCCTTCCTACACATGTCCCCGATCAGGCAGTCAGCAGTCCACTGGACCAACAGGGATATTGGATGAGTTTATATTTACAGATGCCCGCGATCGGGTACATAGCGGTCCACTGGACCACCAGGGATATTGGATGAGTTTATATTTACAGATGCCCATGATTGGGCTCATAGCGGTCCACTGGACCACCAGGGATATTGGACAAGTTTATTTTTACAGATGCACGCGATTGGACACATAGCGGTCCACTGGACCACCAGGGATATTGGATGAATTTTGTTTTACAGAAGCCCGCGATTGGGCAGATTGTGGTCCACTGGACCACCAGGGATATTGGATGAGTTTTTTTTTATACAGAAGCCCGCGATGGGGCATGGGGAGTGCTGCCAGGTGTAGCTGGATCTCTAGTGGCCACCCTCAGGGTAGCTGCTTGTTGCGCCTGCACGCGGCAACTCACCTGTGGGTGGCCATCAGTTGTTCCTTTTTGTTTGGCGTACTTTTGCTGGCGCAGGTAGGGGTATGCATGGCTCTGCACATCCTGGGCTGAACACCGGCTGTGCAGGTTATGCATGGGCACGACCCCTACTCGTGCCTCGTATACATTACTGATGCCTGGCGCATCGGGATTTGTGCATGCACTTTTCCTTTAATATTGGCGCTAAGGATTAGCGGTTGCCATGCGCAACCTTTTGAATATCTGGGCCATTGTTTTAGAACAACATTATGTAATACGCTTAAATATAATTTAAACTGCTGCTTCCATTAACAGTATTAACACACTATCGCACAAACAGGATGAGCATATGTAAGATTGTTTTTTATATGTATATATATATATATATATATATAAAGCAGTAACTGTCTATACTATGATAACAGATTTCTATAGTGACTTCCTGATTCCCTTTATAACAAAACTAGGTGCTGCATTAGTGTGTGGTCTGAAAACAGAACAAAATGGTATTGTAACATGGCTCTAAACAAGAGACTAAAAAACTAACATGGACTGGATAAACAGCAACAGCTGACCATTAAGCAACCATGGATTAATGCCACAGTAGAACCATGGTTGCTTGTGTAATACCAGCATGAACCACAATACATAACACAGTTCTGTAATAATCCATGCTTGCTCCAGCAATTCTTTACTCAAGTGCAGTTCCCATGGCAGCCCAACAGATGGCTGTCAAACAGTGCTGTGCTGCTAGCATCGTTCCACTGCCATCGTAAAACAGCAGAATTCCCTGATTTTCCCACCCACCCAGTGGAACACCATTCACAAGTGAAGCACAGAAGGAGAACAATACATACTTTTAATGTCAAGTTTTGTGTGTGTGGAGTAGTGGGCATCGCTACCTTAGTAAATACACACTATTGTAAAGATGAGCCTCGTACCTTCTGTAACAGAAAGGAAAAATAACAAACACAGTGAGATAAACAAAGCAAGATCAAAGAAAGAGGCTGCTTCTATGGGTGAAAAGAAAGAAAGTGACAAACAAAGAAATCAAAGAAAGATTAACAATACTAGTCAAAACAAGTATTTGAAAGGTGAGAGCAGTAAACATCATGTTGTTCTATCTCTGGTTGAGCTAGATAATTTAGGAAAAAATGAAGTTAATACTCACAAAAATAGTACTTGATCTATGAAAGTTTTTTTCAGATTGGCTCAATTCAGTACGTTTAGAAACTGATCTAAAAATCCAGGGCTGTAAAACAGTGCTGTGCTGCTAGCACTGTTTCACAGCCATCTGTTGGCCAGCCAAGTGAACTGCAGGAACAAAACATGAAGCTCTAAACTAGCATGGTCCCCTCATGCAGTGCAACCCTTATCTTGTAATACACATATGAAAATCGAAGAACCTAGTGTAGAAAGTTAACTGCAAGTTTTTGAAAAGTTTTAAAATATGTTTTGATGTTAGGAAGCGTAAAACTTGTAATGAAAGCTATTTTTGCAAAAGTTAAATAGTAGCCACAATATTTCCAGTAGGTGTGTTCCAATTTCTTTGAACTGTGCGTGCATCACGTTTAACAGTTCAGCATAAAGCATTCCAAACCTAAATCAGTGAGTCTGTTCTCATTTATATAGTGAATATTGGTCATACAATCATTGCCATGTTACAAGCGCGTTAAACCACTCCAGAGCATGGTTCTACTCGTGACATTAATCCAGGGTTGGCAGGTTGGATGCATGAGGCCGATGCCAGCTCATCCATGGAGTAATGCCACAGTAGAACCACGCTCTGTCATGGTTTAATGCTTACATATTAAATGCGTGCTGAAAATAGAAACTAGAGTAGAATCGACGTTTCAACCATAGGTCTTTTTCAGGAATTAGCTAAAAGGGAAAAAAAGTAAAGTTAGTGGAGAGGTAAGGGGAAATAAAGGATATATATATGTGTGTGGAAAGTAAAAAGGGGGAGGCTGTAGGAGACAAAAGTGATAACAGGCAAGGTAAGAAAAGATTCTGGAAAACAAAAAGGTGATGATGGGTATGAAGAGGCCTAGTAGGAGTGAATGAGCTGACAAGTCCTCAAGCGGGGACTAATTAACAGGGTCTAGTAACAAGGCTGAAGGTAACAGATGTGGGGGAAGGAGACAGAGATAGAGACATCTGTCGAAAATGAAAATAGATTTGTACACATAGTTGGAAAGTCAATGTGAGCATGCCCCCCTCCCCCCACACACACACACTAACTGGATGGAAGAGTGTGCAGGCATACCCACACATGTAAATGCACCATGCACACATGCAAGCAACGATATGACAGGGGTGGGGTTAAAAAAAAATGACTGTGGTGGTAAACCATAAGGTGGCTGAAAGATGTTAGTAGAAAATAAGTTTGTCATTTAAACTGGAGGGCTGCTGGGAGCCTAGGTGGAGGATCACATTGATTCCCGTGTTTTTTCTTTGATCAGCATCCTGGAAACCCTGTTGAATGACACAAACAGAAAGATCATTGACATTGTGGCCCCTCTAGGTAGAATGGGATACAGTGGGTTTATCAGTGTCTCCATTCCTGACTGTCCTGTAATGTTCCCTGAATCTGTCAGCTAGGTGTGTGCCAGTTTCTCTGATGTAGATAGCTGCACACTTCCTGCAAAGAATACAATATATCACATTACTGGAAGTGCATGAGAACTCCTTGGTGATGTAAAAAACACATGTGAGACCCTGAATTTCAGTGACATTAGAAATCAATTTGCAGGAAAGGAGTTTTTGACTCAAAGGTTTGTAATTTCGATATGTTCAATAAATACATAAAAATAAATAAACCTTATGGTTTACCACCGTCGTCAGTCTTTTTTTACCCTCTTCCCTGTCATATCTTTGCTTGCACGTTTGTATGGTGCGTTTGCATGTGTAGGTATGCCTGCACACACTTCCATCCAGTGTGTGTGTGTGTGTGTGTTGGGGTGGGCATACTTACATGGGCATTCCAGCTATGTGTGCACATCTATTTACATTTTCGACAGATGTCTCTGTCTCCTTCCCCCACAATTGTCACTTTTCTACCTTCTTATTAGGCCCTGTTAATTAGTCCCCACTTGAGGACTCTTTGTCTCATTCACTCCTCCTATGCCGTTTCATGCCCATCATCACCTTTTTGTTTTCCAGATTCTTTTCTTACCTTTCTTGTTATCACTTTTTCTCCTACAGCCTCCCCATATTTTCTTTCCTCACATATATGTCCCTTATTTCCCCTTACTTCTCCACTAACTTTGGTATTTTCTCTTTTAGATTATTATTGAAGAGGACCTATGGTCGAAATGTCAATTATAATTCTAGTTTCTATTTTCAGCATGCATTTAATATTACCATTTTGTTTTGTTTTCAGACCACACGCTAAGTCAGCGCCTTGTTTTTTTGTTCTCACATTTTGTGTGCTTCATTTGCTGTTACCCACTATGCCCACTCTGAAATCTCTTCCAGAATTTCTACGATGCTCCTTCATTTCCTCTGTGTCTACACTCTTTTCTCATATTTCTAAATCTTCTCCCAGCCTGGGAGTGGGTCCCAGGGTGGTAGCCTGGGTAAAACATTGGCTGGACAACAGGACACAGAAGGTAATTGTAGATGGAGTCCACTCTGAAGAAAGGGTGGTTACTAGTGGGGTACCGCAGGGTTCAGTATTGGGTCCAGTCCTTTTTAATGTCTTCATCAGTGGCATTGCAGAGGGACTGGAAGGAAAAGTATGCCTTTTTGCAGATGACACAAAGATCTGCAACAGGGTTGATACACAAGGAGGCGTGGAAAGGATGAAAAGGGACTTGGCAAGGTTGAAGGAATGGTCTGACGTATGGCAGCTAGGATTCAATGCAAAAAAGTGCAGAATAATGCACCTGGGAAACAAGAACCCAGGGGAAGAATACACAGTGGGTGGGGAGGTAGTAACAACAACAAAACAGGAAAGGGACCTGGGGGTAATCATATCAGATGACCTTAAGGTTAGCAAGCAATGTGAGAAGACAGTAGGGAGGGCCGGGGGTATACTGGGATGTATAGGGAGAGGCATCAGCAGCTGAAAACAGGAAGTTGTTATCCCTCTGTACAGACAGTTGGTGAGACCACATCTAGAATACTGTGTCCAGTTCTGGAGACCCCATCTCCGCAAGGACATAGACAGGATAGAGGCAGTCCAGAGGAGGGCAACTAAAATGGTGCAGGGTCTGCAAGGGAAGCCGTATGAGGAGAGCCTAAAGGAGCTTAATATGTATAACCTTGAGGAAAGAAGGGAGAGGGGGGACATGATAGAAACTTTCAAGTACCTCAAGGGAATCAACAAAGTCCAAGAGGGTAACATCTTTCAGAAAAGAGACTTGCAAGAACAAGGGGACACAATTTAAAGATAGAAGGAGGGGCGGTTCAGGGCAATGTGAGGAAGTATTATTTCACAGAGAGGGTAGTGGATGCATGGAACAGCCTTCCTGAGGAAGTTGTGGAGTCTAAAACTGTGGGAGAGTTCAAGAATGCATGGGACAGACATAAGGCAATTCTTGTGGGGGGCAGGAAGATATAGGCTGTTGGTTAAATAGGATCTGCGGCCTATCCTGTAGGTAGGGAAATGGGCAGACTAGATGGGCCTAGCGGTTCTTATCTGCCGTCAAAGTCTATGTTTCTATGTTTCTCTTGAATTATTTTCTGCCATTTGTTCTAAGACTAAACTTTGCAGTCACTTGCAGTTTCTTTCCACATGTCGCCACCGAAGAACTATTCCTCAAGGTTTTCATTGAAATTCCTCCACTAAAAAGCTTTTGAATACTTTATCTATGAAACTTATCACTAGTACCATTTTCTCCATTAAGAAATGGTTGATCTCCGTGGACAAATCTATACAGAGGCAAAAGGATTTCCTGCAATGCTCAGCCCCTCACAACCTTCCTTTTGTTAAGCACTGCATCCAACAACTGAACTCCACACTCTTTCATTTCTTCAAGGACTGCAGATCTGCCAAACTCTAGTCCTCTCCCATCAGATCAGCAACCAACATGAGTCCTCCAGTCAGACACAACCTAAAGAATTTGGTATTTTCCATTCTTCCAGATCGCCCCTTGACAAAAGATGAGCAATCTCTTCTTAGCAAGGGTCTCTCCATTGTGCCCACACCTAGATGTCTCGACATACCCCAGGTCCAAGTTGATCTACAGCACTTCTATCGCAGAGTATGCTTTACAGCTAATTTTTCCAATGAGACTTCTCTTCCTGCAGACCATGACGACAGCATCACCAAACTAATTAACATCAGTCCATAATGAAGTGCATGGACTCCACCTCAAGGATGTTTTGCTGCTGTTGATTATTTTGTTAACCAATGTATGGAAGACACCACTAACTTCAATTTTCTTTGTAGGCACTATCACTCTAACCTGACAGCTGGTGAACTTGCAGCCCACAGTTCTTTGCAACACACGAATGGCATTGTTATTAAACCAGTTGATAAGGGGGGAGCTGTTGTAGTCTGGCAAAAGGAGATATATATCACTGAAGCGGAGCCACACAGCAGCTCTTCAACACCAAGTTTTACTCTTCTGGTCCACAGGACCCCACTGCCAACTATCAAATGGAGGCTACCACCACCATCACCTCTGCTACTGAAAACAAAGAAAACTCCCTGCCTCTGTCAAGAGACTCATAGTTCAACAGCCTTAGGCATCCAGGTTCTGTCTCCTTTTTAAAATAAAAAAACAAAACGATAACCCTGAGGGTCCTATTGTGTCTGCCTGCTCCAGCCCCACATCCCACATGTCAGCATTTCTGAACAGCCTCACAAGATCATTCGTTGAATCCCTGCCCTCCTACAATAAAGACAGTAACCTTGCTCTCTAGTTATCTGACAGGTTTAGATTATTTGGCGCACATCAGCTAATCTTTACTATGGATATCAAATCTTTTACACAGAGATCCCCCACGGTGATGGCCTGACAACTATGCAGTATTTTTTGAATAAGTGGGAAGTCCAGCAGCCACCCACATACACATTAACCCAAATGGCAGAACACTTTTTTTTTTACTCTATTTTTATCCCCCAATGCCTCTTTTTCCCTCTCAACTTCTTCACTCAATCAGAACTCCCAATGCTGCAAGCATTACCACCAACCAGACTTGCAGGGTCTGCCCCTAGAGCACCTCAGCTCGACTCCCTTACTACCTGAAGAGTTTGGATTACCCCCCCGGGCGGGGTGAGGACAAGTTCTCCCTTACCTTATCCCCCGAAAGTTCCACAGGGGTGGTGGGGACGGGAGTACCACTGGACCACCAGGGAGTTTGTCAAATGCCCGTGAGTGGGCGAGGAGATCGGTCCACTGGACCACCAGGGATTATGCTATTACATGCCTGTGATCGGGCAGGGGATCGCGGTCCACTGGACCACCAGGGATCAGTTTAATACATGCCCGCGATCGAGCAGGGGATTGCGGTCCACTGGACCACTAGGGATCATTTGAATACATGCCCGTGATTGGGCGAAGGAGTAGGCTCCACTGGACCACCAGGGATTACTTTAAGTCATGCCAGCAAACGCCGTTCGGGTGCAGAGCCGGCTGAAGGGTGGTGGTCCCCGATGGCTACAGCCTGGCAGGGCACCAGGTGCAAGTCGCTGGGGATTGTTGCACCATATGCAAATGGAGCCATAATGCCATGCAGATGGCCCCATTTGCACCTTGCATGCATAATGGCCTCATCTGCATGCCTAGCGCAGAATATTGCGGTTGAAGCGCCTAGGGCAACTGCACTTGCACTGGCATATCCCCCTGCTCCCCTTCTGCCACTCGCGCTAGTACAGTGCCACTGTGTCGTGTGCAGTGTATGCGCCCTTAGTGCCATATTCAGTGGTACTGAGCCATGGCACAGCACTGTTGTATATCGCCTGGACTATGTTCTGGCTCAACCCAGTTGCTCTGCGCCCCTGCCTGGCGCAGTCTGAATATCTAGCCCATAGTTTTTAAAGCAATGTTTATTGAATGGTGCTGCCTGTTTCACTTGTGAAAACCATTGCACATGATCTTTAGAACTTCGGAGATGGCTGGCCTGGTGGCGCTGAGGGCTGAGGCACTGGACACCACACCTCGCGTCACGCCAGCGACCCGGGTTTGGGAACAGACTCGGGACACCAGGGGTCAGCAGGGGAAGGAGAGGATTGAGGGTCTGGAGGACTGCTCTCCTCTCCTGGGGAGGGCTGGGGAACTTGCCTCGCTCTGTAGTGGCCCCCAGTGGAGACTGGGAACACTGCAGAGCGGCGCTGTACAGGGACTAAGAAAACCAGGGAAAATGGCATCTCAATCAATTGGACCCTCACCACCATGGAGCCCCCGGATAGCTGGGACTGACCTCAGCAGCACCCAGGGCCAAGAAAGGTAAGCCACAAGGCACATTCTCTCCAGAAGGAGAGGACCTGTCCGACGAAGGGGTACATCGGATTACCCTGTAGAGTGGCTCAAGTGTGAGGTGGGAGCTGGCGACGGTGCTCTTGGGGGAGGAGAGAGTGTCCCTGGCACCCTGGCAGCCCGAAGGAGAAGCTGGTTGAGACGATGAAGAGGCGGATAAAGAAATAATGCAAAAAAAAAAGAACTTTGGAGACACAGGTTCTGTAAGCTTGCTGACAGGGAGTACTAGACTGTGAGTTCCTGAGATGACATTAGCAGCAGCTCTTCACTGACACAGGCTTTTTTGAACAGATAGTGAAATCAGGGTTACAAAATAGCTCATACCTTTACAATGAAGTAACATAGAAATCTAGTTTTTGGGATGAGATTTTTTTTGTGGACACTGTTTATGCTCCTCTGTCACTGGAGCCCCAGACTCTCTCCAGTGGGACACCCGACAGACCTGATCCTGCCCACCTGAAATCCCCAGCCCACCTACCGGATGGCAGGCAGCTCCCCTCGCTCATCCCAGTCCACCGACTTCCTGGATCTAAGCCCAACAGGGTGGGACTTCCAACTCCTTACCGGTGACCTTTTTGTAGCCTAGTGGGTGGCCAGGACTCTTGCGGAGGGAGCATCCGGAGGCAGGCTGGAGGATCCAGTGTTGGGCGTGGTGGTCTATCCCTCGACCCACCTTCGTCTTCTAAGGCTCCAGGGCTTTCCCTTGTTTCCGAGGTAAACTAGAACACGGACATGCAGTTACGCCCTGCACATAATGGGTGCGCTTCAGCGGCCACGCGTAGGGCATCTGCCGCTGCTGTACCCCTGTAGGCATGCCGCAAGTTATGGCGCTCCCTCAGCCACCACCAGGAGCCGCTCAAACTGCGACAAGTGAACAAACCTTCCCCCAGGAAAGGAGAGCAGTCTTCTGGACGCTCAATCCTCTCCTGCTCCTGCCAACCCCAGGTGACTTGAGTTAGTTCCCGAACCTGGGTCACTGGCATGACGCGAGATGTGGCGTCCAGCACCTAAACCCTCAGCGCCACTGGGTTGGCTCTGGTATGAGATTTACTGGGAGTATGCTTATTCTAATTCTGCGGTGTAGCAGAAGTGGTGTCAGTTGCTCTTTAAGAATGGTTTGCCGTATTCACAGTTTCTTAGACTTTGCAGGTTATACTGTGAAGATGATAACTTTGCTGAGCAGGCCCAAATAATGCACAGTTTTGTAATTAACAGGAGATACCCAGAAAGTACAGAGGACAGAGCACTCTCCTGGGTCAGTAATATGTCCTATAACCTTGACCCTCATTGGAGGGATACTCGCGTGCAGCAATAACAAATTCCACTAGTGCTTTTCTTACATCATAATACACCTTCTCTTCACAGGATCATCACTGGGAACGTCCTTATAAAACTGACCCTAATATCAAAGCTTCTTTACAGCGCCACCAATTGCCTCCTTCCATCAACCACTCAACCTGTGAACTGTCCTGGTATGAAGCAGCCTACATACTCCTAACAGTTCCTCCCTTCCAGGTACCAAAGCTTGCAACAGAACTCACTGCTATGCCTGCAGGTTTATTTCTAGAGTCACTGACATTTAGGGTCCCACAGGTGTTTTTTACATCTCCAAGGAGTTCTCGTGCAATTAATCAATCAATCAATCAAACTTCACTTAACCAGGCAATTACATCGTTGAGTAAGCTCATTTGCAAGATGGTCCTGGGCACAGAGGACAAATTCATTTACAGTATTCAACATGATTTCATAACAGAGCAGACAATGAAACAGACTATTTTTAAGTACGAGAACATTAGATAACTGGAGCAAGACTTGGATAACGAGGGCTATATACATATACAGGGAATTGATCATATATGGGTTAAGAGACAGTGGAGGACAGAGGGAGGAGAGGAGAGGATGGCAAAGACACAGTGGAGGACAGAGAGAGGAGAGGAGGGCAAAGACACATGAGGGGAGCGGGGGGCAGCCCTGCAAGGGTAGAGGCCCCTAGGGGGGTTGCCATGGGGAAGGAAGTAGAGAGGGGCTAGCTACACTAAAAAGGAATGCACTGCAGTAATGCGATATGTTTTATTCTTTGCAGGAGGTGTGCAGCTGGCTACATTGGAGAAACTGGCAGACACCTCGCTGACCGACTTCAAGGAACATTACAGGACTGTCGGGAATGGAGACACTGATAAACCCATTGTATCCCATTTACTTCCAGTGACCACAGTGGCACTGATCTTTCTGTTTGTGTTTTTCAGCAGGGTTTTCAGGATGCTGACCAAAGAAAAAAACGTGGAAACCGACCTGATCATCCACCTAGGCTCCCAGCAGCCCTCCAGTTTAAATGACAGACTTATTTTCTACTAACATCTTTCAGCCACCTTAAGGTTTACCATTGTAGTCTGTCTTTTTAACCCCCACCCCTGTCATGTGTTTGTGTGCATGGTATATTTGCATGTGTGGGTATGCCTGCACACACTTCCATCCAGTGTGTGTGTGTGGGGGGGGGGCATACTCACATGGGCACCCGGCATTTCAACTATGTATGAACATCTACTTTAATTTTCCATAGATGTCGTTATCTCTGTCTCCTTCCCCCACATCTGTCACCTTTCAGCTTTCTTACCAGGCCCTGTTAATTAGTCCCCACTTGAGGACTCCTCAGCTTGTTCACGCCTACTATGTATTTTCATACTCCTATCACTTTTTTGTTTATCCAGATTCTTTTCTTATCTTGCCTATTCTCAGTTTTTCTCCTTGAGCCTCCCCTATTGTCTTTCCTCACATATTTCCTCTTACCTCTTCATTAACTTTGCTTATTTCTCCTTTAGATAATTCCTGAAGAAGACCCATGGTCAAAACGTTGATTCTAACTCTATTTTCAGCGTAGATTTAATATTAGCATTTTGTTTTGTTCCCTTTATAAAAGTCATGATTAAATTTACATGCAAAACTTTACCTACATTCAAAAACACAAGAAAGGTTTTGCTTTATTGACATTGAAATTCCTATTCTAGATAATACACAACTCTTATTTCTGCTTATAACAAGATGCTAATACACTGTTGCAAGGACCCATTGAGATACCCTCATTTTTTAATTCCAGTAGATTGTGATGTAGCACATTGTTGTTCCAAGTCTAACTTCAGTGAGAATAGTGGGCTTTTTTCAGGGCTTCAGCAAACGTAGTTCAATACTTCCATAGCTTAATTGTCATATCTTCAGGAACGAGAGAGACAAGGCAGTCTCAGATTAACATGAACGATCAGTCATGTAGCGCTTTACTGTTATAACAGTCTACCCTACATCGTCATATATTGTTTTTTAAATATTTTGCTAAAGTTCATGCGTTTTAATTTTTTTCCAGGTAGATGAGCTATACGCACTAATATTTACAACCAATAACATACACAGATCTATGTATACCATATCAGTATCACACCCTTGAACTTGTGTTCAGTGACAATTTTTCAATGCTTTAGTTATTCTGTTTCCATTGATAATGTTGACACATAAAAATATTATTGTGCTTTTCAAACATTACTATTGATTGTTAAGTCACCCATATTTCGGCTTTTGAGAAAATCACCCTTGGGTTCTCTTTAAAGATCTGTTTTGTTTATCTAATAGGAGTGCAGTATCTCTCAGTTTTCCAAAACTGCTTTTTTGACCTGATTTGCATTTCTGTCATATTTAGTTATAAAAGTTAACTTCTCCATGCCACGACCGTGTTTTTTCTCTTTTATTTTTAACAGATTTTCCCAGGACAACTTCTGTACTCTATTGATTGCTCTTTTAATAGTTTTGTTGGAATACCCTGTTGTTTAAATCTCACAGCCAAGTTGTTAGTCTGCTCTTAAAAATCTCATCATTAGAACAATTTTACTTCAAGCAAATTAACTTTCCAAAGGGGATACTTAAGCAATAAGGCATGACAGGGTGCTCGTTATTGTAAGAAATGCCGTTATCCTTCAGTTACACACACTCTGGAAGGCCTTATTGCGATTATAAAATGGCTTCCCTGATTTTCTTTTTTTTAGGACCAAGTAATGAGGTTCAGGAAGTTCAGTGTTACTGACCTGTGCCATTGTGTTGGAAAAACAGTATGGTCATGTGACTGGATTCCACTAATCATAGTACAGTATTTCTCTTACCCATTTTGTAATTTAAAATAAACTGGGCTGGTGGGCACTCCTCCACTCATAATAAACTGTTACCCGTAGTTGGTTTAACAAAAATGTCTGACTCTGTTGCACCATGATCATCAATACATAAAAATAGATCCAAACATGCTAGTTCTTGACCAGAGGTTTTAACCACATAACCCTTCTGGCTCAACACTCACAGCACTCCCACAGTCCAACTGCCCTCTGGATAAAGAGTACCCACATATTTGGGGCATGCTATGATAACTCCCTTTTGCCCAATTCAACCTACTCGTTAAGGGCTAGCAGGCCCCTTCCTGGCTCCACAATAGCTCAATGGAGGTGCAAGTCTCAGTCACTGATTCCTCAGCTCAGTAGGTTTCCTCAGAATTTGGACCGCTCAGATTCTGTCACAGCAGCTTTGTTCTGTAGGTGCTCGTCTGGCACAGTTGCACAGATATAAGGCTCAAGTGCTTGGAAGGATGAGCTCAGGCTAGAACTCCCAAGATCTGGGCATGGCTACGCCTCTATGTCTCTCACAACCAGCAGCAGGTCTGCTCACCTCTGAGTATCTCTCCAGCTGCCACAAGGTGCTCAATGGCCCAGAAACCTCTGTCAATCAAACCAGTGTCCTGGTGGTCAGGTAGGGCTGTCCCTCGGTCCTTCTGCCCTGTAGTACACTTTAGTTGGCATTTTAAGCCTGTCAGTACAACTGGGGAGGTGCCGACTGCATAATTCCCCACAGTCCTTTGCTTCTGTTGCAAGGGCTTTCTAGCCTTCTGACTGGTCAGTTGGCAGGGTCAAAGATTGGCAAGATGGCCGCACCCATGTCTCGGTAGGAGCCTCGTGCTCCAAAGTCTTGATTGATTTGCACCCCGCAGTTTTGTGTGTTGGTCCCAGGGATATGCTGTAGCCTTTCTGGACTGGTGTTTTGCTCAGTTTGTCCCTGTAGTGGGGTAATGGGTCCACAAGCTGTGGTCGCCAGCAGGGTTTGGGAGCAGGGAGTGCTGGGGAAGAGCCCCAGAAATATGTGCCTCCACTCAATTGGCAGCAGTTAGTGTTGCAGTGGTGCATTGAGGCGCTAAAAAGAGGAGGTGTCCTGTTTGTTCCCTGTTCCCTGTTCCCTCTGCCACAGTCTGGGTACTGGGGCTACGAAAGGGGGCCGCAACTGTGGACTACAGGGCGCAGGAGGTGCCGAAGAGTTGTGCTGCCATCTGTCTCTCTCTCTCTCTCTCTCTGCACCACACACAGTGTTAAGCAAGAGGGAAAGAATCAAAGAAAAAACACAGAAACCAAACTGATCATCTGTCTAGACTTTCAGTAGCCCTCTGGTTTAAATGACAGACTTATTTTCTACTAACATTTTTCAGCCACCTTATGGTTTACCAGTGTGGTTTGTCCTTTTAACCCCCACCCCATCATATCTTTGCTTGCACATGTGCATGGTATGTTTGCATGTATGGAGATGCCTGCACACACTTCCATGCAATGTGTATGGGGGGGTCATGCTCACATGGGCATTCCAGCTATGTGTGCAGATCTATCTTTATTTTCTACAGATGTCTTTTTCTCCTTCCCCCAACATTTGTCACCTTTCAGCCTTCTTACTAAGCCTTGTTAATCGGTCCCCACTTGAGGACTCCACAGCTCCTTGACTCTTGCTAAACATTTTTAGGTAGCCTGTTAATGTGCCGACTGATTATTGCCACCATGATGTTACCGACAGAATAATGTTGCATGCTTCTTCTGCGACTTTGATTTTTTGGCATCCTTCAATGTTGCTGATCCGATCTTTATCCTACTTTCAACCGGGGTGTGACCCAGAGTTTGTTAGACATAACTGGGGGTGCAGGGGTCGTGGCCCCCCACTTAATGAGGGTCGCTCCTACTGCCAGGCGGCATATAGTCGTACAACGGTGGCTGGTGTTGGCAGATTGCTGGCGCTGTACTTTACGTCGGCAACTTTGTTGTCGCTGTGGCATGGGTTTTCCAGCTTCTATTCTTAACTTGCCTATTGTCTTTTTGTCTGCTAGATCTTCCCCTGTTTTCTTTCCTCGCATATATATATCCCTTATTGCCCCTTACCTCTCCACTAACTTAACTTTTTTGGGAGGGCTAAAGTCCGAGGTTCAATTTTGGAGAATAGCTCCTCCCACATTCCAAATAAAGGTCAGCCTGTCCAGCACTTCTCACTCAGTGTGTTAAGAAACAGTCTGGGCTTCTGTGTGGCTTGTGTGGCTAAGCCTCCTCTCTCATTTGTGCTTCTGCTGCTCCTCTGCTCTCTAGCTGTTCACTGTGCTCTCCATTTTCTTTTCCTTCTGTCGCCTTCTTCCTACGTTCTCCTTCTCCGTTTCTCTCCTTAATGTTTTGTGTCCCCCCCCCATCTGCTTTTGTCTCTGTCAGCCCTCCCCATTCCCGTTCTCCATCTGGTTGCTCCTTTCACCTCACCCCTCTCCCCGTCTCCTCTACGTTCTGGCCTCCCATCCCGGACCCTTTTCCTTGCACTCGTTTTTTCTTCCTTCTTGTTTTTGTTTCATTTGGGCCTTTTGCTCCTTTCGGAGCTGCTGCTCTGTCTGCCCTGGTGCTTCTTGGTTGTGTATGCTTCCACAGCACTCCTGCGCATGCTTAGAGTACGAGCATTCCTTACACCCATTCCGTTTTAACCCCAGTTGAGACTATCTTTTCCTGGGACTCACACCACTCTGCTCGGTGCACTACCACCACTCTATCCTGCATACCCATATTGTGTTTAGTGTTGAGAGATTTCCTGCAACCAGCTGAGCCGTTTGCATCTTCATAAGTACACCACGGCCGTTTAGTGACTTTCAACTGTTTAAAACTGAATCCACATCTGGCATATCTCCTATCATTTTATTTCTTCATTCCTGCCTAGTTTAGTGCTGCATTCATTTATATATTACCTCTTTGCTGTCCAGTCCTCCACACCTGCAAATCTACTGTACTCCCAGTTGCTATTACATGGTGCTATATATGGCATGGGGTCATAATGTGCAAGGCGTTATGCAACATGCACATCCTTTTCTCAATACAGCCTTGATATTGCCATGCAACGAGAGTCTTTTTCTGTGGGGTTTCTGCCTCCACCACCTGTTATGGGGCTGCACTCTGCCTCCCCCACTAAAGATTCTCAACTCGGGGGTCCAACTGGGAGTGCACAATTTGTGGAGAAAAATAAAATGTCTGGGACTAGGAATCAAACCCGGTCCCAGACGCAGCGCCTGGGTTCCTGCTATTGTGGCTCAGTCCAGTGAGCCACGGCAGCTGCTCGGTGGAACCCACTCCCAGCAGAGGTCTTATCCTCTGCCTGGAAGTGTGTGAATGGTACAATACCATGTACAGCAGTATACACAGTATTGTACCATTCGCTGTCATGGACAGCGCTGTTTTGGGTTAGCTATAATGTCGTACGCTATTAAGCGTACGACATTATGACCTGGTAGGCTATATATCTGAATTCTCCAATATATCAAGCTTACTTGTCATTTGTACCCATAGCCTTATCTCAAATGCAATCATTCCAGTTGCACTTTTACTAATATACCACTGATGCCCAGATTTACCTAATTCCTACTGCATTACCTGATGTTTCACAAATTTGCTTCTCTCGACTCATGTGGTTTCCGTAGTCCTACTCGGTTGGTGCTGCTTTCCAATGTGCTTGCTTCTTCATTGGTCCCACTGCTTTCTGCTCCATGTTGGTCAGCTCAGACATAATCAGGTTCTGTTCCATTGTACTCATCTCCTCCTTGCTCGGCTCCAAGCCATACTGACTCACATTTCATCCTCATTGTACTTCTATGTTTTATGTTTCTAGTTTGTCCTATGTT
Source organism: Neoceratodus forsteri (assembly GCA_016271365.2). Classification (NCBI taxonomy): domain Eukaryota; kingdom Metazoa; phylum Chordata; order Ceratodontiformes; family Ceratodontidae; genus Neoceratodus; species Neoceratodus forsteri. The sequence goes on from CM028130.1 coordinate 876,968,878, forward strand.
ATTCCATCCACAGGTGTACAGTTGTCTTCTTATTCTCATTCTTGCTTGCCATTCCTTTTCTTGTTATCCTCTTTATATTTTCTGCTTTGCTCCTTTTTTCCAGCACCAGCAGTGGCTTCTCTCTCCTTGCTCAGCCCTTACCTGCAGTATGACAGTCTCCGTCCCTTGCTCTGCCTATTGAGTGAAGGTAGACTTGCCCTGTCTGCCAGAGATGGGAGTCCATGTCTTCCAATTACAGTATTACCTGTTCCACTATTGTGCCAGCAATTCGACAGTCTCTATCCCTAACTCTACTTTCTGTGGCATTGAGTGCAGGTGGGCTTGCCCTGTCCGCTGGGGATGGGAGTCCATGTATTCCAACTTCATTTTCTACCAATTACAATCACTACCAGAAATCTAATGGTCTCTGTCCCTATCTCTACCGCATGGGGTATCGAGTGAAGGTGGACTTGCCCTGTCTGCTGGGGATGGGAGTCCATGTCATCCAACTTTCTACACTACCGCCTCCGTTTTCTATCAGCGCTTCATCAGCCTTCATCCCTAACTCATGTTTTTGGCATTCAAGTGTAGGTGGGCTTGCCCAGTCTACCAGGGAATGGGAATCTGTTTCATCACTTCACTCTCCACCAACTTCATTCCATTATTTTCCACTTCATCCTATGCCTTGTTCTCGATTCCTTGGCTCCTGTGGACTGTGGTTTGGGTTCCCCAGCTCCCTTTGGGAGAAGGACCTTGTACCTGCCAGCATTCAGTCTCCCATACCTGGAACGTGTCGCCAGTTTCCATGCCTCCATTCTTCCAAGCAAGTCCTGCATGGTCTCTGGACCTCATTCCTCTGCTCATCCAGCTCGCCCGTGGGCTTTGGCCTCGACCTCCTCTGTCGAAGTCTGGAATGCCCTTACCTCGTTGCCACATTTCACTCACTGAGCTTGTCTGTATTTGGTCTCCGTTCATTAAACATAGAAACATAGAATTTGACCCCAGATAAGGACCGCTTGGCCCACCTAGTCTGCCCATTTCCCTACCTAACGGATAAGCTGCAGATCCTAGTTAACCAACAGCCTACTTCCTCCTTCCCCCCACTAGAATTGCCTTATGTCTGTCCCATGCATTCTTGAATTCCCCCACTGTTTTTGACTCTAGGACCTCCTCAGGAAGGCTGTTCCATGTATCCACAACCCTCTCTGTGAAGAAATACTTCCTCACATTACCTCTGAGCCATCCCCTCTATCTTCAAATTGTGCCCCCTTGTTTTTGCACATCTGTTTTTCTGAAAGATGCTGCCCTCTTGGACTTTGTTGATTCCCTTGAGGTATATGAAAGTTTCTATCATGTCCCCCCTCTCCCTCCTTTCCTCGAGGCTATACATCTTTAGTTTCTTTAGTCTTTCTTCATGTGTCTTCTGATGCAGACCCTGCATCATTTTGGTTGCCGTCCTCTGGACAACCTCCACCCTGTCTATGTCTTTGCAGAGCTGGGGTCTCCAGAACTGCACAGTACTCAGATGTGGTCTTACCAACTGTCTGTACAGAGGGCCAACAACTTCCTGTTTTCTACTGGTGATGCGTCTCCCTGTGCATCCCAGTATCCCCCCAGCCCTCCTTACTGCCTTCTCACATTGCTGGCCCACGTTTAGGTCATCTGATATGACTTCCCCCAGGTCCCTTTCCATTTTTGTTGTTGTCAGTATCTGACCCCCCATTGTGTACTCTTCCCCTGGGTTTTTGTTTCCCAGGTGCATTACTTTGCACTTCTTTGCATTTAATCTAAGCTGCCATACATTTAGTCATTCCTCCAACCTTGCTAAGTCTCTTTTTTCATCCTTTCCACCCCACCTTGTGTATCAACCCTGTTGCAGATCTTTGTGTCATCTGCAAAGAGACATACTTTCCCTTCTAGTCCCTCTGCAATGTCACTTATAAAGACATTAAAAAGGACCGGCCCCAGTACTGAACCCTGTGGTACCCCACTAGTAACCCTCCTTTCTTCACTGTGAACTCCATTTACTATTACCCGCTGTGTCCTGTTGTCCAACCAGTGTTTTACCCAGGCTACCACCCTAGGACCCACTCCCAGGCTGGCTAATTTGTTTATTAATCTTTTGTACGGGACTGTGTCAAATGCCTTGCTAAAGTCTAACTAGGCCATGTCCACAGCCCCTCCCTGGTCTACTGCTTTGGTCACCCAGTCAAAGAAATCAATTAGATTTGTCTGACATGACCTTCCTGCTGTGAATCCATGCTGCCTTGGGTCCTGTGCCCCACTGGCCTCTAGGTACGCAGCAGTTCTTTCCTTCAGAAGTGATTCCATCATTTTCCCTACCACTGAGGTCAAACTGACAGGTCTACAGTTTCCTGCCTCTGTCTTGCTCCCACTTTTGTGAAGGGGAATCACATCTACCCTCCTCCAGTCCTCAGGTACCACCCCATCCTCCCATGATTTATTAAAAAGGGTAGTCAGTGGTGTTACTAGTTTTTCCCTTAGTTCTTTCAAAATTCTGGGGTGAATCCCATCAGGCCCCATTGCTTTATCCACCTTCAGTTTTAAAAGTTCTTTCAGAACCCTTTCTTCTGTGAAAGGACTAATATCAACTTCCCTATCCAGAGTGCTTCTATTGACCGGATTAGGTATTTCCCTCTGCTTTTCTATTGTGAATACTGAGCAGAAGTATTCGTTCAGTATACCTGCTTTTTCACTGTCGCTCTCTGCCCAACCACCTTTCATGGGATTCATGTAATTTATCCTCACCCTTTAGTTTCATCCTGTTTTGGATCTTGGACCCTGCCAGCTTGTTTGGCCCTGGAATATTCCTGTTCATCAACATTCCTGTCATTAAGGTTCTACTCGCCTTCCAGTTTCCGTCCTGCAGTCCTGTATATCAGTTCCTGTGGCTTGCTTCCCAGCTCTGCCTTTCCAGTCTGTAGCCTTTCTACTGCCATTACCTCCATCATCACTGCGCCAGGCATTCCTGCTTCTCCAGGTTTTCATTCTGGGCTCATCTCTTATCTGCCTTTCTCCCTCATCTGCTATATCAGGATCTGTTCTGCACTCCTTTCGCGACATGTGGCTTCAGCCTTTCATGTGTGGTACTTGCTTCCTTGGATACCATTGGACCCCCAGCATCTAGATGCTCTCCTCCTGTGCCTTCCACTGTCCTGACCTTCAGTCTGCTGTGATGGAACCCGAAGTCACTCCTCTGGATTGCACCAATTTTCTCCTGGATCCCATTCAGTGCCTGCCTTTTTCATTGGATCAGTCCTGTCAGTCTCGCTCCTGGGATGTTTTTGACCTGTGCCTTCTGTCTGCTTGTAGACTACAGGATCATCCTCCACTCCTGGCATTGCTTCCCTCTGTTGCTGGATCTGCTTCCTTCGCTCATCTCCTTTATACGCTGCCCTCATTGGATGATTTGGCCCTGGTTCATGGCTCTCGGCGTCTGTATTTCAGTGGCCATTGGACTGCTTTCTGTTCCTCCTTCGCGCTGCCATATCTTGGAAGGACTGCTGTTCTGTCATGCTGTATCTTCCTTTCCACTGCTGTAGCAGCCTGGGACTTCGGCATGTTTACTCCTTGTCTCTTTTGGGCATTTCTCCATATTTGCCGCCATTCGGCATTCAATCACCATTTCAGTTATTTCTCCTGGTCACTCCGCTACCTCAGCTGGCATTGCTGATCCTGTCCAGCTCCCCAAGGACTATCAGTTCCTCTCACCATTAGGAAACCAACCTTGGTCTAGTGACATCCCTCAAACTGCACAACATCTTCTGAATCCCTCAGTATGGAAACACTGGTACCTCCCACTACTATCCACAGGAGCCTTCTTCGGCTTCCTTTTGGGATTCCGATCATATAGAAGCTCTTACCTCTTGGTCAACTTCACAGGATCATTCCTCAGATGTTTTACTAGATTCAAACCATATGGATCATTCCTCAGTTGTCTTACTGGATTCAAACCGTATAGAAACCATTACCTTCTCATACTCCTTAGGATCCTGGTGGCACTGAGGGTTGAGGTGCTGGATGCCACACCTCATCATGCATGCTGACCGAGGATTAGGGAATGAGCCAGGGTCATTGGAGGCGGTGGAGGGAGGGAGGAGGATGTGAGTCGTTGCCAGCTGGCAGTGCTGTGCCTCGGGAGGAGTTCTCCAGCTGTCTCGGAGCTTGGCCACCCCCCTAGTGGAGGCCAGAGGGACAGTGCTGCTTCTGAGGAGCGCTGATGCTAGGTCAATGGGGAGGGTGGAAGGGACCTGGTCTGGAGCTGTGGTGCCCTTGTGCACCTCCACCCGCATGCGCCACCACTTCTGGGGGTCCCAGGTAGAAGCACATGGGAGTAACGGAGGAAATCTTGGGGGCCAACGAAGATGAAGCCCCTGGACCAACTGGGGATCTGCCAGGCTGCATGGCTATAAGTCCCTGAAGGACCCTGAGCTCTGCAGGGCTTGGTGGACGCGAGTAGTCAGCCCTGCCACAGGAGGATAAAAATAGTGGGAAAAAAATATACTCCTTAGGATCCAAGTTTCACTAGAGACCTCCTTGAACACATCTTCCTATAATGAAAACACAAACTTATTTCTCTCCTGGGACACCTCTACCGCACCGTTTCCATAATTCCTCCAGTGGGCCTTTCATGTCATTCGTATTTTCACTCGCATCATCGGTTTTCAATGTCCACCACTATATCCAATCTTGGCAATGCCTGTTCACATTTGACCATGTCATCCCACTTGTATCTTCCTGGAATAACTATCTGATGTTCTTTTAGCATATCAGAAAATGTACCGAGGGGGGCACTAGAGAGCTAATCTCCAGGCAGGATGCTTTTCGAACCAGCTCTGCACATCAGCTTAAAAACTATTTCATTTAATAATAATACAGTTGGATAAACTATTAAAGATATCATAGTTTTGGATTTCTGAAGTCACTGGCTTTGAATTGATCCTAAACTTGCAATGGGTAAATCTAAGACTGCAGCACCAGGACCTTCCAAACTACTGGTGCCAAAACCAGGGAAGGCCAGGGAGACTGTGAGCCATGAGGTAGCTACTGTGCCAGATCAGTCACAAGCTCCACTTTGGCAACAAAAATTAGTGATGATGCAATCGACAGACAGCAAAATTTAAAAAACATTGACAAAGTTGGAAAAACATGATGTCTCTATTAAAGAACAGACTGGTACAATTGCCAAGGCTGATAAACATTTTATTTTTACCAAGGCTGCAGTCACCACCTTAACCCGAGAGAATACACAACTCAGAGGCTGGCTCGAAGCCCTGGAGAACAAGGCGTGGGCTGGGAATCTATGCTTAGCTGGTGTTTCCGAGAGTGCAGAAGGTGTTAACCTGCTGGATTTCCTGAAAGGTTGGATGCAAACATTGATCCCTGTGCAAGAAGACTTCAACTGGGATGTCCTAGGGAGAGCCTGTAGAGTGAACCCAAGGGTGCGGCCTGCCAACACTGATCAGCCTTGCACTGTGTTGATTCGGACATCAGGAGTGGAGATTTGCGACCAGCTTTTAGCAGTGGCAAGGGCGGTATGCCTGCTCTGTATCACTGCGATGCATGTGAAAATATTCCCGGACCTGTTGTTTCAAACCCAGGCCAAATGCAAGCAGTTTGATGGAGTCTGACAGAGGCTTCGTGCCCTGGGAGTGGTGCATTCATTCCTTTTGCCTGCTCGACTTCGCATCACTTATGGGGGAAAAAGCTGGCAGTTCAGTGATCCTAAAGATGTCGGGTGCTGGCTGGAAAAAAATAAAAAGAATTTGCTGCCAAAGAAGCAGCTGAAGCGGAGGAAGAAACAGTCATTGAAGACTAGAGAGCTGTATGCTTTTTTTCTGATGTAAATACTAGTGAAATGCTAAGCGTTACTGGTTGGTACTATGTGGGATACTGATCCTCTCTATACTTTCAACAGGGAGCTCACTTTCATTACCAGCTATAGTGTCTTTTTCCACTGCCATCCCTCCCTATCCAAGTAGAGAATAATTTGCTATTTTATTATGGTAGCGGTACTGGGTTACACCACTTCGGTTCGCTCTCTGCTATGTAAAGGAAAGTGGGGTCAGGTGATGCATTTAGTCCTGCCTCAGATGCTTACATTTATTAACAGCTGTTAACCTATTTTCCTTAATATAACAATATATTTATCTATTATCCTATTGTACTGTATTTTTGAAGTTATCTTATTAGGTACCCTTCTATTGCTGTGTGTAGTGGTACTATAGAAAAGCATATTTGTTCCTGTTTGTTGTTACCAATATATGAAGACATGGATAAACAGCAATCCACAGTGATTGTAGTTGACACTTCTCTGTTAATTCTCCCTGTTTTGGGGCTTTCCAATGCCACTGAGATGGTTGGCACACCTGACTGTTACCTTGGACTATTTCTGCATTTTGGATATCCCCCAGCTCCTTTTGTTAAAAATTACAAGGGATGGCTATGTATATCAACTGAATTGGAATATTGTGCATCTATTACTTATGGCCTTGTATGAGGAATTGAGTGTATTGGTTTTTATTAGAACAATAAACAAAACATTTAAAAAAAAAAAGAAAATGTACCAATGTATCTCCAATGCACAGTCATCCTGCTGTTTTGCGCAATTCTGCTACTTGGTCTCTGGACATCATGATACTTCATAAAGTCATTGACATCTCCTTAATATCCTGCAGTCATGCCAGTCACCTTCCCAGGGGTCTTTCGATCCCATCAGTCAGTATCCGTCTTTCCTCATACTCATTCAAGCAAATACCATCTCCAAAGGCAAGTCTTCATTCCATCACATCGTCACTCATCCGCAATGAACTTGGTTATCTCGTATGATAATTTCACACCGCAGTGGTTCTCCATAGGATTATGCAGTCGACTCACTTGATATGTTATATTGGTCCAGAAATCGGTACTTCCATTGCCCATCAGTCAGCAGACTCAGTTAAGAATCTTCCATTTCCTAGCACTTCCACAGCGTGTTGGAATTTAGTCATCAGCAAATCAACGTCTCGTGAGCCATTCTAGCTCCAGCCACTGAGCTACTTATACTGTAGCATGAATTATATTCATCATCTTGGGCATCGCAGTCCTTCCAGAATGATTACTCATGTAAACCATGTTCTAGCATCTCTAATTTGTCATCAAGCTTCGAAACTATCATACGGAACACTTTAGCTATACCTATCGGGTGTTCTGGTATGGTCATTACAGCCTACTCCATCTTCGCCTTCACTGGTTTTCAGTCCTTCAGTCACATTCCCCAACCAGGTATCCAAAGAGCTTAATCAGTTTTGGCTCCTTGTCATCTCTCTATGGATGCTTCCATAGGGAATCATAGTCAATTTACTGAACTCGAATACATTGGACTCTATTTGGAACATCATGATTTCTTCCACTGTTTGTCTAGCCTTCATTGGATTCCTGTGTCCTGAGGTTTCATTATCCTATCATCTTTAAGCAATGCTAAGAACTTCCAGTGTCCATAAATAATCGCCGATTTTCAAAAGAGGACGATCATTCTACCCTCACTTTCCTCAGGGTTTGACAGATACTTCAGAGAATCCACTTAACCTATTTTCCATCCTGTAATTACTGGAATCTGACAGTCCATCTGGTCAGATCTCATTCTCAGAGCTATTATGTCTTCTGTGTACCTTAGCTACAACTATCATCAACACCACAAAATAAATCCTGGATCTTTTTCAATCCCTTCTTCATCAGCAGGACTCAGTCTTCATTCATGACCCAGACACCAATACTACAGAATAAATCCTGGATCTTATTCAATCCTATCTTCATCAGCCAGATTCAATTTTCATTCTGCTTCTTCAATCTCAAGAACTGACCTTCCCCCACACATCATCAACAGACTCAGAAGACAGATTTCATCATGCTATGAACGCTACATCCTACACTAGAATCAGAACTCGGTTCTAAGCATTTTCAGATCATCTCCTCTTAGAGTGCCCTGTGGACGGGCAGGTCAGTAGCCACGGGTCCTCATAGGTTTCCTGTACTGGGTTTTTTTCCTCTTCTGTGTGCTATTGGTCACACTCCCTGTGAGTTGGAGGAGGTAATCTTTTTGGGCCTTCTATTCCCTACATGCTACCCGGTTTACCTACCAAGGGTGGGAATAGAGAATGTCCAAACTTCAAGTTCATAAGTATACACAAGCACTACTCTATTCATCAAACATTGAAATGGGAGGGCTGAAGCCTGAAGTTCAATGTGGGGGACTAGCTCCTCCCACATTCCAAATAAAGATCAGCCTCTCCAGCACTTCTCGCTCAGTGCATTAAGAAACACCTCCCATCCTCCCCAGCCTCCTCCGGCACTGTGCTCACCCTTTGTGCTGGGCCTTCTATTCCCTACATGCTACCCAGCTTACCTACCAAGGATGGGAATAGACAAAGGCCAAACTTCAAGTTCATAAGTATACACAAGTACTACTCTATTCACCAAACATTGAATCTCTTTTAGATAATTCCTGAAGACCTGTGGTCGGAAATGTGAATTCTAACTCTTATTTTCTGTTTTCAGCACACATTTAATATTACCTTTTTGTTTTGTTTTCAGATCACACGCTGACGCAGCACCTTGTGTTTTTTAGGATTTCTTTTGCGCTGTTTACGGTTTCTCATGATGCACACCATGATATTATTTGCCTTGCTTACTACTTCTCCGTTGTTGCCCCCATTTAAAGCTGTTCTAACTCTAGGGAACAGGATCTCTGTCTCTTACACTTCATCTGCTCCTGCTGCTTGACTGCACCTGAAGTTCTCTGCTTGTGTCACGGCAGTCAGGTACTGTGGAGCTGATTGTATGATTGCAGGCATTGACAAGGGGCAACAAGGAACTGGGGTAAAAACTGTCATACATCCTGAACTGGAATGCAGACAGCTTCTGAAAGATAAACACTTCTCCCTGCAGTGCCGGAATTTGAATGGTTGCCCAGAAGTACCTGAACAGCACTCCAAAGTACTGGGATGTCCCCTGAACTCAGTTCCGATGCCAGAATGCCCACCCCAAGTGAGTGACTGCTGGTGCATCAGTGGCCATTCTGGCACTTAAGAGCAGTTCTGGCACTTTGGGGAGTGTATTACGACACGTTTGAAACTTTTAGGAAGGGGATTCTTTTGTATCATGTTTATTGAACATTTTCAAATACATGACACACATATAGACGGAAGGAAAATACAAAAATGTTCATATGTAAGATAGATAAGGCAGAGGTAACTTTACAGTCCATAAGTCAGTGGGTCAAAAAGACTTATGAAAAACTTTTGGACTAGTCAATCTATTAATCTGCTTGTTCTACAGGGTGCATTGGTCTCATCTTTATACATCAATTCCAAGTACATCCGAAGTCCTCAAAAAGTATCCAGTCAATGTTAATTTAGATCACACCCACATAGTGAATTAATCTTGCTTAGTCAGAGAAAAGGAAAAAAAAATCCTGAAACCCTTATCTTTTGGTTAGTGTAGTAAGAATGTAGAAAGGATAAAAAGCTCATTCTGCTCATTATATAATGTTGCCTCTGTAAGTTGAAATATATATGTTTCCTTAAGCCACTATAGACCAAGTTAAACCTATTCTTTTCTCCCGTACTGGATCCTCGAGTATTTTCTGGCCGTCTGTTCCACATAGTCAGTTGTAGCGTATAAGGGGCCATCCCCAGTAGGGCCTGTCCATATTTATCAAAGATGATGATATTTATGCTGCCCCGCCTTCATGCAATAACATTGCCTCTCCAATCGTAAGGGTGTCCAGAAATTTACCCCAATCACTTAGGAATCTTTCTTCCCTGTCCTTTAAAACATAAGTGAGCCTATCCACTGCTAATACCTGAATCATCAGCCTTTTCCATTGATCCGTCATTGGGACAGTGCCAGCTAACCCACAAATTCTGAATCCCTTGATGAGCTACTGCCAATAAGACCCTTATCCATCTGGGATATAAGCACCACTCTTCCTCCCCATCCCTTCCACCCCGAATAAGAGTGACAAAGGGAAAATTTCTATAGGTTGTCCCCCCATCACTGGGAAGGGGATTCTATTTTTTATCATTCTGGATCAGTGTGTATTCTGGTTTCTGACTTATTCTGTTTTAACCCAGTCCCGGGCAAGAGCAGACGAGGTCTAAGGGACACCGATCTTGTTTCAGGCAGAGGCCCATATAAGTAGTTTGGTGGAGCCAGTGGGATGCAGTAAATGCAGCACAAGCCGATCAACAAGGAGAGCCAAGTTTCTAATCCCATCTGAGCCACTGGCTCACAACATGACCCTGAGTAAGTCAGCGGACTCCCTTGTGCTTTACTCCACCCTGCTGTGAAAATTGGTAAAAGCAGGACCCCTTGAAAACAAGATGCACTGACTCTGAGTAAATAAAAAGTAAAACAACAAATGAAGGAGGTGAGCATGGTAAATGCAGAAAATATGAGAAATGCAAGCTAAATTGTGGCTAAATATTTTGTTTTTCAAAGTCCCCTCCCAAGGTGTTAGTAGCTGTTAAATAAACTGTGTTTACCTGTACTCTGACAGCTGTGTAACCTAGTGGTGAGAATGGTTTCTTGGCTTGGTTGTCTTGCAGACGGGCAGTCTCTGATGTTATTAGTGACATGGATGGCTCGACACTCCACAATATGGTAGTCAGCCTTTGCAGTGTCTACTTGGGATCATGGTGTAGCATCTGTGGGACTCTGCAATGGTAATAGTGAGAATGACTGGTAGTTATTGTGTGGGATCATTATTTATGTATTTTTTTTTTTTTTAGTAACCAGGTAAGTCTGCAGGTGATGCAAAGTGAGACCCAAATTCCAGGATAGTCAAGGTCTTATTGATATTGGCTCGCAAATGTATACAGAATACATGGGTTTCCTGCCAGCCCCCTACAGTAGCAATGTGGCTTGAGTTAGCCACTAAAACTTTGCCTTTAGGAAGGATGACATAAGAGCTAAATAATGAGGGGGAGGCTTTTGAGAAGGTGCAGGGAACATTTGTGATTCTTTCCCTCCAACATAAGTAACCGCTTTGGATGAGCACCACTATTTAACTCCGACAGGTGAGGTCAACATATCCCCATGCTAAATATTACCCTGTTCACTTTGCTACCACCTTGTTGATTCTTCCCAGCTATGGATTTGATTTTATGAACTCTGTTATGGGAGTATTTTGTAGTGTATCCAGTGTCTTTTTTTTGTGTGCTATTTTTTTTTTTTTTCAAATTCTGTTTGCTAATTGTACGTCGATGTGAATTGCAGTCATCTGTTTATGGTTTTTTTAATGGTCTACTATCTGTCTTGTGAGAATGCACTAGTATGCTTATGAAATTGTCATGTGGTGTCTAGTATATCTCTGTATTTTTGAAAACTCAATACACAGTGAAAAAACAGCAAACAACGTCACTAGCCATACAGTGCCTTTTTTCTTGCACGACCTGGGACGGGGCTAGTGTACTGCAATAAAAACATACACATCCGGTACAGAACAAATGAGAAACAATTCTGCAAGCATGACGTGTTGCAGAAATAAATGTCTCACTTCTGTACCTGTTTAAAATGTCAAATTTGATGACACTTGAGCAGTGACAGTAGTTTTTATTGTGTATTTGTGTTTGGAATATTTCATTTCGTTCTGTACCATCTGCATTGACTGAGTTATTTAAAGGGTCTTGGTATACTAATACTGCTTATGTTGGTCACAAACCAGTTTTAGAGTTGTGCCTCCTTTTAGAAGAAAAAAAACCAAAACAAATATGTTGCAGGTGATACCTTTTATTTGACTAACAAAATTGTTATTGAGACTGGCTTTCAAGAGATGGTACTCTCTCCTTCAGCCTCCTCTTAGAACAGTGAATGCTGGCCAGGCCAACCTTCTCTTTTCATGCTGCTAAAATGTGGAACTTGGTTCCTGTAAATTCAACCAAACTGTCTGATTGCATTCATTTTAGAAATTAGCTTTTTTTTTGTTTTGATAACTGATATGGAATGCCACTGTTTTGAATATGCGTGATTTACGCTCGTTGTTATCAAAATGTTTTGGATTGTTTTGTAAATGGCAGTTTCCCTTGTACTGCTGTTATGTTTGCATTTGTGGATGAAGAGGCACCTATTTAAACAAGCATTCTTGCCCCTAGGCCTTAATGAGTAAAACTCAGCAAATAATAAACTGACTTCACGGTTTGCAAGGGTCACCGCCATGCTGTTTAAATGGCTTGGAGGCCCATTTGCATGCATGCTCACTCCTTTCCACGCACAGTCGCTATGTGTTTGGGATGATTCGGGTACTGTGAGTGACTTCCCACAACAGAAGCATAAGTCACTTTACCAGAGCTCAAAGAACAATTTTTCTTAATGACGCTGCTATCGTGTATATTATAATGATTTTTAAACTTGCCTACTTGTGCTATTTATTTTTGTAATAATGTTGTAAAGGCTGACATATGTATGCTTTCACATGGTTGAACAATAAAAATCTGCTACTACTACTGTTTTGCTAGCATACAGGATAGGCAGCTCAGAGCAACGAGGGACGGAGCACAAGCAAGGAGACAAAGTCACTGGGAAAAAAAATGCTCAGCTGCACAGTCCAGACAGAGGAGTCTCCCAAACCCTGCAGCAGTTAAACTTTATTTCAAATAGAAGAATACACCGTGGGGGTGCTACTCCGGTATATCCTTCTACTTGAAATAAAGTTTAACTGCTTCAAGGTTTGGGAGACTCCTCTGTCCAGATTGTGCAGCTGATCGTTTTCTTCCAACTGCTGCTGTGTGTCTGGCGACTAAGCAGGGAAGGCCTGCAACCCATATTGTGCATGACACAACAGGGTAAAAAGCTGAGACTCTCTCATTGCGATCACTTAGCAGCAGTCCCTTGTGATGGGAATAGGTTCACAGGTTGGTTTAGATTCTCCTTCTTCAAATGGGAATGGGACGTGCTGTCATTTATGTTTTAAACACATAGAACTATTATGTAGTAGTTTACTTGTGCTAGATGTTGTGACATTATACATTATTTTAAAGAGATTCTATAGTATATCTTAAAACTTTTCAAAACATAATTGCATAAGAGAGCAAGATGGGAGGTGACTAAGGTAGCCCATCAAGGCATCCTCGACTTCTCAGTTGTTGTAACCTAGAATGTTTTGCACTCTCATGTGCTCATGTGCCTAATTGTTTTTTTAAAGGAACATATATTGTCACTTCTTATCACAAATTTAGGCAGACAGTTCCAAGTATCTACCACCTTCTGTGAAAAGAAGTGTCTTCTATTTTCGGTCACAGATAACTCTCCCTCGAGTTGGATAGAGTATCCTATGGCTTCCATTCTATACATTCTTCTACCTAAGTGCAGTGCGTCAAGGAGTGGTATGCCTTTTGTGGCGTTATGAACCCAAGTCATGTTCCTTTTTCGTCTCCTGTACTCCAGGGACAACACATTTTATTTTTATTATTTTATAAGAAAATCTTATGAAAACCCACAGCGAGATATAAAATGCAGTTAGCTGGTTGCAGCATTCTTATCATTGGATGCCTTATTATATCACTTAGGTTTATACAACAAATGGGAGTATCACAAGGCACTTGATTCTCACCAGAGGCTACAGTATTCAAGCTACACATGCCAGCTAATGCCATGCTAGGGGAGGGAGTGCATAACACCCAGATTGTAAAAAGGCTTACTACTGGCCTGTTAGGTCCTAGAGACAAGAAGGTGTTTAAACAGCGTAGCATATTCCGTGCATTACACCACACTGCCCAAGAGAAATAATACACATATAGGAGGCACCAAACTTATGCGACCCCCTCCTTATACGTGGATGAGATAAAACCTGTACATAACCAGCATCAGTTTCGGCTGTGCCAGTTCAAACAAGAAGAACATTAACTTTATAAAAATGGAACTTTGGGGCCTTCAACTTCCTGTGTCAGAAGCTCATAACGGTGCTTGCAACGCTGAAGGGGGGAACCCTGACAGAAGGACCTTTCACTTACTATGAGAAAGGTGCCATATTAGTCCCAGATACCACACCCTGCAAAAGTCCAAAATTTATCAACGTTCAACAACGAATATAATATTGCATACTGACATATATCAAATTATGTTCTGTATTGCAAACCTAGCCTCAGAACAGTCCACCTTGCCCCCCCTTCTCAAACTGCTTTACTCATGAGCTGCCAGTTTCTAAAAGGTAATTCAGTTGTCTGTGCTCTCTTCTGCTTTGTCTTGCCATCCAAAGTCTTTTCTGATCCTCTTAAAGAGCTCCCCAGCATCTTGTTAAACTTAAATTACTTCCCTGAGTTGATTACTTTCTGTTTTGCAGGGTATTGTAGTGTGTGAGAGACACCTAGAGATCGTGAGGAGGACCTGATGGCATCAAATGATTTTCAGCTCTCATGAAAGGCGAAGTTCAGGTTAGAATATAGAGATAGCTTTAATCTATCAGGTATAGTGAGTGGCCTTACCTTCCTGGCCATTTCCAGGAGTCTGTTTGTTTTGTGGGGGCCCCGCCAACTGGATCAGGAATGTCCGCAGCATGTTGTCATTCAGCCACTTGTGAGGGGTGATCCAGAAGGCGTGATAGCAGTGTTTAAGCTCCCACTCGCCAAATTACACTTTACTATTCATTTCTGGATTTGGCTATTTTTACTTGCCTCTAAAGCACCAGATTTTTATGCTGATTGTATGTGTGTGTGTCTGAATGAAATCTTTGGGTCTGGCTAAGATTTGAGGATTTCACTGCAAATTTCAGTATCAATTAGCCAAACAACTACAGCTTTTAAATTTCAAGGTTATACCCTGTGGTAGACTATGGAGGCTGGCTCGCTGTGCAGGATTGCACCCTGCATAACCTGCAGAGATCCCTCTCTCTTGACACCAGCAAGCCCAGTTGTATGAGATTGGAGGCCTTGTCTGTTTTTCTAGGGCCTCCATCCTATATTGTAAAGTTCCATTCTCTTTGATTAGTCCCATAGTGCTAGTTACGACTCCTAAAGGTAGAGATGCGGCTTCCATAGCTTCAGCCATTGTGGTTGTTGCTTGTATCTCGCATACTGTCAAGTGGGCATTAAATCTTGGAACTTTTGGTCTAGCACTAGAACTTGCTTATCAAGCGCATGTATGGCACTTATTAGGTCAGACATAGTCGATTCCAGAGTTCCAGTTTCTTGAGGTGCCACTGCCACATGTCCGCAGCTGGGCTTGCTTGCTATCCTTTTCTGCTTCCACTGTCTCTAATTTTTTGTGAGTTACCCATTTACTCTGGAGGTAAGATCTTCTTCACTTTGGTGGAGAAACTTACTACAATTTTGTTGAGGTCTGACTGGTTGGAAAATAATAAAGATGAGTAATATGTTTTAAGCACTTCTTCAGAGAAGCTCAGTGGAACCATTTTTTTTCACGATGGCTGCTGGCCACACTCCCTCCCCCCTCCCGAACATATTTAGTTCTGACAATCTCTTTCTGTAACTTTTCCCACTCATTCCTCCAGAACCAATTGGTCTAGTCAGTCTCCTCTCTACCTTTTCAGTTGTTGTTGTTTCACCCAATATGATATGGTGCCCAAAGTTGTAGTTCATATGCCAGGTGCGCGTGGGTGCACCAGTGATTGATATAGTGGCAGTACCACCCCCCTTGTTCTACTTCTAAAATGCCTTGGTGTGCTACCAATTTTCCTGTTACATTTTACACAGTGTTTTTAGCCAGTTCAGTTTGTATTTCAGATATTTTGGACATTTATTTCTTCTCATTCTTTATTATTGGCGATATTTGCATAAAAACGGGTTGTTTAGAAAAATGGGCATTTGTGCCTTTGACTTCTTCTGTTCCTCTTGTTTTTCCCTCTGCTCAAGTCACAGTCTTTGGTCTGTGACATCATAGTGTTCTATAGAAACAGACTGTGATGTCTTCAACAAGATTATGACATTAGCAGAGGGACAGCAGGAGAGGCAGATGAAGTTTGAGGAACAGAACATTTGTTTTATGCAGATGCCTTCTCCAGTAAAAAGTGAGGGAAGATATTTAGAGTAAATAAGTGAAACTGGCCTAACCATTATGGCACTATCTTCCATTCGAGGGACCACTGGTTCGACTCCTGAGCCTGAGTCCAAATCGAAGGAGGTAGAGACACAGTCTGACAGGTACGCCTTCTCCCTCCTGCCCTCATTGTGGAATGACTGTCCCCCAGTAGTCTAGCCAAGCATAGAGGGGAGCCATTCTGCGATAAACATTCTGTAATTCTGCCTCAGTCTCCTTGGTGATGGCTCTCAAGGAGTCCATTAGTGGGAAAGTGGGTAAACACTAACAACCAGGTCCCTGACCTGTCAAAACAAAAGCATGTCAGTTTGTCTGTGTGCAGTGTTATCTGTGTTGCTGCCTCCCTGCAGTTGCTTGTTCCTGAGTGCTCTCTTTCATGTCTGCCTGCCAAATTGCCCCAGAACAGCATTAGAGTGATATGCAGGCAGGCTGCATGAAAAGACCACCTCAGCATGGTAGAGGCGGGTAACCACCCTGCCTTGCAAGTACTTGACAACAAAGACTGCTGGTTCCACTGGGCCATGGCGGGACCTACCTTGTTTGGCAGGTAGGGATAGCAGGAGGTGTGTGGGTTGTTGTGGGGCCCACTGTAAATCACAGCAACAGGAGGCTTTATGTTGAGCAGATTAGATTAATTCCAGAACTAGAACAATACAAAAAAAAAGATATACAAGCTGAATTGTATTTATATGTAAAAAATGTTTTCTTCAGGTTCTCGGGAATGCTAGGTCCTGGGTTCTTGACAAGTCCTCAGCTTGTCAAGATGTGCATTGTCACTCTGCTGCATCCTCAGGACGTGCTGCTGGAGCTTCTTGATGCACATACCATTGCCTTGTGCCCACCCTCATAGAAACACAGAAGCTGTTGGCAGAAAATAACCTTCTGGCCCACCCAGTCTGCCCTAAGGCCCCTACCTACTGTACTACCGTAGACCCTAATTGTTCTCTGGCCTTGCCCCCAGCCCTGTTACCAAGGTCTCCTTGTGTCTGTCCCATGCATATTTGAAACCTGTTACCATTTTTGGTACCCACCACCTCTGCTGGGAGGCTGTTCCAGGCGTCCACCACCCTTTCCATACATAAGTATTTCCTCACATCTCCTCTGAGTCAACCCCTTCCATCTTCATATCGTGCCTTGTCGTTGAACATCTCTTTCTACGCAAAATGCCCCCTTCCTGTACTTTATTGATATCTTCTAAGGTATTTGAATGTTTCAGTCATGTCCTCCCCTTTCCCTCCTTTCCTCTAGAGAGTACATATTTAACTCCTTGAGTGTTTCATCATAAGGCTTCTGGTGCAGGCCATGCACCATTTTGAACCAGTAGTAAGACCCACTCCCCAGCAATCACGAGTGAGGCAATGGTTTGTTTTGTAGAAGTTTATTGTAGATCTGAGAGCCGCTCCCTGACGAAGACCTGGATAGGGTTGACGCACTGAGGCATGGCTATCTAATCGATAACTCTGCAACTGTTTCTGCAGTGAGCTTCTACAAAAAGAAACGTATTGCCTTCATTGTGGATTGCTGGGGAGTGCAGTCTTTGCTTACTGTTTCTGTGTGGACTGGCGTCCCATACCTGCACCCCAACCCCCCGCTGTATCTGTGCGCGACTTATTCTTCAGTTTGGCATGTACCATTTTGGTTGCCCTTCCCTGTACTGCCTCCACCTGGTCTATGTCTTTCCTGAGGTGGGGTCTCACCAGTGATCGCTATCACTACCTCTCTTGTACTGCTGGTGATGCCCCTCCCTATGAACCCCAGCATTCCATTAGCCTTTTCTATTGCTTTTATCACACTGCTTTGCTACCTTCTGGTCATCACATATGATGACCACCAGATCCTTCTCTATAGTGGGACATGCTAAAGCAGTTTCATTGGAATCCAAATTCTGGTCTGGGATCCACCATTTTTCCTTTGGGAGTCCCTGACCTCCCAAGGAGCAAAAGCTACCAGAAACCCTGCCTGTGGACATTAAAGGATCTTTGTAAGCGCAGACTCATTCTCTGCTCATCCATGGCTGTGATGGCCATTTATGTTTTGAATGCAGCATGCTGTCAACATTTTTTGGTAGCTGTTTCAAGTGTAATTAAAAGGCCTTTCCTGTTGCCATTTATCATCCCAGGCAGTTATCTGCATCCGTAAATAAACAGAAACAATCCAAGTATTACGTTTTACACGTCAGCAGCCTTAGTTTTCAGTTTTTGTCTTATTTTACATTAACCATGGATGGGTGCTGCTATGCCAAAATGTTTACATAGCAATACAATGGCCGATGTGAAACTCCAAATGAAATGAGAGCTCTCTGTTCTCACTGGAGTGTAGTTCTGTGCTGTTTCCTTGAAGGATCTGGGCAGCCATATTTCTGCTGTTGTAGATTCCTAAAAAGCTTGCTTGTGATAAATGCTCAAGAGTGCAATGCTGATGCTGGGGATGGGGGGTAACCTAGTTCTTAGGGTACAGAGCTGTGAACCAAGACACCTACAGTGTGTTTGAATCCCTCTACTGGCACTTACTCATTGTGTAATGGCAAACAGATCGCTTAACCTGCCTATGCTCACCTCTGGCACTCTCTCTTCCCCTCTGTACATAAACTGTCTGTATGTACCTGGTGTAGGATGCAGGTACTCATGGCTTGCAAAGAAAGTTTGAGAACAATGTATATGAAAGGCACATAAAAAATGCTGGGGGGTGGTGGTAAATCTAAATGTTGGCTTTAGCAAATAATGGTGTTGTATGGAATCTTGGGACTGATAAAATTTGTATTGTAAAACTCTATGTCATGCACAAAAACTCTGGAAATAGGGCATTTTAGTGGTAACAGTTATATCCTGTATAAAAATAAAGGTTTTTACTACTACTGCTACAACTCAGATCATGATCCTTGGAGGATTTTATGTCAGCGCTGCTCTCTGTTGCTCAAGACTATGGTACTTACGCGCCAACCATAAAAGGGAAGTTAGTCCCATAGGGTACAGGGGTCAAAAAGAACTCGGATAATAAACCCACAAAATTCTGTCTCTGTCCATTCGCATGTTCAGGTTATGAAATTGAGTGCAGTCTAGTGATTATAGTGCAGAACTGTGAACCAGGCAATCCTAGGTTCAAATCCCACCAGAGTCACTTGCTCACTGTATGACTTTGAGCAAGTCAGTTAGAACCTGTCCAGACTACAACACAGTAAGTTATAATGTTTTATAAAATGTTTTATCACTACCAGGTTGCTGCTTCCCAGCTGATTTCAGCAGTGTTTGAGAATGGGTACAACATCCGTGCTGCAGGGCCCACACTTACTGTACTGCTCCGATCGTGCTTCGTGGGGCTTGGCGAACATGCTTTCTGGGGGCTGAAGCAGAGCTGGAACTGTACCTGCTTTCCATAACACGGTTCTTTTTTGTAATCCGTTTCAAGAACTGTGTTGAAGCCTAGGTTCTATCAATGCTTTAACATGGTTTTTGAACCCACGTTTAAACCCACTCATAGTGCAGACGTGAGCCGTGTTAGGCAGACTTAAAACGGTTTAAGGGACTTAAACCGTTTTAAGCCATCTAGTTGGGATGGGGCCTTTACCTTACTGTGCTTCTGGCCATGCAGCCGTAAAAACAGGCAGAAGCAGGACCCAATTTGGAAAAAAAAACAACAGATGCTGCTGCATCTGAGCTGTTCTAGCCAATGTCAATAAATCAAACATGGAAGTGGAGCTAATGTTCCTTTTTTTATTTAATTTATTTCTGAAGTTTTACCAGGAAAGACGTACTGAGTTGGTAACAGCTCATTTCCAGATGTGTCCTGGGGGAGGGTAGGAAGGGAGAGTCTGAGCAGAAACAGTAAGGTACAAAACTACAAAAACTACAAATCAGATCAAAGAATAAAACCAATAAACAAAATAATCAGAAATTAACAGTAGCGCAGAGGCAAAGTATTCTGTGCAGGTGGGCACACTACAAAAGTATAAACTACCGAGGGAGAACAGTTAGCAGTGTGCAATAGGCATTATAGGGTGTATGGTGGGAGCAGTGATTGCAGTTTGGGGAGGGAGAAGGAGGGAGCTGCTCTAATACAGATGCAGGGCGAGGGGTGTGTGTGCAAAGAATGTAGAGTGGCAGGCAACAGCCTTGGGACCAGTATCAGGGGCAGCTGTAGGTGTGAATGGTAAAGTCACGAAGGAGTGATTTGGGGATGGGAAATGTAGAGCCATTGATTATCCATTTTCAAAAATGGAGAGTTCTGCTTGACAAATCTTAAAATATCTTTTTTTCCATTTTTCCCAAACTGAGGGCAAATTAGCATATTTTGTACAAAAATTGGGTCTAAAAAACAGATTTGTTCAAAAAGCTGGTGAAAAGTAGTGTTTTTTTTTTTTGCATGAAAAAGACTTCCAAATGCTGGTTACAAATGGCAAATTGCCTTTTTTGAACTAATGTTTTCAGTTGAAAATGGAAAATCATTGGTCCTGTTAAAGAGAGGGAAGAGCAGATAGTAAGGGAACAGAACCCCAGATTTTGGGGACGTGGAAGGTGAAGGCAGCTTGTCCATCAAAGGATTTAATTTGCGGAAGTGCGAGAGCCAAAGTTGTGAATGGAGAAGAGGTAGTAGGGGGAAGTGGGGAAGGGATACAAGGTAAGAGGGGAGGTAGTCAAACCAGAATTTAGAAATAAAGGACACACTGCCAGCCCGGTGGCACTGAAGGCTGAGGCGCTGGGCACCTTACCTCATGCTACGCCAGCAACCCGGGTTCGGGAAAGGACTTGGGTGGTCGGGGTGCCGGCATGAGGGGGGGAGGGTAGGAGCAGGATTGAGCAGCGGGAAGGCAGCTCTATTCTCCTGGGGTGGTCACCACCCTTCCCCCTCCGTAGTCCCACTGTCACGGTGGAGGTCCGGTGGGTAGTGGAGGGTGCGACATGTAGGGAGGGTGCCTTGAGATGCGGCATGCGCATGCCTCCACATGCGTGCGCGAGTCCAAGACATGGGATCAGGACTGGGGAGAAAAATGAAAAAAGCACAAGAAAGTATCTATAGAAAAAAAGAAATAAAGGACACATGATGGGTAAGAGGTGTCTGGCCTCAAGGGTGGGGAAGGAGAGAAAGGTGTACATTGAGCAGTGATGGGCTGGGGGTGGACTGTCCAGGACAGAGCATCAGAATGAATGTAAGAGGTGATCCAGTCTGGTCAGAGTGGGCTGGGGAGTAGCGCTGTAAAATATGTCACCATAGTTGAAGATGGGGACTATCATCTTCAAGACAATCTCTCTGGGGGCAGGAAATGTGATACTCCCTTTATTCCTATAAAGTGGACCAAGTTTGGTGTAAAGCGTCTGGAGGATGGTATCCACATGCACTGAGAAATTGAGCTGATGATTCAGGCAGGCCCAGAAGTACTTTAATGAGGGGACATCCTCAGTCACTGCACCATCAAGGGAATAGAAGATTGAAAGGGGACGGGTTGAGCCTAGTGAGCTTCTGCCTAGAGCCAAAGGTCATAGAGATCGTTTTCTTGGCATTGAAGGAGGGCTGATTGACCAGGAACCAGTGCTAGATGTTAGTATTAGTCCAGTTGGAGCCAGGACATGAGTTCAGGGGCAGAGGAGCTGGAGGCAAAGAGTAGCGTATGATCTACCTACATGTGGATGGACACAGAGGAGCAGGCAGTGAGGAGGTCATTCAGGAAGAGTATTGGGCCTGGGGCGGACTCTTGGGGCATGCCAGAGCAGGTAGGAAGTGGGATAAAGAATCTCCAGTCTGGACAGTTTGTGACCTGCCCTCAAGGTAGGAGAGGAACCGCCTGACTGAGGAGGCAGAAAGCCCTGCTGCCTTAAGCTTGTCCATAAGGCTGGCCCGCCAGTGCAGTGGTTTGGTTTCCACCTGTGACGCCGACATTCCGGGTTTGGGAACAGACTCAGGAGTAGGAGGGCTGGCCGGGGGGGAGAAGGATTGAGCACCCTGCGGCTTGCTCTTCTTCTCAGGGGGGAAGGCGGGTTGTGTGTCCAGCACATAAGGTGATCCCTGGAAGAGGCTGGGGGTGCAACAAGTGTCCGGCACCTTGATACTGCGGAGGCAGGTTCTAGCTGAGCAGGATGTGGTGAGGGTACCCATTTACCTCACTCTGTCATCGCACGCTCCGCTTCCATCCAGCTACAGAAAAACAGCATGGCCGAGCAGAATGCCACCTGCCTGAGATGGTGATCCCATATAGCCTCCCTCGTGACTCCATGGGGGACGTAACCCACCTTCCGCCAGACGGGTGGGCGCACTCCTGGGACGGTTGCATTCCAGGGCTGTATTCCGCTGTCAGCTGGGTGGTTTGGTTCCCTCCTGCGGCCCTGCTCTGGGTAATAATCCAAAGAACATCCCCAGTGGGACTAGCGGTGGCAGATAAACGACAGGACAAGACTCGGGGCAGGGTTGATGGGGAACCAGCACAGAAAAAGCATAAAAAAAAAAAAAAGTGTCCATGAGGAGGGATGGGCAACTGTGTTGAAGGCTTTGATCAAGTCGACAAAGATGGCAAAAGTGCCTGGCTCTGATCCATGCCAGACAGAATGGAGTTAGTGAGCCGGAGGAGGGAGGCGGAGGTGGAGTGGGCCTTACTGAAGCCAGATTGGAAAGGAGTGAAGAAGGTGGAAGAATCAAGGAAGGAGGAGAGCTGGGAGAGAACAAAGTGCTCCTGGAATTTAGCCAGGGTGGGGAGGAGGGAGATAGGATGGTAACTGCCAGGAGAGGTGGAATCACCCCCTTTGGGGAGGGGGATGACTGTAACCTGTTTCCAAGCATCAGGGACAAAAGCAAAGGAGAAAGATCGAGAAGGTAGGTAATAGGGAGAGCTGTGGCATGAATGGAGAGATGCAGGAGTTTGGAGTCAAGACCATCAGGGCTTACACCCTTATTGGGGATCAGAGCATGGAGGGCCTTAAGGGATGCAGTGGAGGGTAGAGAGATGGAGAAGAGGAAGGAGGGTGGTGGCGGGAGAAGGGGAGGAGGAGGAGGATGGAGGAGCACTGGTGCAGCTCCATATATGGTGGGATATGTGTGTGTGTGTGTGTGTGTGTGTGTGTGTGTGTGTGTGTGTGTGTACTCGCCTGTGATGATAATGTGATTGTGGCTTTCATTGGTCTGAGTGTGTTAGATGTTCCTGACACTCTGCTATCCCTAGCTGAGTGGAATATGGTGATGGTACCCACTGTTCCCGTGCAACTACTGGATCTTGCAGTTAACATTTTAAGATGTCCCTGCAGCTACAGTTACGGTATCTCAGCTGTTGACTGCCCTGAGACAGGCTGTTCTGTGCAGTGTACATGGGTCCAAAGGAGTGGAAAAAGGAGACCAGCCTCTTCCGGTGAGCAGTGGCTGATCATCACTCATCCAGTCATAAAACTGTACCATTCAGCTTCTTGTGATCTCAGAGAAAATTAGCTTCTCAGTTGCAAATCATGGAATGGGCTATTGAGACCCCTGTAGTACACATGAAAAAGAGAACCCCTTCCTAATCCCATTTATCCATCGTAAACTGGTCTCTGCTGCCATGCTATGCCACGAGAATGAACAGGCTGACCTTTTTGGATGAATGAATCCTCATGTTTCTCACTTGATGGGTACTGACAGGTACGTACTGCCGTGTCAGGAGTGGCGTGCAGCTCTGTGCCATTTCTGTGACATTGCCTTAGCACATATGGAGTTTGCTGTGAGCTGTCTGAGGCCATTATACGCTGAGCACTCAGGAGTCTACACGCTTCTTCTACCGAGAGCCACACTACCTTCCCCCCATTTTGCACTCATAAAGTTCTGAAACTACAACACAGCTGAACTCGCCCACAGAAGACCAATCAGTGATGTAACTGTAATAACATTTTTACACACACAGTACCCTTTTCCTCCCCAGGCTGTAATCCAGTATTTGTTATGCCGCTCATTTTTTCAGTTTATACAATGAGCTGCTCTGAGAATGTGAAATGTCGATGCAAAGCTTGGGATATGTTTACATTGCGGCTGGTATATTAGAATGAATATTAAGCCACATAAATAATTTAAAAATTATTTGGGGTCTTAAAAGCCTAACCTGGGGGTTGTGGTTTGGGGGTGGGGTGCTGGGTGGATGGGTGTTGTCCTTTAATGCACATTGACTTCTTCTGGTACCATATGCACACAGGGAACTGACATAGAACTACACATTTATTCATTGCACAATTAAAAAAAACAAAAAACTTTGGTTTCACACTAACTACTGAATTCCATAGGCAGTAAATACTTGTCAGAGCTGGAAGTAATGCACACTAACATAGCAGAAGCATTGGGAGGTGGGACATGAGGACATTTTATGACCCAAAATATGTGGATGCTGGGTGTGAAACACAGAATTTGACAGCAGTCAGTGATCTCCTTAGTCCTGTCAGCCACTCCCCCAACTGTTCCTGCTGGAGGGGATCTACGTGGAGCAAGTTCCGAGGGTACTGACGACTGGCATAGAGTCGGCTTGATGCACATGCTTTTCGCCCCAGTTTTCTCCCTTAGGTCCCTCCCTCCATCCCGTGGCATGAGTGGTGCCTATGTCGGCCTCAGTGTTGCAGTGTCCCTGAGGCTAGAAGCAAGCTGCGTGGCCCAGCCACAGAAAATCACAATGGTGCTGGAACTCACAGTCAGCGCTCCACAACTGAGATGCACTGCCTAGCCGCAGCCGCTTCAGCCGCATCTGTCCCCTGATACGGCGACCTGAGTCTGCTCCTGAACTCAGTTCACTTTCATGGGAGTGTAGCACAATGGTGCTGGGCCACAGACCGGCCAATTAGAGGTATGTTAAAGGAAATCACAAGCCCTGCGTTAATCCACAGGGTCAGTAAACAGAATCAAAAAAAGTGACAGATTTTCTGCCGAAAGTAACATCTAATCCACTACTATCAATGTACTGTACTTTTCACGTGCAACCAGAATTTTATTTGAAGTTGGAAAAAACTACAAGCTGTATGGATGGAAATGTTTGGATTCTCTTTACTGTAACAAAAAAGAAAAGCATTTTTGCACTGGTAAAAGGTGAGGGACTGCAGTACTGAACTGAAGCACTGTAACCACCTGGTCAACAAAATCCAAATAAATAAAAATAAATAAATACAGGGCAGAGGAAGGACACTGCAGGCTTCCGCTCTTGCCCAATAGTCGTCCTAAAGATGAGATTGTTGCCCCCTCCTTCATGCCATTTATACACTTTACCATCACAAGACTAGTCTTGTTGACGCAAGCCAACTGTTGCTGTTTTTTGTTTGCTCCTAAACTAATTAATGTTAAAGGAGAACCACCTGCAAAGGTGCTGTGTACATAGTAACATAGTCATACAAGGTCTTAAACGAGAACTGCGCTAAATCTAGAAGTGAGTTTTCCCAGTAGAAGCTGTTTTTTAAATACTGGTTCAAATTCTGTTCTTGCTGTAGCTATCCAGGTGTTTTAGTTGTTTTTAGTGGGTGTTTCTGATCTACATGCTGCTGGGAAGAACCATTTTAGAACTGTATGATATAGTTTCTGTCCCTGTTCTATGCTTCTGTTGTTGGCACAATGCAGTTAAGTTCTACTATGGAACTCTGAGGTTGTTTGGGACATAAACTGCATCATACAGTTCTAAAATGGTACTTACCACCAGACTGTAAAGCAGAAACATCCACTGAGGTTACTAAAAGGCCTGTACTGATGGAAAAATAACAGAATTTTAACCAGTACTTAAAAAAGAGCTTCTATTGGGAAAAAATGGCTTACAGATTCAGTGCAGTTCTCCTTTAAGGGACCCTAGGTCTGTCAAGTTCTCCCCCTCTGCTTCATAAGCAGGAATGGATCACTATGCTTAGTGACATGTACTAATTGATAGGTTTTCCATACCCACTGTACTGACCAGGGTATCTTGTGATTCTCTTTGTAAGCAGACATTTGTCCAAGTTTACACTGAAGTCATGTACAGTATTCTTGTTCACTGGCACGTTGTACCAAAACTTTACCACCCTCTGTTGGAAAAAAGCCTCCTAACGTTACCCGTGGATTGTGTGGCTCTGTGCTTCAGGGTCTGTCCTGCATTCTGTTAGAGGACACCAGCTCAAACATTTTTGTCAGTTTTGATCTTGTCTATACCCTTGATAATATTGAAGACTGAGACCATGTCCCCTAATGCAGAAGTAAGGAGAAGCTGCTTCCTAATTTTTCTCTAGCGTAAAGGGAAACAGTAGTGAGTCTAGCCTGAACATGCATTTGTCACCCTATTTAGTTCTATTGTAACATATATTATTTTCTTTAACATCCGTTTCTATATAGACTCGAGGCATTTGCAGCCTTGCTATCAGTGAGTTCCTTCGTCATAAAGTTGTGACATAGGAACTCATCGATAATAAGGGTGTAAACGGCGAGTTACAATGTCACTTTAACCTTAGCCACCAAAAGTGAAAGTAAACTGGCACCAGAGCAGGCTCAGGCAGACAGCAATTACAAAAACAAAACACAAATAAAACACATCCCGAGGCTGTGTTGGCATCTCAGGGTTCTGGTGATGAATATAAATCACTCGTGCTTTGCAATTGCGGTTTATACATGCCACCAGAACCCTTCAAGGCATTACAGCCTTATAATAACCGGGTATAATTTTTTTCCCCATTGGGAACCCGGTTATAATTCGCCATTATAACATGCGGGTTATAACGGCAAACACACGCTGGGTTTCCCTTCTGCGCATGTTCAAAGCCTTCTTCACCACCGGCCCTCTCTCAGTGCTCGTCACACCACCACTTGGAGTTGGCAGTAAGTTAACTTTAAAAAAAAAGTAACGGGGGCCTTTTAAACATGGCTGCCTGAAAAAAAACCAAAGGGAAACATTTCCTTGCTTCACCTGCTTCTTACCACGGACCGCACTGACAACAGAGCAGACAGCAGCTGCAGAGAGATCGGATATCTTTTTTATTTTAGAGAATTGCTGTGGTGAAAATAATTATACCCAGCAATTATATAAAATAAAACATGGGGTGTGTGTTTAGCTCAAGATTTTACACACACCCCTATAAACCCCTTAAGCTTTGCTCTTGGGTTTTATGTAGCATCCATCACCTCGGGGTGTGTGTAAAATCTCGTTAAACATACCACCCCATGCATTATTGTACATATTATATGACCTTGGGTGACGTTATTTAAGCAATATGGCACTCTAATGTGTTGGTGGTTGTGTCACAGCAGCACAATAAGGAGTATAGGCTTGCGGTCGTGACACCATAGCCAGAACCCTGGAGTGTCACATAGCGATTTTTAAAATGGGTTTTGTGTGTTAATTAAAAAAAATAATAAAAAAACCCTTAAAAAAAATCTTTCATAAGTAGTTGTAAAATAGTCCCTCTTCTGGTGGGCTGTCACCAGGAGGCGCTAGCGTAGGTTCTGTTTCCTGAAGGAATTTCCGTAGTGTCCTCACCAAATTTCCCCCATTCACTAAAAATATCACCAATATCTTAATCTGGTTCAATGTCAGTTGGCATTCATCTGTATCCCCCTCCCCCCGGGATGAGTCCAAAAATAGGCAGAATTGTCTAGTCCTCCTTTCCTAGTCAACAAATACTAACTAACTAACTGACTGTTGTAGTGGTAGAAAATGTGTATGCTTGGTGTTTGTACTGGTTGCAGCATGTTTTAATTATTTTAATGCACTAGTGGTTGTTACAGATTTGTATATGTTTGCATCTCTGGCCCTGTGTTCAGTGCTGTGACTGCACTTTGTGTTCAGTGAAGTGACTGCCCTCGGTGTTGCCTATGTCTGCTCACTCTGTTGCTGTTTCATCATGGCTGTGAATATAAGCACTGTTGTGTAGGTGTAACCAGCCTTCCTCTTCTCTCAAGCTCGAGGCAGGTTACTAGTGAGAAATTCAAATACCAGTGGAACAGAGATTCTGTGAAGAATCAGAAACCTATCACCACAGGTAGACAGTCTTGATCAATTTGTCACTCAGAATCCCAAACCATCAGCCGGCCCACCGGCGCAGCAGTAGCGCCACCACTTGCGATGCCAGCGACCCTGGTTCGGTAGCGAGCAGGGTTGTTGGAGGGCCGTCCGGGTGGAGAAGGATTGAGTGCCCAATGGGCCGCTCTCCTTCTCCAGGGGAGGATGGGCTGCAGACCTCGCTGCAGTACTGCCACCTGGGGGAACTCGTGTGGAAGGTGCAGTTGGAGGCAGCAGAAGTATTGGGAGGGCCGGAGCAAAGGCATGCCTCACCATGCCTTTGTCTCATTGGCCTTCCTAGTGCGCTGACGCCTGCAGGGGTTGGGACCAGAGAAAAATCAGTAAATATCCAGTGGCACCGGTAGATGGGTCCCAGCGCTGGCGTTGGAGGGACCCGAGGGGGGGGCAGCTCAAGGTGCACGCTCCGCTACAAGTGTGGAGGAGATAGGGGGACTCCTCTGCCCTGGCCGAGGGGGTCATCTGGAGTGTTCAGGGTCTAGAAGCGGGGCACCCATATGAGCCAGCACTCCTCTGGAAAACTGAGACGCAGGGTCGCATTGGGATCCCTGAAGAGAGGGGCTACTGCGGAGATGAAGCGGTATAAAGATTAAAGTAAAAAAAGAATCACAAACTGACTATCTCACTCACCCATCAATTTGTTTAAAAAAAAATAAATTGATGGGTGAGTGAGATGGTGTGTTTGACCTTCTGGATTACTAGTGAGCACTCGAAAGGTTAAGCCTCACCCTGAGACCTGCTGTCTGGTGGGCACTGGCTAGGAGATAGGGTATTTGAATTTTTGCTCTGTGTTTCCTGACTCAGCCAGAAGTGGGAAGCCCAGGCATGAATATTCATTCTCCTTTTACATTGTAAGAGAGGAAGACTAGCTGAGAGTCCAGTTCCATTCAGAGCCCTTCCAGAAGATCCTAATGCAGAGAGGTTTGGGGAGCCCAGGTATTAACAGAGTTAGACTCCAAGAAGAGCAGAGGAGAGGCAGCACTCATCTCTTCCTGCCTGTCCTGGGGTGGGGAGGGCCCTCTAGAGTTGAGCAGAGGAAGGAGATCTGAGTAGTTCCGCCCCAAGGGGACAAGCCACCTAAACCCGTATGGCACCGGGGGCAGTGGTGGGCCTCCTCTCTGAGGAGGTCGTCAGGATCCTTGGGATCCACTCCCTCAGAGAGGTATGCCAAGGAGGAGGCAGCGTGTAAGTAAACCTTCATGGAAGTGCTCCAGAGGAGAAAAAGGTGCCTTAAAGAGCACCTTTCTTAAGTGTCAAAACATTAAACAGGGAACTCCCTTACCTCATGGGGAGCTCCTTCAGGCTGCTTTCATTTTTTTTTTTCCCGCCCCCGACCAAGGAAAGGAAGGGATCATAATTTGCCACGTCGCATGATCCCTTTCCACTTCCAGACTCTCTGATCTGCTCCACGCTCTGACATTTTGTGATGTCTCTTTAGGTTGAGTGCAGGGGTGCGCTGCATTCACTTGAATGGAGCGTCTTTTTAAAATGTGATTTCTCGATTTTATGTCAGTTTTTCGTACCTATTGATGCCAGGGTTCAACTAACAAGAGCCTTGTTAGTTGAACCCTGGCATCAGTAAGTACCAAAACCTGACATAAAATCAGGAAATCACATTTTAAAAAGACGCTCCATTCAAGTGAATGGAGCACACCCCCAACACTTGACCTATAACAACATCACCAAACATCGGAGTAGAGTGGAGAATCAGGAAGTGGAAAGGGATCATGCAGCCAGCCCCCTGGGGGGCAAATTATGATCCCTTCCCTTCCTTGGGGGGAAAATAAAAAAAAAATGAAAACAGCCTGGTGGAGCTCCCTATGAAGTAAGGGAGCTCCCTGTTTAAGGAATAAATTAAGCAGGTTCGCATTGCAATTTGCGACCCAAGAATCGGGAAATGCGAGTCAATTGCCAGTGTGATTAGCAGTGATTACTAATCATTAGAAGCTGGCTGTCTCTCTAATTAGTTTAATTTTCTCTGGTGCCTAGTGCCACCCCCCACCCTCCGATTGCCATCCCCTTTTTTTTCCTTGGTGTCTAGTGGTGCCCCCCACCCTCTGTGGATCGTCATCTTGTTACATTTTTTTTTCTATCCCTGGTGTCTAGTACCCCTTCCCCACCATCCAATCGCTGTCTCCCTTGTTTTTCCTTTCCCTGGTGTCTGGTGGCACCACCTCCCCCCACCATCCGATCACTGTCCCCGTTAAGTTTTTTTTCCCTGGTGTCTAGTGGCACCCCCTCCCCACATCGCTGTCCCTATCTAAAATAAAGAAAACTGTCTCAGTTTTCTTTTTAAACCTGCAAAAAAGAAAACGGTCCCTCGCCGATCTGACCCCCCCACCCCACACATCCCATTCAGCACCCATCACCCCATACCCCAATACACCCCACACCCTCACTCACCTGAACAGGTTCCAGGTTCGAGATCCACTCTCCGATTGAAGAACGCTTGCTGCTGGAACCAGCGACTGCAATATGAGAAACTAAGGTAAATGTAGTTCAGTGTATTTCAATGAGGGTTTCAACTTATATTCATAACTCAGCTATTTGTGAACATTTTGACACCAAATTTTTAGCATAGCCTTTTGGGGACCCCACCTCATGAACAATAACTGTCATTACATAGCTTCTGCCCGAAAGGTGTTTTTGTAGTTGCTTGGTGAATTTACCTGTTGGCCGGCATTTGAAAATGTTTCCTGACATTGTTCATGAGGTGGGGGTCATAAGAAGGCTATGTTGAAAATTTTGGGTCCAATCGTAAAAATAGCAAAGTTATGACCATTTGTTGCAATTTCACTACGCCTCGTAACTTTGGAAACGTTTAATATTTTGACACCAAATTTTCAACATAGCCATTTTTTGACACCATCTCAGGAACATGACAGCTGTCATTTTTCAAATCCTGGCCAAATTGGCTTTTTGCACCTGTGGCGTGGAATAATGGTGAGGTGGTGCAGAATCACATTTTGGCAGGGTATTTTCAGTACCGGGTACATGAGGAGGGGTAATAGGAAGGCTGTGCTGCTGACAATTTGGTCAAAATGGCAAATACCGTCTCAAAACTATCTAGACAATGTCTATTTTATCCATATATACAATTCTAAGTAATTATATGGTTTAGAGGAGCACTGTCAGGTTTGGAGGCGATTTTATAGCCTCTATACAGCAGTAATCTATGGGGAGCAGTGTGGTTGCAGGAAACAGTAATGCTGAGGAATTTTTAAATACCCCCATGATATGACTTATTTTTTACTGTAAGTATATTAAAGCTGGTCTGCTGGAAATCCCCACGGTGTACTTCTAGAAGCAGGAATGGTGCCAAGCTCATAATTTTGGGT
This sequence comes from Neoceratodus forsteri, assembly GCA_016271365.2. Lineage (NCBI taxonomy): Eukaryota > Metazoa > Chordata > Ceratodontiformes > Ceratodontidae > Neoceratodus > Neoceratodus forsteri. Next base: position 877,000,198 of record CM028130.1, read on the forward strand.
CCTTTACCAGTAAATGGTTGAATATCATACCTTCCATTCCACTGATCCCATTAATGTTAGTCCAACAGCAATCCAAGCACTATGTCCTGTGTTATTTTGAAAGTTGAACTCGTGCTTCTGGGCATGCGCATTAGAGTTGGAGGCATCAGTCTGGACTACAAATTGCTTCGTGTAATCTAGACTGGCCAAAACAAGGGTACTGCGCAGTACCTCCTTTAGACGTACAAAGGCTTGTTCACAGGCTGGCTCCCAGTTTACCTTTTGGGGCTTTCTTTTCTTTAGCGGGCCACATAGGGGAGCTGCTAGGGTACTGTAATTTGGTACAAACTTTTGATAGTACCCTGCAGTCCCTAGGAATCTCCTAACCTGCTTCTGGATTTCAGGTGTAGGCCATGCTTCCATTGCCTCAATCTTTGCTTGATTAGGGCAAAGCTGCCCCCGTCCCACTACATGGTCTAGGTAGGCCACGTCCGCCATAGCCACCTGCCACTATTCAGCCTTGACGGTGAGACCTGCCCTCTGTATCCTGCTCAACGCGTCCTTCAGGTGGGACAGGTGTTCCTTCCAGCTGGCACTGAAGATGGCTATACCATCCAGATAAGCCACTGCATACTCATCAGTACCATGTAACACCTGGTTGACCAACTTTTGGAAGGTGGCAGGGGCGTTCTTCACTCCAAAAGGCATTACCCGGATCTCGAAAAATCCTATTGGCATGATGAAGGCTGACCGCTCCCTAGCAGTTAACTCTACCTGCCAGTACTGTATCACGTGAGGTGGGCGCCTGAATCACGGCTCCGTCCGAAACGGCGACGTGATATGGCGAAAGCCGAAGGGCAGGGAGGGTGACCTGATGTGGTGGGGTGGGCGACCCTAGCGACAGGATGTTGCTACATGTACACGTGCGTGGGGGGAGGGTGAGCATGGCGAGCGTGGCCTGGAAGGGGCGGAGGGGATGTAGGGGGTGGCGCTGCGGTCAGCTGCCGAGCTGCGCCATGGCATCAGGGGTTGGCCCCCGGTTGCGGTGCTGGGGTTCTGGGTCCGGGCGCTACTGTGCTTTTCTTACGCCCGGCCCAAAATCTTTTTTTTACTTTTGCCCCAACAGCCATCCCCTGGGTTGAGCATCCTTAAGTAGGGGGTGCGTGGCGCAGCCCCCTCACAGAAAGCAAGTATTTAGTTCGGCACCATTTACCATGCGCCCGGGGTTTCAAGATGGCAAAAGTGTTTTTAGCCTTGGCCCCGTCGATAGATAAGAGTTCGCCCTTTGGCGGTCACCCTAATCACATAAAACCGCCAATACCCATTCGTCAAGTCAGTTGTGGTAAGGTATGTCGCCCTCCCAACTTGTCTAGTAGTTCCTTTAGGACGGCCTCAGACTCCCGGTAGGCTGTCCACCGTATTGGCGCTTGTGTCCCTGTGTCTACATCATGCGCTGCTAAGGGGGTTCATTCAGGTTTGGCCGTAAACAAAGGGTCAGATTCCTCTAAAACCTCCCTCACTTCCTGGGACTGTTCTGGGGTCAACTGGGGTGACAGTTTGATTGCCTCCACAGATGAATCCCGTTTGCTTTCCTCCAGGTAGTCCAGTAGGGGATCGTCTTCATCTGTCCTCTCCCCAGGACTATACACTGCAAATAATACCACGTCAGCCCTATTTGCATATGGCTTCATCATGTTGGCATGATACATCTGATGGGTATGTCTCCTGTCAGGTAGTTACACAATATAATTTACGTCATTGACCTGTCGGACTACCTTATATGGTCCCGCCCACTTGGCCTGCAGCTTGTCCTTCTGGACTGGGATTAGGACCATTACTTCCTGACCTGCGCTGTACATGTGAGCTCTGGCTTCATGATCATACCAGACTTTTTGTTTCTGCTGGGCAGTTGACAGGTTGCTTTGGGCCACCCCCATAAACTCCTTCAGCTTCTCCCTAAACTTCAGGACATACTCCACTATGGGAGTTCCCTGGGTGGCATGTTTGCCTTCCCAGTCTTCCCAGATCAAGTCTAGGGGCCCACGCACCCTACATCCATATAAGAGTGCAAGGGGGAGAACTCTGTCGACTCCTGGGGCAGGCACCTGCCTGTATGCCAACAGCAGGAGGGGAAGGTATTTCTCCCAGTCCCTCAAAGCTGTTCAACAAACGCTTGAAGCATCGATTTCAGGGTCACATTAAACCTTTCCACAAGCCCATTGGCTTGTGGGTGATAAGGTGTTGTCGGTCTCTGCACCACCCCACACTTCTCCCACAAACACTTCAGGTCCGACATGAAGGTACCCCCTTGATCAGTGATAACCTCCTACGGAAACCCGACATGAGAGAAAATCCCTAGCAAGGCGTCTGCCACTTTGTCCTTAGTGAGGTGATGGTGACCGCCTCTGGGTATCGGGTGGCGTAATCAACCACCGTCAGGATAAACTTTTTCTTGGTGGAATTTGGGGTACTCAAAGGTCCCACAAGATCCATTCCTACCCTCTGGAATGGCTCCTCCACAATGGGCAAGCTTATTAGGGCAGCTTTGGTTTTACTACTCACCTTCCTAGTGTGTTACATAGAAACTTAGAAACATAGAAGTTGTCGGCAGATAAGGACCGCAAGGCCCATCCAGTCTGCCCATTTGTTTTTCTACCTTATAAACGTGCCATCGGCCTTTGCTCTGTCAGTGGCCTATCTATTCATAGTCATTTGTATTGCTCCCTTATGCCTATCCCATGCCTGTTTGAAGCCCTGCACTGTATTCATAGCCACCACTTCTTGTGATAAGCCATTCCATGCATCCACCACCTTTTCTGTGAAAAAGAATTTCCTCACATTCCCCCTTAATCGGCCCCCCTCTAATCTCATGCTGTGTCCTCTTGTCCTGCTATTTTTCTTATATTTAAACATGTTAGACTCTTTCACCTTGTTAATGCCCTTAAGGTGTTTGAATGCCTTGATCATATCACCTCTCTCCCTCCTTTGCTCAATGGTATGCATATTGAGCTCTGTTAATCTGTCCTCATATGTCTTTTGATGCAGTTCCTGCACCATTTTGGTTGCCCTTCTCTGGACTGCCTCAATTTGGTTAATGTCCTTGTGAAGGTGTGGCCTACAATACTGCACGCAATACTCCAGATGGGGCCTAACCAGTGTTTTGTAAAGAGGGATTATTACCTCCCTCTTCTGACTTGTGATACCCCTACTAATACACCTAACACCTCCTAGCCTTACCTACTGCTTTAGAGGTCTGCTTGGATGATTTCAGGTCATCAGTGATGATGATGCCCAAGTCTCTTTCTTCCTTTGTGACTGCTAGCAACTCCCCTCCCAGCCTATAGGTGGCTTCAGGGTTTCTCTTCCCTATGTGCATGATTTTGCACTTCTTTGCATTAAATCCCAGTTGCCACTCTTCTGACCATTTTGCTAGTTTATCCAGATCTCTTCTCATTCTGCCCACCCATCTGGATCATCTACTCTGTTGCAGATCTTGGTGTCATCTGCAAACAGACAAACCATACCCTCTAGTCCATCTGCAAGGTCACTAATGAGATGTTGAAGAGGACTGGCCCCAGGACTGATCCCTGAGGTACCCCACTTGTGACTTGCATCTCTTCTGACTGTATACCATTTACCACCACTCTCTGTTTTCTGCCCGTCAACCAGTTTGCCACCCAGTTGACCAACTTCTGACCCACCTCGAGCCTACCCAGCTTATTTATCAATCTTCTATGTGGAACAGTGCCAAAAGCTTTGCTGAAGTCAAGGTAGGCGACATCAACTGCTCCCCCTTGGTCCACCACTCTGGTTACCCAGTCAAAGAAATCTATGAGATTAGTTTGACAGGACCTTCCTTTTGTAAACCCATGCTGTCTTGGATCCTGTGCCCTATGGATTCCAGGTGTTGCGCTATCCTTTCCTTAAGGTGCCTCCATAATCTTGCCCACTACTGAGGTAAGACTGCTGGTCTGTAGTTTCCGCCTCCTCCCTGCTACCACTCTTGTGGGTGGGATCACATGAACCCTTCTCCAGTCTTCTGGGACCTCTCCTGTGCTCAGAGACTCACTAAACAGTGCTGCTAATGGCTCTGCTAGTTCCACCTTTAGCTCCTTAAGTACCCTGGGATGATGCCATCAGGTCCCATTGCCTTATCCACCCTGAACTTAGCAAGCTCTTGTAGGACCCTTTCTTTTTGTGAAGGAGTAGTGCTCACCTCCCTCCCCCTGTGTCCATGATGCTGAGCTGTGGGCCTGCCTACCTTCTCTTCAGTAAATACTGAGCAAAGTATCTATTTAGGATAGATGCCTTTACAGGTCCTCCTCCTCATGCTTCCTTTTCTCCATTAAGCTTAGCAATGCCCCCTCTGCACTTTCTCCTTTCACTAATGTATCTATAGAAAGTCATCACCTTCTTTTACTGTTTGTGCTAGTGTTTCCTCAGTTTGGGACTTTGCCTGCCTTACTGCCTTCCCTGCTTCCCTTAGGGCAGTTTGGTATGCCTCCCTATCTTCATCCCGCTGTGTTCCCTTATATTTCCTGAAGGCCAGCCTTTGGCTCTGACCTTTTCTGCTACTGTATTTGAGAACCAAAGTGGTTTCCTTCTTCTTTGCACTTCCTTTTCTGTCTAACACAATGGGATGTTGCTTCAAGTATTGCATCCTTAATGTTTGCTCACTTTGCCTGTACCCCTCACCTGTGTTTCTTTTGCCAGAGGCTAGCTTAACTCTGTTGGCCATCTTATCAAAGTCAGCTCCTCTGAAGTCCCATATTTTGCCTTGGAATGGGATGATTTAGATGTAGTAGCCAAATTGAACCATACCATATGATGGTCACTGGCCCCCAGGTGACCTTCTACCTGAGATCTGTGATCCCTTCCTTGTTAGTCAGTACTAGATCTAGGATAGCCCTGTCTCTTGTGGGTTTGCTGTACCAGTTGTTTGAGGCCCTCCCCTGCAGGGAACCACCACTATGTCTAGTTCTGGTGGATGTTCCTGCTGGTATTGACCAGTCTGTATCCGGCATGTTGAAGTCTCCCATTATCAGAACCTCCCCTTTAGCTGTCATGTTTTGTATGTCTTCTAACAGTAATGTGTCTATGTCCTCCCCCTGGTCTGGGGGCATGTAGACAACCCCAGTTCTTATAACTGTCCCATTTGCTGTTTCCAGGGTGACCCACAGTTCTTCTGGCTCCTTATGTGTATTCTGAATTTCTGTAGCTTTGATATTTTCATTGACTTACAGGGCCACTCCTCCCCCCCTTTTTGCACCTCGGTCTCTTCTGAACAATACATAGCCAGGTACTGAAGTCTCCCAAGTGTGGTTACTGGTAAACCATGTCTCACTAATTGCTACTATGTCCAGTTTAGCCTCTGACATTATTGCCTGCAGGTCTGGGATCTTATTTCCCAGGCTGTGAGCATTGTGTACATGATTTTCCATTGGCCAGATTTTGGTGTGTTAGTTGTTGGGTGAGGTTTGGTATTACCCCTGTGCGTCGTATGGGGAGACAAACCTTTTTTCTTACCTGGTGATGCAAATGAACTGCAAACATGCTAAATCCCTGTTTGACCACTAGCTGAGGGGGGAGGGGTGTTCTTCCCATTCGACGTATGGGATGCACCCCTCTCCCCATTTGCTAGTTTAAATATTCTGCAAAGACGTCAAACTTCTGCCCCAATGCACTGACTCCCTCCTTAGTCAGATGCAGTCCATCAAATTTAAGAACTTTCGCTCTCAGAACTGTTGCCAGTTCCTACAAATCTGTGTCCTTTTTCCTGGCATCAGTCCTTGAGCCCGATGTTTAGCTCCCCTATCTCCCCTTCTCTGACCTTCCGTCCGTCTGCTCCCCTGTCCCAGACTGGCAGGATCTCAGAGAAGGAGATGCCGGACGAAATAGATGATAGTTTGTCACCCAGCCTGGTCAGGTGTTCCTTGGTCTCCACAACTGACCGGCTGGCGAGATCATTAGTCCCTATGTGTACTAGGACATCAATGTTTTCTCCTGCTTTGTGAACTATTTTAGCAATGCGGTCAGTGTCTCTCCATGCTGATGTACCTGGGAGACATCTGACCATTACCCCTGGCTGGAGATGGGTATCAACTCCCCGAATCATGGAGTCTCCTATGATCAGAAGTTTTTTGGATTTCCTTTTTGCTTTCTTTGTTTTGGTTCCTGATTTGGGTGAGTTTTGTTGTGCTAGCTCCTGTGCTGCAGTGTCCTACTCTGCAGTGTCTTCTGCCTCTTTGTTTGATTTCAGAGATAGAGGCAGATACCTGTTTGTTTTTGGAGGTAATATGTTGGAGAGCAGAGAGTGATGGGGCACCCGATTTGCCCCTCCTAACCACCTGCCAACCTCCTGGACCAACTACCCTCTGCGGTCGAGGTTTTTTCTGTTGGATGCTGGGGAAATGGTGGGTGGTTCTTATAATGTATTTCCCCTTGAATATGAAATTTGAGGCATGCAATCTCTGCCCATGCTGCCCGGAGCTGAGCCCTAAGATCTCCAAAGGTCCAGCATGTAGGACAGTGTCCTAAATCCTGTAAGACTGTCCTTCTGAAAATTGTTCCACAGTACCTGCAGTTAATGATATCCATTCCAGATAAGTTGCTGGGTTTATAACCTAGTCAGAGTATCAGAAGGAAAAAAAAAGAAAAAATGCAAGTAATGGTTTGATTGTGTTTTGTTTAACTTGTTATAACAAGTTAAATTACTAGTGCCCCTGTAAATGAGCTCACCTTGTGGAGGCCCCACTGATCCACCCTTTCCTGCTCTGCCACAGGAAATGTCACAACTGTGGTACCCTATAAAAGGAGTGTTGTGTGGGGTGGTTGGGGATGGGGCTGGGTGGCTGGGCCCTTCCCCTGCCGAAAAAGAGAACCACAGGCAGAAAGAACAAGGAGGTAAGAGCAGAAACAATCAGTCAACAACAAATGCAGTGACCCTGAAAGCTTATCCTAATGTTAGATAAAACTGTAAAACCTGTAAAGCACCACCTGTAATAATTTCAGAGAAGATGTCGCTGTAGAAACACTTTGCTACAGAGAAAAATAAAACAATGAAATGTTAGCAACAAACAGTAGCAATCCCTGTGAGTAAAAAATAAAAACAACACCACACAGTAAATCTGCTTAGCCAAAATAAGTCTTAATCCTTTTCCCTTGCTCTGGTAAGTTTCTCTACTCTGCCTTTCAAGCAGTCTTAGAAGGAAAGAGCTCAGGTGAAGCTAGGTGCCTTGGCCAGCAAACCAAGTCTTCTACCTCCAAGATATCAACTCTGTTGGCATTGGTGACAAGATCTACAGTATTCCTTCACCTGCTGGGTGAAGTTGGGCCAATAGAAATTCTGGGCCAATCACTGTGTGGTGCACATGATGTCCAGGTGGCCAGACATGGGGATATCATGAGTGATCTTGAGCAACTGCTTATGGTACCCCGGGGAACAACAGGCTACCTGCCCATCACCCCTCCTATTGTCCTCATGTCCTGTGTATACAACAGTCCGTTGTCCCAAAATACCCTATGTCTTATGGCACCTCCCTGTGTCCTGTCAGATTCTGCAGAAGCCCTCAGCCTTTCCAAACTAGGGTCAGTTCTCTGAGCAGCTGCAAAATCTTCACATTTTCCCAAGGCATGCGACATGTCCCCCTCAATTCCTGAATTGGGGTCCATAGCTCTAGCATCAGGGCCTTCAGGGACACTGCCATCTGTAACTTTCTGACCATTTGTTACCCCACCTCCTCAGAGTAACTTTCTGTAGCTGCTTTGTGAACTGCTACTTGGGGAAGTCCTACCTCCCTTTCACTACTTGCCATGTCAGGAGACACAGGCTGGGGAACCACCTCCCATTTTTTCCCACAGAGGCTTCTGTGGGGTCTAGGGAACTGCAAGCGGCCCTTGCCGTCTGACTGCAGGTAACCACACATACCACCCCCTTCTGGAGATTGTTCCCTATTATCACATTCAGGGTGAGGTTGTTTGCCACTGCCACTTTTTGCACCGTCCCTTCACAGTGATAAACTGATTTGGTATAAGCTGGTCAGGCCCAACTAAATCCCCTTTTACCAGGTTAAGAGATGCCTCTGTGTCCCTTAACCCATGGGTTTGCACACCATTTACGGTAACTGGGTGCATGTGCTCCCTCATGTTTACAGGCATGCTCTCAGGGATACACAAACAACCCAACTCTGTTTGAGCACCACTTTGTCCACTCTGAGCCTTTTTAGGACACTGTCTAGCCAGATGCCCTAGCTGTTTACAGAACCAACATTCATCATTCTTTTTTTCTAAGAAATCCCTTTTTGGCAACCTGGGGCTTCTCCCTTTCTGCAGAGGCTATGAGGGTTTTAGCTGCTCTGAAGGCACGCTTTTCCATTTCTGCCCTACCACACCTGCCCCACTTCCTTTCAGAGCAGGCCTGCTCCTGGTATAGCGATCTGAGAGCTCAGCAGCTTGCTGTGCTGTTTTTGGATCTCGAACATCTAACCAGGTTTTTAGCTCTGCTGGGCAAGCCCAAAAGAACTGCTCTAAAAGTACAACCTCCTCAATTTTCCCCAAAAAGTTTGCTTCCACCCCCTCCTACCAATGTTTTAAAAACTGACGTTGTTTTGTGGTGAGTTCCTCAAAGCTCATCTCAGGGCTTTTTTGCAGTTTCTGGAATTTAACCCTGTAGACCTTGGGAGTCAGTTCATATTTTTAAGTAAAGCAGTTACGTTTGTCATAGTCTTGACTGTCCCCATTATCCATCTGGCCTAGCGCCTCACACCCTTTACCAGTAAGTAGCATGGATAGCTGGAAGCTCCAGGGCTCCCTGGGTACATGGGCCAGGATATAGACCTTTCCAAACAAATTTAGAAATGCATCCATATCCTCCCCCTCTTTAAATTCAGCTGTTAATTTGGAATTTAATTTACACCCCAGCTCTGGAGTTTCAGGTCCACTCCTGCCACTTACCTCCTCTGGCGCTGGTCGTTGGAGTCTTAGCTTCTCCAGTTCAAACTCTCTCTGAAGCTGCTTTGCTTTTTCCTTGGCCTCTCTCTGGCGCTGCCTTTCCTGCATCTCCAGTTCAAACCTTTTTTGCTCTATTTCCTGCTGGGCTTCGAACTTTTTGTGCTCGAATTCCAGCTCCAGTTTCCTCAACTCCAGCTGCAGCTTGATCCCTTTTGGTTCCAGCTCTGTGGTGGCCTTCTCCTGCTACCGTAGCTCTGGGTTCTCTCTGGTCTTGTTGTCCTCCTCCCTGGGACTGAACTCTGTGATGAATCCTGGTACCTCCACGCCCAAGGTCTGGTCCCTTTCAGTCACTTGCTGTGACTTGAGGGTCGTGACAACCACCTGCTCATCAGCTGCCATGAGAGCCTTCACAAGGTGCTTTTTGGTTCGCTCCTCGAACTGGACACCTCTTTCCTGACACAACTGCCTTAGGTAGTCTGCAGTGTATTCACTGTAGTTGCAAGCCATCTTCTTGCCTAACTACTGCTACACTTGCACTGAGAAACAAACAAACAGGTAGGGAACTTTATACTGTAACCACGTTTTGTTTTTCAAATCTTTGCCTTAATTCTGTGTGGATTGTTTTCAGCTTATTAATCTGATACACTGGCCTCAAATCCAACTGTTATGCCTGTGCCACCAATATCTCTCGAATCACAACTCTATGCAACCAGATCTCTTGGATCCCACCGCTGCGTACTAGATCTGTCAGATCCCACCATTGCGCACCAAATCTGTCACGAACCCACTCCTGAGGGTCAGGTCCACTGAGTTCACAGTGCCCACTCCTAAGTGCAATCCGTGACAGGGAGGGGGAAATCAGGGGTACCCTCCTCATGTCCTTCTAGAATGCTTGCCGAGGTCACAACTGAACACCTGCCATGAGGCCCCATGGCTCCCTCTTTACTCTGGATCAGGGTACAATACTAGTCTCGAGTCTTGTAGCCAAGTGTGAACCATTCTTGTTTGTTACACAAAGAGGGACGATCCAGGCATCACACACTCTTTGGGGTAGCCACGTGACCCTGATTTTGTGTTCTCCCACACAACATGCAATTACCTGGTTCAAATCCCCACAGACTTTTTCCTGAGACTTCTGTATTCGCCCTATCTTTACCCAGATATCCCTTACAGACACTTGCTCGATCGGTCGCTTATGGTGGTACCCCTTTAGCAATAACAGTTTGATCACAGACTATTAATAACTGTCCCACAGTTCACACACAGTATAAAAAAATCTCGCTCAGGCAGGTTTTCTTTAAAAAAAATTGTTTTTTTTTCCCACTAAATACTTAAATAGCTATACATTTACAGCTAAAAGGTTTTGTCAATTTGGTCACAGAATAACGCAAAAAAAAAAAAAAGTGGACATGTACCAGAAGAATGCATTATACTTTTATCTAATTCTACCTTAAGTTCATAGTAAATTGAAGTCCAGAAAAGGTAAATGAAAGTTTCAGTTTCCTTTGTGGCAGTCTTGCTTCTTGTGTGTCAGAAGAGGGTCCATAGAAATGCTCCAGGAAAAAGAGAGAGTCTGTGTGGCTCATCACTTATATAGTGGGTCGGAATCCCTTGTCTGGTCATAACGTTTAGGCCAGTAGATGTCACTCTTGCGCTTTCCCCATACCCCAGTTTTCCAGGCTGCCTTGTGATATCTCACTGTCTTACTGGTAATACAGTTGACACCAGCTTGTCAAGACTGGTTACTTCCTAGATCCTGGTTTCCCAAGCATCTGGCTTTGAAGTAAAAAGGGTTATCTCCTGACACATTTTATTACCTCTGCGTCCCTCAGTTAGTTACCTAGAGAAATACCCTTTGAAGGTGGACTCTTGGTTTCCTGCTAATCAGCTTGTTCTCAGTTCATAGAGGGGTGTCAAATATTTTTGCAAGACAGTTCTCTCCATTAAAGTTCATGGTTTATTACAGGCAAATGGATTTTGGCATATCCTTGTTGAGCAGCTCTTGAAGTAATTTGGCTTCCTGCCCAGCAAGCTTCCCCCTCAGGTCACAGAGGAAGGTCAAACATTTGAAAAATCCAGTCTCTCTCTCTCTCTCTCTCCATGTGACCCATTCGTTAACACTGGCATTCTTGTGGCATTATGACATACACAAAAATCACATAAAATATACAAAATATGTCTGCAAATATGACTGGCAGTGGCTAGCTCGCCACATTGCTGTGGAAGAAGATAAAATCAGGGTCACACGGCTACACAGAAGAGCATGTAACACCTGGATCTTCCCCCTTTGTGCAACAACCAAAGAAGGGTTCTCATTTGGCTCCAAGACTCGAGACTAGTATTGTACCCTTATCCAGAGTTGAAAGAGGGAGGCCCTGGGACCTAGTGGCGGGTGTTCAGTTGTGAACTCAGCGAGCACTCTGGAAGAACACGAGGAGGGTATTCCTGTTCCCCCCCATCACGGATTGCACTTAGGGGTGAGCACTGTGAGCTCAGTGGACCTGACCCCCAGGAGTGGGTTTGTGACAGGACGGGGGGCTTGGCCTTACTGTGGGTATTTTATAGGCAGGAGTAGAGAAATAGTGTTAAAAAACATAAGCGCTGCAGTGGTATCTATGAGTGTGGCTGGAACAGTACTTTTTTGCAAATTGGAGGGAGACTGAGTAGAAGGGAGGGTGGGTGGTCAGCTGTTGAAGCAAGACTGTGGTGGCAAAAAAAAACAACAAAAAAAAACAATAACAGATTTACTTCAGTTCCCTGCCATTTTTATAAAACGTTATTGTACTTTCTTCTATTCTGACTTTCCCTTCATCTGCCACCCTCTCTTTCCCAGCCCCACCACCCACTGTCTCCGGGACTTACCACCAACCAGAACAGTGCCCCATGGTTTTCCCCTGCCCCCTCTGTAGCGGAACCCCCCAAGTTCTCAAAGCCGGGGTGGGGAGAGAGGTTAGAGTTGGCTTGTTAGTTGGCAGTCTAGTGAGCGATGTATAGCTTGAGGAGGGAGAGGCAGTGTTATGCTGCTACAGTATAGGGAGGCTTTTCCCTTTCTGTCTCCTAAAGCTGGTCTCCGGGCTCATCACTACTGGGAAGGTCCTTCCTGGTACCACGTGACAGGCAGGATGAAACTGGCTTCTGCAGGACAGCTACCTCTTCCCTCCTACTTCCTCCAGGCGCCAGTTTACTTCTTGCCTGTCAAGAGGTAGGATCTCTGCAGGACCTTCTGTCACAGGAGTGACAGAACTGAAGGCTACAATCTGGGAGTGCTTGTCTATTGTTCTTCATTTTCTGGATCACCAGTAGTGCTATTGAGCGCTAGTGCAGGGACCCCTGTCTCAGCCTTGCTAGCTGTACAGATGGGCTCCCGGCCCCCTCCCGCTTTCCCGTGCTTGGAGGAGTCCCCTCCTGAAGAAAATGCGCTAGTCGGTGGCCCAGGTTCTAGCGAAGCAGCATCCGGCCCGGCTAGGAAGAACTTACTGGGTCACAACAGGAGGTCAGACACAGGGCTCCCGGGAGTGTTATTTCAAACGGAGCCCTGTGAGTGGTTTTGCCGCAATTACAGGAAGCTTCTCCATCTCCCTCCTCTCCGACGAGCCCCTGGGGATTCTGGGCTCATCGAAGCAATCAAGGCCTCCGGTTTAATCCATCGTCGATGGCTGCTGCAGAATTAGGCCGTCGACGTGCTTCAGAGAAGCCAGCTGGACTTCTTGGGCTCTCCGACGGTCACCAAGATCCACTAGAGCGATCGCGCTGTCTGCAGGCGACGGAGGCATGAGCAGGAAAGGGGAAGAGCATCACATTTTAAGGCTTCAGGCCTTTAAGGGGACTATTCCTTCGAGCTGACAATCAAAATTAAGGTCACTAGTAAGCACACCATACAGCTCATTGCAAGGCCTTCAGGCCTTAAAGGGGGCTATAACTTCGAGGTGGCAATCAAAACGAAGGACATAAATAAGCTCTCCAAACTATTTTATCGGCCTTCCAGCATGTCCTCAGCTAAACTGGCAGGCCTTCCAGGGGGAGAAAGTGCCACAAATGCAGATCCGCCATGTTGGCCACCTTTGCGGGATGAGTATGTGTCAAATGCGACAATGCTACATCTGCAAGCTTGGAGGAGGCCGATGAGGCATCCACCTCTGAATCTCAGGTCCTACGCAGCCAGCCCACGGACCAGGGGCAGTCCTCCACCTCAGAGGGGAGCCGCCACTCAGCTAGAGATCTAGCCCCAGACTTAATAGAGAAGCTGAACAGGGCCTTCGCCCTCAAACTCTCTTACCTTGACATCCTGCCACTGTCTCCGGAGCCCAGGACCCACAGGAAGGCCACCTGCAAGCGCACCCCCTCCCCATCCTCGGACGAGGAGGCTTCCCTCTCCTCACGACACGACAGGAGGAGGAGGAAGAGGTCCAGGAGCAGATCCAGATCCAGGGATGCCACCCATGAAAAGCACCGAAGGGACAGATCCCCCTCTGTGTCCAACTATTCATCCCCAGAAGAGGGGGAAATCCCAAACTCAGACTCGGACTCCTTGCCAGCCAGAAACTTTGATTTGGACGACCTGGATTTTTTCATCAAACAGGTGACGGATGAAATTCATCTGGGCCCATCTTCTCCAGAACCCAAGCACGCGAAGCCAGGCTTCAGACTCGCTTCAACTTGAAAGCCAGCGACGACCTTCCCCATACCTCCGGCCACAGAGGACCTGTTAAAGGAAGAATGGCAGGGGCCATAGCATTCCTACCCCATTCCACGCCAGCTCACCAAGTTACTGAAATTCGATAAGAAACTGACGGAGAGGTGGTAGACTGCCCCAGAATTGACCCTTTAATCTCCAACCTCACAAAAAAATGGTTAACCAGCAGAGGGTGGGGCCTCCCTGAAGGACCCAGTAGATAGGAAGGTGGACACCTCCATAAAGAAGGCTTTTCAGTCAACCGCAGCCTCGCTTAAGGCAGCTACAGCTAATCTTTCTCAGCCCGAGTGGCTCTGTCTTGGGTCACTGATCTGGCATTCCAGCTAGCTGATGAGCCAGAGAAGAACAAATCTAGTCTGCAGCATCTTCAACTAGTGGGGCTAGCTTCTGCCTTCTCAGCTGACTTATCGGAGGAGGCAGTCAGGTGTGCAGCAAGAGCTATGTTTTACCAGACCTCAGCTCGGCAGAACTTATGGCTCCGAGCTTGACAGGCAGACGCCTCCTCAAAAATGCACTTGGTGAACCCTCCTTATGAAGGAGGCCTTCTCTTCGGTTCAGCTCTAAAGGAGGTGGTCAAAGAGTCAGGGGAGACGGCAAAAGTCCGAATGCCTCAATTCCGGGGCAGGAACAGACCATGGATTTCAGGGTCCAGACAGAATTTTCGTGCTCAGAATTTTTGCAGGGACCAGAATAAGGTGTTTGCAGGCAGATGAACATAGTTCACCTCTCGCAATCAACGTGGTTTCCAGGATGGCAGGGGGGGCTCCCGAGACGCTGGGGGCAACACCAGAAAATCACAATGAGGATTCACGGGCCCATCCTTGTGTAGGGGGCAGACTTTCCAGCTTTTTTGAGGAATGGGTCCACACCACCATGGACAAGTGGGTGCTAGACGTAATTCGTGAGGGTTATTTTGTAGAGTTCGAGGCCAGGCCTCCACTGCTCCACATAGTGCCTTTGCCCATCTCAAACAATCCAGTAAAAAGAACAGCGACGCTACAGGCGATTACAGATCTTTTACAGGTAAGAGCGATCTAACAAGTTACTGATCAAGAAAGGAACAGAGGAGTGTACTCTCTATTCTTCATAGTCCCAAAACGCTCAGGGGGTTTCCGGCCTGTGTTAGACCTCAAGTTTCTAAATGGTTTTGTTCACCACAGGACATTCAAGATGAAAACACTTTCCTCCATCATCCGAGAAATCCATCAGAGGAATTTTTTAGCCTCAGTAAATTTACAAGACACGTATCTGCATATCCCCAACTGGAGAGTGCACCAGCAATTTCTCAGGTTCAAAGTGGAGGACCAACACTTTCAGTCTTCGACACTACCATTCGGCCTGTCCACGGCCCCCAGGGTCTTCTCCAAAGTCCTCGTAACAGTGATCGCTCATCTCAGACTACAAGGGATCCAGCTCTTCCCATACCCAGATGACATCCTCATCAAAGCCCTGCAGTACGATCAAGCAGCCCAGGCAGTATCGGAGGTCACTCAGTGCCTCTCCTCTCTGGGGTTTGTAGTCAATCAGAAGAAGAGCTTCCTGCGTCCATCTAAGTCCCTGACTCGTCTAGGCGTGAATATCAACACGATCCAGAACAAGGTTTTCCCCATGGAGGCGAAGTTCAAGGAACTGAGTTCATTCACCAACAAATTCCTAATGGCTCAATCCCTGCTGGCTTGATCCTTCATGCAACTCATAGGGATGATGGTCTCTCTGGCAGACTCAGTTCCCTGGGCGCTAGTCCACATGTGCCCTCTCCAGTTAGGCCTTATCCATCAATGGGCCCAGTCAGGGGAATGAATGGGCCAGCAGGTACAGATGTCTCACCAGGTAAGAGTTTCCCTTCTGTGGTGGACCCAACGAGGCAACATCGTGAGGGGTCTCAAACTCGGGCATCCTCACCAGATGAGAGTCACCATCGATGCCAGCCTCCGGGGCTGGGGAGCTCACATGAGCAGCTCTCCGTACAGGGCAGGTGGTCGCTCGTGGAGTCACGCTACAGTATCAGTGTGCTGGAGATGTGGGCAGTATGCCTGGTGCTTCAACAGTTCAAGATGCAACTATCCAACTGGGACGTTCTCATTCTCACGGACAACTGAACAACATAGACATACATCAATTGCCAGGGCAGCACAAAGAGCTCTTGGATGTTGCAAGAGACTCTTTTTCTTTTTCAGTGGGCAGAAGGCAACCTGGAGAGTCTGAGGGCAATTTACATTCTAGGACAGGAAAACATCACAGCAGATTGGCTAAGTCGAAAAGACATTCTGACAGGTGAGTGGGAACTCAAGGACAGCGCCTTTCACCTCATCACTACACAGTGGGGCCTCCCACAGGTCGATCTTTTCACCTGCCAAAAAAATTGCAAAGTTCAGCAGTTCTGCTCTCTCACCAAGGACAAGAGGGCCATAGCACAGGACGCCTTCTCCCTCAACTGGGGACAGTTCGATCTTCTGTATGCCTTTCCACCGATTCCAATGTTATCAAGGGTACTACACAAGGCTGTCCAAGTTCGAGCAGAAATGATTGTAGTTTGCCCACGCTGACCTCGCAGACCATGTTTCCCCTAACTAGTCCAGATGTCCCTACAACCTCCTCTGGTGTTCCAAGAGAGCCCAGATCTTCTACATCAAGGACTGGTACTGCATCCCAGTCCATGCAATCTATCCCTTTCGGAGTGGAGATTGAGCAGGAAATCTCTCAAGGAGTTAGGTTTCTCTGCATCGGTCATTGAAATGATGATCCAGTCCAGACGTGCCTCATCCTCCAGGGTTTATTACAGAGTCTGGAGGAAATTCCTGTTCTGGTTATGATCCACATCTCTTCCAGAGGACTCAGTGTCTCTACCTCAACTATCCTTCAATTCCTTCAGGAGGGCTTCGACAAAGGCCTCCAACCGGCTACCTTAAGAGTCCAGGTCTCTGCTCTAGGGGCGTTCTTGTTAGCAGACTCAGGGGAATATTTAGGAACCCTCCTTCACGTTTGTCGATTCCCGAAAGCAGCAACTTTGAAACGTCCACCAATTATGCCCATCGTTCCACCTTAGAGGCTCAACCTGGTTCTTAAAGCTCTCTCCAAGGCTCCTTTTGAGCCTGTGAAGGAGGCATCCCTGCTTCATCTCACTGTGAAGGTCGTTTTTCTTACTGCAATCACCTCATCCCAATGCATATGCGAGATAGGAGCCCTGTCTTGCAAGGAGCCGTTCACTGTTTTTCATCAGGATTCGGTGGTCATGTGGACAAACCCCGCCTTTTTGCCAAAGGTGATGTCTTCCTTTCACTGCAACCAAGTCTTGGACCTTCCCTCCTTCTCTCCTCATCCCAAGAACGAGAAGGAGCGAGAATTTCACATGCTGGATCCAAGGAGGGCTCTCAAGATTTACATCAAGGGATCTGAGTCAGTCTGTAAGACTTCAAGTCTAGTCATCCTTACTTCAGGCCAGAATATGAGTAGGAAAGCATCAAAGGACTCTATTGCTAGGTGGATTCGTTCCAGCATCACCATGGCTTACCAGAAGGCCGGGATCGACCTGCCGGGACCAGTGAGGGCACACTCAGCCCGAGCAATGGCTATGTCCAGGGTGGACTTCAGAGAAGCCTCTCTGCAGACTTGTGTAGAGCGGCCACTTGGTCATCCATCCATACCTTTGCAAAGTTCTACAAGTTAGATGTGTCCACCTCCACAGAGGCGTCCTTTGGCCGTAGGGTCCTACAGGCAGTGGTGGACCAATGAATAGACTGTGAACATTCTTCCCACCCAGGAAGCAAGGGGATATACTGCTTTAGTATATCCCAGTAGTGATGAGACCGGAGACCAGCTTTAGGAGAGAGAAATAGAAATTTAAATACCTGTAGATTTTCTTTCTCCGACTGCTGGTCTCCTGGGCTCCTTCCCTCCCAGAATGTTGAAAGTCGTCTGTCTGGCCGTAAGTTAAACTAACTTTTTTCATTCCCAAGTTATGTATTTCCTCAGCAGACAACTGCTTTCGAAGTACTGGTGCCTGGAGGAAGTAGGAGGGAAGAGGTAGCTGTCCTGCAGAAGCCAATTCCATCCTGCCTATCACGTTGTACCAGGAAGGACCGTCCCAGTAGTGAGGAGCCTGGAGACCAGCAGTCGGAGAAAGAAACTATACAGGTATTTAAATTTCTATTTTTAGGTCCCCTCCCTAAGTACCTTGTGGGGTTGGACTAGGCGGACGTCTGCATGCAAGCAAGCAGATGTCCTAGTTAGGAGACGCTTCACCCACCGATCATGGCCCCGCTATACTGCCACCTGTGGTCTTTCAGGTGGCAGTGTCATAACAAACACACAGTCCTCCCTCTCCCGAGGAGCAGAGCATCCTCTGGGAAGTTCCCTGCCATTTTATTAAGCAGTAGTGTGTATGTGTGGTGTTGGGGGGTGGGACGCAGAGTGAAAGAAAAGTATTTTATATGGTAAGCAAGGGTAAAAACAGATTTACAGTCCAAGGGTACACATGGATATGTTGGGTATGGAAGACAGGCACTGGGACTTTTATGTACCCACTGGTTGAGCTGTCCCAATCCGCTAATCAAGATGCAAGATTCTTGGTACCCATTTTATAATTTGACTCCTGTAAGTATCTAGGTTTTACACTAGATCCTGCCCTTATTTTCGCCTTACATATTTCAAATGCCTGCTAGTCTGTTAACATTCAACTACGGCTTGCTTATAAGGTTAGATGTGCCTTGACCCTTTCTTTGAGACTTGTTGCCCGTGGTGTCCTACTGCCAAGCCTTACTTACGGGTTCATTTTTGTCTGTCATGCCAGTAAATGTAGCGTTGTAGTCACAATAGCTAGTAAGTAATTTGGTACGTGTTGGTCTCTGTGTAGATATAAAATATTTAAGTGGATTTCTCTGTAGCTGTTATCAATAGGATATTACCGAAAGGTAAGGTTAGCTGGGACTACATGCACTTATAGATAATTACACTTACACTTTTAAGGTTTTGGTGTGGTTAGAGACTGAGACCTGTCACCTTCCTAGGTACAAATCACATTTTAAGCTTTATTTCTAGTACATAAACAAACATTACATACATATAACAGTTTTGTAAGCCTAGAATATTTCTGAGGTACAGTAGACTCAGACTTTTATGTGCTTACAATTTCACATATGTAAACTCTTTCTCTTTTGGTTATAATTATTAATTTATCCTTTTCAAGGAAATAAGCAGTTTCTCTTTTGGAAACAATTCTAACACATATGCATATTTCTCCTTATATTTCTATAGCTAGCTTACACAATGTTATACTGCAGTAACTCTATGCACTGATATAGAACACTTGATTCTCATAACGCAAACGTGAAATGAAAAGTGTGCCTCCCACTGGGACTTGAACCCAGTCCCCCAGCGTTCCATGCTAGTGCTCTAATCTCATGAGCTATAGGAGGCTCTGTGATTAGCAGGCTTTTGAGCTTCCCATGAGGCACACAAATTCCTTTCTTGTGTTGCATAACCAGCAACTTAGGCATTTGTCAGAAATACCAGACAACTTTTCTTAGTGCAGTAAAGCCACTGCAAGGCAATTTTAAATCAAAATGCAGATGTGAAAGGAAAAGTGTGCCTCCCACTTGGACTTGAACCCAGGCCCCTAGCATTCCGTGTGTTGATTTTCATAAGGCATACGTTAAATTAGTGATGTGAGAGTCTCTGTAAATATACCCAGCCAAATGTCTTTTTGGACTGGAAGAACGTCTACCAAGTCTCTGTCTTTTCTCTCTTTCATCCTGAGATTGGATGATCCTTGGGAATCCAGATGCTCTGTGTCTTTTCCTCTGGTACCTTGACTCAAAGTCTCTCCATCTTTTTGAGCTTTGCACAAAGTCAATCAAACACAGGCAATAACATATCAGAGCCTTCAGGGTGCTTCTCTTTCTTGGTAAAGGCAAGATAAGTGGCCCCTAAAACAAAGTATTTTGGCCGAATTAGACAAGTAACAGTTCTGGAAGTAAGATATAGCTGGTGCTTCTAGAGAATAGAGGTGAGATAGCATGGCAAAGAGCAAGAGGTGGTATACAGTTTGCTGTGTCTTGGCTCTCTGTTCTTATGGGAAAATGTCACATGGAGAATAATATAGCATCCTCCATTGGTCCAGCAGTGGTGTTTGTCACCTTCTCATTGGCTCAGCTCAGTATCCAGGCAAATGTCATTGTCCGACTGGATAGTCTTTCCGGTTCCTTATTTTTGGCCCTTACCGCATGACAGCAGTTAGCAAAGTCATGTCCTGCAGGAACTGTCTTAGGTGCCTAGCAACATGAAATAAGGATGTTAGAACAGGTGTCCCGGGGAATTGGTAACCCGTGGTTACTTTGGGCCTCCTGTCTGCCATTGATGGCTTGGTAACATGAAATTGTGGTCAATCCTGAGTCATTGGCTGTTGAGTGAACTTACTGTTCATTGGTTGCTGAAATATTTGGGTTTGTCTTGTAATTTGTTGCAACTGCTTGAAGAATAATTCTGAAATGAGTTTTTTTTTTTATTATCAGGCTCTCAGAGCAGGTTCCTTGGCTTGTTAGGCCAATGTATATAAAACTAACGTTTTGTCGAGGTGCTTAGCTTTGCAGGCCTCAAGGTTGTGCCTACAATGTCCCCAAATGGGATATTAGTTACAACGTTTGTTGTTGTGCTTTTTCTGTTACCCGATTGACACACCATCATACTCTTTATTTGGTTTAGGATGGCTGTCTCTATCTTCATGATGACTTTACACTCGAGACTGTATTATCGAGAAGATTATTAGATCATCTAAACCCGCTGTCCTGGCTGCCTGTTGAGTCATGCTGATCAGGCCTACCCACTGAGATCCAGTGATCTCTCGCTTCTGGCTCCTAAATGCTGTGTTAATATGGGTGAGTGAGCTTTCACCACCTTTGCCTCAGAGTTCTGGAACTCCTTTCTTTCTCACGTTAAGCTCTTTCAGTCCCACCTGTGCTTCAATAGAGAGATTCATAAGTTCTTAAGTTCTTCTGATAAATGTTCTTGTACCTGATACACTAGACTAATCAGTGTGTTTGTAAATCTTTGCCTGTCTGTTGCAGCCAGTGTATTTAATGGTGCAGCTGAGTTTGAAAGTTACTGCCTGCTTGCCAGGCCAGATTTACTGCAATGCTGACTAGGGCCCTGTGTGTTTGGGGGGGCCATCTGCCCCCACTTCTCACTACTCAAAGTCCTGTTTTTTTTTGGTCCCTCTACATGGATGTCTTCTCAGTGTTTTGGGTGGAGGGGCAATTTGTAAATTGAGATAGGAGATAGCCTGCCATGATGATATCTGGGCTGGGTGAGTTTCTGCGGCGCCAAGCAGAGAAGAACAAAGAGAAATAAATACACACTCACATTCCTCAGTTCAACCGCCCACGGCTGTTAAAAATCCATTCATTCAATGCAGATGCATGTCTTGCTTGGCAGCCTTGCCCTCACTCATTTGCATATTTGTAAGGCACATCATGTGATGGTATCGCAAGTACGTGCATGCACGGGGCATACATTAGAACTTATGAATATTCACGCCAGCTCCCATTTGTGTTACAGCTCGAGACCAAGTCATGGCAGCCAACAGCTACCTGCGTGTGTGTGTGTGTGTGTGTGTGTGTGTCTCTGGCCGTGCTATCCTATTTTTTTAGTATTTTGCCTAGTCAGTAGTTCTATGGTTGTGGACTGGTGGTGTGCTCAATCCATAGGTGTGCTGGCTGCTTGGTTGTGTGGACCCACCTGAGGACCAACCAGTACAGAAATCAGAGAGTGGGACTGGGAGCCAGGGCAGGGATTTGGTTGGGACTGCTGGGGCCTCCTCATTTGGCAACAGCCTCCTCATCTCACAACCAAACAGTTCCACTTCCACCCGACTCAAGTAAGTTCAGATTTCAAGGTGTTATTGAAGTCGAGAGGCCGAGATTGAGAGAGTCACGATGACTAATGTAAAATCACATTGGAGTGTTGTGCCGCTGCGCGCCTGTATACATTATATTTAGTTTAAGTGTTTAACGTCTTGTTTTCATGTTGCATTTTGGTATGTAGCAGGTTGTTGGCACTGCTGTCCAGCCAAGCCAGATAGGCTGCCTCATTTTCTTCTTGTTGAGGTGGGGGGAGGGAATTAACAGTAAAGCGGAGATTCAGATTCCTTAAGGGAAAAAAAACTCTGTAAAATATTAGTAGGTGGCGATGATAGTAGTCTTCTGAATCTGGACTGTCTGGTCTCGATTTGTTTTTGTGCTCTGAGTCCGAGGGAGAGAGTAATTTCATTATTTGAAGAGCCATCATCTGTTACTACAAAAATGACAGTGTTTTCCTCTGAGTAACGTATTAATTGCCACCACTTCTGACAGCTGGGGCCGGGCCCTGGCCCTTATTAGTAGTTTTGGTTTTTGAATCAGACAGTCCAGGCCAGCCAGAACTCGGCAGGCAGCTGTGGGCTCTTATTTCATGTTTTATCAGCTTACGGTGAGTAGTACGTTGGAAATAAATTCAGAGTTGGCTGTGTTTGAAACAGTTGCTATCCAGTATTGATTCCTGTACTTTTTCTGTATTACTGAGTAGCCTGTAGCCTGCCTGTGTATTTCTTTTTTGTACTACCATCTCCGAGTCCCTAATGATTTGAACTGTGTGGTTTGCGGACCTTACATATAAAAAAAAACTATAAATCTATCATGTTTGGCTTCATCCTTCATTCCCATTCCCCACACTTATAGGCCTGCCTGCATTTGTAAAATGGTGCGATGTTTAAATTTTTTCCTCTTGGTGTCATTTTTTTTTTTCAGCCTTTTGGCACGAACAAGACATATTGGAGGAGGCAGTGTTTCTTTCCTGACCTGTTCTCCAGAGCTTAGAGACTTACTGATAGGTTTGTTTTTTTGGTTAAAAAATTATGTAGTTCATTCCAAGAGCTTGCTTGTTGCAGTCATGAGAACCCACCCACACAAGTGAACATGATATGCAGATGTTATGCTGTTTGTTCATGTACTGTTCCTTAAGGCCAGGAGTGTTGGATTTGTAATACAGTGTCCCAGCGGCTGGACTGTAACTGGGTCACCACAAACAATCTTCTTAGATACGACCGAGTAAATTTTTCGCTGTAATAATATGGAGTTATTACATACAGTGTTGAGGCAGCTGACTAAAACAGAGAATTTATGTATTCAAGTGACCCGGGCGTTTGCATTTATTTATTTACTTTGTTTATAAGCTGGCTCAATTTCAAGCCTCCAAGTAGCTTGTGCCCCCTCCCAAAGAATGTTTTTCTTGTTTCATTACATTTAACGGTTGATTAAAATTGATCGGTGCTGTCTCCATGGTTGAAATGGCCTGTTTATATGAGGAGTGTGTGTCCGTCCGAGTGTGGGGCTTGCAGGCACCAGAGAGATTATGATTTAATTGACCAGAATAGAATAGGAGGGCATCAAAAGATAAGTTTTTGGTTGTGAGCTCACTGGGTCGGCAGCATGGTCATTGAGGAGGTTTACTTGTCTTTACCCCCCCACCCCCGATTGTTGCTTGTGTGTGTGTCTCTGTGTTTGCCTGTGATTGCAATTTTCTGTAAGTGATTTGAATGATCATGATAGTTTTGAATAATAGACACCTTGAGTAGCCTGCCATTCTGTGTAGGATTTATTATACAAATGTGAATCTAAAGTTTTAGTGGGGGTTGGGCTGGGGGTCACTGTGAGAGGTGGACTTGGAGAGTGGTGGCGGGGGGCCGGTGTGCAAGGATAGGGATTTTTTAGAACAGACTGAATTTATGTATCTATTTTGGAAAAATTACCTTTGAATTACATCAACATGGATCACATCTCTCTTTCTTTCTCCTTTTTTCTCTTTTTACTCTCTTCAACTCCTCTATTGAATAGGAATTACTTTCTTACAAATACAGATTTGTTTATGTACAATAGGTTATGGTTCATTTATGTTCATTTATTTAGCATGAGGTAAATAGGGTATAGTTTTGAGTGTTTGAACTAAATTGTTATGTGGACCTATTGTTCTTCTTTGATTTGTTTTAATTTGATTTGGTTTGATATTTTAGGAATGACCTGTCCAATATATATGTTGTTTGCCTGATCATTATTACGTTATGTGTGCAAGAATATAGTTGATTGTACGGGTCAGTAATGAATTCATGTAATATTAATAAAAGTGATTAGATGAGATAACATATATTGTAGTTGACTAAGATATTGCATACTTTAACTGAGTAATCCATTTTCTGTAATTGTTTGCTCTTATTTAAAAGAATAAAAATGTTAATGATAAAAAAAGGATAGGGCCCTTAGACATCACTGTGCTTAGGGCCCGTGGTAGTGTAAATCCAGCCCTGCCTGCTTGCTATAATGTTGCTGTACTGCTATTATTCTCGTCACAATTATTTCTTTGTTATCTTTGCCACTGTGTAAAAATGCTAAACATCTTTTGTTGTTCGTAATTGTCCCAGGTCACGCCTGAAAATAGGCATTTTATTGTCTAGTGCACCTACCTGGTAAATAAAAATTTAATAAATAGATAATCCTTGTAGGATGCACTTAAGGTCTGCTAAGCCATTGCTGTCAAGGACACAGGGCCTTGCGTCCTCAACACACCAGAAGCCCATCAGGATGTGTGTCCATCAGTGTGGAGGATCCCTAGGATGGCGCACTTTGCCGACTTCTCAGGACAGACAAGCTGTTGCCTGGTGCTGAGTCACACTGTAGTGGGATGCACTAAAGCAACTCAGTTGGAACACTGTTGGACTTCCTTAATTATTTATTTATTTATTTTTAGTCCGGGACTCCCAAGGGGCAAAAGCTACCGAGAGCCCTGCAGACAGAATGCATGATTTCACACCTGCCCAGTGGTGGGGCTGTAGAGTTATCACCAGCCACACTGGTGACCCAGGATAGAGAGCAGACCAGGGTTGCTGGGGATTGGCTGGTGGGGGAGAGGACACAGCGTCTATTGGACTGCTGTCTTCTCCTGGAAGGGAGGAAGGAAGGTTCACCAGCTCGCCGTTGACCGCCACCAGATGGAGTCCTGGCAGTAGTGCAAGTTAGAGGATGACACTAGGGAGGACTGCTGGTTTGATGCAGCGTTTATGCACCTCTACATGGCACATGCTGATGTCCATGCTGAAGAATTGGCCAGAGACCTGAGGATAAAACAAGAAAAATTGGCTGAGTGGGCTTAATGAAGCCCAGCCAGCCAGCTCCCAACTTGCACCGCCACCTCAGGATGCCGACCCTAATATCTGGATGAGAGTCTCAGTAGGTCCTTGGGGAACATTGGTTGCCAGTTGGGGGATGCAAGGTCAGGGATGGGACTAGTTCACTCAGGCCAGGGAGGATAAAAAAATGTCTGTGGTAAAAAGAATGCAGGATTTAAGGTTGTCACGTTGGCGCAGTGGTAGCCCTGTTGCTTGTGGCGCCAGTGACCCAGCTTCAGAAGCAAGCCCGAGTTGTTGGGGTCAGCTGGGGTGGGGGGGAGGATCAAGCATCCAAGAGGATGCTCTCTTCCTTGGAGAAGGGATCTCTGTGAGCTGTGCTGCTGTGCTGCCCCCTGGGTGGCCATAGGTGACAGCACAAGCAGAGCTATGTTGGGTGGGTGGGGCACCTCCCAACTGGGATGTCGGCATCCTAGCATGCTAATGTCCATTCACTCCTAGCCCACAAGGTGCCTGGGAAGGGAAACTGCAGCAAGGAAAATCAATTGACTACAGTGCAATGATGCCACCTCTCTCCTCACAGGCCCTGTATCATTCACTGGGTGCTGATCAGTATCCGAGCTAAGTTCCTTCTGGGCTTGGGGAACCCGGTAGGCTCTGCCATGGGGGCCAAACTATGAGGCTGTAAGGTGGAGAGCCCAGGCAGAGTGGGTGGTTAGGCTGGGGGGGGTCTGGGGGGCAGGTTGAGTGTGGGAGAGAAAGCATAGTAAATTAAAAAAGAATGCAGGATTTCAGACACACTCTTTTGTTTCTTATCTTGTGTATAATCAGTTGTGCTCATGTGCGAATTCCTAGGCTGTTCCATCCTGTGGCACCGAAGGGACGTATTGAATAATTTAGTAAATTGTTTCAAATAAAATCTTCCCTGTTTTTCTGGTAAAAATGTGTTTTGTTTCTTTTTTGTATTGATCCCTTTTTTTTGTTAATAATAAGCTTCACAGTCTTCACTCCAGACTTGCTCGTTATGACACTGTGTTAAGTCTGCTTCTTTTGTCTCCTAGATCCTGACTCCCCCATTTAATGTCCAGCCCCCCACCCTAGTTCTTCTAGAGCACGTGATTGCACAGTCTCGTCCAGGAGTGGTACGCGTGGCAGTCTACTCTGATATCTCACTAAGTGGCACCTCATAATTCATCTACAGGGGGTGATGCAGAGTGATGGGCTCTAACCCTCCCACTCCCATAAAGCAAATGCATTACCTCAGCGTTTCACACCCCAGGCCCCCACCATCCTGAGGATCTTTTTTGAGGGAATCTCTCTGGAGCCACACCTTTGTAACTGTAAGCCATCAGCATCACGGCCACTTGGAAACATTTGCCTAGCAGGATCTGCCCACGTTGATGTACGTCAGGTGCTGCCTTTACAATGGGTTGCTCCCATACCACCTTAATTCTAATTTCTCCCACCATCGACTTCATGTTAGACTGAGAAAATGCCTTTGTCACATTACGTCACTGAAGTTTCTTCTTCTGTCAGTGCCTTTTGCTATAACATACAGCTTGCTTTTGCCACCAAAGTCAGTGCAGCTGTCGCTGCTTACTGCTTTTCTACACTGCTCATTGTTGTGAAAAATCGTGAGGACTGCTTCTGGGCCTGCTTCTGTGCCAAGTTTCCCTGCTGCTTTACCAGTATCTCCGTCTTTGGTCTCTCTCTTAAAAAACAGCATTGTTATTGCAAGATCTTGCTTTTCTTCACTGTTTCTGCCATTGCCTGACTGTCCAGCTTCTGTTGCTGCTGTTCTCCTTCTGGGTTCTAGTGATAGCCCTTTGGGTTCCTCTTGTGGGGAGGTTCTGTCCTTGGCCTCCGTTGGCTCTCTGACCGTCTTTATCATGCCAAGGTCAGTTGCTGGCGCTGTGCTTGGATCCTTATGCTGCCCCTCAGCTGTCTGCTTGCTGGTCTGCCTAGCTACACCTTGTCAATGCTGCTGCGATACTATTGGCTTTTCTTTGCTGTTGTTCTAGTCATCCTAATGCTGGCCTGTAGCTCTCTGCTTGTTAGTTGTCACCTGGCTATGCCTCGTCAGTCTTCCTGCTGGAGTTTTCTCTCTCTTAAGCTGGCTTCCTTACACATGGGCTGTACCTCCTGATGCAGATAGGAAGGCAGGAATTTGATCTCTACAGCAGGAGATATCGAGTCCTCCACTTTCTGTTACCATCAGTTTACTTCCTGCCTTCAGACTGACAGGTACTCTGCAAGCAGAGCTTTGTCACCATGTGGCAGAGCTGAAGACAGCAGACTGTAAGTCAAACAATTTCATTATTCATTTGGATTTAGAGGAATAGTAGCTGTGTTACAGCACTCTGTGTGGGTTCCAGTCTCAGCCTTGCAAGCTGCGCAGACTGGCCCCATTTCACCGCTGTGTTTTTTTCCCGCAATTTTAGACTCAACCCTGCAGTGCATTAGGACAGGAATCCAGGGGCAGAAACATCTTCTAGTGCCAGTTTCGGCGAGTGGGGGAATAAAAACAGCACCAGAGTGCTTAAACAGGCTCTATCCCCTCGCTGATGGCAGCCCCGTGTGTTTTCCATTGATGGCTGGCGCTTTGGTCCCCTCAGCTGCTCGTCGACGGTGAACCTGCTGTACTAATACAGCCACTCATCGACATTCAGTGTTCTCTCATCGACGAACGCTGCAGTGCAGGAGAAGCTCTAATCTGGACCAGTTTTCGGCGATTGGGGGGATAAAAACAGCACCGGAGTGTTTATTCAGGATCTATCCCCTCGCTGATGGCAGACCCTGTATGTTTTCCGTCGACGTCTGGCATTCTGTTCTCCTCAGCCGCTCGTCGACTATGGGCCTGCTCTGCTCATACAGCTGCTCGTCAACGTTCAGTGTACTGTCGTCGATGAGTGCTGCAATGCATTAGTAGCGCTACTTGGGACCAACGGAGGTTCCACAGCGTTGGGCAGGCCCCCCTCCCAAGAACAACATTAAAGGACAAGATTGATTTTAAAGAATCAATAAAATTACTGTTTATGGCAAAGGAAAAAAAATAGGGAGCAGCTCAGTATTTTGCCCTTAAAGGGCCAGCAGCAATTCATGCAACTTCAACAGCATAGCCAGGAAAACTCCAGGGGATGGAGTATGCTGAATAAGAGAGGAGTAGGACCATTTGCGTCATGGTGTCAGACAAACCTTCCAGGGGCAGAAAATGCCAGCACTACAGGGGGATTCGTCCCTGCCTCCAATCACATTTGCTGGGTCGCTTTGCCTAATATGTGAGAAGGCAGCATCTGCGAACGTCGAGGACTCGAAGGAGGCAGCCCCTTTCTCAGCTCAGACTGATAGCCAATCGACAGACAGGTCTGAGAGAGCAACAACCAACAGGTCTGAGAGAGCAGCAGCGGCCACCAGGAGACCCGGCAGTCCACAGCCCCCTCTCTGGCCCCAGACCTTATCAACAGGTGAAATAGGGCCTTTGCTCTGGACACTGCATGCTTCACTGGCAACCTCCGGGGTCACCAGATGTGGGACCTCACAAGAAGGCAAAAGAAAGAGGACCCCATCCGAAGAGTGGCAGTTGTCCTCACATCACTATGATAAAAAGAAAAAATTCCTTACACCAGAGGAGAAAGAAAAGATCTCGGTCTCAAAGTAGATCTAGGGGCACTAATAAGGGAAAGTGTCACAGGGAGCATTCCCTGGACTCCTCAGATTCCAGTTCATCTCCCCCCAGAGAGAGGGAGCTAGTGGGCTCATCAGACTCGGACGACTCACCGTCCAGAATCTTTGACCTGGAGGGCCTAGACTTTTCATAAAAAAGGGTCATAGCTAAGATTCACCTCGGATCTTCCCTGGTGGCTCCCACCCAGCCGAAACAGGCTTTTCGCCTGGCAGCTGCCGCCAAACCAGCCACAGCCTTCCCTATTCCTCCAGCCATAAAGTATTTGCTAAAGGAGGAATGGCAAGGTCCAGAACGCACCTATCCAGTGGCCCAGCAGATCTGTAAGCTTCTCAAGTTTGACAAGAAGCAATGTAAAAAGTTGTTAGACTGCCCCAGAATCGACCCTCTGATTTCAAACCTAACCAAGAAGCCGATAATCCCAGCCAAAGGAGGGGCTTCTCTCAGGGACGCGGTGGACAGAAAAGTGGATGCCTCATTCAAGTAGGCCTTCCAAGCATCAGCAACGTCTCTCAAGGTGGCAACCACCAGTCTTTTTTCGACCAGAGCCGCTCTGTCCTGGGGCTCGGATTTAGCCTTTCAGTTCTCTGTGGACCCAGAGAAGAACACACCTATTTTTCATCAGCTGTAGTTAATGGGTTTGGCTTAGGCTTATGCAGCAGATGTGTATGAGGAGGCGGTCAGGTGCGCCTCTCGGACCATGTTTTATCAAACCTCGACTTGCTGGAACCTCTGGCTTCGGGTATGGCAAGCAGTCACCTCTTTAAAGAGCCAGTTGGTTAACGCACCCTATGAAGGTAATTTCCTGTTTGGTTCAGCCCTGAAGGAGGCGGTGAAGGATTCCAGGTAAATGCCTAAGGTGCATATGCCACAATCAAGAGGCTGGGGCCAATTCTTGTCCTCAGGCCCCAGACGCATTTTTCGTGACCAAGGTTACAACAAGGGTCAAAACACTAACTTCTTGAGGAAAAAGAACATGCTGTCCGGGCCCATCATCGAGTAGGGGCAGACTTTCAAAATTTTCTCGAGGAATGGATCCAAACCAAGTCAGACAGAGAGGTCCTAGACATCATCAGCAAGGGTTACCTAATACAAACCCTCACCACCTCATGTGATGCCCTCCCCTATCTCTGGCAACCCATCCAAAAGACAGACAATGTTACAGGCCATTACAGACCTTCTGCAAGCAGGGGCTATTGAGCAAGTTTCCCCCACAGAGATCAATCGGGGGGTCTACTCCCTAGTCTTCATTGTGCCAAAACGCACAGTGGGATTCAAGCCAAGGTAAAGCAATTCTAATCCCTGGCCAAGGCCTTTTCGCTCATGGCTCCAGCTTCTTATTAATCTGTGAAGGCAACCACCTCTAAACTTCAAGATCTTCCTGGACCTTCTCCATCAAGGTCCGGTTCTGCATCCCAATTTGAACAACCTGTCTCTCTTGGCCTGGAGATTGAACGGGAAACTTTCAAAGAGCTAGACTACACAGCTCCTGTTATTGAAATGATGGTGAACTCATGTCGCCCCTCTTCCTCTAAAGTATATTATAGAATCTGGAAGAAATTCTTGTTCTGATTTCAGTCCAAACACATACAGAACTATCCAATATAATCACCTGTACTAGTGCAGTTCATTTAAGATGGGTTTGACAGAGGACTGCAACCAGCCACCTTACAAGTTCAGGTTTCCGAGCTGGGGACGCTCTTGTTGGTGGATTCAGGGGAATCACTGGGCTCGCATCCCCATGTGTGGAGGTTTCTAAGGGCAGCAACATTAAAACGCCCTCCAATCAAGCCAATAGAACCACTTTGGAGTCTTAATCTGGTTCTCAAGGCTGTGACCAAGGCTCCTTTAGAGCCTCCAAAGGAGACATCCCTCAGGCATCTCAGAATGAAGGTTGCCTTTTATCGTAGCTATTACTTCAGCCAGGGGAATCAGCGAACTAGGAGCATTGCCCACCAAAGAGCCGTACACTGTCTTTCATCAGGCTCTGTGGTACTCTGAACAGATCCAGGTTTTTTGCCAAAAGTTATGTCTCCCTTCCATTACAACCAAGAGTTGATTCTACCTTCCTTCTAACCACACCAAACAAAAAAAAATATGAAAAGGAAAGGGAATTTCACATGCTAGATCCGAGAAGAGCGGCGAAAGTGTATTAACAGAATGGATTCTGTTCGCAAAACTTCAAGTTTGCTCATTCTAGCTACAGGTAAAAATATGAGTAAAAAGGCTTTGAAAGACTCTATAGCCAGAGGGATCCATTCTGTAATTATCACGGCTTATGATCAGGCTGGAGTAACTTTGCCTGGCCCAGTGAGAGCTCATTACACCAGAGCTATGGCAACCTCATGGGTGGATTTCAGAGAAGCATTTCCAGCAAACCTATGCAGGGCGGCCACATGGTCGTCATTTCCACATTTACAAATTTTACAAACTGGTTGTGATGTCCTTGGCGGAGGCATCCCTTGATCGCTGAGTGCTTCAAGTGGTGGTGGACCCTTAAGGGCACTTGACAGTCTCTGGGGATGTACTGCCTTTGTATATCCCATGTGTAAGGAAGCCCAGAGACCAGCTTAGGGGAGAGAAATCGAAATTTAAATACCTGTAAATTTTCTTTGTCCAACGGCTGGTCTCCGGTCTTCTACTTCCCTCCCAGAATGTACATAGTTGGCCATTTGGCCATGTATACCTTAATTTTCTTGTTTTTGTTTCCAAGTTCATGTAGTAATACCACATTTGGACTGCTTTTGGAAGGACTGATGGAAACAGGAAGTGGAGGGCTGGATAACCCCAGCTGCAGAGATCAAGTTCCTGCCTTCCTATCTGCATCAGGAGGTACAGCCCATGTGTAAGGAAGCCCAAAGACCAGCTGTCGGAGAAAGAAAATTTAGAGGTATTTAAATTTTGATTTTGGCTCTGTTCTCCATGTCACTTCAGAGACCATTGATGTTGACTTCTTCATTATTGGCTTCTGCCATTCCGGCTGTCATTATGACACCATGGTCAGTTGATGGCTCTTTACCCAAGTCCTTATGCTGCATCATTGATCTCTGCTTGCCTATCATTTCCTGGCTTCACTTTGTGGACACTTGTTCTGCAGATTTTAGCTCTGATTTCTGTCTTGCACTAGGGCCTTTGGCCTTCAGTGCCATCACCATGCTAGTCATCTGCTCCTGCCACCCCATTTGTCACACTGCGGTCAGCTGCTAACTCTGTACTCACAGTCTTATATTGCCCAGCACCTCTCTGTTCGCCTGGCTTTGCCTCTTCATCAAAACTGTTGCTGTCCGAACCATTGAGGTTCTTGCTGTTGACTACATTTGTATCACTTTGAATCTCCCGATAATGCTTCTGTCAGTTACAGGTCCAGACTTCGAGCCCATATACTGTCCTGCAGCTCCTTGCTCGCAGTTTTTTGTCTGGTCTCCTTTAGCGCTATTCTTATTAACTTTTTCAGCTCTTCTCTGTGTTACTCAAGAGACTAAGCCGGCTTTGCTGCTGTCACTTGTGTTGGCTTCACGACTGTGCTGGTTCGCAGTACTTGTTATCATCTGCATTCCCCTTGTCAGCACTGCTTCTGCTGTTTTGACATGGGGTGGCCTGTGGTTTCCTGAGTGATGGCAGACTTTGGCCATCCTTGGGACAACTTTCTGCTGGCCTGATTGTTATTTGGGTGGACAGGCCTTAATGCTGGTTTTTTTTTTCTCTATCTGTGGGTTGCTTTTGAACCTGCTGCCTGCCTTGCATTCGTCAGTCTTTTTTTTTTTTTAATTCAGTATTTTATCTCCTGTTACCCCCCAACATGCCCCCTTCTGGACCTGTCCAAACAGGACCTGAAGCTGCCCAGTCACTGGTGTGGGGCCTGTGAAAACAGGACTGTCATCCAGCCATGTTTGGGATTTTCGGCGTCGCGTGCCTCCAGAGTTAAACTGTCCATTCAATGGTGTTTCTTCCGGTTGGCACCATTGTTGTGTATCTGTTTACGTGATGCTCGCACTCAGGTTGCAGAGTTAAACTTTGGAGGCAAGCAACTCCGAAAATAAGTGATGGATCCATTTTTCATCTTAGTGACTGCACACTGCTTCTCCTTGGCAAACAGAATACCAAAAAATTTGACTTCAGAAATATATGGAGACGCTGTGACAGATGTTTGTATTTCGACTCTCACAGCATTCCACTAACTTACATATCCTGTGCTGAGAGCGAGCGGTCCTGGCTGCCCTGAGCTCTGTTCTCCAGCTTGCCTCTTCACGTCATCAGGGGAATAAAACTCTGGGTAGCACAGGCATTGTGGGTAAACATGGCGCAAGCACAGGAAAAAAGGGACTATAATATTAAAAATTTATGTCTTTATTGCTGAGGTTATATGTAGGTCAAAATGAAGACGTATGACTTGGGGAGCTGTAAAGCAACAACATCAGACCCACAGAGATGGCACCTCCACTTTAAGTTGTGTGGCGTCTCCACCCAGAGAAAAGGTTTAAGTGGGCCTGGTGTAAGTATGATACAAACCGCTGGGAGGCAGTAGCTGCCTGCTTCCCGCTGTGTCCTGTTAAAAGAGCAACTCAATAACAGCAAGTGAAAAATAGCGAATGTGGCAAAGTGGTCATTACAGCACTTGGTATTTGAGCGATGTAGGTAGTATCATTCAGTGAGGCCGAGCACTGTAAGTTTGTGACTATGTGCTGCTTCACCATCCTGGCAGTGTGGCTTAGAGGTTAGAGTGACAGTCTGTGAAGGGTGTTGGTAAGTCTGTCTGACCCGGTTTGAGTCCAGGGTCAGGGGTCAAAATTGGCACCGCCCACTAGTCAAATGCTGACAGATTTTGTATCGGGCTAGTAAGATTTTCATTTAAGTAGCTGTGCGGCCTTGAACTGGAGAAGGCAACACTTCAGTACGTATGCCAACTGGGCCAGTGGAAATGTCTGTGGGGCCAACAGATTTTCCCAGTCACTAGCCCTGCTGGCTAGTGGCTGCAAAACGTAATTTCGACCCCCGCAGGGTGTTGTGTTCCTTTTTTTTTTTTTTTTGGCATCACACCCCTCCTGACTTTGTCCCCTTTCCTGAGTTGCAACACCCCCAGGTGAAGATATTTAGTCTACCCCTCCTGACCCCCGCCAGAAGTGTCATTTTCCTGCTTGCATTGATGATTTTCGTGGTTTGGAGTGCAAGCTGTTAGTGCTGCTTGCTGTTTTTGTTGGCGCTGATGTTTGTGCGCTGTTGTTGTCTTCACAATTTTTGCTGCGCAGTTCTGACATAGTAGCCTTCCCTGCAGGATCACATTACTTGTGACTCAACACAGTGCAGCAACAGTCCCCAGAAAGATGCACTAAGACAGTAAATATAAACAAAATAACAAGGACTTTATTAGGGTAATCTCTCAGGCCCTGTAAGGAAAAAAATGGGGTTATGCAGTGCAGTAGTACAGTATAGTCCTATGTTGGCTCTCTGGTGCTCGTCCAGGCCTGGCCTACAACACAAGGGCTTCTCATGTGTTGCCTTGCTAGGCACAGCCAAATACTACATGTAATCTGGGCTGTGCTTTCACTGCCCTTCTAGGCTTAGCCTGCTATGCAGTAGCCAGTCCAAACCACACAACGCACAGTACTTGCTTTTGCCCAGCTGTACCAGTGAGCAGTACCCTCTTCCCACTGGTACCAGTGTATAAACCCTACAGTTATTAATAGGCAGCTCTGGTGTTTCACTGGGTACCCAGCCATGGAAAATTTGTAAGCCTGATAAAGTTGCACATGTAGGCTGGCAGAGGTGCACTTGTATTAAATAAGCAGTGCTTTCTTGCATACAAACTCCAAACCCAAGTGCTTTTAAATCCAAAAGGTTTTTTTTGGAAATAATGGCTAGGTAGCTTGGTCCATTAAATGATTTCCCACGCAGCTGTGAAGCAGAGATGCAGGGTACGTGCTAATTTACTCACTGTTCTTCCAGAGCAGAGAATCGATGGACAGGGCCGATGGTGCAGTTGAGCGAGTCTCTCTCTCTAGCTGGTTTTGCTCTCTGTCTCTCTCCCCTCCTGTCTTGAAGCCTCTAGTGTTGGCCGGCAAATTCAGGCCACTCCTGACTTCTGCATTCAGCACATGGATCTTCCTGCCACACAGGACAGCTCAGCCTTTGAAACCTGATAATCATAAGACCAACACACTGCGTCCTGACATCCTAGCTGCCCTAGTGTTTTGCGACTACCAGCACTAAGTGGTACTGAGTGAGTGGCTTTCCAGACTAGCTGCAGTCTTAGGCTTTTCAGGGCTGAAGCACAGCAAACTCTCGCAAAGTACAGCTGTAGCCTTCAGCCTGAGGTCGTGCTGAGCTAGCACTCATTTACCTCTTTTTGTGTCAGCAGATCTGCTTCTGTCCCTCCTTTCAGTCAATTTCTCAGGCAGCTACGTTGTGTGTCTCCTTCCTCTGCTCCACGCAGGCACCAGTCTGCTTCTCACCGCAGTCACATGCTGACAGACACAGCTTGGGTGCAGTCCCTTCTGCTCAGTGATGAATGTCGGCTCATGATTGGTTCATCTGGGCTGTTAGTCACTGCAGGCAGTACTAGAGGGCTGACAGTTCATCCAAGATTGACCACAAATTTACCCTAGGATTCATATAGTCCTCCTGTGTCCCAGGAACTCCTTGTGGCTCCCTCTCAAGGTTCTACAACCTGATTGGCTGTAGTGTAACCCCCGTTGTCCTGATGATGGAGATCAGGGTGCACTAAGATGGCGATGCCCCTTCTGTAATCCTGAGTAGCACTAGCCCTAAATCTTTATTTTATAAAAGACTCCTGCCCGTAAACAGTCAGTCAGTGCCCATTTTGCAGTTGCACACAATTGTGCTTGCAGTGCGGTTTGTTCAGAACAGTCAGCAGGAAATCCATGTTGCCATCAGGAATACTGATGCACTAAGTTGGTCAGCAGCAGCAGAGCTGCCTTTGATGTGCAACGATGAGCCATTGTTTCGTGCTGGCTCAGGAGGCACCAGAGAAACCCTGCTGCTGCTCCTTCAGCTCTCCTCCTCTCCTGCATCTCTTCACAGGCCCCCCTGCCACAGAGTCCATGGCTTTGGAGGCTGGAGAAAGTAGGAACTACTGCCAGTGGCAGTCACCCTCTGAAGAGCTAGGTAAATCCCCAAACCCTGGGGGAGGCTACTTATTTTTTAGGGGCTCCCAGCAAAGTCACTGCTTATGGGGAACTCCTACCCATTCCACCATTCCAGAGAAATCTCTACCCATTTTGATTGGCTGGACTGTACCGACAGGAAAGTTTGTGACATTATGATGTCATTTTGGATGTTTCCACCCATTCTAGTGATGTCCCTTTTGTATTGTCTGAAGCAGTCTCACTGGAAGAAATTACAACATGTAAAATTTAAAGGTTAACTTGCGCTAATTGTGGGTGATGCCTCCAGTGAGTGGAGCTCCCCCAGAGCCACAGGAATTCTGGGTGATTAGGACTGACTCTGAGCAGAATCTGATGGGGTAGCCTGGGTTATGTTGGTCTGCGGAGAGGTTTACAGTGTCCCTTTACATGAGAGAAAGGGAAGAAGATCAGTACCCTTAATCAGCTGCAGATGGAAAACTGCTTAACGCGCAACATGTCTGACTCTCACCCAGTCATATTTCACTGTCAGATCATAGGCTCAGCATGGAGGAGCTTTATGCCAGTTTACTAAATGGGCAGAGTAAAACTTAATTTAATCGCAATCACAGAAGTGGAGCCATTCATCAAACTGCTATCTGAAATTTACTGGCTAAAATATTACAGGATATTTTATTACGCTTAATATAGTGTGACAGCTTAACTACAGTTGAATATACTCCCTTTGGAAGCACTTGTGAAATTGCTCAGAAAGTGGCACAGTGGGAATGACCCTTTATCACAGTGGCTGGGCAGCTGTTTGCCATGCCAAGGATCCAGGTTTGTGCCTTGAGCCAAGTCACTGCTGTGGGCTGCAGGGGTCTGAAGTCACTTTCTGCTTCTAGGAAGAGAGGGCAGGTCGGTCTTGTCTGTCACTACCCCCCGATTGCCTTTGGTGAGTGTGACCGCAGTACTTTGAAGGGTGGGTAAGGATGCCGATAATTTTTGTGTTTTTGAGAGGGGGTGAGGGAGCCTTACATTCACATCCTTGGGGAAGAGGGGAACTAGAAAAAAGGACTCTCATGGGTTCTAGAGCAGAGCTACAGGCTGGTCACAGCTGGAAAGTACTTCTAAGGGCTGCACAGTCTGGCTTGGGGATGGTGGCGTCTGGGTTCTGGTGTGGCAGCAACTCCTCATGGTAAAACATGGAGCCTGCTCCCTTGCGGGGGGGGGGGTACTCGGGCAGACTGCGCTTTGATTTTTGAGGCTGATAGAGGCATGGCCTGATGTCAATGGAAATCTGAAGGAGGAAAAAATGGGACTTAAAAATTATACCACTGTCGTGCTGACTTCTGACGGTTTCTTCACACTTCATGTTGTGCATCCCCCCACAGTGAAGGGAGATGGGGACTAGGGGATGATGGGGGCTGGGGTGGTCGTGACGTGACAGTGGTACAACCCTAGGTTGAAGGATGGGGGGGTGCTATGGCTGTAAATGACAGTTGAAGTATTCTTGAGCTCTGCTGGCTTCACTGAATTAGTTCTCCAGAGGGGAACACCCCTGAAAGCCCCACCACAAGAGTAATGCCGTGGAGGCTCACTGTGCAGGTAAGAGGCTGTTGTGGCTGGGATGTTATCTGGGGGCTGGAGGAGGAGGCTAGTACGCATGTAATTACCATGATCAAAAAGGGAGGGATACAGAATTTCTTCTTTAGGGTAGAAATTCTAACTCACTGAGGTTTTTATTAAAATATATTTATTTGGATTCTCTAAAAACACGTGCAGCAGACACAAAAACAGCATGAATTACAGACCACCACATACAACAAGAACTGCAGAGATTATTTTCTAAATAACAGCGACAGTACTAATGAGAATGAGAGTCAGGGCACCACTCCTGCTATGAGGAGGGGGTGGGGGATGGGTAACCTGTTGTGTAGCACCCAGTAAGAGGGGAAACCGTCTACAGGACTGAAAAACATTCAGAATACTCTGCCAAGGAAGTATGTGGGAGTGCTTCCCCAACATGGCAAAGAAGATATGCATTTAAGACAACACAAAAAACAGATGATGGATCGTTGACCTTGTATTTAAAGAACTGCTCTGAAAGTGCAATCCTTTATTCCCAGTAGAAGCTGTTTTTTTATGTTTGCCTGCACGCATGCACAAAGTGAACATATTGTCACTGTAGTGTAGGGGCTGTGTAGGTGTGTACTTTATAAGCCAATGAATGTAGAAATGCAGGAGGCATGCCCCTCAAGCCAGTATTTACAGTGTTCCTCTGGCTGATGTGTGTAAACTTCTTGCAGTTCAAAGGAGAAAGCCTCACCAGTCATGTTGGTTTTTGCCCATTAGCAGCTAGCAGACATCATCAGGCTTTGAAAATTAACATCACGCCTCACATTGTGTGTATGTGTGTGTGTGTGTGTTTTTAGTGTTTCCCCCAGTTCCAGACAGGAAGTACCTATTTGAAAGCACTAATTTAGTTTATTCATTTAGTAGAGCACTCTGTTTCATTGCGACTCTTGGCACTGTGTAGATGGTCAAGTTCTATAAAAACTAAAATATTCAATAAAAATACAGTATTAAAATTAAACATTAAATGGAGGGAAATGCTTTATTAGGTAAAAAGGTCTTTAGGTCCCTTTTGAAGGCACTGACCGATGGGGCCTCTCTGAGCAAACGAGGCAGTGAATTCCACAGGGTCAGCACCACAAAATAAAAAGCCCGGGTGCCTGATGACTTTAAATGGACCCTGGGACTCGCTGGGAGGCCCTCATGGGCTGACCAGAGTGGGTGAGATAGGCAGTAAAGTTGTAGGAGGTCTAGTAGTTAACTGGTCCCCAGTCCATGTAGGGCTTTATAGGTCAGCAACCTAACCTTGAAGATGATCCGCCACCTAACACGAAGCCAGAGCAGGGAGCGTAGCAGAGGCATAATGTGACATGACCTTGAAAGTCCAGTCAACAGCCTGGTTGCTGCATTCCTTACTAGCTATAGGCGATGAAGATCAACCCCCGATAGCCCTAGGTAAAGGGCATTACAGTAATTAAGCTGTGACATCACAAAGGCATGAACTAATGATGGCAGATCACCCAAGGGAATCAGGTGTTTAATTCTGGCAATGTTTCTAGGATGGTAAAAAGCACTCTGGACCACATCCAACACCTGAAATTCAAGTGTCAGGCTCTATCCAGCACAACGCCAACATTCCTCACCTTAACAGAGGTTAGCAGCTGGGAATCTCCGAGCCTAAGGCCGGTGACTTGACCAGCCTGCACGCTAACCCTCTGGCGACCAGATTCCGCCACTGGTACTTCTGTCTTGTCTGGATTCAACTTCAACCAGTTGACCCTCATCCAGTCTTGGATTTTAGCAAGGCACTGATTGAAAACCGAGACTACATCCTGTTGTTCGGGTGCAAAAAACAGGTACAACTGAATATCATTAGCATAGCAATGAAAACTCCGCCCGTACCGCCTTATAATGTCCCCTAGTGGCAGCATGTGCACCATAAACAACATGGGGGACAAAATGGAACCCTGCGTAACCCCACATGGCAGGGGCAGTGGTTTGGAGGAAAAGGCGACCAATACCACCCTCTGCATCCTGCCAGTGAGAAAAGAATGGAACCAGCTGAGGACTGTACCAGACAGTCTACAACAGACCCGTAGGCGATCCAAGAGCACCCCATGGTCTACAGTGTCAAACGCAGCCAAGAGATCGAAGAAAATAAGAATGTAACTCTCTCCTCTCTCTCTTGCCACTACCCGAACCTCAGTACTGTGTCTTTTCTGAAAACCTAACTGAAGAGGGTCATAGATGTCATAGGTTGATAAATGGGCCTCCAGTT
The DNA here is from genome assembly GCA_016271365.2 of Neoceratodus forsteri. Taxonomy (NCBI): domain Eukaryota; kingdom Metazoa; phylum Chordata; order Ceratodontiformes; family Ceratodontidae; genus Neoceratodus; species Neoceratodus forsteri. The sequence continues at coordinate 877,039,579 of CM028130.1, forward strand.
GTAGAACCACCACCTACTCAATAACCTTCCCCAAAAAGGGAAGGTTAGAGATAGGTCTGTAGTTCGCTAGGCAGTCCAGGTCTAGTGATGGTTTCTTCAAGAGGGGCTCACCACTGCCTCCTTCAGAGGCTCGAGAAAGACCCCCTCACTAAAGAACACCTGACTATCCCAGCCAGGTCCTGGCCGATGGATTCAACGCACCCTACAAGAAGGCATATCGGACCCGGATCCAAACTACAAAAAGTAGGCCTCAACTCCCAGATAACCCTCACGACATCCACGACTGCCAGCTGGTCAAAATCAGACCAGACGGAGTGGCCATATCAGTCACCAGCTCGCCACTGCATGCCCCCATAGAGGGCTCCAACTGGATCCCATATCTGATGGAGGAAATCTTATCAGCAAAAAAAAACAGAGCAAACTCATCACACTGAGAGTGTGACAAAGCTCTAATGGACTGAAGACAAGCCAGATTACACAGCCTGTCAACTGTCCGGAAGAGCTGAGCTGGTCTGTTGACTGCTGCAGCAATCTCCTTGGACTGGAACTCTGCCTTCTTATAGGAGATTGCTGGTTGATACTCTCTGTAGTGAGACATCAAAATAAGCTTATTCTCACCAGACTGGGATCTCTGCCAGTGCTGCTCCAACCTTTGGCCCTTCTTCTTCAACTCCCTGAGAGTCCCATCAAACTGAGGGGATCTCAAGTGTGAAGTGAGGGGCCGAACATGAACCAATGCAATCGAGTTGAGGGTGTCGGTGACAGCTCTATTATAGGTCGACACCAGCTCCCTCGGCTCATCACAAGCACTCATCACACCTGACAGGTCCAGCACCACTGTAAGACTCTCCAAGGTCAAACCCCTTAAAGGGCAGTACTGGACCACCTCCATAGGGAAGGGGAGGGTCTGTTGGGGGGGGGAATTGAATGAGAACTTCACAGTATAGTGATCCAACCAGACGACTGGTTCCACCACAAGGTCAGTGATCTCCAGTCCCAGTGAAAAGACAAGGTCTGAAGAGTGGCTATGTACATGGGTTGCAGAGGTAACCACCTGTGTGAGGCCCAGTGATTGCATTAACTGGAGGTAGTCCTGTCCAGATGGCGAGAATTTGTCGTGGGCCCAGGCATTGAAGTCACCCAGAATAATCAATCCATCTGGTCGACTCCAACACCAGTCCGACAACGAAGTCTGCGACTTCCTGCAGGAATTCCCTCTCATGTGCCTGGGGGATGGTAAATAAGAAGGATCCTGCAAACTACACCTGCAAGTCCCTGAACGGCCACACATTCAAAAGACTTTGCTGTTCCCACTGTGAGAGCCGGGAAGTTCAAGCTCGACTTAAAATAAATCACCACACTTCCACCCCTACAATCCTTTCTCGGGCAGTGAATCACCAGGAACCCAGCAGGAACCGCCAATTCCAGCTAAACAGAGTTGAGGGGAAAAACAGCATGCAGAATGCAACTGTAGTAGCTTGAAATTAATTTAACAGCATGTCAGTAATGAACAGAAACTCCAGCAATAGTTGATTTAAATTACAAGTTGTGTTGCCTTTAAAGAGCTCCTGAAACCAGTTGGATAACTGAAAAATGTGAGCTTCAGTTTATAGTTCAAATATTTTTTACAATTTTTTTTTCTCATATTGACTTTATTCTCCTCCCCCTCTCCCAATGGCTCCCTTTTGCTGTTGAATTCTAGATCCTTCACCTCACCTCCAGGACTTACCCCATCTACTTTCTTATCTTGTTGTGTGAGTGGGTGCCATGGATGGTGGTGGTGCGTACACTTCAGTGTCACCGCATCTTCCTACGGTCAGGGGTTCTTTTCCACCTGTTACTCCCCTTGAACCAGAGCCAACTATGTGGAATGGCACACACGTAGACTGCGAAGATGGTACATGCTGTAAGCGCCTGTCTGTGACTTGCAATTCTAGTGACTGCTGCTGTGCCACCTACCTTCCACGAGGTACCAGCCAAGCAGCAGTATACACTGTCCACCCACCCCGAAGGAGGAGATTGATGGGACGCTAAATCCTTCATCTGCCAGACCCTGAGTGTCATTGGTCTATTCCTGAATCCAGGTCACTGATCTGGCGGGAGCTGAGACATCCAGCATCTCAGACATCCATGTCACTGACTTGGCTACAAGTTTACTGTAGCTCAGAATACAGATTTCCTTACACAGTATTGTCTGTGGCCCTGAGGGAGGCTGAACCTGCAACCCACTGTTTTACGGTTCTGTGCATTTACCCTCTGTACCATTCAGCCAGAACTATATTTTTGTAATTATCTCCTCTGTTTCTTTGTTAATGAGGGAAGTGACATTAAAACAAGATTACTGTCTCTTGGACTTCATTAGCTTTAGCTGCTTCTCTACTCATGGCATTATAATACCCTGTTTATGACATCGTACTTTTCGCCACAGCAACAGATTGGGATATCATAAACCGAATTGTGACTGCAGACATAGAAAATAGGGCAGAGATCCTGTTTCCATGCAAATGTCCTTAGTAATAAACAAATAAGGGCAAAAATTACAAAAAAAGGTGAAATATATGGTAAATTGTGTTTAGATATTATATTTTTCATAGATGTCCCAACAACATCAGGGGTTCTTTAAAGTCTTGTTATACTGCAAGGAAACATTCAGCATTGACAAATGCTTATTAAATACTGGTTCAAATTCTGTTATTGTTCTAGCTGTAAAGGCTTTTTAGTTATCCCAGTGGGTGTTTCTGATTTACATGCTGCTGGTAAGGACCATTTGATTGATTTCATACAGCATTTTAGCATGCACCTGCTTCAGGTGTTTGAACCCGGCACCCAGTACCAGCCACCACCACCACCATCCCCCCACCCGCCATCATGCTGGCAGGGAATCCGCTTGGGGAGAGACCTGAGGGCATTGGTGCTGTCATTAATGGTGACCAGTGCACATATTTTTGTAAGTTTTACTCCTTTGCTGTCCCCGCTCTCCAGGCGTCAGGCACAGGACGCATGTCTCCACACACGTCTCCTTGGATGCACACGGTGACATCCTGCTTGAGCGATATACAGTACTGCCTTGGCCCACTGCAGGGAGTCGCTGTGGTACCAGACCTGAATGCCTCCCTCTCCTGACTGAGAGCGATGCTGCATGGGCTTACTTCCCTAGTCCCCGACCCGGTGTCCTAAATCTGCTCCAGAACATGAGTTGCCGGCATAGAAGCGCCGTGGGCCATTGAGTCGCTCTGGTAAGGACCATTTTAGAACTCTATGATGTAGTTTATGTCCTTGCTCTTCTGCTGTTTTATTTATTAATTTATTTATTCAATCTCTGATTACAAAATACCTTTGAGCGCAAAGCAGCTCATTTATAAGGGTTCCACGTCAGTGGGGAGGGTTACAAACAGACCTAGGAGGAACTAACAATTGAGTTTCCGCACCAGGTCATAATGTCACACGCTTAATAGTGTACGGCATTATGGCGAAACCCAGACCTGTGCGCACTCCTAGTTGGACCCTCCCCGGAGTTGGACTCTTTAGTGGGAGGGTCTGGGGTGCAGCCCCCGTAATGAGAGTGGGGCAGAGCCCCCACAGAACAATAAATTACAGGAAATCGTGGCACTACAGTTAAATGTCGGCATCTCGTCAAACATAATGACCCCTGCCTTGAGTTTCTAACATAACAGTAACAAAGTGTAATACATCATAGATAATCAGCACTATTTAAAATAAGATAAAGGATGGAAGTAAATAAAGGGAAGAAGAAAGGGAGTAGAATTTTAAGACTCAGGAAATGGGTAGCAGCCAAGAGATTTGTCAATGTTACTGTTGGAGTAAGCAGGATGTAGGGAGGGAGAACAAGGGAGGGGGAGGGTTATAAGACCAAGAGAAAGAGGTAGCAGTTAGGGGCCTTGTCAGTTTATCTGATGGTGTTATCAGGGTGGGGGGGGTGAGCATGGATGCACTCAAAGGAGTGTTAGGGATGAGGACAGGCACACCTTTAATTAGGTGGTACAATTGCAGGAGCTTTCAGATATGAGATGCTGATGGAGCGTATGCTTAAACTGGCCAAGTCTGGGTAGATTAATTAATTCGCTGTGCAATCCATTGAATCAGAGTGGAGCCCTATAAGAAAAGGATTGCTGGCATTGAGTTGTCTGGCATTTAGGGACAAGAAGGAGTTGGGTGGTTGAGGTGCGAGTATACTGGGTCCTGTGAAATTGTTTCAGAAGGTTTCCCACCCACGGAGCAAGGAGTGCTTTTTTGGTTAGTAGACATGTTTGTATTTGATCCTACAACTTAGTTCAAGCCATTCAGTTTGAGCACATAGCTCACATGTGTGAGTGGGACGTGCAGCACCCGTGAGAATTCTACACACCTTGTTTAGTGCGACAGTTAGCCTTCTGAGTGAGGTAGCGGTAGCAGACCCATATATAACCAAGCCATAATCGATGATTGACAGCACAGAACTGTAGATTGAGAGCTTCTGGTGTCAGACTCTGCCTGTGTTTATAGAAGATCCAAATCCTAATGTCAATGGCCTTGGCAACATTCTCGATGTGAAACACAAAGGAGAGATGACTATCCAAGGTTACTCCTAGGTACTTAAAGTGCTGGTTTTGTTCAAGTGGAACACCCAGGTTATTTCTAATGGTAAGAGCATGGTGGTTGTACTTATTTCAAGAGGAGGCGAACAACATAGCTTTTGTTTTCTTATAGCTTAGGACCAATTTGTGTGCACTAAACCATTCCTCAACTTGCTTGAAGCCGAGTTGTAGATTGCTTTCAAGTAGGTCAGGATCAGGGTGGCTTGTAAAAATGACAGCATCATCCGCATATAGAAGAATCCATTGGTGACAGGACGATGGCAGGTCTTTCAGAAAGACACCAAAAAGGAGGGGACCCAAGACTGATTCTAGTGGTACTCCAGATCGGACGACCTGCTGTTCAGAGGTGACATTAGATATTTTCACCTGCTGAGATCTATCTTCAAGATAGCTTCTGAACCAGTGCAGTGTTTTGTGGGAAAGACCAATTGTAGTTAGTTGATGGAGGAGAAGTGGGTGATTAACAGTGTCAAAGGCCTTTGTTAAATCTATAAAGGCTGCCCCTGCTAGATTGCCTTGGTCAAATGATTGCTGAATAAGGCATAAATTAGTGTTGGAGACTTGATTTGCGGCCTTCGCTAATCAAAGCAAGAAAATGATTAGCAATTAGCCGAAACTAATTAGCAATTACCAAAAATTGATATTTTGGCTCACAACCCCATAAAAATGTACTTATCTTGCGCTATATTGATAAAATACACATTTACACAATTTTCTGAGACTGATAATATTTTATTTAGCCATTTCCAGTGAAATACAGCAAAATGTGCAACAACACATACATTTTAAGAACCGAGATAGGATGTCTGCCAAAGCAGACCATGAATTCGTGAGTGTGAGCATGATCGTGAGTCGTGACAAATTAAACATAAACCCCTGCCTCAGCATAACTGGGACTGTGATTGACCACACAGTAACCACCTGGGACCGTGATCGTCCACACAGTTACCAACAAGGATTGGGTGTGATCTATTTTGCAACTCTTCTCCACCAGGCATGTAGCCGTTAATTCTGGCCTGTTTTGGTGGGGAGGGACCTGGGGTGGTCTACCATCCTCAGCTGCCAAATCACCAGGACGTCTTGGTTTAGCACTAAAAAATATGTTTACAGCCCATGTCTGGGTTGAATTCAGCTGAAGGGGGGGCCTGCTTTTTAATGCAAATCAATGTTTCTACAGTATCCTCTGCCAGACTTGCTCTCCAGACAGTTTTTTCCTTGTTCATAGTTGAAAAACACCTTTCTACAGTTGCATTAGACACAGGAAATACTCTCAACACATTGACAAGCTTCAACAGATTTGGATAAGAATTTTGGAAATCACATGCCAGCTTTGACCAGATAGCAGAGACAGAAAGATTGATGAAATTGGTTTGAGCAAAAATCTTAAACTCTTGCCATTCTGCGAGTAGCAGAGTACTATCACACTCAGGCTGCAAAAGTGCTGAAAAGTGGTCAGCTACTGCAGTAATGTCAATGTTACCATACAGCTCCAGTTCCTTTCTGTCTGCAACTGCTGGCCAAAGTCTGGTATCTAACACTTTTGCACGGTTATAGATATTACTTTCATCAGTCAAACCGAACCTTTGTTCACAACAGTTCTCAATGTTTGTAATGTATTTCATAGTTTGCTGTTTAAAAGTTTTAACAACTTGGCCACAAAATGTGTTCATTTCACACCCTTGTATGTGACTTGAGCACATGCTCCTTAAAGAACTTCAGACCCATTTTTTAAGAGAATGTCAAGTTCACTGGCACCTATGGGACCACTCTGCTTCGCATGGTCAAGAGTGTTTCTCAACGTTTCAACATAGCTAAGTAGCTCTGGCATTTCAGCTACTTCTTTATGAAGCCCTAGTGAGAACCTGGCAAGTGGCTGAAGCAGCTGTTCAAAATACAAAAGGTGTGCCACCATTTGGAATTTAGTCATAATTTGCAACACTCCCTTGGCTTTGGCCTGGTCATGAGTTGGGTCTGCGGCCGTAGATTCTAAATAGGCACAAATTATGGGGAATGATTTGGTAACAGCACGGGTGGCAATAAGTTTATGCTGCACCCAACATGTGCCATTGGCCTTCTTGGGCTTTTTTTTTTATACTTTATTTTTATTAAGATTTTTAAACCTTTTCTTTTTAAAATACAGAAAAGACAAAATATTTTCAGTTTATGTACATACTCTGTTACATTATCATCGCATTAACATTTATACATTTGATACATCTGTGTTTTCTGTAACAGTGTGCTAAAAACTTATCTAATTTACTTTTATATTTTATATATTTTAAACTGAAAAAAAAAGAAATAAAAAAGGCATAATATAATTAAAAAGAGAAAAAACTATAAACAATTATCAGCATATTTGATGACTTGAACTTTTCTTTACTTGAGAGAGAAATATGCATCACCACAATTAATTTTACTAGTATATTGATTTTGCCATTTTATTCACTTTAGCTATTATGTTTCACCAATTGATTTTGCTTCAAATCTGTGTTTCAACCATTAATTACTAAGGTTACTGATTATAGGGGAGGGAGTTGGGGGAGGGAGGAAGGGTGGAAAGGGGGGGAGGGAAGATTCACTCAAGTAGTTTTCAGGTCCCATCTAGTCCAAAGGTTCTGATAGACCACATTTTTGTTCTGCAAACCATGAGACAATTTTTCATTAGTTTGTATGAAATCAACCATTTTGGACCAATCTTTCAATGAGGGAGAGTCCAGGATCAACCATTTTTTTGTTATTGCCTTATAAGCAGCTGCTAGGAAAATAGACCAAAGATAGAGAGCATCCCTTCCCTTAAGATCCTGAGTGGGAAGGCTCAAAAGAAGGTTCTCTGGCTTAAAGTGGTTCTGAATATTTAATATATTTGCCATTTATTGGGATACAGATCTCCAAAAAGGCTGAATGTTTGGGCATGTTAGAAAGATGTGGATGTGAGTGGCCTCTTTATTACTGCATAATCTCCAGCAATGAGAAGAGGCTTCTGGTTTTCGTTTGGCAAGGAACTGGGGCACCAGGAAATAGCGGGTACGAATTTTCCAGACATATTCCTGCCATCCTGGGGACATTGTAGTGGTCCGTGTTAGACACCACACCTTAAACCAGCCTGCTAGTGGTAACGTTGTATTAAGTTCTTTTTCCCTATTGGGCTCTCAAAGAGTCAGACATATGAGCTTGTTGCCCTCTCAAAAACTTATATATTTTCGAGATGGCGTGGTCACTTTCCACAGAGGTCCAAATGTGGATGAAGGGAGAGGGATCCTCACTGATCGGTATTTACTAGACTGCATTCTGAGTTAAGAGTTTATAAAATCCCTAATTTGTAAATAGTAAATTAGGTCCTTAGAGGTCCAGGAAAATGTAATCTGGGCCACGTCAAAAGAGATGACTGCGTTCTCTCGGATTAGTTGCCATGGTGCTATTAGACCTTTAAGCATTTGATTTTTATACCAAGCGGATATTTTCGCAGGAGGAAAATTTGGGTCTGTCATAAACCATATATATTTTCATTTAGTACTCTTGTTACATCTCTGGAAATAACTTCTCCTCCACCCCTCCAATATAGAAATGGCACTATCTGGAAGTAAAGATAACTGTTCCCTCATATACTGATTAGAGCAATAGTTCTTAGACTTTGTCACAGTGAGCCTCCCCAAATCCATGGAAAAGATTTTGAGCCTCCCCCAAAAACTGAAATAATCTTGGGCCTCCCCAAAGAAATATAACATACTATACTTTAGCAGTATACCTTGAATAAATTGGAAACCCCTTGGAGCACTTGGGTCTACATTCAGTTCTTGTCTTATAATTGAGGGAACTTTTGAAAAAGAGTTCCTGTGCTCAAAGGTGTCATCTGAATAACAAATAAAATAAAAAATTATTATTATTCAGCTTATTGTAACCCTCCACAGCCTACTTGCTCCGCTAATTTCATTTTTGAACCATTGTTATCTCTTGCTGCAGTACCTTTATGGGTCAGACTACTTTTCTGTTTCCTCTCTATATAGAAAATAACCTTCCTACATACTTTGCCTCTCCCTCTTCCCTGCTCCTAAGCAACTTCTCTGGGATTCTTTGCTCCTTCCTTCTATTGCTGTTAGCACTTCTGTGCTCAACTCTTATATTTAGGCTGTTCACATCAGTCTACAAATTGATCAATTACCACCACTCATTATTAGTTTATTGTTATATTTTTTACTACTATTGTGTATTTCTTGATTGTTTTGCAGTTACCTTTTGAAGTCGGACTCACTCCCTACCCTTCCCGAGTTACACCTGAAATGAGCCTTGGCTCATTCACCTTCACTTGTCGCCTATTAGTAAATAAACACATAAAATTCACCTACTATTATCCTCTTTCAGATTGCTTCATCTCTTCACACAAAATATATAAAACTCAAAATTTAAATACAGCACTTTTTCAGACTTGCTTGAGCCTCCCCTGGAACTGGTTGGGGCCTCCCCAGGGAGGCTGGCCTCACCATTTGAGAACCCCTGGATTAGAGAATAGAGTTGCAGCTGGAGAGAGTGAATGAGATCTAGAGAGATCTATCTGTTTCCAGTGTGCAAGGTAGGCAGAGTTCCCCCAAAGAAGGGCGAGCCTCATTTGAGAAGCATTCCAATAATAATGTTAGTTTGGAAAGGCTATTCCTCCTCTCTCTTTAGGTTGCATTAATAATTGAAATTTTACTCTTGGCTTCCTGCTCACCCACAGAAAATGAAGAAGAGTGCCTTGCCACTGCGAGAGAGTTTTAACTGGAACTGAACAAGGAACACACAGGAAAAGATATAATAGTCTCGGCAAAGCATTCATTTTGATGGATTGAGCTCTAGAGTAGAAAGATAGGGGAAGGATAGACCACTGTCTCATATCTGAGCCCAAAGCCTTCAGTAGTGGGGAGTAATTAGTATCAAATAAACTCTTCAAATCTTTTGATATTTTAATACCGAAATATTTTATTTCAGTTAACCCCAATTTGAATTTAAATAAACTTTCAGTGTGCAGCGAGGGGGTATAATTAAATGAATGCTAGGACCTCTATTTTTGAGGTATTCAATGAGTACCCTGATAGTTTGGAAAAAAGAGTTTTTTTGGAATAAAATAGGGAGTGTGTTATCTGGGTTGGAAAGGTAAATTAAAACATCGTTGGCGAACAGGGCTATTTTATGCTCTATTCCCCCTAAGTGTAGACCTTGGAGATTTCTGTCTTGATGAATAAATTGGGCGAGAGGCTCGATATAGAAAGCAAATAGCAATGGTGAGATTGGGCATCCCTGCCTGGTTCCCCTCTGTAGAGAAAATTTAAGAGATAGAAGATTATTGGATCGAATATATCCCTGGGGGTTTTGGTAAAATTTAAATATTAGATTTACAAATTGAATGGGAATTTGGAAATGAATCAGAACTTGTTTAAGAAAGGCCCAGGAGACCATATCAAAAGCTTTTTCTGCGTCGAGACTAAGCATAAGGGTGTTTTTTTTTGTTTATTAACATTTTCAATTAAATATATACTACGTCTGATATTGTCTTGAGCTTGACGTCCTTGGATAAAACCACACTGATCTGGATGGATTAATATTGGTGCAAGGGGTTTTAGTCTTTGGGCTAGTATTGCTGCCATAATTTTATAATCAGTATTAAGGATGGATATTGGCGGTAGGAACCAGGCAGGAAGGGGTCCTTCCCAGGTTTGGGGATTACAGAAATTATCGCATGTTGCCAGGAGGGGGGAATTGGAGTTTCTGAGGTGGCCAAAGTATTATAGAGTCTGTGTAGGATGGGGATAAGGTCGTTCTTGAACACTTTATAGTATTCTCCTGAAAACCCATAATTTCCAGGACATTTATTTGTTTTTAGTGCACTAATCTCAGTAGCTATCTCCTGTAGGGTTATTGGACATAACAGTTTTTGACCACCTGGTTTTGAGAGAGCTAGAAGCTCTAATATGTTAAAAAATTCCTTAAAGTCAGGTGGAGATAAGCACTGAGGCGTAGAATAAAGTCGAGTGTAGTATTCCAGAAAGATCTTAGAAATTTGGGTTATTGTATGTTGAGTTGGGTTTGTCGGGGATGATCTCAGGGTCGTAATCTGGGCCTTCGCTCACCGAATTCTCAATCTCCCTGCTAATAACTTCTGAGCTCTTGGACCTCCTTCATAATATTTATGTTTTAAAAATAAAAGCTTTTGTTCTACATAATAGTCTAAGAGAGCGTTAAGTTCTACTTTCAGTGCTTTTAATTTTTTATTGATTTCAGGGGAGGGTTTCTTCTGTTGTTGTTCCTCTAAATTTTGTATTTGTAATAATAGATCTGCTTTCTGCCTCTCTCTAACTTTCTTTTTAGTTGCTGCTATCTCAATGAATTTGCCCCTACACATAGCCTTTAAGGTGTCCCATAGTATTGGTATGGAGATGTCTGGTGTGTCATTTTCTAGCATGGATTGTTTTATTAAATCCTGGATCACCTGAATTGTTTCTTTATCTCTGAGCAGAGATGGGTTCAGTCTCCAAAAACTACCTATTTTGATTTTCAAATATAATGGGGCATGGTCAGATAGCACGTAATCCCCTGTCCATGTCTTCTGGGAGATCTGTACATTTTCTTGAGACATCATAAAATAGTCTATGGTCGAATAACTTTGATGGGTTTGGGAATAGAAAGTGTAATGCTTATTGGTACCATTTAGGTATTTCCAGGTATCTATCAAGCCCAACTCCTTCAACACTCTAGCGACTTCCCGAGTTCTTTTGTCCAATCTGTGGCTACCTAATCCATATTCGAATGCAAGGCCAAATTTAAATTGAAATCCCCCCACATATTAAAGGGCCTTCTGCACATTGTAATAATTTAAAAAAAAGATCTGTAGTTTGCAAATTCCGTGTTAGGAGGAAAATATACAGATGCCAAGGAGATAGGCTCACCATTCAGTCTGCCCTTTATCAGTACAAATCGCCCTTCTTTATCAATTAATTTATTGGAATATTGAAACTGGGTTTTCGAGGGGATCGATATGGTTGTGCCCCTTCTCCTACCTCCCTTATAAGAGGATGAATAAACTGACTAAAACCCAGGCGTTCAAATTTCCAGTGTTCCACATTAGAAAGGTGTGTTTCTTGGAGCATGATAATATCCGCTCCCCCCTTGTTTAAGAGATGACAAAATCTTAGAGCGCTTAATAGGACTTGTAAGTCCATGTACATTATAAGTACATAAAGTGTAAGCCATATCAAATAAAGAACCTTACTTCGCATCTGTATTCTTCTCCCTTTACTAAAAAAAATCTCTCCTTTACCATAACCCATGTCATTAGTTATGTTCCAGTTATTTTTGCAGTTTGCACTTTTCAAGTCTCTCCTTAACCTAAGATATGTAGTTGCTGATTTAAAAAGTACTGCAAAAATAAAAGAAAAGTAGTACTTAACTGCCAACAGGGCATATAACTTATATACATCTTTATGCTTCCAAGGTAGGAGGTCTACTATACAAAGTGACCTCTGAGCCCACCTAGCTATCGGGGGTAGGCTGATAGAAGAGAGGATTATTCCTCCTTGGGTGGAGGATCTCTTCCTGGGTCAGAGTAGAAACTGGCCCAAACATTTAGGCTAGCTGTACGAACTAATTAATCAAGAGCTGATCTGCCTTTGAAAAAAACAAAACAAATTATTCTTATTTGAGGTTTGTTTGTATAGAATCAAGAGAAAAAACCCTCTCAAATAAAAGTATAAAATAATTATTGCTGCTTTGCTAAAACGTATTAATACAAAACAAATCACCCCTTGTTTCTATAAGCAGCGAGGAAATTCCTTCTCAGCGATCCAAACAAAAAGTTTTCCCTTCATTCCTCATCCCCCCTCCCTCATCAACAGAACCATCTTACCTCCCAAGGACTTCCTTTTTGTTAGGTATAATTCAACCTTTTTAGGGTATGGGAGAGATGTAGAAAACTCATAAAAAGACATCGAAAGCAACAATCAAAATAAGTATGTTTTTATCGTCTTTCTTAGGGTCCTCTACTATTTACTCTAGTCTAAAAGAAAAAATTCCACAGGCAATAGGACCCTATGTCTTCGAGATATATACATTAAAGCCAAAAGATTTTAAGTCTCAGTTACTTATATCTCGGGTTCAATAAGGTAGAGCATTCCAGCTGATGTATTTATTTTCAGAGAAAAGTTACTTTTTGTTGATTGTGAGGTACTTCCTTAAAGGATGAGACATCAACACCGAGTGGTATAGCAAAATCTCAGGCTTTGCTCAAAAGGCCTGAGCACCAGGGCTCCGAGGGAGCGTGAACAACCAACAAAATAGCGAGACTAGATAAACCTTCAGCCCTCCATCATCAAAAGGTCTTGTTCTGACACTTCTGGAAGTTTTTTAAAAAGATCTTGCAGGTACTTAATATTGTCAATGCTTAAGTGAGGTGTTGGTAGCTTACTTTTCTTTGCGGTAGCCATCTGCCAGTCTTGATCTCTACGCTTCAGGTTAGGGTATCTCTGGAGCTCCGGGATCTCTAGGCCTCTTTTTAGAGCTGCGTCACGGACCGCTTGTGGATTGTTGTACAGTTCAGGACCCTCCTTCCAGAAGACTCGCATCCTAGCTGGGAAAGGTGTTTGAATTCTAATATTCTGTGATCGAAGGGTTTTGATTATAGGAAGTTATTTCTGTTGTTGCTTTTGTATGTCTGGAGGGTAGTCTTGATCGGAAAAAAGGCGTGCTGTTTAGTATTTCACTTCTTTTTGCTGCCATGCTGTTTTAAGAATATCTTTTAAGAATATGTAGCTATGAAAGTTTATTATGATCGAACGGGGTCTGGCTGACTGGTCTTTCGATTTAGGAATGAGAGCTCTGTGGGCCCTTTCTATTTTCACTTTGTACCCTTGAGGCAGGCTTAATACATCTCTGAGTAGATCGACTATGAATTCTGAATATCACCCTCCTCTGTGCCCTCTGGAAGACCATAGAGTCTGAGATTGTCATGCCGTGATCTGCCTTCCAAATCTAAGCATTTTCTTTCTATATTTATGGCATGCATACATAGGGCCGAAACTGTTTTCCCTATGTGTTGGAACCCATTCTCAGTGGTAGATATTCTTTCCTCAGCTTCAAGTATTCGGTTTTCAACTTGAGTAAGCTTTATATTTAGTTGTTTGAATTCCGATTTGTTTTCTGTGCGCATATCTTTCAGTTCCTTCATCAAGGATTCGTAGCGATTTCTAGATAGATGATCTCTCTCTTCATCAGTATCATGTCTGGTCTGTTTGGGATGCTGGGTAACTAGGCCACGAACTGGTGAGGAATGTTTAGATTCTTTATTTTCTCGTTCTCCTCTCGTTTGGTGCGGTCTATTTCGTAATCCTCTTTCTTTTTGTAACCTTCCCGATGCCATTTGATTAGTTTGTTTGTGTTTTCTTTGTTTTAGAAGGGTTTGTTTGCAGATCAGCTTGGAGCTCAGCATTTAAGCTCTGTACAGCACCGTTCCGGAACCAGAAGTCCCCTTCTTGGGCTTTTCAACTGACATCTCCATGGCCTGGGCAAGGGACCGTAACTCTCTGAGTCTCTTAGGACTTTTCTGATAGAGATAAAACAGTTGGGTTAGAAAGTTTGAAACATCATTGAAATAGGTGTTATCCAAATTGTCTTTTATGGCCAGTTCTAATCTGTGTGAGAAACAGCGAACACCAACTAACCACTGTATGTCTTCCCTTAAAAGAGCAGCAAGACCCCGTCTTACACCCATGTTGACAGATGCCCCATCAGCCCCAAACCCAACCATGTTTTTTATATTAAGACCACACTCTGCAAAAATGTATAAAAGGAGATTTTTCAGTCCCTGACTTGTGCCATCTGATGCAGCTTTCATTTGTAAAAGCTTAAGTCTCCACTTGACCATTGATGGGATTTATATAACTTATGTAAACCAGTTCCTTTTCAATTACACCACTGTCAGTACTGCCGTCCATAAGTACCGAAAAATAATTTGCATTTTTGACAGTTGCCAGCAGGTTTTCTTCTAGTCGCTTGCCAATACACATTGTAAGTTCTTTCCCACTAACAGCGTTAATGTATTTTTTGCCCAAATGAACTCCATGGCGCTTCTCTTATTTTGCTATCGCTCAAAACTTTTTAATAGGGATGTCCTCTTTGGCCATCATATACAGGATCTCCATCAGCCTGCCTAGAATTGTTCTATGCTGTTCCTCTACATTATTGAAAGCTCTCCCTGCAAATAAATTAAATAAGTTTTAAGTCTCGGTCCAAACCCCTAACACCCCCCCCCATTTTAAACTTACCAATTGTGGTATGGCGATATATATCAATTGGTGACCTTGTTCTACCAAATTTGAAAATGTTAACAGCTTTCTTGTGCTGCTCTGTCAGAAGATGTTTCCAGATGGTGTCAACTTTTAGCTGGGGGCCTGTAATCCCTGCAATTAATGCCTCACTGAAGTTCCTCAAACCATGTAGCTCATCTCTGTACTCACAGCACAATTTGCAACTAACACGCACTGCATGGTCTCCCTCACTGCTAATCTGTAGGCAGTTTTTTTCTGGGTCATATTTTTGGCACCATCCCTCTGCAGTTGCTAATTTAACTCCAGCCATGTTGGACTGCAATTAGAAAGTTTGAGGTTAGCAAAACAAGAGTCTGTCGAGCTGTGAATTTAATACATCAAGTTACTGTAATCTGGCTACTTTCTCTATAAACAAACAAACAAAAAAAATAAGGATAAATGGCAGCTGCAGATTTGCTGTGACCCCTGAGCCCCTCTCCCCCAAAACGTCCCCATCTCTGCAGGCAGGGCACACACTTCAAGTTTCAGAGCTGTGGACAGAACACTTCCCCAAAGTTCACTGCTGCAGGAAAGCTGGCAGCAGGGCATTATGTTTAATTTGTCCCTGATCTCTGCCATAGGCAGGGCACCCACTTAGGTTTCAGCGCCAGCTGTGACAGAACACTTGACTTCCTCTTACCGCAGGAAAGCTGGCAGCAGTCTAATTACTTGTCCCGTCTCTGCCATAGGCAGGGCACACACTTAAAGTTTCAGAGCTGTGAACAGAAACAGACTTGACTTCCCCAAAAGTTCACTGCTGCAGGAAAACTGGCAGCAGGGCAGTCTTACTCTTGTCCCCGATCTCTGCTAGATAGGCAGGGCACACATGTAAAACGTTTCAGAGCTATGAACTGAACACTTACCCAAAGTTCACTGCTGCAGCAATTAGCTCTTAGCTGGCAGCAGGGCTAGTGTCTTAATTTGTAATGTCCCCTCAGGTCTGATGGGTAGGGTAGCTCACAAGAGTACAACTTTCCCAGTGCAGAACAGAGCAGGTGTATTTTTGTTTTTGTCCCCTTATCAAGTCTAAAAGCTGCAGGGCAGGCACAGATACCGTTTTTTTACTGCTTTGTTTCCGTCTGCCCTGAGAACTCTGGAAAAACCAGGGCACAATTCTTAATCTTCACTGCTGCAAAAAAGGGCTGGCTGGGCACAAAAAAAACAGCCAGGGTGGGCAGGTGACCACTCATTGTCCCCTTCATCTTTGCCAAAAGCGGGGTACATTTTACTTAAATGTCAGAAGTTTTTCTTTTGTTTCCTCCCCTTCATAAAAGTCTCTGGAATAAACCAGGACACAAATCTTACTGTTCTGTTCCCAAAAATGTTCTGCTGCTTGCAAGTCAATACAGTTTGTTTGCTTATCCCCCATCATTGCTGCAATAAGGGCTGGGCGCATTTTAAAGCTGGGCATGACTGTAAGGTTTAACCACGAGTTGCCCCTTCATCGCTGCCAAAAGCAGGGCAGGCACAATACAATATAGTCCTCTGAACTCTCTGGAAAAGTAAAACCAGAGCACAATATTTGTTTTCTTTTCTCAAAGTTTGCAAGAGCACAGTTATATTTCCCCCATCAGATCAGTCACTGGCATTCGAATGGGCTGGGCACAAAAATAAGACTGTTTACACACTGTTCACTAAGTCTCTGCCAAGCAATAGTTCACATTTACTTTGTTGTTTCCTCTTCCATTCCTCTCCATTAATTTTTGGCCACAACTTCGTGCATGCCTTGCTGACCGTGCCCCCCCAGTCATGCCACTGCCTTGCCGCGTGCCCTCCCATTCAGTTCACTCCTCCAGGCTCCCCGGATAAAAGTAGAAAAGTTGTACTTGTTTTTTTTTTTAGAGACTCCCCCAATTGTCAGCTCAGCTCTGCGTGCTGCTCCTGCTGTTCGGACTGGTATCTGCATCACGCCTGCTTGCTCCGCCATGATGCTTCACATGGCTCTCTGGTGTCCTGGTCCCTTGTGCTGTCTCGGCCTCCTCGGTTCTCCTTCTCCAGTGTGACTCCCCCCTGCAAGACAATAACAAAAAATGATTACCGGACACCACCAATGAGCTAAAAAATAATATAATTAAAAAAAAAAAAGGAAACTATAACTTACCTTAAGTTTTGTTCTGGCTGGAGCTTTTGGACCTGCATGCTCTTCTGCTGGGGTCACGCTGCAAGAGGACGTGTTTCTCCTGGTGGGGGTGGGAAGTCACTGGCCAATCAGGAGGGGTGCAGAGGAGGAGGAGGAAGACAGAAAAAAAAGGAACAAAAAATAATTTAAAGAAACATGGCCCAAAATGCCAAAAAGGGCATTTTTAAAGGATCCAAGGCCAAATTCAGAATGATTAGCAATGACTGCTAATCATTCCAAAAGTTGACTTGCTTTTTCCTGATCTTGGGTTGCAAATGGCGATATGAACCCGCTTATTTTATGCCTTTCTGAATGAAGCTGGTGAATTCAAGAAGTGCTGTGGTGGTGCTGTACCCTTTCCTAAATCCATGCTGTTGTGGGCATTGGATGGAGTATTTTTCAAGGTAATCCACCTGCTAATTAGCGACAATGCATTCCAGCACTTTAGATAGCGGAGGGAGGATTGATATTGGCCTATAGTTGGTATGCAGGGCACGATCACCAGATTTATGTACTGGAGTCATCAGGGCCATTTTTCAGACATGCAGGAATTGTGACAGGATTAATGAGAGGTTAAGGATCATTGTTATGGGTAATAGTACCTCCTCCAGGGTGAGCGTGATAAGTTTAAGTTCTAGGGAGTCCCCACTGTGCCTAGATTTTCCCAACACGTTATTCAGGAGTTTTCTAACCTGGGTCACTGAGACTTTCTCAAAGTAGAAAGGAGCCTGTCTTGGGTTTATTTATTTATTTATTTATTTATTGAGATCTAGGATTAAAAACCTTTGAGCCGGAAGCTCGTTTACAAAGGTTCCACGTCAGTGGGAGGGTAGACAATAATTACAAAGGTTATACAAACAAGACTGTAAAAACGTGACAATAATAGGTACAATACCATAGGTTTGAGTACACGGTAAGCAATTAATGCAGGCAAACTTGAGCACAGTTGGCAAACAAATAGTAGGAGAAAGGCAGATAGGAGTTAGAGAGGGGCTAAAGGAGAAAGTGGGTTGGGGAGGGGTGAGAGTGAGGTGTGGAAAAGGGGCAGCAGTCATTGACATTGTTATAGTGAGGGGGTGGGAGAGAGTGAGGGGGGTGGGTTGAAGGCGGCCAGGGGCTGTGTCAGTGCAGGGAGCCGCTAAGTGGCAGGGCAGAGACTGCTGGCAAGGGGGACTAGGTGCTGCAGTCATAGGTGCTGGATGTGGAAAGTTGTTGGCGAAGCAGTCTTTTAAAAGGGCCCAGAGTAGGTTGGTTAGAAATGTCCTGGCTATGGACATTAAACCAGAGGGGTGCTCTGTAGGCAAAGGAGCATTGGCCCTGCATTGTTCGAGGACAAGGAACATGAAAAAAGTGGGTTTTAGAGCTTTTTGTGCGTTGCGAGCTGCTGTGCAGTTGGAGTAGGTTAGCTGTGCCAGGGGGAGGGATACCAAGAAGAGCCTTTTTGGTGAGCAGACAGGTTTGGTAGTGTATCCTCCCACTGAGTTGGAGCCAGCCCGTTTGTGCATAGAGGTCACAAGTATGGGTGAGACATGCAGCCCCTGTGAGCAGTCTTCAGGCCTTGTTCAGGGCAACTGATATTCTGAGGTTCTTGACCTCGTTGTGACTTGCAGCCTTTGCAGTGGTATCATCAAAGAAGTCCTGTGGTAGAATACTGCTCAGGCTAGTAAAGGCATCATTAAAAGTATTCACAATTTTAAGAGGGTCCAGGGTGGGGGCTCCATCAAGGTTTAGCACTGAGGGTGATATCTTTGATATTCAACCAAAATTTCCTACTGTCCCCCCAAGCGTTAGCCAGCAGTTCTCTATGGTATTTACTTTTCTCCTGACGGATAGCCTGTGTGCATGTATTCCTGGCTGCTTTAGGCTGTTGGCACAATCCATCCATGTTCTACTACAGAACTGTCTGTGTAAGAAGAGCGTAAACTACATCACAGAGTTCTACAGTGGTACTTACCACCAGAGTGTAAATCAGAAATATCCGTTGTGGCTTGTATAAATGGAATGATACCAGAATTTGGCACAGCGCTTAAAGACAGTTTTACTAAGAAAAATGTCTGCGTTAGTGCAGTTCTCCTTTAAATTCAGAATTCCCACTGAATTTTATTTGTGCTGCTGCTAGGCCTAGTGCTGTCTTGGAAAGCAGCATCACACAGTTGCTTTCTTCTGTCAGTTTTGAAAGAAATATATTGCAGGGACATTTAGAGGAATTCCAAGACGCCATTTGCAGGATTCCGAAAAGATACATTGCGTACAATATTTTTCAAAACACCAAATTGAGCATTACCAAAAAAAATGTGAAGAAGTCTGTGGGGAGTGAAAATAAGGGTAATGGAATTTGACGAGGTGTGGTGGATGAAAGGACATCTAAACAAACATTTGTTTTGTTCACCTGACACAGAGGCTGTATAGGAAATTAGAGCACCAAACTGTGAACTTGGAGATTTAGAAGACCAGGTTTGAATCTCCCAGGCACCACTTGCACATGACTGTGTAACCCTGAGCTAGTCATTTAACCTCCCTGTTCTTCTGGGTTACATCTGGAAATAAGCTTTTGCTTAGTGTGCCTATCCCCTCCAAAATTTCTAAAATAAAAAAATTAAAAGACAAACAGTGGGAGAAAGCACAGTACACAATAACAACTCAGGCTGCTACTTACTGTTGCAGATGGAGTTTAATATTTTTTTATCATAATTAAGAAAATGTAAAAATATTTTTTTCTTAGATTCACACTCCAAGACAAGAATTAAGTGGCCTCTGACATCATAGTGCAGTGATGTCAACGGAGCGAGAGGGCTCCAGCTGAGTTTACTGTATCTCTGTGGTATGGTGTTTTTTTTTTTATTTACTGTACTTTTTCCACCACCAGCCACCTGGTACCTCAGCCTGGTCATGGACCCATCGACTTCCCGTCTCTCATACTGGCTGTCACTCCCCGATACCCCCTGGTTTACCTCCCAGGGCAGGGTTGTGGCACGGGCCCAGAGTGCCGCATGCGACAGGATAGGTCAGGGAGCTGGCCTGAGAGAGCTAATTGAAGTCGAGGGCAGGCTTCATCATTGGTGGCCAGCAGCAATTTTCTAGGCTGCCCCAGGGGTGGGGATGTGCAGTGACGTCCAGCATCCGCCCCGCCCCTCTTGTGTGTTGGCACCGGTCGCCTGTGGTTCCCCCAGCCTCCACCAGGGGTCCCTTGGGCGCTGGATACTCTACCCCTCCTTCCCCCCCGAAAAGGAGAGCAGTCCATGGGATGCTCAATCCTTCTTCTTTGGCTGGCCCTCCGACTCCCCGAGTCCGTTCCCGAACCCGGGTCGCCAGCGTCGCAAGTGGAAATCGAACCGCTGTGGCGATGGGCCGGCTGTGGTATGGTGTTTTATTTGTAGTCCAGTGCCCAGTTTCATTTAATTAAGCACCAAAAGCTATAACTAGTTTGTCTATTATTTACTTATTTATTTGAAAAGTTTTACCAGGAAAGAAGTACTGCAGCTTGTTGTCAGATGCATCCTGGGGGATGGAGAAGTGTAGAAAACAGAACAAAGTACAGTGTCCAAAAATAATATATTAATATAGAAAAAGTATAATAAAATAAATTACAAGAAAATGCTCTAAGAATAATATTGCCATACAGTAAACTGCAGAATATGCAAAAGAACATGAAACAGTGAGCAGCAAAACAGTAATATAAGGAGCAGGGAGTAGTGATTGATGGCTGGGGGAGAGGGGACTGTGCTGGCATATTATTAATTTGTAAGGCTGCCATCCACATCAGCGTTGACCACATCATATGGATCTAAAGGGAGGAGATGCTGTTACAGTGCTCCCTTGCTATTATGAACGTCTCTATACTGAAAACTCAGTTATTACAAATGGCTCCTGGCGCTAATCCCCTGTAGCAATCAGCTGTTTGCAAGCAGATCAACATCACAGGTTAAACCCACCCTCCTTCCACGATCACACCTACCCCTGGCTCATCCACTTAAATAGAGCTGGAACAGGGGAGGGCCAAATTGTACTTCCTGACAGGACACAGAAGGCAGGGAGAAGGACAAAGTGTAACAAAAAAAACTACTAGGGGCCATAATTGGGACAGGGGGCTTAACATAGCACACGTGATAAAAACAGCAAAACCAGGAATTTAAATATAGCAGAAGGAGAGGTTAGATAGCAAGGCAGGAGGTAACACAGTGCAGAAGGGAATGATGCAGGAAGTGGTGCAGTGCAGTGGGTGTGGGGCAGCGGTGTTCAGGAGGCTGAACTGGGTACTGCGCTGCTGCCTATATGCAGGCACCTCTCTGGCCTGAGGGCAGAGGTGGCCAGTCTCTGAACCAAGCTGGCAGGAGTACTGGGGACCTTGGCCCCCACCCAGAGGCCACCATGTCCCCAGCCACTGTCACAATGGTTCCCCGGGCAGAGGGCTGGCTGGACTATGGTGGGCTCAGGGAGGTTGAGGGAGGGGATCAGAGGCACATAGCCCATCCAGTCCAACTCAGAAACTCCTATGATGTCCTGGAGAGGTGGGCAAGCCCCACAAGGGAACCCGAGGTTGTGACCAGGGAGGATGAGCGTGTCCTCCAGGAGGGAGACCCAGTGGCGGGAAGCAGAGGACCCCAGAGGAAGAAGAAGCTACTCCTGGTGGAGACTCAATTGTCCAGGAAATGGATCTAGGCACATGTAGCGGGGTGGAGAGGAAGATCAAGTGCCTTCCAGGAGGCATGGCTCAACGGCAAGGGAGGTACATCCAGAGGATCACCACAGCGGTAGCAAGGAGAGGGGGGCTGGAGGTCATTGTCTATCTGGGGACAAATGACCTAGCCAGGGAAGAGGTGAGCATAGAGCAGGTGCAGGAGGACTTCAGGGAGTTGGGTAGGTGCCTTTGGGAGGTAGCGAGCTCTGTGACATTCTTGGAGGTGCTTTCAGTCCATGGCAGGGGGTGAGGCTAGGAATCTCCGCATCAGTAAGTTCAACACTTGGTTGAAGGGGTGGTGTCAAGAAAAAGGTGTTGGCTTCACTGGAGACCCACCTGGAGCAATGCAGTCCTGTACAAGGGTGATGGCCTGCATCCATCCAGGGAGGGGACTGCGGTCCTCATTGAACAGTTTAAATGCGTCCTTGGCAAACATTTAAACTAGCCAAGGGGCATCTGGGAGCAGGGAGACTTAAGCAGCCCACCCCTACAGGTCAGAGAAGCTAGCAGGGGGTATCAGGGTGACAAGATGTTGGCAGAAATTCCAGAACTCGTAAAAAGGGGTATGAAAGAGGCAGGGAGGCACCATAAAGTAAAAACCAGGGGCCCGATTCTAGAAAGCATACGGCACTGCATAACGCAAATGCTGCAATGGGAATGGCGTAAGTCGCAAATACGTCCAGCAGATATGCCAAACACAATTCTACATTGCGAGATGCACATTGACGCAACGCAGTACGCCAATGGCGACTTATGCCATAGCTGCGACAAACTCACAGGTACGCAAATGCGCAACTGAACATACAACAAGGAAATGGCAGAGAAATGCCAGGGCGGAATTCTAGAAGCAGCAGTGCCACAACATACACCAAGACCAGATGGCGCAACATAAACCAGGCGGGAGCAGGTGTAACATACACAGCAAAGAAAGGAGCAGGGCCAGACACACAGCAACACACACGTGAGATAGGACAGAGAGTGTCCGAGGATGGCAGGCACACAGGTGCAGTGTGGCACAGGATACAAAGGGAGCACAGAGGCCACAGGCAAAATGCAGGGACGATTGCGCAACCAGGCACAACGCCCCCTGCCATGGCCACTGATACATGTAAACAGTGCAACCACAACAGGGACACAGCACCGGGTGGCACAGACCAGTGGACAGTCGGTGGTGAGACACACCAATGTCCGTGCCAGTGGTGCCACCTGTAGGGAACAATGGCACCCCGAGGTGGAAAGGTGCAGCACAGGCACCGTGCCACCACATAGCTGGGAGGTACAATGTGAGGTAGCAAGGACACCATAGCATGCAAGGTGACCTGCAGCACACAGGACACCACGCAGATGTGGCCCGGGGACAGTGGGCTGTGCTGTGAGCAGCACAAATGACACACCAACCTGATGCACAGGGAGGGAACGCTGGGGACAGCAGGCACCAACACCAGTGTGCACCCCTGCGCATAGTGACAGACAGACACACACACACACACACACACACACACACACACACATATACAGCCAAGCATACCAGTAACAGACACAGAGACGGTGTGTATGGCAAACGCTTTAATGAACAATATGGGACAGGGATACAGGATAACAATGGGAGGGGAAGGGGGATGAAAAATAGGCAACAGCAACAAATATTAACATGACAGTAAACCCAAAACCAAACAGCCACCCACAACAACCCCGAATACCAACCCGCACCCATGTACACGCCAACACAGGCCCACCAACCAAACCACATTCCCACCCACAAACAAACAGCTAAATGCAAACCCGCCCACCCAGTGTCCACCCACAACACCCATACGAACAGACCCAGCAATACCAACCACCTCTATATACATGCCCACCCACACCGAAATCCCAACCCACATCCGGCAGTAGCAGACATGGCAACTATGTACGCCAGAGTTTGCCAAGGAGGGCGGCCTCTGACCCATGTAGGTGCCCAATGTCTTGTAGGATGGCCGTCACTAGAACAACAATGTGGTCCTGGTCCGGGCCCCCACCCTGCACGGGTTTGGTGGCGGGTCCCTCAACCGCTACAGGCAATGGCTCCTCCCGCTGCAACACCGGCATGGCCACCTCCTGCCATGGTCCAGAGTCCCCAGCTGCAGGGACAGCAGCGCATGGCACAGTGTCTGGTGGTGGGGCATCCACACCCGCCCTTGCTGCAACGGCCACAGCAGCGGGCCCGGTGGGTGGTGCAGCCAAGGCCCCATCCTAATCTGCTGCAACACTGCACTCCCTGTCCAGGCTGAGTGGCTGTGTTTCTTCCGGCCCCTGTTGCCCACCATCAGTGGGGTCCCCCTGGTCTGGCTGTGCTTCCATCATGGCCGGGTCCCCATCGGCTGCTGCCACTGTGGAGGAGGTGAGGAGGAGGAGGAAGATGAAGATGGTGGCAGCACCCTGGCCCTCTGCTGCCTGTGCTGGGTGCGCAACCTGTACTCCTCTGTGTCTTGCACCTTGATGGCTGCCATAGCCCGCAGCAGGGCCCTCTGCTGCTGTGGCAGCCTGCTATGGACACCTGTAGGGATGTAAAGGATGCGGTCAGTGCCGGGCCCAGACAGGGAGGCACACACAAATAGGCAAGCAATGTGAGGGTGCAGCACGAGCCACATTGTGTCCGCCAGCCATGGCCACGGCACAAGGGGTCCATGGAATGTACTTACCTGACCTCCACTGAAGCACCTCCTGCCTGAGGCTGGAGAGGCGGCCCTGCTGCATGGCGTGGGTCGCGCCAGTGGAACCTGTGGGGTGAAGGGACAGGTGAGTGTGTTGGAGGCACCAGCACTGCTGCAACAGACGATAAGCTGTAGGTATACATACCAACACGGGGGTCCTGCTTTGACCGCATCTCCACATCCCTGTGGTGGGCCATGCTAATCATCTGCTGTATGATTCCAGCCTCCTTCCATGTCAGGTCCTGCCAGCAGTGGGTTAGCTGGCGGATGGTCAGGCGTGTCCTTGTTGCCTCCGCCATACAGGTGCAGATGGCCGTCCAAGCCCGCTCATGCTCTGCGGCACCGCTCCTCCGGCTCCCAGGTGGCAGCAGCGTCCGACCCCACTGCTGCACATTGTTGACAAGCAGCGCTGTCTTGTGTGGCGTAAAGTTAGGGGCACGCCCGCTAAGACTCAGGGACGACCCGGAGGACATTATGACTTATCGTCCGCGTGGCACCTGTAACAGGAGAAGGAATGGCACATGCATCACTACAGACGTCCATCGTGGCAGTGCAGACCACCCCAACCCACCATGCACAACACAGGACTCCGGCTGTGGGACATGGGTCAGTGATGGGCCACAGGCCTGCAACTGTGGCCCACCACCCCATGTGGTACCCCTGCGCCAATGCCATGCACAGCATGAGGTGTGTAAAGGCCGAGCCGTGCCATGCAGGGGCTGGGCACACAGTGCACCAACACGGTGCCCGTCTCTTGGAGAGGCATGTTGCGGGCCGAACCTGCACAGTGTGGGCGTGGAGCGCCACATGCAGCCCTGCCACACAATCATCCATCACTCCCATGTGGAGCTGCATGCGGCCACACCCACCAGGTGGCCAAGGAGCTGACACAATGCCAACCGTGGGTGCCGGCAAGGGGACTGACAGTTACTTACCTGTGTTGTGCACCATGGTGTCCGTAGTGGGTGGCGCTGACGGGTCTGGAGCACACCTGGATGGAGAAAGAGCAGGGCACCATAAGCCTGTGGCACAGTCGGGGACTCTCAGAGCTGCTGCGGTGTTGCAGTATGTACCTACCTGGACCTGTGCGGTGGTGCTGATTTCTACACAGGGGACAGAGAGCAACAATGTCAGGTACACAGTGCTGGACAGGCATTGGGAAAGTGTGCATTGAGCAATGTCATATATTCACCGAAGACTGGTGTGTGTCAGCCGTGGAGCTAGGGAGTGAATGGACATGGGTTAATACACAGCCGTGAGTGCCTCTGTGGCCAGCAGCCTGTGCGTGCTGCTACCCCCCTCCACTGGCTCCATCCCACAGGCATGTACCCGCACATGGCCCAGGACAGCCCCCAGGACACCCTGCTGTGACTGACCATTCACAGGGTGGATGTGGTCAGGTGCGTACCCGATGGGTGTAACATGTAGGGTGTGGTACAGGGACAGTGCAACACAGCCAACTGGGCAGGCAGCTGTGCACTTGTGTGTTTGGCACAGGCAATGTCCTGTGTAGGCCCCCCGCACAGTCTGGGCCATGGCTGGTGGCACCCGGCCCGTTCCACGCGGGATGGCCGGGACATGGGCCGCCACATGCTGCACACAGGCATGGATGGCGCTACAAGGTTGGACGGTGCGGCATGACTGGTAATGGTGCACAGGCCAGCATATGGGCCAGCCCACCACTGCAGTGACACATCTCCACCAAACAGATATGCTTCCCTGTTGCACCAGCACAGCGATAATGTGACTGGCACATGGCACTGCCTGTGTGGGCCAGTACAGGCGCCGTGTTGGCAACCCAGTCGGGATACCCGTGACCGGTCCCATCCTCACTGTGCACCCATGGTGTGCCTGATGGCACACTGTCCTTGCATCTACACCTACAACACAGGACTACAATACCACGCATACCATACAGTCTGTGACATACCTATGTGACCCTGTAGTACAGCATGCCACCGTGGCAGCAATGACCAACCGGGGCATGTGCGGTGCTGGGCACCGCCTCACCTCTGGTGGACCTCGCACCCTGCCCGCAACCTGTGCCCACACACCAGAGGCGTGACGGGACACCTGCACCACACCCTCCATGGCAGTCAGTAGTGCCCACCGCTAAAACAATAACGACCTATGTAGGTACAACCCTCCCTGGGTGCCCACAGTGGGGGGCGCATCCATGGTGGACCGCGCACAGTGGCGTCGTGCCACACAGACTGGCCCAAACCCCTTACCCTTCCATGGCACATCCCAGGGACAGGGCAGCCAACACCGGGGACCCAGCCGCCAGACCGGTGTCAACTGTGCCAGGGCCTGTGTACACCATGCCACCGGGTGAGCACTGCAGTACCCTGTTGTGGCCTACATGGCTCGCCCAATGCATGCATGGCGGTGTGGGACCCAATCCCACCCAGCCGTGGCAGCTGTGTGTACCACATGTGGGCTGCCTGGGTGGCCCCTACTACAGCTGGCACAGCCCTGTACTGCAGGGGCTGATGAGGGGTGTGGCCACGGCCTGTGCTGTGCAGGCATGCCAGCATGTGCCATGGGCAGTACCACTGAGAGGCTCAGAGGATTAAAAGGGTACTCCCAGGTGCCCCTCAGCATGGGGGCCATCCCACCCCATGCCCCGCCCCAGAGCCCTGACCCACGGCCACCCCACATGGGCAGTGTGCGGCTCACACAGCCACTGTGCAGTGCCTGCATGCCGCTGGCCGGTTGCCACATCCACAGCACACCCATCACCGCAGTTCACGGCATGCGTCACACCACCATGGGGGCCACAGCAGTCTGACCTTGTGCCCCACTGTGTGGGGCAGCGACCCCCCACCCTGAGGGTCACTGTCCCACAATGTCCTCAGGGGTGGGAGGGGAGCTGTGTGTTCCATCCGGCCGAGGACACAGCCGTAGGATGTCTGCCCCCACCACAGGCATGTGGGAAGGCTTGCCTGGCATGACCGCATGTGTGAATGATGGACCACACAGGCAACATGTTACCATACACATGTGGCATATCCAGTACACCGCCTGCCACACAGTGGTGTGTGGCCGTAATATTCCCCCCATATCCCTGCCTACCATCCCACAGCACAGCCCCGATACTGACCACAGCCGCTGCACATAACATATTGGATCCCCTGACCGTCCACCTTTGGGAGGGTCATGCCTGCGCACCTCTCACCCATACCACAGTACGAGGACTGTTCCCCATTGTATCACACAGAGGCTCCCTGTGCCACATTGCGGAGCCTGTACCGCATTCATTGTTGACATACGGGAGCATCACTCCATTGTACATGCCGCACATAACTATTTCAGTCACACTGACAGGCATACTGAACATGAACAGGAGTGTAGCCAGACAGTTCTGTATTGTGCAAGCAAACACCAACGGTCCCCCCTCCCCCCATTATTAACTGTACACGTCCTCTCCAAATGGTTCCCCCTTCCAAACATGTCTGACTGATGTCAGATGTCCCCTCTAAACCCTAAAGTGGTTACACATGTATCCCCCTCCTACACAACGGAAGTATTTACAGTGACACCCGTCAGTGGCCTACAGTAACACAAATACTGTAGATCAGAGTGCTAATGCAATGTGAACAGCATATGTTTCATGACAGGCACTCCACATGTCTGTACACAAATGTGTACAGTGACTATTCCTGCCTTCACCCTTGTACATGAATGCAACAGTACAACAGTGGTCTGTGCCTCTAGGTATTGTCTGTTGCAGTTCTCCACATGCTGCCCATGGGTTCCACAGTGTGAAAGGCACTGTACAACAAATGGGAAACATATGGCTGAGAGGTATGCATGCCTGTCCCAGTCCCTCATGGCAGTAACAGATGGAGTAGGGGTATGTAAGGGGGGGCTACTGTGGCCCAGTACTCACCAGTCTGCTGAAGTTCTGTCCCTGTCCTGGTCTGGACGGCACTGTTCTGATGCAGCTCTCTCCTACTCCCAGGTCTGCAATCCCTGTACCAGTACACTGTGCCTGGGCCTATCGACTCGCAACCGGACGTGCCGCACATACATTTCGCGTGTGTATCACGTGTCGCACTACGCGGGTGTGCGTGGCGGCAATTGCGATTTGCGATACTGTTGTGCGGCATGGCATCTGCGATGTGCGGATGCGGCCTGCCTGTTTTCACATATTTGCGTGTGCTCCCTGTGGACACAACACCGTGGTGGAATGGGTGTGGGTGGCCCTGCATGTGTAGTACCTGTGCCTGTAGGGCTCCGTGTGTGTGTGTGTGTGTGTGTGTGTGCGCGCGCCCGGGGGGGGGGGCCGTGGCCGGCAGATGCCCACTGGCTGTGGCACACGCAGAGCATTGTTGCGACTGGGGGTTACGCCCTACCCAACATGGTCCCAATAAGGCCCTAGCAATGCAATGATGACAAAATGACAACACATCATAGGGATGAGGTGCAAACATGTTTATTTACACAGTGCTCAATACACACATGTGCCCATTGCACAGTGCTCCTCGGTACCACCCATCACGCATGACCCCACACTCATCCATGCACACAGTCATGCATCTACACACACCCATGTGACCGCACAGTGCCTCCCCATGGACATGTGCCCCCTGCCATGCATATGGCCCCACACCCCCATTGCTGCCCCACCCAACATGTCCTCGACTGCACAGGTTGCCTGGGCGACTCACAGCTGTCTGCCACATGCACGCCGTCCTCGCACCGACCCTTCTGGTGCCGGGTGCTGGGCTGTGGGGGACCCTGCTGGTCTGGCGGGCTGTGCGGTGCCCTGGCGGACCACCCCTGGCATCACACCCTGTGGGCCTGTGTGTGCCCCCACAGATGGGCTGCTGTGCCTCTGCCCACGCAAGCCTACTTGCCTCTGTGCCACGTGTGTCAGCGGCCATGCTGGGGCTGCACAGTGTGTTCCCCCGTCCCGTGCTGAGCGCCTTGGGCCCTGTGCAGCCTGTGGAGCACCCTCCTCGGTGTGCCGGCCCCCTGTGCGTGCCCCGTGCCTGACCCTGTTCCCGTGGGAATGTGTGAGGCGCTCGGCCTGGCCTTTGCCTGTGTTGCCGGCACGCCTGTGTGCGCCGCCATTGTCGCATCTTGGCGCTGTCCTGTGCTCGGGTCAGTGTGGGCAGTGCCCGGCTGGGCGTGCGACTCTGGCAGCATGACTGGCGGGTGGGTGGGTACTGCCGCCTGGGCCGGGGGTGGGGGAGGGGTTCCACTGGCTGTGTCTGGGTGCTGGACTGAGCGGTGGCCGAGGGTGCCATCTGCTGGGCCAGACCTTGCAGGTGGTGCTGCGGCAACAGTGCATGCCCTATGGCCTGCATGGCTGTGGCCATGGCTGTATCCTGGCGCTGCTAGTGTGCCAGCATGTTCTCCAGGCCTGTGCTAAGGCGGTCCATGATGACCGTCTGGAGTTTGGCACAGTGCCGGATGCCCTGTATGGCATCCCCCAGGCCAGCCATGCATGCCGCTGTGCCTATAATGAATGACTGCAGGGTGCCGGTGATGCTGGTTAGCTGCAGCTCCATGCAGGTGTGGTGCTCCTGCATGGCCTGATGAATGTTCGCCAACTACTGCCTGCAATCCCCCTGGCTGGCCAGCACCGACTGGCAGTAGTCCCCAATGTAGGCTGGTGGGAACAGCTGGTCCTGCAGCACCCGGACGGCCTCATCCAACTCATCCTGCATTCCACGGGTGCTCAATGGGCTCAGCAGCCCTATGCCAGTGTCCTCGGCTGCCGGCTGGTCTTAGTCCAACACCTCCCACTCGACCACGAGCGTCTGCACCACCTCCACAGATGTGGCGGCACTGCTGGTGGTGTCTTCGGCGGTCCCCTGCTGCTCCCATAGCGGTCCAGCTGCGTCCTCCTCACTACTGTCCACCGCCTCCTCTGCCACGGGGCTGTCGCCATCCCCACTCCCCTCAGGCTCAGACATTGGCTCTGGTGTTCCTGCCACAGGTGTACTGGCAGCAGGGCTGCCTCCAGTGTCTGTTGGGCTGCTGCCGTCATGGGCCGTGCCGGTACCATCCCGGCCCTGCCACTGCTGCACCCACCTTCCGGCTCCGCTGGGGCCACCTGCGCCAGCTGCCACTGCATCTGTTGGATGGGAAACATGTAAGTGTGTCCTCGCATCACAGTGTGCCCTCACCTGCCTGATCAGCGTTTCCTTCACAGGTCTGCTTCGGCATTGTGCTCTTGCATTGCACCCACCACACCTCTGTGCTGTCCCACCTTGTGTATGCCACCACTGTACATGCGTCCTGCACTGATAACGTGGACCTGCACCATTGCTGCCCTTGCTGTGCTGTCCAGCCTGGTACGGTGACTCCGGCTGTCACACAGCCATCCCGTACAGCTCCCCACTGCACAGTGGTACCGTGCATGGGCACGCCCATGGGGCTTCACTGCAGTGCAGGGGCCTGCACTCCTGGGTGACTGTGGTGTCCCTGCCAGCCAAGCACGGCCCCTTCGACCCGCGCCTGCTCTCTGCAGGCACTGGGACGGTGACCCATACCCCCTCCCTACTGCCTAGCCCATGCCTGTGCATGCCCCCCCACCACCACAGTACATGTCACAGCATCCCCCAGTGCAGCCCAGACCATCCCTCAGCATGCCCTCCCCCAACAGTCACACAGTGCAGGACACAGCAACACCCAGTGCAGCCCAGGCCATCCCTCAGCATGCCCCCCAACAGTACACAGTGCAGGACGAGCAACACCCAGTGCAGCCCAGGCCATCCCTCAGCATGCCCCCCCAACAGTACACAGTGCAGGACACAGCAACACCCAGTGCAGCCCTGGCCATCCCTCAGCATGCCCCCCAACAGTGCACAGTGCAGGACACAGCAACACCCAGTGCAGCCCAGGCCATCCCTCAGCATGCCCCCCCAACAGTTCACAGTGCAGGACACAACAACACCCAGTGCAGCCCAGGCAATCCCTCAGCATTCCCCCCAACAGTTCACAGTGCAGGACACAGCAACACCCAGTGCAGCCCAGGCCATCCCTCAGCATGCCCCCCAACAGTTCACAGTGCAGGACACAGCAACACCTAGTGCAGCCCAGGCCATCCCTCAGCATGCCCCCCAACGGTACAAGTGCAGGACACAGCAACACCAAGTGCAGCCCAGGCCATTCCTCAGCGTGCCCCCCCAACAGTACACAGTGCAGGACGAGCAACACCCATTGCAGCCCAGGCCATCCTCAGCATGCCCCCAACAGTACACAGTGCAGGACAGCAACACCCAGTGCAGCCCAGGCCATCCCTCAGCATCCGCCCCAACAGTGCACAGTGCAGGACACAGCAACACCCAGTGCAGCCCAGGCCATCCCTCAGCACCCCCCCAACAGTACACAGTGCAGGACACAGCAACACCCAGTGCAGCCCAGGACATCCCTCAGCACCCCTCCCCCAACAGTACACAGTGCAGGACACAGCAACACCCAGTGCAGCCCAGGACATCCTCAGCATGCCCCTCCCAACAGTACACAGTGCAGGACACAGCAACACCCAGTGCAGCCCAGGCCATCCCTCAGCATGCCCCCCAACAGTACACAGTGCAGGACACAGCAACACCCAGTGCAGCCCAGGCCATCCCTCAGCATGCCCCCCAACAGTACACAGTGCAGGACACAGCAACACCCAGTGCAGCCCAGGCCATTCCCTCAGCATGCCCCCAACAGTACACAGTGCAGGACACAGCAACACCCAGTGCAGCCCTGGCCATCCCTCAGCATGCCCCCCCAACAGTACACAGTGCGGATACAGCAACACCAGTGCAGCCTAGCCATCCTCAGCATGCCCCCCAACAGTACACAGTGCAGGACACAGCAACACCCAGTGCAGCCCAGGCCATCCCTCAGCATGCCCCCCCAACAGTACACAGTGCAGGACACAGCAACACCCAGTGCAGCCCAGGCCATCCCTCAGCATGCCCCCCAACGGTACACAGTGCAGGACACAGCAACACCTAGTACAGCCCAGGCCATCCCTCAGCATGCCCCCCAACAGTACACAGTGCAGGACACAGCAACACCCAGTGCAGCCCAGGCCATCCCTCAGCATGCCCCCCAACAGTACACAGTGCAGGACACAGCAACACCCAGTGCAGCCCAGGCCATCCTCAGCATGCCTCCCCCAACAGTGCACAGTGCAGGACACAGCAACACCCAGTGCAGCCCAGGCCATCCTCAGCACCCCTCCAACAGTGACACAGTGCAGGACGAGCAACACCCAGTGCAGCCCAGGCCATCCCTCAGCATGCCCCCAACGGTACACAGTGCAGGACACAACAACACCTAGTGCAGTCCCAGGCCATCCCTCAGCATGCCTCCCAACAGTACACAGTGCAGGACACAGCAACACCTAGTGCAGCCCAGGCCATCCTCAGCATGCCCCCCCAACAGTACACAGTGCAGGACGAAAGCAACACCCATTGCAGCCCAGGCCATCCTCAGCATGCCTCCCCAACAGTACACAGTGCAGGACACAGCAACACCCAGTGCAGCCCAGGCCATCCTCAGCATCCTCCCCAACAGTGCACAGTGGGGACACAGCAACACCCATTGCAGCCCAGGCCATCCTCAGCACCCCCAACAGTACACAGTGCAGGACACAGCAACACCCAGTGCAGCACAGGCCATCCCTCAGCATGCCCTCCCCAACAGTACACAGTGCAGGACACAGCAACACCCAGTGCAGCCCAGGCCATCCCTCAGCATGCCCCCCCCAACAGTACACAGTGCAGGACACAGCAACACCCAGTGCAGCCCAGGCCATCCCTCAGCATGCCCCCCAACAGTACACAGTGCAGGACACAGCAACACCCAGTGCAGCCCAGGCCATCCCTCAGCATGCCCCCAACAGTACACAGTGCAGGACACAGCAACACCCAGTGCAGCCCAGGCCATCCCTCAGCATGCCCCCAACAGTTCACAGTGCAGGACACAGCAACACCCAGTGCAGCCCAGGCCATCCTCAGCATGCCCCCCAACAGTACACAGTGCAGGACACAGCAACACCCAGTGCAGCCCAGGCCATCCTCAGCATGCCCCCCCAACAGTACAGTGCAGTGACACAGCAACACCCAGTGCAGCCCAGGCCATCCTCAGCATGCCCCCCCAACAGTACACAGTGCAGGACGCAGCAACACCCAGTGCAGCCCAGGCCATCCCTCAGCATGCCCCCCAACAGTACACAGTGCAGGACACAGCAACACCCAGTGCAGCCCAGGCCATCCCTCAGCATGCCCCCCCAACAGTACACAGTGCAGGACACAGCAACACCCAGTGCAGCCCAGGCCATCCCTCAGCATGCCCCCCAACAGTACACAGTGCAGGACACAGCAACACCCAGTGCAGCCCAGGCCATCCTCAGCATACCCCCAACAGTAACACAGTGCAGGACACAGCAACACCAAGTGCAGCCAGGCATCCTCAGCATACCCCCAACAGTATACAGTGCAGGACACAGCAACACCCAGTGCAGCACAGGCCATCCCTCAGCATGCCCCCAACAGTACACAGTGCAGGACACAGCAACACCAGTGCAGCCCAGGCCATCCCTCAGCATGTCCCCCCTCAGTAAACAGTGCAGGGACGCAGCAACACCCAGTGCAGCCCAGGCCATCCGTCAGCATGCCCCCAGAACAGGACACAGTAACACCTAGTGCAGCCCAGGCCATCCTCAGCATGCCCCCCAACAGTACACAGGCAGGACACAGAACACCTAGTGCAGCCCAGGCCATCCCTCTGCATGCCCCCCCACAACAGTACACAGTGCAGGACACAGCAACACCCAGTGCAGCCCAGGACATCCTCAGCATAGCCTCCCCAAGCAGTACACAGTGCAGGACACAGCAACACCCAGTGCAGCCCAGGACATCCTCAGCATGCCCCCCCAGCAGTACACAGTGCAGGACACATCAACACCTAGTGCAGCCCAAGCCATCCCTCAGCATTCCCCCCCCCAACAGTACACAGTGCAGGACACAGCAACACCCAGTGCAGCCCAGGCCATCCCTCAGCATGCCCCCCCGAACAGTACACAGTGCAGGACACAGCAACACCCAGTGCAGTCCAGGCCATCCCTCAGCATGCCCCCCCGACAGTACACAGTGCAGGACACAGCAACACCCAGTGCAGTCCAGGCCATCCCTCAGCATGCCTCCCCCCAACAGTACACAGTGCAGGACACAGCAACACCCAGTGCAGCCCAGGCCATCCCTCAGCATGCCCCTCTTTCTAGGTTCTTGAGCCTGTGCCAGCCCTGCCATAGTTGCCCATGGGTCATTCCTTTGCACTGCTGCACATCTCAGCAGCACACATGCCTGGCCATCCCTGGCCTGCCCCTTACCATTATCTGGTTCCCTTTGCCCACTCTGTGGCCGGCTGTGGCCATGTAGCAGTCCTGTGGCATGTCTCCCTACTGTTACAACTGCCTACACATTGTCACTCCCACCCCACACACACAATCTTTGCCGTTGGCTTGGGTGCTGTTGCCATGTCTGGCCTGTCATATACATTGCTGGTTGTTTGTCCCTACCTGTGGCCGCTGTCTGTATGTGTCCAGCTGTATAACACCGGCGATGCTTTGCTGGCTGAGATGTGCCGCTATCCTCCTCTCGATGCCGCTGACTGGCTCCTGCTGGGTGGGTCCCCCCCCCTTGCACTGCGCCTCCTCCCCGTGCAGTGCGCCTATTCTGTGCCACCTTGCGCTTCACCAGGTTCTTCAGGTCATTCCATTTCTTTTGCACACCTCTGACTGTCCTGCGCTGTGCAGCGATGTCATTGACCCTGCTTGCCACCCTGTCCCATGCTCTCTTCCGTTTCGCTCTCCTCTTGTCATCCCCTCTGTGGCTCATGAGAGCATGGTGGCGATCGATTTGCTCCACCAGGGTGTTAACCTCCTCATGGCCAAAGTTTCTCTTCCTTCTCTGCCATTCCGCTGCAGCTTCTGCCATTGCTGTGGCGTATCTGCTGGTGTATGTTGGTCCGCTGCTGTGTGTTGCGCACTTTTATATGGTGTATCTTGCATGTCACAACTTACGTGGTTGCGTTTGGCGTATTCTCACGGGTTCTAGAATCACACGTATCTCGCATGTCGCAGTTGCTATTGCGTATGTTCTGCAACTGCGTTACTTGCGTCTGGTGTATTTCTCTTTCTAGAATCGGGCCCCAGAACTGGAAATATAGGACAGGAAGGCAGTAGCAGAATTACAAGGGGGCAGGCAGCAAAATATGGTCTGTCATATACAAATGCCCACAGTCTGGGAAATAAAATCCCAGATCCGACAGCCTTGATGGTAGAGGCAAAACTGGACTTAGTGGCAATTACTGAGACGTGGTACACTGAAAACCATGACTGGGAGGTGAATGTATCTGGGTATGTTCTATTCAGGTGTGACAGGGTGGTGAAAATTGGGAAGGGGCGTGGCCCTTTATATCAGGGAAGGTATCAAAGCAACAGAGGTACAAGGTAGACAGTTGGAGGCTGAGGCATTGTGGGTCACCTTTGAGATAGGAAACAGCACAGCAATTGACACAGGAGTGATTTACAGGCCTCGCCTCAAACACAGGGGGAGGAGGAGGTAGACAGGGCAATAGTGGAGGAAATTCACGGGATGGCAGCAAAGGGGGAGGTACTGCTGATGGGCGACTTTAATATGCCAGACGTGGACCAGATCATCCTGGTGGCAGCCTCAGCCAGGAGTCGAGACATCAGAGATTCCATACATGGGGCTGACCTCAGGCAGTTGGTGCAGAAACACACCAGGGACAAAGCGATTCTAGACCTTGTACTGACAAATGGGGACAGGATTGCAGAGGTTCAGGTAGATGGTCACCTAGGGTCCAGTGACCACCATACAGTTTGGTTTAAGCTTGATACAGTGTCACAGGTGAGCCACACAAAGGCAAGGGTCCTTGATTTCAGGAAGGCCGATTTTGCAAGGATGAGGAGGGGTATCAAAGACGCTCTGGCAAGAAAGGATGCGGGGGGGTGTTGAGAAACAGTGGGCACATCTAAAAGGAGGCATAGTGAAGGTGACAAATAAATGCATTAGGCTAAGAAAGAAAGGCAAAAGAAGGAACAAACCACTATGGTTCTCAAGGGAGGTGGCAGGGAAAGTTAGGGACAAAAAGGGGGCTTTCAAAAACTACAAGGAGATGCAGAAGGATGAGGATAGGACAGTGTACCTAGAGTCAGAGGGAGGCAGGGAAGGCAGTAAGGCACTGGAAGGCACAAACGGAGGAAATATTAGCACAAACAATAAAGAAAGTGGACAAGACTTTCTGTGAGTACATTAATAAAAGAAGGAAGGCCAGGGAGGAATAATAATGCTCGGTGAGGCGGGGGAGGGGGGAGTGTAGAAGGGGACCTACATAAAGCAACTGAATGAATACTTTTGCTCAGTATTCACTGAAGAGGGGGAAGGACAGGGACCACAATTAGACAACAAACACATGGGGTGGGGCAGGTAAACACCAGTCCATTTACAGAAGGGAGAGTCCTGGAGGAACTCACAAAACTGAGGGTGGACAAAGCAATGGGCCAGATGGTATACACACCAGGATACTAAAAGAGCTTTGAGGGGCGCTAGCAGCACCACTGGCAGCCCTGTTTAGTGAGTCTCTCAATACAGGGGAAGTTCCAGGGGACTGGAAGCAGGCAAATGTAATCCCTCTTCACAAGAGTGGTAGCAGGGAGGAAGCAGGGAACTAAAGGCTAGTCAGCCTCACCTCAGTGATGGGTAAGATTATGGAGGTGCTGCTTAAAGGAAAGGATTGTGGAACACTTAGAATCCAGTGGAGCACAGGATCCGAGGCAGCACGTTTTCACAGCAGGAAGGTCATGTCAAACAAACCTAACAGGCTTTTTTGACTGGGTGATGAAGGAGGTGCATCAGGGGGGTGCGGTGGATCTCACCTACCTCGATTTCAGCAAACCCTTCAACACCGTTCCACACAGAAGGCTGGTTAACAAGTTGGGAAGCCTGGGGTTGGCCACAAAGTAGAGAACTGGGTGAGAAATTGGTTGAGGGACAGAAAGCTGAGCATGGTAGTAAGTGAGATCAAATCCAAGGAAAAGGGTGTGTCCAGTGGGGTGCCTGAAGGATCAGTTCTGGGGCCAGTCTTCTTTAAAGGGGAACTGTCATCAACAGGATTTCTTAATGTCTGAAAGCCCATAAAAAGCTAATTTGATTGAGCCATTGTGTTGATCTGTGAATCTTTGCAGTCTAGAGTTATTCATACTGTATGTAAATCACCCTGTAATTAAAGGAAAACTACACCCAAAACTTGAAAAAATATATGTTGTGCAGAGTGTTTTAATTTGTATGTGAAGTTCGTGTTTCCTTCCCTCTGACTGGTATTATGAGTTTTTCCCAAATTAGCCTGCTAGCTTTATGCTAGTTTTACGACCCCTGGGAATCTTCATACCTGATAGCTTAATTGTATTTCTGGTTCCCAGAGTGCATCTTGTCTCATGTGACTGTGATGTAAGAGAGACCCAACATTCAGCACACACATGCCAAACAAACTAAATATCTTGGAAGCTTTACAAGCTGCACAAAAATTACCAGCAGCAAAGTTTTTCAGGACAGTAAAACCTTTAGGATGAGGGTGGTCACCAAGCTGAATTCTACAGATTTTAAAATATAGCCATCTCTATTGTTGTGAACTGATTGTAATGCAGTGCTTT
The DNA here is from genome assembly GCA_016271365.2 of Neoceratodus forsteri. Lineage (NCBI taxonomy): Eukaryota > Metazoa > Chordata > Ceratodontiformes > Ceratodontidae > Neoceratodus > Neoceratodus forsteri. Next base: position 877,077,682 of record CM028130.1, read on the forward strand.
CTGCTGGATTTATGGGCTCTGCTACATCACCATCACATGAAACAAGGTGCATTGTAGGACAAAGAAATACAGTAAAGCTATTTGATATGGAGATCTCCAGGGGTCGTAAAACTACCCTAAAACTAGCAGGCTAATTTAGGAAAAACTCCTAATACCAGTCAGAGGGAAGGAAACACTAGAACTTCACATACAAATTAAAACACTCTGCACAACATATATTTTTTCAAGTTTTGAGTGTAGTTTTCCTTTAAGGGCTGGTGGCAGCCATATGTTTTGGGCTCCTGATAGGAAATGATGTCACCGAGGGTCCAGGTCCTCATTTGACTGTATTTAATCCAACAGGTTAAATAGGAATGCAACTGTTTCATTAAGTGTGTTTTAAGGTGTTATTACACTTTCTACATCTATAATGATTGTTTTGTATGTGCATTGAAACTACTGAGTTATCACCTTTACATTTCAAGCTGTTAGGAAAAATAATCCATCTTCAGAATTACTTTAATCTCTAGGCTATACTGCCAGTGCCAGCTGATCATCAAAAACTACATATCTCAAGGCTGGCTCTGTGGTGCCAACAGGTATTGGGGCCCTATATCAGGATTTCTAAACCTTGGCTGTATTCATGTAAGTACAGATTTCTGGGACTGCCACAGCATCAACTTCTGTCTTTTTCCATTCCCTCTTTTGCAGCCTTTTCTCTTACACATTTCAGGTGTGAACTCAGGTCTACAAGATGCAAATGTGGCTGTGTACTTACTGGTCTGGCATCATGGGGCCAGCCTTGAAATGTGTAGCTTTTGATTATCAGCTGGCAGTACAGCTGTGATCAAGCTTTGTTCATCCATCAGAATGGGTTTTGAGCATGTGTTAAGATTCTGAAAATATTATACTCTTTCTGTCCAGATTTGACTTGAAAAGAAAAAAAACAGGACACAATTACTTGTGTATTAATGGCAAAAACACATAGATGGACAACATTGTTAAAACTTGCATAACCTGAAATGCATTATTAAAATACAGAATAATATATGGGTGGGTGTGTGTAACCAGAATTTTACACAAACCCGAGGTGTGGGATGTAACATAAACCCCGAGGGGTTTATAAAAGCATCGTACACCAAGTGTGTGTAAAATTCTGGTTTTACACACACACACACACACACACACACATTATGTTATTTAATTAATGGTGACATTTTTTCCCTTTCAGCACAGTTCAGTTAGTGCAGCACTTCTGTCAGAGATAGAGACACACACACACACACACACACACACACACACACACACACACACAGCCTGTCTCTCCTTTGTTTTTTTTTTCTTTTTCTTTACATTACAGTGGTAACGGCATTCTGGAAAGTTGCGGTCCATCAGCATTGCTGCATAGTGTAAGACGTACGCGAAGGGTATGAGCGGCAGGATCAACCAGATAGATTTTTTTCATTTTCAAGGCAGGATCAACTAGACAGATATTTAACAATATTTAAAATCTTACTTGTCTTAACAGTATGTGGCGAAGCTTCAGTGCTGGTACTGGTGCTCGGTAATAGAGCCACCATGTTGGGCAAAATGTTCAGCCCACCCACAGTGAAACTACGTTACCAGTTAACTTTCTGTGGTGATGCTTGATTGATAGGTGTCGATTACAGCCTCCTGGTTGTAACCACAAATATCATCCGGGAGGTTGTAACTGTAGATAAATATGTGTTTCTCTGTATGTAAAAAAATTATCATCATTAATTAAAGAGTATTTTATTTTTCATTTGTAATTTATGATATTTTTCAGGGTTTTTTTGTCCGCTTCCCCTCCTCTTCGGCAGTCACGGTGGAGGCGCATGCACACGCCAGGATCCAATGGCTTCATCCGCCCTTCCCCAGACTTGTATCACTGCTCCAACTGCCTGCGTTGCCCACTGGACCTCCACCCAGTGGGAGCGGGACTACAGTGGAGCAGGCATCCACCCCTTTGGAGGGGAGAGCCACAGCTCGATCCTGCTCCAACCCTCCCCCCCTCGAGCCGGCTTCCTGGCGACCCGAGGTCGTGCCCAAACCCGAGTTGCTGGCGTAGTGTGAGGTAAGGCACCAGAGCCTCGGCCCTCTGCACCACCGGGCCAGCCACTATTAAAGAGTGTTTTACTTCTTTCGATGAAGTTAAAATTATAACAGTTTCTTACTGAAATACTTTGGGATGGAATGGGATTTTCTTCTGTAACAATGTCAGAATTCTGTTGGATTATTAGGAAGCAGTATAGCACAGTGGTTAAGGGCACTGAGCTACAAACCTCTACTGACATGAACACAGTCAGGGTTTAGAAATCCTGATATGGGGCCCCAATATCAGTGGGCACCACACAGCCAGCCTTGAGATGTGTCATTTTTGATGATCAGTTGACACTGGAAGTATAGCCTAGAGATGAAAGCAATTCTGAAGACAGATTATTTTTACTAACAGTTTGAAATGTAAAGGTGATGACTCACTAGTTTCATTGCACTTACAAAACAATTATCATAGATGTAGGAAGTGTTGTAATAACACCTTAAAGCACACTTAATAAAACAGTATATTTCCCATTTAACCTGCTTGATTAAATACAGTCAAAGGAGGACCTAGACCCTCGGTGACATCATTTCCTGTTAGGAGCCAAAAACATATGGCTGCCACCAGCCCTTAATTACAGGGTGATTTACATATGAATAACTCTAGACTGCAAAGACTCACTGATCAACACAATAGCTCAATCAAATTAGCTTTTTATGGGCTTTCAGACATTAAGAAATCCTGTTGATGACAGTTCCCCTTTAATGTCTTCATCTGAGACATTGCTGAAGGGCTGGAGGGAAGGTTTGCCTATTTGCAGATGACACCAAGACCTGCAACAGGGTGGACACTCCAGAAGGAGTTGAAAGAATGAGGAGGGACCTGGGTAAGCTGGAAGAATGGTCCAAAGTGTGGCAATTAAAATTTAACGCACCTGGGGCACAGAAACCCAGCAGAGAGTTACAGGATGGAGGGGAGGAGTTGCTAACGGTCACCAGGGAATTAAGGGATTTAGGGATAATCATCTTAGGTGACCTGAAGGTGACCAAACAGTGTAACAAGGCTGTGGGGCTGGCCAGTGGGATGCAGGTTTGCATAGAAAGGGGTATCACTAGCAGAAGAAGAGAGGTAGTGATGCCACTGTACAAAATGCTGGTGAGGCCTCATCTGGAGTACGGTGTACAGTTCTGGAGGCCGCATCTTCACAAGGACATGGACAAGGTGGAGGCGGTCCAGAGGAGAGCAACTAAGATGGTGCAGGGCTTGCACCAAAAGACATATGAGGAGAGACTGAAAGACCTCAGTATGTATACACTGGAGGATAGACAGGAGCGGGTGGATATGATTGAAACCTTCAAGTATCTCAAGGGATTGAACAAGGTACCGGTGGGTGACATCTTTCAGTATAGGAGCTGCACAAGGACGAGGGTGCACGATATGAGACTGTGGGGGGGTGCAGGATAACAGGGAATGTGAGGAGGTGTTCTTTCACGGAAAGGGTGGTGGATGCTTGGCATAACCTACCCCTGGAAGTGGTGGGAACTATCACTGTGCGGGGATTCAGTCATGCATGGGATAGGCATAAGGGAATCCTAGAGGTGGGAAAGAGAGGTGAAAGCCAATGACCAAGCAGAATCAGCGGCTGCTAATGCAGGCAGGGAATACAGGCAGACTAGGTGGGCCTAGCCATCCTTATCTGCCATCAATTACTATTTTACATGTAGAAACCCAAACTGCTACAGGTTACACCTTTACATAGAAGAAACTGCTTGAATACTTGAGTACAAATGCTGCTCTCCCTGCTAATTTACCCACCATCAGCAATTTAGCTACTGCCTACCTGCGAACACGTCACAGACACCAAGATGCCGACTGACTGGGAGTCCGGTGAAAGGGACAGAGAATGCAGATGCTAGGGGAACTCAACTGTTCAGGCTGCCTGGTTGAATGTAATGTAGGTACAGCTATAAACAAGCTACAGTGTAATGTCAGTAATGTCAGTAGTTCTGCTGCTACCCACGAACATCTCACACTCCCCGAGATGCCAACTGACTTGCCAGTGCAGCAGCTGTGAAAGCTATGAAAGCAGGCACTGCTTGAACATAAAATAACATAATTTATTGTGCATAAAATAAAAGTACAGTGGTGCTAAAAAGTAAAGGACATAGGATGTGGTACTAGATATGGTATTAGAGACTATATACAGGTGTCTGCAGACCTATTTACAAGATGCCTAGCCTGACCTTTTTCTCGGTGTCCCTCACTAAAACGAACATATGCTATAGCGAATGGCTATGCTAGACCCCAATTTGTTTGTTATAGCGAGGGAGTACTGTCATTGTGCTGCTATTATAAAATCATCCCCTGCTGGCTCAGCAGTGTGGTACCGCACATTGAATGTGGCACCGTGCATTGCATTTGCCATCTGTCAGACTGTAGTTTGCATGTGATCCCTGAAATCCTACACTGGAGTGGTCAAGCAGCCATGGAGGTGTGCTGTGGTCAGCTCCAGGGGAAGGTGAGAAGGGGCCGTCCAGTATTCATGCACTCCCTTGTAGGTGATCTGGTAGCAGCATTGGCGCTAGCGGTGAAGGTAGCCCCTTGCCGCCCTCCCGGGTGGAGGAAGTGTGTCTCCATAACTACCTCTGTATCTGGGTAGGGAATGGGGAAACCAGATGAAAAAGTTTAAAAAAGAATAAAAAAAAAATCTGGGTGAATGTGGCTCTAAGGATAGCTACACTAGCCAACAACAACAAAAATCAAATGTATCTAATGAGATTTACAATGAGGCTAATGAAAAATACTTCACATTACTGTATTTTGTATCACAAATACAGCAACTTACAGTATGTGTCTAAACCTTTTTTCACCCCTTGCGCTCTCCTAGAAATAAAATCATTTACTGACTAGAAGCTGAATTGCACTGCAGTTGGCTGAACTGCAGAGCACAAGTGCATCATGCACTGCAAGGCATGGCTCAGCCCTGTTATGCTTGTACATCCTGAAAGTCTTGGAGAACAAGAAAGATCAACCTTTGCGCAGCATATTTATTTCCTTCCTGCTTGTAAATCGGGGGCAGACAGGATGGTCCTACTGTACAGTAAGAGTCCCAACCCCTAAAATATTATGTTCTTGAAACCATCCTCTGCTATTAGCCATAGAGGCCACTGGGTGGCACTGTTGATCCTGGCAGGGTTCAGTAACAGCGCAAAGCTCTGGGAGCACAAAATGAGAGAGCCCAGATATACAGGACCTTTGTGGTGCAATTTGGATGCTCCTTGTAAATTGCAAAAATGTTTTTTAATAGTAGAAGAATGTATGCCTAGGCTGACTTGGAGCATTGCCAGTATGATTAAATTCTGGTGTGATCTGGGCACCCAAGTTGTATGTTTTGAATATTTGACTCAGGATTTGATTTGTTTTACTTAAAGTTTCTACTCCCATATCTTGCCCCAGCCAGCCCCATTCTGATGCCCCCAACCCCTCCCCTGCCTTCTGGGATGTACCCCATCACTTGCCAGAACCACTGTGTGGTGGGTGGATGCCGCAGCTGGTAGTGCAGGGCTTATGGGGTGCCACTGTTGTCATGCGCTCTGAGGGTTTCTTCCTGCAGTTTCTTTCCCCAAGATCTGCTCATGTGAAGTGATCCCCATTCATATGCGTGGTGTGCTATCGGTGTCTGCATCAGCCCCCCCCCCCACTGTGTTTGCCATCTGCTGCAGTATGCACTGTCCCCACTCTACAAAGCAAGAGAGCTGTCCTTAGGACACTTGATTCTCCTCCCAGTAGGCTCCCAGCAACTTGAGTCCATTCTTGAACCTGGTTCACTGTTGTCATGGGCAGTAGCTGAACCAAGACACGAAGGGGCCGGTTACTGTTGGTTTTTTAAGGCAGTAGTTTGACTGTCAAGCAGCTTGATTGGTTCAACTGTTTTTACTGATCTCACTTCGAGAGAGAGCTCTTGCTGCAGGCAATAACCATCAGGACTATGCAGCCAGGCACTAGGACCCCACGGAAAAATTTATAGCTAGCAGCCCAAGGCGGGGGATTGTCCTCTGATGTCGGCCCTGCCCCCGACATCACCCGATGGTATAAAGGGGTGGTCCCCTGGAACCACCTCAGTTTTTTTCCCGCTGTTAACCCGTGAATCTCTGCTCCATGGACACCTCCTGCTAACAGTCGACCACCATTTTTGCGCTTCACACAGTTACCATTTCTCATCAAATTATTCAACTTCGTCGCGCATGTCTACCCAGCCAGCTTCATCTACAGAGTGGTGGAAATTGAAGTGCGTGTGCGGCAATCAAATCCTGGTGAAAGGTGGCCATTCAGCCTGTCTTCTGTGCCTGGACTCCGACCACAAGCCGGATGCCTTCCTGCATTGCCTCCACTTCAATAGGAGGACCCGCATCTGCCACCTGAAAACTTTGAAAGCCTACCTCCTAGAACAACAAGTGGCCGCCATGCAGAAGACCCACTCAGGGCACAGCTCATCTTCTTCAGACAGGGACACCTCCCCTAGAGAGAAGGAATCTAGTGGGAAGCATCATCACTGAGACAAGGACAGATCCAGTTCAAAATCCCAATCCAGGTCTCCTCACAAGGCTTCCAAGAGTTCCACCTCCATTGTGAGTTCGGGCTCAGCCCCTCCGGTTTCCTTTGCTCTTCCCAGGTTATTGCTGATGAAGCCTCCTGCCTCTACTCAGACATCTGGAGGGGGGTCTTCCAGACTAGGGCCTTCTAAAGCCTCCATATTCCTGGCTATCAGGCCTCACAAGCACTCTACTGGGTCTCAGCCAGAAGGATCGGCCCACTCTTCGTCAGGCGGTAGGTCAGACCCTGCCGCCCACAAGGCTGTTCCCTCAGGGTCGTTGGACAAGACAACAGGGTCCGATGACATCAAGAGGAGTCAGGAACATGAGTGGCAGAAGAAACCGAGCTCACCCTCTAAGCCATTGCCCAACCCGCAGGGATCTAGAAAGTCTCCGACCATGGAGTGGACGACAGAGAACATGGTGCCAGGCTCTATGGAGTCTAAGGATACGGCACCACACACTCTGCTGCCACTTCCCCCTTGGAAGCTTGTCGACTGGACATCAGTGCACCCGATGTCAGGGGATGAGACACTGCCAGACCTGATGCACAAGGCAACGGAACCGTCAGGGCTGACAACAGGGGGGACTAAGCCGAACGGTCTGAAGCCAGGCCCCTCAGGCACCCCTGCCCCGATGCCTGAATCACTGACAGCCCCAATGGTACCTCTGGCTGAGGTCGGTGCTCTGTTTTCCAGTTCGTGGAACACAATCAAGGGGGATCTGTTACCCAGACTGCCAGAGCTGAATCCCACACCAGCTCTGCCTAGACAGCCCACCCTCCCTCTGCGCAGAACGCCTTCACGACCCCCGATGCCAGCCTGACCAGCTCCAGGTGGCACAGGACAGGGATCCCACGGCCGACAGAGACACGGTCACCACCCATCGTCCCGGTCCTCCTCTAGACGCCGGAGTTGTTCTAGCGGACGCCGGTCCATATCCTCAGAGGAGTCCAGCAGAGATTCTTCTTCTTAGGACTCTTCAGAGGATGACTTGTCTCTTCCATCTCCAGATCCAAGGAAGGATTCCCCAAAGTCTCCTCCGGATGATCCCACTTTCCTAGATGTAATGAGACACATACAATTCCTTAACCAGTGGGAGACAGAGGATTTAGACCCCGAGAGATGCCGTCTGGCGAAATTCTTAGGGGCTAGTGACCCAAAACCTTTCGTCATCCCATCATTGGTGGAGCCCTTCCAGGACATGACAAAACTAGCCTGGAAGCACCCTTCCACAACCACTGCCGGTCCCTAAGAAAGCTGACTGCTTATCTAGGACCCCTAGGGAAGAACCACATATAAGTCACCAACCGAAAGCAGACTCTATGGTCCTTATGGCAGCACATGGAAGGACTCAGCAACCCAAACATATGAGCTCCCAACCACCAGATTAGGAGTCCAAAAAGATGGACCAATTTGGCCGTAAGGTAAACTCATCAGCCACTTGTACTGTCCGGTCACTAAATTTTCTGGCACATATGGTTATGTACCAGAAGTCTCTCTGGAGCAAAGCTATGGACCTGGCTAGGTCACAACAGGACTCCCCTAATAAGACAGAGCTCTTAGCCATCCTACAGTCTGGTGCTGACATCGGCAAGCACATCCTCAGGTGCTCATATGATTTGGGCAGACACTGCAGCCAGGGCAGCCGCCACGGGGATATGCCACTGGCGCTACTCTTAGATGAGGGTCTCGAGCTTCTGGCAGAATTGCAGGACACCATCCTAGATGCCCCTTTTCAGGGACCAGTTCTTTTTGGCCAGGAGGCAGAGAAGATGATCACAGGTTTGCAGGACTCAGGAAAGGCTGTTTCTGACGTTCACAAGATGTATAAGTCAGAGCCAACCCCATACAGATGTTGGCCCTTTCGCAGGCAACAAGGCCAGCAAGCAAAAAGGTAGCAGCACAGAAGGGGATGCAAAAGAAAAGCTCCCCTCAACAAGCAGGGGGCACAGGAACCAAGACATGTTAAAAATGCCAGAGCCCCCTTGCCCACCCCAACAACCTCTGCATGACTTTCTTCCTGCCCCCCCCTCCTCTGGCAGAGCTATGAGGGGAGGCAGTAGGAGGGTGATTATCCCTTTACCTCACAGGTTGGTCCAACATCATGGCAGATCAGTGGGTACTCCAAATTATAGAAAGGGGTTACGCTCTGGAGTTCACCCAAATATCTCCAGACAACCCACTGATTCCCACTCATTGCTCCCCATCCCACGCAGGCCTCATTCGGGCAGAAATCCAAGCCCTCCTGAGCAAAAAGACGATCCAGGCAGTCCCACCGAGCCGAAGAAGAAGCGGTTACTGTTCCCACTTCTTAGTGCCCAAAAAGACAGAGGACCTGCGTCCTATCCTGGATCTCGGTTAGCTGAACAATTTTATTGAATACAAAAGGTTCAGGATGGTGACACTGCCTGGATTACTACCCATGCAAGGTCAAAATTTTCACCGGACCACTAGCCAAATGCTGGTAGATTTTGTATCCAGCTAGTAAGATTTTCATTGAAATAGCCCTGCGGGCTATTATTGGAGAAGGCAACACTTCAGTATGTACACCAACTGGGCCAATAGAAATGTCTGTGGGGCCAGTGGATTTTCACAGTCACTAACCCTGCTGACTAGTGTCTGCAAAACTTAATTTCGACCTATGCTATGTTATATCAGGGGGACTGACTCTGCTCCTGGTCATGCAGGACACATACTTGCACATAAAAATCCTGCTGTCCCACAGAAAATGCCTTTGCTTCACCTTCCAGGGAGAGCATTACTAATTTTGAGCACTGCCATTCAGTCTTTGGCACCTCGAGTATTCACCAAGTGCCTGGTGGTGGTGGCAGCAGCTCTCAGGAGGCAGGGACATTATGTATACCCCTACCTCGACGACTGGCTCCTGACAGCTCCCACAAGGGACCAGCTTCATGACACACTGGAATGTACTTTCCAACTGTCCCAAGACCTGGGGTCACCTTGAATCTTCCCAAGTCGTCCCCCTGGCCCAGTCAGAGATTACAATACATAGGAACCATATTGGACAACGTCCAGGGGAGAGCCTTTCTTCCCTCAGACAGGGCAGATTGCCTATGAGCGCTGGTTCAAAAAATTGCCTCCACAAGCTAGGTTCCAGCCAGAATGGTCTTACAACTTCTAGGCCACGTGGCAGCCACCATTGTGACAGTGCCCTTGGCTTGTCTCCACCTGAGAGTACTTTAGTGGAACCTCTGAGTACAGTGGGATTAGCGTTCGGACAGCCTCGAGCAGCCAGTTCGGATCTCCAATGCAATGCATCTGACTTTAGAATGGTGGCTCACCCCCTCCCGTCTAGAGACTGGGGCCCCCTTTTGAAGTCCCAGTCCACAGCAGATCCTGACAGCGGATGCCTCAGGACTGGGGTGGGGCACGCATTTCAAAGAAAAGCAGACAAGAGGGACATGGACACCTTTGGAACGTAGCCGCCACATAAATGTGCTGGAGATGAGAGCCGTTCTGTATGCCTTACAGGCGTTTCAGATGGACCTCCTTCCAGGCCCCTTACTGATCCAGACAGACAACATGCCAGTTGTTTTCTATATCAGCAAGCAAGGGGGCACACACTCGTATCCCCTTTGCAGAGAGGCCATGAGAGTCTGGTACTGGGCAGTGGAGCACAATCAGGAACTCACAGTGGTTCATGTTCCAGGAGTACAAAACACATTGGCTGACAGCCTAAGCCGCTCTTGGTCTCAGGCTCATGAGTGGGAGCTATTACAGGATGTGGCAAACCTATTCGAAAGATGGGGACTTCCAGAACTGGACCTCTTTGGGTCCCCACTCAATGCCAAACTGCCCAGTTCCTGCTCGCTAGATCCAGGGCCTTGTGTTTTTTTGATGAGATGCGTTGTCCCTCTCTTGGACAGGGAGGTTTCTGTATGCCTTCCCTCTCTTCTCACTACTTCAATGTGTACTGCTCAAGCTGCAAGCAGAATGAGCAGGAATGACCTGATAGCATAATTCTGGCCTCGGCAGATTTGGTTCCCATTGCTTCAGCAATTGGCAATAGAGAACCTCTGCTTCTCACCCCAGGGCTCCTTTAGCATCAGTAACAATTTGCAATTAGCTGACTAGGTTGAACTGCCTCGGAGGTGGTAATTATGATAATGAATCAGCCAATCAGGAAAGAGCTGGAGGGTGTGCTGAGGAGAGCCTGCCTAGAAGGCACCAAATTTTTTCTCCGCTGACTGAGTAACACTGCCTTTGGGATATTCTCTCTTTTGGCCAAGAAAAGCCTTTTGCCATTGTTGGTAGCTATAACTTTTACTTCTTTGTTTAGTTCTTATTGTGCTGAGTGTTTTGAATCACTTTTTCGTGGTTCCCCTCAGTTCCTGGGAACCACATTTTACTTCATGAACCGCAGTTCCCTCCTGTATTTTCTAAATAAAAAGTTAACTGCATTTGTGTTTTTCGACAGTTCCTTTTAGTATTTAAATTGCAGTTCCCTGTTTTCAGCGGGAACCAATGTTTTTCTTTATTTTTTCCTAGCTTTACTTCTAAAAAGTTGCGGTTCTTTTCTGCAAAGAAACCAACTGCATTCCTTTGCCTTGCCCTACTTGGGCTTCATTTTTTCAGGGGATTTGTTAGTTTTGGCATGCCAAAAACCCTTAAAAAGAGGACTGGACCCACAGATTTTAAACATTGTTTGAAGTGTCATAGGATAGTGGCTAAAGCTGATACCCATGACCTGTGTTTAAAGTGCTTGGGTTCAGATCATTGTTGGGCTCTCTGCTCTAAATTTTGCCCGAAAGCCTTGAGAAATAGAGCTAAAAGATTGAGAATTATGGCTGAACAAGTGTCTTCCTCTGTACCTAAACAAAGACCCAAGGCTATTGATAAGGGGCCTTCTAAAAATGGAAAGACAGTTCAAGGTGCTGATAAAGCATCTTCAAAACATAAAAATAATAATAATAAAGGTGCTGATGAAGTGCCTTCAAAAGAGAAAAAAATTAAAATAAAGGTGCTGATGAAGTGTTTGGCAAATCTAAAGCTATTAAAGGTACTGATGAAGTGCCTGGTAAACAAAGCCTTTAAAAGGTGCCGATGAGATGCCTACAAAGAAAAGAAAAGCTGATAAGGTCACTGATGAACTGCCTTCCAAAAAACCTTACAAAGAGAAGTATACCACTGCCCCTCCCAGTTCGAACAAAGGTGAGGTATCAGTGGGCAAAAAACATAAAGAGAAAACAAAACACACTCAGAATCTTGGGGGCTCCCAGATATTCAAGGAGAAAAATCAAAACAGCCATCACAGAGGCAACAAGCCTTTGTGTAAAGCAAATCAACAATACAAAATGAAGGAAAAAGCCACTATGGTTCTCAAAAGAGGTGGCAGGGAAGGTTAAGGAGAAAAGGACAGCATTCAGGAAATATAAAGAAATACAGAAGGAGCAGGACAGAGAACTTTATCAGTTAAAGCAGAAGGAGGCAGGGAAGTCAGTCAGAATAGCAAAGGCCCAAACTGAGGAAAAGATAGCCAACTCTGTTAAGAAGGAGGATAAAACCTTTTATGGGTACATTAGGGTGTGAAGAAAGACCAAGGGAGAGATACTGAGGCTTAATAAATGGGAGGGAATGTGGGTAGAGTGTGACAGTGAAAAAACAGGGATACTGAACGAATATTTTTCAGTATTCACAAAAGAAGAGGAGGAGGAGGTACCTAAACCAAACAATAGAAACACTCTGGATAGAGGGTAGATACCAGTCCATTCACAGAAGAAAGGGTTCTAAAAGAATTCTTATAACTGAAGGTGGACAAAGCAATGGGGCCTGAGGGGATTCACCCCAGAATTCTAAAAGAACAAAGGGTAGAACTAGTGACATCACTGACTACCCTCTTTAACAAATCACGGGAGGATGGGGTGGTACCTGAGGACTGGAGGAGGGTGGATGTGATTCCACTTCACAAAAGTGGGAGCAGAGCAGAGGCAGGAAACTGCAGACCAGTTAGTCTGACCTCAGTGGTAGGGAAAATGATGGAATCAATTCTGAAGGAAAGAACTGTTGAGTACCTAGAAGCCAGCAGGGCACAGGACCCAAGGCAGCATGGATTCACAGCGGGAAGGTCATGTCAGATGAATCTAATAGATTTCTTTGACTGGGTGACCAAAGTAGTAGACCAGGGAGGGGCTGTGGACATGGCCTACCTAGACTTCAGCAAGGCATTTGACACAGTCCCACACAAAAGATTAATATACAAGTTAACTAGCCTTGGAGTGGGTCCCAAGGTGGTAACCTGGGTAAAAAATCGGCTAGACAACAGGACGTAGAGGGTAATAGTAAATGGAGTCCACTCTGAAGAAAGTGGGGTTACTAGCGGGGTACTGCAGGGTTCAGTACTGGGATCGGTTCTCTTTAATGTCTTTGTAAGTGACATTGCAGAGGGACTGGAAGGAAAAGTATGTCTCTTTGCAGATGACACAAAGATCTGCAACAGGGTTAGATACACAAGGTGGGGTGGAAAGGATGGGAAGGGACTTGGCAAGGTTGGAGGAATGGTCAAATGTATGGCAGCTTAGAGTCAATGCAAATAAGTGCAAAGTAATGCACCTGGGAAACAAAAACCCAGGGGAAGAGTACAAAATGGGGGGTGAGATACTAACAACAACAAAAATGGAAAGGGACCTGGGGGTAGTTATATCAGATGACCTAAAGGTGGGCAAGCAATGTGAGAAGGCAGTAAGGAGGGCTGGGGGGATACTGGAATGCATAATGAGAGGTATCACCAGTAGAAAACAGGAAGTTGTTATCCCTCTGTACAGACAGTTGGTGAGACCCCATCTGGAGTACTGCGTGCAATTCTAGAGACCCAATCTCCGGAAGGACATAGACAGGATGGAGGCTGTCCAGAGAAGGGCAACTAAAATGGTGCAGGGTCTGCAGCAGAAGGCATATGAAGAGAGACTAAAGGAGCTTAACATGTATACCATCGAGGAAAGGGGGACATGATAGAAACTTTCAAGCACCTCAAGAGACTCAACAAAGTCCAAGGGGGTAGCATATTTCAGGAAAAGAGATGCGCAAGAACAAGGGGGCACAGTTTGAAGATAGAGGGGGGATGGCTCAGAGGTAATGTGAGGAAGTATTTTTTCACAGAGAGGGTTGTGGATGCATAGAATGGCCTTCCTGAGGAGATTGTGGAGTCAAGAACAGTGGGGGAATTCAAGATTGCATGGGACAGACATAAGGCAATTCTAGTGGGGGGTAGGATGAAGTAGGCTGTTGGTTAACTAGGATCTGCAGCTTATCCATTAGGTAGGGAAATGGGAAAACTAGGTGGGCCAAGCGATCTTTATCTGCCGTCAAATTCTATGTTTCTACCTACCCCCCTGTGGAAGAGATGGCTAAAGCCTGGCATCTGTATCAAACTCTTCAGGGCATGGGACCCATATTTGATACTCCTGCCTTGCCCAGGCAACCTCCCAGTTCAGCTCCTTTGGAGGCAGGGGCCTATACAGGTGAGGATTATGATGATTACTGTGGAAATTACCCTGATGATGAATCAGAGGGGAACCTAGAACCTGACTTTTCCCCGATCCACATTTTGGAGCCTCTCCAACAGATCAAGAGGATACCTCCTCTATACTGACTTTTCTGCAACACATGGTGGGCACCCTAGACCTCCCCTCGCAGGTGTCCACTCTAGAGGATGAGGATGACCAAGATTACAGAGAAATTATGGGTCTCCCTCCTCCAAAAAAGCTGGTACTCCCTATCTATAAGGCTTTTGGAAAGAATACATTGAAACTACTCCAAACACCTACTTCCCTGCCTGCAGTAGATAAAAGAATTGACAAAAAATACCAGCTCTCCAAATCTGACACTGAGTTCCTGTACGTACATCCCAACTATGAAGGGGTAGTACAGCAGGCAGCATGTGACAAAGCTAATACTCCTCTCTCCTCTCAACCCCCTAAGAAAGAGTCAAGGAGACTGGACTTCATGGCTAAGAAGTCCTATACTTCAGCCTCTCTTCTTCTCCGCCTTTCTTCGTTCTTGGCATACACAGCCAAGTACCAGAAGGCCTTTGGAATTCAGTCTTGGCTATAGCACAACAAAAGTCTGATTCTATGGTTCAGGACGTGGTGAATACAGCTAAAACTGCCTTGGAAGCAGTGAAGTACAAGTTCCCTATGGCAGCTGATAATAATGCAGCCTCTAGAGTTATGGCCCAGGCCAGCTCCTTGAGGCGTTTTTGCCTGGCTGAGAACAACAAATGTGATGCAGGAGACACAGTCCAAAGCTATGGCCTTCCCCTGTGATCAGAATGTTCTTTTTGACTCCAGAACAGAGACGTATATGAAAAAGGTTGATGAATACAAAACAACCTATCCGAGCAACATGGCTAGAGGGAAGCCTCCTGCTACCCAAAAGCCTCAGAACAAAGGTAACAGGGGTGTAGGGTACTACCCTAGACACTTCTACCCCTTTCATGTACAGGTGGATTACAGTCAAATGAAGGGGTTCTACAGAGGAAGAGGCAGGAGAGAACAGAGGAGAAGCAACCCTACACCTGCTGCTGCCTCTCAGCCCAAGTCCTGACTTCAAGGCCTAGGTCACCTCCCTGCCGCCTGTAGAGGGCAGGCTCTCCCACTACTTCCATTCATGGACTCATCTCTTCAGACAAGTGAGTCCTAGAGGTAGTGGAAAAGGGTCTACCTCTACAGTTCAAAAGACTACCAGCCCTCAGGGGCTCTCTACTGCCAAAACCTCTGACCCCAACAGAGAAACTTTTGTTGGAATTGGATGTAAAACACCTATTGGCAGCAAAAGTGGTGGAAAGAGTACCTTTGCATCAGCAGGGCAAGGGTCTCTATTCCAGATACTTTGA
The DNA here is from genome assembly GCA_016271365.2 of Neoceratodus forsteri. Classification (NCBI taxonomy): domain Eukaryota; kingdom Metazoa; phylum Chordata; order Ceratodontiformes; family Ceratodontidae; genus Neoceratodus; species Neoceratodus forsteri. The sequence goes on from CM028130.1 coordinate 877,093,165, forward strand.
TTCAGAAAAAAAATGAGGAGTGGCGACCTGTGCTCAACCCCAGATACTTGAACACGCATCTTCTCAAACCAAAATTCAAGATGGTCACTCTAGGGATGGTACATTCCCTTCAACAGGGAGACTGGCTAACCTCCCTGGATCTCAAGGATGTCTGTTTTCATATTCCAATAAGGCAGTCACACAGAAAGTCTGTTCAAGCTCCCTTCAGGGCATTATCAGTTTGCAGCCATGCCCTTTGGCCTGACATCTGCTCCAAGGGTATTCACCAAGTGTCTGGCCATCGTGGCAGCACACCTCAGAAAACAAGGGACCACAGTCTATCCTTATCTGGATGACTGGCTCATAGTAGGGAAAACTCCTCTACAAGTAAGAGGCACTTTCCCACACCTTACATTCCCTGGGCTTTCTCATAAATCAGGAAAAATCCCACATGGATCCAACTCAGACCCTTACTTTTATAGGGGCACAGTTGGACACTCAGCAATGCATGGCCTTTCTTCCATCAGAAATAATCTAACATTTTTTATCTTTGGCAAACTCCTTTGTTCTGGGCCAGCCAGACACTTCTTGAGGCTCCTGGGTCACATGGCATCCATGACTGCTGTGGTCCCAGGAGTCAGATTCAGAATGAGAGACATTCAGTATCACCTTTGCTCTCACTGGTCTCAAAAATGCCATCCTCTGTCTAACCTGGTTCCAGTAACAGAGGCACTACTTCGAGCCTTGCAGTGGTGGAAAGAAATACCCAACCTATCGGTAGGAATTCCATTCCAAGGTCGTTCACCCACAAAGATCATTACCACAGATGCATCTCTCCTGGGGTGGGGAACTCATCTGGACAGCTCTTCTGTCAGTGGAACAGGGACCCCAAAGGAGTCAACATGCCACATCCACCTTCTAGAATTCACAGCTGTCTACCTAGCACTGCAGGCCTTTGCTTCACATGTCAAGGGTCACATAGCGCAGCTCAGAACAGACAACACCACTATGTTTTACATAAACAAGCAAGGTGGCACAAGGTCGAGTATGCTGCATGCAGAGGCCATGAGAATTTGGTCCATGGCCTACTCCCCAGATGTCAGTCTGTCAGCTGTAAACCTACCGGGCAAGTAGAATACCCTCGCAGGTGCCCTCAGCTGCATCAGCCAAGGGCACAAGGAATGGACTTTGAACAAACAGGTTCTTGCCACAGTCTTCAGAAGATGGGGCACTCCAGAAGTGGATCTGTTTGCCTCTCAACTCAACCATCAGCTTCCTCTGCACTGCTGCTGGCCTCCTGCCTTGGGAACCCTTCCAGCAGACGCCCTCTTTCTGGATTGGTCAGGGAAGTTCCTATATGCCTTCCCTCCATTTCCTCTGATTTTCAGGGTACTTCTAAAACTCAGGAGTCAATCAGCAACAATGATTCTGGTGGTGCTGGATTGGCCAAGGCAGCCTTTGTATCCTCTCCTGCTGGCCCTCTCTTGGAACAGTCCTATCTGGCTTCCCCTCAGTTACTCTCTCCTGACTCTGCCTCAGCTAGAAGTGACTTATCCAGACCTGCTGTCCCTTTACTTCAAAGCTTGGCTCTTGAATCTCTTTTTTGGAGAGAAGGGTGGGGGAGTGGTTATTTAGGGTTTTATTTGTTTAAGTGTTGGGTATTTGTTTTCTGTACTTTCTGTTTGCTGTCCCTGCAAGTGAGAGCTGTGGGACAGAGTTTTTATCATTGTATTTTTATTTTTTGTTTGTTTGAGGGGTGCCTTTCCTTTTATACTGGCTTGGCGTTCCTGTTGATTTGGGAGCCTGTATTATGTGTTATGGGCCTACCCCTGGGGTTGTGCAGTATTCGTCCTCTGCTCTTCGTGCCCTCCCCCCCCCCAGTGTTTTTAACTTACCAGCACTGCAGAGCGCTGGGTATTGCCTTTAAGGGGAGGTGGGGGTTCGAACAGCAGAGGATGAAATAGTGGGGCCCTCACATCGGGGTAGTTAGGCCCAGAAGACGCCCTGGGGTGAAGTGGAGCCTGGAACATGGTCCACCATGTCTGGGCCCCATACCCAAGGGTACCACCATTACTGGCGGGCAGGTAGTTGGTGCAGCGCTGGAGACCCATTCAACTCGAGCGTTGTTATGCAACACCAGATCCATCAAAAACTAGACTGCAATTATTGTAGATCTTGTCGGAACAGCGGACCTGGCTTGCATCACCGAGACCTGGCTGGATGAAAATGCTGGCCCCTCGAGATTGGACCGCGGGGGGTTGGGGTCTGTTTCAAGAACGAATTTGGCCTCATGAGTGTACTGGTTGAGGACACTGGGTCATTTGAGTGTACCATAGTAGCAGGTGTAGGCTGTAGGATAGCCCTCATCTACCATCCATGCAGAGGTGAGAAGCGATTCCTCCAGGAAGTAGCGGACTTCGTCATTGACATGACGTTTGGGTCTCCCAGGCTGATGGTCCTGGCTGACTTCAACGCCTCGGTCGATGGCGAACTCCAGTTGATGACATCACTGGGCCTTACACAGATTGTTACCTCTGCTACTCACAGACATGGTCACTCTCTTGACCTAGTCTTTCTCCTGGGGGTCAGAGGCTGCGATTTGGTGGTGGAACCTGTCGGATGGTCTGATCACTCCACCGTGGGGTTAAATTTTTGTGCCCCCCTTCCTAGGCCCACCCCTGTGGAGATGGTCAGATACTGCTCATTATGGGATGTGAGCCCTGAAGGCCTAGCGGCGGTATTTAAGCTATCAGAGTTTTCTGTGGCAAGCGGGAATCCAGAGGCTTTGGTGCAGGCCTATAATAAAGCCGTGAACACAGCACTGAATTCCATCGCTCCTGTCTGTGATCGCTCTCTCTCTCTCTTTTCATCCTCGGTCCTCTTGGTTTGATGGAACCTTGAGGGAGTTGAGATGACAAGGACGAAGGTTAGAGCAGCGTTGGTAGAAATCCGCCCTGATGACCGACCATCTTAGATTGTTAGAACATTACCAAATCTACCAATCAACAATTGCCCGTAAGAAGGCAGAGTTCCTATCTGGGGAGATTGCTACTGCTCAGAACCGACCGACTCAGCTATTTTGAACAATGGACAGGCTGTGCAACTCAGCCTGTCTTCAGTCTCGAAGAGCCTTTTCGCAGTCGGAGTGCAATGAGCTTACTCAGTTCTTTGCGGATAAGGTGGCTAATATCAGGGCGGAGATCCTGGCTTCACGCTTTATGGGGGATGTTGTTGATCGGTGCTCGGTCACTGTCCCTCACCTTTCCTGGTGTACCTTTGACCGTCCGGAGTTTGTGGATGTTATGCAGATTGTCCAGGGTATGCGCCCTACATGCTGTAGTTTAGATCCGGGCCGAACTTCCCTGATTATGGGCTGTAGTGATATCATTGGCCCGATCCTGGCACAGATAGTCTGGTGCTCCCTTGACTTGGGTGAGTTTCCTAGCTCCCTGAAGGAGGCAGTGTTGACACCTCTCCTGAAGAAAGCTTCACTGGACACAGACTCTCATGCTAACTACAGACCGATCTCAAACCTCCCCTTTGTGGGGAAGGTTATTGAGAAAGTAGTGGCTATACAACTGGAGAACCACTTGAATATCCATAACACCTACGAGCCTCTCCAATCTGGTTTTCGAAAGAGACACAGCAGTGAGACTGCTCTGGTTCGGGTGCTCAATCATCTCCTGATGGCAAGAGATCGGAAAAGCCATTCCATTCTGGTACTCCTTGATCTCTCCTCCGCATTTGACACCTCAGACCATGGGGTGCTGCTTGAGCGCCTGGGGTTCATCTGTGGCCTGACTAGTGCAGTCCTCAGGTGGTTTAAATCATTCCTCACTGGCAGAACCCAGAGGGTGGTGTCAGGGATTTATTCCTCCGACCCTGTCTCTCTGTCATGTGGGGTTCCTCGGGGCTCAGTGCTGTCCCCCATGTTGTTAGTGGTGTACATGCTGCCCCTCGGAGACATTGTAAGACGTTATGGGCTGAGGTTTCACTGCTATGCTGATGATACCTGTCTTTTTGCACCTGACCAGGATAGTGCACTCTCGGTGTTTAATAACTGCCTCACAGAAATCCAGGACTGGATGAATTCCAGCTGGCTAAAGTTGAACTTGGGAAAGACAGAGGTGATGGTCGTGAATCTTGGTCACTGGATAGGGGGTTTGGGGTTGGTAAGCCCACGGGACTTTTTCTGGAGGGCTCCCAGCCCTTTGCCTCTGAACAGGTGTGGCACCTAGGGGTGATGCTTGACGACGGGCTGACTCTGTGGTTTCAGGTGTTGGCAGTCGTCAAGTCATCCTGTTACCATCTTAGGAACATTGCTAGGATCAAGCACCTTGTTCCGTCCGGTGACCTCCCCATGCTGATCCACGCCTTTGTGACCTTGTGCCTTGATTACTGCAACTCCCTCTACTTAGGGCTACTGGGGGTTGATATCCGCCACCTCCAGCTAGTGCAGAGTGCAGCAGCCTGGTTATTGACGGGGACTCCCTGGTCATGCCACATCACACCGGTGCTGCGTGAACTGCACTGGCTGCCGATTCAGTGGTGGATCACCTTTGAGGTCGGATTACTGTTGTATAAAGCCCTACATAGACTTGGCCCTGAATACCTGAAAGAGCTTCTGACCCCCTATTGTCCTGAGTGACGGCTCCGCTTGGCTGACGAGGGGTTGCTAGAGATTCCAAGGGTATCGTTAAAATCTTCCGGGACCCGTGCATTTATGTACGTGGCCCTAGCCCTTTGGAATTCTCTACACCATCAGCTGCGGGAGTGCGCGACCCTGGGGGGCTTTAAACAGGCATTAAAAACGTACTTATGGGGCCAAGCATTTGCTGATTAATTGTATTTAGCAATAGATTTTATTGATTGTCTTCTAGATTGTTGGTTTATTTTATTGCTTTTAGCCATTTCTATAAAGCGCTTTGGCAATTTGAAATGCGCTAAATTAAATAAAGGTATTAATATTGAAGAGCTAGAGTTCCCTGCCACTCAGTATTCCAAACAAGTATTGAAAAACCTGAGGACTGCCAAAAAGCACCTCACTAAAAAGTTTAATGCAGCTAAGTGGAAAAGATTTTCCATCTGGTGCAAGGGGAAACAGATCACTCCTCTCAGAGCATCATCTGTAATCTTATAGACTATTTAGTGCACCTTCAGGCCTCAGGTCTGAAGGCCTCATCCTTGAAACTTTACCTAGCTGCAGTTTCTGCCTACCTTTCTATTGGAAAGGGAAAATCTGTTTTATCCTTGGCTGTTTTTAAACAGTTTTTCAAAGGCCTTCTCTACTATGAGACCCCAATCAGGGATCCTGTCCCTCCTTGGGATCTTAACCTGTGTATAGCCAATCTGATGGAGCCACCCTTGTATTTATTTTATTTATTGAAATGTTTCATCAGGAGGACACGATGAACAACAAGTTGCTTGTCCCACGGTGTGACCTGGGGGAAGGGGGTTACATAGGGTTGTGAAGGATGATCAGTTACAATAGTATGTGGGTAGTACAAACAATACAACATTGTAAGATTGTGCAATAGTTGGAACATACGGTATTGTACAATAAACAGTAGAGGAACATTGGGTAAATTACAATACATGTCCAAAATCATACAAAAGAACATATAAACATACAAAACAGTAATAATAATAATGCAACAGAACCATTATAGTGCATGAGTGTACCAGGAGCAGGCTTGAGGTAGTATACAAGTGCTGTTGGAGGAAAAAGGATGGGTTTGGTTGTGCACACGGGTGACCCAGAAGGGCAGGTGGAGAAGAAAGGGGGAGAGGCAAGAAATGAATATGAGGAGAAGGGGTATCCATTTCCTGATTCCCCCTTCAGGATGTTGAGAACCCTGCTGGGGGGTCAGGGGTAGAAAGGCAGAAACTGGCCAAGGCACCTAGCTTCACCTGAGCTCTTTTCTTCTAGGTTGCTTGAAAGGACAGAGCAAAGAACCTTACCAGAGCAAGGAAAGGGATTGAGGATTCTTTTGGCTAGGCAGATTTACTGTGTGTTGTTATTTTTATTTTGTACTCACAGGGATTGTTACTGTTTGTTTCTAACATTTTATTGCTTTATTTTTCTCTGATTCAAATTGTTGTTGCTGGGTATACCTTCTGCTGCATTATTACAGGGTGTGCTTACAGATCATTGCTGTAATCTTCTGAGTCAAATTGTCTTTTGCAAGGTATATCTTCTGTTACCGCTTTATTTTTCTCTGTAGCAAAGTGTTTCTTACAGGGTATATATTCTGTGAAATTATTATAGGTGGTGCTTTACAGGTTGTACAGTTTTATCTATCATTAGGATAAGCTTCAGGGCTACTGCATTTGTTGCTGGCTGATTGTTTCTGCTCTTACTTCCTTGTTTCTTTCATCAGTGGTTCTTCTTTTTCGGCAGGGGAACAAACAAAGGGGCAGAGGACACTGCAGAGCAGGACACTGCAGCACAGGGGCTAGAACAACAAAACTCGCCCAAAACAGGAACCAAAACAAAAAAAGCAAAAAGGAAACCCAAAAAAACTCTGATCATAGGAGACTCCATGATTCGGGGAGTTGATACGTATCTCCAGCCTGGGATAATGGTCAGATGTCTCCCAGGTACATCAGCGTGGAGAGACACTGACCTCATTGCTAAAATTGTTCAGGAAGCAGGAGAAAACATTGACATCCTGGTACACATAGGGACTAACGATCTTGTCAGCCGGTCAGTTGTGGAGACCAAGGAACAACTGACCGGGCTGGGTGACAAATTATCCTCCATTTTGTCCGGAATCTCCTTCTCTGAGATCCTGCCAGTCTGGGAGAGGGGGGCAGATGGACGGAAGGTCAGAGAAGGGGAGATAGGAGAGCTAAATATGTGGCTCAAGGGCTGGTGCCAGGAAAAAGGACACAGATTTGTAGGGAACTGGCAACAGTTTTGGGGGCGAAAGTCCTTTAAATTTGATGGACTGCATCTGACTAAGGAGGGAGTCAGTGCATTGGGGCAGAAGTTTGACATCTTTGCAGAATAATTAAACTAGCAAATGGGGAGAGGGGTGCAGCACCCCACACGTTGAATGGGAAGAACACCCCTTCCCTCTCAGCTAGTGGTCAAACAGGAGTGCAGCATGTTTGCAGTTCATTTACATCACCAGGTAAGGAAAAAGGTCTGACTCCCCATACGACGCACAGGGGAAATGCCAGAACTCGCCCAACAACTAACTCACTGAAATCTGGCCAATTATGTACACAGATGCCTGCAGTCTGGGAAACAAGATCCCAGACCTGCAGGCAATAATGACAGAGGTTAAACTGGATATAGTAGCCATTAGCGAGACATGGTTTACCAGTAACCACACTTGGGAGACTTCAGTACCTGGCTGTGTACTATTCAGAAGAGACCGAGGTGCAAAAAGGGGGGTGGAGTGGCCCTTTATGTCAATGAAAATATCAAAGCTACAGAAATTCAGAATACACATAAGGAGTCAGAAGAACTGTGGGTCACCCTGGAAACAGGAAATGGTACAGCCATACAAACTGGGGTTGTGTACAGGCCTCCAGACCAGGGGGAGGACATAGACACATTACTGTTAGAAGATATACAAAACATGACAGCTAAAGGGGAGGTTCTGATAATGGGAGACTTCAACATGCCAGATACAGATTGGTCAATACCAGCAGGAACATCTGCCAGAACTAGACACATAGTGGATTCCCTGCAGGGGGAGGGCCTCAAACAACTGGTACAACAACCCACAAGAGACAGGGATATCCTAGATCTAGTACTGACTAACAGGGAAAGGATCACAGATCTCCAGGTAGAAGGTCACCTGGGGGCCAGTGACCATCACATGGTATGGTTCAATTTGGCTTCTAGAACTAAATCATCCCATTCCATGGGAAAAATATGGGACTTCAGAGGAGCTGACTTTGATAAGATGGCCAACAGAGTTAAGCTAGCCCTGGCAAAAAGAAATACAGGTGAGGGGGTACAGGCAAAGTGGGCAAGCATTAAAGATGCAATACTTGAAGCAACATCCCATTGTGTTAGAGAGAAAAGGAAGTGCAAAAGAAGAAGGAAACCACTGTAGTTCTCAAAAACAGTAGCAGAAAAGGTCAGAGCCGAAAGGCTGGCCTTCAGAAAATATAAGGAATGCAGCAGGATGAAGATAGGGAGGCATACCAAACTTCCATAAGGGAAGTAGGGAAGGCAGTAAGGCAGGCAAAGGCCCAAACCGAGGAAACACTAGCACAAACAATAAAAGAAGGTGGCAAGACTTTCTATAGATACATTAATGAAAGGAGAAAGTCCAGAGGGGGTATTGCTAAGATCAAAGGGGATAAGGAGGCATGTGAGGAGGAGGACCATGTAAAAGCATTTATCCTAAATAGATACTTCTGCTCAGTATTTACTGAAGAGAAGGTAGGGCAGGGCCCACAGCTCGGCACCATGGACACAGAGGGGAGGGAAGTGTGCACTAGCCCCTTCACAAAAGAAAGGTCCTACAAGAGCTCGATAAGCTCAGGGTGGACAAGGTAATGGGACCTGATAGCATACGGGTACTAAAGGAACTAAGGGTGGAACTAACAGAGCCATTAGCAGAATTGTTTAGTGAGCCTTTGAGCACAGGAGAGGTCCCAGAAGACTGGATAAGGGCTCATGTGATTTCGCTCCACAAGAGTGGTAGCAGGGAGGAGGCAGGGAACTACAGACCAGTCAGTCTTACCTCAATAGTGGGCAAGATTATGGAGGCACTCCTTAAGGAAAGGATAGTGCAACACCTGGAATCCATAGCAGCACAGGATCCAAGACAGCATGGGTTTACAAAAGGAAGGTCCTGTCAAACTGATCTCATAGATTTCTTTGACTGGGTAATCAGAGTGGTAGACCAAGGGGGAGCAGTCGATGTCGCCTGCCTTGACTACAGCAAAATTTTCAATACTGTTCCACATAGAAGATTGATTAATAATATGGGTAGGATCAGGTGGGTCAGAAGTTGGTCAACTAGGTGGCAAACTGGTTGATGGCAGAAAACAGAGAGTGGCGGTAAACGATATACAGTCAGAAGAGATGCAAGTTACAAGTGGGGTACCTCAGGGATCAGTCCTGAGGCCAGTCCTCTTCAATATCTTCATCAGGGACATTGCAGATGGACTGGAGGGTAAGGTTTGTTTGTTTGCAGATGACACCAAGACCTGCAACAGAATAGATGATCTTACTTCGAGAGGGCTCTTGCAGTAGGTAATTACATATAGGACTGACGTCGGCAGGCGGCAGGACCCCACGGAAAAATTTCTAGCTAGCAGTCCCTGGCGAGGGACTGCCCCCATGTCAAGTGACCGGCGCCAGGAGACGCCGGTATAAAGGCAAGGTCCTGACGACGCCTTCCAGTTCTTCTCCGCTATTCGCAGCACCGTGGAAAAGTTCTTTTGCTTGCCAGCCTCTTCGTCAGTTTTACTGAATATTTGACTTTTTTCGACAATTGTCAGTACATCCGCCGCTGTATGTCATCCTCTACACCCTCCGAGCACAAGTCTAAGTGCGACTCGTGCGGTGCCCAACTCCCACACAAGGACGGCCATTCTCTGTGCCTGTTCTGTCTAGGCCCCGATCACCCAGTCGAGAAGTGCCAGCACTGCCTCAGCTTCAACACGGCTACCCATTTTGGGTATTGGGGTGGGCAGAATGAGAAGAGAGCTAGATAAACTAAGAATGAGAAGAGAGCTAGATAAACTAGCAAAATGGTCGGAAGAGTGGCAACTGGGGTTTAATGCAAAGAAGTGCAAGATCATGCACATGGGGAAGAGAAACCCTGAAGCCATCTATAGGCTAGGAGGGGAGTCGCTGGCAGTCACAATGGAAAAAACAGAGACTAGGGCGTCATCATCACCGATGACCTGAAATCATCCAAGCAGACCACTAAAGCAGCAGGTAAGGCTAGAGCAGGGTTTCTCAAATGGTGAGGCCAGCCTCCTTGGGGAGGCCCCAACCTGTTCCAGGGGAGGCTCAACCAAGTCTGAAAAATAACTGTATTTAAATTTTGAGTTTTAGGTATTTAATGTGAAAGGATGAGGCAATCTGAAAAAAGATAATAGTAGGTGAATTTATGTATTTATTTACAAACTGGTGACCAGGAAAGACACTCTGAGCCAAGGCTCATTTCAAGTGTACCTTGGAAGTGTAGAGTGAATAGAATTCAAAAGGCAACTACAAAAGCAATACAAATGAATAATAGTGGAAACCAATAGGAACAATGAACAAATAATGAGCGGTAACAATTGACCAATTAGACTGGTGACAGAACAACCCAAATACAAGGCTTAAGCAGAGACATTGTAGGAACAAGAGCAGGAGGAAGCAAAAGGATTTCTGAGAGGATGCTTAAGAGCAATGGAAGAGGGAGAGAGGTGGGTAGGAATGTTATTCCAAATAGAGGGGAAACAAACAGAGAAAGGAGTCTGACCAATGCAGTCACTGCAGCAAGAAGTAACAATGGTTTAAGAGTCAAAACAGCGGAGCAAGTAGGCTGGCCTGGGGAGGGGGGTTGCAAGGAGGGGTTCAATAAGCTGTATAAAATTAGAGTTAACTACTCAAAGGAGTTTCACTTTATTCCTGCGGTACTGTGATAAGATGTTATTTTTTTTATGGGGAGGCCCAAGACTATTTCAATGTTTGGGGGAGGCTCAAGATCTTTTCCATGGCTTTGGGGAGGCTCACCATTACGAAGTTTGAGAACTAATGGGCTAGAGGGATGTTGGGGTGTTTTAGTAGGGGTATCACAAGTTGGAAGTGGGAGGTAATAATCCCTCTTTACAAGACACTGGTTAGGCCCCATCTGGAGTACTGCGTGCAGTACTGGAGGCCACACCTTCACAAGGACATTAACCAAATTGAGGCAGTCCAGATAAGGGCAACCAAAATGGTGCAGGGACTGCATCAGAAAACATATGAGGACAGATTAACGGAGCTCAATATGTATACCCTAGAGCAAAGGAGGGAGAGAGGTGATATGATTGAAACATTCAAACACCTTAAGGGCATTAACAAGGTGAAAGAGTCTAACACATTTCAATATAAGAAAAATAGCAGGACAAGCAGACACAGCATGAGATTAGAAGGAGGCCAATTAGGGTAATGTGAGGAAGTTCTTTTCACATGTAACCCCCTGCAAATGGGGGTTCCTAAAGACTTCCAGGAGCTTGCTTGAATGCTCCAAGCCTGAATGGTGTTTGCATTTAAGCCATTTATCAGTGAGTGTTTTAGAGCCTCTGGTACTGTCTTTAAGAGCTGTCTGCTTGCAGACATAATTAGTTTGTATGGGGACTGTGTGCTTTCTGAGTACCACTTGAGCTGCTGCCAATTCACTTCATTTTGCAGTCACTAGGGTGCAAAGGAACCTATCTGAAAGATGTAACTGTTTGCCAGAAATTATTTAGAGTAATAATGAAATTACAGTTTGTCTAACCTGCTTTCTTTGCAGTCAGAACTGTGTCTGCTAGTTCCCCATTCTAGTTTTGAACTGCTGAACTGGACCAATCAGTGTGGGTAAGCTAGCTCTAAATGGTGTCTTGGGCTAATCAGAACTTGGACTCATAATCTGAGCCAGCCACAAGAGGATTGTATGGGCAGTGACTCTGGGAGATGTAGTTTAGACTTCAGTGCCTTTTGGACCAACAGCAGCAGTCTATTGAGTGACAGCCAATCCAGTCAAGAACTGGGAGGAACTCAAAGGAAGTGCCCGGTTTTTGTCGGTTGGAGTTTGAGTTGAGCTTTGGCAGTGAAGAAGGAAGGAGCCCTGTGCTTTTCAGTGTGCAGTTTTAGTCAAAAACGTGTAAGGCCCAGAGTTCGGTCTGCAGCTTGTTAGGACTGAACTGTCCTGTGAAAAGAATCAAAGGATCTCTGAAGAGTAGAAACCAGGCTCACCCTGTAGAAGACTGGAGGAATTGCTGAAAATTACACTGGTCTGTCAGAACTGAATCTGCTGTGTGTTCTCCCGGTATTGTGCAGTAATTGCATCGGACACAGATGCAGCCTGCCTGGTATAGTGCTTTCTTTATATGGATGTGTGGAGGTTTGTGCACCTCAAGTGAGCCCTGCTGACATTGAAGGACCCTATCTTATTTGGAGGTCGTGAGTACTAATTCAGGGTCGCTCCCTGTTGAATTGCCACATTAAATCCAAATGGAATTACTGTACTGCTGACTGTTTAATTCTCCTTTTCTCTGTGTGAAAGGGCCCCCACAGCTGCCACGTTTGGACTAGCCACTAGGGCTTAGGTACCCAGGGACAGTAACTGATAGGGATAGGCCTGTGCACAGAGCCATAGGTAGATTATTAGAGTGATAAGTTAACCTGATTTCCCTGTCCTTGTTATATCCCTAAATAAATCAGAGCCGCTTGTTTCAGCAAAGTTATACTGCCTGAGGTATTTGTCTATGTTAAAGTACTGTACTGTGATTGTTGCACTGTATCTCATTTCAAGGAGGTCCCAGTGCGGAACCAGACCTGGGGGTAAGTGTATACTGTGAAGGTAATTCTGATATATTGTGTGGGCCACTAGTGGGAAGAAAGGGGGGTTGCAGTGTCCCAGAGGGCTGTGACCAAGTTAGTTTAACTATTGCAAACCCTGACCTCTGGGTGGAGGCACCCGCCATTGGATCCAGGCCCCTCAACCTGTTAGTGGCAAATCAGGCAGGGGTAGTAGCCCCTGGGATAGCGCCATCTAGGGGTTACACACAGAAAGGGTGGTGGATGCATGGAACGGCCTACCTCCGGAAGTGGTGGATATGAATGCAGTGCAGGGCTTCAAACAGGCATGGGATAGGCATAAGGGAGCAATACAGATGAGTATGAATAGATAGCTCATTGACAGACCAAAGGCCGATGGCACAGTCATAAGGTAGAAAAAGAAATGGGCAGACTGGATGGGTCTTGCGGTCCTTCTCTGCCGTCAACTTCAATGTTTCTATATATTTAAAGAGGGTTAAAGCAGGAACAGCTGAGGGAACGGTAATTATGTAGGGCAGAGGTAACGGAGTAGTTGGAGGAGGAGTGTCGTATTACAGGGGGGAAGGAATTCCAGATTTTAGTGAAGTGATGGGTGAAACCAGTCTGACCTATGAGGGTGGAGCAGCAAGGGACTGTCAAGGTGCGGGTGTCATTAAATCTGAGAGAGTGGGGGGGAGGAGGAGTGGAGAGAGAGACGATGAGAGATAGGAGGGGAGCACTCCGAACTAGAATTTGGATGTTAGTTTGGCACAGTGTGAGATGCGTCTGTGAGATATTGGAAGGAAGGTTAGAGAGCGATAGAGTTCACAGCGATGGGAGCGGGAAGGGGAGTCAAGAGCAAACTGGCAGAAGGAGCTAAAGAGAGTGTCCAACTTGGTCAGGGAAGATTTGGGAGCAGCACCATAGACTACGTCACAGTAGTCAAAGATGGGGAGTATCGTCTTCTGGACAGTTTCATGCCTCGCAGTCAGCGGGATGCAACCAAGATTCCTGTACAGAGCACCAAGTTTGGGGCGCAGTTTCTTCAGGATAGCATTGATATGCACAGAGAAGTTGAGGTGCTGGTCCAGCCAAACCCCCAGATATCTAAATGAGGAGGTGTCCTCCAGGATGGTCCCATCAAGGGTGTGGAAGGTGGGTAGGGCCGGGAGCCCAGAGAGTGTCTGCCTGGTGCCAAAGGTCATTGAGACTGTCTTCTTGGTGTTTAGAAAAAGCTGGTGAGAAGCAAACCAGAGCTGAACTTGGTTGAAGTCACGCTGTAAGCTGGTTCCCGCAGCAGCAGGGTTTTTGCTGGAATTGTATAAAACAGTATTGTCAGCGTACATGTGAATAGATGAGGATGAGCAGCCTGGGGGAAGATCATTAAGGAAAATGGAGAAGAGAAGGGGACCAAGCACTGAGCCCTGAGGGACACCAGTGTTGATGGGGAGTGGAGGGGAGCTGGAATCAAGGATTCTCACTGATTGGGTCCTGCCAATGAGGTACGATTTAAACCAGTTGATGGCTGACGGAGCAAGGCCAGCTGAGGAGCGGGAATCAAGAAGCAGGGGATGGGAAAAAGTATCGAAAGCTTTTGCTAGGTTGACAAAGATGGCCGTGGTGATCAGGCCATCGTCCATCCCTGGAAGGATGGAGTCAGTAAGCCTGAGGAGGGACATGGTTGTTGAGTGGTTCTTCCTGAAACCAGATTGGAAGGGGGTGAAGAAGGAGGAATCGGAGAGGAAGTGTGGTAGCTGAGAGAGAACTAAATGTTCTTGAAGTTTGGCAAGGGTAGGAAGGAGGGAAATGGGGCAGTAGTTGCCAGGCATGGATGTGTCACCACCCTTGGGGAGAGGAAGGACTACAGCATGTTTCCAGGATGAGGGTACTTGGGCAGAAATAAAGGAGAGGTTAAGGATTAGGGAGATAGGATAAGCAATTGCAGAAGCAGAAAGGTAGAGAAGTTTAAGCTCAAGCTCATCTGGTGAGGAGCCTTAGAGAGGTTGAGGGATAGGAGGCACTAAGAGCTTCAGTCAGAGGAGATAGCAGAAAAGGAAAAAGGGGGGTAGCACTGGCTGAGGTGAAGGGCTGAAGTTGGTAGGTGGCAGGTGAGGGAATTTAGAGAGACGGACGCACAAAGTGTAGTAGGCATTAAATTAATTGGCCACAGAACCAGGGTCGGAAACTAGGGAGTTATTTATTTTGAGAACTGGAGGGGGGGGGTGGGAGAATAGGGCATGAACTACCCTCCAGAATTTAGATGGAGAGTTAATGTTAGGCAGGAATAAGGAGTTGAAATAATCAGACTTAGCCAGTCTCGTAGCTTTAGTTAATGAATTGCGTAGCATTCTGTACTTGGCGTAGCCATTTGGATGTTTAGTACATTTGTGTTTTCTCCAGGCCCGGTCACTCTTGCTGAAGCAGGCCAGTAGTTCGTGGTGATCCAGGGGAGGGGAAGCCCACGGACTGTGGTCCTTCTGAAAGGAGCAAAAGCATTCCAGGTGGTAATGAGTTTATCCTTAAAATAGTCAAGGGCTTGGTTAATAGAAATGGCAGTGGAGAGGGGGGCCCATTCAGTGGAAGCAAGTGCAGAGCTGAGCGGGGTAAGGCCTAAGGATTTAAAGGACCGGAGCTGTATGATTTTAGGGGGAGGTTTGAGGCGATGGACCTTACATACAATGAAAATGGGGTTGTGATCATTAAGAGCATCAGGGAGGAGACCAGATTTAATGACGCGGTGTGGGTGGGTTGTGAGTGCCCAGTCAAGCAGGGTGTGGTTTTGTGTTTTGGGATCACGGCGTATGGGCTCAAGTATAAGTTGAGTGAGGTTTAGAGCAGTGACATCATTACGTAGCTTGTTTAACTTGGGAGACAACCAATTTAGATTCACGTCACCCATTATGAACAATTCACCGGATTGCAAGAGGGAGGTGATGCTGGCTAAGAGTTCAGTCGTGACCGAGGGTTGAATGCTTGGGCAGCAATAGATGCCAGCCACAAAGATTGGGATTGAGAAAGGAAGGGTAATGCCGGTGACAAGGGCTTCGTAGGTAGCTGGGATGGAGGTAGATAGGGTGGTAGTAAACTGCAGTGAGGACAGGATATACATGGCCACTCCTCCTCTGTGACCCGATCGATCTTGTCTGGAGAGGGAATACCCAGGGAAAGCAGTGGCATTGTCAGGGATGCCTTTTTTGAGCCATGTCTCGGTAATAATTAGGATGTCAGAGGTGTGTGAAATCATAAAGAGTTTGTAGGAGATCAATTTTAGGTAGCAGGCTGCAGATGTTGAGGTGGAGGAGCGTCAACCCGTTAGGAAGGGTTGTAGTGGAAGTGGGGTTTGGAGACATGTTTTTGGGTAAGGAGTCAGGGTAGGAGAAGAAATAGGGCCAGGGTTGGGGTGGATGTTCCCTGATGAAAGAAGAAGGAGGGCAAGGATGAAATAGTGAAGTTCAGGACTTTTGTAATTTGAGTAGGAAATATGGGAGTGAGAGGAAGAGGGAAGGAGTAGCGAGAAGGAGATAAGGAAACGACGAAGTGACTAGGAAGGGAAAACAGAGAGGCTGGGGGTAGTAGGGAAAGTGGGGTCTGTTTACAAGAGGAGCTGTGGGGGTGATTGACAGGATGAAGGAGGTATCTGGAAGGGAAGCGGAGAAAGAAGTGGCAATAGGTGTAGAGGTTGAGACTGGGATAAGTGTAAGAACCAGGAAATGTGTGAGCAGGAGGGAGATTGAAACCATTCTGGGTAGGGTAGTAGAGGCTTTGTACAGACTTACAGGTTCAGATCATACCACAGAATGTTAGGACGTAGATAATTTGCTTTAGGTATGAATGACCCAGGATGCCTAAAGGAGAATGGACAAGCTGGGGTTAGATATAGCTCCGAAAACAATCGGAGGCTTCCTGCTTTACAATTCACAAAAAGCTTTGTCACAAATAATGGGAATTTAAATTGTGGGGTCAGACTCGGACAGTGAGCTAGGTGCCTTCTGGGTCTGCAAAGGGAATAAACAAAAGACGCTGAAATCGGGGGTGGACAGAAGAAATTAACTGAAAGTGACTTTTCACAGAAATATCCAATGTGGTAGCAGAGGCTCAGAACTATTCAAGTTCTATCACAGAATTAGGAATACAGTCTAGCCCTCTAAAATTCCAAGTTCATACACATACAAGTACAGGTAAAATTACACTTTAAACTGAAGAAATTCAGCACTGAGTATTAAAACAGACCAGAAATCAGAGGCAATACTGGATTAGGGGAAAAAAAGGTTAAACTGGCCGATGGTAGTGACATAGCCCAGTAAGGAGGAATTTGAAAATGTCTGGCAGGATGAGAACCAAACAAGGAGCTCGTAGTTCACGGGCGACCAATAAGAGCTGTCCCAAGAGAAAGGCAATTGTCCTTAGAAAATTTACAGAGACAGCCACGCAGCCTTGAGTTCCTGGAACGCTGTCCAGGCCGTACCTGCAAGCAAGGGCTCGGGAAGTGTGGTAGCAGGCTCTTCTCACCGTGGAGGCATGTAGACCCCTGTCGGAGGTGCTGTTAACCCAAAGGGCTATGAGAGGATGCCTGCAAGCAAGGGCTCGGGGAGTGTGGCAGCAGGTTCGTCTCACCGTGGAGTCGTGTAGACCCCCGTCGGAGGCGCTTTTAGCCCAAAGGGCTATGTGAGGACGTCTGCAAGCAAGGGCTTGGGGAGTGTGGCAGCAGGCTTGTCTCACCGTGGAGGCATGTAGAGCCCCATTGGAGGTGCTGTTAGCCCAAAGGGCTGTGAGAGGACGCCTTCTAACCCATGGCTATGGCTCACCTGAAATATGTCACTTGGAAAACTGTCTTTTTAGTAGTCATCACCTATGCAAGGAGAGTTTCAGAGCTGCAGACACTTTGCACTGAGCTGAGCTACATTATTCCACACAGGGACAAGATATAGTTCAGAACTAACAGAAAATTCCTACCCAAGGTGGTCTCAGAGTTCCACCTTAACCAGTCCTTTTCCCTACCAGTTTTCTTTACTGAAAAATCCGCTCCTGGGGAGCGAAAACTCCACAGTTTGGATGTCAAGAGAGCCGTATCTTATTATTTGGATCTCTCCAAACAGTTAGGGACTCCTCCACACAGTTATTCCTCACCTATGGGGAGGTAGATAGAGGAAGGCCAGCTACCAAGAGAACTGTCTCTCGCTGGATAGTCTCTTGCATTCGGTTTTATGACTGGTAAGCAGCCTTCTCAGGGCCTCAAAGCCCATTCTACTAGGGGCACCGCCGCCTGTGTGGCAGCTGCAAGGGTCGTTCCCTACTGGTTGTCTGTAAAGCAGCTACTTGGAAGACTGTACACACATTCACAAAGCATTACTGCTTGAATGTACAGTCTAGATCTGATGCCAAATTTGGCAGGGTGGTTCTGCAGAGCCTCTTTCCCATGTAGGTTCTGTACCCACATCCCAACTGTATTGATTTGTAGTCTCCACATTGTTACTGATGCTAAAGGACCCCTGGAGTAAGAAGAAAAAAATACTCACTGTAGTAACCTTCTTTCTTCCTTCCAAGGTGTCCTTTAGCATCAGTAAGCTCCCACCCGTCCTCCCCTAGAAACCTTACTGAATAGGACTCTGCTTCTATTTCTACCAAATTTGTGTTGTAAATTTACAGCAAAGTTTGTTTTTTCATACATTTGTTGTTCATGCTATTGCATGATTTTTAAATCCTGTTGGTTCACACCTTGAATAGGCATGTTCCCAGTCTAGCTTCGAAAAAATTCTAGTGCCTTCTAGGCAGGCTGTCCTCAGGACTTCCTCAAGCTCTTTCCTGATTGGCTAATTCATTAGATTCATTATCATAATCTCCACCTCCGAGGCATTTCAACCTAGTCAGCTAACTACATATTGTTATTGATGCTAAAGGACACTTTAGAAGAAAGAAGATTACTATGGTGAGTCATTTTTTTCTTCCCCACCCCTGTCATCTCACTTGCTGTCCCAGGAGCAGGGTACTCTCGTGAACCCGAACCTCAAGTCTCTGCATCTGTATGCATGGCTCCTGCAGATCTAGTCAGGGACCAGTACAGGGTGTAGCAAGGGTAGCAGATGTCCTGGTGGCCGTAAGGAAACCCTCGACCATGGCCACCTTCACCATGAAATGGATGCGCTACTGCCTATGGGCTTCTGCCCGTCATCTGGACGCGTTCACCCATCATGTGAATTCGGTCTTGGAGTATCTTCTTTCCCTGTCTGATTCGGGTCTTAGCTACTCGACCATAAAGGTACACCTTTCTGCAGTATCAGCCTATCATGTACCAGTGGACCGCAGGACCCTGGCACAAATAGATCTGTCTCTCACCTTCCTGCGAGGTATAATGCATATTAAGCCCCCTATTCAGGACCCTATTCCCCCATGGGATCTTCTATTTATGTTAGAGAAACTTAGAGTGCCTCCCTTTGAACCAGCCACAAGTTACGAGCTATGCTTCCTGTCTTGGAAAGCATTATTTTTGGTTGCCATTACTTCAGCCTGCAGGATTTCCGAGCTTCAGGCTGTGATGTGTAAAGAGCCCTATTCAATTTTTCACAGGGACAGGGTATCCCTGCGCACTAATCCTAAGTTCCTCCCAAAGGTGGTGTCCGAGTTCACTCTTAACCAGGGCATTTATCTCCCAGTGTATTACCTAGAGTACTTGAACAGAGGGGAGGCCTTGTTTCATACTCTGGATGTTCACAGAGCTCTTCCTTTTTACATAGACCGTGCTTGGTCTTCAAGAAAATCTGATCAGTTATTTGTATGTTTCACCCTGCGAATGTTAGGGGCTCCTGTGACCAAGCAGACCTTGTCTAAATGGTTGGTCATTTGCATTTTTTTTTTTTTGCCATCAGAAATATGACAAACCTTTACCGAGTTGTCATTCCACTAGGGGTGTAGCAACTTCATTTGCATCCCTTCGAAATGTGTCCGCAACAGATCACTGTGCTGCTGCCACCTGGAGTTCAGTCCATACATTCATTAAATATTACAGTTTGGACATTGCTTCAAGAAGGGTGGGGGGGGGCCGCTGTGGAGCCCGAGCAAGATGGCTGCAGAGGGGCGCTGTGGAGCCCGAGCAAGATGGCTGCAAGTTGATCGAGCTCTATTGCTAGGAATCCATAAATAGCTGGTAAACTGCAAATTCTCTAAGAGAAGGTATACATAACTAAGATAAAGCTGCAGTGGAAAACCTCCAGATCAAGATGGGAACTCTCGTAGAGACAAAACATCTGGGGATGGTACTAAAAGGAAAACCATCTCCAGAACCTCTACCACCACGCAGGCTGCACAGGGCCATGAACCCGTACCAGTAGAAGGTGTCCAGGAAGAAACACTTCAAACACTAGGAGCTAAAATGAACTGCATGATAGCATCAATGTCCAGATTGGTGGATAAATTTGATGCTCTTTCCAGCAGAGTTGTCCAGGTAGAAACTCAGGTTGAAACTATAATGACAGCAACGGTAGAAGCAAATAAAAATTCAGAAATAGCACTAGGAGTGGTCAACACAGTGATTAAAGAAAACACGCACCTCCGTTCCCGTCTCGAAACTTTAGAGAACCAAGTGAGAGCAAATAATCTGAGACTTCTTGGATTCAAGGAAGGCTCTGAAGGGGATCACCTTATGCTATTTGTGCAAGAATGGATGAATCAGCAGCTTGGGGAAGAAGCTGCCCCGATCGTTAAGAATTTCCAGAAAGCTTACAGGGTGACACCTTGGGGCCGTCAAGATAACCCAGAGGCCCCAAGAACGGTAGTGATAGTAATAGATGGCGTTGGATCAAGAGATACCCTGCTCGCTCTAGCTAGGAGACAACAGACCCTCTTACACAATGGTCAATTGATGCGAATCTTCCCAGACCTGTCATATGCTATGAGACAAAAAAAGGAAGTGTTTCGACGGAGCTCGAGCAATGCTGAGAGAGGCGAGTATTCCTCATGGCCCAGTGTTCCCCGCCCATCTCTGTATAGTACATCGCAGTAAAATCTACGTCTTTTCTGATCCTGGGGAGGCCCAGAAGTGGTGTCGGCGACACGCTGTTCCTCGACCTCACATCCCATCGGAGGAGAATACCTCATCGGAGGAGGATAATTCCTGAATTTAATGTGGTACCTTTTCTTTCCATAAATTACCCCTTATACTGAAGAGAACAGGGCTAGAGGGGGCTTGTTACAGTCCAGGGAAATTGTTCCTTTTTCTTTTCTTTTCCTTCTCTTGAAGTACATTATTACGTACATATACTGTTGGACTGGAGACCTTGGACTTCCATTCCCTTTCTCATATTATTTTTTTTTTTTTTTTTTTTTATTATACCAGCTAAAATGATGCATTGAAATAAGGGCAATTTTATTTTAACATTTACAAGTTTAAAAGCATGTGGTTGTGAGCGCCTTAGGTAATGTTTAGTAGAAAATTTGGTCCATAACTATGTAGGGAAGTATAACTAAACACTGTATATTTTTGCTTTTAGCAGTAATAGACCTTTATCAGGGAGCTGATCAACACATGATTAGCACTAAATAGTGCATAAACTTGGATGAGACATGGTGGAATTTTCTCTCCCCCTTTGGGGAGAAAAGAAATCAGACTTAAAATGACTTTGTTCAGATTGTATTAATCACCATGTAGCTCATGGGTTCCTTAACAGCAACTGAAGGTTTTGTGACATTTGTATACACCTTTAGCTATTCCCCTCAGAGACGTATCTTTTAACACTCAATAGACCTTATGAAAGTATTAAGAGTAGTGGCGCCCTCATTGGTTGATAATGACTATATTTGTAAAACTGAATGTTGTGAATTAACTGTATGTTTGATGGAAATCCAATAAACGTAAAGTTTAATAAAAAAGAAGGGGAGGGTTCGGCCTTGCTGTCCTTCAAGGGCTGATCTCTTAAGAGCTTCTGAGAGTTTCCATAACCATCGCCCAACTGACCTGGATTTGGTCTTTGTACTGCTTGGTACTCGGTCCTGACAGTTACTGCCTGCTGCAAGAGCTCTCTCTCGAAGTGAGATAGTACAGTTATGAAAGAACTTACCGTAACAGTAGACCTTTGAGAAGAGCTCCTGCAGCAGGCATGCTTTCCCTCCCTCCTTCCCCCTGGTTATGTTTTCTTTTTCTTCTCCCTATTGGGATGTTGAACCTCCTTGGTTCCCCATCCTTTATGCAAGCCAGGTCTCTGGCAGGTGAACTAAAGTGGTTCCGGTGGACCGCCCCTTCATACCATTGAGTGATGTCGGGGGCGGGGCTGACATCATGGGGCAGTCCCCCACCTTGGACTGCTAGCTAGAAATTTTTCCATGGGGTCCTAGTGCCTGATGGCATAGTCCTGATGATTATTGCCTGCTGCAAGAGCTCTTCTCTAAGATCTACTATTACGGTAAGTTCTTATATAACTGTACTTTTCTTTTTTTTTAACAATTTTTTTTACAAATGTAGTAATGAATATCTGTGACATAGCTGAGAGTATCTAGTGCAGAGTGAGCCTGTTCGCAGCTGAATAACCAGGCTCTGCATGAGGGCCGATAGTGATGAAGGAATAAACATTACTGGACAGGATGTGAGGGACTGGAGAAGTGCTCCTGTATTTGGTGGTTGAAGTTCTACAATGGTAATTGCAAAGTGCTGCACATTAGAGAAAAAAATCCAGGCAAAGTTGCTATATTGATGGGGTGCTGGTAGAGAACATGGAAGAGGAGAGAGACCTAGGGGTGGTGATCAGCCGTAACCTAAATTCAGCTGCTCAGTGCAACAATTTATACGTGAGAGCTGAGGTGATTAGGGAAAGAGATTACTAGCATGGGGAGGTGATGATGCCTCTGTATAGATCACTGGTGGGATTGCTCCTGTAAAAGGACAGGGATAGATTAGCAGCAGGGAAGGCATATGATGAAAGACTGGCAAGTCTCAACATGTATTTACTGGAGGGCAGAAGGGAGAGGGGGGAACGTGGTAGAGACTTTAAAGTTTAAGGAAGGGTTCAGCAGAGTGTACACACTGGCCCTTCTGATGGTTCAATGGCAAGGTGGTGCACTGCTGTGCAGAGGACCGAAATTCAGAAGTGGACTCCAGTTGCCATGGCAAGAGGCAGGCCAAGCTGCAGGCAGCGGATGCTGGGGGGCAGTGCACCTCTGCAGCAGCAGGGGAGGGTTGGTGGCAGGTTCTGGTCAGCAGGGACCCCTGCAGGCAGGCCAGGATGCTTGCTTCTTTCACAGGGGTTACACTGCATCACCAAGGCTACGGGCACAGCCCATGGCAAGGGGAGGAGTACATAGATGTAATCTATCTGGACATCAGCATTTTGCATTTTGTTTTCCCCACTTTTCACCACGTCGGCCCCCATCCACACACCAGGCAACAGAAAGGCCTTTATAACACTGTGGCACATGAGAAGCCTCTGGGTATAATACAGCAGTGTTTAACAGTTCATACACAAGGTGGATTGTTATCAGGTTGGAGGCAGGAAGCAAAAGGTTGTGGTGGATGAGGACTACGCCAAGTTCCTCAGCGGTGTCCCTCAGAGATTGGTGCTAGGGATAATGCTATTTAACAGTTTTATTAATGATCTGGAAGCCATAGTCTCCGGCAGACTTTATAAGTTTGCTGATGACACTAAGCTGGCCCGAGTGGTAGACTCCTTTGAGGATGGGGACGAACTTCAGTAGGACCTGAACAATACGGGTGATTGGTTAGACCCCAGGAGTCTCAGACTCAATGCAGGAATGGCACAACAGTACACTGGTGAAGGGAAGATGGAAATAGGACCTACAGATTGTGTGGGGCTTTTGTTGTGGCTGTGGAGGAGGAAACTGACTCTGGGTTTATAACAGATGCAGGGCTGAAGCATGTCAAGCAGTACAGTTCTGCTATAAAGTGAGCTAGCAGCAGCTAAGGTTCATTAAAATGGGGGTGATCAGCAGAGTGGGGAAAAGTACTCCTACCACTTTACAAGTCCCTGGCCCTCTCTCACCTGGACCCCTCAATACGACAAGCATTTGTCAATGCCAAACATGTTTGCTTGCATGCTGTTACAAGTTAAAACAACAGTATCTTGAGGCTGCAGGCAGACCTTTCTTATCCCGAGTAGCCACTGTCTCGTGGACTTTGGGTTCTGTTGTGCTAAGGGTATATAGCTGAAAAAATGGTGACTAGAATAAAGAACATTGGGTGGGGGTGGGGGTGCTGTGGAGCCCGACAGTGATGGCCACTTCCCTTTAGTGCTCCGTCATTCGAGGTCTACATACTTTTTATTTTTTTAATTTTTCTTATTTAGTAATTTCAGGTGCCAGAAAATCTGTTTTTTGACAGATCCTGTCATAGCCTAGAGTTTAGAGTAACAAGCTGTGAATGAGCATGGTACATCCAGCAGACCTGGGTTTGATTCCCACAGCCTCCACTTGTGTACTGTGTGACTCTGAGCAAGTCACTTAACCACCCCAGTGCTCCTGGGTCACCCCTGAAAACAGGCACTTGTGCCTAGTGGGCCTTACCCTGTTACCAAAAGAATAATTAATTCTAGCCCCTCGGGATCATAATGGGGAATTCTTGGGGAAATCAGCCTGGAGGAGCCGGAGGGAAAGAGCCAAGTACCTCCGGCCCCAAACAAGTGGGTGGCAAGGCCGACCACACAGCTGACTCACGTTAGGAGGAAACTTTGCAGACCTTGGGCACCAAAATGCACCAACTCCTGCAATCGGTTAGAGCCATTAACAATAAATTGGACTCAATCTCTAGCCGCTTGGGCACTGTGGAGATGAAGGTTTCCACTTTACAGACAGAGTCACAGGATGTTCGAAGACTGGCTGAAACTGTGCAACACATTACAGCTGCCACAGCAAAGGAGACCCAGTATCACTGCTGTTGCCTGTAAATTTTGGAAAACCAGGTCTGGTGCCATAATGTACGTCTGCTGGGAGTACCGGAGGAAACAGAGGGGGATCACCTCTTATTATTTCTTTCAGAATAGCTACCAGGAGCCTTGGGGCTTGGGGACAGTTGTAAACCACTGCTGTCACAAAAAAGCTTACAAAGTTACCCCCCCCCCACACACACACACTCCCGAGGATGGCAACCATAGATGGAGACACCACGCGCTATCCTGCTTGTGAAAATGGGGATTGGGAAAAGGGACTGGATCCTGGCCCTGAGCAGACAGAAGAGGCCAGTGTCACTGAATGGAACCCCTATTTCATTTTTCCCTGATATCAGCTACACCACATAGCAGCAACAAAAGAGGTTTGAATCTGTGCGCGCCACACTTCGGGAAGCAGTGATTTCAACTACTTTAGTTTTGCCTCCTAAACTAAGAATTTTGCATCAAGGGAAGATCTACCTGTTTTTTACGGATCCTACAGATGCTGGATGCTGGGCCCAAAAGGTGCAGAAACAAAAGAAGAGAACAATCAGACTCCGAGGATGAAACTGGGGAAACTTGAGGTCTGGCACACCCTTTTGGGACTATTTCAACACTAGCCATGGTACCAAGGGTTGGAGGGAGGGTTTCAACTGAATGTTCTCTGTAATTTTTTCCTTGAGATGTGCACACAAGTTCTGAGTCCTTGTTGTGTTGGCACTGTTTTTTGTTTCCTTAAGTGCCTATGCTTTCTAATTGGTTTCCTTCTGTAATAGTTCCCGGATACCTTGGGGCAGATACTGTTTTTTTTTTTCTTTTTGGTGAGGATCTAAATATCTTCACTTGCTGGTTATGTCTGGACATTAATGGTGGGACTACAATAGATGTGAACTGGGGGACAGCTAATACCACACTCTTTTTATGGACTAATGATGATGGACTATCATGACATCAGTGTCCTTAATTGTTTGAGGATGGCATTTGCATGCTATGTGAGATAAGTAATTTCTGTATTTGTCATGTGTCTTGGGCTGGTCACTTACAGCATTATGGGATTGTTTGAAATGAGCACATTATAGTTTGGCCCCCCCATGACATGTGTCATTACATGGGTTACTGCAGACTCTGGTCATTGTACCCTACTATGTAACAACTGCTGCGATGTTCCATGTAAGGAAAGTTATTCTCTATGTATGTTTTTTATTCTAAAAGAATAAAGTACTGTATATTAAAAAAAATAGAATAAAGAACATCTGCAAGTTCACTGTTTCTTCATAACTTTTTTTTTGTCATTTTCACCCCATATTTTCAACATAGTCTTTATATGACCTCATTTTATGATCAGGATGTGTGGAATTTTCTTAAATTCTGTCCAAAAGGTGATTTTTGTGGAGCAACTGTAAAAACATGTTTTAGAAAGGATTTGAAAAATAACGCCAGTCATGATCATGAAGTGGGGGGTAACAGAAGGGCTGTGTTAATAATATGGGACATAAATCTGCTAAAACAAAGTTGAGTACATGCTGGAAAAATTCAGTGTTTCTTAAGTACTTAATTTTTGACATTTTGACCCCAAATTTTCAAGTCATTTTATGATCTACTTAATGATCAAGCCAAGTGGAATCTTTTTTTTTTTTTACTCTATTTTTCTGCGCCTCTACTGTTTCCCAACCTCCACTCCTTCAGGCTTCCAAGGAATGCTGCTTCCCGACCCTACCAACTTTCCAGGGTCTGCTCCTAGAGTGCCACACTCGCTAACCTCGGAGCCCTTGATGGCCCGGATTACCCCCAGGGCGGGGCGAGGAGAGATCCCCCCCTTACCTTCCTCTATCCCCGAGAGAGTGAGCTGCACATCGGGGTCTGCCTTGTACAGTCGGCAGGTGGCGAAGCAGGTTCTGGCAGTCGTCATCTAGGAGGATTGGAGAGATGTTTTTCTTCCAGGTTACACCCCCGACGCTGGCATGCAGTGAGGAACAAGGAGTCAAACGCACGCTGAGATGTCCGTCCTACTCCAGTCCTCTGCCAGCATCAACCCTAATGTTGTGGCGTCCCCCTGCTGCACCGTCATCCCCCGAGTTTCCCCAGTGGGCGGTGGTATTGCGGTGGGGAAAGCTTCCCATCCCACCCCGGAGAAGGAGAGCAAGCCGTTGGGCGCTTGATCCTTCTCCCTCCCGACTAACCCCAGTGGTCTCGAGTCCATTCCTGAACCCGTCGCCAGCTGCAGAGGTGTGGCATCCAGCGCCTCAACCCTCAGTGCCACCGGGCCGGCCCAAGTGGAGTTTTTTAAATCCTGTTCAAGATGTGATTTTGTAGAATGACCGTGAAAACATTTTTAGCAGGGGATTCGAAAAATGACTCCTGTCATGTTCATGAGGTGGGTTAGCAAAGGGCTGTTAAAAATTTTGGGCCAAAAATCTGCCAAAATCACAAAGTTATCGACAAACGATGAAAATATTCAATGTTTCTTCATAACGTTGTTGTTTGACATTCTGACCCCAAATTTTCAACACAGGCAAAGGTTCAGGGGGAGTCATGCAAGGTGCCAGACAGGGAGCCTGAGAAGTAGTACTACCTTGGCTGAAAGGTCTATGCAGCTGCGTCTCTGAGCATCTGCCAGCCCAGCTATGCAGCTTTAATGGCTTGATATAGCCACGACCTCTTTGAGAGGCTCTCAGAGTTCTCAGGGAGGTCAGGCTGCTTGCCTCTCCTTCTGTTAACCCTGCCTGAGACCCCGACCCCAGCCTCTGCTAGGTGGTAATTTGTGCTGTGGGGCACATATATCCCCCCAGCCCCATATATGACCCAAGTTTACTCCAAACTTGGACTGATGGCATTGAGAGTCGTAGTACTACTGCTGCGACGACAGGCTGTCCTGCTCAAATTGATTTTATATAATTATACTACATACAGATTGTATTAATTGTGTACTGAACCTTTGTTTCTTCGAAAGCTGACAATTTTACTATTTTCAATTTTTCTTTTGTTATCCTGTTTGTGCCCCCTCATCTCCCAGACAGCCCCCTTCTGCTGCCCCCTCTTATCCCCATCAATCGCCTTCTGCAGGACTTACCTTACCTCTTGTTCCTCCTTGGTTCCCCCTCCATGGTGGGTCCATCAGGGTGGGACTAAGCCCCTTTGAAGTTCAAGTCTATAGATGAAGTGGGTGCCACAGTTGGCATTGTGGGGACCTGCAGAGTGGGGTCAGCGTCATCCATCAATGTCGGCTGGTATTTTTTCTTGTTGTGAGTTCCTTCTCTACCTGTAGGATGCTGGCAACAAGGCTGCCATGTGTGCATGGTGACACAGATGTGTCGCTGCGCATGGCATCAGTCAGCATCCCATTACGTGAAAGCAGCTCTGACTGTACTGCCACCTGTGGTCACCCAGGTGGCTGAATAGCAGTGGAGTCTGCTGCCCGCCCTTCCCAGAGAAGGGCATTCCTGTGGGAGGCTCACTGCTCCGCCCCCCCCGACTAGCCCCAGTGTCCTGGGTCATTCCCTAACCCGAGTCACCAGTGTCACAAGGGCAGCTCTGCCACTAATTGCAGTTATATGTATTTTTTTAGGCATGTGATCTTTTGATCCCGGGTTGCACCTGGAAAAGAAACTGATGTACCAGTGAGCTAAACTGGTTAATAGATTGCAGCACATTACCCAAACTAATCGTAAATTTCACATACCTTCTACCCATATAGTAAAAATAAGTATTTCCTGGTACTACATGGAAACTGACATAGAAGTATAGAAACTGACGGCAGATAAGGACCCCTAGGCCCACGCAGTCTGCCCATTTTCCCTACCTGCTACACTCTTACCCTTCTTTCACTTACCATTTGGCTGTGGCCCTTGTCCTGCTATCTTGCATTGATTGAAAGAATATACTATCTACAGAATTGTATCCTTTTCAGATTATAGGCACAGCTATTGCATGCTACAATTTGATAGCCGGGTAAATTCTCTGGAGTACAAAGACCCCTTTTTTTCAGGAGCGACCCAAAGTTCTAGACAATAGCAATTATACAGTATATAATGTAAAATTAAAAGATACAATTTAAAGCTTTTAGTTTCTCTGTAACATTTAAAACATTGTATCCCCACCATATTCTTTTGTTGCCCATCAAATTGTTCGTCATGAAGTGCAACATATAGAATAACGTATGGGCAACCATACACAACAAGGTTGTGTTGTTGTTATCGAGAGACTGAGATGACATTTTGGGTCTTGTGAGAGAAGCTTGAGTAATGTACAATGTATGGGCAACCACAGACAACAAAGGTTGTGTTCCCATTGAGGATTTGAGATGACATCATGGACCTTGAGAGAGAAGCTTGAGTAATGCACATAATAATGTATAGGCTGCCATATGTAACAAGGCTGTATTCCAAGTGAGGGTTTGTGATAACATAATGGAAGCTCTGGAGGCCCCAGATGTCATCTCAGATCCCAAGATAAGAACACATACCAAGTTGTATGTGTTTTGCCCATACTATATTTTTTATCATTAAACCGGCCTGAGTTGCTGTAGCCTACCGTTGGGTTGCAGTCACCCATTCCCACATGCCCCATGTTGGCAGTGTCCCTTGGGGGACAGCATATCCCTTTACACCAAGCGGGGTGGCCTGTGTTCTTGAACAGTTCTTAACAGGTACATGCAAAAACAAATTTACAGTACAAGTAGCACAGTGCCTGCACCTGGGGAATATTGATGAAGAATGCCCAGGACATTTGAGCACTGAACCCGCTGAGCAATAGAGTAGTGACTCTTGGTGGCATACAGTTCTGGCATAGGTGGATTTCTGGAGTATAACAGGCAGTGGTACAGGAAAAGAACAAAGTCATTCAGGAAGAGTTTAAATACTTTTTAAACCGTGTCGGGTCTCTTTCTCCCTCCAATAACTTCCAGGACACAGGACCCAACACTGGAAACTGAAGTTGCTTAACCAAAAGAATGTTGTTGGGTATTCAGTGATATTCCATTTGTTGTTATGGATAGGGCCCACAATGTCTGTGAAAACAAAAACATTAGGAAAAAAACATAATTGGGCTTTTTTTTTATGCTAAATTTAGTATGTTGTTCCAAATTTTAGTACAAATCCCCATATGCACCTCATTGTTTGCCCCAAAACTATTCTTAATGCCAGTATCGTATGCATCCCTCCCATTTTGTTCCATGTTGCAGTGCAGAAAAACATACTTTCTTCTAGTTTTTTTTTTTATATTTTATTTTTTTTGTGCAAAAAAACCTCACAAAACTTTTGTGCTAGGGTTGTGCGAGTAACTTTTTTAAATACCCAGCTAGTATTCGTACTCTGTACCTTAGGTACTAGCATGTTTGTTTTTCAGGTACTTGGCTAGTCATTCAAAATTAATAAAAATATGTAATAAATATATAATTAAAAACTTGATCCCACACTAGGTGGCTAATGCTTGCCCCTTGGCCATTTCCCTTCACATCCCAGTGATTTCCTGTCCTCCACCCCTTCCCCTGTTCTTCCACATTGATTCTGATTTTTTTAAAAAAGTTGCTGGCTCCTAGAACACAGTCATTAAAAGTCCCCCTCACCCCACCCGGGTCCCCAAGGTGCTTATTTATCAACTTGGGGGCCCCCCTCCGGCCCCAGATGTATGATTGCGGGGGGGAGGGTCTGTCCTTATATGTAACCCCCCCCCAGGTTGCATCTGGAAACGAACAGTCCCCGCTCAGCATGCTTATCTGGTAAATCTCTTAAATAAATAAATATTCTAGGCTAGTCTGGTCATCCCTCTTCCTAACCCACAGCACTCCTGTTCTATCAGTACATCAACTGACTAATAGAGTGCGAAGGTGCACACATCATTGATGATACTAGACAGACTGTTAGGCCTAGATCCAAGTATGATTCACCCATGGAAAGAGCCCATTGAGACATATAGGTCCCTGGAGGGAGAGACAAGTACTCAGGGAAGAGTTGCAGGTTCATCCTGTTGCGGACTGATTAGATGTCGCCCAGGTCGTGCCAGGAGTAAGAAAGTTTGCTTCAGTTGTGCTTAATTTCAGAGAGAGTTGAAATGGTTGTTTATGGTCCTACAGCCAGGTTGAGAACAAAAACAAAGCCTGTTGCCAGCTCTTCTCGGCTGAGATGCGCTGCTTTACGGCAGCTGCCTACAGTCTGGCCCACCTCCCGACATGGCGACTCCCAAGTACACTCCCGAACGTGGGTTGCCTGCATGGCAGCATGACGTGCTGCTGCAGGGCCATCAGGGCAGCCATAACAAATGTTTTTTCCCCCAAATATCGTGTTTATTAATGATCTTCCGATAACATGACACAAAGCAGTACTGCAAAGAAGTACAACAAGAACAACATCGACATACTGCTTCTTAATATGACGGTAGGCTGAAAGAAATGTGATTATACACTAATACATTGTTAGCTATTATTCGATTTCTGATGGACTCATCGTTCCATCAGCAGGTATCAGCAATACCCCAGTACTAAACAAAAGGATTAGTTTTTTCCATCAGTATTCAAATACATAAACAAAATAAATTGTACAGTCATGGTACAAAGTGAAGGCCCTTCGTGGAAATATGCAGTACCGATCATCTCCTTCTTAATTCAAACGCTGGGAGTCTATGGTTACGTTGGACCAAAATCTTATCCATTATACTGACCTGTGTCATTAGTCCCCCCCCCCCTCACTCCAGTCTCAGTACTCAGAGGAAGAGGAGTAAGCCACAGCTTGGTGATGGATTTTTTGACCAGCAACATAGCTATATTAAATAAGATTCTATTGTCAGTATCCCTATGTCCTGCTGGTGTGTCCAGGAACAGTACCACCTGACTGGTAATTTGTATAGAACCCCCTAAAAACGTCCAAAAGTTCTCCCCTGCAACGTGTCAAGAAATGGTTGTAAGATAGGACTAGACCATAAGACATGGTCATGTGTGGCTTTAGACTCTCCACATCTTCTCCAACAGTGTGCACCTGTGTCATCTTTATAATCAGCCTGCCTACTTGGGGTAATAAAAAAACAGATTACCATTTTCCAAGAGCACACCTGCCAGATGTATTAAGCGGTGACATTGTGGATATTCCGGAGGCAGTGTCTGTGAGAGATATACATAAATCTGTATCCCAGGCTGACATTGTGGATATTCCAGAGGCAGTGTCTGTGAGAGATATATGTAAATCTGTATCCCAGGCTGACATTGTGGATATTCCGGAGGCAGTGTCTGTGAGAGATATACGTAAATCTGTATCCCAGGCTTGTTTGACATGTTCTGCTGCATATCATTATTGTGCCAGTAGAGTTTGGTAGCTATGGGAGATAAGATGTCTTGTACCGCCCTGGGCCCCTGATTGCTGCTAATAGTAATTGAGTCAGTGGTGCTGTTTCTTCCTCTGCTGGCCTAGACCTTACATAGTTTTGTAGAAAAGCCCTAGCCCATAAATATTTTTAAAAATGTGATCTTGGGAGGCCAGATGCTACCTGCAGATCCTCAAATGTACATATCTCTTAAAAATGTACTGCAACCCCAGTCATGCCCAGGTATGAAAACCCAGATCCAACCTTGCAGGGAGGAAGGCTGCCATGTCTGAAAGGAGATAAAGTAGACAACAAAATGCAGGCAGACATTACCTTAGTTTTCATATGTCTGCTGCCACACAATTAGGGTGGATCTCATGTAAGGGTTGTCTGTATGGGAAAGGCCCTTGGGGAGTAGCAAATGGCACTGTGGCAAGATTAAGCATCTCTCCCTCTGTCAACTCCATTGACTTTCAGTGTGCCCTGTGCCCTGGTAACCACCAGTAAAATACTGTACGAATCTGTGCTGCTGTGTGGTACAGTTTCAAGTTTGGGAGGGAACACCCCCCGCAGTTTAGGGAGATAGAGTACCGTAATTTGGACTCTAAGTTATTGTCCTTCCCATAGGTTTTGAGATATCAGTTTATACCATTTCCTAAAATAGCAGGTTGGTAGTATCCCTGGTAGTTTGGGCCAAGTAAGGAGCCCAGGTAGGAAATTCATCCTAACACCATCTAGCCATTTGATTAAAGGGAGTGGGAAATGAGACCAGACTTCAATATCCCGGGACATTGCTTGTGTTGTTTGGTCTTAGTTCACCATCAGGACTGTCTCCAAATGACCCTCCTATTGGACTCCTCTAAGTATTTAAACGCCAGCATATCCCATTTATACTGAAAGCAATGTCTAATTGCCTGAGAGGGAGACTAACAGAGCTGTAACACCTCTGTTTTTTGTTGTAAACTGGACAATGTTCCAAAATGTGGTGGGCATTCCGAAGATGGGTAAGGGCCATTTCAGGGCTGGATGGGTAACTTAGAAGATCGTCAGCATATAATACAAGCTTCTGTTCTCTGTCTCCGTACTGCATGCCAGTGATGTTAAACTGCTGCCTAATGGTCTGTGCCAGAGGTTCCAGATACAGTACAAACAACAGAGGGGATATGGGGCACCCTTGGCAGGTTCCCCTGCCTAAAGGAAAAGGAGAAGAAAGCCGAGCATTAACTTTAAGCAATGCCAAAGGGGAGTCATAGATGGCTGTTCTCATTCCAACAAAGTCTGGAGGGACCCCAAAATGTTCCAGGAATTGAAACAAGCTACCCGATCAAAGGCTTTCACAGCATCTAAACTTAATAAAAGGAATGGTGCCTTTGACTGGGCAGCGTGATGTAGGACTTGGAGAGTTCTTTTGATACTATCCTGCA
The DNA here is from genome assembly GCA_016271365.2 of Neoceratodus forsteri. Lineage (NCBI taxonomy): Eukaryota > Metazoa > Chordata > Ceratodontiformes > Ceratodontidae > Neoceratodus > Neoceratodus forsteri. The sequence goes on from CM028130.1 coordinate 877,126,191, forward strand.
TCTGGTGGGAAGGAAAAAAAAACATCTGGCCCTCATTAATTAATAAAGGGAGGAGGGACTCTAATCTTTTGGCCAAAGGTTTTATAGTCCACACTGAGGATTGAAATAGGTCTATACAAGGTACAACGGCTTCTGTCTTGTCCTGGTTTCAGAATGACCAATATAATAGCCTGTCTCCACATAGGTGGGACTGGATTACTCTTCAGAATCCTCTGTCTGGCATGGAGCAGCAGTGCACCTTGGTGTTCTGAAATGTTTAAACAAATTCTGAAGTATAGCCATCTGGGCCAGGGCTCTTATTGTGGGAATGCTTAATCACCCCTAAAAGCTCCTCCATCATTATTGTAGCTGTTAGGGTCTTCTGTTGTGGAAGTGGCTAGGTGGTGAGGTTTAGGGGATGCAAATAATCCGCTGTGTCTTTTGCTGAGGGTTGAGTGTCATCCCTGTACAGCTGCTGCTGATAGATCTGGAAGGCATCTAAAATTTTGTCTGAAGCAATCTGTTTTTGTTTAGTAATGGCATGCTTAACATGAGTAACTGTATTGGGGGCTGTCTTTTGCCGTAAGCGGGCGGTATGCTAAAACCTGAGTAGCCCTAGCCCCTCCTTCATGCTGTAAAAGCCGAAGGGCCATTTTGGTATTTCTGGCACTCTGTTGGACATCCAAAAACATAAACAGGCTCGCAACCACTGTACTAAACAGATCCGCTTGATGAAGAGCTCCTACTTCAAGAGTGCCCTCTCTAACTCCTGGGGTGAAGGGAAATCCTTCTGGGACAACACAAGAAATATCATGGGTCAGCAGTCCAAATCCTCTCCTACAATAATGACTCTGGATGGAACCGCTACATTAAACCCAGAGATCATTGCAAACACCCTAAATGATACCTTCACGGACCTTAGTGGTGTCCTCTCATCTGATTTCTTCACTGATGCTGACCCTCCAATTTCTACTCTTACTACTGTCTCTCCAACCAAACCACCCTTCCATTTCAAACTAGTAAAGGCACATGAAGTCTATAAATATGTAAAGAAGGCCATTTCTAAGTCCCGAGCAAGCAGCGACACTATTGACCTTAAACTTCTGTCCCTCACTCTGGAGGAAGTACTGCTCCCTCACAAAATTTTCAATCTCTCCTCTGCTACAGCCAATTCCCTAGGAAATGGAAGGCTGCAGTTGTCACTCCGGTGCACAAAAGTGGTGATAAGTCACTGCCTGGTAACTATCGCCCGATATAAATACCACCTCTCTCTAAGGCCCTTGAACGCCTGGTGGCGGACCAACTTTCAGACTACCTGGAAAAGCACAACATCCTCTGCACTCAGCAGCATGGATTTAGGAAAGGGCACAGCACATCGACTGCCCTACTTGAATTCTCAGGAGCAATCCACAATGCCATGGACAAAGGAAACCTAACTGGAGCAGTCTACATTGACTTAACCAAGGCATTTGATACAGTACACCATGGCCTACTTATCAAACAACTACTATCCCTAGGGCTCTCGCAGGGTCCTGGTGACTGGGTAAAAAATTACCTTGCTCAGCGCTCTCAATCTGTAAAAGTAGCTGGAGTTCTCTCAGACTCAAAACCGGTTTGCTCAGGAGTTCCCCAGGGATCCAACCTGGGCTCCTTCCCTTTCAGCCTTTTCCTAAACTCCCTCCCCAAATCCTGCCCTGAACAAATAATCCTCTATGCCGACGATGCCGTGATTCTTGCTACTCATAAAGATCCGAACCTCTTACGCCTCAACCTTCAGCATGCTTTTTCCAAAGTTGAGATGTGGTTCCTTGAACATAAGCTGGTTCTAAACCACAAAAAACTAAATCCATGCTCTTCTCTAACCCAAAAACAAGAAGCGGCAAGTCCCACTCACCATTAATACATACCTGGAAATACCCTTGAACAAGTACCAATTTTCAAATATCTTGGAATCAACTTTGATCAAGGCCTAACCTTTGCAACTCACATTGATAGTACAGCAAAAACTATTAATCAGCGAATTGGGATTCTGTATCGGAACCGACAGCTCCTTACCCATTCTGCACTGAGAATTGCCATCCAATCCTCTATCATCTCAGTCGTTGACTATGGCTTAGTTATATACAGATCTGCCACTACTACAGCACTTAGTCGCATTACAACATCCCTAAATAAGGCCTGTCGGCTGCTCACTGGTGCACATCGACGTACCCACACATGTGAACTCTATGCTGACTCAGGTTGGTTGCAACTCTCAAACCGATAAAAGTACCTTACCTGCCTGATGGCGAAAAAATCCACTCTGGGCCTCACTCCACCTTGTATCCAAGACCTGTTATGCCGGCGCTAGCACCCGTTTACAGAAGATCAGAACACCAGCCTCTCCAAGTCCCCGATGCGGACTTCTCAGGGACAAAGATCATTTGCCTATCGTGCCCCAGCTGGCTAAATGCCTTAGCACTCATATTACTGCCTCCACCTCTCTAGGTATTTTCAAATCAAGGCTGTTCTCTCACCTTGCCACCTCCAGCTCCTGTGACTGCCCTGATTAAACCTCCTATTTTCTCACTACCCACCCTGTTCCGTTATTTGACAAAGACATGTTTGGGAAACCTTTTCTCCTGCTATTGTCTGCTCCCACACCTTTCACTTCCTCTCTGTTCTGTACTTTTCCCTATTTGTTTCTCCTAATCTGGCATGACCTCTTTCTTGTAATAATAATGTGATTATTGATATCTCATGTCCTTTTGCACAAATGATTTGATATGTATTTGTATATGTTTTCTCGCTCTTGACACAGCACAAATTGTTGTGTTATCTATGTAACCTTTTTTGTACTGTACCTAATTGACGTGGAACCTTTGTAAAAGAGCCTCTGGCTCAAAGGTAGTAAGTAATTCCTAGAAAAATAAACTAAACTAAACTAAATCTAAAATATGTTGTGTTTTTTGTTTGACCTGTCATAACTGTGGAAGAATGGAAATATCCCCTTGCACGTAGAATTATTGTAAGGTCTGCAGTTCGGTTTGCAGAGGTTGTAACTGTTCCACCCTCTGCTTTTTAAGTCTAGAGGCAAATGCTGTTATGTCTTCCCTGAGGATAACCTTTAGAGTATGCCACAAATTGAGTGGCTTACCCCTTCCTTGTCATCATCTGAAATAATTTGTTGTATTCTGTCTTTTACCAGAGTTTCAAAGCCTGGGATATTCAGCAGTGAATTATTCAGCCACCAGATAGAAGTGCCCCTCTCATTCCCAAAACTCAGTTCCACCCGTAACGGGGCATGGTGACATAGTAGTGTATGTAAAATTGTACATATTTTTCAGTGAGGTCATGCGCTACAGGATCCAAAACACAGTCTGTTCTGGTGTAAATCCCATGTGGGGAAGAATAATGAGTGAACGACTGCAGCAGCAGATGTTGAGTACGCCAAATATCTGCCCATGCTGCTTCCCTGAAAAAGGAATGACTATGCTTTTCAGTGATGTATTCTTAGGGGGTTTAGTATTTTAGTCGTATCCTTGTTGGAAAGTATAAAATTAAAGTCCCCCCAATATGAGCATTACCTCCTGAAAATCCACTTTTTTCCTGTGCAGCTGTTTTACAAATGTAGAAACAGAACCTGGTGGGAGGTACAGACTAACTAAAGTCAGCTCCTGCTTTAACTATGAGCCTTTAACCATAGCCAAACAGCCCTGAGTAGGTGTAGCTTTAACCAGAAAAGAGTCCACTGAGGAATAAGCACAGCAGAACCCCTACATTTCCCATTTTTGTAGGAAGAAGCCACCACATGTGAAAAGCCACATTTAGTCTATTTATCATGTTCTGTAGGAACCAGATGGGTTTCTTGCAGGAGGACAAATGTGGGGCATTGCTTCTGGATGGCTGCTAAAACTTTTGATCTTTTTATAGGGTTGTTAAGCCTGTTAACATTATTAGAATATACTAGTGGGGGATCTTTTTACATATGAAGCCATGGGGGTCAGTAGTCAAAGAACCAAGTTCTAACATCCCAGCAGACAAGGTACCATCACTGATTATAAAATGGTTGAAAAAATTCTGTGTCCTGATTGGTCAAATAGCATCACCTAAGCGTGTATTAAATCCCCATGTTAATCTACACTTTGACAGCCAGAACTACAGTACTTCCCTTAGTAAATGTGCTGAAAATTTCCCTGATAAAATATATCTCCGTAGAGAAGGGAAAAGGAAAACAGAAAAGCAGCCAGTTTAAATTACTCACAGTGGGTTGGAAATATGCAGCCGAATGTACCTGGGCTGTGCCGCAACCTCGATTCCCCGTTACGTCCCCGATGATGTGCTGTCACACACTGTCCCCAACATGCAGCTAGTGTGCTCCGGAGTTGTGACCTGCAAGTAAGAGAGGAGAGACATTGGATCATGTGCTTTGGAGCTGTGACCTACAAATGACAGAGGACCATATAGTGAGTGTATGGGACTAGTTTCTGTACTGCGAGTGCTGCATGTGAGAGGGAGGGGGAGAGAAAGACACTCTGAGGAGGTTTGGGGGGGACACAAAAATGTCAGTGACAGTAGGATTGGGGAAAGTGTACTCTTTAAGCACTGAAATGTTTGGGATCAGCTCTGAGAAGCATATTGAGGGGTGGAGGGGCAAAGTAAAGAATGTTGTGAAGTGTTATGTCAGGACTACTTTTTAAATCGGCAGGATATGCATACATTTTTCCTATTTAAAGAGATTCACCAAGAAAAGCCCCTGCACTTGAAATATAGGTGCCTTACCACCACAGGACTCCAAAATTGTGCAGATGTGAAAATATTCTTCAGTAAGAAAAAAAGCTATATCCTCCGTAAAATTCATGAAACCGGGTCTCACGAACTTCCTGGTTATAAATGTCTCCCCTGCATGATGAGATGCCAGTGAGTGCACGGGGGTGCACTCCATTATAATCAATGGGCGGCTGCTTTTCCATCGATTTTGTAATATTATCATGGCCACTTGATAATGAAACATGGGCACCGGTCAACTAACAAAGCCCTTGTAGTCTCTAGAGTGAAGGGGGGGAGGTAGAGGAGAGAGAACAGCTAGTAGGGGAGGGAGGCAAAGCAGTATTTTCCAGTGATGGTGGAGCAGTGGGAAAGGCGATATGAAGGTGGTGGTAGTGGGGAGATAGAAAGAGTGGAGTAAAGGGAGCAGTGATGTGTACAGGGAGGAGAGTTTGAAGCAAAGCGACAGAAGCCATTACAGAGGGTGTCCAGTCTGGCGAGGGTGGAAGGAGGGGCTGCACTGTAAACCATGTCCACATAGTCAAAAATAGGGAGGATCATTTTGACAAGCAGGTCTCTGTGGATTTCAGTGGGGAGACAGTCCTTGCTCCAGTAAAGAATGCCTAATTTGTGGTAAAGCTGTGAGTGTATAGCATCAACGTGGGCTGAGAAGTCTAGGTTACTATCAAGCCACACGCGAAGGTATTTATAAGTGTGGACTACTTCCAGTTGGGTACCATCAAGGGTGGAGAAGACCAGAAGAGGTGAGAGCCTTGCCAGCTCTTGGCTGGTGTCAAAGGCCATAGACACCATTTTCTTGGTATTTACTTTGAGCTGGTTGGCTTGGAACCAGCGTAGCACATTGTAGAGATTGCACTGGAGTGAGGATGCAACTGCAGACATGGAGGGACCATATGTGTAGATAAGCATACATGTGAGTATGGGAGGAGACACAGACGGAAGGGAGGTCATTTAAAAAAATAGAGAATAGTATGAGGCCCAGGATAGAGCCCTGGGGATTCCTGCAAGAATTGGGGGATGCACCACCCACCTGCACAGATTACATGCATTAGACAGGTATGAGTATCCACTTAACTGCAAGAGCAGAGAGACCAGCGTGAGGCCTGCTTGTTCAACAGGAGAGGGTGGGATACCGAATCGAATGCTTTATCAAGATCAATAAAAATAGCTGCTGTGATGAGACCCTGATCCATCTCTGTAAGAACCGAGTCAATAACATCGAGAAGTGAGGTGAGTGTGGAGTGGTTTTTCCTGAAACCAGAATGGAAAGCGGGCAGGAAGTTGACTTATCTGGAAAGGACTAGCGACTTCTGTAGTTTAGCAAGGGAATGGAGGAGAGAGAGAGATAGGTCTGTAGTTTCCAGGAGATGATGGATCACCCCCTTTGTGGAGGGGGAGTACCTTGGTGGTTTTCTAGACGAGGGGGATGGCACAGAGGGAGAAAGAGAGGATCAAAAGGTGGATGAGTGTGTGGAGGATAGAGGGGGGCTGATATGTGGAGGAGTTTAGGGTCTAACCCATCTGAGCTGTATTTTGAAGGGTTGAGAGACTTAAGGGCAAGGAAAATTTCCTGAGCATACCTCTCAACTGTCACACATTACGAGTTACGTCATTCATTTTACCTCTCAGAAATCCTCTATTTCACATGGCACAGGTGATATTCCACATTATCCACTGAAACTTCAGTGCAGAAATTCATAATAATCTATGATACTCAGTTATCAGCAAACATGAATAACATAAGTGCACAGATTTAGACTGTGTTCTGAGCTTGCAACCTCATTTTTGATGATGTGTCACACATTTTGCCCATTTGTCACACATACTGTCATACATTTGAGTGATGAAAGGTTGAGAGGTATGTTCCTGAGGGGAGCAAGAGGGAAGTGAAAACCAGCAGAAGAGGTGGGTTGGGGAGGGGCTAGGGGAGAGTATTTGAGGATTGGTAGGGAACAGCTCAGGTTATGAAGAATCTTTTGAAGAAGGAAGCAACAGCAAGGTGGTCGGAGACCAGTGAGCCATCTGCTTGGGGGGGGGGCAGTGTGGGGTGGTAAGTCGAAAAGGGAGTAGATTACTTTCCAGAAGTTGGAGGGAGAGTTTAGGTTGGATTGTAGGTTGGATTTGAAGTAGTGGGTCTTGGCTGCTTGGATAGCCTTAGTGCAGGAGTTTCTAAAGGACCTGTAGTGCTGATGGTCAGAATCAGAGTGGAGGCCTTAAACCAGGCCTGTAAGGTCCCTATATTTGCATAGCTCTGTGAGGTCAGGTGTAATCTGGGGGTGGTGGTGGGAGTGTTTCACTTTGGATCTTTTTGGGGGAGAAGTCAGGTTGCTCAAGAGAGCATCCATGTTAAGAGATCTGAGGGCCTCTGCCAGATGTATTATGGGGCGGATTTTGGGGGGGGGGGGTTCCTAATACAGTAGGTGAGGCAGAGATCACTGAACACATTTGGGAGCATGTCAGCATGAGATGGGGGGGGGGTAGGAGGATAGTACCCAGTACAAGAGGGAGTGGTTTGAGGAGTGGGGGTTGAGCCTGGTGGGTTCAGACATTAGTTGGGTGAGATTCAAGGATTCAGTACAGTGCTGGATAGGCTTAGAGTCAAGGGAGAGGCAGTTAAGGTTGAAATCACCAAGTATGATAAGTTTATCAGAGGCAGAGAGGGAGACAAGTGAGAAGGAGTTGTGGAGGGAGGAGGGAGGGATCTTTGGGGAGGCATAAAGGACCCCGACAAAGATAGGGAGGGTGAAGAGGAGGGAAAGTTTGAGCAGCAAGAGCTCATGGGGGAGATAGAGCAGGAAACGTTATGTCAGATATATATAACAAAGCCTCCACCACATTTACCTCTGTCCTGGCAGAAAATGTGGAATTCAGAGAGGGTGAGATGCAAGTCTGTGACTCTAGAGGAGAGCCAGGTTTCAGATATACAGAGGATGTCTGGGGAGTCTTGTGAGGTCCATACCTTGGGGGAGTCTAACTTTGGGAGGAGGCTTCATGTGTTGAAGTGGAAGAAACTAAGACCTTTGGGGACAGAGAAGGATGGGAGAAGTTGGGGGGGGGGGCAGGATTTGGTTCCACATCGCCAGCCAGACGCAGGAGGATGAGGAGGAGAGCTAGAAAGGAGGTTTTTTTTTTATATATATATTTATGTATCAGAGTGCGGTACATAATATAAATATAAAAAACGTGACTGCACAATGGTGGTAAAACAATATACCAAAGACAACCAATTACACAAGACTGCATCAGGCCGCCGTCACAAAGCAAAGCACAACACAGAGTATTCCATCTGGCAAGTTACAATTGCAAATCCATATCTGATATTATAAACCCTTCGGAAGGAGATGGGAAGGTGTCTTTCACTTTTTGTAGCCTAGGGGAGAGTGGGCAGAGGAGTAATGGTTAAGGGAGTGAAAGGAATGGTGGAGAAATTTGAGGTTTGAGGAGGGGGAAGGAAGAAGACCAGGGTGGATAGAGTAAGTTAGGAGGTAGGAAAACAGAGTGGGAGAGGGATGGAAAAAGAAGAGGAAGGAAGGGGGGGATATGGAGGAAGAAGAGGGTAAGGGGAATGCGGGGGAGGATGAGTGAGGGTGTCGGGGGTAGCGGAGAGTAGTGGGAGGTAGAGGAGTAAGGCAGGTAGCCAGAGGAGCATGGTGCAGAGGAGATTGGGAGGGGGGGGTGGAGAGTAAAGCAGAGGAAGAGTTGGTTAGAGTTAAAGAGTCTTTGGTGCAGACAGGGCATACTGTTGTGTAATGATGGGGGAAGATAAAATTGGTGAAAAGGGATGGAGAACAGTAAGCAGCAATGGGAGGGAATTAAGTGGCAGATGTAAGTCAAGGATAAAAGGGGTAGAGAGCTGGAGTAAAGATCAGTTAGAGCAGGTAAGAGAAGTAGAGCAAATGACAACTCAGCACCTGGATGTAAGGGTTAACATACCAGACGGAACCAGGTAGGTGAGAGATTGGGAGAGGCAACATAGCAATTAGAAACAAAGGCACAGATAAATAATAGAACATATAGTTAAGTGGCAGTCAGAGTAAAATAAAGTTAAAGCAATGGCTATAATTCCTGAACAACAAGCAAGCCTGGTTGAAACAGCTAACACAAGTTGCAGCAAAAGTTAAAACTAAGTTGAGACATAACAGGCCTGGCTGAAACAGCTAATACAGATTGCAGCTGAGGCTAATTTAGGTTGAGCACAAACAAGCCTAGGTGAAAATGACCATTTCTCTCTCCTAAGCTGGTCTCCGGGCTTCCTTACACATGGGCTGTACCTCTGATGCAGATAGGAAAGCAGGAACTTGATCTATGCAGCTAGGGATATCCAGACCTCCACTTCCTGTTTCCCTCAGTCCAAGAGTTGATTCTGCCTTTCTTCTGCCCACACCCAAAAAAAAGAAAAAAAAAAGGGAATTTCACACACTAGATCCGAGAAGGGCGGTGAAAGTGTATATCAAAAGAACGGATTCTATTTGCAAAACTTCAAGTTTGTTCATTTTAACTACAGGTCAAAATATGGGTGGAAAAGCTTTGAAAGACTATAGCCAGATGGATCCGTTCTGTCATCACCACAGCTTGTGATCAGGCTGGCGTAACTTTTCCTGGTCCAGTGAGAGCCCATTCCACCAGAGCTATGGCCACTTCATGGGCGGACTTCAGAGAAGCATCTCCAGCAGACCTATGCAGGGTGGCCACATGGTCATCCATTCACATGTTCACAAAATTTTACAAATTGGGATGTAATGTCCTCGGCGGAGGCATCCTTTGGCCGCCGAATGCTTCAAGTGGAGGTGGACACTTAAGGGCACTTGACATTCTTCCCACCCAGGATATCTGGGGATGTACTGCTTTTGTATATCCCATGTGTAAGGAAGCCCGGAGACCAGCTTAGGAGAGAGAAATCAAAAGTTAAATACCTGTACATTTTCTTTCTCTGACAGCTGGTCTCCAGGTTTCGGCTTCCCTCCCAGAATGTACATAGTTGGCCAATTGGCCATGAATGCCTTAAATTTCCTGGGTTTTGTTTCCATGTTCATATAGTATTACCATATTTGGACTGCTTCCGGAAGAACTGAGGGAAACAGGAAGTGGAGGGCTGGATATCCCCAGCTGCAGAGATCAAGTTCCTGCCTTCCTGTCTGCATCTGGAGGTACAGTCCATGTGTAAGGAAGCCCGGAGACCAGCTGTCGGAGAAAGAAAATTTACAGGTATTTAAATTTCGATTTAAGTTGCAGCAAAAGCTGTACTGAATGGAGCATAGGCAAGCCTGGCTGAAGCAGTTGGTAAAACCCAAAACAAAGTAGGCAGGCATGTGTGAGCAAAGTAGGTAATGGAGAGTGGGACAAATAGTAGAGACGCAAACAAAATGCTGGAGGAGTCTAAACTGGACAGCATGGCCGGCCAACCGGCTGACTCACAGCTGACTCCAGGAAGACTCCTCAATGGCCCTAGGGCAGCAGTCCTTTGTGCGAACAGGCCAGTGTGCAAATGGGCTGCTTAACAGACAGCTGTGAAGTACAAAGGGCTGCCTACGGATTAGCTGAGAGTAAGCTGGGGGTGGGCGCAAGTCCAGTTCCCAAACAGAGCTCATTGAAGGTCCAGGCAGTGAACAGTGGGAGGAGGGGTGAAAGCTGACCAAGGAGCCCCCTCATGACCCCAGTGGTGGTGTCCAAGCTGAAGCCACGTGGCAAGTGCAGCCGAAGGTCATTGTTCTTTAATTGGAGCCTGGGAAAGGAATCAGTTTGAAAGAGTCAGCTGGGGGGGTAAGTGCAAGTCCAGGTCCCAAACAGCATTCGTTAAAGGTCTAGGCAGTGAGTTATAGGAAGAGGGGTGAAAGCTGGCCAAGGAGCCCGCTCGCAACCCTGGTGGTGGCGTCCATGCTGAAGCCGCGTGGCAAGTGTGGCTGAAGGTCATTGTTCCCTAACTAGAGCCCGGGAAATGAATCAGTTTGAAAGACCCACTTACCCAACTCATGGACTGGCTGTGAGTGAGCTGGGGGGTGGATGCATGTCCAGCTCCCAAGTGGAGCTTGTTGAAGGTCCAGGCAGTCATTGATTGGGGGGGTGAAAGCTGGACAAAGAACCCCTCGCAACCCCGTTAGTGGCATCCAAATTGAAACCATGTAGATTGGCTGAGAGTAAGCTGGGGGGTGGGTTCAAGTCCAGCTCCTAAATGGAGCCCATTGAAGGTCCAGGTGGTGATTGGTGGGGGAGGGGTGAAAGCTGGCCAAGGAGCCCCCTCACAGCCCGGGTGGTGGCTCCAAGCTGAAGCCATGTGGCAAGTGTGGATGAAGGTTGTTGTTCCTTAACTGGAACCCAGGAATGGAATCAGTTTGAAAGATCCGCCTACCCAACTCACAGATTGTCTGTGAGTGAACTGGGGGGGAGGTGGATGCACGTCCAGCTCCCAAGTGGAGCTCGTTGAAGGTTCAAGTGGCCATTGGGGGGGGGAAGGGATGAAAGTTGGACAAGGAACCCCCCCCCGTGACCCCAGTAGTGGCGTACAAACTGAAACCGCATGGACTGGCTGAGAGTAAGCTGGGGGTTGGGTGCAGGTCCAGCTCCCAAACGGAGTTCTTTGAAGGTCCAGGTGGCGATTGGTGGGGGGAGGGGTGAAAGCTGGCCAAGGAACCCCTTTACGACCCTAGTGGTGGTGTCAAGCTGAAGCCACATGGCAAGTGCGGCCAAAGGTCACTGTTCCTTAACTGAAACCTAGGAAAGCAATCCATTTGAAAGACCCACCTACCTAGCACATGAATTGACTGAGAGTGAGCTGGGGGTGGGGTGTGCAAGTCCAGCTCACAAGTGGAGCTCACTGAAGGTCCAGGCAGCGAGCGGTGGAGGGGGTGAAAGCTGGCCAAGGAGCTCCCTCACGACCCTGGCAGTGGCGTACAAACTGAAGCCTCCTTTACAACATTCCTCCTCCCCCCAGGTCACACTTAGACATGTAGAAACAAGCTGTGGCTCTGTGTACCTTTTATGATCATCAGTTTGTATATATAAAGAATAATGGATGGGGTGTTGTACATCATGAGTTTGTTTTTTTTTACATACCTGAGGTGTGTAATGCCACATAAACCATGAGTGCGAAGCACAAGTGTTTTGTGTTGGTGTTACACTCTGAGGGCGTGTTTAAAAAAATAAATAATGTAACACCCCATTCTTTATTTTGTATAATTGCTGGATGATTTAGTGCTGCATGTTGAAAAATGGCCATTTTTCTTTTCTGTGGCATTTTTTCTGTGAATAAGAGACGGTAACGGCTTTCATTTGCACTGGCTGACACCCACACAGTAATAGACGGGTTCCATTCTGTACTGACTGGCCAGTTATTACGGTGTTAGAAAGTGGTGTCAGTCCAGTCAATAAATGAACTCACCAGTAATTACATAAGAAGTAATGTAAAGGTGACCATACACAACAAATCAGTGTTTCCATCAAGGGGATGAGATAACAGCATATGGGCCTTACAAGTGAAGCTCGAGAGGTCATGCCCAAAATGGAAACACAAGGCAAGTTGTGTGAGGTCACCTATATTTGATTTATTACAGTATATGGTGTTTAAAAATGTAAGGCTGTATAGGCTGTCTCCAGCAGAACTAGCAGTTCCATCAGTTATTGCTTCACATTCACCCTTTACGCACTCAGAACAGCTGCGGCTGAAGGGGTGCACTCTTCACCTGGCAGGAGCTAGCTACACAGTTGCCCCCACCTCCACAGTACAGCATCAGCTTGTTGTCAAGGAAGCCCCCAGTCACACTGCACAGCACTTCAGTGAGACGAGGAAGAGAGGGTGCGTGAGAGAGGGTGCTCTGTGAGCTGCTGCCTTAGTCCCACTTAGTCTGTCCATCCGTCACCCACTTCCACAACTGAAACAGCCAACCCAGGAGTTACACTTCATCTGCTCTCAGTGACAACATTTTGTTTTCTTTTGTTTCATCTGTGTTTTTACTAAAGAGGAGCGGCGGTAAGAAAGCGACTGAGAGACTGCATAGAGCCGCGTTGATAGTGAAAGCTGTGTTGAATAACCAGACCTAGTGGGAGATGGCACGAGGGAGAACACATCTGAATTGGGAATGTGCAGAACAACTTTTAAGAATGTGTATAACTTTTGGAAGGGTGTTGCTTTCCATACATAATAAACCCTGACCGTATACTGAAAGTAACTGCTGTTGCCTGCCAGTCAGCTGGCACAGTAGCAGCGTTGCTGCTTGCAAACACTGGCAACCTGGGCTTGGGAAGAAGCCTGGGTACTTGGAGGGCTGGTGGGGAGTGAGGAGGACGGAGAGTCTCGGAGGACAGTTTTCTTCTCCATGGAGGGAGGGCTGCTGCCTCTGCTGCATGGCTGCCATGCGGGTGACAGTGGATGGGAGTACAGTGGGAGCAGACTGGGAAGGTGCACATCAGCTGGGGTTGGAGATGGCGTGCCGTTTACCATGCTTCCATCCACAGGAGCTCTGAGCCTGCTGACTTCCAAGTGGTGGGAAGTAAACGTGGAAAACCCACCGTGACTGCAGCAGGACAATGCATCATGTGGCTCTCCTTGCAGGTCCCACACTGTTGCTTGCAGTGCCCACCCTTGAAATGCTAGCTTAAGATGACTCGAGGGGCCTAGCCTGTCAGTCCTGATGAAAGATGTCTGCCATGGGGGGGCATAAGGGGGCAAGCCATGGGGCACAAATAAGGATGTGATAAGTCACAGAGAATTGGGGTGTTGAAGCTGGGAGGGGCAGTCCTGCAAGAAGGGAATATAAACAGTAAATAAAGTCACCTGCCATTATCCACTTTCCACTTGGCTTGCTCTTCACACAAAATGTCCCAAACTCCAAATTTAAATACAGTACATGGTGAGGCTTCCTTGAGTCTCCCCTGGAGCACACTGGGACCTCTGAAACATTGCAAGAATGCCCCTACCCCCCCACTTGGGCCAAGTGTTTGGATCGAAGTAAAGAGGTTGTAAGTGACAAATACAATCATCACACATAATCCCAATGGAACATTTACTGTAAATGTCTGGCTTTCACGCTCCGTTTTCTCTGTCCTGCTAAATACATCTGGTCCGCTTTTGTGTATTGCAGGGGGTGAAATTAGCAGTGGCAAGCTGCCACTTGACATTTTCTGCCTCATTTCACTTCACTTGCCACTGATGTTTCAGCAACTATAGTAGCTGTAAAGCAGTAAATTAGTTATTTCGTTTTTGTTAACCATGTAAGTTTTCAGGTACGACTCAGGAGATTACATCCAAAATGTCATACAAGGTGATACAAACAGTAGAATACTTTGTAATACAATATGCAGTGAAGGGAAAAAACACGAACCAAGGCATTGTACAATGGATGGAGAATACATATCAGGCAATGCATTCAGTTTGATACATTATAATACAATAAACAATGAGAGGAAGAAGCATGTTAACAAACACATCATAGAAAGGGAAAAATTTAGGAACGGTATCCATCCACATATACACAAAGGACGTATGAGTACCTCTCCAGAGTGCTTCTGTTAATTGGATTAAGCACCTCCCCCACTTCCTCTTTTGTGAATACTGAACAGAAATATTTTATTGATTGTTATTGTGTTGTGTTGTTTTTATTTGATTGATGTACGGCGCCCAGAGCCTCCGGGATGGACGTCTTTTTAATAAAAATTTGCCTTGCTTTGCCTTGCCAGTACCATAATAATAGATCAACACCGATTATACAAGTGAGTGGCATACAAAGATTGCTCAGGTTCCATGGTAAGGGCAGGGTGCCAAGCTAAGGAGTCATTTACAGTACCTAAGATGGAAATTAGGCACAGAGGGGCAGAGATAAATTTCAGATGGTATGGAGTTCTGTAGCTTTGGGGTTGCATACGCTGCATAGGCGTAGGACAGTTCACCAGTGCAAGTTCTAATCTCAGGGACAGCCAGTAGGGCACTATTACCTGGCCTCAAGGGGTAACCACGGTTCATCGGTTTGAGAAGTATAGCAATAACTGTAGACATCAGTGGCCCAGTCCTTTAAACGTGACACTTCTTTAATGGAGCCTGTGCCATTTTTGGGTTGGGGGGGTTGGACATTGGTATTATGCAGCACCACATGAAGACTTCTTCTGCCGCTTAACATGGTAGAAAAGAAAGTAACTTTACAAATGGGCATGACATGTCATGTGATACTGCACCCATGTTAAATGCCCTAAGGAGCCGTGGAGGAACTTTCTAGAGTTGTGGAAGTTACACCGACAGGGCTTGCTGTGTCACTCACCACATGAGCTGAAAAAGATTTTTATTTTTAAATGTTGATTTTAACAAATATTTTGTGCTGTTAAATAGAGCTGAAAAATAGGTTCTGCCTAGAGTTTTTGTCTCCCCCTCCAAAACAATTGGGCAAAGTTATTGGCAGAAAAGAATAAATTGCCAGAGTTGGCCCTGTGCCTGTCTTGGGGTCCAAAACAATGTTCTACTCCCCTTCAATTATTTTTATATATGGAATTTGCCACTCTCCACAAATATCTACCCCATTGGGCCACAATGAGTGACCTCTCATCCGCTTTGCTTTGCTACTTAGCAACATTTGGTAGTGTGTCATCTGGTGCATGACTCTCACAGTTCGCACCCTAGGGAGCGGAGCCTGCTCAGTTCTTTTGAATCCATTTTGACCTGTAGTTTTCTCACTGTAGGAGAAAAATCTTCAGGCTTGTCACAGTCATAACACCAGCAAAGTGAAAATGTTGTATCTGGTGCCATTTGGGGGCATGGCCCTCATGCCTCACAGGGGCGCAGAGTCTGTCAAATGGCATGGCAGTACCATTTTGTAATATTAAAGACTGATTTTCCATCTGAGTGCAAGGCTGGAGCCAGAAGAGAAAGAGCAGTTACGATGTCATATGCCTCCATTTGCCCAGGTGTGAAACATAGAAACATAGAACTTGATGGCAGATAAGGACCACCTGGCCCACCTGGTCTGCCCATTTCCCTGCCTACTGAATCAACTCCAGATCCTATTTGATCTGCAGCCTACCTCCTCCTTCCTACCACTAGTTTTGCCTTCTGCTTGTCCCATGCATTCTTGTATTCGCCAACTGTTTTGGCCCCCTCAATCTCCTCTGGGAGGCTATTCCATGCATCCACTACTGTTTCAGTGACAAAAAATACTTCCTCATGTTGCCCCCCCCCAGCCTCATATTGTGACTCCTTGTTCTTGCACATCTCCTTTTCTGTAAGATACTGCGCTCTTGAACTCTCTTGATCCCTTTGAGGTATTTGAATGTCTCTATCATATCCCTCCTCTCCCTCCTGTCCTCCTGAGTATACATACTGAGATCTCTCCTTGTGTGGTTTCTGGTGTAGCCCCTGCACCATCTTTGTTGCCCTTCTGGACTGCCTCCACCCTGTCAATGTCCTTTCAGAGATCAGGTCTCCAGAACTGAATGCAGTACTCCAGATGCGGCCTCACCAACTGCCTGTACAGCGGCATCACCACCTCCTGTTTTCTACTTGGTGATACCTCTCCCTATGCACCCTAGCAGTTCACTGGCTGTCCTCACTGCCTTCTCACATTGTTTGACTACTTTTAGATCACCTGTTATGACTACCTCCTGGTCTCTTTCCATTTTGGTTGTTGTTAATACCTTCCCCATTTTGTATTCTTCCCCTGGGTTTTTGTTCCCCAAGTACATGATTTTGCAGTGAATCTGAGCTGCCACACTCTTGACCACTCCTCCAACTTGCGTAAGTCTCTCTGCTCATTTGTTCCACCACCCCCAACCCCCCGGAAGTGTCAACTCTATTGCGGATCTTGGTGTCATCTGCAAAGAGGCATACTTTTCCTTCGAGTCCATCCGCAATGTTGCTTATAAAGACATTGAAGAGGACTGACCCCAGCACTGAACCCTGTGGCACCCTGCTGAGTACCCGCCTCTCTTCAGATTGAACTCCGAGTCTGAGTCCTGTTGCTAAAGCCAATTTCTGACCCAGTTTCCCAACTTGGGACCCACTCCCAGATTGCCCAACTTGTTTACTAACCTCTTGTGCAGGACTGTGTCAAATGCCTTGCTAAAATATAGATAGGCCATGTCCACCGCCCCTCTCTGATCTACTACCCTTGTCACCCAGACAAAGAAATCTACCAGATTCATTTGACAAGACCTTCCTGTTGTGAATCCATGTTGCCTTGGGTCCTGCGCCCCACTGGCTTCTAGATATTCAACAGTCCTTTCCTTTAACAGTGATTCCATCATGTTTCCCACCACTGAAGTATTGTTCTCTTTTTCCTAATACTCTAGACGTGTCATCAGCCTAAAAAACATGTTTCTTAACAGAAATGTATTCTCACTCCGAGGTAGGTGTGCATGTATGCTTATTTATTTCATTTATTTATTTTCATTTGTTAACTGGGTAAGAGCAGTGGACTGAGGGTCCTTTTTCAGGCTTGACCCGGACAGATCATACAATACAGAACATACAGAGATATAAGATAAAACATTTAGTAACAATTACAGATAAATCGAGCAAATATAACTTTAGACACTTTTTAAAAACTTGTAAAGAGCAACCAACATATAAGACGTCAGGCAAGCTGTTCCAGAAATGCGGAGCCAGTGCAGTAAAGGCATGTAATCCAGCTCTAGTTTTACAAAAAACTACGTTAAGAACAACCCCCATTGGCAGACCTCAAACTAGATAACAAATCCCTAACTAAAAAAAGATCAAAAAGAGGAGAAGAAGCGGAACAAAAAACATTTTTAAAACTCAAACAACCCTATAAATACTGTATATGTTGTATATGTATATGTTGAATTGGGGATAACCAACCATGCTGGGAATATAACTGACAGTGGTGGGTGTTCTGAACCCACTCTTGGTGGCCAGGTCCACTGAGCTCACAGTGCCCTCCCCTAAGTGCAACCCGTGACGAGGGGTCAGGAAATACCCTCCTCGTGTCCTTTTAGAGTGCTTGCTGATTTCACCACTGAACACTGTCCATGAGGGCCCAGGGCTTCCTCTCTCTCTCTCTCTGAGTATCAGTAAAATACAGCCTCGAGTCTATAGCCAGGTGAGAACCCTCCTTTGTTGCTGTGCTAGGGGGAAAACCCAGGTGTTACGAGCTGTTCGGGCTGCTGTCATAACTCTGATTGTGTCTTCTCCCAGAGGGGTGCAGGAACCTGATTCAAACCCCTCAGACCCTCTCTGGAGACCTTGTGTACTTTTACCTTACCGTAGGGCCCTAGATTCCCTTCCAGGATCCTAGTTTTGGTAGCTTGGGGCACCTTAGCGCTAAACAGGCGTGGTACAAATTGAATAAACCTTTCCACAACCTTCATGCACAATAAAATCACTCCTGGGCAGCAGTACTTTAAAAATAAAAGCAAGAGTTTTTACTGATTTCTTAAATAATTACTATACAAACATACAGATAAATAATTTAGCAGTTTGGTTGCAGGATAACTACAAAAAAAAAAGTTGGAAAATACATCCAAAATGAACTAGTGAATTAATTGTATAATTTCTGCCTTTTCTGTAGAGCATCAGAGTCCTGAAAATAAGTGAGTTTTGCAAAGTTTCTCTTTCTCTCTCTGCTGTGGTTCTGCAGTCTGCAAAACTGGCCCGTGATTGGCCAGTGGCCTTAATATTTCCAGGTCCAACTGTTAATCTCTAGGCCAGCAGGGGTCTCTCTTGCTCCTTCCAAAGTTGCAAGTGAACCAAAATTATCAGTATTTTGATTTCCCTCCAGTCCCACGTCCCTGGCTGGCTTTGATCTACACTATCTTCCTAACACTATTAAAATGGAAATAGACTGTGGCAGTTGGCAGAGAATTTAACAATAGCTTCCTAGACTGGGGGTGGGATATTCAAAGGGTTTCGCATGGTGCAACAGTGGTGTGCTATCATAACCCACTGATGCACCGGCCTGATATTTCAAGGGTAGGTTGCTTGGCGCAATCCCTGATCGCCGAGCGCATCAGTAATATACGGGCGCAGTGCGGAGGCATGCCAGCATATGTTGCGCAACCCGATATTCAGCCAGGGATGTGTGGCACATATGCAGGCACATACCCACCTTGCGCCGCACAGGGGGGAGGAAAGATGTGCCTGTCAAAATCAGGAACATGTCGGGGGACACCCACAAGAGGGCTGCCGTGTTGCTGGGCGCAGCATAGTAGCCACCTTCTGTGGGTGGCAACCCGACCTCCCGGGACACAGTCTGGGCGTCGTGCCCCCCTTTGCCTGATCGCGGGCATATGAAAAAATATCCCTGGTGGTCCAGTGGACCCGCTTCCCTGCCTCGATCGCGGGCAAATGAATAAAATATTTGGTGGTCCAGTGGACCATCTCCCGCCCGATTGGCGGGCAAATGTAAGCGGTATTCACCTGCTCATTGAGTCACGACTCGTAAGTTTTCTCGTCAGCGGCGGGTGGTGTTCCTTGCCAGTCACGACTGACAGCATACAGTATTTGCTAGAGTGTTTATTGAGTTCATCATGGGATATTGGCGTAGATTATACTGAATACAGTTCCGTAATGAATGAACCATTCACAATTCAGGACTGTGTAGTACAGTATGGTTCAGATGCCCATTGGCCCCACGTAGGACAATAGGCGACAGCCGCTGTGTACGCTGTCAGTCGGCGGGCGGCTTGCATCTGGGAGCTGCCGCCTGCCGCTGACCGGGGTGCAGGTGGCGGCCTAGTGGGCGGGTGGGGAAGGGGGGGTACTGCTGGACCACCAGGGTTATTATTTACATTTGCCCGCAATCGGGCAGGAGATTGGGTCCACTGGACCACCAGGGATATTTTATTCATTTGCCTACGATCGGGCAGGGGAGTGGGTCCACTGGACCACCAGGGATATGTCTGTACTATGCCCGCAACTGGGCGCTGGGGCGCATTGCCCGCCGAGGGGCAGGGGTCATTGTTCCCTGATGGCTGCAGCCTGGCAGGGCACCAGGCGCAAGTCGCCAGGGATCGGCGCACCGCATGCAAATGGGGCCATAATGACATGAAAATGGCCTCATTTGTGCCTTGCACACATAATGACCTCATTTGCATGCTCACGGCTGAATATTGCTCTTGCTGCGCCTAAGCTAACCGCGATTCAGCTGGTGCAGCTCACCTGCTCCTCACCTGCCAGTTGCGCTACGCGTGCCACTGGCGCTTTACGCACAGTGCGGGTGCCCCCAGTGCCATATTCAACGGTGCTGAGCCATGGCGCGGCACCGTTGAATATCACCTGGGCTATGCCCTGGCTCAACCCAGTTGCGCTGCGCTCACCCCGGGTTCTGTACCGGGTGTCTACAGAACCCTGCTATGAAACTATTTCTCTTTGAAAGTCAAAGTGTTATAAACAGAGTAGATGGCCCTTCCATCTCCTGTCATTTTTGGAACCTTCATCTTTGATCAGCTACCAGGAAATTCCAATCTCCTATTGAAATTTAACTCCTGTTTACCTCCAAGTAAACCTTTGTCGTAAGCAAAGGGGAGATGTCAGACACTGAAATACACATCAACTCTCCCCAAGTACCCTTGCAGTAAAATGGGCAACTTTCTGACAAACCTTGGGTCCTGGCCTTTTGGACATTAAATATTAAACATAAAAAAATTGGGCTGGCCCAGTGGCGCTGAGGTTTGATGTGCTGGATGCCACACCTCACACCACGCCGGTGACCCAGGTTCGGGAGTGAGCTCAGTCTGTCGGGGGTCAGTGGGGGAGGAGAAGATTGAGCATTCGGAGAACTGCTCTCTTCTCCTGGGGAGGGGTTCTGGGGATTCCCCGCCTGGTGGCAGCTTCTGGCAGTGGCTGGGAGGCACTTCACCCAGAGCAGGGACAGCCAATGGGGTCTGATGTCGGCAGGCACCTGTGGGAGGGGGTGGGAAGCATCCCATCCATGCACGGGCACCACTGCACGTCCATGCTAGGGGGACTAACAAAATGGAAAATGGCCCTATCCCTAGCAGGCAAAGGTGGGTCCAGGGGTGCTGCACCCACGACCAATGCCGAGTCCTCCATGCCTGCTTCCGGTGTCCCGCTAAGCCTGGCCGCTCCATCAGATTCTAGATAGAGTGCTAGTAGGAGTCAGTGGTTCCACCCCGGGGGGGGGCTCAGAGCCGGGGGTCGAGCGGTCCAGGTGATGGTGGGAAAGGCCACACCGGAGCAGCAGTAGAGGACTTCAGGCGGGTGTTAGAAAGTGTGCCCAAGCGTCCACACTGGAGAGAGTCTGGGCGATGGTGAGTGAGGAGGATAGGAGTTTGGAAAAAAAAATTACAGAGAAATATGACTGAAGTGGCCAAATCGCCATAGTAGGTATATACAGCTTTACGAGATTCAAAAGAAAATAAATTTTTCAACTTATTCAAAATTCTGATTTTTTTCTTAGTATTACATCAAACAAATGTAATGTCAGTAAAGGAAAGCAAAGGATCCAAAATAACACCAAGATATTTGAATTGGGTTACTTGCTCAATTATAGTAAATTGCCTTATCATATAACTGAAGTAAGGGACAATTAATCAACTTAGCACATGAACCAAAAGCATGGATTTTGTCTTCTTTATATTTAAAATAAGTAGATTTTAAGATAACCAGTTATGAACAAGAAAGCAATCAGACTGAAGTTCTTTAACCAATTTCTTTAGCTGAAGAAAAAAGAATAAGATCATTAGCGTAAAGCAACGATTGACAATTTTTAGTAACAGAAGAAAGAGCATTAATAGACAGAGTAAATAAAAGTGGCCCCAGAATTGACCCCTCAGGTACACTCCTGACAAGTCTAGTCACGCTAGACAATATTGAAGAACTTGCCACAAATTGAGATTGCTCAGTTAAATAATCTTCAAACCAAGAAACAACGCTGGGTGAAAAACCTAGAGATTTTAACCTGAGACAGAGCATTTTAATGATCAGTAGGATCAAAAAACGTTGTCAGGTCCACGAACATGGCTCCAGTGAGGAGACCATTCTCCATATCACTAAGAACCGAATCCGTGAACCTGACCAAGGCAGTCGCAGACCCATACCCCTTTGGAAAACCATGCTGCTGTGGGCAAAACAACGTATATTTCGCCAAATAATCATTCATTTGTTCAGCCACAATTTTTTTTTAAGAAGTTTACGAATTGGGCTCAATATTGAAATAGGTAGAAAATAATCAATACAAGCAGCATGGCCCTTCTTGGGCACAGGCACAACCCTAGCACTTTTCCAGGCCAAATGAAATTGTTGAGAAATAAGTGACAAATTAAATAAAGTACGTACATAAAGGGGATGCAATATAAGGAGCTGCCAGTTTAAGAAACCGGCTATCCAGCCCAGCCCCTCAACCAGAACCATTATCAGGGAGAAAGGAAAAAAAATTATGGACCTCACTAGTAGTACCTTGTTTAAAATAAAAAGCAGGCCAATTACAGGAAAAATTAACATTAGAAGAGGATGGGGGGGGGGGTCACAGGAACAACATGAGCACCATAGTCAGAAAATTGAGAATGAAAAAAATTTGCTATTTGTAAAGGGTTAGTAATCTCTATAACATTTACTTTCAGAGATTAAATTGAACTTTTATCCTTAACATTAATCAATGACTTTACATTGTTCCAAAAACTATGGGAATCTGACCAATCCAATGCCAGCTTTTTCTTATAGTGCTCTGTTTTGGCAGATCTAATCAAAAAATTTAACTCAGTTTCTAATTTGTCTATACTGAAACAACCAGTAAACAGATGAAGATGACTTAAATGAAGCCAAGGCCAAATTTTGTTGTTTTATTAATTTTTTAATATTATCCGTAATCCATTTATTAGGTGCACTCCTAACTCTCCTAGTATGTATCAGGAAATACTTTTCCTGAATAGGAAGGAGCTGATGGTGAAAGGAATCCAAAGCGAAATCAATATCAGGTATTAGTTTAATATAAGACCAATCAATAAGGGACAACTCCAGGACCAAGTCAGAAGCAGCAGCGTTTTTAAAGTTACATGACTTAACAAGTAGTGGTGGGATTTTTGGCAGCCGGAAAGATAGAACACAGTATATGGCAAGATGGTCACTGACAGAATCGCCAAGCACGCCAACAGTCGACACTTTACATTTATTTGCGTATTGGTGAACATGAAAGGCACACACAGCCGAAGCTCATTTCCTGATGCTCCTGGGGGAGTGGTAACAATAGGAAAAATGGGCAAATATTTGGTACAGTTAATTACTGGAAGTACAATGATACGAACATACAGTATTAACATATGGTACATAAATACATAATATAAAGTACAGAAAAGATGCAACACAAAAGCAAAGTATTTACAAATGGTGAATACGTACATAATAGTACAGGAAGGCTATGAAATTCAAATACACATTTTCCCACATGTGTACATGTATATATCTGTCACTCAGTTGGCCGTGTCTGACTAAAAATATACAGTTTTTTCCGTGACCGAGAGGGTGAGATCATGACATCAGGGGTGAGTTCTGAAAGGGAGCCAATTTGAGCAAAGGTTTTGGGTGCAGAGCTGTAAACATGGAGACCTGCGTTTGAATCCCACTATTACCACTTACTTACTGTGTGACCCTGCGCAAGGCATTAAGCTCCTGGTGCTTAACCTCTCTCTAATCTCTCTCTAGCCTGTCTATGTGCTCTTTAACTCCCCCATAGGCTAACAATGGCAGCAGCATTCTCTTCTCACCCTCTGCTTGATTGTAAGGCACTTTGTGCTACAATTTGTATGAAAAACACTGTTATAAAACCAAAGTCCTTTTGTTCCTGAAAGTCAGAGTCTCTCATGAGTGACCTAGATTAAATATCTTGAAAAGACATTGGCCCTTTCCATGGGGTTGAGGACTCGTTAAGTGGCCCCTCTGCAGTCCTGGATGTCCCTCGGGAGGGTTGAAGGCATTTTAAGAGAGCCCCCAATAAGATGATTTTTCTAAAAGTCATCTCCTTAATGGCACAATGTTTTTTTCCCCCCATTGAAGGTGTGTGGGGGGTAGCCTTATTTAAAATTTCATTTGAATAGCCATTTCATAAATCATGTCAAGCATTAGGGATTGCATTGGTGAGCTGGATTCACAACCCAAACTAGAGACATCAGGAACGAAAGCCGGCAGGGAGGACTCCAAGCATTGGTATGAATGCCCACCTCCCAGGTGGGGACTGCTTAGGAGTAAATCCTGTGGGCAGAACAAGCAGTGCCAAGAGGACCAGAATGAATGGAGGCCGGAAGAAGGAGGTAACAAAAATGTGTTAATAAGGACAGCACCAGAGCAAAGAAGCAAGTGAGTTGGGTGAAGCACATTTCAGGGGTCAGTCATTTTATTTTTCAAGCTCCAGTTGCAGGGTAAAGAGTTTGAAAGTGGATGCCTTTAAAAAATGTGTTTTCTGTTTGTGCCACATTCATTTGGGGGTTGGGGGTGGGGGTTTGTGGGGATGAGCTGGTACCTTGTGCCTGGGCCCCAACTGTGGAGTGTTGCAGTGCTAAGTAATCGTCTTATGCCTGGCGACTGTTAGCCAGGTGTTATGATGGGAAACGCTTTATGCTTGTGCCTTGATAACAGGACATTGCATCCTATATGGTACAGGAGCAATTTGGGCCTTGAAGGTTAGTTTAAAAAGTAAATTTCCTCCACTGCTTCACAGAGCAGTGGAGGGTACTGCCTTTGTCCAGAAGTACCAGATTTGTAACAGAAATGGGGTAACTTGGACCAGTCTTTTTATTCACATACAATTTTTTTTTTAACATATGTTTTAGGGCAGTGACAAGTGGGGTACCGCAGGGCTCTGTGGTGGGGCTGGTGCTGTTTGGTATATTCATAGCAGACCTCTCGATAGGCATCAAGAGCAATATCAGTCTGTTTGCAGATGACACCAAGATGAGAGCAGTAGTGAATGACTTAGGAGGGCGGCAGGGGTTGCAGGATGATCTGGCAAAGCTGGAGATCTGGTTGGACACTTGGCAACTGGGGTTTAATGCCAAAAAGTGCAAGGTGCTACATTTCAGTGCAAAAAAACAAGGAGGAGCTACCAGTTGGGAGGAGGGGTTCAGCTAGCCACGACAGAGGAAGAGAAGGATCTGGGGGTGATCTTAATGGTCTCAATGAATAACTCTGCACAATGTAGAAAGGCAGATGCAAAGGCCAACAGGATGCTGGGTTGTATTGCCTGGGGTATATCCTCCAGGAGGGGGAAGGTGATCCTGACGCTGTATAGGGCACTGGTTAGGCCACACCTGGAGTACTGTGTGCAGTTCTGGTGCCCATATCTGAAGAAGGACATTAGGCTACTGGAAGGGGTGCAGTGCAGGGCAACAAAGATGATCCAGGGGCTAGGGTACTTACCCTACAAGAGCAGGCTGAGGGGGTTGAACATGTACTCCCTGAAGGAGAGGAGAGATAAGGGAAATATGATTGAAACCTTCAAGTACATGAAAGGAACAAACAAGACAGACATGGAGGGGTTTTTCAAGTTAAGGGGGGAAGGGACACTCGAGGCCATGATCTGAGATTGGAATAGGGAAGGTTCAGGAGGGAAATGAGAAGACACTCTTTTATGGCGAGGGTGGTGTCTAGGTGGAATGCATTGCCTGTGGAAGTGGTATCCTGCATAACAGTGGGCTGCTTTAAAAGGGGGTGGGACAGGGTAAGGGGAAGGGTCACGGGGAGGAGGCGAGGGAGGGGCTGCTACAGTATAAGGGCTGCTAGCTGCACAATTGAGCAGACTTGATAGACCATAAGGCCTTTATCTGCTGGCAGTTTCATATGTTTGTGTGCTCATTTGCTGTCTGCAGTGCTCGACTGCCTCCGGTCCTCCCATAGCACTGTCTGAATGGCTTCTTTCCTGTCTCTGGTGCCATCCTCCATGGAGTGGCAGTTTGTCCTGGCAGTGATGGGGTGGAGGGGCTATACCCCAAGTTCATGTTTTGTCAGGAGGCACTCCAGTTAGGCAAGGCCGAACCCAGATGTACCAGGGTCCTTCACTGTTGGCACTGGGGCAGTTTTCCATCTTTTTCTCCCTACCCCATAGGATATTGCATTTAGGACATCAAGGGGCTTGTGCATGAAATGTGTGTCAACACCCTGATGTCAGTGACATCCATCCGTCTGATCAGCCCTCCAGCTGCACTACTGCCTCTGATCACCAAGGTGGTAGTACTGCAGTGGATGACAGAACCCCCTCCCTGTAGAAGGAGTCCATCCTCTGAGATTCTCAGTCCTTCTCCTTCACTTAGCTCTGACAACTCAGGCTTGTTCCCAAACCTGAGTTGCCGGCATCACAAGCAGTAGTATCCAAAGATGTGTCAGTGGGAAATGGCTGGATTCCACTTGACCCACTGGAGGTAAATAGACACTATGCAAATATACAAAGCCGTGACTCTAACAAATAACCTCCAAAAGAACTGACAGTCTCAGTGCTTTACTGATGCTTCAAATTCAGCTCTTTTTTTTTTGGCCCGATGCCCCCTCAACCTCCTGTGAAAGGACTCAGCCCCTTACTCCGCTCCGCCCCCGCCATGCCCGTCACCCCCCCCAAATGAATGATAATTAGCAGGCCCTGGCTTACCCCTTCCCCCAGGGCAGGGCCATAGAAGCGGGCCTCCTCCCCCCGGCGGGCAATAACAGGCAACGGGAACAGAAATGGAGTGGGTCATCATGCATGGGGGGGCCAGATTTTCTGGATGTTGCTTTCTTCCTTGGGGGTGGGACATGCAATGACGTTAAGGGAATGAGCCCTACGTCTGTCCTGCCTCCCAAATCTCTAGGCACCGGATGCCGTGGGTCTCCCGACCTTCGACATAAGCTTCTGTTGCACCGGACATGCACCCCCTGAGAAGGAGAGCCATCCATCGGATGCTCAATCCTCCACCCGGCCGGCCCTCCAACTTCCTGGGCCCATTCCCAAACCCAGGATGTCGACGTCACACACGGACGCCTTGCTGCTGCGCCGGTGGGTCAGCATTCATATTCAACTCTTAATGAAACCCCAACGTTTCACCTCTTTTTCAGGCATTTTCAAGGGGACTTAATGCTTTTCTTGGAAGTGTTTGTACTTGATATTTAACACAGTTTTCAAATAAACAGGCATTCTAAGCTTGTTCGGCAAAGACTGAAGGTGCACCAAATAAGAATATTTTTTGAAAACAATGTGTTACATATCAAGTGCAAGCAGTTCCATGAAAAAGTATATACATACATATATATATATATATATATATATATACTATATATACTGTATATATATATATATATATAGAGTCCTCTTGAAAATGCCTGAAAAAACAGGTGAAATTTGAAGGATCAGTAAAGCACTGAGATAGACTTTCTGAGTGACATCGGTTCTTTTGAAGGCATTCGTTTGGCTCACTGCTTTGTATATTTGCATGGTGCCACAAGCAATAGCCCTGCTGGTGGGACAGCTTCCGTAGAACATTTTATTGAAAATATTTTTTAATTGTATTTTATTGTTTTCTCAAAAGCATTACACCAAAGAAAAAATTGATAATGACATATCGTAAATTAATCAAATGTGACATCCATATAAATTACTACAGGTTAGACAATCCTATGCAACTTATGATACAGCCTGTGCCATGAAGAGTAATACAGATACTGATATAGCAAACTAGGATAGTTTACACTCTGCCAGATAAAAAATAGAAAGAAGTAGCAGACATTTACACCATATTTCCCCATTTTCCAATCCTCCCACCAAAACTTGAATAGATATACTGTTCTAAACATTTCAGACTTTATGAACTTGAGCCTCAGACAGGTTCTATGAAGTAACATTGATATAGTAGCTTCTGGGACATAACACAGGAGACAGACACCATGGGCAAACTGCCTTCTGTTTGTCTTGAATAACTAAGATTGAACTAGGAGTCATCACTTAACACTGTACTGCCATGAACAGGGACCACATGGGCAATCGGACATTTACACATTACTTCCCTGTCCGTGATGTCATGAGAAAACCCTCGAACCTACAGTCACAGGTCTCTTGGCGTCAGCCATATTGTCCTAACTGGCATGTACAAGATAATGTGAGTCCCAGAGTTCAGATATCAAAGAGCTAATATATTTAAAATATATACAATTCAGTGTTCCCCACATTATACAGAGCCCTGCAACCCACCAAAGCCCACGATACATTACCAGTTCAGTAGGTGGCTCTACAGTCACTTAAAAGTGAACATTTTTCAATGTCTCAAACACAGTGTTCACTCAGCTGCAGTGTCCAAATCAGCTTCTTCTTGTATGTGGAACTCTGCCACTGTTTTGGAGGTCCAGGCCCCGGCATCCTTAGTGCCCGTGTATTGGAATGTCTTTCCTTAAAATGAGATTCGGAAGCAGGCTGGGATCAGAAGAGAGTGTACAACTCCCAAACTGTGAAGCTGTTGTACAGAAGCAAATTGCTTTCTTTGTTTCCTGGTCTCGAAAGAAATGTTTGGAGATACATGCACATTCCTGATGCAGAAGTGAATGAGCTGCTCTGGCTGCACTGAGAATTATGTTGTCTGTTACTGTCAGAATGGTCTGAAGGGTATCTGGAAAGATGCTAGTTTCCCAGGTTGAAATCCCGCATGACTTCTTGATTTTTAGTCCCAATTTCTCTACATCCAGGTTTAGCAGCAAGTGTAGCAATTCCGTCACAAATTTGTTAGGTTTTCACCCTCGTCTCCCTCTATGATGCCCACCAGCTGTACGCTGACAGCCCGTTGTGCATTTTCCAGAGACTCCAATCTATAGTTGAGCTGGAAGTTCTCATGTAGTAACTTTGTAGCCATGCCTAGGGCTTGGAGGGTTGATTGTCGGTGCCCTATGCTAAGACTACAGTGGCTCTGATTTTCTCTTTTTGAGTGCCAGGGTGTCGTAAAATTGCCTTGATCTTTGTATCCATTGACCTCATGGTAGCCAGGACTGCCTGCAAGTTCGGCTGTGGCACTGTGTCTGGGATACTGGCACCCACTCCACCAGTAGCTTCCGTTTGACTGGTACCTTGTTTTGTTCCTTCAGCTGCCCCCAACTTTGTTTCCCTACACCAATTTCAGTTCTGAGAAGCAGAAGGCTGAGTATGCTGTAAGTTCAAATGCCATTTTTCATTCAAAAAAAGAATGTTAAAACTGTTTCAGTGGACACAGGGAATGGAGCTGCAGGGAAATACATCTGCTAGGATGAAGCTCTCTGGTTATTCAAAGATTTTTAAAACTTTTACAGAAGTACATAGTACATTCTGAAACACAAGCATGGATAGTGGGAGTCAAAAGGATGATAACATGCATGAGTAGCTGACTGATTGACTCTAACTCACATATCTGTAGTCCATATAACAATAAGCACATGCAGAGGGCATGTTACCTGGCAGTCTTGAGGCAGAGATACAGTAGTATGCAGACAGCCAGTAAGAGCCTGGTTGACAATGTGGACACAGTTGGAGGTAAGAAAGGATGGGGTAGATGGAGGACTAGAAAGGAAATAAAAAAAGTACGATCAGGAGTGAAACATAGTACTGTTAAAAAATACATGGTTGCACAGTATCACTGAGGAGTATACAAGTTCAGAGAGAATATCAAACACCTAGGTCACTATTAAAGGAGATCTATAGGCAAACATGAAGCTCCGACCATGCACAGAGTGGGGCTTCAGTACTCAGATCCTCCTGCAAGCACAATATTCACCGTACTGTTTTTTTTTACCTTATCACTCGTCAAAAATTGTGTAACGCTCCCTTCCAGTCAGCATCTTGTAATACTGCGATCCACACCACCCAAGATTACGCTACTAATAATGCGAGATGATGACGTGCCTTTGCACCTTCCTCCATGGTACCCTTTTGTACGGTGATTTAATAATCTCCGTATCAGCTATGCCCTGCTTTATTTTTACAGACTTTGCCTTAATGCCATGTGTATGCCAGGCCTCCCACTTTTTAGCTGCCCCCCCTCCCATTTTTTTAAAGAAAGTCCCGGACCCCCAAAACGAAAAAATCCTACTGAGAGCCCTGCCTGGCGCTTGTGTTTGACCAGCCAGATTATTCCACTTGACATTTATTATGCAATGCAGGTCACCTTTGAGGTCTGGGATAAATATCTGAAATGCCAACAAATATCTAAATTCTTGTGGAGATATAAATGGTTGGCCTGGGACAAAGAATTCCTCCTTGGTGTCCTAGATCCATGGTATAGGAGACAAGCCAGACAGGGATTACAGTACCCTGATCAGTTACTATTGGGTGATATTAAAATCTTTGAAGCCTGTAGGACTGAATTTGGATGGTACCCCCTCGATCGCTTTAGATACTTCCAGCTGAGGGACTATGTTGCCACGCGTTTGAGGCAGAAGAAGAGGGTGGAGGGAGATCTCCCCCAATGACATCAGTTTCCCAACCCTGCTGGCCACTATACAGCAGAAGGAGGCATTCACCTAAATAAGCCAATTTTTAATACAAAACACACTCTCACAGGTACAGTATATCACTGATAAATGGCAAATGGAGGCACAGTTACAGGATATGCCTAAGGAAAAGGGCAAGATCTGGTGGTCAGTATTTCGGATGGCCTTCTCACCTGTTTGGGAGGAGTTCGCTTGGAAGGTGTGGACTCGATATTTTCTAACCCCTGTAATTAAAGCTAGATGGGACCTAAAGACCACAACAGCATGCTGGAGGGAATGGGGGAAGGGAAAGCAGCTCATTGCCATATATTTTTGTTTTGTTCAATACTTCAGTTGTTTTGGGGATAGGTGCGAAACATTTTAAATCAGTTTCTTACCATAGGGGAACTGCTTGGGTTTCAACATGGTAGGACTTTCCCACACAACATACGAGGGGCAGAGACGAGCTATCTTTGGAATAGTTGTATAGCAGTGTCTGCAGAAGTCATAAAAAGTGGTTTCAAAAGTCCCCACTCATGGTTACAGAATGGAAGGAGGTGGTTACCCGCATAGTCAAAAAGGAGCTTATTACTCCCACAGTACAAGAAAGAACTCCTGCCTATACAAACAGATGGACAAGGTGGGAGATGGGGCAGGTAGCTGAAGACTAGTAGACTGAGATGTACTGTATATCGGGGGGAGTATTATTAATAATTTGTTACTTCAGCTAGTCGCACACACTGTCTGGGGTCAAGGGGGACAAACTGTGAACAAGGCGGGCAAGAGTTCAAATACCAGGGTGCAGATCTAATAAGGGAGAAGCAGCTGAGCAGTCAGTTTTCCTTCTCTAACCATTCTCTGACCAGATCCACTGAAAACTGTTACACATGTTGAGGAATGTTGTAATCCTCTTTTAGGCTAGTTTAGTAGGGCCCTGAATGATTCTGTCCATCACTCCATAGGTTCTGTTAAGCAGTTAGGTTAAGTGGTTATCCACAGAACTATAAAAGAAATACTGAAATGTGCCTGGTTCATGAATCTATGTATGGTGACCTTTGTATTGCTGATACATGCATGTGTTGAACCTCTAGTTATATACCTTGTATTGTGGGAGATGTCTTGTATGTTTCAATAAAGTATTAAAAAAAGATCAAGAAAAGTTAAAGGAGGCAAAGGGGGTGGGAAGGAAGGAAGGCAAAAGCAGACACAGAGCTGTGTATAACCAAGGGAGTTAAAGGAGGGGAAATGACGTCTTTTAGGCACACTAGGGGAAAGGAAAGACAAAGGTGGGAATCGTTAGGATATGGGGAGAGGGTAGTGGACGACGAGAGGCACAATGCACATGTTTGGAACTATTAGTTTTGCTCAGTATTCACTGCGGAGGATGAGGGGCTATTACCTGAAAGCCGTATATAGGTCTCCAAAAGGGGGTACAAAAAATGGGGTGGGTAATGGTCATGGTTGATAGAGCTGGTCCCAATTTGCACTTTGTGCAAAAACGTTTATATTTCTTATTGTTTACTGCAGTATATTAGAGTGTGTCAGGCAGATCCTGCTGACTCCAACCCTAACATTTGCTGTAACCAGAAATCCCAGAATCCCATGCAGCTGATGTCAGAGCTGGGCTGTAGCTGTGAGAGGTTCAATAGCTTGCAGTGCACATTAAGAGCTTTTAACAGCTCCAGTCAGCTGCTTGTCTTTCCTGCTGTTCTCCTAGGGTTAACTACTGTTTTTATGAATTTACTTAGTCTCGGGAGGACATTGGGACCCACAAACAAAAGATCAGATCTTATAAAACTCTTAACATGTCTTATATTTGTTAATTTTTTGTTGACCTAGAAAGGAGAGCTACATAATTCTGACTATTTTCAGCCTTATCCTGGGGCGGGGAGATACAGATGGAAACCAACTGAAATTGAACCAGATTAAGCTGTTGGTTGTATTTTTTTTCTTTAGTGAATGAGAATTTGACCAGAACACTGGAGAAATTCCTGCACTTTCTGCAAGGGGCTCTGTAGCTTGCTGTCAGGAAGAAGGAGGTTCCAGACCCGATGGAGGAAGGAGATGGAGGAGCTGTGAATGGAACAGAGGGTGCAGCAGGCACCAGCACAGCAATTCAAACAGAAGGAGTACAGAATCACCAAGAAAATTTTTTGGAGCGTAATAACAAAGAATGAGATGACGAGGTCATTTTACAAGAGGAACAAAAACTGCAAGACCAACTTCAAATCAAAAAGCAGCTCTTACAAGACTAAATGTCTAAAGCAGAAACTGTTCTGCAGCAAAAACAAAGCTGGAGGAGGAGAAACAATAAAAAAGAGAAACAAGCAACTCACTGAATATTTCAGAGAAAAAACAGAAAAGTTTTTAGCTTTGGTGCTACACAGAAGTCCCCTGATTAAAACCTAAGTATTGCTGAAAAAGGGTCATTACAGCAAACAGAAAGTGGGACAAACTGGATACTGGAGGCCACACTAGCAAATGCTGGCTGGATAAAAACATAGACGAGGAACTGGATCCCCGATCCAACAATCGCAATTCCGGGTACAACAGTTCTTTCTGAACACACGGAAACAGTCCACAGTACAGAGATCAGAACAAAACATCCCAGAGATACTGCAGTATCACATACAAATATGGAAGACCCACAGCCTGCTGCATCAGGTACCTCTTCTTTTTCACCTATCGACAATATAGGAGAATTTTTTTTTATGATGCTTTAACAGATAATGCACAACTGGAGCATGACAGCATACAGGCAGCAACTCAAACTAAAACAAATGCTTTGGAGTTGACAGATGTACTATCAGTAATGCACTTAGTGGACACTAATAGTGATGCCCCTAACACAGCAACCTATGCAAGTCTCTTCCACAAACCAGAAGAACTTGCTAAAAGACGGCATGCTGTAAGACTAAGGTATTTAGGAGGTATGGATCCCACCTGATGGATTCTATGTAGGAAAAGTTTTATCAAACAAGCAGTGGGATTTTTACCAGCTGATGTCTACGCACTAATACATGCTTCAGGAAAGAGCACATTTGCTCTCAGTTTCAGGACGGCCTCAGTTTTAGGTTCTGGATGAAACACTCTGCCCAAAAAACAAATCTCCTATGGGCACCCTTTTAAATCATTCCCTTAACTAAACAAACCTTCAAAACCATAACCATATTCAGAAATGAAGGGTGAACCTCTCAGGTATTTATTAGCTAGACAAGCACTGTGACATACAGTGGTAGTTATTGTGAAGTTTCCCAGTGACGAGGTATACTGCTCGATGCCAGCTCATGCGGTGAGGTAGAGAGGCGGTAGCTTATTACTGAGGTGAGGAAAATCCGAGTATGTACATTTTTTTTAAATGCACTGTCTGACTTATCCAGGAGGTGGCAACCATGAGCCATCACAGCAATACAGTTGGCCAGTAGCATATTTGATTCCCCTCTCCCCAGTTAACCTGCAGATGACGCCAGAAAGCTTATTTTCAGTCAGTAGGTTATTAGGTGTGTTCTTATTGTAATGTAATTTTAGGCTATACTGAACATCTTTTTTTCATATCCAGAGCTGATCTTTAAAGGGGAAATTTAATGATTTTGGTGTATTCATTTGATTCAATACAGTTTAATTGTTATTAAACACAGTTTTTGAAATTCATTCGGACTCCTGTGTTTTTTTTTTTTTTGTTGTGTTTTCACTAATCTTTAAACTGGCAAGAGGTCCATTGGGCCAAAAGTCACCCAGTGGCATGAAATTAACTGACAATATGTTAATAAACTGAGCATGACTGAAAGTTTGCAAAATGTGATTTTGACTGTAGCTCCTAGCATCAGCAAACTCTCAAGTGTGGTAAACAAACTGCTGAACATGACACTGTGAAGATGCAAAACGGGTGTTTTATGTGGCAAACACACTGTATTTGCCTTTATTAAAGTGAAGGCTCCATCTCCGGTTATGATATTTTTAAAATGTTTTTCTACCCTCAGGATGCCCAAAACGTCTGACTCATGTTAGCAAGCAAACTGATGTGGAGATGGAATGTCCAATGCCTTTGTTCTTAACTCTCTTATGTCCCCTAAACTGCAGGTTACCAGATGACATACCAATAGTAAGACATTAAAATAGTAATCAAAGCAGATAACAAGGTGGTGCCACTGAAAGCATCGAGCCTGATCAAAAGAAAGCACGATCAGCCCTTTTGCCACATGCAAACTGTACCTAAAAATAAAGACTGCAGATTCTGTGTGACAGCAGATCTGAGGATTTCTCTTGCAGCTGACAAAGTTATGGTTCTCTAAAAATCACATTTTTCCTAAACTACTTAGTGATATTAAGTATCACTACATAAAGTGTGATTAAAGAGGACAGGAAATCATTTCAAGTTCTTGTTCTCCGAAGTGATATGCATTCCCCTAAATTATCCATATTTAACTGTACCTGAATAAAAGTGATATAAAAAGCTGTATTTTGCATTGTCTTGTTTTTATGGGCAGTATTCTGTTACAGTTCTCTTAATGGAACCTATAATTTGGAGTTTTAACTATGTCATGGTTTTCGCAGAGGACTCTAAACAGGGTTCTGATAGGTCAGCAGCTCATAATTAGCATTCTATACGCAAATTGTGACATAGTAAAAACTCCACATAAGTGATTCCATGACGTGAACTATAACAGAATGCTGCCCATAAAAACATAACAATGCAAACTACAGTTTTACCTATAACTTTTTATTCAGGTGCAGTTAAACATGGATACTTTAGGAAAATGTATATCGTTTCTGAGAATAAGAACTTTATAAACAGCTGCCAATTAGCACAAATTTCCTGCCCCCTTTAAGTAATTAATAAAAACAGACACTTCCTGTCAGCATGATCGGAGAAAACCTCAGCACATCTTTTTCTTATCACAGAACCTGTATTCAGAAGTAAAATACTGCTATACAAATAATTTCAATAAAGCAGTCCAGTTGCTAACATCCAATCAGTTATACTTTCTGTCATGATCTACTTAAAATTGCTAAGTAATTTAGTAAAACTGTGATTTTTGGAGCAGCATAACTTTGACAGCTGCAAGCGAAATCCTTGCACCTGCTGTCACAGAGAATCTTCAATCTTTGTGTCTGCAAAGTTAGGAAAGCGTGTTAGAGGCATTCATTGAGAGGAAGCAAACAAAGCTGCGGGGGGTGGCAGACACTAGAGGAACTGTGAAATAGTCAGAAAGTTAAATGACATAAAGGGCTATTGGTATGCAATAAATATCAGTAGTTTTATTATGAGTTCCTGCACAGGCTTTACTGCCCCCCAAGTCTGGTCCACAGATTCCGACCTGAGATATCACCTTTGTGTGGGAGATGCAAGAAGCAGATAGGCACCTATGTACACTGTTTTTGGGAGTGCCATCAGCTTGAACAGTTTTGGGATGGAGTAGCCACGGAGGTGGGAAGGATGTGGGGTAGGCGGGTAGAAAAAAATCCGCTGTTTATGTTGTTTGGAGTGGATGACTCTGAGGAAGTGGAGTGGAGACCCCTCCCGAGATGGGTGTGAATCCTGGTTGCTCTGGCCAGACACTGTATTCTAAACACATGGGTTTCAGGGGTTGCTCCCACCTTGCAACAGTGGAAAAACTTAAGCCTGCAGGCTCTCGGCATGGAAAAGCTATATTATATAGCAAGAAACAGGGCGGATGAGTTCTGGAAAATGTGGGGAACATTTATGTTCTCATTATCCCCAGAAGAGAGGGAAATTATGGAGAAAGGGATGGAGGGTAGAGGATGATGGCTTAATATGCTGAGAGGCTGAGGGAACAGTTGTTTAAAAGGAACTAGAGGAGGAGTAGACACCCTAGAGAGAAGAATGAATATGAAAAGGGGGGTTAACCTCACCTTAGAAATATACAGAGTCAATGATTATGAATAATCT
The DNA here is from genome assembly GCA_016271365.2 of Neoceratodus forsteri. NCBI lineage: Eukaryota > Metazoa > Chordata > Ceratodontiformes > Ceratodontidae > Neoceratodus > Neoceratodus forsteri. The sequence goes on from CM028130.1 coordinate 877,162,181, forward strand.
AGAAATGGGTAGGGATAATGAATGTGAGATGTGAAGGGGTTTATAGTATGCAGGGGTGAGGGGGTGTTGTTTTTTTTTTTTTTTTCCTTTTCTCTGGGAAAGAATAAATTAACTAAAAACTGATGGGAAGAGAAATGTTGGGAGTGGGATGGTACACATGGAATTAATATGGATTAATGTATATGGAATATTTGTGGCTGTACCTTTGGCTTATAATGGAAAATCTAATAAACATATTATGCAAAAAAAAGAAAGTTAAATGAAAAACAAAAGCAAATAATTAAAATGTCATCAAAGACATTGACTCAAAAATCGGTTTTACTAAATAACTGAATGATTTTAATTAGATCATTACAGAAAGTTTAACTGATTGGGGGTCAGCTACAAGAATGCTTAGGTGTTAAAGTAATTAATAAAAACAGCCACTTCCTGCCAACACCATGCTTTATGCCATGATCTACTTAAAGTTGATCGGTAATTTAATAAAACTGCGTTTTTGGAGGAGCATACTGTAACCTTGACAGCTACAAGAGAAATCATTGCACCTGTTGTCACAGAGAATCTTTAGTCTTCATTTTTGCCACATGCAAATCGTGCTTAAATTCATGAAATCAAAAGTATTAGTTACACTTTCCAGGAGAGGGTGACTATTAAGCAGAGGTTTAATTTATGGAATGATTTCTTATAGTGGCCAGGCCCATGACGATTGATTAAAAGATTTACTGTAGCTGCCTTAGCAACACGGTATACCCCAGTGCTGCACTGAACTGTATTTGTTTTTCAGCTGTCAAACTCAGCAAAAGACCCAGACAGGCTATAAGAAATACTTCCTGCAGATGGATCCTGTATTCTCTTGTGGTACAAAAAGATCATTTTAATACATCAGATCCACATTATTGGCTCCTGAGCTGCTCAGAATTTAGTCCCTTTGCGTATTTATTGGCTGCAGCTGTGAATAAACGGTGAAATACTGTATATTATATGTGTGTACTAAAAATGGAGTGTTAAAGAGGACCTTTCATGATGGTCCAAAAAGTTTCAGCTTATAGTCATTATATGCTGTACTAGACCTGAAAGGGTGTGTGCATTTGTTATTTTTGGCCAAGGTTTACTCTGCCTTCCATAATTTTGATTTCTTTTTGAGCCCTGCTGCACTTGCCTTTGCTGTTCAGCCGCTGGGCTGCTAGCTCCTGATGACATCACTGTGGAATAGAGGAGTGACTCACACTGTGCAGTACCATGCAGTTGCAACAATGTTGCAAGGGAAACCTACCAGTACTCGGTGTATATACTGTGTTACCCCTTCCCCAAGACACCCTGTTAGCAGTGTGTTATGCCAAAATCAAAATGCCTTGTTAGTATGTTTTTTTTGGGTGAAATTGATTCTGCCCTACAGTGATGTCAGCAGTACAACCATGGGCCCATAGCAACACCAGGCTTGCTATAGAAGCTCTGATACACCCTGCAGTTTTTAGCAGCTCAGAATGCAAAAACTAACTGCAGCGGACAGTAATGAAATACAATTCCAGAATCAATGAAAGAAGGGGTAATTTATGCATGAAAGTCAAAAGGACTGGTGACGGTCCTCTTTAATTTTAACATTAAAGGTGTGAGTAAGGTGATGGAAACACTGGCTCTTTTATCTATTCCTGAATAAGTAATCAAAAAAAAAATCTGCTACTCCTTACAAAAATAAATAGTCTTTTCAATTTCAAACGAATGTTCCTCAGAATAGTAATCAGAGTTCTCAATTATGGAGGGGGGAGTAATGCTTTGGGAAGCGCATCTCATAGTACTTGATTTATTTAATCAAATCTGCTGGGACACAATCAAAAAAGTGAAAAATGAGAGTTAGGAAAACTATTTTTTGTTTCAGGAAGTAGTTTATTTTAGTAAAACGGAAATATAAAACCAACTTTATATGGCCTGCTACGATTTTATGCCCTATTTTATACCCATTCCCTCTTAGAATAAGAGGTCTGTACAAACTACAGCATGTGCCTGTTTTTCTATAAAAAGACTTCCAGAAACAATCTGTAAAAAAACAGTCTACTAAAACAGTTCCTATATTGTACACCTTCTGTACATGCACTGTATATCATAATTTTTCATTTGTGTTTTGCACACTGAAAGTTATGAATTATGACTATGTTGAACAGTATACAGTATGTGGACTTATGATAATAATAAGGTAACTAATGATGAAACCTTACTTTTCAGAAAACAGTGATATGGTTTCAGTAATGCTAGAATAGTACAATTGAAAATAAAAGGTTTATGTGTTATGTTTCCGTAGGTATTGTAGGTTTCACAAGACAATACCATAGCACATTGGCCACTCCCACCACATAGAACTAAATGAGACAGCAGAAGACATTTCTGTCTGCCAAGTACTCTCTTGTTGACACCTAATTAATGCCTCTTCCAACTGCAATCAGTTTCAAGGGGCATCTACAGTGGATATAATGAGTGGTGTGAATAGGTGGGGGAGGGGAGTGTCAGATTCCTCAGGTTAACCACTATGTCAGCAGTATCAACCACATACTTCTCATGCGTCCCACAACCCACCCTTTCCAAATCAAAATCACATCAAAGTCCTGTTTTTTTTTTTTTAAATTTATGCACCTGCACACAGGACAGTGATGTCGGGGGGACTACTGTCAGAAGTGGGTACTTAAAATTCTCCTGATTTTTTTAGTAAAGGTATCCATATCTCTTGTCCTTTTTTCAACCTTTCTATTTTAATTGCCTTCAGTTCAGTTATCAAGTTGTACTGTTTTCTCGGTTTTTGTTCCAAAAAAGCACTTCTGAATATTTATTATCTTGGAGCTGGACTAGGACCAGGCATGGACGCATCTGTTGGTTGTTATGTGATGGGGATATACCCTTTCTGTTTTTATTTTTATTTTATTATTATTTTTTTATTTATGTTACCTGCAACATTTTTTTTGTCTTCCTAAAAACAGCGATTTAGCAATTTTGGAATTGCTTGTAAATTTTAACAGCAGGGTGTCCCTCACCATATCCCATTTATTCTTGAGTCCATTTTTACAATAGTTTGAAGTGAGCACAATATCTTGGTTTGGCAAGACTGTATTTTACTTTTGAACAATAAATGTAACTGGAGATTTCTGTTGAAGCGACTCTAAAATCAGTGCAGAAAGGCAGACAGCAGTAGGTATTTACTCTGCAGTGGAGTGGTAGGCATCTCGCCAAATTCCATAAACAATTACGGATGATGATGTCATACTAAATAATGTCTGGTTATAAATTTTCATTACTGTCCTGGATGGAGTATCTTTTAGTCAATAAGTGTATAACAACTGAGACATGAAGCAAGAGTGCATGACATGGTAAACATTTTGTCCAGTATGTTTTCATTGCATTATGCACTACTCTTTTCCCTGTATTGTTATATACCCCTTTCCATTATTTTGGTTATTCTTTAACATTTTCTAAGATGTGAAATGACTATTCCTAGGCTTCCATTAGTATTCTCAACTGTATTTAGAGCACCATCTATCCATATTGTCAGAAACGGGGCATGCTGCATGCTAGTTTGCTTTAGGCACAATAAATGTGATTTTAAACAATTTGTGTGCAAAGAAAGCTGAGAATACTGGAGATAAACTGTAGAAATCTGTGGAGCCTAGATGTGTGAGCAACCAGCAGTGAAAAAGACGGAAAAAAAAAGTTGAATTCTGGTGTCATTTTTCACACCGGGTGCCACTACAAGCTGTCATCGTCACCCGCTGCCATGTATAACTACCCGCAGAATTCCAACATTTGTACAGTAGGTCGTGATGCCTAATACCAACTCTCTCCCACTTTCCCTCGAAAACAAGTAATATTCTGTTGTGTGGTTATGGTGTGTACCTGGCATGCCATCTGTGCATGGTGTGTGTGCACGGATTTCATAGAAGTGGTGTTGTCATCAAGTTGTTTTCTTCCATGGACATACTGTAGCATTGCTGACACATTTTAAAGAGAAAAAAACTTTTTTTTCCCCCCAGTAAAAGATTTAATGGTCTGGAGACATAGTGATGTATGTATGTAAGCTTTTTTTTGTGGTCAGAAGGCTATTTTTTTTCCAAATTTTAAAACTACACAGAAGTTCCCTAGGAGCAAATCACCTACTGTAGGACCATCACAATTCGCAGTTATCAGCTGCAGTCTCATACTTAGTATCGTAAATGGCTTAAAAAATTAAGGATCCACAACATGTGACAACTATAGTCCTGCATCTGGTTATACAGTACCTCATTTCATTGCTGAGCTAAATTAATAGTTTGTTGTGTTTTTGTGTTTGTTTTGTTTTTTATCTGACAAGCTGCATTGAATTGCTCATTGATTAATTGATGGAATGAAGCATAGAAGGATAATCTCAGTGGAGAGACATCAGCTCTGAGTTGCCTGGCCAATCCTGAGCAATGGACAGTATTCTTTGGCAAAATGTAAAAACATAAAAAAAAAAAATGAAAACCCTAAGGCATACCAAACTACACAAGTTGAATGGGAAGATGATGGTCATGGTAGGTGTGTGTGTGTGTGTGTGTGTGTGTGTGTGTGTGTGTGTGTGGTAAAATATGACTGCACCAGTGTTCAGCCCTTTCTTGCTCCTTACACTTGTTTTCTTTAAAAATAAAGTAAATCAAAAGTAATTTCTAGACTGAAGTCATTTCTCTTGCATAACCTTGTGACCACACAGTCATTAAATTAATTGATTCAGTTATTCTGTGTTATGTATTTATTTATTTAATTAGTTAGTTTTTAAGTTTGCATTCAGTGCCGACTGTAACTGGGCAGTTCAAGCACTCCTGAAGAAGTCGCTACATTGGGCCGAATAAAAATTCCCACAACCTCCACTTGTGTACCGTGTGACTGAACAAGTCACTTAACCTCTCCAGTGGGGAATTCAAAAAAGGAAAAAAAACATAACTACTACAAACATTGGGGATCATACGTGGGAATATGACAGTCACCCCTGTTTTTTGCTTCCAGGTACAGAGATCATAATATGACTTAGGTATTTTGTTACCTTTTCATGAATACTATGTTGTTTCACTCGATACCCATTGTGAATATGTGCTTATAAAGGGTACTGTGATTTTGTTGGTATCTTGTTGAAACTAATCAATAAAAATGATTAACTGCAAAAAAATATGACGTGGATAAAATATTAAGATACCCAATGGTTTGAAGACACAAAAGTAAAACCCGATGTGTTTTTTTTTTCTTTGCAGTTAATAATTTTCATTGAGTGGCTTCAACAAAATATAAACAACCTCACAGTAACATTAATAAGGACATAATCACAATGCATGTATTGTGAAATAACATATAGTAGTCTTACAAAAGTAACAAAATACAGCAGTAATTTATTCTACTTCGTAGGACAAAACTTTGGGGTGATGACTTTAGTGAGTGAGGCACAGAATAGGAGGGTTTAGTCAATCATAGAACATACACTTCTCTCTCTCTCTCTCTCTCTCTCTCTCTCTCTCCCTCTCTCCCACCCATCCTCCAGCAACAGATATGCCTCAAGCAGCATTGGCAGTACCAGACTGCACAGACTTCTCTTTCTCTCCTCCCCCTCCCACAGTAGAATATCACATGCTTCTCTGTCTGTCTCTCTCTTCTCACCCTATGCCCCATCAACAGATATGCCTCAAGCAGTCACTGCAGCATTGAACATCACAGACATCTCCCCTGCCCCCACCCCAGGCAAGAGCTGAACAACACAGACTTTCATGAGAAATATGGTGGGAGAGGTGGAAGACACTTCTTTATGTGTAAAGGGCTGAGCACAGAATACCTGCTTGTTCAAATATGAATCAATTAATGTTACTTTTGTCTTTAGTAAATCCTGATTGGCTGATGCCCAGCCAAACATATTTTACTACTGCGAAAATGCCAGAAGTGCCGTTCATTCACCAACTGCTTACAGATCACGGAGGAAGTCTTTCTGCAGTGGGAGATTTTGCTTTGTACATATGTATTTTAATGTTTTTTTTTTCCGGGTATAGAGATCATAATATGACTTACATATTTTTTTTACTGTTTCATGAATACTGCCTAGTTTCACACTATATGCATTGTGACTATGTGCTTATAAAGGGCGCTGTGATTTTGTTTGTAACTTGTTGATACTATTCAATAAAAATTAATTGCAAAAAAATCTGTTAGGTATATACGTACTGTATGTGTTTTCCACATTAAGAGCATCAGTGTGCTATGCAGCTCCAAGCTTCAGCATATTGATAAGGGCAAAGATACCCAGTACAGCTGCCACTGTGTGGAGTCAGCTTAGACTGTCCTGTTAGTGCAGACATGCCATGAATGATTCCAGGACCTGTCAGCAAAACTGGAGAACGGGACAAAATATTGCACTGAATGCCTCTGCACTTGCCATACAGCCTGCATAACAACAGTATACAATGACAACATTTCAATAAAAAACACAGTGACACATCCTTTCAATCATTCCTTTTTATTCAAGTACCACTACCTGTTGATATAAAAATGACAAATTAATGATCAGCTTTGCAGTTGCTCTTTAACACTGTGTACTGTATGCTGCACAGTACAGGAAGACATCACACTACCTAAGTGAATGTATTACAAGGACTGAGAATTAAATGGAGCAACATTCTGTTTTATCGTAGCATGTAGCACAACGATGCAGACAGCACTTATAGTTTCCTGACATGCAATCGGAAATGAACAGGAAAAAAAAAATTGACAGTAGAAGGGAAACCATACAGTATACCCAATGTGGACTGTGGGGACACCTAATGGAATACTGAAATGAAGACAGATAAATTTAACCGCAAACAGTGCCACCTGGTGCATTTAAGCATATAACTTGGGGATTACATTAATTAAATATCTACCGCATTACTGCAGTACTGAGTACCACACTAATGACGTGTCAGGACTTAACACTCTGTATTACCGTGCCTACCGCTGAATACCTCAGTACCTGGAAACTTTTCCATAACAACCACTGTACAGGGAACTCCAGACACAGTTATTGACAGTGAGGGATTTTGAAGTGGGGGATGGACATTCAAAATAAAATTAAGGCAAAATGACAAGGCATCCAACACCTACCAAGCTATTTTTATCTGGGTAGGGATAAAGGAATACTGTTTTACCAAGGTCAACCCAGGTCCTGTTTTAAATGCGGCTCCCCTAAACGCATCAGTAATAGCTGTGAGATACTAAAATGTACCCAGTGTGGGGCACTGGGCCATTCTTGTTTCCATTGTATAGGTACACCAAAGTGTAACCAACTTGAAGAAAGTGGTCACTCCTTTACAGATTTTCCCTAGACTGCACATAACAGGGCTAGTGCACACTGTGGAGAACAGAACTTTTACATAAATAAAGCTGCCAGAGCTACTACACCACACCACCAAGTTACTAGCAGCCTACAAAGAATACCTGAACAAACTGCGGTAACAACAACACACACCTCAGAACTCCCCTATTCAATCAGGAATTATAAACGACAGTTTTAAAACTAGACAGCTGATTGGCTAACTGGGTCTTAAGTTTTATCTGTGAGTAAATACCAGCATAACTCATGGATAAAGACCCAGTCAGCCACATCTCAACAGCCACGTTAAAAAATTCAGTGCGACCCCCACTGAACTCGCCATATTGATGCCCCGCTAAACGACAACACAAATGCAGGAGTTTCAAAAAGAACTGCACTGCTGAAATTATACACTCCAACATTCCACAAAAGCAGTTTACATCTCAGATAACTTAAAAGGATAAGGAAAACATTCCTCGCTCTTCCCTCTACTCCTTTCCGATAAGCGCTAGAGAATATGGGCCGCACTTAGACCGGGGCTTTCCCCTCACTCCACCCCAGATACGAGCAACCCACTGCCCATACTCCAGTTACCACGATCCCGATAAGAAACATAAAGTACGGGACAGTCGTTCACACAATCTCCCACTCACCTGCAGCTGCCTCACCAACAGAAGTAAATGTTGCAGTTTCATTGAAAGGTAAAAAAAAAAGACAAAAGTCAGACTGTCACTGCCATACTGACCGTGGAACCACACTCTGAACTGCCACAGTCACAACTGCTAACAAGGATGCTCTGTAATTCACAATCCACTATAGAGACTAGAGGTTGTCACCAAGTTCTGAAACCAACAACAAAAAAATATATAATTATACATGTGTCTCAGGGGTCTGCTGTGGGGGGGGCAGTGCTCTTTGGGGGTCAGATGACTTCAGCAGAAATCAAATAAGGCACTACATAACATAGTAGAAGGATATTACTAAAAATAAATTCCAAAAAAGCTATAAACGTAGCAAATTAAATATTTTAATAGCTTTTTTTTTTGTTCTTTTCTTACAGGTAATTTCATAATCACAATAAACCACTCCAGGGTGTGGGTTATGCTGGGATTTACCCAGTTCTGGTGCGGATTTGGTCACTCAGCCTGCGGCCTCTTGACCAAACTACACCAGGCATGGGTAAACTCCAGCATAACCCACACCCTGTCGTGGTCTATTGCTTAAATATACACCCCTATAAACCTTCTGTTGTGATGGCACTAACGGAACACGAGGTAGCATCTTCTCATGACGAAGTAAATACATCAGAACAAAAGGATATGCACACCCCCCAATTCTAGATGGGGAGAACTTTCAGATGGTGCAAAAAGGGAAAAGTAGGTAAAAAACTGAGACTATTCCACAACCTGAACCTATACAGATAAAAGAATAAATGGGGAAAGACTGACACGGATGAAGAATCTGATACTGCCTCAATTCATTCTTCCCAAAGAGGCACGACATCTGATATTGAAAAACATCAACTTCCAGAAAAAAACTGAGACTATTCCACAACGTGAACCCATACAGATAAAAGAATAAATGGGGAAAGACTGACACGGATGAAGAATCTGATACTGCCTCAATTCATTCTTCCCAAAGAGGCACGACATCTGATATTGAAAAACATCAACTTCCAGAAAAAAGTAAACCTAAGTGAAAACGCTATGGAACAAGATCAGGGATGAAAAAGGTCACTTGAGACTTTAACTTGAAACTATGGCCTTTTCTCCTTATGAATCATCTGTCGCATCTCTGAATGTGAATAGTATTAGGTCTGAGAAGAAGAGAACTACTACTTATGCTTTATTTGAAAAATGCATGACACTGTTTTCTTGCAGGACACAAGACTTCATTCAGTACTAGATATGCCAAGAGCCAGTGCAACCTGGATTTGGGGGTCCATATATTGGTCCCTCTGTGAGAAATCTTGCAGTGGGGTAGGAATTTGTATAAATAATGCAATAGTAATAATTTCCCATACCAGGAAGGGCACTTATCATAGATATCCTGTTAGATTCTCAAGAATTTAGACTGATTAATATATATGCTTCCCAAACCAAAGTAGGTAGAATAGATCTATTAAAACAGATACAACCATATCTACTCACCTCCAAAAACATTCTGTTTGGAGGTGATTTTAAGTGCAGCAGGTTCAGGTCAGACAGGTATGAAAACAGAAAACATTTTGTGAGACAGCCTTCTTAAACAATTTAACCAATCAAACAGGATTACTAGATGCATTTTATAAGACAAATAACACACCACATCATACTTATTTTAGTAGAGGGTCCCTATACATATGGATAGATTACTGGTTTATCCCCCCCTCCCCCCGATACCTATTAGAAAGACTACAGTTTCCCAGTGGCCTCTTCAGATCATGGGTTACTGGCCCTGACCATAGTAAATTTTCAAGAAACAACAGCGGGGAAAGGATATTAGAGATTCGAGTCTCTTAGAGGATCCTGAGTTAGGAGTTTTTTTTTTTTACATATAATTAATGCAACAAAAACTGTATATTTTTTATATGATCCCCTGCCAACTGGTGGGAGAACAGTAAACTAGACTTCACAGAATAATTACAAACAGTAGGGAAACACAAGGGGAAATCCAAACACCAAAATATGATGACTTACATAGTTATGCAAACTAATTTCTTTACAAAATGAAGGGGGGATGTGACTGCTCAGAACAAATATCTACAATTAAAGAAAGAATGCAACAATATCAATACAGCAAGTTAAAATCCTTAGAGATGGAGCAAACATTTGGTACCCATGGTAACCAATTTCAAACAAACCCATTTAATTGTTGTAACTTAAGGAGAGCCAAGAAAATCATTAAACACATAAAAACAAATTCAGGTTCTCTAGTTCATGATAAAAAGGGAATTCACACAGAAAGTGAAGGGTATAGCACAAAGATGTTTGTAAGCTGGCCGGGAGGGCTGAGCTGGCGCCTTACCGTGCTTCGCCAGCTGGGTTGGGAAGATGACCTCAGGTTGCTGGGAGCCGGCTCGGAGGGGGGAGGGTTGGAGCTGGATTAAGCTGCACCTTGTGGCTATCCCCTCCAAGGGTAGATGCCTGCTCCTCCATAGTCCCGCTCCCACTGGGTGGAGGTCAGATGGGACGCTTAGGCAGCAAGGAGTGGTGACATAAGTCTGGGGAGGGGTGGAAGGGGCCACCGGCTACTGGCATGTGTGTCCGCCTCTACTCGTGTATGCTGTGGCCTCGGGGAGGAGAAACACTGGAAAAAACAGAAAAACATGTATATGGAAAAAGAAAATGTTTACTCAACCAGAATTAAATACAGAGCATATGGAAAAGTGGCTGGCAACCTGCAATCTCACGCCTATGGCACAACATTTAACTCCGTTACTAATCCAGCCAGTCACTGCCCAGGAATTACTAACCACAGTATCTAATTTAAAAAATGGTATGGCCCCAGGGATAGATGGATTGCCTGGAGAATTTTATTAAAAAAAAAAAAACTACTTCTCCTTATGGTAACAGACATGTAAAAACTATATAACACTTTATTGTACACAAATAAATTTCCAGAAAGTATATATAAAGGCCTTTTAATTCTCCTGTCTAAATCTGGAGAAAAAGAATTACTGTCCAACTCGAAACCAATAACTGTACTCAGGGCTCGACTTTAGCAGTGGCCTGGTGGCCTGAGGCCACCAGAAATTGATTTGGGGCACTGCTGAACCTTTGGTGGCTGGCTCGATTGGCCAGCAAACTTTTATGTATGTTTTTTTTATTTTTTGTACTGTGCCTTTAAGAGCGGGTACCGATGTGCATGTGCACACTGAAGCGTCCACTCGTCCACACTTTCAGCGGCTACTCTACAGAGTGCGGAGCGGAGCGTGGTGTGGTGGCACACTTATAAGTGGGAGCCCAGCACAACTTTTACCACATGGCTTCCACTTGCTGATGATGCTGGTCACATGTTGCATGTTGGGGACTAACTTGGTATGGTGGCAACAGTCGGGCGCAAAGGGCTTAACCAGTCCAGGGGGCACTATAGTGACTGGCACATTGTGACAGCCAATTAAGGACCTCAGCAAGGTAATTATTAGTCATGTCTCTTCTGCCGTTAACATATGTGTCTTTTCTTGTGTTGAGGAGAAGTTCTGACTGTGACTGAGTCAGATAGTCATTGTCGGAGTGTGGGGGAATCGGTTGGTGTCTGCCCATCCTCCAGTTATTCCATTAAAAAAAATAAAGTCAACTATCTTATAGAACTTACTCTAAAACTGATTACTTTGCTGTGTTTGTACCAGAAGTTTTAAATATCGGATCCAGCAGGGGCAGAGACGTTGTGTAGGGGAAAGGGCAGGCTTAGCTTCTGCAGCGTGGAAAAAGATTATTGTACAAATCAGTACAGTCAGTTTGATCGATGAAAAACTATTTTCTCTGAATTTTCAAATTAATAAATCAGATCAAGCAGGGTAGACATCGAGTGGAGGAGGGGCTGGCTCAGCTCGCTGCTTTACAGCATAGTAAGAATATTGGTGCAATACTGCAGTTAGTCTGATTAAAAACTGATTATTGTTGTAAAGTTTGAAATATAAATCAGATCCTGCAAGGGCAGACGTCGTGTGGGCTAGCAGATTGCTGCTTAAGTGGTGCAGACCAGTACTAAATATACTAACTAAAAAAAAAAAACTTTCTCAAATTTAGTCTAGTAATAAATTACTATTGAAGCCTAAGAAGTCAAAACGAAAAGCAGTCGGGTCATGCCCTCAGCTTGGTGGTGCAGCTCGAGCAGGCTAATCTAGGTGTAAAGAAACTACAGCATCATACATTTTTTGGTCATTCAGCCACAGGCGACCATTTTGAGTAAGATTAAGTATAGAACGTTTCGACTCATATTTATGCTATGGTTCAGGCCAGGAACATCGCAAGTAAAAACATCATGGACCACAACAAAGCAGAAACAACAGTGCCTCCCTCAATGTCATTGGCACAGGACATCGCGGCACATAACAGTGCATGCCAGACAACACACGGGTCAGGATACCACACACTGCACAGAGACATTGACCAGGGATGCACAGCAGCAGCAGCCATCTATGCAGACATACAGTGCATGTTTCCAGCATGGCCTGCATCCATCTGCTGTCACAGCAGTACTGATCTCCATGGTCCTTTGCCCATCCAACTCAGGGATACATCGTGTGTCCTCCTTGCACTGTGGTGTGATGTGCCTCGTCCCTTCCCCACCACCACTGGCACCGTCCTTTGAGCTCCATGCGCAGCTGTGTCCTTCGCCCACTGTCCACCACCCAGTGTGCCCCACTGTCACTGTTACCCTAATGCTCCATTGTTCCATCCGGTGCCAGTGCTGGTGCTTGCCCCTGTCTGCGGCATTGTGGTGGGGCCCTGTGGGTCCTGCGGTGTACTGTCCCAGTATCCACCGGCTGGCAGTTTCCCTGCTATGTGCCAGCACACCCCCACCCCCGCACCACCTTGCTATTGTCCATGTTCCTGGTTCTCATGCAGATGCACTATTCCTGTGTGTGTCTCCTGTCTGTAGCATTGCCGCCCGGCGACATTGTGTCCTCGCTGTATTATGCATGGCACGATGTTCTGGACCATGAGGTTATGTCCGCGTTGTTTCTGCCACGATATTTTGGCCGCGATGTTCCTGGCCCGAACCATATGCTATGGGGCTGAATTTTTCACTCAGTCGAAGTCAGTCTGATAATCTGTAAAGCATTCTGTGCTGAACGTGGGAGCAGGGCTGGTACACATTTTGCTGCTTTTCTGTTCAGCCTTGTTTAAAAGGGGGGAAAATATCCTTTCCATCAACACAGTATTATAACTTGACAGCAGCATCTGGTCAGGGGCTGTCACTCTATTTGCTGTTGCAAATAATCTTCTGGTGAAAAAAAAAAAACCTTATTCTAATTTCTACTGTCATACTAGTCTCTGGTCAGTGTGTAGCAGTCTGTGGGGAAAGTCAGGGGCTGGCACACAGTAAAAGCGCCCTTTTGCAGCTATCCAACCTTTGTGAAAAAATAAAAAGACATTGTATCCTGGCCAGCCCAGTGGTGCTGAGGGTTGAGACGCTGGACACCACACCTCGCGCTACGCCGGTGAGCCGGGTTCGGGAATGGACTCGGTTGGCCGGGGGTCGGCAGGGGAGAGGGAGGATCGAGCATCCCAGCGGATGCTCTCCTCCCTCAGGGGTAGGAGACCAAGAACACGCTAGCGTTCTGCATCCCTTCAAGCCAGTGGAAGCACTGACAGTAGTAAGGGATGGAGGTGGCTCTGCTCTGCAGAGTCGGGAAGGGGAGACGTTGGATGGTGCATGAGAGCACGCCACCCCTCGGGATGTATGTCCCACGCACCGGACGTCTCAGAGGGTAAGAGAGTACAAGGGAGAAAAACGGAAAAAACACCTCTTGGCAGCCCTAGATGAAAGCCGCTCCGGTTCCATCCAAGGCCACCAAGAAGGGACAGACCCTGCTGTGCAGGGGGTAAGAGAAGGAGGCACTCTAGGGGCAGATCCCAAGAAGGTGGGGTGGTGGAAATAAGCAGACGGATGGAGTGGGCACCAAGAGGAGATAGGAGGGAAAAACACAAAGTAAAAAAAAAATAGACATTGTATCCTAATTTCTCCTGTCATACTAGTCTCTGGTCAGTGTGTAGCAGTCTGTGGGGAAAGTCAGGGGCTGGCACACAGCTGGAGAGGCCTTTTGTAGCATCCAACTTTTGTGAAAAAAAAATAAAAAAGTCTGTATTTCCTAATTTCTACTGTCGTACTCTCTGGTCACTGGTGTCTGGCAGTCTGTGTTCATAGTCAGGGGCCGGCACACATTTAGGGACCTTGCAGCTATCCAACCTTTGTGAAAAAAAAAAGTCTGTATTTCCTAATTTCTACTGTTGTGCTGTCTGGTCACTAGTGTCTAGCAGTCTGTAGTCATAGTCAGGGGCTGGCACACATTTAGGGACCTTGCAGCTATTTGTGAAAAATTAAAAAATAAAAAGTCATTATTTACGCTGGCCCGGTGGCACTGAGGGTTGAGGTGCTGGATGCCACACTTTGCACCACACCGGCGACCCGGGTTCAGGAACGGACTTGGGCCACTGGGGGTTGGCAGAGGAGAGGGAGGATTGAGCATCCCAAGACTGCTCTCCCTCTCCTGGGGCGGGTGGGGGAACTGCATCGCTCTGCAGCGGCAACTGACGGAGGCCAGAAGCACTGCAGATAGCGTGCATAGTCAAGGGCTGGAGCACGGCAGGTGTCAGCACATCTGTGCGTTGACGCCATTGCACAGCCAGCTCCGAGAGGAGAAAAATGGCAGAAATTGTGGGGCGATCATGGCGGTTGATGACCATGCCCTACACCCCCGGACACGAGAGGTACACCCCCAGGTATCAGATTTCAGGTCCCCATGGGGGGGGGTACTCTGTGCACCGGCCTGTTGTGGAGACAGAGCATGTCTCTGGCCAGCCGCTTCACAGTGCAGGAGTGTAAACAAAGTAGTGATGAAAAAAACAGATTCCCTTATCTGCACTCGTGGTCTGGTGCTCAGATCCAAACTTGGGTTTTTAGGTCACCAGGACTCCTGGCTCTTAGTTTCTGACTTGGACTACTAAGCAATTCAGGGCTTTAGGTCACCAGGACTCCTAGCTCTCAGTTCCTGGCTTGACTACTAAGTAGCATTGCCTGTAATGGTTGATTCTTCGTTGGGTGGGGGGGCGCTGAAGAACATGCAGGCAGTGCCTTCCATTAAACTGACTGTAGGAAGCCTCTCCCGTTCGCCTCCGTCCATGAGCACTGTGACACCCTGAGTTGTTCGACGACAAACTGTGAACCTGGGTGGCCTGCTTGCAGAGCTGCTAGTTCCATACGGCTTCCGTCGACGATCTAAGAGCCCAAGGAGCTCGTCAATAGCCCGAGTATCTTGCTACCAGGCTAGTTGTGCCATACGTGTCCTTCGGCGATGAGCTGACCCTCTGAGGTGCTTGTCGATGGAAAAGGCACCCTGAGGATGCGTCTGGGTTCAGGCTAGATGTGATAGAGGCCTCCGTCAATGAACATTGAGACTAGGTGCTCATCGACGAACTGTGCATTTGGTCGGCCTGTAGTGGCGATGCTAATTCAATACAGCATCCTGTGCACGTTGGCGCTAATTTAATAAACAATGAGCTAGAGGGTCCGTCGGTCGTGCATCTAAACAGCCTGTAGTGGCGCTGCTAATTCAATAAGGCGTCCTGTGCTGATTGGTGCCAAAATAATAAACAATGAGCCAGAGGGTTTGTCGGCCACCTGAGCACGCTGCTGAAACACAGCTGTGAAGCACGCGACCTCCATCAATGAACTTAGCAACTGAAGATCCCACTGACGGATAACTGCTCCTTAAAGTGCTTCTGGGCATCTTGGAAGTGTGTTGGTGCCCAAGTGCAATTGTGGCCAGTGCTCCACTGCAGCCAGCTTCCTCCCGTCATTGAGCTGCTTGGAAAGGAGCTCTATGAGGAGCTGGTGGTGGTGCTTCCATAGGTAGGGCGGCAGCTCCAGCATAGCAGCTCGTCTGCTGCCTGAATCAGAAATAATAACGGATTTCCCCCTTTGATCCTCGGAGCCAACTAGCGGCTCGTCTGCTGCCTTAGACCCCATTTAACAAAGAATTTTCCCCTTGTTTATCCTGTGAGCTGACTTGAACATCAGGGGGCAGTGCCGTGAACATGCTTAGCGCGGGATAAAATATTGAGAGGCCAGCCTGTACAGCACACGTGGCTGAGGCTGCATGGGAGGAAGGTGGAGCGGTGCCAGTCTGATCAGCATGCATGGCTAAAACTGGGACCTCCTAAAAGCAGAGAGAGCCTTGTCCTGATGATTGAGAGGGGCCAGTCTGTTCAGCATGCAGGACTGAGAATGGGACCCCCTAATAACAGAGAGAGAGAGAGGTTGTTGTCAGGTCCACCCATCCCTGCTCTCTGTGCAAATCCAGTAAGGATAAAAGTCCAAGCTTACAGTCTTGAAGTCTTCAGCCCTGTCACCGCAGTGACAGAGCTCTGCTGCAGAGTACCTGCTCCCTGCAAGGCAGGAAGTGAACTGGTGATCACAGGAAGTGGGAGGGAGGATGTCCAGGCTGCAGAGCTTTGTGTTCCTGCCTGTCACATGGCAAGAAGAGGTACCTCCCAGTAGTTATGAAGCCCAGAGACCAGCAGTCGGAGAAAGAAAATTTACAGGTATTTAAATTTCTATTTTGCTTTGAAAAAGGTTTTATCACACTCAGAACACATCATGTGGCATTTTCTTTCAAATGTTGAGCCCCCTCCTGCAAAAAACAAAAACAAAAAAACAAATGAAAAATTGGAACGTGACAGAGCTCATGAAAAAAAATGTCAGATGCAGGACACTTAAGACAGCTTGGCAAACTAACTTTCCATGGGTTAGGTATAATGCAGAGAAGAAACTAATGTTCTGTTCCATCTGTCAAGGGTCTGATGCTGCAGATAAAGATTCTTTTGTACACGGTTGTGGAACATTTAAAGTGTACTTTTTAAAGTCGCACCATACCAGCAGGGGACATGAGAGAGTTGCTAACAAACTTAAGCTGCAGCTACTGATCCCTTCCGTAGTGAGGCTGGTAGAGCTCTACAGAGTTTAAACAATGCTCAGATTAACAGGCTTACTACTCTAATGAGGAACAGTCATGCAATTGCCAAGCAGTCTTGTCCATTCATAGATTTTGTTTGGATGAGTAAACTGGACCAAATGAAGGGTCTGGAGACAGGAAGCACCTATGTCAATGACAAGCATTGCAGGAAATTTTGTGCTGCCATTGCAGAATATGAACGACTTAGAATTATGAATGAAGCCAAGAATTCCTCATTCTGTTCTGTTCTATATGATGAAGCGACTGACATCTCCATTGCAGAACAACTTATAATTTACAGTATATCCATCATGCGTACAAAGGTGTTATAAAAACAGCATTTCTAAATATGGTTCGACTTGAGAAGCCAAATGCTGAAAATATATATGAAAGACTTGTAAGTGATCGAGTGCTCTGCAGTGCTTGAAATAACTTGGGAAGAGTTTCTAACAAAAATAGTCGGCTTTACAACAGATGGGGCAGCGGTCCTGCAGGGCAACAGAACTGGAGTCATAGCATGTCTTCGTGAAGTACAGTGTAACCCCCCCCTGCAAATGGGGGTTCCCAAAAGACTTCCAGGAGCTTGCTTGAATGCTCCAAGCCTGAATGGTGTTTGGCGTTTAAGCCATTTATCAGTGAGTGTTTCTAGAACCTCTGGTACTGTCTCTTTAAGAGCTGTCTGCTTGCAGACATAATTAGTTTGTATGGGGGACTGTGTGTTTCTTTGATTGAGTACCACTCGAGCTGCTGCCAATTCACTCCATTTTTTGCAGTCACTGGGAGTACAAAGGGAACCTATCTGAAAGATGTAACTGTTTGCCAGAAATAATTTAGAGTAATAATGAAAATACAGTTTGTCTAACCTGCTTTCTTTACAGTCAGAACTGTGTTTGCCTAGTTCCCCATTCTGGTTTTGAACTGCTGAACTGGACCAATCAGTGTGGGGTAAGCTAGCTCTAAAATGGTGCCTTGGACGAATCAGAACTTGGACTCATAATCTGAGCCAGCCACAAGAGGATTGTATGGGCAGTGACTCTGGGAGATGTAGTTTAGACTTCAGTGCCTTTTTGGACCAACAGCAGCAGTCTATTGTGAGTGACAGCCAATCCAGTCAAGAACTGGGAGGAACTCAAAGGAAGTGCCCGGTTTTGTCGGTTGGAGTTTCAGTTGAGCTTTGGCAGTGAAGAAGGAAGGAGCCCTGTGCTTTTTCAGTGTGCAGTTTAGTCAAAAAACGTGTGTAAGGCCCAGAGTTCCGGTCTGCAACTTGTAGGACTGAATCCGTCCTGAGAAAGAATCAAAGGATCTCTGAAGAGTAAACCAGGCTCACCCTGTAGAAGACTGGAGGAATTGCTGAAGATTGCACTCGGTCTGTCAGGAACTGAATCTGCTGTGTGTTCTCCCGGGTATTGTGCAGTAATTGCGATCGGGATACAGATGCAGCCTGCCTGGTATAGTGCTTTCTTTTATATGGATGTGTGAAGAGGTTTGTGTACCTCAAGTGAGCCCTGCTGACATTGAAGGACCCTATCTTATTTGGAGGTCGTGAGTACTAATTCAGGGTCGCTCCCTGTTGAATTGCCACATTAAATCCAAATGGAATTACTGTACTGCTGACTGTTTAATTCTCATTTTCTCTGTGTGAAAGGGCCCCTACCAGCTGCCACGGTTTGGACTAGCCACTAGGGCTTGGGTACCCAGGGACAGTAACTGATGGGATAGGCCTGTGCACAGAGCCATAGGTAGTGTATTAGAGTGATAAGCTAATTAACCTGATTCCCTGTCCTTGTTATATCCCCTAAATAAATCAGAGCTGCTTGTTTCGCAAAGTTATACTGCCTGAGGTATTTGTCTATGTTAAAGTACTGTACTGTGATTGTTGCACTGTATCTCATTTCACAGGAGGTCCCAGTGCCGGAACCAGACCTGGGGTAAGTGTATACTGTGAAGGTAATTCTGATATATTGTGTGGGCCACTAGTGGGAAGAAAGGGGGGTTGCAGTGTCCCAGAGGGCTGTGACCAAGTTAGTTTAACTATTGCAAACCCTGACCTCTGGGTGGAGGCACCCGCCATTGGATCCAGGCCCCTCAACCTGTTAGTGGCAAATCAGGCAGGGGTAGTAGCCCCTGGGATAGCGCCATCTAGGGGTTACAACAGCCTTTGATAGTTGTTATTCAGTACTCACTGTATGCTTCGTCGGCTGTAACTGGCCTTTAAAAAAGCTGTAAAATCAGTGCCCTGTTACAGTAAGGAAGAGGACGAGATGCTGCAGATTTACTTATTCTACCACAACAGCCCTTTGAACAGAACAGAACTGAGGAATTCTTGCCAGGCAACAGGGGTCCGATGTTTAGTCCCAACTAGGGTAGGAGGCACCAGATGGGTTCCACATCTAAGACGTGCCTTTGAAAATTTTTGGGAGATTTATCCAGCAGTTATTTCACATCTTGAAAATACTGTTGCATCACGAAACTCAGTGGCCAGTGCTAGAGCTCAGGAATTTTTGAAAAAACTCACATCAGAACACTTTGTGCAGAGTGCCCTGGAGCTTAATGATGTTATTGTTGTAGTAGCAAGTCTTTCCCTGTTGTTGCAGGAAGAATAGGTCAATATTAGCAAAGCGATGGAGGGATTGACAGTTGTTCATAACAGCCTTGAAAAGTTGAAAACTAAATTGGGACCAATGGCCCGAATGTTCACAAAGGAGACATTTAAGGGTATTCCCTTAAAGGAAATAACTAGAGAAAAAAAGGATGCCAGCTCCTTTGCAAGATTTGTAGAAACTCTTTTAACAGAAGTTAACAGCAGGTTTCCAGACAATGACCTGTCTGTTGTAAGGAAAGCTGGTATGACTCTTTTAAATCCCATAATGTGGCCCAATTTGACAAACAGCACTGATTTTGGTGATAGTGAAATTGAAGAACTTATTAATGAATATCGAGATGTACTTCACAAAAATTGTGTAAACTGGAAGAAGTGGAGATTGAGTGGGCCTCTTTAACAAATTCCCAGAGCTCTTGTACCTCAAGTGTCACCACATGGGATGAGATAAATAAAAGGTTTTCAGATGGACACCAGAATATTCAGTCCCTTGCCGACTTCCTCTTATCCTTGCCAAGCACTTCTGTGGAGTGTGAACATGGATTTTCACATATGAAATCTGTGAAGTCAGGTTGGAGGAGTAAACTCAGAAGTGATACACTCACTGATCTGTTATGAATTAAACTTCACTCACCGGCCATTGAGGATTTTGACGCAACAGGTTTTGTCAATTTTTGGCTAGCCTCTGGGCAGTGAGTTAGAAGACCATGCAGTGGATCTCACAGAAGAACAGATACAGGCAGCTGCTACTGAAACTGTAGACAGCTCGGATTCAAGCATGGACTTCGATGACACTGTGACAGCCCTTGAGGATGTTGAAGTGCACCAAGACACTGATTCTGATAATGTCTGACCAGAAATGTGTCACCCTAACCCCACTCTGCTATGATTTGATTTTGTATTTAACCACAACCCTCTGCAGTGTCCCTCCAACTAGGTTTTTCGCCCATCTAACTGCATCTTTCTTGTTATACTTAGGTTCATTTTGAATAAATGATCAATTTAATAGAACTGAATTCACCACTCACGTGATGCCAGCATCTTGTGTTCCACTTTAAATTTTCGAAATCAGTTGCGGGCCACCATGTAGTACTGTGGGCCACCAAATTATTGGAAGTCTCTGGCCTGATGGCCAGTAGTTTTTTTCCCCTAAAGTCGACCCCTCTGTATTTAACACAGATTTTAACATTTTAACAAAATTACTAAGCAACAGATTAGCCAAAATTTAGGATACAGTAAGTACTACACCCTTCCCAGGTGTGTTCAATGCCAGGCATGAAAATGGCAGACATACTGATTCTATTAAGAGAAATTATGGAAAAAGGAAAGGCTAAAGAAATAACTGGGTTTCTACTAAGTATTGATCAAACCAAAGCATTTGACAAAATCTCTTATTCCTATTTATGGAGAGGAATGAGTGCATGTGGGATACCAGACCAATTTATCACTTACGAATTTGCTGTAAATATACAACTGTATTTCCCTATATCAATGGTTGGATAGGCAAAGCATGTCCTATTTTAAATGAAGTACAACAGGGGTGCCCTTTAAGCCCCTTACTTTACATAATTGCACTAGATTGCTTATTGCAAAAAATGAATGCATCCCTATAACATTGTAGATCTCTCAGTATCTTTTAAAGACAGAGAAATTAAAACTGTAGCGTATGCAGACGATATCTGTTTAATATTAGCAGATTTGAAGTCAGGGACAGCTGCACAGGATATATTACAAGAATATACTTCCAGAACTGATTCTTCTGTATACTATACAAAATGTCACTGTGTACCAAGGGTCCCTCATAATGCAAACATTACAGATATAATAGGAATCAAGGTCACAACTGACCACTGCAAAATTTTGGGGATTGCTTTTGGAACAGGAGATATAGCCTTTCATAACTGGGAAAAATGCTACCTACAGGCCAAAATCATGTAGCCTAGTGAAACAAATGGAGCATGAACAAGACCAAGAGGATTTATATGGTTAAAACATGCCTCATACCAATGTACCTTTACCTGAGTTACACTTACTTACCCCCCCTCCACCCAAAACAATTGGAAACCAAGTTACATGGTTGTTTTTTCCAATGTATTTGGGGTAGCAGACTGAACCCAATTAGAAGAGGGATTGCTTATATGGAGGTAGCTAACTGAGGTTTAAACATAAACGCACTAGTGTTTTTTCACTGTATATTTATTTACTTTAATATTAAAGTAATATTCATAGATCTAAATACTTTATGAACTCTGTGGGTAAGTGATCACATTGGACAGTTTCTACACAACTGGAATTCACACACACCAATACCTAAACAAGCAAAAATCACAGGAATACCTCAATATTTTTAACACAGCTTTGGGAACTTTAAGCAGTGGGGTGTTACCAAACAGAAAATCCTCAGATCTATCTAATAGGAGGGAATTTTTTATGGAAATATTTTCTCTGGTCTTTTTTTTTATAACAACCAACCTTTTGGAATAGACTCAGAAATGAAAAAAAAAATACAAATGAGTCACATGTTTACAGACCCAAGAACACCAGAAGAAAATGTGGGCTGTCTTGTGACTAAGTTCCCATGGGAAGTTGAATGTGAAAAACAACCTAAAACATAAGGAAATAAATGAGAGATATTGTTCCAGAACTTCATGTTACAACACACTAGAAACCGTGGAACATTTATATTCTGAATATCTCTACATTGAAAAATGAGGGCATTATTAAAACAAAAATGGTCTCATTCCTTTTTAAGGACACTTTCTCCAGAAATATTATTTTGAGATATTCTCCCGACTCCCCCCATAGTGGAAAACATACAACTCAAGCGTGATGAGGTTCATATTACTATGTTTGAAATACTGCATATTGCTGATGAGATGCAAACTAACACTGCAACAGATTGAGATAACGCAGTATCAGCTATTCCAATCCATTTGCTTCCATATACAGGAAGTTCAGGATGCTGAAAAAAAGGGCACAAACCCACCAAAGATATGTAGCCTGGTGGAGGTCAACGCATTGGTTGTGTTTTAAGGAATGATAATGAATTATGGAATTGGGGTAAGGGTGAGAATTAGTTTTTTTTACGACCAATATTGTTTAAAAACAAGAATGTTTTTGACACATTTGAGTACTTTGTCTAAATATACAGCATTTTGCTTCTTTAGTGTTCTTTGACATTTTCTGTTGCATTTTCATTTTTTTTGCTTTTTTTCATGAACTATGTATATTATTTACTTATTTATTCAAGTTTGGTAACCGGGTGGACCCACTGAGCCCCGAAGGTCCCTTTTTCAGGGGCGACCCGGAATTAGTTACATGGAGATTGAGGTAATAACATTTTGCTCAAAACAGTACTGAAAAGCAGACCACATTTGATTAGTACGATGACAGTACCCAGTGGGGGATAGCTTAACATCTTTTCCTTTTTTAATAATTATCGCCACCCCACAGCTTTTTCTTGTACCTGGATTGAATAATAAATGGGACATCCATTTCTAACAAAGTTTAAACATGTTGTGTTCTTGTTATTCAATAAAAAATTACCCCAAACCTTTAGTGAGAATGGGCCAGATTTTCAGATAGTGGTGCAGGGCTTGCATCTAGCCCTGCGCCACAACACTTTGAATCTGGCGATGCGCCAATGGCGTTTGACGCGACTGCGTCTGATTTTAGTAAGTCAGATGCAGTCGCGACAGTTTACCTAATTTACGGCAACTTGCGCCAAATATTTGGCAAAGCCCTGTGAAATGGGTACCTGGGACTGACGCAAGCTAGCCCACCAAAAGCTGGTCTAACTTGCGGCAGTTGGCGCATGGGATAAAACATCCCAATTGCCGTCTGGGTTAATGCCGCAAGCTCCTTGCGCCATATGTATGGTGCATCTGGGGCTTGTGACATTCATGAGCACTAGAAAATCCAGCCCAATGTGTATAGGTCACACAATCTCCCCAGTAACAATACATGTTAATAGCATTAAAACCCATGCTAAAAGAGTAAACACAGTGGCTATTTCAGAATCTTTACCAGGAAACATAAACCATCTTCGGCGGTATCTCAGTCATCAGGTCACACTGTAGGAACTTCACCATCGGTGAAGCAGGATTCACATGGAAGATTTTCAGCAGTACAACTGGGGCCACCCACACCGACGTTACCAACCCTATAAAGGCGTCGACTCGATCGCATGGGTTTACATGGAAGCTCCGATGCAGTTTTGTGCCATTTTTTGCCTATGGCTTTTTTATATACTCAGTATTTTAGAATCTGTTTCTTAAGAGATTCCTTCATCTCATTTATGTCGAGAGCTAATCCCTTAACATCATTCTTCTGTCGCTGCAGAAAGAAAATCGCCTTTACAGATGAACACTCTCTCTGTGTCTGCTGTCTTCGGCCTGACCACAAAGTCTCCGACTGTGAGCTCTGCCAGAAATTTACCAAACAACCCTCAGGTGAAGCAAAAAGGCTCTTAAAAGTTTCCTCATGGAGCAACAGGTAGCCAGTTCTGGGCAGGGGTCCTCTGGGGTCCCTCCTTCCCAGTTGCCAGCAGGGTGGTTGAGTTTCCAGGCAGCAAAGGTCTGAGACGAGGGTATCATGTTATATGAACGAGTATTATTGAGTGTCTCAATATGAGCGACTCAGTAATACTGCTCATAATTACAGCTAGTGGTACAAGAGATCGAGCTATCCTGTATAGCGAGTGTAGCAGTAAACTTCACTCACTATAGCAGGATACAGGAAGGTTTTTGGCCAAGTCTTGCCAAGCTAGCCATTTGGTGTAGTGGCTAGAGCCACTGCCTATGGAACTGGTGGACCCGGGTCCTGGTGCGGGAGGTATTTTCCATTGTTTCTGAGTCCACCCCCCGTTGATAATTTAGTTGTGGGGTGCGGGGGTGTAGCCCCCTGCATAAAAAATCTTACTTTTTTTTTTTTATCATACTATTGTTTATTCTTCTCAGCAGAGCGGCCTTACACGATCTCCAGCCGCTGGCCCTGCACCCCCGGACCCGGTCGTGCGTGCGGGCCACGTGAACCTGCTCTCCCAGGGGGCCGGCCATTATCGATCTCGCACCCACTGGGCACGTGCCCCTCTCGGGTCTCTCCGGGGACACAAGGCATGGCCATCAGCCACGAAGATCACCCCCTGCATTTTTCCACATTTTTCTCCCCAGTGGAGAGCCGGACGTGCAATGGCATCCATGCACGTAGTGCTGACGCCCGCCACGCTCTCCTCCTTTACTATTGCATGCCACTTGCAGTACGTCTGGCCTCCATCAGTCGCCGCTACAGAGCGATGCAAGCCCCACTACCCACCCCAGAGAGAGGAGAGCAGTTGTCGGATGCTCAATCCTCCCTCTCCCCTGCTGTCCCCTGGCGGCCCGAGTCCGTTCCTGAACTCGGGTCACCGGCGTGGCACGAGGTGTGGTGTCTAGCACCTCAACCCTCAGCGCCACCGGGCTGGCTAAAAAAATAATTTTTAATATATTTTGTTGAAAAAGTTAGCGGCCATCACTGTTTGTGGTGGTCAATGTTATTTTGGTTGCCCATTTGATGTCGGGCGCTTTTGTTCACGGTTAGTGTTCCGCGAGATAAGGGAATCACCCTTATTTACTTAGGTTTGGCAGGAAAAAAGTAGGCCAAAGGCCCATCGAGATTGTCCCCCGCAATTTGCGGGCCATTCATTATCACATAAAAGTGAGACAAGTCCTCAGGAAAGAGTCATAAAAAAGACCGAGATTGGGAACCCTTCCCCCCCCACCCCCTGATGGTGGTCCTGCTCTCTGACAGCCTCCTGTTCATCCAGGGTACATCATCGGCTTCGGCAGCACTGACGCCTAAATCTGCTGTCCAGGTCTCTGTCCCTACCAGACCTATACCGACAGCACCTCTGCCTGATACCCAAGGCTGCTGGTCATCCATCGACGACGGAGTCATTGATGACAGCCCTCCTAACTAGGCCTGATACTTCCCCAGGACCTTGGCCTGTGGGCTGTTTGGGCACTCAGGGGCCTTGTGGTGGGTCACCACTTCCTGTGCCATTGACCCCTCCCCACCGCCGACAGTCTTTTATTGTCATCAACCTCAATGGTATTTTGACCAAATTCACTGTGGTTTTGGTCCACCAGTTAGGCACATATTGGCCGACATTGCCTGCGCTGTCAACCACAATGTCACCATTGACTCTAGCTCAGCCTTTGCAGGTTGCCCCTCGCTGGCCGCCATCAGTTCCTTGGTCGACAGACCTGGAATTGGAACAGGTTGTCATCAAAGAGGAGTACCATCCTGTCCTTATTCTTCCTGAGGAGGAAGAGGAAGAACCCCTGTCCTCTGACAGATCCACAGCCTCTTCAGTGAGTGAGGACTCTATCAGACAAACCCTAGGTCTCCTCCAGAGGACCCTGCCTTCTTCAATATTGTGACGCAGTTGTCCTCAGCCATGGGCTTTCATACTGAGGAGGAGGATGTCACCAGAAAAGATCTAGTGGATTTCCTGGATATCCCAGAGTCTACTCCCAAGATCATTCCTCCTATTTTGCCTGTTCTGAAGAATGCTACAACCACAGCATGGTACAGGCCTGACATGGTGCCAGCCATGCCCCGCAAGGCTGATAATTATTATTATGCTTCTCAGGGTTTTCTGCAGTATGCTTCCCAACCTGAAACAGATTCTGTGGTAATAAAGGCAGCTCATGGCAGGTCTAAGGTGCCTAAACACCTCAGCCCCCCCCCCCAACGAGTCATGCCGAATCCATCTCTGGCGCAAGAGGGTTTATGCCTTCTCCACCCTTGGGCTGAGGATTGCCAGCTACCATTCTCATATGGTTAAGTAACAGAATACCAATTGGAAGAAGGGTAAGGCCACCGCCCAGGCCCCTCTAGGTGGTACCCAGAAACAGGAGATTCTTAAATGCTTGCAAACTGCTGAAGATGTTAGCAAGCTCCTCTTGTGGTCCCTCTGTGATATCTTGGATACTTTTGCTAGGGCTGCTGCCACCGGCATTTGTCTCCATAGGCACTCCTGGCTGAGGGTCAGAGGGTTTGCTGTGGGAATCCAGCAGAAGGTGCTGAATGCCCCCTTCAGTGGCTCAAAACTATTTGGGCCAGATGTCCAGGACATCATTAACGATTTGCAGGCATCTGACAGGATTATTAAATCTGTCCATTCACTCTGTCATACGTAACCCAAGAGCAGGCAGTGCCCTTACTTTCGTAAGGGACCCAGCATGCCAGGAGCAACCTCTTGACCCCAAGGCAAACGCAGAACCTTACCTGCCCTGTCCACTGCAGGAGCCACGGCCAGGTGTCCTGGAGGTGATGGACCAGCCTTGGCGACTGGATCCGCCTCCACTTGACTCTTTGCCAGCCTCCCCTCTTCCGGTCCCCAACCAAGAGGTGGTAGTTGGAGATCAGTTCTCCCTCCATCTCAATCAGTGGAGAACCATCATATCAGATGCCTGGATACTTCAAATCATAGAAAGGGGTCACACTCTGGAGCTCACCAAGCAACCCCCTAAAACTCCTCCTCTGCCCTCCACCTACCCCCTGGCCCACCTTTCTGTTCTCCAGGAGGAGGTGCAGTCCCTTCTGCACACACATGCCATCAAGCCAGTGCCCTGCCAGTGCCCAGGTGCCAGAGGAACAAAGGATTTTATTCCAGGTTCTTCTTGGTCCCCTAAAGAACTGTGGATCTAAGGCCCATCTTAGACCACAAGGACCTCAATCTGTATGTCCAGTACAAAAAGTTCTGAATTGTAAGTTTGCTAGACCTGTTGCCCCTTCTCAAGCAGGGCAACTGGCTGTGTTCTCTGGACATGCAGGACAATTACCCACACATCTCGGTATTTCCACCCCACAGGAGGTTCCTCCATTTCTTTTCCAATCAAGCATTATCAATTGAAAGTGCTGCTCTTTGGTTTGTTCTCTGTGCCGCGGGTCTTTACCAAGTGCTTAGCAGCAGTAGCTGCGTCCCTCAGAAGGGAGGGGCTGTACGTTTTCCCTTATCTGGACAATTGGCTCCTAAAGGCCCCATCCAGGGAACAGCTTCTGCAGACTCTGAAGAGAACTCTTCAGTTATTTCTCTCCCTGGGCTTTACGATCAGTTTGTCCAGGTCGGTTCTAGTCCCGTCCCAAAGGCTGCAGTACATAGGGGCAGTTCTAGACTTGGTGCAGGGAAAGGCCTTACTGCATCAGAACAGGGTGGAGTGCTTTGTTGCCCAGGCTCAGGGAGGTTGCTCAGAGCCATTACATCTCTGCAAGACTGTACTTGAGGCTGTTGGGGCTAAGGGCTGCAGGCTGTCCCCACTGTTCCACTGGCCAGGCTCCATATGCACATCCTCCAGTGGACTCTTCAAGTACAATGAGACCGGCAGAGGGACGAATTAGATCAGTTAGTGCTGGTCTCCTCCCCAGTCCGCAAGGTGCTCCAGTGGTGGATGGACCCCCTGAACCTGCTGCAAGGAATCCCCTTCCAGATCTCCTCCACTCAGCAGATTCTCACCATGGATGTCTCTGGTTTGGGCTGGGGAGCTCATCTAGGTCCCTTTCAAGCTTAGGTCCCTAGTTCCCAGAGTGAAACCTCCCTGCACATCAATGTTCTGGAGATCCGGGCGGTCCTATATGCTGTACAGGCCTTTCAGAATCATCTCCTTCCGGGTCAGCTGTTGATTCAGTCCGACAGTCTCAGTGTCGTGTATTACATCAGCAAGCGGGGGGGGACGCATTTATGTCCCCTATGCAGGGAAGCCATGAGAGTGTGGTACTGGGCGTTAGACCATGGAGTGACTATCTCAGCGGTTCACATCCCAGGAGTGTTAAACACTCTGGCAGACAGCCTCAGCTGGATGCAGTCCAGCGTGCATGAGTGGGAGCTCCTCTCATCCATCTCAGAAGATCTGTTTGACAGGTGGGGTCATCTAGAGTTGAACCATTTTGCATCACCACTCAGTGCAAAACTGCCCAATTTCTGCTCGCTAGATCTAGGGCCTGGAGTTTTCTGGCGAGATGCATTGTCCCTCTACTGGAGCAGAAGGTTCCAATATGCCTTCTCTCCATTTTCTCTGATTTCAGAGGGTGCTAATCAAGCTGCAGATGGAGGGGGTCAGCATGATTCTGGTAGTTCCATTCTGGTTTCGTCAGATATGGTTTCTATTACTATAACAGCTGGTGGAGGAGCCTCTGATCCTCTCCCTCTCTGCAGGAATCTGCTGACCCAGGCTCAGGGGACCCTGGTCCATTCCAACATCAAGTCACTCCATCTGCATGCTTGGCTCCTGAGGACATAGCCATCGCCAGATTTGGGGTTTCCAGCAGGGTAGTGGATGTTCTAGTGGCCACTCAGAAACCCTCCACTTGAGCCACTTATGCCATGAAGTGGAAGAGGTTTGCCATCTGGGCTGCCAAACATAATCTGGACCCTTTCACTTGTCTGGTGAACCAGGTTCTGAACTACCTGTTATCACTGTCAGATTCAGATCTCCAGTACTCCTCGCTCAAGGTGCACCTTTTGGCTTTTCGTGATCCAGTGGGTGACCACACCATAGCTCACCTGGATGTTTCCCGTACTTTTCTGAGGGGCATCCTGCATCTGAAACTCCCAATCCATTCCCCTGTTCCGGCTTGTGATCTGAATTTTGTTTTGGAGAAGATGACTTTGTCTCCTTTTGAGCCAGTCACAACTTGCAAGCTGTGCTTCCTTTCTTGGAAAGCATTATTTTTGGTTGCTGTTACCTCTGCTTGAAGGATTTCTGAGCTTCAGGCCCTCTGGTGCAAGGAGCCTTACTTGATTTTTCACAAAGACAGAATGTCTTTGTGCACAAATCCTAAGTTTCTCCCCAAGGTGGTGTCTGAGTTTACCCTTAATCAGACTATCCACCTTCCTGTTTATTTTCCTGAGCATGCCAATCCAGGGAAAGCACTGCTCCGTACGTTAGATGTGCAAAGAACTTTGAAATACTACCTGCTTCGAACCAAGGAATGAAGAAAGTCGAAGCAGCTGTTCATTTCTTTCGCCCCAGGTAGAGAGAGCGTTCAGGTTTCTAAACAATGTTTATCTAAATGGTTGGCTAATTGTATTGTGTTCTGCTACAACAATATGGCAAAGAGTTGCCTGGAGTGGTAGAAGCTTATTCCACAAGAGGCATGGCTACCTCTGTGGCTTGTTTCTGAGGGGTCTCAGCCACTGACATCTGCGCGGCTGCCACCTGGAGTACCATCCATGCTTTCACCAAGCACTACAGTCTGGACATTGCCTCTAGAGCCCGTGCAGGTTTTGGTAGGGCTGTGCTGCAGGGCTTCCCATCTTAAGCCTAGGGTTGGCCTTTCTCCCAGACTATCCTGTTGCACCAGTAACTGCTTGGGACTCATTGCTGCGGTGTGACCTGATGACTGAGGCATGCCTGAAGAAGACAGAACAGTTACATAAGAACTTACTGTAACAATAGATCTTCTAGGGGATCTCAGTCATCAGGTCTGTCTTCACTCCCACCATCCCCCTTTTGGGGGTCTGTTTCCTGGAACTGGTTATCTGGTGTATCCAGCCTTTCTTATGGGCCTGGACACATTTCTCTCTCTCTCTCTCTCTCTCTCTCTCTCTCTCTCCTCAGTCCCCCATGGCTTGGGCTATGCTCCTTTTGTCTCCAGGAGAAAGAATTGAGTAGGGAGCGGTGCCGCTCATGCCTTTATAGGGTTGGGAAGCAGAGGGTGGTGGTAAATGGGATCCAATCTGAGGAGAGGGGTTGATCAGTGCGGTACCTCAAGGATCAGTCCTGGGGCCAGTCCTTTTTAATGTCTTCATTAGTGACATTGCAGAAGGGCTGGAGGGGGAAGGTTTGCCTGTTCGCAGATGACACAAAGATCTGCAACAGGGTGGACACTCCAGATGGGGTGGAGAAAGTGAGGAGGGACCTAGGAATGCTGGAAAAATGGTCCAAAGAATGTCAACTGAGGTTCAGTCGAAGAAGTGTAAAATCATGCACCTGGGATGCAGAAACCCACGTGATAGCTACAGGATGAGGGAGTTGCTGTTGGTCACCAGGGAAAACAGGGATCTGGGGGTTATCATCTCAGATGACCTAAAGGTGGCCAAGCAGAGCACAAAGGCTGTAGGGAGGGCCAGTGGCATGTTGGGGTGCATAGGAAGGGGTATCACTAGCAGAAGGAGGGAGGTGGTGATACCACTATACAAAACACCGGTGAGGCCTCATCTGGAATACTGTGTACGGTTCTGGAGGCTGCATCTTTGTAGAAAAGAGACAGGGTGGAGAGTGTTTAGAGAAAGGAGACAAAAAAGATATGGGGCTTGCAACAGAACACATATGAGGAGAGATGGAAAGACCACAATATGTATACGCTGGAAGAGAGGAGGTAACGGGGAGATAACCTTTACGTATCTTCAGGACATAAACAAGGTACAAGTGGGCAACATCTTTCAGTATAGGAGAAGTACTAGAATGAGGGGGCACGATATGATATTGGAAGGGGGCAGTATAAGGGGAAATGTGAGAAAGTTTTTTTTCACAGAAAGGGTGATGGATGCATGGAATAGCCTGCTCCAGGAGTTGGTGGTATCAAGTACAGTGGGAGGATTTAAACATTCGTGGGATAGGCACAAGGGAACCCTAGAGATGGGAAGGAGAGGCTAAAGCCAATAACCAAGTAGTGTCAGCGGGCACTAATAAAGGTAGGTATACTGGCAGACTGGATGGGCCTAGGGGTCCTTATCTACCATCAATTACTGTTACTATGGTGACGTCGATAGATGACGTCAGTGTAGGTGGCCCCATTTGTACTGCTGAAAATCTTCTGTGTGGATGCTGCTTCACTGACAGTGAAGTTCCTACGGTGTGACCTGAAGACTGAGATCCCCTTAAAGATCTGCTGTTACGGTAAGTTCTTACGTAACTGTTCTTTTTTTTTTTTTTTTTACAAGATACCCATATTAAGACCATATTTAAAGTGTCTGCCACAAAAAATTGTGGACTTGAGGACTTTCTTTTTGGTCCCAAGGTATGGATAGTTGTGATGGGGTGGGTATCATACTTAAGGATAACCTAGTTGATTTTTCTAAACTGGTGGAAACTGAGCCAGGGATGGCTCTTTTGCTGGATATGGAACAGGGTGGGAGGTCTCTACGCCTTATAACTGTGTATGCCCCTCAGACCAAGGCAAGTAGAATAGCTCTAGTTAATGAAATAAGACCCTATTCACACAACAGGAGATCAGTGATCCTAAGTGGAGATTTTAACCATGGGTTATCATTTAAAGATAAAGGAGGTAAAACACAAATATTATTTTATGATTCAGTAGCTTTAAAAACTATGGTTCTAACAGCCGGTGAACAAGATAGCCTGTACAAGTGCTCAGTGCCTTGTTTACATACCTTTGATAAGGGCACCCCATCCTGTAGAATAGATTTTTGGTTTCTGTCTACTTACCTTAAATTGCATTCAGCAAGAACGGTTGCAGCGGAAACCTCGGATAACATGGCAGTATTATGTCATTGTCAAGCAGGGCCATGCTGACCTGAAATGTCTAGGCCGTGGAGGTTTAATACCAGTATATTAGACAGAGGGAGGACCCTCAAGAAAATGGATGGACTTGTTTAGAGCCAGAAGCCCAATAACTGATACCTATGATAACCCAGCACATTGATGGGAAGAGTCTAAGGGAGACTTCAAAAACGTATTTTTAAAGTTAGGGCAACATGAAAATACTAGTTAATATAGGAATTATTTAAGAATGCATTCTCATTTGCATAAATTAATTTCCAGCATGCATGAAGACCTTGTGGGTCTCTCAAACTGGGTTATAGCTCTGAAAGAGGAAGTGAAGTGTTTTCAGTATGAAAGGGCAGTGTCTCTAGTTTTAGAATTAAAATGTGGGACACAAGGGCAGTCTCAGCATTTACACCAGTTTGCAGGGTGTAAGGACTGAGTGTCCAACTGGGTAATGTCTAATATTTGTAATCCGGTGACACTACAAGAGATTACATCAGAAAGAGGAATAATGCAGGTAGTACCTGACAGGCCCAGATTAACGGATGTGGAGGCCCTACTCCATGTTATATTTTGTGGCTCGGGGGCCCCTAAATACGAACATCCCACTTTTCCTCGGTGCCGTGCCGGCAAGGATACAACAACCAAGGTACTCATGCAGGATGTCATTTACACTAATGCTATGTGTTATGCCACATGACTTGACAGGTCACATGCCATTATGAACAATACAATTCTCAAGTTACAATTTGGTTACCGTTTGCAGACAGTATTCATCACTATGCAGCAGCAGGATGTCTAGCAAGAAGAACTAAAACATGACACAACACAAACAAAATGAAAAGCAGAAAAATCTTAAAGCCCTCTAAACAAGAAAAACAGCTTAACCTTTGTTTGAAAATCAGTGTTTGTGCAACCACCTCCTGGTCCCTAAATTAACCAGAAGGCACACCTCTCACCAAACGTCTAGGGGAAAAGAGAGAGGTGACGTCCAACGGGTGAGGGTTACATAATTTATTGCCACCATAGGCAAGGTGGGATATGCCAGATGGAGAAGACTGTTATAATTAAACAGACAACCAAGTGCAGCAACTGCATGGCACAAACCTGGTGGGGACCAATTACAATGGCCAACAACCCATGTCCCTGGGAGAAAACGTTTGCTCAGGCCTATGCGAGGTTTCCAGTCCTGGACAGGGCACCCAATTAACTCCAGACACAAAGAAGCAATAATATTACTGTCCAAACCAGGGCTGGGATTCTAGAGTGTGGCTTTTATTCATGTAGCAGAGTAGAATAACCACAAAGCAAAGATGGACCCCCGTGGTGCTACACATACTGGTAGTCCTTATCACTGAGGTACAGTCTGTACAGACATTTCTGATTTCCTTTAGTAAATGGGTGATTGGAAGGGGAACCACTGAACACCAAGGATGTCTTTACATTCATAGATCGGATGCTAATGTTGGGTGGGGGGAAGGTACTGCTAAACTCCAGTAACGTCCTTCCATTCATTTGTGCATTGGATGGGGGTACCAATAGACACCAAGGAGGATATTTGATTATAATGGGTGGGTGGGTGACACTAGACACCAGGGATAACTCTGTTAAACTGTAATGGCAGGAGTGGGCAACTGCATTACAGCCACCCTGCCTTTTTTTTTTTTTACAGAAAGCGTGGTGATCAACAAGCTTGCAGAGAATGGGTGAGACACAAGTAGGAAAGGAATAATTAATGCATAAGGGGCAGATTCAGGGACAGCATTAACATTAGGGTGGATTAACATTGTCATGGATGGACACACTCTCTCAAAAACACTCTCTCCCACTGTTAGTGTTAGACACTATGGTAGACAACTGGGTGTGGTGGAACATTAGGCCTATACTAGCCATCGAGTGAACAATCATCCATTCCTGGCTGCCGGAATTATTTGTACCAGCCCAGCCCAGATGCCCAGACAGTCTAGTTATTTTAAATGTATTTTTTTACATACCTTGTCATCAACCTCCTCCTCTGGCTCTGTCTCTTCTTCAGTCACAGGCTAGACTGAGACTTGGCTGTCCCTCACCGGCAGCAGGCCCAATGAAGAGAGGCCTGGCTCGACTCCACACTGTGTGACACGTAGGGGTCCCGGGAAAAGGAATGACCGGGCGACCGACCCCAAAACATCGCAGCTGCAGCTCTCAGTCTCACCAACGACGATCGGACAGTCAATCATCCACTGACCTCGATCATGGTCATCTCACTGTTCTGTTCCCGTCACATCGATGATCGCAATCAATCGCTGCTGGTAGATAGGCAAAGTGGGTCCATTCCTGCCCTGGCTCCTTGTCAAAAACAACTAGAGCGCACGCAGCCACAGACGGCCAGCAGTCACACAGCCCTCGCCCCAGCCCTGACTGACTGTCACCGCCTGTTTTGTCTCAGTCTCACCGACTCACTCACCAGATGAGATGCAAACGCACGCACTGCCAGTGCCACGAGTCTGCTCACAGTTCTCGCTCGGGCTCCTCAGTAGCCACACCTCCTTGCCCCACAATTTTGAAGTCGGTGATTGGATGTGTGTGTCCATTCAGAACCGTCAGTCACTCAGTCTCAGTGACAACAACCAACGACTTCCAGAGGTGGAGCCGAGCGAGAGAGGCTCGCTTTCTGAGCGGGGGGTGGGGGAATACTGCCTCAAAAAACATGGCGAGGACTGCTTGCTTGCTTTAGCCTTCATGCCTTTTTAAAAAAAAACACACACGATATGGGACAGCAGTCTTGGGAGGTGGTGGTTCTCCATGGAGGAAGGAAAAAAATTATATTAGGGACGTGGGGAACAAAATAGTTAAGCACTGGTGCACCGTGCATGTCTGCTGGCCGGGGGCCACGTCCTGAACCCTGGGGCCCTAAGCCATGGCGTCATGTGCATACATATTAATCCGGGCCTGGTACCTGAGCATGTTGCCAACATTTTCGGTATACCAGTAGTAACAGAATGGGATCAATGCCTCATATCTGCTTAAAGCATTCCGCCTATTGTTGAGACAGCAAAAAAACAGCTGTTTAAGTCCATATTATTTGTGGCTGAGGTAGAAGCAACAATAGAACAGATGGATAATACAACTGTTCTTGGCAGCGATGGCCTACCCATAGAATTTTATAAAACATTTCTTCCAGGTTTAGGTCCCTTTCTGCAAGTCGTATTGAAGTTTATTCTGGAGACAGGACAGTTACCTTTTTCTATGCAGACAGCATTACTAATATATATTTTTGAATTGGGGGTGAAGACAGATATTAAAAACTGGAGGCCACTTAGCCTCTTGAATATACATCAGAAGATCCTATCTAAAATACAGGCAAATAGGTTATCCTTGGTAGCCCCAGTAGTCCTTGCTGAGTCCCAGGCATGTGCCATTAGAAATTGGAACACATTGGATATTTATTTATTTATTTATTTCAATCTAGGATTACAATACCTTTGAGCTGAGGCTCTTTTACAAAGGTTCCACGTCAGCGTGTGCAACAGTCATCATATTTAGTTACAAACATAAAGTCACTGACTTACAGACATGTAATAACCAGTACAAAGACTTGAGCTATGAGCAAGGCAGAGGCGATGAGGCGTGAGGTAGGAGATGGGGGTAGGAGGTGCAGGGGTAAGGGGAGTGCAGGAGGTGGGTGGGGGCAGGAGTGGAGCTACAGGGGAGGTGGACGAGGATGGGAGACAGTGCAGCCAGGGGGCCTTGTCGAGGGAATATGCCAGGTAAGGTGTTAGGAGTGCAAAGACTGATTGTAAGTGCTGGGTGCTGGGCATGTGCAGCTGGAATGGTGGAAATGTTAAGATTGGCAATCTGGGATTATTAGATGGGATAATTTGATAGTGCTAAGGAAATTAATGGGGAGAGGAGAGCGGTATGGTAAATGGATTTTTATTAACCGTAGATCAGGAAAAGGCCTTTGATGGGGTCCCTCACGCCTATCTTCGTGCGGTACTGGTCAGGGAGGCAAATACCATTACCTTTGACTTTTTATAGTTAATTATCAATTTGTGCTCAGAGAACCAGGTTTCAGCTTCGTAAAAGCACTTTTGAAGGGACTGCTGTAGTGGGAGGGGATCGGAGTGACTAGAGTATATAACAGCTACATCTGCGTATAGGAGTAGGTTCCTGGAGCAGGCCAGGGGGAGTGTGTTGAGGAAGGAACTGAAAAGAAGAGAACCCAGAATTGATCCTTGAGGGACTCCTGAGTGGATGGGGTAGCAGGAGGAGAGCGTGTCATGGATTTTGACATGTTGTGTATGCAACTGAGATAGTTGGAGAACCAGGAAGTAGCATCACAGGAGAGGCCGATAGCAGGGAGAGCGGCAACTAGAAAGGCGTGATTGACCGTGTCAAACACTTTTGTTAGGTCTGTGTACACAGACCCAACAAGGTGCCCACAGTCAAGAGCTTTATGTTTGTAGTCTGTAAATTCAAGGAGGGCAGAGATAGTGCTATGACCCTTCCTGAAGCCATGCTGCTGGTGGCATTGGAGGTTGTATTTAGTAACATAGTCAGATAATTGACAGGAGATGATCTTCTCGAGTGCTTTCGAGAGAGGGAGGAGGATGGATATCGGGCGGTAGTTACTACATGAGGCCCTCTCACCACTTTTGTAGCCTGGTGTTACCACCGCTGCCTTCCATTGTTGGTGGAGTTGGCTGAGGCAGAGGGATCGTTTTTTTTTGTTTGTTTTTTTGTACTTTATATTCATTGCATTTTAGTAATAGCAATTGTAACCCCCCTGCAAATGGGGGTTCCCAAAAGACTTCCAGGAGCTTGCTTGAATGCTCCAAGCCTGAATGGTGTTTGGCGTTTAAGCCATTTATCAGTGAGTGTTTTTAGAGCCTCTGGTACTGTCTCTTTAAGAGCTGTCTGCTTGCAGACATAATTAGTTGTATGGGGGACTGTGTGTTTCTTTGATTGAGTACCACTCAAGCTGCTGCCAATTCACCCCATTTTTGCAGTCACTAGGAGTGCAAAGGGAACCTGTCTGAAAGATGTAACTGATTGCCAGAAATCATTTACAGTAATAATAAAATTACAGTTTGTCTAACCTGCTTTCTTTGCAGTCAGAACTGTCTGCCTAGTTCCCCATTCTGGTTTTGAACTGCTGAACTGGACCAATCAGTGTGGGGTAAACTAGCTCTAAAATGATGCCTTGGACGAATCAGAACTTGGGACTCATAATCTGAGCCAGCCACAAGAGGATTGTATGGGCAGTGACTCTGGGAGATGTAGTTTAGACTTGGTGCCTTTTGGACCAACAGCAGCAGTCTATTGTGAGTGACAGCCAATCCAGTCAAGAACTGGGAGGAACTCAAAGGAAGTGCCGGTTTTGTCTGTTGGGAGTTTCAGTTTGAGATCTGAAAGTGAAGGGAAAGAAACCCTGTGCTCCTTCAGTGCACAGTTTCAGTCAAAAACGTGTGCAAGGCCCAGAGTTCGGTCTACAACTTGTGTAACTGCTTGTTAGGACTGAATCCAGTCCTGTGAAAAGAATCAAAGGATCTCTGAAGAGTAGAAACCAGGCTCACCCTGTAGAAGACTGAAGAAATTGTTGAATTACACTCGGTCTGTCAGGAACTGAATCTGCTGTGTGTTCTCCTGGTTATTGTGCAGTAATTGCGATTGGGATACAGATGCAGCCTGCCTGGTATAGTGCTTTCTTTTTTACCATATAAATGTGTGAGGTCTCTTGGAGATCAAAAGTAGCCCTGCTGACATTGAAGGACCATATCTTCTTTGGAGGTCGTGAGTACTAATTGGAGTCGCTCCTGTTGAATTGCCACATTAAATCCAAATGGAATTACTGTACTGCTGACTGTTTAATTTTCCTTTTCTCTGTGAAAGGGCCCCTACCAGCTGCCCGGTTTGGACTAGCCACTAGGGCCTGGGTACCCAGGGACAGTAACTGGTGAGGATAGGCCTGCACAGAGCCATAAATGAATATTAAGTGATAAGCTAATTAACCTGATTTCCCCTGTCCTTGTTATATCCCCTAAATAAATCAGAGCTGTTTGTTTCAACAAAGTTATACTGCCTGGAGGTATTTGTCTATGTTAAAGTACTGTACTGTGATTGTTGCACTGTATCTTATTTTACAGGATGTCCCGGTGCCTGAAACCAGCCTTGGGGGTAAGTGTATACTGTGAAGGTAATTCTGCTATATTGTGTGGGCCATTGAGGGAAGAAAGGGGGTTGCAGTGTCCCAGAGGGCTGTGACCAAGTAAGTTTAACTATTGCAAACCCTGACCTCTGGGTGGAGGCACCCGCCATTGGATCCAGGCCCCTCAACCTGTTAGTGGCAAATCAGGCAGGGTAGTAGCCCTGGGATAGCGCCATCTAGGGGTTACATTTTGGAGGCTCACCTGGGATTGTGTGTCCTCTAGTGGCCATATTTACAAACCACTGTTAAGGAAAAAAATAAATAAATAAATAAATGGTACCCCGACAGAAGTGGCTGTGCACCGGCTGGTGGAGTGGTGTACTGGGGAGGAGATCGACTTCAAAATGCTATGCTTATCCTGGACATCCCCTGGGTATCAATCACGGACACTGTGCAGGGAGTACTTTCCAAGGTGGAAGGTTTACAAAATCCTGTGGTGGTGGGTCGGCACGCTAATCTGCTCACCCACACTTTCCTGGCCCTAGTAGAGTTTAAGGATCCCATAGATAACCCAAAGTACCACAGACCATTACCCCAGAGGGAGCCCTCACTGCTTGGAGAGTGATAACTAAGGACAGTAAAGACCCGGGGGGGAATGAGCCCCCACCACTATCTGAAACTTTTGAGGAGAAATTTGCTAAATGGTTGCTGGGAGAAGGGAAAACTGTGGAGGACTTGAAGAAACTATTCTTGCCACCTGGGGGTGTTCCTCCCCCAACACCCTCTCCTGCTCCAGTACCCGTAATGGTGGCTGAACCAATGCAGACTCCTATTTCTGCACCTGCCATTAGTCACGACTCTTACCGAGGTTGAGGATCTTCTCTGGCACCCTCCCCACCCCCAAGGGGAGGATGACTGGGAGACCTGGATAGACTATGTTGCCCCAAGTGCTAGAATGGCAATGCTCGGGAAGCAGCGAAGAGGGTTAGTGAGAGCCTCCGAGGTCCTGCCCTGGCTACCATCCGCTGCTAAACGGGCCAGTAAACCCTGAAGCGACTGCACAAGCCTATCTTGAGGCCTTGGAGAATGTGTATGGGAGCCAGATTCTGATGAGGACCTATGGTGGAGAGTAAGAAATGCACAACAGTACAAGGGAGTTGTTGTCTGTGTATGTCTCGGCTGGAAAATTGTTGCAAGAATGCCTCAGAAAGGGGTAGTTTGCCAGCGATTGAACTGGACCGAACCAGACTGGACAGAATCCTTAAGTCTGCCCCTTCTCAGAACTGCTGTTGCTTCAGTTACGCCTGGCAAATCGACTGGAATCCCCACCCTCCCATGATGAGTTAATGAGAGAAATTGAGGAGTTGAGAAAAGGCGACCCTCGAGGGACCTGCACCAATAGCTGTGGCTAGGACCCGAGTGACTGAGGTGGCCCATCAAGTGAAGTTCAGGGCAGAGGTTGGCAGTCAATGAGTGCTCTGATAGGAAAAAGATATAACACAATGGGGTGAACTGTTGAGAGAGATCCAGAATTCAAAACAGTCGCATATGAGGCCACGCCTGCAACTACGGGCCCCGACCTATATCCGACTGCATCTGCTATGGGGTGGGGATACCACCCATGTATCTCCTGCTGATAACAGCTCGAACTCGATTCCTTGACCATGGAAGTGGAGAAACTGACAGATGTCTCCAAATGCTTATCACGCCGCAGACAGAGATGGCACCAAGGTTTCCAGTTAGTAATACCCCGCCCTGGCTCCCAGTGTGGCACCCTGCCAGCTCAAACTCCAAAAAGTATGTTTGCTATAATTGTGGGAAGGATGGGCACATGAAAAGGAATCCAATCCCAAAAGACACTGACAAAGTTGCATATAGGCTACAAGGAGCTTCGGAGAACAAATCAGTGGTTAAGAGGTGCAAAATGATCCCAGTGAGGGCACCAAAATGCTAATTCACGTCCTTTTGTGGCAAGGTCAGTTGCCCAGGCCCCACTACCGCCTCTCAGACTGGTCCAGAATAGTGGGTCCCTCCATGGAGACCACTGTAAAGGTAAATGGAGTGTCTACAAGAGCTGTATTAGACAGTGGCTCCCAAGTGACAATTATGTTTCAAGATTGGTATCAGAAGCATTTGTCAGACGTAACCTCTTACAACCATTAGAAGGACTGCATGTATGGGGTTAAGTGAGAAGGCCTACCCTATTCTGGGTATATCCGAATTTGGCTGTCTTTCCCCACCTCCGTGGCTGGAGTGGCCGAACAAGTAGAGACCCTAGCCTTAGTGTGTCCCCACTGGACTGTATGATGGTGTCCCTTTGTTGATTGGAACAAATGCTCATATGTTCAGAAGGCTGGCACATTTGTGTTATGAAAAACAGGGTCAAAGACTAGTAGAGCTTTAAGAGTTCGGCTTTAATTAAGAAGGCCTATGAGGCACAGAGAGATGCTGAAAATATAGAACCAGAGGAACCGGTCGGAATTGTATGGAAGAAGGATCCTGAGTCTCTGATCCTGGCACCAAATGCCCAGTGTACCTTACAGGGAGAGGTCCGTATCAGAAAGGATGTTAAGAATAAAATATTAATGTTGGATGCACCAGGCGATGGAAAATTGCCAGAGGGACTGCTGGTCAAGCCTAGTATTTTGCCCGCTAGAGCCCATGCTTATGCCAGAAGGGTAATGGTCCAAGTTCATAATGTGTCTGAAAGAGACATTCGGTAAACAGAGGTTGCATCCTGGCTAATGTGCATTGTGCAGACACTGCAGTGCTACCCAGCAGCAAGAGTTCAAGGAAGAATGACAGAGTAACGCCTGACTTGTTTGATTTGGTGACTCCCGCTGCCAGCTGAATGGAAAGTGAGGATCAGTGAGAAGCTTGCCCAGAGAGACCAGGTGTTTTCTTTAAAGGAATGGGATGTAGGATCGTGCAAGGAGCTGAGCACAATATCCGGCTGCATGACGAAAGACCATTTAGTGAGAGGTCTCGGCGCCTGGCACCTGCTGACATAGATGATGTGAGCGGCATCTGCAAGAGATGTTAGCTGCTGGTGTAATACAAGAATCCAGAAGCCCTTATGCTTCCCCATTGTGGTAGTGAGGAAAAGAATGGAACAGTAAGGATGTGTGTGGATTATCGCTAGTAAACGGCGGACTATCCTGATCAGTACACAATGCCCCGCATTCAGGATGCTTGGACTGCCTAAGCAGGAGCAAGTGGTTCTCTGTGCTGGATCTCCGCGGTGGGTACTACCAGATCCCGATGGCCCCAGAGGACCGTGAGAAGACAGCCTTTATCTGTCCGCTTGGCTTCTATGAATTCAAGGAGGATGCCTCAAGGATTTCAGGTGCCCCAGCCACTCTTTCAACGATTGATGGAGCGTGCAGTGGGGACATGAACTTACTAGAGTGCCTGGTATACCTAGATGATGTTATTGTGTTTGGCAGCTCACTGGAGGAACATGAGAGCAGATTATTTAAGGTATTGGATCGACTGGAGGACTTTGGCCTTAAACTGTCCATTGATAAGTGTCAATTCTTTCAAACATCAGTAAAGTATGTGGGACACATAGTATCCACCGAGGAATAGAGACCGACCCAAGTAAAGTTGAGGCCTTGACCACCTGCCACAGCCCAAAAATCTAAAAGAACTGCAAAGATTCCTGGGATTCTGTGGTTATTATCGGTAGCTTCATCAAGGACTATTCAAGAGTGATCCGCCCTTTACTTAACCTTACTCAAGGGTATCCCCAACCACAAAAATACCAAAGTCAGCGTCCTCAAGACTGAAGAGTGTATTTTCATCCGGTGAAGTATTTGGGGCCGCTGGACTCCTGATTGTGAGACTGCTTTTCATGAGATCATATATCAACTTACCCATGCTCCAGTGCTGGCCTATGCGATCCAAGAAAACCTTCGTCCTGCACACTGATGCTAGCTTGCAAGGGTTGGGGCTGTGTTGTACCAAGAGCACGAGAATGGCCTGAGACCAGTGGCCTTTGCCAGTAGAAGCCTGACCCCATCCGAAAGAACTATCCTGTACATAAGTTAGAGTTCCTAGCTTTGAAGTGGGCTATTGTTGACCAATTCCATGAGTACTTGTATGGGGCTAAAATACTAGTAAAACTGACAATAATCCTTTGACCTATGTGCAGACCTCAGCTAAGTTGGATGCCACTGGCCATAGGTGGCTTTCTGCATTATCTACATATGACTATGCTCTCAAGATACCGAGCAGGTCTGAACCACATAGATGCTGATGCTCTCTCCCGGAGGCCTGTTCCCCAGAATGATTGGGTCAGATTGGCAGAACCTGACATTCGGGCACTCTGCGAGAATCTGACAGGGAGGAACAAATGTCCACAGACGCAGTGGACTGCATGGTGGATTAGCAGGAGCCTCTGAGAATTGCATACCTGCTGCTTTGCCACTTTTGCAATAGACATTGGTACACTGCCTCAGCTGGACAATGACAGTATTCGGCCGGGCTCAATCCGCGATCCCATGATCAAAGCAGCTTTAGAAGCCCTCTATGCAGGAAAAGATGTGTCCAAATTACGCTCCACTGATTTGAGAACTGCACTGTTATACAAAAAGGTCCTAAGTTGAAACTGATCAATAAACTGTTATACAGAGAAACAGTAGACAGAGGGGACAAGTAGACAAACAACAACTAGTGCTGCCCACTGCCTTCGAGACTCAGTACTGAGGTCCTTGCACAACCACATGGGCACCTTGGTATAGACAGAACACTTGACTTGGTGAGATCCAGATTCTATTGGCCTAAGATGGGGCTGATGTGGAGCAACACATTCGAACATGATAGTGCACTAACACAGAGGAAAGCTTTTGCCCCAGAGGGCTGCCCCTTGTATAACATCTACCAGTGCACCCATGGAGTTGGTCTGTATTGATTTTCTAAGTTTGGAGTCAGATCAAAGAAATATCAGTAATGTGCTGGTGGTCACTGACCATTTCACGAGATATGCCAAGCTTTCCCCACCAAAGACCAGAAAGCATCCACTGTGGCCAAAGTACTTGTAGAAAACTTTTTGTTCACTATGGGGCTCACAAAGAATCCATTCTGATCAAGGAGAGACTTTGAGAGTCGTCTGATCAAGATGCTTTCTCTGGCAGGAGTCACGAGTCCAGAACCACTCCTTACCACCCCAGGAGCCCACAGCCTGAGCGTTCTCAGCACTTTGCTAGATATGCTAGGCACCCTGCACCCAAAGGACAAGCCTAGATGGAGCCAACAAATTAGCACCCTGGTACATGCTTATAACTGCACCAAAAGTGATGCCACTGGGTTCTCCCCTACCCTGATGTTTGGAAGAGAAGCTCGACTACGGTAGATGTGTGTTTTGGGGTCTCTCTCTGATGGGGTTCAAGTGACAACTATTTAGTATGTGCAAAAGTTAAAGGCCCAGCTAACTCATGCGTACCAACTGGCTCAAACCATGGCTGCCAAAAGAAATCTGGCCAACAAAGAAAGGTATGATAAAAGGTGAAAAGCACAAGGAACTCCAGGAGGGAGATCGGTATGCTAAGAAATCTGGGACTGCATGGCAAACACAAGATTGCTGACAGATGGCACCATCTCCCTCACATTGTAGTGGGCAAACTAGATGATCTGCCAGTGTACAAAGTAAGGCCTGAGAACAATTCAAAAGATGTAAAACAATGCATAGAAATCATTTACTACCCATTGGACAAATCCTGATTGAGTCTGAGCCCCAGAAGATGCCCCTCTGG
Source organism: Neoceratodus forsteri (assembly GCA_016271365.2). Classification (NCBI taxonomy): domain Eukaryota; kingdom Metazoa; phylum Chordata; order Ceratodontiformes; family Ceratodontidae; genus Neoceratodus; species Neoceratodus forsteri. The sequence goes on from CM028130.1 coordinate 877,206,136, forward strand.
ACCAGTGACTAGAGCTGCTGCTAAGAAAAGATCAAGGAAGTCTGCACCTACAGAAGCAGAGTTAAAGTGTTCCCTACACAAGTCCCAGTTGAGCATGACTGTCAGTCCATATCAGAAGAAAGTGAGAGTGACTTTGAATACTATCCTTCTCAGAACTGAGTCAATTGTTTGAGGCAATCCCTAGTCAATACTGGAGACAAAGCTGGGCCTTCTGGACTGTCTATGCCCTAGCTTCATCCGGGAGCCAATGCTCCCAGAAAGTGAAGTGCAAAGCATCAGATCAGATGAAATGGAATCATTGTGCATGGTTGAACTGTTTGAGCTTTCAGGAGAGAAAATAGATTGGGGCAGACTGGGTATACCAACAAGAAGAGTATTTTGAGTGCCCTGACAGTCCACTGCCAGTGTCGAAGCTCTCCATCTGAGCCAAATGTTGTGGACTCAGAAACTGTAACTCCTGGAGCTGAAAAGTGCCCCAAGTTCTAGCCTCTCTACCCCCATGGAGACTCCTGACAAGTGAGGACAATGCTGAAAATGAGGCTCAGAGTGCAGAGACTATAACAGTTCCCCCTAGAAAGACTGGCCGAGCTGTAAAGCCTGTGGTGCACCTCAGTTATGATTCACTTGGGAGGCCTGTGGACTTGCCTCTCAATGTTGTCCATAAAGGAGTGTATGTGTCCCCGAGCTCATTGCCCAAACTGAGCATCAGTGCTAACTCCAAGTTACTTGTGTTGCCCTCTAAGTATGGTGCCCTTGCCCATCCAGCCCCAAGGTAACTGATAGGGAAGGGCCCCTCTTCAGGTTTCATGTACAAGAGTAATAACTTGAGTTATGGTACAATGTGTATGTAATACTGTGTAAAAGTGACGTACTGCAATGTTTCAGAAATGTGTTCTTGGTAAAATGATATATTGACTGATGATTACATATGCGAGCCTAATGCAAATGTATATGGTTGCAGTTGAAACTTATGAACTTGCCTTGGCGGACGTCAAGCTTTCCCAAACCAGGAAGGTGTAACCCCCTGCAAATGGGGTTCCCAAAAGACTTCCAGGAGCTTGCTTGAATGCTCCAAGCCTGAATGGTGTTTGGCGTTTAAGCCATTTATCAGTGAGTGTTTTAGAGCCTCTGGTACTGTCTCTTTAAGAGCTGTCTGCTTGCAGACATAATTGGTTTGTATGGGGGACTGTGTGTTTCTTTGATTGAGTACCACTCAAGCTGCTGCCAATTCACCCCATTTTGCAGTCACTAGGAGTGCAAAGGAACCTGTCTGAAAGATGTAACTGATTGCCAGAAATCATTTACAGTAATAATAAAATTACAGTTTGTCTAACCTGCTTTCTTTGCAGTCAGAACTGTCTGCCTAGTTCCCCATTCTGGTTTTGAACTGCTGAACTGGACCAATCAGTGTGGGGTAAACTAGCTCTAAAATGATGCCTTGGACGAATCAGAACTTGGGACTCATAATCTGAGCCAGCCACAAGAGGATGTATGGGCAGTGACTCTGGGAGATGTAGTTTAGACTTGAGTGCCTTTTTGGACCAACAGCAGCAGTCTATTGTGAGTGACAGCCAATCCAGTCAAGAACTGGGAGGAACTCAAAGGAAGTGCCCGGTTTTTGTCTGTTGGAGTTTCAGTTTGAGATCTGAAAGTGAAGGGGAAAGAAACCCTGTGCTCCTTCAGTGCACAGTTTCAGTCAAAAGCGTGTGCAAGGCCCAAGTTCCGGTCTACAACTGTGTAACTGCTTGTTAGGACTGAATCCGTCCTGTGAAAAGAATCAAAGGATCTCTGAAGAGTAGAAACCAGGCTCACCCTGTAGAAGACTGAAGAAATTGTTGAATTACACTCGGTCTGTCAGGAACTGAATCTGCTGTGTGTTCTCCTGGTTATTGTGCAGTAATTGCGATTGGGATACAGATGCAGCCTGCCTGGTATAGTGCTTTCTTTTTTACCATATAAATGTGTGAGGAGTCTCTTGGAGATCAAAAGTAGCCCTGCTGACATTGAAGGACCATATCTTCTTTGGAGGTCGTGAGTACTAATTCGGGTCGCTCCTGTTGAATTGCCACATTAAATCCAAATGGAATTACTGTACTGCTGACTGTTTAATTTTCCTTTCTCTGTGTGAAAGGGCCCTACCAGCTGCCACGGTTTGGACTAGCCACTAGGGCCTGGGTACCCAGGGACAGTAACTGGTAGGGATAGGCCTGTGCACAGAGCCATAGGTAGATAGTAAAGTGATAAGCTAATTAACCTGATTTCCCCTGTCCTTGTTATATCCCTAAATAAATCAGAGCTGTTTGTTTCAACAAAGTTATACTGCCTGAGGTATTTGTCTATGTTAAAGTACTGTACTGTGATTGTTGCACTGTATCTTATTTACAGGATGTCCCGGTGCCTGAACCAGCCTTGGGGGTAAGTGTATACTGTGAAGGTAATTCTGCTATATTTGTGGGCCACTAGTGGGAAGAAGGGTTGCAGTGTCCCAGAGGGCTGTGACCAAGTAAGTTTAACTATTGCAAACCCTGACCTCTGGGTGGAGGCACCCGCCATTGGATCCAGGCCCCTCAACCTGTTAGTGGCAAATCAGGTAGGGGTAGTAGCCCCTGGGATAGCGCCATCTAGGGGTTACACAATACAGATATACATCCCATTGCCAGACATCATATATAGCATAGAATCCATCAAATGGAACAGGTTTGAAGCAGTCATAACAAACAAGTTCTCGGAGGTGGGAGGTATACAAAAAGTCACATTCCTTATGTTCTGTAAACAGAATAGCTGCACCCTACATGGAATTGGGGTTTGTCCAAAGATATAAAAAATCCAAACATGTATTACATTCAACATTCAAAAGCTGATGAAACCCCTTCCCATACATTAAATATCCATACATTGTTAGCATCCAGCTAAGGCCCCACCCTCCTGGAGAACAACCTTAAACAGGAAAACCAACCAGATATAGTATAACCATGTTAAGTTGTATTCAATCAGAGAACTAGTATGAAAGCTAAACATTTAACTTTGATCTGCGAACAAAACAGAACAGTTTAATCAGTAGAAAAATCTCCAAAATGTAGATTAAGTCAAGTCTACGACTACACCTTTAGCCCTTCAGTCCCAGATATTTCTCAGGTGTCACTATCCTCCCCTTCTGAGCTTGGATCATCTGGCACATGTTCCTGATCTGGAACGGAGCTACGGGCCGCTTCAAACTCTTGCTGGATTTTCTCAACCCATTTCCCAGCTTCTGCTGGGTCTGTGAATTGATAGGTATGACTGCCGTAGAAGATCCGAAGCCAGGCCGGCATTAGTAGCGAGTAATTTACTCCCAGTCTTTTCAGCTGTGCCCTAACGCCATCATATTTTTTTCCGTCTGGCCCAAGTAGCAAAAGACAAGTCAGGGAACAGATGCACAGTACTGCCAACATAGTTCAGTTGTTCCGCAACTTGGGCTGAATGGAGCAGCTGATCCTAACAGGCTACCCCGCTTGTTACCAGCAATATAGTTCGGGGTAAGTCCTGTTGTGTTTCTACCAACTGGGGTGTTATTCGATAAGCCTGAACAAAGATGGCATCAAGATCCGGTCTCAGATTCAGAGCCCCCGGGAGCCAATCCTTAAACACTGACAGAAGATCTGCATCTTCTCGACCCTGCGGTAGACCAACGATTCTAACATTGGAGGCACACTGAGCGTTTTCTAGTGCCTCCAATCTATATCTGAGGTGGGAATATTCTTGAGTAAGTTTGTTGGATGCCAAAAGGGCTCGAGTGGCTTGTGCTTCAGCTGAGGCTGCAGATTTAACAGCTACCTCTATTTTGATGTCTTGCTCCCCAGTTCGGCCTAGTATTGTCTCCACCCCCGAAGATTTAGGCGGGGGTGCTTGGGCCTGCGTCTGTACCAGAGGCTGTGATTTAACACCAGTCTGACCACTCTTATTTGTTCTGCACATGGTCTAACTGCACACCGATCTGCTCCTTGTGATACGAACTGTCAGGTACTAGTATTTCCTAGTTGATATTGCGAGATTATAATCGAAATTTAAGTAAAATGTTCTTCCGAAATGTGGAGCCGAGACAAACGCGTCTACTCTGTAGGTGTGCTCAACAGCACCCCAGAGGGATCGATTTATAATCATTGTAAGGGGGTGTAGTACTGTATCAAGGGCAAGATGTAGGAGTTTCAGGTCCAAAGTATCACTGATATGTCTGGACTTACCCAGGACACGCTGTAGGTAGGTTCTAGCTTCCTTTTGGGTGACAATCTTGAATTGAAAGGGTGGAGTGTTACGAGATCCTTGAGTGTGATGGGTGCTAACTGGTAAGGGGGTGTTGGAGAAGTCAGGGGGGAGGATGCCACAAAGGTCCGTGAAGGCGGCGTTAATAGTGTCAGCAGTGAGCTGATGGTCCTGTGTGGTGGTACCACCTATGTTCAACATAGAGGGAGAGAGGTGGGAGGCTTGCCTGTGAGGTCTTTTAGATTGTCCCAGAACCTTCTTCCATCCCCCAGGAAGAGGAGAGGCACTTCAAGAAGTGGGAACCTTGGCTAGGCTAATATCACAGGTACAGGAGTTTCTTGCTGCCTTGTATCTCTGCCAGTCAGTGATGCAACTGGTGGCCCAGGCTATTTGCCAGAGGTTGTCCCTTGAGGCCGTGGATTTGAGAAGAGCAGGGGTGATCCAGGGATGGGTATTGCCCTTGATAGTCCGCTTTGAGTATGGGACAAAGATATCGCACACTTTATTAAAAGTGGTAATAAAGTGTGTTAGTGCCTGGTCAATATTTTTTTTTTTGAAATTACTCTTTAATTTCTCCATACTACCTGCTAGCCCCAACCCTTCGGGACATCCAACGAGTCATCCTCCTACCACACACCCACCAGGACTCACCTCTCGCTTCTCCATGGAGCTTTGGTTTTCCCCCGAGTGGGGACGAGGCGGGGTCCAACACCTCGTAATTTAATCTCATCAGGCTGAGATGGTGGTCCTGGTGAGCGGGGCACATCGGAGGCACGCTCTGGGAAGTCCGTCTTCCGGGAGCCAGCAGGTGTCTTTCCTCCTTTTCTTCCTTCCTTACAGTGCACAGCCCCTAACGTCAAGGCGGCAAGTGCTGACGTCTGCACTGTAAAGCAGCCGCCCTTCCCCTGCAGTTGGGGCTTGTAGTACTCTGGGCCTCCACTCAGGGTCAGACAAGTGCTCAGCCTAAGGCCACAATCCTCCCCGGAGAAGGCGAGCTGTCATCGGACGCTCAAGCTTATCTTCCCCCGGCCGACCCACCAGCAACCCGAGTCCGCTGCCAAACCCGGGTCGCCGGTGTGGAGCGAGGTGTGGCATCCAGCGCCTCAACCCTCAGCGCCACTGAGGTGGCAGTGCCTGGTCAATATTAGTTACAGTGTTAATAATGGCCCAGTTGCAGTTGGAGAGGTAGAACTGAAATTGTTTTAGCATACCTTTTTTGAGGATACGGTGGAAAATAGGCTCAGTAGGGAGTTTGGGAGAACAGTTAGACCAGTGGCAAAGGACTGCAGAGTGGTCGCTGAGTGAGTCCGGTAAGACTTCAGTGTTGGAGAATCTCTCAGGACGGTTTATGAGTATCAGATCTAGAAGTGTGCTGTTACCAGTTCTATAGTTAAATCTGGTAGGAGAGGATACTAGTTGTGAGAGGTCCAAGGCTGCAGCAGCATCCCTGAGTGGGGCAGATTCAGGGGCCAGCCAGTTTACGTTGACGTCACCCAGCAAGACTATTTCAGTATTGTTGGGCAGGTTAGAGACCCAGTCAAGGATGGTGTTAAAGCCTAGAGTAGTGTTGCGGGGAGGAATGTAAACCGAAAGGGCAACTATGGATTTACCCAGGTGCCCTATGGTAATTTTAACTGCCAATGCCTGTGCTTCATGCCCTGCTATGACTGGGGGGGAGGACCAGTCCATGTAGTGAATTGGATAGATAGATGGCACACACCCCACCCCTTTTCTCCAGCCTGTCATCCCTGAATAATTTGTAGCAATCCAGGGCAACAGCAGAGTTGGGTATTTTGGGGGGAGCCAGGTCTCAATGAATACAAGGATGTTGGGACTATGTTGCATAGTTCAGACTTGAAGGAGGTTGAGCTTAGGCAAAAGGCTGTAGATGTTGACAGAAACAAACTAAAGGCCATCTGGGTTACTAGTGGCGAGATGAGGTTGCGAGGCTGGCCCAGGGTTGGGGTAAACATTGCCAGACAGCAGGAGAAGGAGTAGGCTATGATGAATTATTAGGAATTTAGGAGATGTTTGGTTGTGTGGTATTCTCCGGTGGCCAGATTTGTGGTGGAAGACAAGGAGTGGCAGTGAAGGGATGTGAGTAGCAGTGAGCAGTGAGAAGTTAAGTGTGCTGACAGAGTGATCTGGGGGAAGCTGAGGGCCTTGGACTTGGTGAGGGGTGGTGGTGGCCTTAACAGTGGACAGTACTGGTGGGGCAATAAGGGGCCGCTGGTGGATGGGTTGGGGGTCGGGGTTATGGAGGGAGGGATAGGCAAACATGAGAAGTAGTAATGATAGGGCACCGATAGGAGCTTGAGCCACAGTTGAGAGGGAAAAATACTTAATAGAAGGTTAATGTTGAGGAGGCCAGATCATTCGAATGTGTCGTTGTGACAGGTGGGGGTTATAGACTGGCCCTCGTCTACCGTCCACCCGGAGACGCGGCACCGTTCCTTAAGGAAGTGGCAGACTTCATTGTTGACCTGGTTTTGGAGTCCCCCAGGTTGATGGTGCTGGGTGACTTCAATGCCTGGATCGACGATGAACTCTTGCACTTTGGTCAACACTTCCTCCAATTGATGAATTCATTGGGCCTCTCACAGACGGTTACCTCTGCCACTCACAAATGCGGCCATTTCCTTGACCTGGTCTTCCTCCTGGGGATGGAGGCCTCTGCCGTGGGGGTGGAACCCGTCGAATGGTCTGATCATCACACTGTGAGATTCAATTTTGGCACCCCCTTGCGTAGACCAACTCTTGTGGAAATGGTCAAGTACCGCCCTTTACGGGATCTGACTCCCAATGGTCTAACTGCGGCACTTGACCTATCAGAAATCCCTGTGATATGCATGGATCCAGAGATTTTGGTTCTGGCCTATAATAAGGCTATTACCTCTGCCTTGGATTCCATTGCCCCATTTTGTGTGTGTCCTCTCTCCCTTCGCCCTTGGTCCCCATGGTTTGATGGGGACCTGAGGGAGATGCAGCATTTAGGACGCAGGTTAGAGAGATGTTGGCGGAAATCCCGCTTCGATGCCGACCATCTTAGGCTGCGAGAGCATTATCAACTCTACCAGTCAGCAATTACCCATAAGAAGGCAGTGTTCCTGTCCGGGGAAATTGCTGCTGCACAGAACCGACAGGCTCAGCTCTTTCGAACTGTGGACAGACTGTGCAACCCAGCCTGTCTACAGGTTCGTAGAGCGTTTTCACAATCTCAGTGTGACGAGCTTGCTCGGTTCTTTGCAGATAAGGTGGAAGACATTAGGGTGGAGATCCATGCAACACTCTCTATGGGAAGGACTGTGGACCAGTCCTTGGTCGCTTTCCCTCCCCGTTCCTGGAATCTCTTCAAAAGGCCGGATATCAAAGATGTTAAGAGGATTGTCCAAGGTATGCGTACTACATCCTGTAGTTTAGATCCAGGCCCCACAGCTCTGATCATGGGCTGTGGGGGGAACATCATCCCAGTATTAGCGAGGATAGTCTGGTGCTCCTTAGATTCTGGTGACTATCCCAGCTCCCTGAAGGAGGCTGTGGTGACACCTGTGTTTTTAGAAGGCTTCTCATGTCCCCGACTCCCTCGCTAACTACAGACCTATCTCAAACCTTCCCTTTGTTGGGAAGGTAATTGAGAAAGTAGTGGCTACCCAGTTGGACAACCATCTGTCCATCCATAGCATCTACGATCCTCTCCAATCCAGTTTTAGAAAGAGGCATAGCACCGAGACTGTGCTGGTTGGGGTGCTCAATGATCTCCTGATGGCGAGAGACCAAAAAAGCGGTCCATTTTGGTCCTGTTGGACCTATCATCAGCATTTGACTCTGTAGACCATGGGGTACTACTTGAGCGCCTGGAAAACATCTGTGGGCTTTCAGGTTTGGTCCACAGATGGTTTATGTCTTTCTTCACTGGTAGAACACAGAGAGTGGTGTCGGGGGTATTTTCCTCTGACCCTATCTCTCTGTCTTGTGGGGTTCCCCAGGGCTCGGTGCTGTCCGCCATGTTGTTTGCGGTGTACATGCTTCCCCTCAGAGACATTGTAAGACGGTATGAGCTAGACTTTCATTGTTACGCCGATGATACTCAGCTGTACCTGTCTTTTGCACCTGACCAGAATGGAGCACTCTTGGTGTTTAATAACTGTCTCGAGGAAATCCAAGGATGGATGAGGTCCAGCGGGTTGAAGTTGAATTCTGGAAAGACGGAGGTGATGGTTGTGGATCCAGGTCGCCGGATAGGGGGATGGGGGACAGCCCATCCCTCACGTTTATTCCTGGGGGCGGTTGAGCTTCCTATCTCTGAACAGGTGCGTAACCTAGGGGTAATTCTTGATGATTGGTTGACGCTACGTGCGCAAGTATCGGCGGTCATTAAGCTATCCTTTTACCATCTTAGGAATATCGCTAGGATTAAGCACCTTGTTCTGTCCGGAGACCTACCTATGTTGATCCACGCCTTTGTGACCTCATGCCTGTACTACTGCAATTCCCTTTACTTTGGGCTTCCAGGGGTTGATATCCGCTGCATGCAGCTGGTGCAGAACTCCACGGCCCGGTTGTTAACTGGGACCCCTCGTTCTTCCCATATTACTCCGGTGTTGCAGGGCCTGCACTGGCTGCCGGTTCAGTGGCGGATCTCCTTCAAAGTCAGCTTGCTGACTTATAAAGCCCTGCATGATCTGGGCCCTGACTACCTGAAAGAGCTTCTGGTGCCTTACATCCTGGAGCGACAGCTCCGCTCAGCCAGCGAGGGGTTGCTAGAGATTCCAAGGGTAGTTTTGAAATCATCCGGCACCCGGGCTTTTGCATTTGTAGCGCTGACCCTTTGGAATTCTCTACCCCGTTGGCTTAGAGAGTGCACGACGGTGGGGGATTTTAAAAAAGCTCTGAAATCCTTCTTATGGAGAATAACATTTGGGGAGGATACTGAGTCGATCTGATCTTGTTTATTATGTGGATGTCATTAATTATTTTACTGTATTTTATGATATGGCACTTGGATGTTTTTTAATGCCTGTTCTGCGCCTTGACTTTTTGAAAGGCGCAATAAAAATAAAGATTATTATTATTATTATTATTATACTATTATTAAGACCAATTATAAAAAGGTTCTCAGAAATGCTGTAATCTTATTGGCTGTTAGGATTCCAACAACCTTACATTAATCCATGTTATACTGTCATGTACAGCCTGATCACAATGGCACATGAATTCTTCCTGTCAGCATTCTATCCTCTAGCACTGCTGAATGACTGGAATGATGCATTCTGATTTTGAACTAGCATTCTTAAACTGTTGGTAGAAGAACTATTTTATTAAAAATCTCCCTTTAAATGAGGAAAACATTCAAAAAGTATTCTTTTAACCCTCTTCTTTTGGAACAATATTTTATAATAGCAATAAGGCACTCCCAGGAGTTAGATTAACAGTGAGTTAATCACCCTCTAGGTGCAATATGGCACTTGGCTGCTTCTCGTGCCACATTACACCCCTAGTGGGTGATTAACAGACTGTTAATCTAACCCCTGGTCATGCCTTATTGCTTAAGTGAGTGGGGTATTTGGATGATAATTGGCCTAGGAGAGGAGAAGCCAATGTGGTGGCGCAGTGGTAGGGTACACAACTATGGTGCAGAAGGTCAGAGGTTCTAGTCTGGTGGGGAAGAGTAGGAGATTGGTAAGAAAGGGAGAGAGGAGGGGGTGAGAAATTAGGGGAGAAGCTAGAGGAGGTAGAGAGTATTCAAGGCTAAGGTGAAGTGAGAAAAGGGAGGGTTCAAGACTGACATCTACTGGTCATTAAAAATAACCAGCTTATGGAAAACTGGGGATTTAGTAACATGACCGAGAGGGGTTGGGTGACAGGTCACGTGACCTCAACCACCCTATAAACTAAAGGACAACCCAGGGTGGGTGGGGAAGTTGACGCTATGCGTCAACCGGGCTAACACCCTCCACAATCAGGATCGTCTCAGACGGAAAACAGCAGTGTCTTTTCCAGCTTGGGCTTTACCTTGATTCAGTCAGCTCCTTCAGTGCTGCCGATGTGAAATGAGGAGCGAGTGGGGGTGGGTGGGGGTTGCACCTTTGAGCCTGTGGGACAACAAAGGGGAACAAAGAATAAGTCTGGAGGGAGTTTAAACAAAAGAGTCGGGCAGGGTGGAAACTGAGCATGCACCAACCCGCAGAACAAGAGGAGCAGGACTACTAACCAAACAGGTAATTCATCAGTACAATTCAGATTAAGACGTGAAAATGTAAAAACAGCTTTTGTAAAGGCTCTTAAAGTACATGCAGGTATCCCTATCTAGCCCTGTAACAAGGCAGCTGTAAAAAAAAAAACTATCTGTGCACTCTGCCGATTAAAGAACATACAGCAATGCATGAGATTTGGCAGTAACGGCAGAGTGCATCTAGCATGCAGAAATTCATTTAAATTATGCTTCAACGGGTTAACACCCTCCATAATCAGGCTCGTCTCAGAGGGAAAACAGCAGTGTCTTTTCTGGCTAAGGCTTTATCTTGATTCAGTCAGCTTCTTCAGTGCTGTGCTTTGATGTGAAGTGAGGAGCGAGTTGGGGGGTGGTGGGGTTTGTACCTTTGAACCTTGATTCAGTCGGCTCCTTCAGTGCTGCGCTCCAGTGTGAAGTGAGGCGCGGGGGGGTTGCACCTTTGAGCCTTGATTCGGTCGGCTCCTTCAGTGCTGCGCTCCAGTGTGTGTTACTGTAAACATTTTCTCTGGACCCTCTGCTTAAACTAATTAATCAGTGTGACGATATTAAACGGATTCAGGTAGCTCCTGATATCCGGGTGTAACCCCCCTGCAAATGGGGGTTCCCAAAAGACTTCCAGGAGCTTGCTTGAATGCTCCAAGCCTGAATGGTGTTTGGCGTTTAAGCCATTTATCAGTGAGTGTTTTTAGAACCTCTGGTACTGTCTCTTTAAGAGCTGTCTGCTTGCAGACATAATTAGTTTGTATGGGGGACTGTGTGTTTCTTTGAGTGAGTACCACTCAAGCTGCTGCCAATTCACTTCATTTTGCAGTCACTAGGAGTGCAAAGGAACCTATCTGAAAGATGTAACTGTTTGCCAGAAATTATTTAGAGTGATAATGAAATTGCAGTTTGTCTAACCTGCTTTCTTTGCAGTCAGAACTGTGTCTGCTAGTTCCCCATTCTAGTTTTGAACTGCTGAACTGGACCAATCAGTGTGGGGTAAGCTAGCTCTAAAATGGTGCCTTGGACGAATCAGAACTTGGACTCATAATCTGAGCCAGCCACAAGAGGATTGTATGGGCAGTGACTCTGGGAGATGTAGTTTAGACTTCGGCACCTTTTTGGACCAACAGCAGCAGTCTATTGTGGTGACAACCAATCCAGTCAAGAACTGGGAGGAACTCAAAGGAGTGCCCGGTTTGTCGGTTGGAGTTTGAGTTGAGCTTTGGCAGTGAAGAAGGAAGGAGCCCTGTGCTTTTTCAGTGTGCAGTTTTAGTCAAAAACGTGTATGGCCCAGAGTTCCGGTCTGCAGCTTGTGTAACTGCTTGTTAGGACTGAATCGCCCCGTGAAAAGAATCAAAGGATCTCTGAAGAGTAGAAACCAGGCTCACCCTGTAGAGACTGGAGAAATTATTGAATGCACTCGGTCTGTCAGGAACTGAATCTGCTGTGTGTTCTCCCGGGTATTGTGCAGTAATTGCGATCGGGATAGAGAAGCAGCCTGCCTGGTATAGTACTCTCTTTTTTTTACCATATAAATGTGTGAAGAGTCTCTTGGAGCTTAAGAGTAGCCCTGCTGATATTGAAGGACCCTATCTTATTTGGAGGTCGTGAGTACTAATTCAGGGTCGCTCCCTGTTGAATTGCCACATTAAATCCAATTGGAATTACTGTACTGCTGACTGTTTAATTTTCCTTTTCTGTGTGAGGCCCCTACCAGCTACACGTTTGGACTAGCCACTAGGCTTGGGTACCCAGGGACAGTAACTGATAGGGATAGGCCTGTGCACAGAGCCATAGGTAGATTATTAGAGTGATAAGCTAATTAACCTGATTTCCCCTGTCCTTGTTATACCCCCTAAATAAATCAGAGCTGCTTGTTTCAGCAAAGTTATACTGCCTGAGGTATTTGTCTATGTTAAAGTACTGTACTGTGATTGTTGCACTGTATCTCGTTTCACGGAGGTCCCAGTGCGGAACCAGTCCTGGGGTAAGTGTATACTGTGAAGGTAATTCTGATATATTGTGTGGGCCACTAGTGGGAAGAAAGGGGTTGCAGTGTCCCAGAGGGCTGTGACCAAGTTAGTTTAACTATTGCAAACCCTGACCTCTGGGTGGAGGCACCCGCCATTGGATCCAGGCCCCTCAACCTGTTAGTGGCAAATCAGGCAGGGGTAGTAGCCCCTGGGAAGCGCCATCTAGGGGTTACATCTTGGAGGCACCGCTGGGATTGTGTGTCCTCTAGTGGCCATATTTACTTAACCACTGTTAAGAAAAAATGGGTACCCGACAGAAGTGGCTGTGCACCGGCTGGTGGGTGGTGTACTGGGGAGGAGATCGACCCCAAAATGCTATGCTTATCCTGGACATCCCCTGGGTATCAACACGGACACTGTGCAGGAGTACTTTCCAAGGTGGAAGGTTTACAAAACCCTGTGGTGGTGGGTCGGCATGCAAATCTGCTCACCCACACTTTCCTGGCCCTAGTAGAGTTTAAGGATCCATAGATAGCTCCAAAGTGCCACAGACCATTACCCCAGGAGCCCTCACTGCTTGGAGAGTGATAACTAAGGACAGTAAAGACCCGGGGGGGAATCAGCACCCACCACTATCTGAAACTTTTGAGGAGAAATTTGCTAAATGGTTGCTGGGAGAAGGGAAAACTGTGGAGGACTTGAAGAAACTATTCTTGCCACCTGGGGGTGTTCCTCCCCCAACACCCTCTCCTGCTCCAGTGCCCGTAATGGTGGCTGAACCAATGCAGACTCCTATTTCTGCACCTGCCATTAGTCACGACTCTTACGAAGGTTGAGGATCTTCTCTGGCACCCTCCCACCCCAAGGGAGGATGACTGGGAGACCTGGATAGACTATGTTGCCCCACAAGTGCTAGAATGGCAATGCTCGGAAGGCGGCGAAGAGGGTTAGTGAGAGCCTCCGAGTCCTGCCCTGGCTACCATCCGTGGCTAACGGGCCAGTAACCCTGAAGCAACTGCACGGCCTATCTTGAGGCCTTGGAGAATGTATGGGAGCCCAGATTCTGATGAGGACCTATGGTGAGAGTAAGAAATGCACAACAGTACCAAGGGAGTTGTTGTCTGCGTATGTCTCTCAGCTGGAAAAATTGTTGCAAGAATGCCTCAGAAAGGGTAGTTTGCCAGCGATTGAACTGGACCGAACCAGACTGGACAGAATCCTTAAGTCTGCCCCCTTCTCAGAACTGCTGTTGCTTCAGTTCGCCTGGCAAATCGACTGGAATCCCCACCCTCCTATGATGAGTTAATGAGAGAAATTCGAGGAGTTGAGAAAAGGCGACCTCGGGAGGGACCTGCACCAACAGCTGTGGCTACGACCCGAGTGACTGAGGGTGACCCATCAAGTGAAGTTCAGGGGCAGAGGTTGACAGTCAATGAGTGCTCTGACAAGGAAAAGATATGCCACAATGGGGCGAACTGTTGAGAGACCGAGAATTCAAAACAGTCCCTTTATGAAGGCCACGCCTGCAAGTATGGGCCCTGACCTATATCCGACTGCATCTGCTATGGGGGTGGGGTACCCACCATGTATCTCCTGCTGATAACAGCTCCAAACTCAATTCCTTGACCATGGAAGTGGAGAAACTGACGAGATGTCTCCAAATGCTTATCACGCGCAGACAGAGATGGCACCCAGGTTTCCAGTTAGTAATACCCCACCCTGGCTCCCAGTGTCGCGCCTCCGGCCAGCTCAAACTCCAGAAAGTATGTTTTGCTATAATTGTGGGAAAGATGGGCACATGAAAGGGAATGCCAGTCCCAAAAGACACTGACAAAGTTGCATATAGGCTACAAGGAGAGCTTGGAGAACAAATCAGTGGTTAAGAGGTGCACGACATGATCCAGTGAGGGCACCAAAATGCTAACTCACGTCCTTTGTGGCAAGGTCAGTTGCCCAGGCCCCACCACCGCCTCTCTCCAGACTGGTCCAGAATAGTGGGTCCTCCATGGAGACCACTGTAAAGGTGAATGGAGTGTCTACAAGAGCTGTATTAGACAGTGGCTCCCAAGTGACAATTATGTTCCAAGATTGGTATCAGAAGCATTTGTCAGACGTACCTTACAACCATTAGAAGGACTGCATGTATGGGGTTAAGTGAGAAGGCCTACCCTATTCGGGTATATCCGAATTTGGCTGTCTTCCCCACCTCCGTGGCTGGAGTGGCCGAACAAGTAGAGACCCTAGCCTTAGTGTCCCCTACTGGACTGTATGATGGTATCCTTTGTTGATTGGAACAAATGCTCATATGTTCGAAGGCTGGCACAGTTGTGTTATGAAAAACAGGGGTCAAAGACTAGTAGAGCTTTAAGAGTTCCGGCTTTAATTAAGAAGACCTATGAGGCACAGAGAGATGCTGAAAAAATAGAACCAGAGGAACCGGTCGGAATTGTATGGAAGAAGGATCCTGAGTCTCTGATGCTGGCACCAAATGCCCAGTGTACCTTACAGGGAGAGGTCCGTATCAGAAAGGATGTTAAGAATAAAATATTAATGTTGGATGCACCAGGCGATGGAAAATTGCCAGAGGACTGCTGGTCAAGCCTAGTATTTTGCCGCTAGAGCCCATGCTTATGCCAGAAGGGTAATGGTCCAAGTTCATAATGTGTCTGAAAGAGACATTCGAGTAAATAGAGGTTGCATCCTGGCTAATGTGCATTGTGCAGACACTGCAGTGCTACCCAGCAGCAAGAGTTCAAGGAAGAATGACAGAGTAACGCCTGACTTGTTTGATTTGGCGACTCCCGCTGCCAGCTGAATGGAAAGTGAGGATCAGTGAGAAGCTTGCCCAGAGAGACCAGGTGTTTTCTTTAAAGGAATGGGATGTAGGATCGTGCAGGAGCTGAGCACAATATCCGCTGCATGACGAAAGACCATTTCGTGAGAGGTCTCGACGCCTGGCACCTGCTGACATAGATGATGTGAGACGGCATCTGCAAGAGATGTTAGCTGCTGGTGTAATACAAGAATCCAGAAGCCCTTATGCTTCCCCATTGTGGTAGTGAGGAAAAGAATGGAACAGTAAGGATGTGTGTGGATTATCGCACCTTAAACGCGGACTATCCTGATCAGTACACAATGCCCGCATTCAGGATGCTTTGGACTGCCTAAGCGGGAGCAGAGTGGTTCTCTGTCTGGATCTCACGATGGGTACTACCAGATCGATGGCCCCAGAGGACCGTGAAAAGACAGCCTTTATCTGTCCGCTAGCTTCTATGAATTCATGAGGATGCCTCAAGGGATTTCAGGTGCCCCAGCCACTTTTCAGCGATTGATGGGGCGTGCAGTGGGGACATGAACTTACTAGAGTGCCTGGTATACCTAGATGATGTTATTGTGTTTGGCAGCTCACTGGAGAACATGAGAGCAGATTATTTAAGGTATTGGACCGACTGGAGGACTTTGGCCTTAAACTGTCCATTGATAAGTGCCAATTCTTTCAAACATCAGTAAAGTATGTGGGACACATAGTATCCACCGAGGAATAGAGACCGACCCAAGTAAAGTTGAGGCCTTGCCCACCTGGCCACAGCCAAAATCTAAAGAACTGCAAGATTCCTGGGATTCTGTGGTTATTATCGACTTCATCAAGGACTATTCAAGAGTGATCTGCCCTTTACTTAACCTTACTCAAGGGTATCCCCAACCCACAAAAATACCAAAAGTCAGCGTCCTCAAGACTGAAAGAGTGTATTTTCATCCAGTGAAGTATTTGGAGCCGCTGGACTCCTGATTGTGAGACTGCTTTTCATGAGATCATATATCAACTTACCCATGCTCCAGTGCTGGCCTATGCCGATCCAAGAAAACCTTACGTCCTGCACACTGATGCTAGCTTGCAAGGGTTGGGGGCTGTGTTGTACCAAGAGCACGAGAATGGCCTGAGACCAGTGGCCTTTGCCAGTAGAAGCCTGACCCCATCCGAAAAGAACTATCCTGTACATAAGTTAGAGTTCCTAGCTTTGAAGTGGGCTATTTGACCAATTCCATGAGTACTTGTATGGGGCTAAAATACTAGTAAAAACTGACAATAATCCTTTGACCTATGTGCAGACCTCAGCTAAGTTGGATGCCACTGGCCATAGGTGGCTTTCTGCATTATCTACATATGACTATGCTCTCGAATACCGAGGCAGGTCTGAACCACATAGATGCTGATGCTCTCCCGAGGCCTGTTCCCCAGAATGATTGGGTCCGATTGGCAGAACCTGACATTGGGCACTCTGCCGGAAGTTTGACAGGAGGAACAAATGTCCACGGACGCAGTGGACTGCATGGTGGATTGCTTGGGACCCTCTGAGAATTGCATACCTGCTGCTTATTGCCACTTTTCTGCAATAGACATTGGTGCACTGCCTCAGCTGGACAATGACAGTATTCGGCGGGCTCAATCCCGCGATCCCATGATCAAAGCAGCTTTAGAAGCCCTCTATGCAGGAAAAGATGTGTCCAAATTACGCTCCACTGATTTGAGAACTGCACTGTTATACAAAGAAGGTCCTAAGTTGAAACTGATCAATAAACTGTTATACAGAGAAACAGTAGACAGAGGGGGGACAAGTAGACAAACAACAACTAGTGCTGCCCACTGCCTTTCGAGACTCAGTACTGAGGTCCTTGCACAACCACATGGGGCACCTTGGTATAGACAGAACACTTGACTTGGTGAGATCCAGATTCTATTGGCCTAAGATGGGGGCTGATGTGGAGCAACACATTGAACTTGTAGTCGCTGCTTACAGAGGAAAGCTTTGCCCCAGAGGGCTGCCCCTTGTTAACATCACCACCAGTGCACCCATGGAGCTGGTCTGTATTGATTTTCTGAGTTTGGAGTCAGATCAAAGAAATATCAGTAATGTGCTGGTGGTCACTGACCATTTCACGAGATATGCCCAAGCTTTCCCCACCAAAGACCAGAAAGCATCCACTGTGGCCAAAGTACTTGTAGAAAACTTTTTTGTTCACTTGGGGCTCCACAAAGAATCCATTCTGATCAAGGGAGAGACTTTGAGAGTCGTCTGATCAAAGAGATGCTTTCTCTGTGGGGAGTGCGAAAGTCCAGAACCACTCCTTACCACCCCCAGGGGGACCCACAGCCTGAACGTTTCAACCGCACTTTGCTAGATATGCTAGGCACCCTGCACCCAAAGGACAAGCCTAGATGGAGCAACAAATTAGCACCCTGGTACATGCTTATAACTGCACCAAAGTGATGCCACTGGATTCTCCCCTACCGCCTGATGTTTGGAAGAAAGCTCGACTACCAGTAGATGTGTGTTTTGGGGTCTCTCCTGATGGGGTTCAAGCTGACAACTATTTACAGTATGTGCAAAGTTAAAGGCCCAGCTAACTCATGCGTACTAACTGGCTCAAACCATGGCTGCCAAAGAAATCTGGCCAACAAAGAAAGGTATGATAAAAGGTGAAAGCACAGGAACTCCAGGAGGGAGATCGGGTATTGCTAAGAAATCTGGGACTGCATGGCAAGCACAAGATTGCTGACAGATGGCACCATCTCCCTCACATTGTAGTGGGCAAACTAGATGATCTGCCAGTGTACAAAGTAAGGCCTGAGAATAATTCAAAAGATGTAAAAACAATGCATAGAAATCATTTACTGCCCATTGGACAAATCTTAATTGAGTCTGAGCCCCAGAAGATGCCCCTCTGGACCAGTGACTAGAGCTGCTGCTAAGAAAGATCAAGAAAGTCTGCACCTACAGAAGCAAAGTTAAAGTGTTCCCCTCCACAAGTCCCAGTTGAGCATGACTGTCAGTCCATATCGGAAGAAAGTGAGAGTGACTTTGAATACTATCCTTCTTACGAACTGAGTCAGTTGTTTGGGCAATCCCTAGTCAATACTGGAGATGAAGCTGGGCCTTCTAGACTGTCCAAGCCCCCAGCTCATTCCCTGGAGCCGATGCTCCCAGAAAGTGAAGTGCAAAGCATCAGATCAGATGAAATGGAATCATTGTGCATGGTTGAACTGTTTGAGCTTTCAGGGAGGAAAATGATGGAGGGGTCAGACTGGTGATACACCAGAACAAGAAGAGTATTTTGAGTGCCCTGACAGTCCACTGCCAGTGTCCGAAACTCTCCTTGCGAGCCAAATGTTGTGGACTCAGAAACTGTAACTCCTGGAGCTGAAAGTGCCCCAAGTTCTACCCTCTACCCCATGGAGACTCCCTGACAAGTGAGGACAATGCTGAAAATGAGGCTCAGAGTGCAGAGACTGTAACAGTTCCCCTAGAAAGACTGGTCGAGCTGTAAAGCCTGTGGTGCACCTCAGTTATGATTCCCTTGGGAGGCCTGTGGATTTGCCTCTCAATGTTGTCCATAAAGGAGTGTGTGTGCCCCGAGCTCATTGCCCAAACTGAGCGTCAGTGCTAACTCAAGTTACTTGTGTTGCCCTCTAAGTATGGTGCCTTGTCCCGTCCAGCCCCAAGGTAACTGATAGGGAAGGGCCCCTCTCTTCAGGTTTCATGTACAAGAGGTAATAACTTGAGTTATGGTACAGTGTGTATGTAATACTGTGTAAAGAGGACGACTGCAATATTTCAGAAATGTGTTCTTGGTAAAATGATATATTGACTGATGATTACACGTGAGCCTAATGCAAATGTATATGGTTGCAGTTGAAACTTATAGGTACTTGCTTGGCGCGGACGCTCAAGCTTTCCCAGGCCAGGAAGGGTGTAACCCCCCTGCAAATGGGGGTTCCCAAAAGACTTCCAGGAGCTTGCTTGAATGCTCCAAGCCTGAATGGTGTTTGCCGTTTAAGCCATTTATCAGTGAGTGTTTTTAGAACCTCTGGTACTGTCTCTTTAAGAGCTGTCTGCTTGCAGACATAATTAGTTTGTATGGGGGACTGTGTGTTTCTTTGATTGAGTACCACTCAAGCTGCTGCCAATTCACTTCATTTTTGCAGTCACTAGGAGTGCAAAGGGAACCTATCTGAAAGATGTAACTGTTTGCCAGAAATTATTTAGAGTGATAATGAAATTGCAGTTTGTCTAACCTGCTTTCTTTGCAGTCAGAACTGTGTCTGCTAGTTCCCCATTCTAGTTTTGAACTGCTGAACTGGACCAATCAGTGTGGGGTAAGCTAGCTCTAAAATGGTGCCTTGGACGAATCAGAACTTGGACTCATAATCTGAGCCAGCCACAAGAGGATTGTATGGGCAGTGACTCTGGGAGATGTAGTTTAGACTTGCACCTTTTGGACCAACAGCAGCAGTCTATTGTGAGTGACAACCAATCCAGTCAAGAACTGGGAGGAACTCAAAGGAAGTGCCCGTTTTGTCGGTTGGAGTTTGAGTTGAGCTTTGGCAGTGAAGAAGGAAGGAGCCCTGTGCTTTTTCAGTGTGCAGTTTTAGTCAAAAACGTGTGTAAGGCCCAGAGTTCCGGTCTGCAGCTTGTGTAACTGCTTGTTAGGACTGAATCCGTCCTGTAGAAAAGAATCAAAGGATCTCTGAAGAGTAGAAACCAGGCTCACCCTGTAGAAGACTGGAGAAATTATTGAATTGCACTCGGTCTGTCAGGAACTGAATCTGCTGTGTGTTCTCCCGGGTATTGTGCAGTAATTGCGATCGGGATAGAGAAGCAGCCTGCCTGGTATAGTACTCTCTTTTTTTTA
This sequence comes from Neoceratodus forsteri, assembly GCA_016271365.2. NCBI lineage: Eukaryota > Metazoa > Chordata > Ceratodontiformes > Ceratodontidae > Neoceratodus > Neoceratodus forsteri. Next base: position 877,226,257 of record CM028130.1, read on the forward strand.
CCATATAAATGTGTGAAGAGTCTCTTGGAGCTTAAGAGTAGCCCTGCTGATATTGAAGGACCCTATCTTATTTGGAGGTCGTGAGTACTAATTCAGGGTCGCTCCTGTTGAATTGCCATTAAATCCAATTGGAATTACTGTACTGCTGACTGTTTAATTTTCCTTTTCTCTGTGTGAAAGGGCCCCTACCAGCTGCCACGGTTTGGACTAGCCACTAGGGCTTGGGTACCCAGGGACAGTAACTGATAGGGATAGGCCTGTGCACAGAGCCATAGGTAGATTATTAGAGTGATAAGCTAATTAACCTGATTTCCCCTGTCCTTGTTATATCCCCTAAACAAATCAGAGCTGCTTGTTTCAGCAAAGTTATACTGCCTGAGGTATTTGTTTATGTTAAAGTACTGTACTGTGATTGTTGCACTGTATCTCGTTTCACAGGAGGTCCCAGTGCCGGAACCAGTCCTGGGGTAAGTGTATACTGTGAAGGTAATTCTGATATATTGTGTGGGCCACTAGTGGGAAGAAAGGGGGTTGCAGTGTCCCAGAGGGCTGTGACTAAGTTAGTTTAACTATTGCAAACCCTGACCTCTGGGTGGAGGCACCCGCCATTGGATCCAGGCCCCTCAACCTGTTAGTGGCAAATCAGGCAGGGGTAGTAGCCCCTGGGATAGCGCCATCTAGGGGTTACACGAGAAGTAAAGACATTAGCTTACACTGATGACCTGTGTATCCTTGTACAAGATTTAGATTCTGGAAGGTATGTACAAGAGGTGTTAGGGTGTTTTTAGAAATAGCAGGTGCTAGAATAAAGTATAACAAATGCTCAGGAATGCCTGTAGGACATAGAAACATAGAAACATAGATTTTGATGGCAGATAAGGACCGCTTGGCCCACCCAGTCTGCCCATTTCCCTACCTAATGGGTAAGCTGTAGATCCTAGTTAACCAGCAGCCTACTTCTTCCTGCCCCAACCCCCTAGAATTGCCTTATGACTGTCCCATGCATGCTTCAATTCCACCACTGTTTTTGACTCCACAACCTCCTCCGGAAGGCCGTTCCATGCATCCACAACCCTCTCTGTGAAAAAATACTTCCTTAAATTACCTCTGAGCCACTGACACTGGACACTGAATAAGTGATGCTGCTGTGCCAATTATTGCAGGGATCCAAGTCAGAGGGGAACCAGCTAAAACTGGTTACACTGCATTAGTAAAGCAGAAAGAAAATTGGCTAACTGGAAAAACAGAATCCTTTCAAAACAGAGTTTTTTTTTAAGTCGGACTTTATTATTACCATACCTGTTGTATGTAAGTGTAGTCTATCCTCCTCTGGTGGACCTGGATGTTCAGTTATGCAGCCTTTTTTTCCCCTGCCATTAAGGGGAAGTAGATTGGACCCCATTAAACGGAATAGTACATGTAGGGGAGTAAATGAAGGCAGAGTCAGTATGGTAAACCCTGTGGTTTTCTTTGTCACAATGTTTATATATTATAATGTGTTGCCCATTTGGGCAGACACAGGGGAACGTTGTGCCCTAATGGTGATGGACCATGGTTCCAGGAATAGCAAAAGGGACAGTGGGTATGCCAGGTGAAAACTTTGTTTCATGTAATCCCACAATACCTACAGGTTATAATGCAGAACTTTTAAATATGGAAATTGACACTGAACACTGTTATGTCACAGTCTAGATGACAGATTAATAACTTGATCATTAATACCTGTTATTCCCAGGCAGTATGTTTTAAAATGTGCCCATTTGGCAGGGAAACAGGTAGTAAGTCAGCTTTAAATAAGATAATTCCGTATCAGATGTGGGACATTACCTGGTTAGGGGTGCATGGTAAAAAAGCAGTTAAGGACTCCCTAAAACATGAAAGAATTGAAGAAAGGTACTGCCTAAAAGAAGGATGTGAAGGCATCAGATCACCTTTTGCTGGAATGCCCCTTTGCTAAGTCATTGTGGGAACAGCTGAGCCATGTTTGGAAGTGCCCACTATTTTTGCACAGTGGATTATTATGCAGTTGTCTTAGGGCTGTATCATGCAGGATGGTTTAGGTATAGTAAGTCCACGCAACAGCTCTGCTTTGCTTGTTGCAGGTATTATCTGTGGCAGGCCAGATGTGCCTTGGAGATTTAGAAAAAATATTTAGATGCAAACTTGGTGCATTGATGTTATAAGGATGAACAAGGAAACTACCCCAGGCAGTATGGACTGCACTGTGGAAACATACCTTTGATTTGCCATGTTTTTATTAATTGTGGGAATTTGTATTCCCCTACACTTTTGAAAAGTGCCATGGGATCTTTAACGTCCACCTGAACAATCACCACAACAGGCAGATGGCACCTCAAGAGTACAGCATCCTCCCCATGCTGCAGTACAGTGTCAGTACTGGGTCTTACCCCAAGTTCCTGGTGGGGGGCTAGAACCCACACCCTTCTGATCTTCCATTCTTAGAGGCAAGTGTGGAACCTGCTGAACCACTGACACTAACATGTACTTCATGCTGTTGAATATTCCACAGCTACAGCCCAGACATACAAGTACCTGCACAGGATAAATGGAGTGGACGCCAAGGAACTATTCTTCTTCAGTTCATACACAGGAACAAGAAGGAATTCACTTAAGTTGATGGGGGGTGAGATTCAAAAAGGACAACCATAAGCACTTCATAGAAAAGTTGGAGGGCAAGGGGAGTAGGCTACCAGAGAAAATGGTACAGGCCAAATTAATCAGTAGGTGCAAGAAGAGATGGTATTGGCATGTGGGTTTAGTTAGAAAAATGGGAGACAGTCTATAGGGTGGGCAGACAGAATGGGCTAAGGGATGTTTTCGGCCACCAACGTTTCTGCATATCTCAATAATGCAACTCTTGCATTTTCAAATGGCATTAACCTTTAAACGGGAATGCCGGGAGAATGGCAGCTTTAATCATGATGTCACTGAAGGACCTCTTGCTGCTGGGGACATAAAAGTGGTACAGTATAAGGTGTGTCTGAGATCGGGGAAATTGCAGCACTGATCCCAGCTGACACTGCTGGTACTGTTCTCCTACTGCAGAATATGTATAGGTTTTGTCGTTTTTTTCTGTGTGGTTATAATATGGCAGCAGAGGCCGGCCCAGTGGCACTGAGAGCTGAGGCACTGAACACCTTACCTTGCGCTTTGCCAGTGTCCCGGGTTCGGGAACAGCCTCGGTCGTCGGGTGCCAGCACGGGGGTGGGGTGGGAGCAGGATCGAGTGTTGGCCTCCTCTCCCAGGACTCCGGGGTGGGTCTCCGGTCCGTAGTCTCACCACCACCGGATGGAGGTCTGGTGGCAGGTGCAGGTGACAACGGAGCGACAAGTAGGGTGGGGCGTCCCATAGGGTGTGACGTGTGTGTGCCTCCACACGGGAGTGTCACATTGGGGTCGTGTGGGCTCAGGCACTGGGGAGAAAAAAAAAGTAAAAATTACCTACGGGGAAAAAAAAAGAATATGGCAGCATGCTATAAACCCTACCCTCATTACCTTTTAGCACAGTAATGGCTCTTTTCTCTGTTGTGTGTTCCAGTAGAAACCATGGGAGCAGCTTTGAAATAAAATCAAAAGGGGAAGTAGGTCTGATCGCTACAAAAATAGAATGTATTCCCTTTGTTGCATTGAGGCTCCAGAGAAAACGTTTGTCCTGGTCTGATGGCACTGGGGAAGCACAGTGCACTTCCATGGAAGGCCAGGGTTCTCAGTGGTTGCCAGTTCCTATCACTGGCAGAGATGTCTCGGATATGCTGCAGGAAGGTGCAGGTCATCCCAGTGAAATAGTGCCTCTTGCAGCAGGTTTCAGGGGAGGCATTGTGGTCCTGGGTGACCCTGGCACATCTCCTGCCCACCATCTTTACAGCCCGGGAAGTGGGACAGGTATAATAGGAGGTTAGTAAACTGGGACTGGTCAGACTACATGTACATGACACATGCAGCCCTGCCCACATTTGAAGGACTGATTTGTTTCTCTCACACCCACCCCACCCCCGCCACTCCTGCACTGGATCCATGTGAAACGCTGTGGAGAAAAGCCACAGAAGCATCCGGGGAGCAGTGTCTGGGCTGCACTCCCAGAGGAGACATGGTAGTGTTGACACAGTTTAAAAAAATGTGTTTAATTTTTGTTTACATTAGAATTGAATTCCAACTGATGTATCATAAATGTGCTGTTGACCTCCTGACTGCCTCTGAATACCTATCTTGGTTACTATGGAGATGTGACTATGAAAAGCAGTGACTCAGGGGTTGGTTAGATGTTTTTTCCCCAAAGGGCTGTCTCTAGAACCATGAGCTAATGGGAAGAAATGATGCTGCTGCTTGTAACAGCGCTGCTTGAATTCACTGGTCCCAGAATAAAAGATAAGAAAATATTTTACCTGTGCGGGAGAGCATAACTCTGAGGTAAGCCAAACAAAAAGTAACATAAACATCACATTTGAATGCACTGCTGCTTTCAACCATAATCCAGTTAACCCTTCACTGATCTTCCCTCCCATTATTGCAGCAGAGCAGTGCAAGGAAGTTGCAGCCTTCTGTTTGTGGCACTACTGTTATGTCCGTGGCAAAGTATTGTGACGTCACATGAAACTAGTGGGCAAGATTATGGAAGCACTCCTTAAGGAAAGGATAGTGCAACACCTGGAATTCATAGGAGCACAGTATCCAAGACGGCATGGGTTTACAAAAGGAAGGTCCTGTCAAACTAATCTCATAGATTTCTTTGACTGGGTAACCAGAGTGGTGGACCAAGGGGGAGCAGTTGATGTTGCCTATCTTGACTTCAGCAAGGCTTTCGATACTGTTCCACATAGAAGATTGATTAATAAGCTGGATAAGCTCAGGGTGGGTCAGAAGTTGGTCAACTGAGTGGCAAACTGGTTGACGGGCAGAAAACAGAGTGGTGGTAAACAGTATACAGTCAGAAGAGATGCATGTCACAAGTGGGGTACCTCAGGGATCAGTCCTGAGTCCAGTCCTCTTCAATATCTTCATCAGTGACATTGCAGATGGACTAGAGGGTAAGGCTTGTCTGTTTGCAGATGACACCAAGATCTGCAACAGAGTAGATGATCCAGATGGGGAGGGCAGAATTAGAAGAGATCTAGATAAACTAGAAAAATGGTCAGAAGAGTGGCAACTGGGGTTTAATGCAAAGAAGTGCATGATCATACACATAGGGAAGAGAAACCCTGAAACCACCTATAGGCTAGGAGGGGAGTTGCTGGCAGTCACAAGGGAAGAAAGAGACTTGGGCGTCATCATCACCAATGACCTGAAACCATCCAAGCAGACCACTAAAGCAGTAGGCAAGGCTAGAGGGATGTTGGGGTGTATTAGTAGGGGTATCACAAATCGTAAGAGGGAGGTAACAATCCCTCTTTACAAGACACTGGTTAGGCCCCATCTGGAGTACTGTGTGCAGTACTGGAGCCCACACCTTCACAAGGACATTAACCAAATTGAGGCAGTCCAGAGAAGGGCAACCAAAATGGTGGAGGGGTTGCATCAGAAAACATATGAGGACAGATTAACGGAGCTCAATATGTATACCCTAGAACAAAGGAGGGAGAGAGGTGATATGATCGAAACATTCAGACACCTTGAGGGCATTAACAAGGTGAAAGAGTTTAACATGTTTCAATATAAGAAAAATAGCAGAAAAGGAGGACACACCATGAGATTAGAGGGAGGCTGATTAAGGGGTAATGTGAGGAAGTTCTTTTTCGCAGAAAAGGTGGTGGATGCATGGAACGGCCTACCTCAAGAAGAGGTGGATATGAATACAATGCAGGGATTCAAACAGGCATGGGATAGGCATAAGGGAACAATACAGATGAGTATGAATAGATAGGCCATTGACAGAGCAAAGGCCGATGGCACATTCATAAGGTAGAAAAAGAAATGGGCAGACTGGATGGGCCTTGTGGTCCTTATATGCCGTCAACTTCTATGTTTCTATGTAACTAATTGTGATGTCACTTGGTATTCCCGCTGGTTGAAATAAAAAAGGCAACCTGTTTTTATTTTAAAAGTTTAATTTTAGTTAGAGTCTCTCTTGAAGTAATCTGTTTTTTAATCCAGCTGTTAAGAAAGTTGCCGTTATGACTGTGTGTTGTAGACTGCCATTACTGGACTGATTTTGCCAGCTTGTTTATAATAACTCACTTAATCATGGGAGGTAACCAGTGGCCATGCTGGTACTCCCCTGCTGGGGTTTTAAGGGATTGCCCAGAGCTGCCTCATGCCACCCATGTCTGCTATCATGTCAGTATCTCAGTGCGAAGTATCTCAACTCCCATGTGTACTACAGCACTCCCCCGTATTTACCCGGACAACAACATCTCTTTTCCAGTGGGGTCCTGTTTTTACTCATTTCCACAGAGGGTGGAATACAGCATTGAGAGGTGTAGACGTCTATTCACAAATTGATCCACGCTTGTGGAATGGTACCTCCAGACACTGGGATGCACAGAAATTCTGATCACTGCCCGTCCCTCTGCACCTGATTCCAGGGTGTGCATGCTGCTATGCACCTGGCTGGGTGTCGTCGAGGCATAGGTCAGGAAGCACAGGCAAACCAGGAGAAATAATAGAATTCACAAGTAGTGTTTTACAAATAACAATCACAATAAAATAAAAAGTAAAATTGTGCAGTATAGCTCTTGATATAGGCAGTTTAACAAACAGAAGTGCTTCATCGGTCAGTCTGTTTAAAACCTCCAGCTTTGTCTATCTCTAAACAAAACACTGCTCTTTTTTCATAAAATGTTTTTGCCTTTCAGTTAAATTCTGCATCCTCTTTGTGTAAATTACATCACCTGTGTTTCACAAATTGTAGTAAGACTTTGTCAGTTTCATGCCGGCCCGGTGACACTGACGGTTGAGGTGCTGGATGCCACTGCCACACCTCGCGCCATGCTGACGACCCAGGGTCAGGAGCAACCTTGGGCATCAGAGGGTCAGCTGGGGGAGGAGGATTGAGCATCCCAGGTACTGCTCTCCTCCTCTAGGGAGGGAGGGATGGGACAACCATGGTTGCGCTGGCTCCTGTCGGTGGCTGGGGGTTGGTACAGGCTGCGGTTACCAAAGGGGTCGGCGCAAGCCAACGTTGGACGTGCAGTGTGCAGAAGTGCACACAGCAATATCATTGATGTCATTGAACGCCTGCGTCATGTGGGGGTACACCAAAACAAGGAAAACAGCCAATTCTCTGGTGCTCGTGATGGTCAGCCCCCGACGGCGCTGCACCGGATGCTTCCAGAGTGCTCCCTCTGAGCCTGACTCCCGGAAAGGTCTCCGCCATTGGGGTGAGCGATGTGGCTGAGATAGGGTGAAGAGGGCGAGGGGTGAGCTTGGGCATGGTGCCCGGTGTGGTGCCGCTGGGGCCAGTTGGAAAAAGGGGAACCATAGGACCACCACTGCCGAGGAGGTAAGGCAGGGCAAAAAATATGCAAAAAAAAAAATAGACGTTGTCAGTTTCTTTACTGTGAGCAGCCTGAAGAGTACATTAGTCTTCTTAATAGGTGCAGCCAATTAAGACATCCTGTCCCAGGACTGATTCCTGCTGATAACTCTGCAGGCAAGTTTGTGAAGGTCAAAATGCACCCTCAGGTTAACCCCTGTGTTCCAGATAATCCCAAATAGCTTTCCACATTCATTTAAACAGTATAACTGTATACATTTACAAACCATGGGATCTCAGTTTCACATAAAGATTCACATTTTTTTAACCACAGAGAAGCAAGGGGATAAAGAAAGACTATGAACAGTAAGTTACGGAAGGGAGAAAATAGGGAAATTATGGGACCTTTGGAATGGCCAATTCCTTGGTGCCACAAGGGAAATTTGATTGTGCAATAAGACAAGCAAGCAATGGACTTGTGACAGAACAGGAGAGGACAGAACAGATCCTTTCTTTTAACTCTCTCTGCATGACAAATGGCACAGGGTCTCACCCAAGCCTGTCACACTGGGTCAGAACTGGGCATGCCAGGCAGAGGCTACGCAGCGTGAGGTGCTGCCGCAGTGCCGACATGCCCCCCTTCGCCTGACTGCTGCACTTTCTCTGGGGTCCAGTCATCCGCAATTCCATCAACTCTCTGTGTAGGCTGGGAGGGATATATGGTCTGCTGGCGCTGACTGGTCACACTCAGTGGTTGCTGTCCCAATGGGAATATGGCAGTCTGCAGAGGACTGCCAGGGACTGCAATACCCTGTCCTCCTCCTCTCTGTGTGGAGCTGGGGATCCATTACAGTGCTGATCCTGGCATCCAGTTGGATGCCTGGCAGCCTGAGCAGAACCACCCTTTGTGCCACCCCTGTGCGGGACTCCGCACATTTGGGGCACAAGGGGAAAGGGCTATGGATTCTGGCTGTCACGGGCTGGCATTGACGTGCACAGAAGTGTGGCCGGGATATACTCAGCTTGAGCATATCCTGGCCTCCTTTGTGGATCGAGCCCTAAGTTACTAGCCCAGGGTCACGCAATGAATATTTGCCTTGACTGCACTGCCTCTCAAATTAGAGGAATCGGGTTTCAAATCCTGATCTCCTGATGTGCAGTTTGATGCCCTAGTTACTAGGCTGTGCTGGCTGCAACCATATGTCTTGTTCCTGTTCTCCTGGCATCTGACTCCTGTCCTCATTTGTAGATCCTGGCAACCACTAAGCTGCAGAGCCCAATGAACTCTTCTGTACACGCCTGTGCTACTTTGTATGAATGTTTTTGCAGACCTTTATCAATCACTTCTTTATTACGCTGTGTGATACGTAATGCTGCCTTAGCTTATTGTATAGAAGTCTTCTTTTATTATGATTTTGTTTTTCCCTTTGTACCCTCCCCTGACGGTACTAGAAATGAGCAGCTTCACAGGTCCTTAGATCTTCCTTGTAAAAACAATAAATAAATCAACTGTTGAAGGTACAGCCAGGACTAAGGGGTATGTGATTCATAGGAATGGGAAAACCACAAATGGTTCTGAGATTCTGAAAGGTTCTGATAGATCTTACTTTGAGGAAGACTCTTGCAGTAGGCCAACACCAGTAGGACTTAGCTGCCAGGCACCAGGACCACATGGGGCATCAGGACCACATGGAAAGCTTCTAGCTAGCAGTCTACCACAGGGGACCGCCCATCCCTGACAGCCTCTGATGCTGGCCTGTCCCATAAAGGCGGGTGGTCCCCCACACCCTCTTCGGTTCTTTCCCACCATCGACCCACGCACGTCAGACCATAGTGGACTCTGCAGCTTCAGTTGATTGCCATTACTCGTGCTTGCTGTGCTTTTTTATTTTCCTTTTCTTTCAGTAGTAAACATTGAATTTTTAGTGTTTTAGCCTTTAAGATTTAGTCTTCTCCACCAGCCACATCTTCCGACCACTCCACTAAGTGTGCCTGTGGCAAACAAATTCCTGAAAAAGATAGCCACTCTGTGTGCATTCTCTGTCTAGGCCCCAGCCACGACACCGAAGCCTGCCAGATCTGTCAGAAGTTTAACTAGGCCACTTGGAGACATTGTCTTAAGATTCTGGAGATCCATCTTATCAAGCAGAAGTTGGTTGCAATGGAAAAGGGGCTGCAGGCCAGGAGCTCTTCAGCCTCACCGGCACAGTCCTCTGGGCCTTCTTCTCTTAACAATCATGGGAGAAATTTGGCAGGAAGCATAAACATGGAGACAAACACCAGGACTGGGACCGGTCTGCTTCCTGCTTGCGGCTGCCACACAAACCTTTGACTGCCTCAGGGTCATCCTGGCTCTGTCTGCCCTGTCAGCCTTTTCTTCATCCAAGCTACTGGTGGCACAGCTGCTTGCCCTCATAGCTACTACCGGCAGCTGCTTTTTGGGGCAGGGGACTTCGTCTCCTGCCCTTCAGCCCCTGATGCTCAGGCCCTTTTCTTCCACAGGTTCTCAGCCAGGAGGCTTGGCCAGTGTTGGTGCCTCCGGCATTGATTCCTTGACCGGCACTCCCCCAGGCAGGGCGCAGCCCACATCGGTCTTCTCTGCGTGACTCGACATCAGTCCTTCCAGGCAGTGCCCGCAGCAGGCTACTGCCACCTCTTCTACACCGGTGTCACCGCTGCCTTTGCCTGGTTGGTCTCCTTCCCCCCAGGTTTCTGCTTCGCTGGCCCTCCCGGTGCCGGCTGATTCTTCTCCTGGATGCCCTTGGCTGATGCCCACTGGAACGCCGCTGACTCCGCTGCTGCCTCAGCCTTTGGGCTCGACACTGGCATTGCTGCTTCCGTGGCCTATGCCTGGGATGTCTCCGTGGCTGGCTACTGACCCACAACCGGCTCCAGTCCTGCAGCCGGCATCGGCTGGTCCTTTGCCAGGGTACCAGACACCAGCCCTGCCATTGTACCTGTATCTGATGCCGGCTATCCCTACCCACCAGTTTATAACTTTCCTCCCCCGGTGGATTACAATGCCCTGTTTTCCACGTGGTGGGCCTTCGTTCAGAGCAGACCCCAACTCCTCGGGGCCTGCCACTGGCGCCCCCTCAGCATCTGGACCTCCACCCCAGGAACAGGGCCGATCTGGCAGCCTCCGAATGTCAGAGTCCTCAGGCTTTCGACCCGACGTTGGTACTGGCTCTCGCCAGGTGGCGTGCCCGACACCTGAGAGTGATCAGGATATGCGGATGAATCGAATGGCTCGGAGTCTTCTTCTTCACCAGGGGCATCTATAGAGGGTGAGGAATTGTCCAGAGTGGTTCCTAAGTCCCCCCTTGACGATCCATCATTCACGGACGTCATGCGCCTCATCCAGTCCATCATGGTTTGGGAGACGGAGTACCAGAATCTCGAGAGGCACCACCTCGCTGCATAATTGAGGCAGCGGGATGCCCTTCCTGTGGTGGTGCCAACCCCTGGTTGATTCTATTGATGATGTCACCAGGGCAGCTTGGAATCACCCATCCTCTATTCCTTCTTTGCCTAAGAAGGCGGACAGGCTCTACCATGTCCCTGCAGGCAATCCCTTTCTGGGGGACCACCCTAAGGCTGATTCTGTGGTCATTAATGCAGTGCATGACCATGCTAAAAGACCCAAGTACCTTAGTGCCCTTCTCCTGGATAGGGAGTCCAGGCAGCTATACCAGTTGGGTAAATGCATTTTTGCATCCACCACAGTCTGAGTTGCCGTGCTGCTCATCTTGGTCCTGCATCCCAACATCTGTTGTACTTCTCTGTCATGTACCCATGCCTGTGGGGCGGGGTGCCATCTGCACGGCTGGCAGCCCCAGAGGAGGGGCCTTCAGTTTGTCACAGGTATTGGAACTGCAGTCTATGGCGAGGGCTTCTGCTTCACGATGTTGCACTTCTACCCATGCACTCCCTTTCTCCTGTCCTGTTAGGTCATCATGGGTTGGTAGCACGGCCAGGGACTCACAGCAGCTTCCATCAAACCCCTCTTATGCACCACCACCTTGATACAAGGGTCCGCTTGCAGCAACTAGGGAGACTTTGGTGCCAGGATCCTACTTCTACCTAAATCCAGTACTGGGTTTCTGGCACACCAGCATTTACCACAAGCCGGTGTTTGGCTCATCTTGCATCAATCTAACAGACCTCTGAATATCAAGCCCTGGGAGTGGTGGTGAGAGGGCCAAGTGCCCAGTGATTTCCAGGTTTAAAAAGTAAACTATGAATCTTGTGTGTGTTCGGGGAGTTGGGAGACAGGAAAAGGGCAGCACAGGAGGGTGCAGGGTGGGTATTTAGGCAGCCGGATGTGGTGACATTCTGGTGAAGGGAAGACTTATTAAGGAAACAGATAAGAAAAAGCGACTCAAACTGTTTTTTCTTGTCAGTCGGAGCCAAGCAGAGACCAGGAGCAGTTTTATTCACTAGTGGTAGTGGAATTCCATTCTGCACACAGCTGTATTTGCAATATGTTTGAGCCAACTAGTAGTTGTGGAATTCCACTAAGCAAACACCTGTATTAGCTGTGGGTTTGACACATCTAGTGGTACAGCAATTCCATCCCCCCTTCCACACACACACACGCACTCATGTGTCTGCCATGGGTTTGACCTGACTAGTGGTACTGGGATTCCTCTCCCCCACACATGTGTATTTTCCATGGGTTCTGTTCGCCTTGTGGAACTGGGATTTCATTCCCCCAGACACACACTGGCATGTATTTGCTGTGGGTTTGACCTGCCTGGTGGTAGTGGGATTCTAACCCCCACACACACAAATACACACACACACACACATGTGCATGTGCAGTCGAAGCTACTTAATCAGGATGCAGTTAATGGGGACATCCACTCTACTGGGACATCCAACCATTAACCATTTAAAAGGCAATGCATTTCCAAGGAGGCTCTGAATGCTTTAAAGGGATGGGTCTGTCAATTTGAAGGACACCTTGCCCATTTTCATGACACTTCCCACCTTTCTGCATCCTCTCTGCATTCAAGACATTATCCCCCCATCAGCCCCTCCCCACACACACAAGCATGAATTTCCCATGATTTTGATCCAATTAGTTGTACTGCAGTTTCATTCTACCCCACCCACACGCATGTATTTACTGTGGGTTTGCCACATTGACGGAGTACAACATAGGCTGTCCTACAAGTTCTGAGAGATGGGATACCTATCAGATACAACTCCAAGGGAAATAATCTACTTCTGAATTTTTTCCCGTCTTTACTCTCCTAACTGTTAGTAGACTCCCACTGACAAGTCCCCACATTTTTTATCTCTGTGTGTTCTTTGTAACTGATTTACTTGAAGTTGTCCTGAAAGCCATCAAGTAAGTAAAATTAATTACCTGAGTTGTTCAAATTCTCCAAATTCTGAAGGGTTGTGCAAGACCTTTTTATCAAAACAATTCCTAGTAGACTAAACTCAGGAGGAAAACAGACATTAACAATTTCACGTCTGTTCTTCATGTAGGTTTCACATCAACTCAGTGATAGTTTCAGTTTCTTTCCATCTCCTTTTATTCTCCTTTTATCACACAGATTACCCTCCCCTTATTTTCCTCTAGTACTCCTTGCGAGCAGTCTCTAGAGTTGCTTATAGGCCCCCGTTATTCAGAATTGCACCCAACAATGGCAAAAGTGGTTGCGCAGCGCAACTGAGTTGCACTGGTGCAACCCAGAGATATATTCAAAAGAGATGAGCAATGGCACATTTCCTCTGAATATATCAGGTAGTGTGCACTGCATAATATCATGCCCTGTCGCATCCCCCCCAGACAGGACTGAATACCAGGAATGGGAATTGCGCCAGCGCAACAGAGTTACGCTGTGCTCAAATTCCTGATATTCAGCCGGCAGTATGCAAATAGAGCCATAATGTATGCAAGACACAAATGGGGCCATTTGCATGTCATTATGGCCCCATTTGCATAAGTTGTATAGGGCTGGCCAGTGAAATACGCCTGGCGCCCTGCACAGCATGCGGTGCCACCACAGGTGGTGTTATGGCACCCCCCACCTGCCCCTTAGCGATCGCCGTGAAATACATGTGTCTGTATTCCCTGGTAGACTAGTGGTCCTCCCTCCTTCCCTGTAGCCCTGATTGCCGAGAAATAAATGATGCCATAGCCCCTGGTAGTCTGGTGGTACCCCCCTCCCTGCCCATAACCCGATCACTGAGAAATAAGTGTTTCTTTATTCCCGGCTGTTACACGAATACCCCTCCTCTCGTAGCCCTGATTACAGAGAAACAATGATGCTGTCCCTAGGTCTGCTAGTGGGCCCCCCTCGCCCTACCCGAGTCGTGACTCCAGTTCGGTTCAGTTCTGGTGTTCAGTGATCCCCATCTCCCGCCCGCAACTCGACAGCTGCCGACATCACCATAGTCAAACCTGGCGGTTCATAGCCTCTGCTCATTGAGACCTCGCCCACTCAGCCTTTCCCCCCCATCATCAGCAACAGCACCATTCCGCATAGCATCGCTGCCCGCCCACTGAATGACAGCATACAGAAGCTGCTGTAAGTCCATTGGTCACACTATGGACCAATGGGCTTGCAGTGCAAACTGTAATAGTACTTCTCAAATATGTGAATGAATGAATTTCATTCACATATTTGAGAATTTCTATTACAGTGTGCACTGCAAGCCCATTGGGCTAACAGCTGCTACTGTAAGCTGTCATTTGGTGGGCAGCCACGGTGGTATGCGGGTGGGTGTGCTGCTGCCCGCCGATGATGGGGGGGGAGCTGGGTGGGCAGGTGGTCCCGTATGGGTGGGGGGTGCCACTGAACCACCAGGGACATTTATACTGTGATGTTAATGGCGATTGGGGTTACGGGTGGGGTAGGGGGGACCACTAGACCACCAGGATGATTCGAACTGGGATTCCTGTGCGATTGGGTTACAGGCAGGGAGGTGGGTACCACTAGACTACCAGGGACTATGGAATCATTTATTTCAAAGCAATCAGGGTTACTGGGAGGGAGGGGGGACCACAAGACTACCAGGGAATAAAGAAACTCAAAGGATTGTAATTCCGATTATATTCAATAAATAAATAAATAAACACTTATTTCTCGACGATCGAGTTACGGGCAGGGAGAGGGGTACCACTAGATTACCAGGGACTATGGCATAATTTATTTCTCAGTGATCGGGCCTATGAGGTGGGCGAGGAGGACCACCGGACCACCAGGGACATATGTGGGTGCTTGTGCACGGTGTTGGGGGGGCGGGTTGCCACCCACGGCTGGCGGCTGCTGTGTTGTGCCTTGCAGTACAGCAGCTCGCCTGTGGGTGGCCATCATTTGAACCTTTTTTTTCAGGCTCAGCTTTGCGCATTGGTATGCGGCGCATCTCAGGGTTGTGCCACCATATGTGCCACACATCCTGGGCTGAATATCGGGATGTGCCGCATATGCATGGGCACGCCCCTTGGGGTTGCACCACATTCATTATCTGTTGGGATTTGCACTGCACAAGTCCCTCCTTTGAATACTGCCCCGAAGCGTATTTTTGGGGTTGCGCTGGTGCAACTCAGTTGCACCAGGTGCAACCCCTTTGAATATCTGGGTCGTAGTGTTTTTTTCTGATATGTTTGAGCCCCTTAGCTCTCCATTTCCCCTAGGCCCCAGGGACTGATCCATTTTTTTTTAACTTTAAATTTATTGTAGTTTCCAAAGTTTTAACAAAGATACAGGAAGAACCATTTGATGACATGAAAGAAACAATAGGGTGGAGGTGGGGTGGAGTCTGGTTGCTTAAGCTGACCTTGTGACTAAGGCCTATTATTTCAAATAATACTCAGGAGGAGTCCTGCTCAAAGGAACAAATTAACAAAAGTATAGGAGGGATGGAGGAAGACTCAGAACTTTGTAAAATCTATGACCAGTTTTTATTACTTTAGAACAAAACAGTTTAAATTGAGCCCCCTGCAGGACCATGAAACGTTGGCCGGTCCTGTAGGGGGCTCAGTTGAAACTGTTTTGTTCTAAAACAATAAAAGTTG
This sequence comes from Neoceratodus forsteri, assembly GCA_016271365.2. NCBI lineage: Eukaryota > Metazoa > Chordata > Ceratodontiformes > Ceratodontidae > Neoceratodus > Neoceratodus forsteri. The sequence goes on from CM028130.1 coordinate 877,241,720, forward strand.
ATGATAGATGTTAAGGAGTTGTGAGTCTTCCTCCACCGCTCCAATACTTATGAAATAAACAATGCAGTGTACCATAGTATGCAGGCAAACTGTAACCACATGCCATACAGTATGCTGCACTGAGAACTTTGTTTTGCTACCACCATTAACAGTGCTTCAGGTGGGGAGGGGAGAAGAACAAATTACTCATTGTAGTAATGTTGTTTCTACTCAGGGATCCCTCACTATGATTAACACAAGGATCATCATCCAGCCAGATGATGCCGAGGAGATAGAACTTTATGCTGATGATGGAACTCAGAATACAAGTTCAAACTCCACAGTGTGGTCACACACTCCATAACTTCCTAAAGTCAGATTAGGGAGCTGTGATAACGAAAACTAGCTAAGTGGCTACCAAAAATGTTTAAAATTTTAAATAGAATTTTGAAAAACATCAAATAAATTTTAAGACAGACATCCTGTGGAAGAAATATTAAAAAAAATATATAACTGTCCACAGTTTACCGTTGTCAGGGAACTGCAATAGTAATGCTCAAGCAACCTTAATGAAAAGAACAGATTCTTTTGTGAACCTATTTTCAGGTTTGGAAGTGGCGGCAGGGTCAGGGAGTGTAAATCAGAGTGGGGGATACCTGAGAAGAAACAACATTACTACTGTAAGTTTTTTTCTTCTAACACAAGGAATCCCTCATGAATGCTATACACAAGCAAACTCTTCAGCAGTACCTTTGGAGGCTGGGTCCAGAAACTACGTAGGAAAAATTATCTGCAAGACAGCAGTTCCAAAACTGGCATCCCTTCTGGACTGTATGTCCAGACAGTAGTGCTTTGTGAAGGTGTAAACTGTTTTCTAGGTAGCTGCTTTGGAAATGTTCAGTGTGGGGAAGGGGGGCCTTGTGGATGCCGCAGAGGCAGGAGCACCCCTTGTGGAATGTGCCTTTAGGCTTCTGGAGAGAATTTTCCTAACTTTTTCATAACAGAACTGTATGCTTGAGACTGTCCATCGAGAAATAATTCTCTTGGTTGCTGGTTTATCTTTGCCTACCTCACCATGAGTAACAAAAAGCTTAGTGACCTGGGCTTTGGCATCCTTTGTCTGGTCCAAGTAGCGGTCAAGTGCTCATTTCAGGTACAGGCAGTGTACGTTTTGCTCACCTGGACTGGAATTTTCAGGGTAGAGGACAGGAAAAGCAACTGACTGGTTCAGGTGGAATTCCGATACCACCTTAGGTAGGAACTTCCTATTGGTCGTAAGGACTACCTTATGCATGTTGAGGATTATGTAGTTTGGCCCTGTGCAGAGGGCTTTCAATTTGTTTACCTTCCTAGCAGATGTCATGACAATCCGAAAATGGTTTTCCTTGTGACGTATTTAAAATCATCAGTAGCCATATTGCCAATGTATGTATCATGTTACAAGCCTTACCTCTTGCTCTTCTCACTTAAATTGTTTCTTTGTTCCAGTGTCATGATTGTATCTATTTGACTTGTACTTGTACATGCCTGTAAATAGGGGAAAGGGGGAAATTGTTTAACCAGGAAAGGCACACTAAGCCAAAGCTTGTTTCCAAGTGCGACCTGGGAGCACAAGGAAGTTAAGTGACTTGCTCAGGGTCCCACAGTATGCAAGTGGGGGCTGTGGGATTCAAACCCAGGTCTCCAGGTTTGCAGCTCAGAGCCCTAAACCTCTGTGCTATACTGCCTATTTATATTTAATGTCTAGTGCACCCACCTCGTTATCAAAAACCAGATAAATAAAGTAAAGAAACCTCCATTAACTGGGCAAGGCAGATGTTCAGGTACCGTGTAGGGACTGAGTCCCTCACAGGTGGATATAGGGGGCTGAGGTCTTTAAAGAACTTTCTAAAAATAGGTTGAGAGGCCAGTGACTTTCCCTTGCCTGCTGATATGTAGGCTGATACTTCTGCTTGATGTACTTTTAGTGTTGATGATCTCAGGTCTAAGGACTGTAAGTGTACTATCAGGACTGTAGGCAGTTCTGCCTGCATTGGGATTATCTTCCTGGGGCACACCAGTATGAGAATCTGTTCCACTTAGAGGAGTATGCTTTCCTGGCTGTTGGTTTCCTGGAAACCTTAAGCACCCTCAAGACCTTCTCTGATAGCGTCAACACAGAAAACTCTAGCTCTTCAAGAACCATGCCCTCAGGTGTAATGTCCTGGGGTCTGGAAATGTTATCCTGCCTAGACTGAGTCAGAAGGTTGTATCTCAATGGCAAGCTGATTGGACTGTTGCTGAAAAGTGCCAGGAGCACTGAGTACCAGGCCTGCCTGGTACTCAATCTAGGGCTATTAGGATCATTGTTACTGGGACTCTTCTGAGCTTTAGGAGCACTCTGTGAGTGGGAATGGTGGGAAGTCCTACAGAAACCTCCCTGTCCAGTCCAGAGATAATGCTGGTGGCCTGTAACAAAACTTTGGGAACTGATTGTTCTTCTAAGAGGCAAACAGATCTATTTCTGGAATGTCCCATCTTCTGAAAACCATAGCCAAAACCTGCTGATTCAGGGTCCATTTGTGGTATCCCTGGCTGATCCTGCTTAGGGAGTCTGCCAGGATACTGTCCTTGCCTGGCAGGTTTACTACCTAGATCTTTGCATTGAGGGAGTAAGTCAGATCCCAGATCCTCATTGCCTTTGTGCACAGTCTTGAGGAGCATGTACCTCCCTGCTTGTTAATGCAATACATTGTTGTGCTGTTGTATGTTCAAATCTGGATAGACTCACTTTGCAGCTGGGAGGGAAAGGGTTGCATAGTCAGTATGACTACCCTGAGTTCCAGGAATTTCATACGCTTCTGGGTCTCCTATGTGCTTCAGATGCCACTTACTGTGTGGTCTTAGAGATGGGTGCCCCACCCTAGGAGTGAAGCATCTGTTGTGAGGCTACTTGCTGGGGATTGCTAGAGGAAAGGAATGCCGTCTCTGAGGTTTCTTTCATCCTTCCACCACTCTAGTGCCCATACTAATGCTTTTGTGACTGGCACTAGTTTGGAGAGAGGGGGTCCCATCTTTGAGACCATTGGTCTCATAAGTGGTACCGAATTACCCTCATCTAAAATCTGACCCATGGCCCGACTGCTGTGGAAGCGATGCAGTCATGTGGCCCAATAGCTGTAGAAAATTCCTTGTAGGCCTTGGCTGGCCTACTCTGAAGGATTTTGCTGATACAATCAAATGTGCTATCCTTCCCTGAAGGGGGAAGGTTTTTCCCTGCAGGATATCCAGTGCTGCACCTATGAAGTCCAGTACTTGAATAGTTCTTTGTAGGACATCCAAAGGTCTATCAGGAACCCCAGGCTTTCCAAGGTACTTTTTATCTTTTCGAAAGAGCACTTTGCCTCTTGTTCTGTTTTCCCAGTGACTAGCCAGTCGTTCAGGTAAGGAAAAAGCACCACACCTTTTCTTCTCAGATGTGCTGCCACTACAACCAAGCACTTTGTGAAGACCCTTGGTGCTGAGGTGAGGCCAAAAACGGTGGACCACAGATTGGTACTGGCAGTTTCTCAGTCTGAACCTGAAACATTTTCTGTGGGTGGGTCTGACTGGAATGTGAAAATAGGAATCCTTCAGATCCAGTGAGCCCAGCCAGTCCCCTGTTTGTTAGGATGGTATTACTGTACCCAGTGTGACCATCTTGAACCTTTGTTTTTTGAGATGCATGTTCAGATATTTTTTCTAAATTTATTTCTATTGCATTATCATAAAAAAAAATGTACAGCTCAGAGACAGAGGCAGGTACACAGTATGTTATGACTACACAAATATCAGACAGAATGTGTACCACACACTCCTATTCAGTAGTTCTGTTTGTTCAGATATCTTACGTCTAAAATGGGCCACTGCTCTCCATTTTTCTTGTGGGGTCAGGAAGTACAGGCCTTTGCCCCACTGTAAGGCAGGGACCTTTTCCTCTCTGTTTTTGCTTCTAGCAATTTGTTTGCAATCAATTCTAGTAGAATTATTTCTATGGGAGAATGGTCTTAAAGAGCTACTGATGCCAAAAAGAAAACTTTGCAAAACATAATAATTAGGTACAATTCAGCTTGCATTCCATATGTATTCTATATAGTTCACTTCCTTGTTATTTATTACTGAGTAAATTTGGATGAGTACATATTTGTCTCTTAGATTTCCCTTAGATTTATTCTGCCTCACTAGCTTACTCCCTACTTCAAGTCATAATGTCTGTTGTGACATCACAGTCTGTTGCCATGGGAGTAACTGATGTCACAAGCAGGGCATTATGACTTAAGGTAGGGAGAAAGCAACAGGAATAGATGAACTCTTCAGGAGCAAAGATCCTGTTTTCATGCAAATGACCTCAGTAATAATGGGGAGGAAGAATACAACACTAATTTGAAATACAAACTGAACTGTGTTTAAATGTTATGCTTTGTTAAAGTTCTCCTGAAGGTGTCAGATGCTCTTTAATGAAGCTGTCACAAACCCACTCAGCAGGTCAGGCCCTCTGCTCCCACAGTGCTAACCTACGAGCACAGTCTTGTGAACAGTTAACAGAACAGGGTAACCCTCCTGTCTGTTTTGTGGGTTCAAATCAAACTTTGGTCTCAAGTTCTGGAGGGAGTCAAACTGTGAACCTCTTGCTAACGTACCCAATGTACAGTACAGACTCAGATAATTCTGCTCTTTGGGGGGGGCCAGATATCTTTCACCTATGGGCACCTAACCAGGTGTACAAAATGAACCCTTAAAAACTCTATTTAAGACCTCAGAATAAACTCTTACCTTTTCCCAGTTTGGTAAAACCAGTAAGCTTTGTACAGTGTCAACTTTAACCATGTATGCTTCACTTGTCAAGAAAAAGAATTCCAAAGGCACACCAAGTAGTCTCTAAAGTAGAGGTTTACTTAAAGATAGATAAAAAATGTAACATGTAAATACAGAACCATATATCACAAAACATACAATCATTTAAAAGAACAAGGGTTAAAAAAAAGTGCAAAATTCCTACCACTAGACAATTAGACTTGTATATCTAATGTATCGCTTCTAATAGTGCTGATAGACAGATGTTGTTGTCAAGAGAGTCCAAATGTGTGTATCTTTACAGGTCACTCACAGCATAATTTAAACACTGTCTTGAGCCTGGCTTCTCCATGATGTCACCCAGCTCCTCCTCCTCTGTTTATTAAAAATAATACAATCAGGATGTCTATCCAGCAGGAGGTAAATTAATAAAGGCGACCTCAGCAAAACTCATGTCACCACATGACTTTCTTTAAATAACATCCCCTCTTTGATCTCAAGTATCTCTTCTTCCCAGGACACATCAAAGAATCTTTTATGACTTCGCACTAAAGTGTCATAACCTGCTCTCTTCCTCTCAACGTTATACAAGTTTATGATTTCCCGTCCTAGCAGCTGACAAGCTACAATTAAGCTAGATAAACAGGAGATCCTTAATTTAGACTCTTCTAGCCTGTAATTATCTCCTGGCCTTCCAGGTAACACCTTGTAGCTAAAACCTGGGGGGTCATCCCACAGGCTGTTTCAGCATGTCTCATGAGAGACACTCAATAACACATTTTTATATTACAAAAATCTTAGATTAATCAGAACCAGCTGTCTGAGTGTCACAATTCCTCCCCACCTAGACTGAATTTGGAGGCTCTATCCCCTGCATGGGATGAGCTTCCCAAATCAGTTCACTCCTCATAGACACGAGACAGCCCATTGGAGTTCTGGTTTTTGGCTCCAGCCCTATGTAATATTGTCATATCATACCCTTGCAAAGCAAGACTCCATCTTAGCAATCTACCATTGTATTGTACCATTTGTGACAGCCAAACCAGGGGGTTGTGGTCAGTCTGTACCACAAAATGCTGCCCATACAAGTATGGCAGTAATTTCTTTAGGGCCCACACTATGGCAAGACACTCCTTTTCCACCGTGGAGTATGCCTGTTCCCTGGGAAGTAACTTTCTACTCAGGTATGCTATTGGGTGATCCTTCCCTTGGCTGGATGTCTGACTCAGTACTGCCCCAATACCCATGTCTGAGGTGTCAGTCTGTACTATAAAGGGTCTGCTGTAGTCAGGACTTGTCAAAACAGGAGCACTGCACAGTGCCTCCTTCAGTCTGGTAAAGGCTTCTTCACAGGCTGGTCCCCAGGTAATTTTCTTTGGCATCCTTTTCTTTACCAGGTCAGATAGGGGAGCAGCCAGGGCACTGTAATTGGGTACAAATTTTCTATAGTACCCTGCTGTCCCAAGAAAACTCCTGACCTGCTTCTGTGTTTCTGGTCTGGGCCACGCCCGTATTACCTCTATATTTATTTGGTTAGGACGGAGCTGTCCTCTGCCTACCACATGGTATGCCACCTCTCCCATTGCCACCTGGCACTTCCCGGCTTTGACAGTGAGCCCTAGCCCTCTGTATCCTGCCCAGCACTTCCCTAAGGTGGGACAGGTGTTCCTCCCAGCTGGTACTAAAGATGGCAATGTCATCCAGGTACGCCACAGCATACTCCTCAGCACCATTTAACACCTGGTTCACCAACCTTTGTAAAGTGGCCGGGGCGTTCTTCATTCCGAAAGGCATTACTTTAAATTCAAATAAGCCTATCGGAGTGATGAAGGCCGACCTCTCCCTAGCTCTGTCCATCAACTCTACCTGCCAATACCCCTTGGTCAGGTCAGTCATCGTAAGGTAGGTCGCCCCTCCCAACTTGTCCAGGAAGTCATCCATCTGGGGCATCGGGTGGGTGTCTGACTTCGTGACTGCATTCAGTCCACACAGAAACGAGTAGAGCCATGTGGCTTAGGCACAAGGACTATGGGTGAGGACCAGGGGCTGTGGGATTTCTGGATTACCCCTAAATCCAGCATCTCCTCCACTTCCCTCCTAATGTCCTTTTGGACAGCCTCTGACACCCGATATGCTGTCAGCCGTATGGGCGTCTGTGTCCCTGTCTCCACATCATGTGCCACTAAGGGGGTTAGTCCAGGCTTGGCGCTGAACAGTGGGGTAAAGTCTGCTGAAACCTCCCCTACTTCCTGGATCTGGTCTGGGGCCAGCTGGGGAGACAATTTTACTGCCTCCACAGAGGGCTCCCACTTGCTTTCTTCCAGCAAGTCCAGAAGGGGGTCTCCTTCGTCCGTCCCCTCCCCAGGACTACACACTGCAAACACCATGTCAGCCCTATTTGCATATGGCTTCATCATGTTGACATGGTACATCCTTTCTGTCTGTCTTCGGTCAGGTAACTCTACAATATAGTTCACGTCATTTACCTTCCTAACCACTTTGTACGGTCCTGTCCACTCAGCCTGCAGCTTGTCTTTCTGGACTGGAATAAGGACCATGACTTCCTGACCCACCATGTACGAGCGAGCTCTGGCTCTGCGGTCATACCATATCTTTTCTCTGTACTCCATATTTGGAGGTGTTAGTCACTCCAGGAGTAGGGGGAGGGGGCGACTCTTGTGATCAGACCATTCCATCTGTACTGGGTGGTGACGGCAATACCTGCTAAAGGGAGTGCAGGATACAACAGGGCCTACTTTTCTGTCACTGGTGTACCTGACCTTCTCCTGATAGTCTACTCAGGGGGTTTAAACTTTCCACAGATAAAACTGCTCATTTGGGTGGTGGGATCTGTCCTATGGAGTTTTGTATAACTCAAGGAATTTTTTCTCTTACTCAGTTAACGTTACCAGTTGAATGTATTCTTTTTGGTATTATTGGTAGTTTTGATGTTTATATAGAGAAGGTTACTATCAATTCGATGGCTAACTGCATGAAAACAGGAAGAGTTGGAATAGCTGCTTGGTGGAGGGATAAATGTATTCATATAGTATACTGAGAATAATGGATAGGTAAGTGTGTGTTATGGAATTTTTTTACACCCCCGAGGTGTGTGATGACCCATAAACCTGGAGAGTGAAGCTCGAGAGGTTTATGAGGTCATCATACGCCGAGGGAGTGTAAAGAAATTCCATTAACACACACTTAACCTATACTTTATTTTTTATAATAACTGGTGCAGGGAGTGAGTCCCAGCAATGCTGCCAGAGATAGACTGTCTCTCAGACAAAAATGCAGGTCTGGGCAGGCCCAGTGGCGCTGAGGGTTGAGGCGCTGGACGGCACACCTCACTTCATGCTGGCGACCCGGGTTCGGGAACGGACTCCGGTTGCCAGGAGTCAGCAGGGGCGGAGAGGGATCGAGCGTCTGTGGACTGCTCTCCCTCTCTGGGGAAGGGGGGCCAACAGTTGGCACACTACCAACCTCTGGCAGAGGCTGGGGGGTGCGGTGCGCTGGCACTGCATAGAAGGGGGTGAGCTTGGGGCATAGCACCAGGAGGGTGTGTGTGCGGATGCTTGCACGCTCCCTCCATTGGTGTCATTGCAATCCTCAGCTCACACCAGTCAGGAAAAAGTGGAAAAACATGGTGCTGAGTCGTGGTGGCTTGATGGCCGTCCGAGGGAACTGCCTGGCCTCGGGGGCACCATCACCCAATATTGGATCTTGTGTCAGTGGGGAGTAAGGGGGGGTTGATGGCGATGGGGGCCTCACTGGGGGCTGGGCAGGACCGGATGGTGGCCGGAGGTGGACAGATGCAGGGATGTGAACAGTAGATCAGAGCACCATACAGGTAAAAAGGATTAAAAAAAAATGCAGTTCTGTCATACCACACACACACACAACACACACACACACACACACACACACATTCAGATTGTGCTCGGTCAGAGCAGACCGAAGCGCAACAATGGCAGGATCAACCAGGTAGATTTTTTTTCTCAGAGAAGGCAGGATCAACCAGATTCTTTAAAAAAAAGGGAAGAAAATGAGCGGCAAACGTTTACCTCAAAGAGCAGCGGTGGTCCTCTGGACAGGAAACTGCGGCCGTGACGTTCCTACATTGGTTCAGCCCGCCCACATACGTAGGGTCAGTTAGGTGGCACGCTACATTTCTGCTCGGTCATACTGTAAAAGGAAAGTGAAAGTTGTTCCTAGAATGCTGTAATAACCGGATTTCGGGTTATTATGGCTTTTTGGAGCGTAATAACCTGAAATCGAGTTATTATGGCGTTTGAGAAGCACCATAATCGGGTTGATATTATAGATCCGTTATTATACTGTGATTATGTGCATTATTATTTAAACCAGCATTTGTCAATGTTTAATATTGTCTTTCTGGCATTGGCATTGGACAACTGTGAGGAGAAAGGAGATAAACACAAGAAGGGGAATAAAAACTCAAACTGCCAAAATTGACGCCCCCGATGACAGAAAGTTTAAATACATTGATTAGTGAACAGGAGATCAGGCAAACCATTAAAGCACTTCTGTCAGGCAAAACACCAGGCCTGGATGGGTTTTGCTCTGAATTTTATAAGACATTTATAAATACTTTTTCCCGATGCTAACTCAAATGTTTACTGATTGTATTAAAGAATGGAAAATCCCAAATACCTGGAGGGATGCTCTAATAACTGTTATACCAAAGCCAGGCAAGCCCATTGATGTCTGTGAAGTGTACCGACCAATATCCCTGTTGAGTCAGGATGTAAAAATTCTCACGAAAATTATTTCGGTAAGATTGCAGAAATGTATTGACTATTTGGTTCACCCAGATCAAACTGGATTCATACCTGATAGACACATGCCAGATAACATTAGAAAATTATAAAATGTCCTAACATATAAACCCCTACAAAGTCAGCTCAATTAGCCATTTTTCTAGATGCAGAAAAGGTGTTTGACCGCATAAACTGGGAGTATCTTAAAACAGTAATGAATCATCTGGGCCTGGGTGATCGATTCCTGAAATGGGTAACCTTATGTTATGAGAGACCCGCAGCAAGAATTAGAGTTAATGGGATTTTGTCAGACCCCCAGAGAATAGAAAAAGGGAATTGGCAAGGGTGTCCCCTCTCCCTCCTGCTGTTCGCCTTAAATTTGGAACCACTCGCTGCAGCGATCAGGCAAGCGTCAGACATTCAAGGAATACAGGTGGGACAACATCGATGTAAAATTTCAATGAATGTGGATGACTCAGTGATTTATTTGGAAAACTGGGGGTTTATTCCACCCCTCTTGAAATTGTTATGGGACAATCTCTGGATTTAAATTTAATATGGATAAGTCAGAGGTTTTGTTGGTGTGTGGATTGGTCCCACAGACAGTGAAAGTCCAGATACCTTTTAAGAGGATTGTAGAAAAACTTAGGTATTTGGGTATTTGGAGCCCCACTCATATCTCCAAGTTATACCAATATAATTATGGAAGTTTATTACAACATATTTACCAAGATGTGGTGGCATTTGCTTCCTTTATCTTTTTCCAACCATCTGGAATCTATCAAAATGAATGTTTTGCCAAGGCTGATGTTTCTGTTCTTTGTCCTCCCAGTTCCAATCCCACATGCAGCTTGGAAACAATAAAACAATTTTCAGATGTTGTATGGGCGGGCAGAATGCTCAGAATTAAATGAATTTTGTTACTAGAAACCAAAGAGATAGGCAGCTGAGGTTTTCCAGATCTCCAGACCTATTGTTTGGCGGCGCAACTGACACCCTTGATTAAGATACTCAACCCCTCTTGCTTGAGACGTTGTTGTGCACTGGAAGAAAATGCCCGTAATAGCATCCCATTACAATATTTACCCTGGACTGTGTTAGCTAAAGAATGCCAAAAATTGGAAATGGTTGGACCAGACACCAACTTTCCATGTGGTTAAAAGCTAGTGCTAGATGGGAGCTACCTCTTATGTGTGGCACTATACTTGGTCATCTTCCACACTTTACAATACAGGGCACTGATAATTGTTTTGACAGCTGGGCTAGGCAGGGATTAAAGTTCCTTTGTAAGTTCATACACGAGAATGTCATTTAAGCAATAATGCATGACAGGGTGTGTGTTGTGCTGGGATAACGTCACGCCTGGGGTGATTAGGCACGAGGCCGCAGGCCGAGTGCGACTAATCACCGCAGAAGTGACGTTATCCCAGCACAACACACACCCTGGAGTGCATTATTGCTATTATACAATGGCTCGTTTGTGAAAATAAAAAAATTAAAAAAATATCTTTAAGTTTTGTTTTTTATGAATTTTTTGTATGTGGAGGTATACTTTTTAACAAAAAAGTCCAATTTGTATTCTGTGCAGTAGGTGGTGCTATTGCATGTTAGCTACTTTTTCTTTGCTGTCCCTGCCCATTCTTTTTATAGAATCATGTTTTCTTTTGTGTTGTAGTCTGCCCCCCCCCCCGAGGTCTAGTTTTTTTTTTTCGTAAGAAACCGTGTTGTGAAGGAAGCATGAGTTGTGGAGATTTTCAGATTTCTGTGAATGGTAAGTGGTGTTTACTGTTGGAGTAGCTGTTGGGATGGGTGAGGTTTTGGGTCAGGTGTTGCGAGACGGCACTACGAGGAACACGACCGAAATGGATTCATTTTTCCGCTTTCGGAACCAGCCACTGTGTGCTGTTTCCTGACAGAACGGCTGACCTCGCGCTTTGTTGTGATGCTGTGCCTGTGCGATCAGAAGTGAAGTGGATGCTATGGAGCGGTATGACAAGTTTAAAAAAAAAAGAAAATTACGTTTTGTTTAGGGAATGGTCAGTGCTGGGGGAGTGTTATGAGGGGGTATTCTTTAGTTGTGAAGGAGTCGGGACTCAGGAGCTACTAACACAGGTTGCAAGCGGGTGAAGCGAGGAGCAGGCGAGTATCAGAGGAGAGATCTGTTATGTAGGCTCCGTGGAGTAATTTTCATGCTGGTTGATGTAGTCGTTTGTTTGCTGGGACTAGAGCCGTGATGTTGTCCTGGGATAACATCACGGGTCCAGTCCCAGAGTGACCAGTGGGAGCTCAGGATTTTTCTTTGCCATTGTATAATAAAGATTATTCTGCACTGCAACAGGACTATGGCCTTTCAAATGCCACCTTTTAGCCCAATCCTCTCTCCCAGCATCAATGGTTTTGCAATTTAAAAGCTATTAAAAATATGGGGGTCATTATAGCAAAACTAAGACTACAAATTGATAAATATAACTCTAGATGGTTACCCTATTTTCATTACATTGAGTGGATAGAAGGAATACCAATTTTGGAGCAGATTCTAGCTGATTAATGGGAAGTGTTATAACCTTAATTCCTAAGGTATACTCATATTTACTGTATTTATACCACATTTAGAAAACAATGTAACGAAGTAGTCAGAAAAGCAAACAAGATCATTGGCTGCATTAAAAGATCAATTACTACCAGAAATATGGCTTGTATTATCTCTCTATATAGAGCGTATGTGCAGCCACACCTCAATTATTATTCCCCATTATGGAGCCGCATCTATGAACAGATGTAATACGAGTGGAGGGGGTGCAGAGGAGGGTAACAAAGATGGTAGATGGCCTACAAAACATAGACAATGAAGAAAGACTCACAGAATTAAACCTCTATACACTGGAACTAAGGAGGACTAGGGGAGACCTATTACAGAGGTTCTATGTGTTAATGGCGAAAGCCTAAAGGTGATCGCCGTTATCGTGAAGTCAGAGTGCCGAAATTATTTTTCAGCACTCCGACACCCCGGTGCACAGCAAAACGGCACTGGGGACTTCGTTTTTTTAATGTTTTCTGTGTGTGTGTGTGGGGGGGCTGAGCCCCCACTAAAGGATTCTCAACTCGGGGGTGCATGTTGTGGGGGGTTGAAAACATTAAACAAACAAACAAAAGGTTCGGGCTGCGCGCAACAAAAATGCACCAGTGCCCGGACCCGAAACCAGTACCCTGTGGTCCGATGCCGGCAACCCACCCACCATGCCACGGGGTCGGCTCGGCAACTTACCGCAGCACCACCCCTCACATCCCCTCCCGCCCCTCGCTGTAAGTGCCTGTTCCCACCCACCCCGCGGGGTGTATGTATAGCGACATCCTGTCGCCATACTCGCCCACCCCCCATCCAGCCACCCTACCATCCTGTGGCCATCCCTGCAATGTGCTGGGGAAGGGGTCACCGTTATTGTAGGTGCCCTTCACCCAGAGCCTGTATCACGGGATACCATTACAGTTGTTTAAAATAGCCAGAGATACAGTACACAATTAATGACAGATCTCGGGATAATACACAATCAAAGAGACTTCTCTTTTAATAATAATAATAAACTGTATTTTTAAGCGCCTTTCGAGATATCAAGGCGCTGTACAAAGATTAAAACCACAATAGCACAAACAGCAAATACAGTAATAAATAAAATAACAAATCCATTCAATTATGCATTACTGAAGGCCTGACGCCACAAAAAAGTTTTAAGTGCCTGTTTAAACCCCTCCACAGTCATGCACTCCCGTAGCTGACGGGGTAGAGAATTCCAGAGGGTAGGGGCCATAAACATAATTGCACGGGTCCCAAAAGATTTAAAAAACACCCTCGGAATCTCCAGCAACCCCTTGTCAGCCGAACGGAGTTGTCGCACAGGGCAGTAGGGAACAAGAAGCTCTTTCAAGTAATCGGGGCCAAGTCCAAGTCTTAGAAGTCATGACCACCAGCTCATGCGGACATATCTCAAGAGGAATACTAGAAGAGCATTCTTCACTTAGAGGATAGTGCCCACATGGAATTCCCTACCCCGAGAGGTGGTGGAAGTGGACTCCTTTAACTTAAACCTAGATAAATATCTACTAAACCACTTGGAGAAAAAAATAAACCCGTTTGCAGGAGATGTACCACTATGGGCTTCTTGCCTTCTGTACATCTATCCTCTCCTAGTATATTACTCCTAGCATAGCCTTACCCTTAATAGAGGAAAGATGATTCCCCTTGTAAAATAGAGATGGAAAAGTTATAAATAGGGATGTTATAGAAGAAGGAAAGGGGATACACACCAAAAACAGAAAAAGAAGACGTAATGAGCCATTTAAGTTGTTTTGGAAGTTTTTTTGACTGTTGGTTTTATTGAAACTGAGAGCAGTGGTTTGCAATACATCATACTGCAGAAATTATAACTCATCAAAAACCCAGGGCATATGGTATACAGACAGGTTGAATGATCCTTGAATTTTAATGTACTGCTACTTCTTTCTTTCTCTTGTTTGTGTTGTTGCGAAGCACATCCAGCAGCCGGATGGGATTTATTTATTTATTTAAACATTTGGTAACCGGGAAAGGCACACTGAGCCGAGGCTCGTTTCCAGGTGTAACCCTGGGCAGAGGGTGAGGATACAGATACAGATACAGTGATAGCTTCTTTATACATTTATACATACATACATATATATATACATAGAACAATATAATATACAATGTACTCATAAGATACATGGACTTTGCAATAAATAAGCAAGGCAGGAGCTCGTGCCGGAGGATGTGACTAGCATAGGGTTACTGTAGGGCTGGTGCTACTTGAATTCACTTAACAAGGCTAGCTACACTGATGCAGGGGTGGCACAAGTGGTGAACTGCCATCAATGCTTACACTGTAGTAGATTGAGGGGCACTCCAGTGCTGGGAAAGCTGAAGAGAGCAAAAGCTGGAATAGGTCGGTAGAGGAAGTTCAAGGCTGACATAGTAGGGAGGACCTGGCATCTATGGGGGATGACCTCCTGTACTTAAATCTGGAAAGAAGTGGATATAATATTAATTAGCTTTTAAGTATTTATCATTGTTTATTTCTTTAATGCATTGAGCTTATCGGTAGGTACTCTTGGGTACTACTTTGTAAGACTATTGGTTATGATGTATTTTTACAGATGATTGGAATTTTTTACTGTACTGTAAACTGCACTCAATAAAATATGAGTTAAAAAAAAAGAAGAGAAAGACTGGGAATTAAATGAGCTGGGCTCAGCCCGAGTCAGCGATTGAGAAGCAGGTATGTAACCCAGCTATGTACCCTTGAGGTTGCGGGGGGTAAGCTATCAGTGCCTCAATAGGAGCTTAGGACCCCTGCAAAGTGTAATGTGGGTAATTGCCACATTTCATTGGTGTTCCCATATCCCTTGGTACTATGCAGAATTAAGGTGCTGGGTCAAAGGCCCTGGAGGTGTTGCACCTCATAGCTATCATATCAACAGCAAGCTCCAAGCTCTGATTATGGTGCTGTGGGTGCTACTCCAAGTCCATGAGGGAGGATACAAGGAACCAACAAGGAAAAAAAATGTGTGTGAGAGGGCCCTAGGAGTGACGTGGGGGATGGGGTGAATGGAAAAGACCCTTCCCTGCTGGGAGTTATACAGTTTCAAGCTTGGATTGGAGCCCGTAGGGATGCCCATTGGCTCTAAGTGAGGGGTAGGATATAGTGGGGAGCACCTCCTGAAGGTGATGCCAGGGGCTTCTTATGGGGGTTGAGTAGAGCTGACAACCCAGCATTAGTCGTAACTGGTGGGAGACCAGTATGAATCATAGCATTTTCAAAGATTTTTGTGGGGTACCATGAGATGGGACACAAGGGCCTGACCTTCCAAGAAAGTCCGTACTGACTTCGGGCTGGTAGGTTGGTGGGGGAGAAAGCAACACTCGCTCTTCAGTACTGTTCCTATGGGGCATAGAACATTCTTAGAAAATGGCCAAAGTGCATTCTTTATCCTGATTGGTTGAAAGTGGCTCCAACCTGGGCATTTATTTTTCAATAAATGCCCAGTAAACAACAAGTGCCAGTCCAAGTGACGCCTCACTGCCCAACACTCCATACTTGTCACCAGCCTGCTTTTTAATTGGCTAACTGCCCCGAACAAAATTTAAAAATGCCCGCCATCTTTTTCTCTCGCTTAGTGGGAGGCACTCGTCTCCCCATGCCAAACCAAACAGAATGTACTTGCAGCCGCTCCTAATTTCTCTCGCTTAGCGAGAGGCACTCGTCTCCCCATGCCAAACCAAACAAAATCTACTTGCAGCTGCTGCTAATCTTAAAAACAAATAAAAAACAGTCTCTCCCGACCACGCTGTCACACACTGTGAAAGCCGTCTCCCGAGTGCGGTCTCGCAGTACTGTGCCGACTGAAAACACACAATAATCACTCAGCAGAACTCCCTTGCAATCACTCAGCAACAAAGAAAGCATTTACCTCACTATTTAAATTTATCCTCAAAATTTCTCTTCTTTCCGTTTACACCGACCGCAAATGGCACTTTTTGTACTTCCTCCTACATTGGGTCAAGGTCAGAGAGCATCTGGATCGAACTTCAGACGAAAAATGAAACAAACACCCAAAAAGAAAAACTTGCCAGTCAGCCCTATAAGACTTTACTCCTTCTCCTTTAGCAATCAGTGTCTGTATGTGTGACTGTCTCCTCACTGGGGGAGCAATGGGGGGGGGTTATCAAGCCACCAGAATGCTGCAGGGAGGAGCAACAGCACCAGGAACAGCCTAGGGACTACTTTATAAATACATGTATCTCAAATACTTCTATTAAATTTTTCACAGGCATTTACTGTATTATTTTACAACTTCATTAAAATGTACACAGATAGCCATTTTCTAAGTGCAATAATACCCTCCAGGGTGGGCATTATTGGGAAGTACCAGACCTTCCAGGAGCTATAAGGCCCTCCGCCTGCGGTGTCGGGCCTCATTCGCCTAGGTCCGGTATTTCCCAATAATGCCCACCCTGTCGGATATTATTGCTTACTTATAACCTGCTATTCCTTTGTTAGTATAACCCCTAGGTGGCGCTATCCCAAGGGCTACTACCCCCTGCCTGCTTGGCTAGTAGCAGGTTAAGGGGCCTGGGTACTGAAACGGAGGACAGGGTTGTTAGTAGCAAGGCTAACCTGGGTACAGCCCTTCAGGACACTGTAACCCCCCCCTTTCCCCTCTAGTGGCCTAGACAATATGCCGCTAACACTTTCACAGTAGTCCCTATTCAGCATACAATTCCCCACACAGTTTGCACTTACCACCAGGGCTGGTTCCACCCGTTCGACCCTGAAGACCCCCTGTAAAACAAGGTTAGGCACAGCAAATAAGAACAGTTCAGTGCTTTTGGTACAAACTGGAACCACAGTCAGATTAAATGCAAAAAGAGTTAGATCTGATTTATTCAGGGGAATTGAACAAGGGAGGGGCGTAATCAGGTTGATTGATTCTGAAACTGATCTAGTCAGGCAATTATGCATGCACTTTTAGTCCCTGCACAGTCACACGCTTTGGGTACCCAGTTGGAAGTAAGGTGGGCTAGCCTGGAACATTGCCCGGGGTAGGCTGGCGTCTCAGGCAGCTGGTTGGGGTCCTGTGGTGAAAAGAAAAGGCATGCACAAGCACACACAATTTGAAATCTGGAGCCAGGAGGCTCAGTTCATGATGATTAAACAAAAGGATTAAATCAGATGACACTCTTTGATTGAGCTGTTGTTGCAGGGAACTACCCTGGTATTTACTCATGCTACCCAGTACACGACATAGGATGGACGAAATGGAGACTGCAGGATGACTTGCTGGTTTGCCAGAAGAAGCAGGGTCCTCACGATTCACCGTGGTGTCGTTCGTGTTCGTGATGTTGAGCAGGGGGCTGAACCCCGGGTAGGTCTCTCATCAATGGTCTTCTATGTCGTGTGAGTAGCTGGCTGGACCAAAGTGGCAGGGCCCAGGCCAGGTAAGACAGTTTGGATATCAGTCCAGGGAGGCTGGATTCAGCTTCCAGCAAGCGTGGCACAATTAAACAGTGGGGAACCAAATTGCGACCCACTAATAGCAAACAGCATATTTATAGTAAAGTAATCACCATACCATAATGTGGACAGCAGTCTGGCAGCAATATCAGTGTCTCTGAACAAAACCGGGAATTTTGTGACAACTGGAAGTCCTGACAGGCCAATTGTGTACAGCAAATCTTCGTTCTTCTTCAGGTTTAAATCTGGTCACTCTTCAGTGGCTTTGTCACGCTCCAATTCAGATACAGTCCGATTGCTAAACCTTTCAAAGGATTCCCTCTCGAAGGACAGCAGGCAGACAGGCCAAACTCAGCCTTTCCACCAATCTCCTGCACGAACTACACAGGAGCAGCCGCTCGAATCACTCGAGCTGTTTACTCTCCAAACTCTACCTCCAGACTGACTCACTGCTCATCGTGTCCATTAATCAGGGCACAATGAAATGTCATGGAGACGTAGTCTGAAACAAAGCTACTCTTTTCTCTCCATGCGGGAGAGCTGAAGGCAGGCAGGCCAGACTTAGCCTTCCCGCCAAGTCCCCACTCTACCCTGCGGAGCAGCAGCTCCTTGAGCTGGAGCTGCTCATTCTTCCAGCTCCAACTCACTTCTGCCTCACTGCTGCAGGCAGCTTGGGAATTTCCCTCTGATCCAAAAGGTTCAATTGGTTGATCCATCTGTCTGTCAAAGCAAGGGCTCCCCCTCCAGGTGCATTTAGGCACCAAAGTCTCAAAACTACAATTCGTACAGAAATTCACTCCCACAAGACCCCTGGGGATAGGCTCCATTTTAGAGTCCCCAAAGGCACTGATTGGTGCTGACTGGCAGTACAAAACCAAAATGGTGGTGCAATACCGAAAGTCCATGCTGCTACGAAGGCAGGTTAGACAAACTACCATACTGTTGCTTCTAAAGCAGATAAACAGTAAACAGTTACAGATTCAAATAAAGTTCCCTCTACGGAATTAGCGATGGCAGAACGGAGTGATTAACTGGCAACCTGGGCGTGACTGAAGCATAGAAACACTCAGCCCCCTCCGAGATAAAATAAGCACCACGTTATAGGCAGCTCTTAAAGAGACAGGCACGGAGGCCAACAGGGCACTCCCATGCAAACACTTTTAAAGCGCTAAGACACAGGATACCAGCCTGGCAGTGGGCATTTAGGCACATCCAAGAAAGACTTTCGGGAACCCCCATTTGTACCAGCAAAGAATTTAAATTTCATTTAGTATTGAAAGTGCTGTGGGGGAAGTTGTTGAGAGAGTCACAGGGGCATGATCCACCAGACATTCCTAATTTGAATTTGAAGAGTCCAGGTGGTGAGGGGTGGTTAAGTGCACCCACTACTAGCTCTGAGAGGTAGGATTTTAGTCCTGATAATTAGTTGGACAGTGACCATGCCTAGTAGTGTGTCGGGCACTTTAGGGTTGTAGTGGGATGTAGAGCTGGATCATTCTTAGAGTGGAATAGGCAGTGCAGTCACCGGATTCTGACTGTTCGAGGAGACCTGAGAAGATAGTAACTATTGCATAATTCGCTACAGGGCAGTAGAGTTGCTCCATGTATTGACTGACTGAATGAGTGCTCTGTAACGTACTATAAAATGGCAAATGGGGTCTGCCACACATACCCATAAGAGGTCTGTTTCTCGTGGGATGCTCGCCCTCGCTTAAGTGGTACGGGTAAGACACCTTTATGGTATATAGAGTTGTGGAGTGTACCCATTCAGGGAGGATCCCACCAATATCAGCAGGTATTTCCCATCAGTTGAGGGTCTCATAGGTGGTGGTAATGAGCTATGTGACTAGTGGGGCCCTAGGATGTGCAGCTGCTGTCACCAGGGACATAGCAGTGGTTGCTGGCTAGGATATAACCACAGGAAATTTGCAGTCCCCCACTTACTGGTAAATGTCGCATATTATGTCACTTGGGGAAGGGAACAGACCTATACACTTGACCAGTAATCACCTATTTGGCATGTTTCCAGTAAGCACGCAAACCATGAGGAACAGAGGTATCAATGTCAGACATTAGAAAATTAAATACTATACCAACTTTGGTCCACGTTTTTGTGTCCTCGCGCCTCGACTACTGCAAAGCCCTTTACTTTGGGCTGTCTGAGGTTGAAATCCACTGCCTACAGCCCGTGCAGAACGCGGCAGCCCGGGTTTTGACTGGGACAAGTAGGTCCTGTCACATTACCGGTGCTTTCTTGTGAGCCTACACCTAGCTAATACGGTGGTGGATCACCTTTAAAAGTCATTTTATTGACTTTCAAAGCCCTTCACGATCAGGTCCGTCCTATTTGAAAGACCTTCTGGTGTCTTACTGCCCTAGCCGATCACTCCTCTCGGCCGACATGGGGTTGTTAGAGATTCCAAGAGTGAGTTTGAAATCCTCCGGCAGTAGAGCTTTTTCTTTTGCCGCACCCACTCTTTGGAATTCTCTACCTTGCCGGTTACGGGAATGCTTCTCCGTGGAGATTTTCAAGAAGGAATTGAAAACCTATCTCTGGAGAATGGCCTTCCTTGAAAGTTAAATGCACTGTTTAGTGTGTGAAATTTTATTGTAATTTATCATGCTTTTAGAACATATTTTATAATTTTTATGGTTTGTGGTTTGTATTGTGTGTTGATGTTTTTATTGATCTGTTCAGCGCCTTGATATTGTGAAAGGCGCTATATAAATAAAATTATTATTATTATTATTATACCATTAGAAAGCTTTTGCCCATATGGGACCTCTTCAAGATAAGTTCATCAGCAGGTGGGCTGAATCACCGTAGAGCATTGAAAGTGCTCTGGGGGAAGCTGCTGAGAGAGTCACAGGGGTATTTGCCTTACATTCCGCCAGTAGGTGCCTAACTTAGGGCACAACCAAAATGTACGTGAGTGATGGCCCTGAACTTCCTCACAACATCTCCAGCAGTTTGGGGTTATCCTTATCCTCCACTTCTCTTGGATCACTGATGTGTACAAGAAGCGGAACTTCACCTTCCAACTATATCCCTACCAGATGGGGAATACATTGTTTTAAATGAGGACTTCAAGGCTGCCGCCCATTCTCCCCTTCCCACATTTGTCTAATTTTGTTCGACTGTACTGGGGTAATGTCTCAGTATGCCTTGTATAGAACTGAGCTGTGCCCCTTCTGAATCATGCCCCTCAAAAATATCCTGTATTATTTGTAGGAATTCTGTAATGGTAGATGTCAGTGGTTATGCCTACTGTCTATAAGCATCCCTACTGGTACAATAGTAACAAGCATTTGTCAATGCCGAATGTTTGCTTGCTGGCATTGGCATTGGCATTGGTAGTGTAGAAGTTACAGAGCTGCATAATAGGAATGGCAGTGAAGTATTGAACTGAAGCCAACCCCACCACCCTGCAGAGGGTGACAGGCATTGGGGTGTGCCTTTGGGTCATCAGGCATACCGGCCATGCCATTTCACCACACCCTACCCTGCAGACACTGACAAGTGTCACGGTGTGCTGTAGGGTCTTTGGCCCTTATCGCACCCCATTCCATCAGGAAATACGGTGAGATGGGTGCGGTATAGGAGAATGGGGTGAACTTTGGGGCTGAAGAGTACAAGGCATACCTCAGTGCCTCTCACTGGCTGCAGGGTGTGGAATGGTATGAGCATTACAGGCAAGAATCCCAAGTCACACCCCTGGTGCCTGTCATTCTCTACAGGGTGGGGCGTTATGGTTGGAAACCCTAACACCTACAGGCATTCATTGGTATTTTCACTCCAAATTTTCAGCATGGTTTTTTTGTGACCCCCACCTCATGAACAGTGGCA
The DNA here is from genome assembly GCA_016271365.2 of Neoceratodus forsteri. Classification (NCBI taxonomy): domain Eukaryota; kingdom Metazoa; phylum Chordata; order Ceratodontiformes; family Ceratodontidae; genus Neoceratodus; species Neoceratodus forsteri. The sequence continues at coordinate 877,263,163 of CM028130.1, forward strand.
ATATCAGTTTGTTAGCGGAAAGCTGCTTATGCACACTGACTATGGCATTTAGCATCACAGGTGCAAAAACACATTCCGAACAGTATATGAAAAATGACAGCTGTACTGTTCATGGGGAGGTGTAAAAAATGGCAATGTTGCAAATCTGCAGTAAAAATATTAGAAAAACTGGTGAAGTCATGAGCGTGCATAGAAACTGTGCAACGCACACCCATAATGTAATTAGTTTGGGAATTTTTTTACAGCAGATTGTCAACACAGGCATTTTGGGACCTCCGATCATGAACAGTGTCACTGTGATTTTCTTTATCTGTCCCGAACAATGATTTCCACAGCGACCGCGCACCTCTGTGCTGAAAGTGTGAAAACACATTTCGGCCATGTTGTGAAAAATTACAGCTGTACTGTTCATAAGGAAGTGTGGAAAAATGCCACTGGTGAAAATCTGGACTAAAAATATTACAAAGTCATGAACTTACAAGGGTGCGTGGAAACTGCGGAATGCTCACTCGTAACACAGTCATTTTATGGACTTTTGTCACCAAATTTTCAACATAGCCATTTTAAGACCTCCGCTCATGAACAGTGTAACTGTGATTTTCTTAATCTGTCCCAAACATTGCTTTTGCACACCAACTGTACCATTGTGCGCTACATGTGCGGAAACACATTTGAGGGGCGTGAAAAATAGCAGCTGTACAGTTCATAAGGAAGTGTAATAAAATGGCAATGTTGAACATCTGGAGTGAAAATATTGAAAATTCGCAAACTTACGGCGTGCGTAGGAACTGCGCAACGCACGCTCGTAAAACAGTCATTTTTAGGAATTTTTTCACCAAATTTTCAACATAGCCATTTTAAAACCTCTGCTCATGAACAGTGTCACTGTGATTTTCTTAATGTGTCCTATACATTGATGTCGCACACCGACTGCGCCATTGTGCGCTACATGGGCGGAAACACGTTTTGGGCAAGATGTGAAAAATGACAGCTGTACTGCTCATAATGAGGTGTGGTAAAATGGCAATGTTGAAAATCTGGAGTGAAAATATTGAACATTCGCAAACTTATGAGCGTGCGTAGGAACTGTGCAACGCACACTCGTAAAACAGTCATTTTTAGGAATTTTTCCACCAAATTTTCAACATAGGCTTTTTGAGAGCCCACCTTATGAACAGTGGCAGTGTCATTTCGTTACTCGGTCCTGAAAGGTGATTTTGTGCAATGACTGTGAAATCACCCTTCAGACCCGATTAACGCCATGACAGTGAGAGCATTCATGAGAAGGGGTCCCAAAAACCCCATGTTGAAAATTTGGTGCAAAAATTCCAAAAAATGCCTGAGATATGCAACAAAGTTGAAAAACCCTATCTATCCCATTATACAGCTTACGGCATTTCTTCAGTTCGCGATTGGATTTGAAAAGTACAGGCGTGTTCGGTCCACGAAGATCGTGCACCAGAGTCCAGAGGTAGTATGGGGTGTGGGGGTGTGGGGAGGCAGGGTGCGCAGTGGGTGGGCGTGGGTGGGTTGGGTGAATACCAAGGGAACGTTTTCTTGTTTACAGGTTTTGGTTTTTTTTTAACAGGAAGATGACGCGGGACATTTGCCACACTGAGGTGGGCTCCCAGCGTGGCAGCTAGAAGGCTGTTTGGGGGGGAGCTGGAGCCGATGGGGGATTGGGCCCCCCATTGGCCATATGGACTTGTGCCACGCTGGGGTGGGCTCCCAGCGTGGCAGCTGTAAGGCTGTTTGGGGAGCTGGAGCGATGGGGATTGGGCCCCCCATTGGCCATATGGACTTGTGCCACGCTGGGGTGGGCTCCCAGCGTGGCAGCTGTAAGGCTGTTTGGGGGAGTCTGGAGCTGACTGGGGATTGGGCACCCCCGTCGCCCATATGGATGTGTTGCCAAGCTGGGGTGGGCACCAGCGTGGCATCTGGAACTCTGTTTGGAGGCGCCCAGCACAGCTGGCGAGGATTGGGCACCCCGTCGGCTATACAGTGTGTGCAGGCGAGGCGAGCACAGCACGCTGCGGCGCTGCTGTAAGGGGGAGCAACGCATGAGCAGGAGATATCTTATCGCTGCTCACTGAAGCGTAGCTCCCTCTTTCAACTGTATGCCACTGCATTTTCAACTGCTGTCATAGATAGCTCCAGCAGTGATTAGAGAACTACGACCGCACCTGCAAACACACTGACTGAATTGGAAGACGCTGACACACCTCTGAAAAACTCGGATGATGGCACTATGTTTCTTGCACATGCGTGCAAGCAAACATAAAAATGCTGTACTCTGTTTAAATCAAACACAACATTAAATGTATAAAACTAAGTACTGCTGTATTTCAGCTGTCATTATGCCGTTCCTGAAGTATAAAATGGAGCCTGGGTAACAAACATGCACGTCTACAATGGGTGAGTGGGGCAGCAAAGAGGCACTGATGGGTTATTGCTTATAAATGCTTTTTCTAGCTTCATTACTGATGTCGCCTTTAAAGTGAGCACAATTGTAGTAGTAGTAATTTAAGGACAGAAGGAACAATAGGTCCATTGTACCCCCCATCATAAGTAGGGATGAATAAAGAATATTTTGCAAAATGTACTAATTTGTAGGTATTTCTCAACCAACTCAACTATCCAGAGGACCCAGTGATTCCCTTGATAGGCAGAAATGTTTCCATGCTTTCCTTGAAGGCCCATACAACCTTCATAGCCTCTGTCTATCACCCCTGAGTTCGCCATCTCTGAGTTACGGAATGTGCCCCCCTTATTCTGCTAGAGGATACCAGATCAAACATCTGTGTCTGTTCAATTTGGTCACTACCCTTAAGTATGTGGAAACTGAGATTATGCCTCCCCCAGCTTCCTTTACTCCAAGGTGAATGCTAAGGGCCTTCAACCTCTCCCGATAGTTCCTGATCCCCAAACCCCTGCCCATTTTGTCTCCAATGTTATGGATGTACAGAAACAAGACAACACAGCACCATTCTTGGTGCAGTCGATGGCACTGCTCTTTATAACAGCAGTGTCAGGTAAAGGACATAAACACATGTAACCACCTGTATCTCAATGTGTGCTTCGCCTCCCAAACTTACTGCAAAATAAAGTAGTGGGGCTATTACATCCTGATCAGCAAAATTGCAGTGTGCAGTCATATTTTCGACACTTACATGTTCCAGATTTTAACTTTCTGTGTGGTTGATCCTGCACCCCTGCTTTGCTCACCTTTCTGATCGTAGAATCATAGAGTCATAGAACTTGATGGCAGAAAAGGGCCAATTGGCCCATTAAGTCTGCCCATCCCCCCCCCCAACTATCCCCCCACTATTCCTCCCCTGGATGCACAACATACTGTATATGAGACATACCCTCTGCTGATGTAAGCAAAGGTCTGTCTCAGCTGTAGACAGATCAGTTGCCTGCTGTTATGTCAGACAGGAAGGGAGATATAACAGTGGTGAATGCTGCAGACAGTACTGGTAACGCTCTTCTCCTCTTTGACAGTCTTAGCCAATGGGACAAGCTAATTAGGTGGGAGAGGAGCTTGTAGTCAAAGCAGCCCTATGTGGAGTGGTGATGGGTATCCATGTCACCTGTCCAGCGTCACCATATATTGAAAATCCCTCGTCTGCTTGCTCCATGGCGCTGAGTGAAGGGGTTAGCTTGGCATGCTGGCAACTTGGGTTTGCATCCCAAGCCCTGGTGTCAGGAGCAGAGAGCAGAAGGGAGGAAGCTCAGAGCGTCCTCTGGATGCTTCCCTCGGGGGGGGGGGTGGCATCTGGAGGTGGTTCAGATAACATTCTAGGTGGCGTGATGCCTCGACATGCCACTGAACATCCCCACCTCTGGATTGCCACCATGACCAGCCCATGGGGGGGGTGTGTGGAGGGCAGAAAAGTGGAAAATCGCCCCCTGATCGACCAGATGATGTCAGCCGGTACCCGTCGCCACAAATCCTGGAAGTTTCCGAGCCCCAGCCCGCCACCCCGGGTTACGTATCTGCACCTATGGGCGCTTCTCACATGGAGGGACCCACCGCACCACCCGATGAAGGGTTACATTGGGTTCCCCAGGGGCTGTGGCATAGAGAAGGGTGGTGGATGGTGATGGGGTGGAGTGGTGGTAGTGGGGCCTAGGCGACCCGAAGGTGTGGCCGGTCAGGGAGCCTGGGAAGGCACAAGGAAAAAAAAACCCTCTCCCCTCAGCATTCAGGGCATCTCCAAAGGACCCAGCACCACCCTCATTACCCTGCAGGGCAACAGTGACACTATCTCTGTATCACACAGCCCTGGAACACCAAGTGGGTGAAGAAGGCATCACAGGGCACCCTTCAGAGCAAGTGGTGGAGAACATCTCTTGGTACAGTCAGTCTCCATCTGTAGCAATGGGCAGATTTGAAATGTGAACCAGGTTTACTGGCGTGAGGGGCCCTATGTTGAAAAGAGACATGATTCTTTCACTCTGCAATGGACTGACCACAAGTTGAAGAATACAGACTAATGTGGGGACTTTTTTTTTAAGATTTATTTGTCCTTCCTGCTGCCAGCCAGCCCACCTCTACCTTAGACCTCCCAGCCCCTTCACCCACCTTCCCTAGGGCTTACCTTCTCACACCGGGAAGTCCCCCATGACTTCCATGAATGCATGCTCACACACACACACACACACACACACACACACACACACACCCACCCTTGGCAGGGCCAGAGGGGCTGGTCCAACCCCTCTGGAGCACAATTCATAGCCTAGAGGAGGTGCCTAGCCAGTGGTAGGGGGCTTGCGGAGGATGGGGGTGTCATCCTGCTCAGCCAGGGTTTTTCCTTCTGGTTTCTTCCCAGGGCTGCCCATCATTTGCAGTGAAGCGCCGTGCATGCAGAGGCACGTGTATGCATATCAGCATCCATGGGCAGGTGCATGCCTGCTGAGGTAATCCAATTTTGCTGCCACCAGGTGCAGGCAAGTAAAAGGACACCATTCTCTCTCTTCCTAAAGAAGGAGAGCTGTCTGTGGGATGCTCCATCCTGCCTTCCCTGGCTGGTCCCTGAGCAACCTGAGCCCACTTCTGAACTCGGGTCATCAACGTAGCAAGTGCTGATGCTATCACTATGCTATCGGGCCGGTCTTATGTGAGGACTTCTAAAAGTGAACTGAAGGCTTCCATTACCAATGGACAAAAATGTCATTGTTATTACGTGTATTAATAGTGTTTGCCTGTTATATCAGGCTGTCTCATCGGTGTGCTGCCTTGTCATTCTTGAACCAGAACATAACTGAAAAAGAGGCCGTCATCTCCGTTTGCATTTCTTCCACCACTTACAGTGGCGACAAACTGAGTTTGGGAATAAGCACAGGGAGTCAGAGGGTTGGCCTGGGGAGGAGGAGGAATGAGCATTTGCTGGGCTGCCGTCCTCTGGGGTGGGAGCTGGTGCACAGCTTGGCACTTGCCTAACCCCTAGTGGTGGCTGAGGGGCAGACGCCCAGCATGCAATACACAGGAGAGAGTGGCGGATCGCAGTTGGCATCATTGCACGCTTCTCATTAGGAGGGAGAGGACACAGGATACAAGGTGCAGCAGCAGGATGACTCCCGCCACCCGAGGCCCTGCACCCGATGACCCAAGCCACGCTGTCTCTGCCTGACCATAAGTCCTGGGGGAAGACAGGATGATAGAGCTGGTGTGGCCGGCATGAAGTGGGCTGCTGATGCACAGGGAAAAAAGTACTAACTGCAAAAACACCCCTTTAATCAATAAATGACTTACTCAATCAATCAATTGTGCAGTATGCATAGAATGAGAGAAAACCTTGTGCCTGTTGGTGTCTTCTCAAAAGTGGGCAGTAGGAAGGAGAGATGGACAAGTCAGGCAAGTTGTAGTTAGAGCTAAGCCAGAGTAGAGGCTGGTGTCTGGTTTGTCTCTGCGTGCTAAAACATGAATCGAGTCAAGGGAGCTGACAATAAACTTGCCTGTTCCTCACAGATTACAGGCTCCTTCTACCGCACTAACTGGGCTCAGGCTGAAAACACACACGTGCGCTGATCTCTTGGTTCTCACTTGGCTGTTTGTTGCTTAAAGAGCAGTGCTGAACTTCGGTATGTCCCTTCATAAACATAATGTTTCAGCTATTACAGTTTGCTAGAGAATTTGTTTTTGATGTTTTCCATTTTCAGTTTTCCAGTTCAGGGTTTATAACACATCTCGGTAGCCCATTTGAAAAGTCTATATTAAGCCTGTGACAGCCCCCGACTGACCTCAGAGTGTTCTTGTTTATGACATTATAGTGGTTTCCCTGACAACAGCCTATTATGTAACAAACGTCTCCTATGAGGGCAGTTGGGGACAGTCAGAAGCTTTCTGAAACACAGTGAAACAAGAACTGTTTTAACAGAAATGTGTAGGAGACAGTTATAGTAGTGAAAGTCCAGATGTTGTAAATATAACAGCTTTAAACATTTTACTTTTGTAGTTACCCTGCTCTTTAAAGATCAAGTGCACCACATTTTAAATATTTTTAATAAAAGCTTGAATTCACATGAATTCAAGTCCCTGTGTCATGATTAGTGTTTCCTGAAAATTCCATGCTGTTTGGCTGTGTAGTTTTCTTTAAATCAACATTTGTTAATGTGCTCTGCAGTAACTGAAAACAGTGAAGATTGTTCTGTACCTATCAATCAGTGATGACATCATATTGGTCTAGCCTGCTGCTTCAGCAGTTAAGTCCCTGATTGACTGAAGAGGCTGGAACACTTCAAAGTCAGAGGAGTCTGTTGCTCTAATTGTTTTCATGCCAAGGTGTTTATTAACCCATCTGGTTTGTGTTTAGATAGATTAGGCAAGGCAAGGCAAATTTTATTTTAAGGCACCCAATTCCTGAGGCTCTGGGTGCTGTATGTACTAAAATATAAATCAGAAAATAAATAAAACAGACATGGCAATAAATAGCACAACTAAGACTAGATAAAACAGGCCTCAACGGAATAGAAAATAGCCTGGGACAGAAATCCATTTTTAAATATGTCTGATACTAAAACACAGTATTTAAAAGATGGTGTCCGGAAAAGCCTGATTAAACAAGAAGGCCTTGAGGCGAGCTTTAAAAACCTTAACTGAAGGGGCCTCCCTTACACCTGAAGGTAACGAATTCCACAGGATGGGGCTGGCGACACTAAAGGCTCTGTCACTGGCAGTTTTTAACCTTGTCCTGGGAACCACAAGGAGGCCCCTAGAGGAGGAAGGAGTGAGCGGACTGAGGCAGCTTAAAATCTATCACTCTGTTCTCATAAAAAGTTGATCATTTTGAGTTTCATTGCTGAACTGAAGTGGTATGAATGTTTGTGAGAAATCACCATGTCTGTATTACAGCTGTGAGTTCTGTCTCATCAAAATTCTGCATTGTTTTCTGGCTATATGACACAGGGTAGTTTAATGGATATAAAATAAACTAAATTTTGTTAATTCATAGAAGTAGTGTATCTTTGATGTAGCCTCCATAAATATGTTCATGTGAGAACAATTCTGCTGTATGTCAGATTGACAGAGGTTTATTTATTTTTATCTATTTAAGTCTAGGATTACAAATACCTTTGAGCCAAGGCTCTTTTACAAAGGTTCCACGTCAATTACAGTCAATTACAATACATCACAATACAACAAGGGGAAATACAATGGAATTGAGTGGATAGGCTGGACACAAGATGGAAAGCAGAAGGTGGCACAGAGGAGATGGTGGATGCCGCAGGGGTGTGGGGCAGCCAAATGGCATTTGTCAGACAAACAGAGGGGCGTCGGGGTGACATAAAAATGAACAGTGCTTCGGGGAAGTAGGGGAGGTGGAGGAGGGAAAGGAAGGGAGGAAGGGAAAAGAAAAAGGGGGTAGGGTATGAGTGTGGGGTAGAGTAGGATGTGAGAAGGCAAGGCAGGAAAGTGTGATTGGTCAGCGGGAGAAGTGCCTGGTGTTGGTTTGAAGAGGACTAAATGGGCCAGTTATATGTAGCAGTCACGTGAGCTGGAAGCAATGAGATGGCGACGTAGCGTGGCTTTGAAAGGGCTGAGTTTTGACATAGAGGAGATGTCCAGACTGAGTTTGTTTAGCCAGCTCGGTCCCCTATGGGCAAAGGATCTTTGTCCCTGGGAGGTGTGGCAACAGGGGGGGACTTGGAGGAGTTGAGTTTCAGATTTGCTGGTGTTATGGGTATTCAGTAAGGGTTGCAGTAGTTCTTGGACACTGGGAGGTGCGAGACCCATGGTAACTTTCTTAACCATGGTGCATGTTAGATATCTTATGCGGTTGGAGAGTTGTAGCCATCCGGTTTGCGCATATAGGTCACAAATATGTGTCAGACGGTGGGCACCAGTGATGAGCCTACAAGCCTTGTTGAGAGATGTCGATATTCGTCGGAGCACAGTGGTTAATGCAGAACTGTAGATGATTAGGCTGTAATCAATGATGGAGACCACTGAGCTCTGGACAGCAATCCTCAAGGCATCCGATGTAAGGTGACGTCTGTAGCGGTAAAGCAGGCCAAGCCGAGTATTTGCAGCTTTGGCAACACAGTCAATGTGGGAACCATGTGACAGGTTTGGGTCTAGATAAATCCCGAGATATTTAAATGACTGAACCTGCTCAAGGGTGCTTCCGTAGCTAGTAGTGATGGAGAGAGGATGGAGCCTGTTCTGGTTTCGGTGGCTGCTGAAGAGCATAACCTTCGTTTTATTATGGTTTAGGACAAGCTTGTGCTTGCTAAACCAGTTTTCTACAGTGGCAAAGCCTTGCTGAAGATTGTGCTGAAGTGGTTCAGGTTCCTTGAGAGAGTTGAAGATTACTGCATCATCAGCATAAAGAATTAATTGCTCAGATCAGGATTGGGGAAGGGTGTTCAACAAGAGGCAGAATAGTAGGGGGCCCAGAATTTACCCCTGGGGGACTCCAGAGTGGACTGGTCTGGCATCAGAGAGGACCCCATTGATTTTCACTCTTTGTGTCTGATTTTCTAGGTAGCTACTGAACCAATCGGTAGCGTCAGGGGAGAGTCCAGTCAGCTGGAGCTGTTCAATCAGCAGACGATGATGTACGGTGTCAAATGCTTTTGACAGATCAACAAAAACGGCCCCAGTTAGCTGACCATTATCCAGAGCGGAGTGTAGCTTACCAGTGAAATCTAGTAGGGCTGTCAATGTACTGTGGCCTTTCCTGAAACCGTGCTGTTGCGGACATAAAATGTTGTATTTTTCCAAGAAGTCAGTAAGTTGATCTGCCACAATGCGTTCCAGAGCCTTCGAGAGTGGAGGGAGTATGGAGATAGGACGATAGTTACCATGGTATGTCTTATCACCGGTTTTGTGGACCGGCATAACAGTTGCAGCTTTCCATAGGTCTGGGAATTGGCTGAGACTAACGGAGAGGTTGAAAATATGAGTAAGTGGACCCAAGGACCTCGTCAAGGGTAAGAGACAGTAGTTTGAGGTCAAGCGAGTCCCTGCTAGTTCTGGACTTGGATGTTGCTTTGTTGATATAATTGCGTGCTGCATGCTTCTTGACAATTTGGAAGTAGAAAGGTGGGAGGTTTGATGGGGTGGGATAGCTATAGGGTTTAAGGGAGTCAGGTTCCAGAAAAAAGTCTGTGGGGAGAGCACTACTAAGGTCAGTGAAGGCATCATTGAAGGTGTTAGCAATGACCAGCGGATCAAGAGTGATGGACCCATCAACCTTTAGCATCGTTGGAGATGATTTTGGCTGCTTCCCAGTGACTTCTTGAATGTTCTTCCAGAATTCACTGCCGTTGCCCCAGGCATTAGAGAGAGCTTCTTTGTAGTACATACTTTTCCTCAGTCTGATGGATTTCGTGCAGAGGTTACGTGCACCTTTGTAATTTGAATATCAATTTGAGTACTGGAGGCCCTAGCAAGGGCCCAGAGGTGGTCCCTGGATTTCAGCTGCGCCAGTAGCTCACCATTTAGCCAGGGATTTTTTTAGCACCTTCACTTTTTGTTTTTTGAAGGGGGTGAAGGAGTCACAGGCAGCATTGAATGATGAGACAAAGTAGTTGAGAGCTGAGTTGACATCCGTGGCTTTGTAGATGGGCCACCAGTCATGCTGATTAAGGGATAGTTTAAGGTGAATAAGCCGACCACGAGAGAGAACTCTGCTGGTGATGACCTTAGGCGGTGGTTTGCAGGTAATGGGAATGATCACTAAAAGAGTCAGGGTGCACGGAGGTGTTTGAGATACGGGAGGAATGACTGGTCATGATCCAATCCAGCAGGGTACAAGTGTTTTTTTTGTAGTTTTTTTCTTGTGTGGGAGAGCACCATCTGCGTGAGGTTTGCAGCTGAGATGGTATCCCTATAAGCCCCGGCATCAGGTGCATGCCAGTTAATATTAAAGTCGCCAAGGATGATTGTCTCAGAGCCCATTGGTAGGGTTCTGATGAAATTTAGAGTGGAATTGAGGCTTATCCCTTGGTCTTTAGTGGGGATGTATACAGAGACAATAGTGAGGGCTTTGTTGTGGGCCCCAAGGAAAATTTTTATTGGGAGAATCTGGGCTGTGGAGTCGTGGGGGGGTTGGAGATGGGAAACCCCATGAGACAGTCCTTGACATAGATAGATAGAAAGGTTTCTGCCACATTGCTATTTCAGGAACCTGTACTGTATGAACACACAAAATTAAATTCTTTGAGGGTTTCTGTGTGAAAATACTTCATGTATATGTATAACTAGAAATACTATATGGCATCCTGATGCCCCTGTCTCCTGCCCAACAGTTGAGCCAGCAGCACTCTGCTGCCCCTTTTCCCCTGCCCCACAAGCCCCCCCGTCTCCTTCCCCCATTTGAGGCTGCTGCCCATCGTTTTCTCCACACAGTCGAGGCTGCTGCACCCTGCTGCCTCGTGCATAAACAGCTGAGGCTGCTGTACCCTGCTTTCCTCTGTCTCCCCTCCACAGTTTGCGCCAGTGCACCCTGTTTCCCTCGTACCTGTCTCCACAATCGGGGCTGCTGTGCTCTGCTAAGGACTAGATTCCCAGGTCCACTGCCTTCACAGTTCCGGCTGCTGCACCATGCTGCCCCAGACCACCAGAGCTGCACCTGCTACTCACTTACATTGCCCCAACTGGGCAAAGCTGCTGCACCATGTGCACCCTGTCCCACAGTCAGGGCTGCCGTTCCCTGATGCCCCCCTGTATCCTGCCACACAGTCAAGGCTTCTGCACCATGCTGTCCTCTGTCTCTGCCACCACATTCAAAGCTGCTGCACCTGTCTAGAAAGTCAAGGCTGCTGTGCCCTGGAGCCCCTACCTCCACAGTTAGGGCTGCTGTACCATGCTGCCACTTGCCATATTACAAGGCAGGGCATGTGCTGCACCTTGTCCCCTGCCACCACAGTTGGGGTAGTTTCTCCCTGTTGCCCCCTGTCACTAGAGTCAGATCCTTTGCTGCACCCTCTTGCCCATGTCCCTTGTCCCAAACAGGTGAGTCTGCTGCGCTTTGTTCCACAGTTTGAGTTGCTGTACCCTGATGCCTCCCCTGTCTCCTGCCCAAACAGTCAGGGCAGCTGTACCCTGCTACCCTCTCTCCCCCACCCTATAATGCAAGATGAAAGCGTTTTTTGTTTTTTTCTTTCGAGCGGTTTGGGCAGTTTACCAAAGGATCAGACACTAGTGGTAGGGAGCAGCATGATGCAACATCCCTAACTGTGGAGGCAAGAGGATCTATGGTGGAGCAGGGCACAGTGGTGGCAGAGGACAGAGGACAGCATGGCGCAGAAGCCTTCACTGTGAGGCAGGACACAGTGGGGCATCAGGGTACAACAGCCCTAACTGTGTGACGGGGTGCATGTGATGCAGTGGCCCTGCCCATTCAGGGCAATGGAAGTGGGTAGCAGGATGCAACAAAAGTCCCACCATTTGGTGACCTGGGACAGCATGGCGCAGCAGCCCCGTGGAGGCAGAGACCCTGAGAGTGTACAGTTTAGCAGAGCACAGCAGCCCTGTCTGTGGAGATGGGAACAGGGGGCAACAAGGTGCATTGGCTCTGACTGTGGGGGTGGGAAACAGAGGGAAGCAGGGTGCAGCAGCCTCAACTGAGGGGCAGAAGACAGGGGCAGCAGGATACCATATAGTATTTCTAGTTATACACATACACAATGTATTTTCACATAGAAACCCTCAAAGAACTGAATTTTGTGTGTTCATACAGTACATGTTCCTGAAATAGCAGTGTGGCAGAAACCTCTTTGTCAATCTGACATAAAACAAAATTGTTCTCACATGAACATATTTATGGAGGCTACGTCAAAGACACACTACTTCTATGAATTAACAAAATTTAGTTTATTTTATATCCATTAAATTACCCTGCGTCATATAGCCAGTACACAAAGCAGAATTCTGATGATACAGAACTGACATCTGTAATACAGACATGGTGATTTTTCACAAACATTCATACCACTTCAGTTCAGCAATGAAACTCAAAATGATCAACTTTTAATGAGAACAGAATGATAGAGTTAAGCAATATACCACAAGAGGGTGTTGGAGATGCCAGGATTTACCCACGCCCTGGGGTGTTGTTTGGCCACGAGGTGCAGCCAAGTGGCCAAAACACCCCAGGGGCGTGCAAATACTGGCATCACTAATATTCTCGAGTGGCATATTGCGATTATACAATGGATGTCTGTACATTTTATGTGTGAAAAAGTAAGAAAAAAATAAGTTGGTTTAGATGTTTTATTAATTTTAATTAGATTTGTTGTTACGCGTGGAAAAATAGTGCTTTGTTGGTAGGTATGCACATGTGCAGTGGTGTCAGCAAGCAGGCGAGGAGATACCCTGAATGGTTACAGTTTGGGGAAAACAGAGGCTCAAGGAAACTGCGGGTCCGGAGTCCAGCAATGTAAGGTGTAGTGCATATTTAAACAGAGCAAAAATGAAGAGAGGTAATTTTGTTGTGGGATGTGTTTTACAGTGTCGCTGACAAACTGAGCAAGAGCAGGGTTCTGAAAGTGAAATGGAGAGAGAGAGCCCGGGGAAAGAGTAACATGTTTTTTTTTTTTTTCAAAAGCCAGAAAAGAAAAAAAAAAGAATTCTCCTGTGATTGGAGTTTTTTTTTTTTTTTTTAATTCATTGCTGAATTACATTTTGGAAACTTTCGGGATTTTTGATATTATTTACTGGGACTGCAACATCGTGGCTTTGTGGAGGTTTTGCCCTGCGACTGTCGGTGTTTTGGCCGGTTTTGTGTTTGTGATGGTCACATTGATTTCAGGGGGGTCCTTGATGTGGCTTATTGGTGGCTGGCACCTCTTCCCATTGGGTGATTGTAGCTTTTACAACGGGAGAGGAGTGCCAGGTAGCCAATGACATTACAGGATTTGTGCTTTATTTTAATGCCCATTGTATAACTTAAGCTAATCTATCTAAACACAAACCAGATGGGTTAATAAATACCTTGGAGTGAAAACAATTAGCTCTACAGACTGCTCTGACTTTGAAGTGCTCCAGCCTCTTCAGTCAATCAGGGACTTAATTTCTGAAGCAGCAGGCTAGACCAATATGATGTCATCACTCACTGATAAGTACAGAAAAATCTTCACTGTTTTCAGTTATTGCAGAACACCGTAACAAATGCTGATTTAAAGAAAACTACAAAACCAAACAGCATGGAGTTTTCAGGAAACACTAATCATGACACAGGCCTTGAATTCATGTGAATTAAAGCTTTTATTAAAAATATGGAAACAGTGGTGCATATGATGGATGTAGAGCTGAATCTGAGCAAGCTATTAGGCTCGAGAAAGGTTTGAGCCACACATTGTCTTCCCACATGTAGTAGGAAGGTGCATACAGCTTTTCTCGACACACTACCTTCATTTCCATGCTGTGTAAACGAGCAGAAGGAATAGCACCCAGCTTAAGAGCAGGTTGACGCACAACTGGGTAAATAATAACCACAAATAAAAAAATTGTTATGAATGGTAGCTTGTTCTAGTGGTCCGAGTGCTGTGAACTAGGAGAGTCCAGATTTGAATACCACCACAAATACTCAGATACACAGAAATGTGATGGCAGAGAAAGGACCCATGGCCCATCTAGACTGCCCAACACCCTACCTCCCCCTTCTGTTATGCTTCCACCCTCTTTTCCCAACCCCTTAAATCTATCCCAAGCCCTCTTGAACCCCTCCACCGTTTCAGCTGCCACTACCTCCTCTGACAGCTTGTTCCAGGCCTCCACCACCCTCTCCATGAAAAACTGCCCCCTGACATTACCTCTGTATTGCCCACCTTCCAGTTTGAGGCTATGTCCCCTCATGTTCGCTCCCTTCTTCAATTTGAACAAGCTATCACCCTCCACCTTACTTATTCCCTTCAGATACTTAAAGGTCTCAATCATGTCCCCTCTCTCCCTCCTAGTCTCCAGAGGGTACAAATTCAGCCCTTTCAGTCTTCTCTCGTAGGGTACATCCTGCATCCCTCGTACCATTTTGGTTGCCCTTCTCTGTACCCTTTCCATCAACTCAACATGTCTTCATAGGTGAGGCCTCCAGAACTGCACCCCATACTCCAGATGCAACCTGACCATGGTTCTGTATAACGGCATTAGCACCTCCCTCTTCCTGCTATTAAAACCCCTTGCAATGCAGTCCAACATTCCATTTGCCTTTCCCACCACACTGCTACACTGGCTGCCCAACTTGAGGTCACGCGATACCATAATCCCCAGGTCCCTTTCCGTTTCCTTCTCCTTAATCACCACCTCCCCCCAAAGGGAGTAAGTTTCCCTCCTATTCCTCCTCCCCAGGTGCATCAGCGAGCACTTTTGTGCATTAAACTTCAATTTCCAGGTATCAGACCACCTCTCCAGCCTCTCCAGGTCCCGCCTCATGGCTTGCACCCCACTAGGTGAATCCACTCTATTGCAGACCTTTGTATCATCTGCAAACAGGCACACCCATCCCTCCAGACCCTCTGCTAAGTCACTAACATAGATGTTAAAAAGTATTGGTCTTAGCACTGACCCCTGTGGCACCCCCGTGGTCACCGCCCGTTCCCTGGAATGTGTCCCATTTACCACCACCGTCTGACTCCTTCCCTTCAACCAGTTTTCCACCCACCTGGTGATCCTGAGGTCCACCCCTAGTCTGTCCAACTTATGCACCATTCCACCATGCGGAACTGTGTCGAAGGCCTTATTGAAATCCAGATAGGCCACGTCCACCACTCCTCCCTGGTCCACTATCTGTGTCACCCCATCGAAAAACTCTATCAGGTTAGTCTGACAGGACCTTCCCTTGGTGAAGCCATGCTGCCTCTCATCCTGCAACCATTCATCTCCAAGTATTCTATCAACCTGATCTTAAGTAGTGTTTCCATTACCTTCCCCACCACCGAGGTAAGACTAATGGGACGGTAGTTTTTGACCTCATCCTTCCACCCCGCCCCCTTATGTAGTGCAACCACCTCTGCCCTCTTCCAGTCCATTGGCACCACCCCTGTGACCAAGGACAAGTTAAACAGCCTCGCCAGTTGCGGCGCCAGTTCATCCTTCACCTCCTTGAGAACCCTAGGGTGTATTCCATCAGGCCCCATTGCCTTGTCCACCCTAAGTCTACTCAGCTCTTACCTTACTCCTTCAGCTGTGAATTTTGCCACACCCATCTGCCTGTGGCTGTCACCCTCCCCAGCCCTTCCTGGTCCCCTGCCCTCTTTTTCCTCCGTGAAGATTGAGGTGAAATAGCTATTTAGTGCCTCTGCTTCTTCGAAATCCCCTTCCAGTAATGTTCCACTTTCCCCCTTATCCTCCCAATCCCATGCTGTGCCCTCCTCCTTTCTCCAACGTACCTAAATAAGGTTTTGTCCCCCTC
This sequence comes from Neoceratodus forsteri, assembly GCA_016271365.2. Lineage (NCBI taxonomy): Eukaryota > Metazoa > Chordata > Ceratodontiformes > Ceratodontidae > Neoceratodus > Neoceratodus forsteri. Next base: position 877,279,026 of record CM028130.1, read on the forward strand.
CTTGCCTGCTTTGCTATCCTCTGCTCAGTGGCCTCCTTAGCCCTCCTTATCTTTTACCCTGCCTCCTTTCTTTTTTACCTGTAGGTTTCCCTGTCCTCATCCTTTTGTGACCTCCTGTACCTCTTGAATAATCTAGTCTTCTCCTTGACCCCTAAAGCCACCTCTCTATTTAACCATAGAGGTCTTTTCTGTCTTCTATTCTTTCTTACCCTTCTTATACATGAGTCCTGGCTTTAAATACCCCTCTGTTGATGGCTGCCCATAATTCCTCCATCCCCTATCCTCAACATTTCTTCCCTAACTACCTTCCTCATTCCATGAAAGTCAGCCTTCGTGAAGTCCATTACCTTGGTTCTCGTCCTAACCCTCACCCTGCCTGCTCTCACCCTGAACTTAACAGCCCTGTGGTCACTGGTGCCAAGCTGTTCCCCCACCTCCACCTCCTCTGCACTGTCCTCATTTGTGAGGACCACATCCAACAGGTTTACACCCCTAGTGGGCTCACTGACCCTTTGCTGCAGGAATATGCCCTGAAGAGCCTCTAAGATGCCCCTGCTCCTTGCGGAGGTTGTTGTCTGGGCCTCCCAGTTGATGTCTGGAAGATTTAAGTTCCCAACTAGCACAATTTCCCCTTTCCATGCCATCCTCGCTACGGATTCCACAAAGTGTCTATCCCCTTCCTCCTCCTGCATAGGAGACCTATAGACTACCCCAGTGCGCAGGTTTTCCCCCGTCCCCTGTCTGGAGTGACCCACAATATCTCTGTTTCCCCCTCCTCATCCTGCCCTTCCATGGCTCCAATCCCTTCCCTGACATATACAGTAATGCCACCCCTCCCACCTTCCCCTCCCGATCCTTCCTAAACAAACAATACCCTGGGATCACCGTCTCCCAGGTGTGGTGCTCGTTCCACCAAGTCTCACTCACTGCTACAATGTCTAGGTTCTCTTCCATCATGGTGGCCTCCCGTTCTCCCATTTTGTCTCCCAGGCTCCTGGCATTTGCAACCAAAGCCCTCCAACACATAGCCCCATCCCGTCCTTCCCTTCTGCTGACTGTTCCCTTGATGAGTGCTGTGACTTGGGGGGGGGGAGGCTGATAGCCTCTCTGCTCTGCCTCATGTAAGGATGGTCCTGTCCTTAGCCCCCATTTAGTTTAAATTGAACTTCCTTGCCATGAAGTCCCCCAGTTTACTCTTTAGTGCAGCTGCCCCTGAAGAGTTCAGGTGCAGCCTGTCATGGGCATATAGCCCCTCCTCCTCCCATTTAGAGCCCCCAGTCACCTATCCAGCCGAACCCCATCCGACTGCACCAACCTTGTAGCAAATTGTTGAATGCCCTTATCTTCTTCTTTCTGGGTGTGCTTGCTCTTGGTACTGGAAACACCTCAGAGAAAGAAATGGAAGGAAAAACAGTGTTGCTCCTACAGAACCTAGCGAGTTCCTCGAACCTTGCCTGTGCCTCCATCATACTGTTCCCCTCCAAGTCATTTGTGCCCAGGTGAAACACCAGATATGTCCTTTCATCCTGCTGCTTACCCCAGGAAGGAATATGATGCCTCACCTCCAGCGCTGTCATCCCTGGCATGCACTGTACCCATACTGCATTGTTTTTTGCTCCCTTCCTTCCCCATTTTAGCCCCTTAATTATTGAGTACCCCAAGAGTGCCACCCTACTGCCCCATGCTTCCTGGGTGTCCATTTGGCCTCTAGCTTTGTCTCGCTGGTTTGGCTCCCTTTGGACTCCTCCTCATGTTCCATCCTGACCTGGTTTCTGCCCCTGGTCATCTTTTGTTCCCATCACCTAACCAGTCCTGATTTTTACCCACACCCAGCATCTGTCCCTCTTCACCCTCTCCCTTTAGCCTTTCTTCAGACTCCTCCCTCCTGTACCTCTTCATCCCATGTACTTCTGCCTGGCTTCCTTCATCCCTGCAAACCCCTCCTGCATCACTGCTTGATCATGAGCCAACTTTACCTGACCCCTCTCTATTTGCTCCTGGCCTTCCCCCGTCTGCATCACTGTGCGAAATTGTGCCAACTGTGCTTGATCCCCTTCCAACTATTCCTGTCCTGACCATCTTTGCAGAAAGTTTTGAGCACCGTACTCCACCTGGGGAAGTCTTCCTCCTCACCACCTGCACTGTCTGCATATTTCCCCCTCTTCTGCACCCTGCCTGGCGCATGCCCCAGCCTCCTACTGCAGCTCCTGCCCTGCAGGGTTTTCTCCCGTTCGTTTTCAGCCTCCCAGGAGCTCAACTCCAGCTCTTCCAGTGCTTCCTTCCTGCCCCTTTTCTTATGTCACAGTTCTCCTAGTGCCACCCTCTGGTGTGTCCCTAATGTGCCCGTCCCCATCTCCACCCCTTCCCCTGCATGCAGTGTGCCTGCCCCCTCCTCCTCCCCTTCCACTGCACCTGAGATCTTTCCCCCTACATCCCCCCGCCGCTCTGCCCCCCTCTTCTCTCATGGCCCCTGCCAGACCCCTTCCTCCAAAATGTCCTAGACTAGAATACCTAGGGGGGCAAAACTGTTTGTTACTTCCACCCTCTAGCCCATTTCACCTATGCCTACATCATCCTTCATTCTGGGCATCCATCTGCCTTTTCCTGAGCCTACTGTCTTCAACTCCTTCTGATCCCCGGCTGACCACTTTATTCTAGCTACAGGCATCATTTTTGTGCCTCCAGACCTCCTGCTGTCAGTTCCCACTGACCCCTTTCCTCCTGTCACGGGTGTCCCTGTCCCAACTCTGGACTTGCTGCTGTCTGTTACCACCTCTGGTGTATCCCCCTCTGGATCCCCTTCCATCCTCTCTCTCCCAAGCCCTTGACTTTCGGAACAGTGTATCTGATCCTCCAGTGAATCCATGCAGCCCTTCCCACTCCTTCCTTGGCTTATACCATCCCTGTCTCTATACCCCCTTTTCCCAGCTTCCTCCTCCCCATTTAACCCCCACCTTAGCCTCGCCACTTCCTCCCTCAGCTGAGTGAGCTGCTTACACATCATACAACCCATCATCCTCCAAGCCCAATTTAGGATCATAGCCATTCCACAGCCACTGCACCCCACCACCCTGCCAAAGATCCCCCTCCCTTGGTTGCCCCTCCCTCTGTGCTGCCCTACCATTTCTTCTGTGATACTCAGATACAGTCCTGAAATCACACCTTATGTATTTTGGGGCCCCCTGACCCTCACCCCCTCCTCAACCCCAACCCACAGTCAAGACTTTTTAGAAATAATAAAGGATGTGCAGACCATAATCATCAAGAATTAATAACCCAGTTCAAGTCCAAGACACCAAGTCCCCAGCACCTCCAGCATCAGTAGTCCAAGATTGAGTGACCTGTAGACCTGTGACCTGTTAGCTCCTCCACCTGTAGACCTGTGACCTATTAGCTCCTCCACTTCATATATGGCTCCTCCTCCCCTCCATATTTAATAGAGGTTGGAGAGGGAGGACAGGAACAAACACAGCTCTCAACTCTGTGGTCTGGCTGGCTTCTTTAAAGCCTACCGCCTTGGTGCCTCTCTCCCTGATTGACCCGATCCTACACCATGGACTGCGGTTGGCTGGCTGTCCTTGCTTCAGTCTCTAAACTGTGACCTGCGCCCCTTACTAGTTCAGCTCCAAACAGCTCGGCTCTCCTTCCTCTGGTTGCCGACTGTGACCCCGCTGCTGACTGCAGCCACAACTCCACGCAGCTCTCCGCTCTCCTTTCTCTGGTCACCGACTGCGACCACTGCCCGCTGCCGACACAGCTAACAAACACAGCTCTCAGCTCTGTGGTCTGGCTGGCTTCTTTAAAGCCTACCGCCTTGGTGCCTCTCTCCCTGATTGGCCCGATCCTATACCACAGTCTGCAGTTGGCAGACAGTCCTTGCTTCAGTCGCCGAACTGCAACCTGCGCCCCTTGCTAGTTCAGCTCTAAACAGCTCAGCTCTCCTTCTTCTGGTCACCGAGCTGCGACCCCACTGCTGACTGCAGCCACAGCTCCACACAGCTCTCCGCTCTCCTTTCTCTGGTCGCCGACTGCGACCCGCTCCCCTGCTGCTGCCACAGCTAACAAACACAGAAATGCACAGTCCGATTTCTTTCTGTGCCACCTGGGCTATTGATACAATTCATGACATAGGTCACCCAGTGTCACAGCTAGGCAGGGATTTGAGAAGAGTCTTTGGCTATGTAAGAGCTTTCAGGCATGCACTCCCATGCCCCATCCAAAAAATGTGTACTAACTCAGTGAGTTGACCTTGAGCAAGTAACTACCCCCATCCCCGCTCTCCAGTCCTCCAAGCTTTAAAATTGGGTAGAAACAGCACTTGATTAAAAATTAGATGGTGCATTTTGGCTGGGCTACTGGCCTGGCTAAGGCGTCAGCATGGCTTAGTTAGTATTTTTATTTATTTCATTCTAGGATTACAACACCTTTGAACCATAGGTTCTTTTACAAGGTTCCATGTCATTACAGTACAGTCAGTTGACATAATACAGACAAAATCATATGGCAATGTGGGAGAAGAAAAAAAAAGAATAATTCAATAACAGTACAAGTACGGTAACATGCATGGCACTGAGCATAAAAAAAATCATAGTGGTAACAGAGCAGTCAATAAAATGACTTTGTCGACTTAGGTCATGTGGGGGAGGTCTTAGGGATGGGAAGCTATCAGTAGAGTATTATGTACGGAACTAAGAGCAAGGAATTCATAACAAGTAATAGTGCAGTCAGTAGGTGACTTTGTCAGCTTAGAAATTGTGTGGGGGAAAGGTTCTGATGATGGGAGATGGAGAAGAGTGATGGGAAAAAAATAGATGGAGAATAGGGGTAAGGAGTGGGGAGGGGTAAAGGACATCAGTGGGGGTTCAAAGGGGGAATGGGGTTAGTAGGACAGAAGATGAGGGGGTGCACGAGGAGTAAGTAAGTGGTGATACTGGGAGCAAGGCTGGAGTAAGAGGAGATGTTTGTAGGAGAATGGGGGGTAGGCAAGGGCCTAATGTGGGGATAAAGGTGATAGGAGCGAAGGGATAGCTTAGGGAGGGCAGTCACAGTGGCTAAGTGCAGTGAGGTGTTGACGGAGTTTAGACTTAAAGGGGCCAAGCTTTGATTCGACATTGATGTCGGGAGGGGACCATTTAACCAGGTAGGAGCCCTTAACATAAAAGTTCGCTGAGTCTGAATGGTCTGGCAGAAAGGGGCAGGCAGTGTCAGTGGCTCAAAGGGTAGCACACTGTCCTCTGAGGCTGGGAAATCAGAAGGCTGTGGGTTCTATCCCCACACCAGGCACTTGGGATAAATCCTAATAGTGACACTGTAGTGCAACATGAGGGGGGTGCTGCACTCCTGAGGTGCCATCTTTTGGATGAGACGTTAAACCAAGGTTCCATCTGTCTCTTCTGGAGGTAGTTCAGGTGGATGTTAAAGATCCCATGGCACTTCTCAAAAAGAGTAGGGGAATTTTTTATTCAATAACTTAAAACAAAATATACAAAATTGTATTACTTTGTACAAAATCATAATGGAAGAAATCAAAAACATAAATATGTATACATCATGTTAGTATTAATATTTAAATTCTGAAGTTTGGTAATAAGGGCCCAGTGAGTCATGACATCAAATGCCTTGCTGAAGTCAATGAAAATGATGTCACATGATGACCGATTATCCAGAAGTGAGCTTATATGTTCACAGAAGCAAAGCAGATTTGTTAATGAGCTTCCACCCTTCTTAAAACCATGTTGTTCAGGGTCACTGCTATCGACTATGGGGGAAAAGATTTTCTGTCTTCATAATACAAAGATTTCACAAACCCCCCTTTCCTTCCCCACTAAAGAAGTAGGGGAAAAAATTTTTTTTTTTTTTGAAACTTAAAAGCATACTATACACAGAACAAATGTGTGTGCACACCAATCATCATAAATAAACATAAATTAAGTATTACATCATACTTCCAAAATAAAATACTAGATTTCCTGATCCTAAACCTCGTCAAATAAATACTGAATAAAAGTGTCCCCCCTCCACACACACGCACTAAAAGAGTAGGAGAATATTTCCCATATCATAGAAAAACCTATCAGCAAATCAACAGTTTGCCATACAAAGAACATAAAAAGGGGAAAATAAACTCAAAGAGTATTGCATCATACTGTAACTTTTTTTTTTGTAAATATCATCTTTATTAGGTTTACAACATATATACATACATGTCATCAGGTCTCACATGGCCTATTTCATTTATACAGTTCTTTAGCTTAAAAGAGGAGTATATAAAGTAGCATAAATTACATATATGGATTTATAAAGTTCATACATTGCTTTAGAGTGTTAGGTTATTGGTATTTGGTCTCTATTCAGTAATAAAAGAGAGTTCTCTCTTGGATCATAGGTCCCTGTTGAGTAGTCTCCAGAGCTTTATTACATTCTAGACTTTATGCTATTAACAAGTAGTTCATCTTAATCTTAATAACACACCATTTACACCTTCATACATTAATCAGTTCATGTCCATTATCACCTGGGCTTATTCCCCTTAGTTACACCTGCAATGAATATGTCTATTCGAAGCAACTATGCTTTCTTATAGCAGCTCCCATTTGGGGTTACAATCTATAGGCAGTGGGTCCATGGGGATTTGCGTATACCCTATAGCCCACCCCTTCCCAGCACCCTTCCCTCTTCTCTTCTAGGGGAAAATTATACTGAATTCTCTCCATCAAAAAGAAAGAAAAGGTTTGGTGGTGTAACTCTGGGAATAGTGTTTCAGTTGTTTCAATCTGGGGATAGTTTTGTCAGTTAGGGAATATCTATACTCTCTAAGGGGTGAAGGTGGTATCTTTTAACATATAATATATCTGCCAACGAATCCATCTGGCAGTAAATTTCTCTTCTTGTTTGTTTAAGTTGTGTGTTCCATGTTATAGATCTGTCTTGTGATGTCCCACCAATGTTGTATCGTGGGGGTCTTGGTGGTCAACCACAGTTTAGTAATTGCCTTCTTTGCTGCAGCGATGAGGAGAAGGAGATAGTATCTGGTGTTGGGGCCTCTTAGTGTTTTAGGGAGGATAAGGAAGAGGAACATCTCCAATGTCAGTTGGAGTTGAGGATCTAATATTTCCTGTAGGTGGGTCTGGAGATGCAGGAGGAACGGTTTAAGGACCGGGCAAGACCACATAATATTTGTATGGTTCGTCTTAGGTTCTCCGCATGAGCGCCAGCATATTGCTAGATTGGTCGGAGAATAGTGACTCGTGACTACTGGTGTTCTGAAGTATCTAATCAGATTCTTCCATGTGTATTCCCACCACTGGTGCGAACTGGTCACTCAAGCTGAGTAACTACACGCTCGCCGCCAGTCCTCAAGCGAGACCCGATATCCCGATCCCTGGCTGCATTGCAAGCGTATATTCTCAGTGAGGGATTCCTTCTGTGAGTTTAGTGCTTGATAGTACATGATACCAGGTGGTCCTGTTTCAGGGTGTTATTAAGTTGAATTTGACTATGAATTAAGGTTGGATATTGTTCAGGGTTCCAGAGTGTCCGTGGAAGACTTTCAACATAGTGTTGGAGTTGTAAGTAGCGGTAGAAGTTTTGGTGGGGCAATTGGTATTATTTTGGATGTCTGCATATGACCATATGCTTCCTTGTATCATTATCTGCAACAGGTATTTTAAGCCATATCTCTTCCAGTGCTGGAAGCTATTATCTATGCTGTTTGGGGAGAAATCGTTAAGACTGGAAATTGGGTATATGAGAGACTGGAAGGGTGTCAAATGCTGGATTTTCTTAATGGATTGCCAGTTTTTGAAATGATATGTGAGCCAGGGGTTTAATAGCTAGTGCGCTCTCACATTTGTCACTTGTTGGTTTAGAATTTGGAAGTAGGTGTGATTGCTCAACAAGGTTCTCTCAATCTCCAACCAATGTGGGCTGGATGTCTTAGTTTGCCGGGTCATTAAATGTGTCAGGGTCGCCGCCTGTTGGTATAATCTTAAATCTGGGAGTGCTAAGCCTCCCTCCTGACGTGGAAGAGTAAGAATCTTTAGGCGGACTCGGGGTCTTTGGTTTGCCCATATAAATTTTGCTATAAGGTGATTCCATTCTCGGAAAGTCTTTAGTGGTATATGTATGGGAGTACTTTGAAATAGGTATAGAGCCCTTGGGAGAATGACCATTCTGATCAGGTCTGTTCTCTTTGTTAAACTTAAAGGTCGGGTCGCCCATGATGTCAAATCTGTTTTCAATTGTGTCGTAAAGGGTGTGTGATTATATTTGTAATTTGTTGTGGGTGATTGGGGTATATGTATACCCAGGTATTTCAATTTCTTCAAGTTCCATCTACCTGGGATACTGTCTTGGATAAGTGGTGAAGGAGAGTAATGAAAGGTGAGCAGCTCTGTTTTGGTCAGATTCAGTTTGTATCCTGATACCAGACCACAAGAGTCCAGGATTTGTTGTACTATAGGGAGGGATTTTTCGGGATTTTGGAGGTATAGCAGAATATCATCCGCATACAGTGCAATGTGGTGTTCAGAGCCTCCTATCTTTATTCTCTCAATTACTTGAGATTCACAGATTTGTTGCGCCAGAGGTTCAATGAATGCTGCGAACTGTAAGGGGGATAATGGGCACCCCTATCTAGTCCCCCTTCGCAATTGAAAATAGCCAGAGTGGTGTCCATTTACCTTTACACATGCTTGAGGTGCAGAATATATGTTCTGGAGGACCGTGATGAGGGTAGGGAGGAATCCAAATTTATGTAGTGTTAAGTATAAAAATGGCCATGCTACTCTATCAAATGCCTTTTTGGTGTCTAGGCTAACTAATACCGATGGGGATTTAGTTGTTTGCATTTGACGGACTACATGGAGAGAGCGCTTTATATTATCAGTGGTGGTACGAGATCTCACAAATCCAGTTTGGTCCTTGTGTATTAGTAAGGGGAGGACTTGGTTTATACAATGCGTTAAAATACTCATAAATAGTTTATAGTCTTGATTAAGTACTGATATGGGCTTGTATGAGCCGCAGATTTGTGTGTTCTTACCTGGTTTGGGAATTATGGAGATGGTCGCATATGACCAGGATGGAGGGGAGGGACTTCCCTCCAGGACTGAGCTGAACATATTAAGGAGTCTGGGGGGAGACTTGTGCCTTGGTGGCTTTATAGAATTCAGAGCCGTAACCATCCGGTCCTGATGATTTAAGGGACTTGGCATTAGCAATAGCGTTAATTACCTCACATTCCATAATTGGGGCTATACGGGACTCCCTGTGTGTCTCTGTGAGCTGTGGTAGGGTGATTGACTGCAAGTAATCTGTTATTTGTTGTGTGGACGGTGTATGCTCAGGGGTGTATAGGGCATTGTAGTATAAGGTGAAGGCCTCTGCAATGTCATGTATTTTGGTGAGGGGTTGGCCTCCTATTGGTTGGCGGATAGATGAAATCGTGGCTGCCTTTTTTTGTTTATGGATTTGATAGGCTAACAGCCGTGTGGCTCGAGGACCCACTTCGTAGAACCTCTGCCTTAAAAAGGTCAGGGCTATTTCAGTTTGTTGTTGGATCAGACGGTCCAACTCAAGCTTAGTTTGTTGTAATTGGGGAAACACTGAAGTGTCCCCCTGTTTATGAGCCATTTGCAGAAAGTGGAGAGAATCCTCCAGCTTGGCTCTTTGTTCCTTGCGTTGCCTTCCTAATTCTGCAGTATATTTTATTATGTGTCCTTGGAGCATACTGTAACATTGAAGCATAAATATGGAAACACTAGAAGGAAATAATACAAAACAACCCTAAATGCATACTTTAGCCACAGTCATAATAATTTATGAAAAACATACCCTCTTCTCCACCCGTAAAACCATATTATGGCACCCCAATAGCTGTGCCACCTAGTGAGAGTCATGTCCAATCTTTCAGCCTCTTTAATTTTCATCAGATCTGACTTAAGAATCTGAAAGAGTTCAGCCTCCGACATAACTTGTTTCTGAAGCACTAAATGACAACGAGCTTGCCAAATCCAATATAAAAAGGTTGCCATAATCAGTCTGACCGTACTATGAGAAAAAACTTGCCATCTAAGAGTCACAAAGCCTCTATAAAGTAGGGGGAAGATGACCCCAGCCTAAAGTGCCAATGACTTTCCACCTCAGCCCAAAACGGTTTGACAAACAGACAATCAAAATACAAATGGTCCATATTCTCCTCTACCATGCTGCATGACTCCCTAGGGTCGTAACGTTCACTAACCTCTTTATGCTTCTGATTCCCCTTAACGTTAATTTTACCGTGTACACGAAGCCATATAACATCTCTCATCTTGACTGGGATCCGGGGGTCAGTTAACAATAGACCAACACACTCTGTCTCCCCTTTTCTCAACACGTCAACGGGACTAGCCATAAAATGATTTCCCAACACGAATGAGTACAAAAATTTCCTAAGGAGAGTACAAATCTGAGTGACTGAAATCCCCCACTTCACAATATAATTAAACCCGTAAGTCCAATAATCATTCAATTTTGACACCCTCTTATAGTTTATGTGTGAATTGATTTCTATGCCACTGACCTATAGTCTCCTCCAGCTGCGGAAATACCCAGTTTTTCCAACCTTTTCCCCCAGGCCGAAGGGGAGGACAGACATTCGCATACATAAATATACTCCAAACAAAAAAAACAATTGGCTGCACCATACTAAGACTTCCCTCCTTTAGGGTGAGGTAGGTAACATTTTGTTTGATCGGATTCAGGTGACTACCCCAAAGGCTGGAAAAAAAACAATAATATAAGGCTGTTTCCAAACATTTCGGAACAGGATAAACATAACTCAACAATAAAAACAAGGGGATCAAAAAGGTTTTAATCAAAAAAATCCATTTATGTTTACCCATATGCCATTTATTCCAATGTTGCACCTTCCATGTTGCAATGGTAATTTTAGCATCCCAGTTAAAGTAAGCTAAATCCCCTAGACCAAAGAAGACACCCAAAACTTTACAAGGTTCCCTCTGCACTGGTATATTAGCCACCTGCTGACCTGCCATAACTGTATCAGAAATGTAAAGACAGATACTTTTACATAAATTTAGTTAAGCACCTACCCCTTCCGAAAGAAACTGAACCAAATCCACTGCAATGGAACCAGAAACTTGATCTGCCACCAACAAAACAGTATCATCCGCATAGGCTAGTACTTTTAGAGGAGCCAAAGGGCCAAAAGAAATACCCTGAATGGCAGGGGACAAAAGCACCATTCTCAAGATAGGGTCCAAAACCAAAACATACAACAGAGGGCTGAGTGGACACCCCTGTCTCTCCGCTACCTGAATACGGCAAGCCTTCCCAATCCAGCCATGATCAAAAGCCCTACAAGGGGCCTTCGCATAAATCAGCTGAATCCAAGACAGAAAAAGTTTAGGAAAACCAAAATATTGCAAATCTTCCCACAGCCACACATGGCTAACCCGATCAAAGGCTTCTGACTGATCTAAACAAATCAAAAAAAACTTTCATACCGGCAATCTTTCCTTTGTTCATTAGTTCACGGAGCAAAAACAAATTATCCGTAATATTCCGTCCTGGAACAGAACATGCCTGACATTCGTGAATAAGGGACTCCAAAACCCTAGAAAGCCTATTTCCTAAAATATTAGCCAATAATTTAAAAGCTACATTGAGCAAAGTAATCTTCCTCCAATTGTCCAGGTCCAGTCTTTCACCTTTCTTGAAAATGAAGGTCAACAAACCCTCATACATCTGTGGAGTCAACTTCATATCTGCCAACATAAATTGAAAAGTCTGTAACAGTTCCACAGGCAACACTCTCCATAATTCTCGATAGACCTCACCAGGGAGGCCATCTGACCCAGGGGCAACTCCAGACCGAAAACCTGAGACAATCACTGCCAGATCCTCTGATGTTAGGGGTGCAATTAGTAACATCTACTGATCAAGAGACAAACCCGGCAGATGGGTGGCCTGGAGAATCCGTGCCAAAAAGGTACCATCTGGATCTCCTACCCTTTGCTGGTCAGTTAAATAATCTTCCATAACACGAAGAATACAGTGATTGTCAGAAACCACCATTCCCCCCCCTTCTGCTGAAGGGCTGAAATGGATTGTTTACCAACATGGGACATGCAGTCCTTGTAAGGGGGTGGTTTGATTTTTCTTCCCATGTGTCCCAAATCTTTGTTCCACCTCCAAGGAGGAGGATCTATTATACTGATATATTAACATTTCTTGCTTAATGACAGCAATTCGCATAGAATGATCCACCCCTAAGGCCACCTGCTGTGAATATAAGGTATACAATTCAGTACGTAGCTTATAATAGGCCTGTGTCTTTGTTTTCTGTTTGTGATGGGACACACACTGAAAATACATTGTAATACAGAGTTTTGTATCATCCCACCACTCCAAAGGGTTATCATAAAGAAAGAACACAGACTGTCTATCACCAAGAATAACCTCCAGACCCTATAACACCTCAGAATCAGACAACAAGCTAACATTCATCCTCCACACCCCTTTCTGGGGGGGGGGGGGACGATGCTACATGTATCCCTATAAGAGCATGATCAGATGTTTCCACTGGCAGCACTTCTACATATGAGATGGGAAGTAATTTGGAAATAAACCAATAATCTATCCTGTTTGAAAGTGTTCCTTTAAAAAAAGTGTGTGCTGGTGGAGTGGTAAAGGACCCATGGGCATCCTTTAATTTAGATTTCATACATAGCTGTTTCAAAAAATGTGTATCACAGTAAGTTTTATTCTGTGATGCAGTTCTGTCCGAATTGTGCAAACTGATATTGAAATCCCCTCCAAATAAAACCTGCTTTTCAGTACATAGATAAGGTTGAATAAGAAGAAATAATTCAATATGAAGAGATTTTGACTGTGGACCATACAGATTAATTAAACGAAAATCTGTACCCTCAAAATCAAGAATCAGGGCCCTACCAGGGGAACATCAATCAAGCCTGGTAACATGTACAGTATATCATGGGTCAAAAAACATATACCCAACCCACTGCACGAGTCCTCTCCAATAGACCAATAGGAAGCCCCGGAGAACCACTCACGGGTAGCAGTCAATTTCCAGAACTGAGTGGAACCTAGTATCTTGCAGACACATAATATCATATGGTAACTGTGACAAAAGGGAGAAGGTCATTGACCTTTTCTTTCCCAATCTGACACTGTTCACATTGAGGCTGGCTAGCCTAAGAGGTCGTATAGAATCATACGGTGGGGGGGGGGGGGTACTTAGTACTGGACCTTGTCACGTAGATCTAGGAACTTGTGGATCCGGCGGATCTGGCAAAGGAACCTCAGGGGATTCCTGAGGTCAATTTGCCAAAGAGGCCAGATCCTCCACTTCCATCGGGTCACCCCAATCATGCAACAGCTCAGATCTATTACCCAGCACTACCCCAGGATCAGGAAGCTCCTTCTGTTTCCTAGAACTCCAGGATTTCACTGATTTCCCTGTAACTTTAGTAAAACCATCATCCACAACCAAGGGTTGACCAACAGGCTGGACCAAACCCAAAAGGGGGTTCAAGTACAGGTTCCTCTTGAGGTGGTACTTCAGGACTCCCCATGTGCTCCACCAAAGTGGCAGACAAAGCTACCCTTTGCAATGGAACACCCATAGGTACAGGTTCTCTGTCAATAACCATGGCAGAATTCTCAGGGTTAGGCTGAACAAGCTCTACTGGAGAGGCCTGAAAGGCCCTCTGGGCTCGATGTAAATAGAGATCTTGTGCAGTAGAGACATCTGAATTATGAGCGGCCCAGAGGCAATCCCTGAAGGAGTGCTCGTCAACCCCAAATAAATTGCATATGGGGGGGACTCTACACCCATTCCCTGAACAACTCAGAGTACCTCAACGAAAACACTTAATCTGGTCACAGTTTATATTTAAATGAGTCAAGGAACCACAGCCATATTACGACTTCGGCTGCCCTGGATAGAATAACATGTCCCGGTCACGGCCCAAATAAAGACTGTTCGGCAGATGTCGAATGCCATGTTCAGTATGTTTCAGACGGGCCCGAAATTTCCATCCTCCAGTCCAAAAACCATTATCATCCATAACTGGGTCAGGATGACCCTCCAAATCACATCTCTTCTCAAGCCAGAATATAATGTCAACTCACACAGACCCCTTCATTGCGAAATAAGATAGTAACAGTCTTCATTGTGGGCTTTGTAATAGGGATAGCAAGGAAGGGGACCCATAGGGGAGAATCCCGTACTGAATGGTACAAGTTCCAAAACTTGTCCAGGAGTTGGTGAGAACAAAAACATCAAAGTTAGTGTCCTCAGGGGCATGAATGAAAGCATAAACCTCCGCGGGAGAAAACCACAAGGATTCTTTTATCAAATGTGTGCCCACATAATTTCGGTCTGGGGTGTGAGGTAACGCCCCCCCCCCCCCAATACTGCAGATGAACCACATAGTGTCTTTTTGTGGTCTCCAGGGAATGTTGGAATAAACTAGCATAAGTTGCCCCTTTAGACAATGCTAGGGGAGTTTTCCCACCTCCCAAGGGAGGGGACCGAAACTGCCCCGCGGGACTTTCTGCTCCCAGATTCTCAGAAGTAACAGGGACCATAACTGGAGAAAGAATATCATGGCAGATATCCCCGTTCAGTTCCTTACCACCAACTTCCTGGTCTAACACCGTGTTATCCAAGAGTGCCCCATCCAGCACCTCCTCCTCCAATAGATTCACTGGAACTGGATGTGGAGGAACAGTTGGAGACACAGGCACCGCCACTCTTCCTCGATTTGTTCCTCCTGCCTGTAAAGGCACTGGGTCTCCGACATGAAAGTCATGCGGCTGTGGACTGCCCGGTAAAGGGATAGCAGGGTCTGAGATCCACCGATCATGCTCCCAAAGCCATCCAGCACGAGTAAGCGCCAGGCCTGATCACCACTCATCCATCGCTGGGTAATCCTGAAAGTCAGAGCAATCAGGCACTGGCCCCTGAAGCTGAGTCCAAATCCAGAACAGGCTCCATCAAAGGAGCCGTTTACCTACAGCCCCACCCGGATTGGCCACTGATCTCTTCCGCTTGCGTTCGTCCTCCAACATCTGTTTCTTTAAATGAAAGTCCAATTCAGCCTCAGCCATCATTTTCAAAAGCTGGCTCTGCTTTTCTTGTAGATATAAATGTAGGCACCACTCCGCCTCTGACAGGGCCGCCAATTCTGGCAGGATAAGGATTCCTGGAGCTTGTCCGACAATCTCCGTAATACAGTCAGTTGTTCAGACCCCTGCACTTCATCTGGCAAGAATTCCCTAATATGCACCTGCTCCATCAAAATTGCAGGTCCTGCAGCTCCAGTCGGAACGCATCCATTCTCCTCCATAGTCTCCTCCAGGCTGGCGTCCTCCATTCTACAAACGGTCGCACAGCACCCCCTACCACAAGAGTAGGGGAATTTCCCCAGTGCCCTGGCCAAATTTCCCCTCATTCGCTAAAAATATCACCAACAGCTTAATCTGGTTCAAAGTCAGTTGGCATTCATCTGTATTCCCTTCCCCCGGGTCATGCCTGAAAATAGGCAGAATTTGTCTAGTGCACTTACCCGGTCAACAAAAACTAAATAAAATAAATAAAAAGGTAGGTCTGTATGGATGCACTACGAGTACTGCGAGTGTTGGGAGTTGGCATAAGGAGACACTGGGTGGCTGGGGGTGTAAATCCCAGGCTGTTTTTTTTTTTTTTTTTTTTTTTTGCAAGAAGGCAGGACTGGTAAGTGACTGCCCTTGAAGTGCAACCAGTTGGTCTGTTCATAGAGGTCACACGTGTGAGTGCGTCTATGGGCCCAGATACCAGTTGGCAGGACTTATTAAGCGCCAAAGTTATTCTTTTGAGTGTATTGTCCGCAGCAACTCCATAAATGACTATCCTATTGTCAATTATGGATAGGATTGAGCTGGTAACTACTAGTCAGAGTGCTTCGGGGTCAAGCAGTGTTGATGCCGGTTGAGGATCCCGATTCTTGAAAACTACCAATTTAGAAATTTGGATGATGTGCAGTGTAGGACAGAGAACTATCTAAGGTTATTCCAAGATATTTAAATTTCTGAACCTGTTGAAGGGGTAGACTTTGGTTATTCAGTATTGTTAATTGGGCTGATGTATGCCTGTTGTGTGGATTAGAGAAGAGCATGACCTTGGTTTTCTTGTAGTTCATTAGCAATTTGTGTTGAGCGAACCAAGTCTGTGCCAATTCAAAGTTAGTTTGTAGGTCCCTTGTAAGGGGGAGAGGTTCAGACTGACTTGAGAAAAGGATGACATGGTCTGCATTAAGTAACATAATGTTGGTTCAGGCTTGTGGGAGGTTGTTAAGAAAAAGACTGAAGAGTAAAGGTCCATGGATAGAGCCTTGGGGGACCCCTGAATGCACAGGGTGGCTGTCTGAAAGAGCATCATAGATTTTGACTTTTGTTCTGTCATCAAGGTAGTTCTTGAACCACTTGGTTACCCCATGGGAGAGACCGAGGGTAGGGACTGAATTCACCAGTTGGGTATGGTTTACATTATCAAAGGCCTTGGCAAGGTATATTGACCCCACCAAGAGACCCTGATCAAGAGCCTTGTGTAGGAAGTCTGTGTATTCAAGCAGAGCAATAGTGGTGCTGTGAGCTTTTCTAAAGCCGTGCTGCTGAGGACATTGTAAGTCATATTTGGTCAGGTATTCGGTCAGTTGGTCGGTGACAATGCATTCTAGTGCTGGGGAGGGAAGGATAGATATTGGGTGATAATTCGAGTGTAGCGCCCTATCACCACTTTTGTGAACAGGTGTTACAGTCACCGCTTTCCATTTATGTGGGAACTATCTCAGGGAGAGTGACGAATTAAGAAGTTTGGTTAGGGGTAACAAGACAGCATCTAGTGTAAGGTTTAGGAGTTTGAGGTCAAGAGAGTCACTGCTATACCTGGAGTTGCCAAGTACCCTTTGTAGGTATTTTTTGACTTAATTCAGGGTGATTCTCCTGAAGTAGAAGGGGGGATGTTGAGGGAGATGGGAATAGTTTTACTGTCATTACCCTTCCTGTCATGCGTATCAAAGAAATCAGGGGGAAGTATGCCACTAAGATCCATAAAGGCAATGTTAAAGGCATCAGCTGTTTGTTTATGGTCCTGTAAGATTTCACCATTCACCTCGAGCATAGAGGGGGCTGTTTTGTTGGGCATACCCATAAGGTCTTTAAGATTCTCCCAGAATCTCTTGCCATTGCCCCAGGAGTTTGAGAGCTTGTGCTTAAAGTAATTAATTTGGGCACATCGGACTTTACAGGTGCTGGAGTTCCTTGTAGTTTTGTAGTTCTGCATGTCAGCCTGTTTTCCACAAGCGTGTGCACAATGCCATAGATTGTCCCTGTCAGTCATCATTTTTATCACAGCAGGGGTTATCCAGGGTTAGTTGCACCCTTAACCTTCTTTTTACGAAGTGGGGTGAAAATGTCACAAGCCTTATTGAATTGCGTTACAAAATAGTCTAACACTTGGTCAGCATTTTGGGCTATGTCCATGGGTGTCCAATTGCACTGTTTGAGACAGGTTTGGAGGTGTTTAAGTTGCCCCCTATTTAGGATACGTAGATATATAACTTTAGAAGGTGGCTTAGGGGTCTTGTTAGACCAGTGACACAGAACTGGGGAATGGTCACTAAGTGAGTCGGGGAGGACAGTAGTGCCAGTGATTCTTTCTGGGTGGGTGGTGAAGATTAGGTCAAGGATTGAACTGTAGCCAGTCCTGTAGTTGTCTCTTGTGGGGGTAGTCACCAGTTGGGTGGAGTTAATGGCTGCGATGGCACCTTTGTAGGGGTCATCTTCAGGAGCCAACCAGTTAATGCTGAGGTCGCCTAATACCACCGCTTCAGAGTAATGGGGTAAGATAGTCAAGAACCATTTTGAAGCCAGTAGTCTGGTCAAGAGGAGGGATGTATATTGACAATATGGTGAGCGATTTGCCATGTTGCCCAAGGATTATCTTTACTGCTAGGGCCTGAGAGTTATTAATGGGGGGCCAGTTCCAGAAGGACATTCCCTATCAGTGAGTCTTTTAGGTATGTAACAGCCTCCCACCCCTTTTGCCAATCCTACTCTGTCTGAAAATGGTATAGTCAGTTAGAGAGATGGCAGTATCAGGGACTTTAGGAGACAGCCAGGTTTCAATAATTGAAAGCACACCTGGATTGTGCTGTTACCCATACTTGTGGTCAACAAGTTTGGGTAGTAAACTTCGGATGTTGATGGTGGCTAGTTTTAGATTACCATTGATACTGCTACAACAGTGTACTTGATGTGTTGGACCAGGGTTAGGGTGTATATTGCCACACATGGGAAGAAGAAGCAGGGTAATCCCAAGTAGATATTGTCTGTGTGACCTAAGAGGGGTATGCGGCCTCTGGTTAGAGGGGTTTCACAATGTAGTGATGAATGGGGGGGAAGTGAGGTGAGATAAGAAGGGGTAAGTTAAAATGTAGGAGCAGCAGGTCCAACAGCTACCTAGAAGGGTGGGTCTAGAGGCAGCAATGTGCGAGGTACTTGTGGTCATAGTGACCAGAGGTATGTCTTTCAGATGTGTGCGTAGGTTATATGATGTGGGCGTAGGTTTGTTGCTGCTGAGATGCTGTATGGAGAAGAGCATGAGCGTGAGTGAGGAAATGAAGTTAAGGTGCCTCATTTTATGTGTCAGTTCAGTGGCTAGTTGAAGCTGGGTGAGTTAGAGAGGGTGGGGTGAAATAGGGTGGAGTAGCAGGTGGGGGAATGTGGGATAAGTGGTCCCCAAAGATACCAAGTTAAGTGAAGATTTCGATAAAGTGAGTGTGGTGAATGGGAAGTGGAGAGCATGGGGGGGTGGTGGCCACGGAGTGCCTAGTGGTGTTAAAGAGGGGCTATCTGACAGGGATTAATAGTAACAAAAGACCACTTAAAATTGTGGCAGCTATGGTAGCGCAGTGGTAAGGTTGTCGCCTCAAGAGTACAGTGTCAAGGGTTCAAAACCAGGGGTGCAGGTGGGGGATTTCCTTAGGGAAGCACAGTAAAACAGAGGAGTTGGGCTAGAAGACAGAGCAAAGTTAAATGTTAGAGGTGCTATGATTCACTTGAATAGGGAAATTTGTAGAGCTCAGCAGTGACTCTTAGTGGTCACACAGTATAAAAAGCTGTAGGAAAAGTGGGGTGATAGTATCAGAAGGTTAGGTCATGTGACAGGTCACGTGATATGTGTATGACCAATAAAGCTGGGGATGGTATTAGGTTAGGTCACATGACAGGTCATGTGATGTGTGTGACCTATAAAGCTGGGGATGGCCCGGGGTGGGTAGGGCAGTCGCAGCACAGCGGCAGCGGGCTAACACAGGTACACAATGTGTACCTGTGTGTGCTACAGCACCAGGCTCACTCTCTTTTTGCAGAGCTCTGTGTGAAATGCTCTGAACGGCTGAACAGGAGGGATAGAGGAGCCTGTGGATAAATGATAGACAGGATTAATATAAGGGGAGTGTT
The DNA here is from genome assembly GCA_016271365.2 of Neoceratodus forsteri. NCBI lineage: Eukaryota > Metazoa > Chordata > Ceratodontiformes > Ceratodontidae > Neoceratodus > Neoceratodus forsteri. The sequence continues at coordinate 877,298,562 of CM028130.1, forward strand.
TCATGAAAACAAGGGGGACAGCTGTAGGAGTGGGAACTGGACAAAGAAGCAAGGGGAAGGGGGGTTACAGGGTGAACTGCGCATGCGGAGAACGATCACCTGGAGGAATGGTGACACAGAGCAACAGGAGATTGCTTAGAGGAGCAGGGACTCACTAAAGCAACCACCACATTAAGGAAGCATTGCAACACTGCACTGAGGTAAGGCAGGCGCTCTAACTGCACACAGTAAAAACAATCACTTTCGCTTGGCTGACTAAAATTGAATTAAGGCAACACAGAAACGGCCAACAAAGTAGCTGCATACAACATTTGTACCTGTGTGTGCTGCAGATCCAGGCTCACTCTCTTCTTGCAGGGCTCAGTGTGAAATGCCCTGAACGGCATATCTGCCTCTGGGACAGAAGGTCAGGGGTTCTAGTCCCGCATTGGGATTGGGCTCATACCATAAACACAGGCACCTGAATGTATTTATTTATTTATTAGCTTATATTAAGCAGGTAAGTACACTAGACACCTTTGTGCCTATTTTCAGGTATAACCTGGGAGATTACACCACAAGTACATATCCATAATATAGACAGAACAAAAAGAATGCAGTGCCAGCAGTAACGAAACAGAGGCAGCTTCAGATACTCAAATAAGCACAAAATTAAGAACATATCCAGTTATACTAGGCAAACAAGTAGCAGTGCGGGCAGGTGAAGAAAAACAGATCAACATTATAATACAAAGGCAGTACAGGAAACAAGGCATCAGAGCAGGAATATATGAGTAACATCAGGGCAAGAACAAGTAACATGATTTAGATCCAGTGCAGGTATAGTTCAAACAAACTTATAGGTTGAGGGGAAAATCAGATAAAGGACAGAAGAGAATTCCACAGCCTTGAAGTGGTAACATGGAAGGCTTAATCCCCTATGCTAGTAGAGGTTTTTAGGGACAGTAAACAGGGGCTTGTTATTTGATCTGAGGGGATATGAGAGGCACAAGAAATTTAGGAGGGCTTCAAGGGGGAGTGGGAAAGCAGTTCTGATTATCTTGTCACTGAAAGACCCCAGTGTAAACAGATGACTCTTTAATGGTGCTAGCCAGCTAACATAGCTATAAATGGTCGCAATTGAGTGTCAGTTGGTTGAGGGAGAGGACAACTCTGCAGATGTTATTGTAAGCAACATTCCATTTTGATAAAAAGGATTTGAGGACCATGGAGAAAGCAATAACCCCAAAGCTAAGAGTAGCAAGAAGGAGATCTCTAGCAGGGGCTAGGTGCGCAGCTGGTGTTAGTGTTTGGCTCAATATGCCATACTCAGTGTAGAATTTATTGCATGGCATATCCCTGGGATGTGAGTAGAGACATCATGGTGTGGGTCCAAGGTCACTCTGAGGTATTTAAATGAGGGAAGTCAACAGTGAGTTTCAAGTTTATCCAGCTCATACATTTTGCACTTAAGAGGAGTACTGTACCAGGTCATCAGCATAAAGGGTAGTGCTGCGTGAGGTTATGGAACTAGGGAGGTTATTTATAAAAAGGGAGAAAAGAATTGATCCAAGTGTGGCACCATAGGGAATGGCAAACTTAAAAGGAGGAGTGTCTGAGATAAATCTATTAAATTTGACAACACTGCTGATTTGAAAGGTAATGATTAATCCATACATCTGCATGCGTGGATAAATCAAGGGATTGAGTTTGTGACAAAGAAGGTTATGCTCAACCAGGTTGAATGCTTTAGACTGGTTGACAAGGATGCCACCAGTGAGTAAGCCGTGGTCCATGGATGTTTTAATTTCGGTTACCACCTTTGGAAGGGAAGTGGATATGCTGTGAGGGAGAACCACATGCCATCAATGTAGGTAGTGTCCAGATTAGGGAAAGTCAACTATCACCAGTGTAGATAGAACCCAGATAGGGAGGACCAGCGACTACTGAATATAATAAAACCTTTGGGGTGACTTACCAATATAGGTAGCACCCAGATAGGGAGGACCAGTGACTACCAAATGTAATAAAACAGTTGAGAAACAGTTTGGGAGGACTTCACCCAGATAGGGAGGAAGCCTAATGTGCACACCTAGGGGGATGTAGGCTTCATCTAGATGAGCAGTCATGGCAGCAGGCAGAAGTTTAGCTCTGTTAAAAGCCTTAACTTTAAGTCCACAAGGCAACAAGCAAACACTGTAGCTTGGTGGAGATACATCACAAGCCAGACAGGATAGTTTGACAGGGTGGGAGTTGGGCAGAGTCCCCTGGTGTCTCCCCCCTGGTGACCCACTCCTGCTGGGCTTGCACAGGTGAACCCACATGGAAAAGACAGCTCTTTTCAATGTCTCAGGCTCTGCCTTAGCAGAACTGGATTGGTGGGCTTTGCCTGAGAAGAAAGTCTCTTTTTTTTTTTTTGCAAAAAATAGTTTTTATTATGACATATTTCATAGTATTACATGCATATCAAAAATATATATCTGATATAATCCATAAATTCAATGCATATCATATTTTTTGTATGGTGCAGTGTTTCAGACTTCACTTTCAGGCTCTATTTTTGTCAGCAGTCCTGAATAGCTGGAAAAAAAATCACTTTTACTCCAATCCTCCACCTTCTTATTATAAACCTTCGAGACTAAATCATAATCCAAAAATTGATTGTTATTATACAATGCACTTAAAAATAATTGTTTTCATTCTATCTCAGGAAAATTTATGCTAAAGCTGGCTGATTTCCAGTATTTTAAAATCAGCCTTTTTGTCGCCATTGTATTTGCTTTAAAAAGAATTCTATAATTTTGTTACATTGTTTGAGGGTTGTACATTTACATTATCATGGTTAAATAGTTCTTCCACTTATAAGACTGGAAGACGCCTGTCTTTCCTAGAAGTATGAAGGACTGATTCCACCATGCCTTGCTGCGCTTGCAGTCCTAGAACATACGGAAAAAGTCAGTATCAGGAGATTTGCAATGCCAGCAGGGACCTGAATCTGATAATTCCATTTTGCATAACCTCTGAGGTGTATAGTAGGCTCTATTAATAATTCTGAATTGGATAGATCTGTCTCTTGTTAACTTACAATTATAAATCTGAGATAATGCTAACATCCATTGTTGTTCTGTTACTGATATCTTTGTTTCTTTTTCCCATTTTGTTTTGGTATTTTTATATAGTTTAAATACATTTTTGTGAAACTGAGAACTAAGCCAGGGATACAGTTTAGTAGTATTGGATCTGGAATTAAGTATTCTCTTCAGTTCAGTTTCCAGTGTTTTATTGTTAGGAGCTCTTTCCCACCTTTGATAGTCTTTTTTTTATAAACATTGTGGATTTGATTTAAATAAAAATGATGAAACTGATTGAGCTGAAATTTTTGTTTGAATATATTCCAAGGGAGTTTAGTTCCTTTATAGTACAAATCTTCACACTTTTTTTAATACCTTTCTGGTTCCACTGAACATTCAGTAACTGTTCTCCTTGTAAAGCAAAATTGGGGTTGTTCCAAAATATCTTTTAATGGGGATTTAGTTACCAGTCAATTAGTTGCTTTGAGAAATGTGTGTGATATATTACTTACATTTCTAACAATACTATATTTAGATAATTTCATGCCCAAGGATGGCAAAAATAATAAGTTCTTAATGTTCACTTTTTCACTAAAATATGTTTATGACTAAATTTTCCCACTGTAGATTTGTTTCTTTAAATGGCAACAACAAATCTGTATATCTGGACATGCCATCCCTCCCTTTTCTTTTGGCAAGCATATTTCTGACCATGCAATATGAGGAGTTTTGTTGTTCCACATAAAATTACTAAACAGTTTATTGATCTTTTTAAACCATTGAGGTGAAACTGGATATGGAACTGTTTGCAATCTGTAAGACAGAATTGGGATTGCTACCATCTTTCTAAGTTGGATCTTCCTCCCATGTTGATAATTGAAATTTGCTCCAGCCTTGGAATTGTATTTTTAAGGAGGTATATAGGGATTCAGAATTTAACTGATACCTATCTTGCATTTTATCAGAAATATTGATCCCTAAGTATGTCATTCCTTTTTCCTGAATCCTGGCATTAATTATATTTTTATAAATTTCAGGGTGTGCTATATTATAAACTATCATCTCAGATTTTGTTTCATTTATTTTATATTCTGCTATCTTGGAAAACCACCTAATGAGCTTCATTAGTTCGCCTCAACTCTATTCTGGTTCTTGTATCATAAGTAGCAGGTCATCTGCATATGCATTATATTTTAATTCGATGATGCCACCTTAATACCTGAAATGAGCTGATTTGCCTGTATTTCCTCAGTAATATAGCTCTAACCCTATTACAAATAAAGAAGGGAACAATGGGCAACCCTGTCCAATCCCAAGGTTTAGACAGGTGTCCATTAATCTTTAGTTAGGCAAAGGCTTTATTATAAATAGTTTGTATGTATTTTATGAATTGTGTAGGAAAATTGAAAATTTTCATTGCTTGAAAAAGATATGACCATTCCAGCGTACCAAATGCTTTTGTAGCATCCAGAGAAAGAAATAGTGCTTGTGATCCTGAGTTTAGTAGATACTCCACTATAAACTGTATTCTGAAAAGTTCAGTTTGTATGTTCCTGTCTGGAATGAATCCTGACTGATTGTTGTGTATAATGGATCCCGAATAAATCAGAATTCTATTATTTAATATTTTGGTATAAATCTTATAATCTACATTTAAGATAGCCACTGGTCAAGTTTTCTGTTTTGGATCCCTGTTTGGGTATTAAAAAAATGTAGGCATGGTTAAAGGATTCCAGTAAATAATCTGAGTTTTGTATCTGATTGTAAAGAGTTTGCAGACATGGCCCTAATACTGCTTTGAAGGTATCATAAAATTCTAAAGTAAAGCCATCAGGGCTGGACATTTGCCATTTTTCATGTTTTGAATTGTGTCCATAATTTCTTTAACAGATATTGATCCCGTTAAACCTTCCCAATCTTTTTCTAAAATTTTTGTATGGTAGAATTTTTCATAGTGGCGTATCTTTGAATCTTCAGGACTACATTCTGAAGTGTATATTCTGGAATATAAATAAAAAAAATATTTTTTTATTTCCTCCTGTGAGACACATATCTGGCCGTTTGTTATCTTAATTAAAGTAATGTCTGATTTTTTTCCTGTTCTTGTATTCTTTTTGATAATAATTGCCCTATTTGTTCACTGTATTGTTTCCAGTTTTTGTTTTTCCTTGCCCAGTTATGTTTGGTTTGATGTATTTCTATTGAGGTAATAAACTTCCTCAGTTCTGTTAATTCAATAAGTTTATTAAGGTTCCTATTTTTAACTTCTAGTTCTAATATTTTGAGTTATTCGTGTATATGTTGCTGTTTCAATAATTTATTTTTATTTTTCCAAAAAGTTTCTGAAATAAGTATGCCCTGTATTGTGGAGTTGAAAGCGTCCCTGCTTTTTATTATATTGTCACCATTAATTTTGTTATCTGTCATTAAATTAGCAATAGCTAGTTCAGTCTTTTTTCTAATTGGTTGATCTTTTAGTATATAATTACTTCATCTCCAAATATTGGATTTCTTGGTAGAGCTATCACATGTTATATCAGACGTGACCATATTATGATCTGATATTATCATAGGCTGTTTACAGGTGTCAGTCATTAGACAGGAGACTAATAAATCTTTAGAATCAAAAATATAATCCAAAAGTGAATACATCTTGTGTCTAGCAGAAAAAAATTATAATCTCTTGTGTTAGAATTTAGTTCCTTCCATAAATCCATCAAATTACTGGAGTCTAAACAAATATTTAACTGCTTAGCTTTATACTTGTCCCAAAATGAAAAGGGAGAAGATTTATCGAATGGATCTCTAGCTAAGTGGTTGAAATCTCCACCTATAATGATGTTAAAGCAGTCTAGACCAAAAATAATTTTATTAATTTCTGCTAGAAAATTACTAAAACCTGTAAAAGATGCATATGCTGAACAAAGTATCATAAAGTGTCCTTATACTTTATTTTTATTGCCGCAATTCGACCCTGTAAATCTGTCATAGAATCTACCACCGTATCTTTAAAGTGTTTGGGCAATCTTTTTCTGGAAGGGCCTAGAGAGTTACTATATATATTTTACCTATTTTTTTTAAATCTGTCTATTTCCTTCTGATTGAGAAAAACTTATTGTAATAATATCATATCCAACCTTAATTTCCTAATTCTTGCCAAGATTCTGGATCTTTTAATGGGAGAATTGAATCCATTAATGTTCCAAGTTGCTATTTTTAATGTAAACATCATTGTAGATCTAGAGTTACCACATTCTTTTTCTCTTCTGTTGAAACACTTATTTGCACCTTTATATATGTACTAGGCCAACCATCTGAGAAATTATAAAAAGAGATACCAAACCAATAACTGTGACATACAGTATGCCTTTTTTGCCCCTCTCCCTTCTTTCTACCCCTATTTCGCCAAAGACCATAGTCTGGCGACCCCTTCTCACACTTGAGAACAGTGTGCCCAGAACCTCCAGTCCCCCTTCCCCCCGGTTCACTGCTCGGTTCCCTCACTTTATCGTTTACAAAAAACCTTCACAATCTATTACACTTAATCATTATCATAAGTAGAAATATTTTCTGGAAGTCTTAATTTGAAATCTTGTATTGCCTCAGACACTGACTCATAGAATAAAACTTGGTTATTGAAAAGTACTTTCAGTTTTGCAGGGTAAATTATATAAGCTGTGAAACCTTTTTTTCCAAAGAAACTGCTGCACTTTATTAAAGGTTTTCCTTCATTCCCAAAGATTCTTAGAATAATCATTCTTCAGGGAGATTTGTTGGTCTTTGTACTTAAAGAGTAGCTTCCTAGAAGCTTCCAGTCCGAGCGTGGTCGATAACTGACCTGTCTCTGAGTCTCCATACAAAATTTGGCAGAAATAGCCGGCCCAGTGGCGCTGGAGGTTGAGGCGCTCGCCGCTACATCTTGCGCCATGCCAGTGACCCGGTTTCTGGAATGAGCCCAGACTGCCAGGGGTCGGCAGGGGGAGAGAGGATTGAGCATCCGTAGGACTGCTCTCCTCTCTTTGAGGGAGGGTGCTATGTTGTCCCACCCATTGATCGCCCTCTGGTGGTGGCTGGAGGGTGATAGGGTCAGGAGGCACACTCCGATGTCACGTCAGTAGGGAAGGAGGACAGGAGAAAAGGAGGAAAAAGGAGCTTGACAGGGATCCATGATGTCTGCCACACCCAAGGGCCGACCCCGACTTCTGGATTGGGTGTCTGGGGAGGGGGTGCCACCTTCCTGGCCCCACCATGGGGGCAGCTGTGGGGGAACCACCAGGGTCAGCGAGTGTGGGCGTGGCAGGAACCGAGAGAGAGAGTCCTCATTCGGAGGGCCGAAACCCTTGCCAGGGCTCAGAGGAGTAAAAATGTGAATTAAAAAATTGGCAGAAATCCATCCTCACAATAAAATATTATATCCCTTGTAAATTAGTATTTTCCCTTAGCGCTGAAAAAGGGACCGACTTCCCGGTCCGCAAACCACCCCCCCATGCTGGCCCACGCAGCCCTGTTTTGTGAATAGGGTCCCTATTAGTTGATCGATCGCTTTGATTTATTAAAATCCCAACAGGAAAGGGTATAAAAATATGTGAAAATATCGGCCCTATAGAAGTGAATAGGACACGCTCACGCAGTCTTCATTTTGTGACTTCACAAACAGGACTGTGTGGGCGGCGTGAGAGGCATGGTTTGCGGACCGGGAAGTTGTTCCTTTTTTCAGCGCTAAGGGAAAATACTAATTTTTGAGGGATATAACTTTCTAATGCGAGGACGGATTTCTGCCAAGTTTCGTATGGAGAGTCAGAGACAGACCAGTTATCGACCACACTCGGGCTGGCAGCTATTCCTTAACTAGAAGCTGCGCTTTAAGATTGGAGTTCTTATGATAGGAGGCCACAGTAATGTCCTTTCCTTTTGATGTAAGTAGTTTTACAATTGCTGGTCTTATTCCTGAATTTCCTCTCATTTGCCCCAGTCAGTGTATTCTGTCTGTGACTGGAATCTCTGAGCTGTCCCCCAATAGCTCGGTAAAAATTCCTATAGCAATATTTTTAAGCGACAGTTCCTTTTCCCATTCCTGCTGTATACCAAAAATTCGAATATTTTTGCACCTAGCGTGAGTTTCAAAACCATCCATTTTATTTTGCATGTCTGTCTGCTGTTTCTGGAAAACTTTCAGCTCCTTTGGTATTGGTTGGACTAAGTCTTCCAGCTGGGATTGACACATTTCTAGTTCGTTCATTCTTTTTGTGCCCTTCTCCAATTTATTTTCTATACTTAAAAGAGAACCCTTTAAGTTGTCAATTGCTTCCACAACTGGTTGCAGCTTCTCCAGGGAGGTTTGAATAGTGCTAATTAGTTGTTTTGCCCATTCTGGAGGATAATCATTTAAACTTTCTGTAGGAGGTATTTTAGGCCTCCCATTACCTGTACCTCCTGTACTAGGGTCATTTAAATCTTCCTCCTGTAAGGAATTTGAGTCATCATTCATGCCTGCCATTCAGATTTGGTTGATTTGCTTTACCTGTAGTAGCAGTGTTTCCTGCTTGCTTCCCTTGTTTTGCTTTTTTCTTATCTAAATCCTTTTTGGGTGGCATTTTCTGGTCAGAAGGGCCTGCCGGGCTACAGCGGTTTTTAAAAGGCAACTGAAGTTGTTTGTAGCTTTTTTTTTATGTTGCGGCATCTCCAGTATATTGATAGTAACTGTTTCATTTGTATCTGGGCTTTTACTTAATCTCTTACTTGTAGTTTGAAATAATTTGCTTAGCTTTTTTTTCATTCTGTTTGTTTGCTTTGTTGGACATAAATGAATACCTTAATATGCAATAAGTTCCCCAAATTCACAACTGCTCAGTGTCTCAAAGTTTTTTTTTAATTTATTTATTCAAGTCTCAGACTACAGTACCTTTGAGTCAAAGACTCTTTTACAAAGGTTCCATGTCAGAGTAAAGACAACACAACAAAGAACTAAATACAAGACAAGTGGAATACGTGATACATGGAGTTGGGTACAATCATTCATAAAAGTTACAGACAGGTAAAGAGGTAACAGTTCAGGTTACAGCAAGAGTTACAATCTGGTTAAACTTTTACATTCAGGTTTCAGTAAGAAGTGCAGTAGATTTCGGGACTTAAGGAGGTACCCGGGGAAGGGTGGAGATGGATGCTGTCAGGAATCTGACATTGTCACAGGAGTACAGAGGGGGTAGAGAGAGGGAAGGATGCTGTCAAGATTTGACATTGTCAAGGAGAGAATTGAGAGATGAGAGGGAGGACAGAGGGTTGGGACGGAGTGTAGTGGGTGATGGGAGGGGAGACGGGTGGGAATAGGACAGTGGGGTAGGGGGAAAAGGGCAGGCAGGGGTCTGTGAGCAGTGTTTGGAGTGGAAGTGCAAAGAGAGGAGGGAGCACATGAAGGGAGAAGGGAAGAAGAGTCAGGGAGGGGAACTGAGAGGGGGGACAAGTAGCAGACACAGGGAAATGGAGAGGAGGAGAAGGGGTGGGACAATGGACAGGGGGGAGGTCAGAATGGCGAGGGTGCAGGGAGAAGGCAGCATGTGAGACGAAAAGGGCCTAAGTGTGGCAATCACAGCTGCTGATAGCAGTGAGGTGTTGTCTAAGTTTCTGTTTGAATGGGCCTAGTTTATGTTGTCCTAGGATGTCGATGGGAAGTTTATTTAACCAGTTAGGGGCACGAAACCTGAAGGACTATTGGGCTTCAGTGGTCCGACAGAAAGGGGTCAGGTAAGCGTACCTGGAGGCACTTCTGGTGCCGCATTGGTTCGGAGCATGCATGATGAACTGCGAGAGGATGGGGGGTCAGCCCCAGTGAGATTTTCTTTGCAAAGCAGATAGGAATGATAAGTAGTCCTACCACTGAGATTCAGCCATTTGGTAAGGGAGTAGAGGTCGCTTGTATGCGTGCATCTGGGTGCACCTGAGACTAGACGGCAGGAATTGTTGAGGACCATGCGTATGCTTTTAAGGGATGTCTCAGAGGCTGAGCCATAAATGACTAGGCCATAATCTATTATGGAGAGCACAGAGCTAGTAACAGAAGGGCGTCTGGGGTCATGCTCTGTCTGTGCATTAAAGGATCCCTAGCCTTGAGGTAACCATCTTGGAGACATTACTGATATGCTCACAAAAAGATAAGGTACTGTCAAGGGTTATTCCAAAGTACTTAAATGTACAGACCTGCTCTATAGGGGCATCAAGGTTGTTCGTATGATTAGTGGTGTAGATTTTTGTTTATTATGAGGGCTGGCAAAAATCATAGATTTTTTTTTTGTAATTCATAGGTTCTTAGGTATGGTGTTACAAGTCCAATTAGCTACATAAGCCATAAACGGACTTGCCACTGTTTAGTGGACAAATTCCCATTTTTTTTCTCAGCCATATGTTGGTTTAACAGTCGTTTAAATGTTTCTATACTGCTGGCATTCACAATATGAGAGGGTAGTGAATTCCACATTTGCACTATCCTTTGATTAAACCAGCGTCCTCTTTTGGTGGTTTTATATAATTCACCCTGTAATTGGCAATTGTGGACCCTGGTTGCCCTATTCGGTGTAGCCCTTGCACTCAGACCCACACATTCCCAGAGTAGTTTATTCTTAAAAGCGTTACAGACATAGCAGAGGTCTCCTCTGATACCCCGATTATTTCATAGAATATAAACCCAGGTCCTGTAATCTGTGGTTTTTTTTTTGTTTGTTTTTTTTGTTAACTTTCTTTATGCACACTATGGCCCCGGGCATCCTTCTGGATTACTCACTTGGTAGAGGCCTCTGCTCCCTGCCTGAACCTCCCGCTGCCAGCTTCCTCCCCCAAACACCCAGGCAGGTTCAGCCCCCGGGATTCACACCCAGGGTGGGCCCACCCTCCCTTGGCAGCCTTTCTGAAGTTAGAGGGGGCCTACCTTGGATGTCAGGTCAGCCATGGAGTCCACTGGTATGCTGGGCCGGCGGTGGGATGTGGGCCTGCCCCTGGCGTCCCATTCATCTCCGCGGCACTGCAGAGGGTATTTTCCTGTGGTGTTTCCCCTTTGCAGTGTGGCATGCAATGACGCCTGTGCACAGCTGCCCTGCTGGCGTGTGCCGCACTACGCCCCTTACGCTGGCTGGTGTGCCAGTAGTGCCCCCAATCTCCATCAGGGGCCGCCAGGACACCAAGCGACCCTAGATCCCTCCCCAGGGAGAGAAGAGCTGTCCTCCGGATGCTTCATCCTCTCCTCCGGGGAGAGGAGAGCTGTCCTCCGGATGCTCCATCCTCTCCCCTGCCGACCCCCGGCAACCTGAGTCCGTCACCAAACCCGGGTCACCAGTGTGGTGCAAGGTGTGGCGTCCAGCGCCTCAACCCTCAGCGCCACTGGGCCGATGACTGTAATCTGTGTTGATATTCTTTATTTTTAACTCTACCTATTGTTTTTGTAATTCTCCTTTGAACTCTCTCTATTACTTTCAAGCTCCCAGTACTCTGAGGCACAGTGAGAGGAGCACCATACTCCTAGATGGGCCTGACCAGGGCTTTATACAGGGGCACCAGGCCCTTTTCACTTCTACTGTTTGTAGTTCTTAAAATGTTACCTATTATTTTATTTGCCCGTTTAGCCACCTCTGCATTGTGTTTATCAAAGGATAGTGTGCTTGTTATTATCACACCAAGATCTTTTTAATTTTCCGTACTATCTATGATGTTATTATTAAGTGTTGTGGTCTAATGTTGTTATACCAAAAGTGCATAACTTTGCACTTGTTTTCATTAAACCTCAATTTATGTGACTTTGCCCAGTTTTCCAAATTGCAAAGCTGCTCCTGGAGTGCTTTAATTGAATCCTTGTAGTTTACAACTGTACCCACCATGGCGTCACCCGCGTATTTGCAGAGCCATGCCCCATTTGATACCTGCATTGTAGAAACAAAGATGTTAAACAAGATTGGCCCTAATATTGACCCCTGTGGTATACCACTGGGGCCCCTACCCCAGTCTGACATGAAGCCCCTTACTTGAACCCTTTGTACTCTTTCATAAAGCCAGGATCCTATCCATGTCCTAAAGTAACCATTAGCTTTTAGATTCTGTGATGTTTCTAACAAGATGTGTGATACTGAATCAAAAGCCTTAGCATAGTCCAGATAAATCACATCCACTGGTAGACCCTGGTCAAGTGCTTAACTGACTGTTTCAAAGAAATGGAGCAGGTTGCTAGCACAGGATCTCCCAGCCTCGAAGCCATGCTGTGAAACATCAGACAACTGTAGTTGCCATAAATCATCAGCCAAGTAATCCTTCACAAAGGTCTGCAATATTTTAACAGTAACTGATATGATGCGGATGGGTCTATAGTTTTCAATTTGGGCTTTATCTCCTGTTTTATGTGTAGGGGTAATGTGAGCCATTCTCCAGACTTTCCAAACTCTACCCACCTTTAATGACATATTATACAAGATTTCAAGGGGACCAGCAATTTCATCAGTTACATTACTCAGAAACATGGGGTGAAACCCATCTGGCCCTACAGATTTAAATTTATTTAGCTTTTGAAGTCTCTCTTTAATCTGAGTAGCACTAATGTCATCATGCCATTCTTATTTATCCTCTTTATCTACACGTGGAACATACTGTATAACGTCTCAGGGACCAGATATGTACTCAGGAAGTAGTTGTTAAATGCTGTGGTTATTTCTTCCTCATTCTTCAGTGTCCTATTACCATCATTTAAGATTGTAATTTGATTATTACCCTCCTCAAGCTACTCACATAACTATAACATTTTTTATAGTTACCTTTTTTACTGTTGGCCAGTTCTAACTCAGCTTTGGCTCTTGCCCTACATATTGCTTTTTTGCATTTCTTTGCCATTTCCTGATATTTATTTTTTCTTAACTCTGTGGTGTTCGCTTTATATTTTTATATGCCTTTTTTTTCTTTTTAATCAGTTTTCGAATCTTGCAGTTAAACCACTTTGGAACTCTTCCCTTTTTATCATATTTCACAATCTCTAGGAAAAAATTCCCTTTACTTGCCTCTAATTTACTTTTTAATTTCTCCCATATTTCTTCTAGTCCTAAGTTAACAAGCTCCTGTTTCCAGCTGGCCTGGTGGTGCTGAGGGTTGAGGCGCTGGATGCCACACCTCGTGCCATGCCGGTGACTTGGATTCAGGAACAAGCCTGGGCCATCGGGGTTGGCGGGAAGGAGAGAATTGAGCATCCGGAGGACAGCTCTCCTCTCCTGGGAGGAGGGAGGTTGTGCTCCTCACCAAATGGCCTGCCCCAAGTGGGCCTGGGGAAATGCAGTCTGGGGGCACACAGAAGGGTGGGTGCTGTGGGACTTCTGTGGTGCAGCGCCCATGCACGCATGACAGGCACGTGCACCCCATCAACGGGGATCGGGAGGAAAATGAAGGAAAATAAATTCTCCGGCCACAGGAAGAAGCCTGACTCTCCACAGGCTTTGCCCCTGGGCCATGCAAAAAGGTAAGCCCCGGTTATTCTGGGACGTCAAGGCTGGGAGGGTCGGTCTGAAGTGGGCACAGGGGACGAGGAGTATAAACAGAATATGGGGGGGGAAAAAAACAGGCTCCTGTTTCCAATCCCAGTTTTGCAAGACATGTTTGATTTTAGCATTCATAACTAACTTGTGCTTGGAGAACCAGGTCTTCACAGTTGTGAAATTGCATTGTAGGCTATTGGCTAATAGGAGTGGATCTGAGTGGCTGCAGAATATAACAGCGTCATCTGCATATAGTAGGTGATTACTGGTGCAGACAAGTGGGAGGGAGCTTAGAAAGAGGCTGAAAAGCAGCGGCCCCAGTATGGAGCCTTGGGGAACACCGGAGAGAACTGGCCGGCTGTCTGAGGGGGTGACACCTATTTTGACCTGTTGGGACCTTCTGGCTTGATAACTTTTAAACCAAGTTACTGCATCTGTCGATAAACCAATATCAAGAAGGGATCTGAGTAGGAGGGGGTGATTAACAGTATCAAACGCCTTAGTGAGGTCAGTGTACACTGATCCCACTAAGTGCCCATGATCAATTGCCTGGTGTATGAAATCTGTGTACTGGAGGAGGGCAGATGCGGCACTATGGCCTGTCCTGGAGCCATGCTGTTCAGGACATTGGATGTTGTACTTGGAAAGGTAGTCAGTGAGCTAGTTCGTGACTATATGTTCAAGTTCTTTGGAGATTGGGGGGAGAATGGAAATTGGGTGATAGTTTGAGGGAGCTGCCCTGTCCCCAGATTTATGAATAGGGGTCACTAATGCTTTTTTCCATAACATGGGGAACTGACTAAGGCACAGTGACATGTTTAGAATTTTTGTGAGAGGCAGAAGCACAGCATCCAGTGTGAGGTGCAAGAGCTTTAGGTCCAGTGAGTCGCTACTAAAGCGGGCCTTGCCGAGTACCCTAAGAAGGTATTTTCTGGACTCTGTGAGTGAGATTTTTTGAAAGTTGGGTTAAGCGATGGTGGGGTCAGGTTCTTAGGGTCACGCAGGTTGGGATGTATGTCGAAAAAATCAGGTGAGAGTTCACAACTTAGGTCGGTGAACGCAGAGTTGAAAGTGTCTGCTATGCGTTTGAGTCCAGGATGGTTGCACCATCTAAATTAAGCATGGAGGGAGGAGATTTGCTGGGCTTCCCTGACAGTTCCCTGAGATTGTCCCATTAGTTTGCTTCTCACCTTTATATTAATTCTTCATGCCTATACTGAGCAGCCCGTTTCCCAAATTACATCTGCAAAGCATCCCAAAGTAGTTAACTTCTCCCCATAAATGTGGAGTTCAAAAGACCTTGTATTAATTCCTCCTGTCCTGAATTTGTAGCAAGTTTCTCAAATTGACTATTGCAAAGCTTCCCAAAGTAGTTAACTCCCCACCATAAGCACAGATATTTAAAGATGCAGTTCAGAAAAAAGCTTTAAAATTGATTCCTTATTCTTTTAATATGCTGCCAGATCAACTTGTGTGACAGCTTGGCTTCAGCAGAAGGACTAACGGTGCACACCAGCTGCATGCAGCACCACTTCAGGTCAGTGTGTCCCCCGCCTGGACTTTATTATTGCTAATTCTTTCTTGTGTATCACAATTGATACTGGGCTCCTTGAAATTATCATAGGCACTCCCTTGATATCCTTTAAAGTAGACGTTCCTTTTCAGTTGATCAGCATTCTGCTCTCACAATATTGGGGGGGGGGGCAGGAAATGTGTTTGCAGAGAGGGTTAAGACTGAGGAGGGGAAGGGAGCAGGGAGACAGGCCATTATCTCTTCTCGTTCCTTAATGTATCTGCACCTCACTCTGGGGGCAGAGAAGGCAGGGGGTCAGACTACAGTTCAAGAAGGAGAAAAGGGTTATGGTGACAGATGGGTGGTAATCTGCTTGAAGAATCTGAGAGTCACTGCGAGATGGTGGCTTCTTCGTAGTGACCAGGGGCTAAACAGGCTGCACATCATTTCAGGCCTCAGTCTGGTCCAGGAGAGAGCAGGCTAAAAACTGGAGGCTCAACAACTTCTCCACGGAGGAGCCCAGAGGCTTCACAACTTCCCCACAGGGAATGACTGAGAGGCTAGTATTTTTTTTGTTGTGAAGCCCCCAAAAAAAAACCTTTGGCTCCACCTATAGAGGATGTATGCAGTTTTGTTTTTCCAGACAAACAGACTCACTCTCCTAACATCAGTACCAGGTGGGGCAACTGCTGGTATATAGCAAGCAGCATTGTGGTGCCCTCTCTCCTCCTTGACGCCTCAGCACTCAGTCATTTAGTAAGTACTGTGACAATCCCCCCAACTGATCCAAGACTCACCCGCCTAATTCAAATTGGGGTGGGCGGTAAAGGGCGACACAGTACAAGGCCAGAATGTATGAAGCCCTTTTGGCCAGCATAAGTAAATAGAGGAAGAAACCCATTCCCCACATCCCTTCATGGCTTGTCTGCAAGGAAATAGAACAGCTGCACAGATAAGGATGTGCAAACCATTATTGGCCATTAGTGGCTCGCTCAGTCCAAATACAGTGGAGCCGGCCAGGATGCAACCCAGTAACTTGCAGTAAATGACGTCACAAAATACTGCATGACAAAAGGGCTTGATTGACATAGAGTTACACTGTTCCCTGCAGTATACTGCAGCATTTTGTGATATACTGCAGCATTACTGCGTTGCATCCTGGCTGGCGTCACTGTATGTACCACATAAGGTAATACGTGGGTTTACTGGGCTAGTAGTGCCCAGTCCTGGTTCTGTCTCATGATGAGTGAGGTATTCATCCTGCGAGCTAATGGATGGATGGGATCTCAGAAGATAGGGGACGGGTTATACCTATCAGCATATCAAGGCTGTACCTTTTTGTTAGGAATATTTAGGAATGTATAGCACTTGCACCTACATTAATCTGAATTTTCTTAGGATTTAAAGTGGGACTGTACAAAGTAAAAGCCCAAAACAGACTGGGGGAAAAATGGAGATAAAACAAACAAACAAAAAAAAGTACCGTTAGCGTTTACAATCACATCTAGGTACAGTATAATCTGTCCCAGAGTATGAAAAGCCGTTGCATAGCTTGATGCAGACATGGCTATAACTTCAGAAGGTTTGTGCATACTGTACTGCTGCTGTCTTACAAAATGAACTTTGATAAACAGATAACCACTTTAAATCATAACCTCCCTAATGAATATAGTAGCCTTTCAAATAATAGCCTGCTCTTGTAAATATTACACGCTCCGTTAGGAGCAGCTACTCTGGTCCACTCAGTAGTCTGTTTCAGTATCGATAAGCTCCTTGTATCTCCATCCCTGTCAGTGTGACTTTGAGAAAGGATGAGTGTTCATCCGAAACACGTCAGGTTTTTATGGCTTCATTTCATGCCAGTATAAAATAAATTTGTTTTTTTTACTAGAAGATCAGTGCCCTTGCCTTAAATGAAGTTGTGTGTGCTCTATTTTTTACTTGTGTTGAGATAATAAATGTACTTCAGTTTAAATCTGAACCCTTTGGGTGTGCGTGGTGTGTATAGGTGGTGTGTGTATATGGTTTAATATTAGGAACCCTTTGGGGTGTGGAGTGCAGTATGACAAATCCATTGGAGTGGTGCAATATGAGGAACCCTTTGAGGGTGTGTGGGTTGTAATTTTTGTAGGTACTTGGGTGTGATATTAGGAACTTCTTGGGAGTTTCACACCCTTTATCATCCAGCACTAATGCAGGCTTCTGCAGGCTGCATGTTTTTTGAGTAAACTCATAAAGATGTAGAAACACAGAATGTGTCAGCAGAAAAGGACTGGTAGGCACATCTAGTCTGCCCTATTTTCCCTGCCTAACACTACACCCGGAACTCTATTTGGTCACTGGTGCTCCTCCTTCCTCACTTACCTCTGTTATGCCTATGTGCCTATCCCACACATGTTTGAAGCTCCCCACTGTCTTCACTCCTACCACTTTTTCTGGCTGGGTGTTCCAGGCGTTGACTACCATTTCTGTGAAGTATTTCCTTACATCCCTCTTAAACACCCCCTCTCCTAAGCTTCATAGCACGCCCCCATGTTCTGATACTCCTCCTCCTGTGAAAGAGACTCCCCTCCTGCACCTTGTTAACCCTCATGAGGTCATGTCCCCTCTCGCTGTCCTGTTCTCCAGGGAGTACATTTTGAGCTCCCACTTCTTCTCCTCATATGGTTTCTCATGCAACCCTGCACAATTTTAGTAGCCCTCTTCTGGATCGCTTCCATTCTGTCGATGTCCTGGTGGAGGGACAGTGTCCAGAACAGGACACAGTACTCCACATGGGGTCTCACAAGTGAGTGACACAGAGGTAGCACCACTTCTCTTCTCCTGCTAGAGACCCCTTCGCTGTGCACTCTGGCGTCTGGCTTTCTTTGGCTACTGCCTTGTTGCACTGCCATGCCACCTTGAGATCATCAGATATGATCACCCTAGGTCCCTCTCTTGCTTGGTAAATGTAAGTATCCCCCAAACTCATATACACAGCCCTCGGGTTTCCCTGCCCTAGGTGCATGACTTTGCACTTTTTGACATTGAAACCTGGCTGCCACTTTCTAGAGCACTCCCCTTGTTTGAGTGCAAAGCTTTTGGAACTGTTCATATGTTTGGGCTGGCTGCCCACACCTACACCACCTCCTGTGCTGTTCACAGCATTTTCCTGTTTTGGAGCCATTTGAATGTGCTAAGTTTATTAGCCTCCTGTGTGGTATGGTGTAAAAGGCCTTACTGAAGTCCAGGCAGGCCACATCCACCGCCCTCCCTTGATCCACCTCTCCAGTTATACAGTCAAAGAAATGTATGAGATTTGTTTTGGCATGACCTCCCCCAGTGAAGACATGCTGCTGATGATCCTGCAGTCCATTTGTTGTCAGGTACTCCATTAGCCTATCCTTCAGTAGGGACTCCATTAACTTCCCCACTACTGATGTGAGACTGACTGGTCTGTAATTGCTGGCTTCCCTGCTGCCGCTTTTATGCAGCAGGATCACAAAAGCCCTCCTCCATTTCTCTGGAACCCCTCCCGTCTCCAGTGGGGTGCTAAATAGTGTTGCCAGAGAGGTGGCTATCACTGTGCTCAGTTCCTCAAGTACTCTTGGGTGGATCCTGTTTAGCCCCATTGCCTTGTTTTCCTTTAGGGCTTCCAACCTCCAGAGGACTCTCTCTTCAGCAAGTAGACTCCACTATCCCCTCCCCCCCGTGACTGTTGATGCAATTGGCCCATCCCAACCCCCCTTCCACTGTGAAGACCAAGTAGAAGTATTTGTTTAAAATTTTAGCTTTTTCTTGGTCTTCCTCTGCAGATCCCCCACCCCATCTACTGATCTTCCTTGTACCACACCTTGCCTTCCTCTTTTTGCTTACTTATCTGAATTTATTTATTTATATTCATTTATTTGTTTATTTGAATTTTGATAACTGGGTAGGCCCACTGAGACCAACAGACCTCCCCCTTTCTTTTTACAGGTTTCCCTCCGTTTTTCACCTGTCACTTCCTGCGTACGTCCAAGGTGCTGATGTATGCGTGTGGAGGCATGCGCACATCAGGGACTGTGGAGTGCCCCACCCTACTAGCCGCCCTCTCCGCCTGCGCCGCAACTGTACCTCCACCCAGTGGTTACGGGACTATGGGAGGGACAGTGTTCACCCCAGGAGAGGAGAACTGCCGTAGACAGCTGAATCCTGCTCCTACCCTCCCCCCGGCCAGCTCCCTGACAACCTGAGGTCATTCCTGAACCCAGGTTGCCGGCGTGACATGAGGTAAGGCTAGATGCCTCAACCCTCTGTGCCACTGGGCCAGCTTCAACAGACCTTTTTCCGGGGGCAACCAGGGATTAATTATATTCAGGAAAGGAACCATCATGAAAACTGTTACAAACAAGTGAATTAATGTACAGAAGGAGAATAATGTGAGCTGGATTACAAACAACATAAACAATGCATAAATTAAGATGCCAAAAATAAAAGTAAAGGATGACAGATATTTACAGTTTGTGGAATTACAGGCAACAGTGTACATATTGGCATGAGTATTGATAAAGTTAGCAACACAGGATCCCACAAAGGGGAAATGACGCAAATTATACACCTGCAGCAAACCAGTCTTTTGTTGGATAGACCTAGTCACTGCATCAACATGTGGTTTGAGGGTGAAGCCCTGGGCTAGATGAACCTCTAGGTATTTCACAGAGTTAACCACTTCCACCTTTAACCCAGAGAGGGTGAATAACTTATTTATTTATTTATTTAAGAGATTTACCAGGAAGGCATGCTGAGCAGAGTACTGCTCGATTCCAGATGCGCCCTGGGGGTAGGGGGTTACAATAGTATGGAAAATTACAGCAGAAAAAACAAGAACATACATAGACAGTTTACAAGCAATGGGTGAGACAGTTCTAGTACAGTTGCATAGGTATTTAATCACTTCATATTGAATGTATTACAAGACATGCATAGGGAGCAGAACTACAAGTCAGAATCAGAACAAGTTGCTGCACAACTGGGATTATAGAGGGGGGGACTGAGGGGGTTACAGTTGCAGTTGGTAGCGAAGTGCAGTTTGAGAAGAGCATTCAGTTGAGGAGTACTTGTGGAATGTCTAATATCGGCTGTCAGGGAGTTCCATAATTTGGGCAACCTGAAGCTGAAAGCAGCCTGGCCTGACTGGGTGGATCTGTGGGGGATGTGTAGGAGCCTAGCGTCTATATTTCGAAGAGCATAAGTAGGAGGAGAGAGGGTGGCTAAGGAGGAAGACAGGTAGGAGGGGAGGGTATGTGACCAGAACTTGGCAGAGGTTTTAGCGCAGTGAAGCAGTCTTCTGTTATGAAGAGACGGGCGGTCCAAGGATTGGTAGAGGACACAGTGGTGGGTGTTGGGAGGGTGGTTTAACGAGAAACGGCAAAAAGAGTTAAAAAGGGGATCTAGCCTAGCTAGGGAAGTTTGGGGGGGCGGCACAGTAAACAACATCACCGTAATCAATAATAGGTAGGATCATTTTTTGCACTATTTCTTGTCTAGTTTGTAGAGGGATGCAATTTTTATTCTGGTAGAGGGCTCCCAACATAGGGTGCAATTTCTTGTGTAGAGCATCAATATGCACTGAAAAGTCAAGATGCTGGTCTAGCCAGACCCCAAGATAACGATAAACGGTGCAGGCCTCTAGTGGGGAGCTATCCAGAGTATAGAACGTAGGAGGTGCAGGAAGCCGTGCTATTTTGGACCGGGAGCCGAAGGTGAGGGAGACTGTTTTTTTAGGGTTTAGGTATAGCTGGTTTGAGGTGAACCAATGTTGGATGGAGTCGAAATCCTGCTGTAGGCAGGCTGTCACGGCACTAGTGGATGGGCCAGAGGCGAACAGCACTGTGTTGTCAGCATACATGTGGATAGATGTTTGTGGGAAGGCTGCAGGCAGGTCATTGAGAAAGATAGAGAACAGCAGCGGGCTGAGTACAGACCCTTGAGGGACACCACTGGTGACAGCGAGTGAGGTGGATCTAGCCGAGCCGATGCGGACTGATTGGGACCTATTGGACAGGTAAGAGTGGAACCAGTTAATTGCGTTACTTGACAGTCCTGCTTGGGCAAGTTTAGCCAGCAGCAGGGGATGGGAGACTGTGTCGAAGGCTTTCGCCAGGTCGATGAAAATGGCAGCTGTTATTTCCCCTTTGTCTATTCCTGTGAGGATGGCATTAGTAAGGCGAAGAAGGGAGGCGGTGGTGGTGGAGTGATTTTTCCTGAAACCGGCCTGGAAGGGGGTGAAAAAGGATATGGTATCAAGATAGTGATAGAGCTTGGAGAGAACGAGTCGCTCTTGAATCTTTGCTAGGACAGGGAGCAGGGATATAGGATGGTAGTTGGATGGAGAGGAGAGGTCCCCTCCTTTAGGTAATGGAACGACAGTGGCTTGTTTCCATAAGTTGGGGACAGCCCCGAGTTTAAAAGACAAGTTAAAGAGCAGGGCTAGCGGGTGTGCTATGGCAGGTGCAGAGAGCAGCAGCATTTTGGAATCGAGGCCCAATGGACATTTTCCCTTTGATGGGTTTAGCGCCTGCAGTATTTTTAGCACCTGGCTAGATGAGACTGGACATAGAGAGAAGGTGGCCGGGGTAGGTACAGAAGGGGGGGCAGTGGACAAGGGATAGTGGTGAGAGGAGCGGAGGGAAGAAGCCAAGGAGGAGAAATAGGAGTTAAACTCGGAGGCTACCAAGCTAGGATCAGTAATGGTATTCCCGGCAATGTTAAGAGTGGGAGTAGGGGGTTGGGCAGGTGGGGACAGGAGGGATTTTATTGACTTCCAGAAATGAGTGGGGTGGGAGAGAGTTGTTGAATGCGGTTTTAAAGTAGTTTGATTTAGCCTGTTGTATGAGTCTTATACAGGCATTTCTTAACGACCGGTAGTGTAGCTGAGCCGTTTGATCACCTGTAGCCTTAAAAGATTTCCAGGCATGGTCTCTGGTACGAAGGTGTTCCATGAGGGTAGTTGTTACCCATGGTAAGTGGGAACCTCTTACCTGGGATCTCCTTAGGGGCGCATTTCGGTCCCAGATGGCGAGGAAATTTACAGAGAAAAAGTTCAGGGCATCATCCATAGAGGTGGCCCTAGGGATGAAAGACCAATCAATACTGGAGAGGTCGCTTAAGAGAGCAGTCAGGTTAAGAGATTTATAGGCTCTGTTTTGCAGTGCTGCTGGGAGGGGGGCTATAAGGAAGATTTTTCTCACGATAAAAATCATATGGTAGTCACTAAGGGAGCTCAGGTAGTAGGCCAGCTTTAATGATCCGATGGGGGTGGGTAGTTAAAGTCCAATCCAGGAGTGTGTGTTTGTTGGATTTAAGGTTTAGGCGAGTGGGTTCCACTATTTGCTGGGACAAGTTTAGGGCATTTATTTGTTGACGCGATTTGGAGGCTGCGCTGCCTAGCCAGTTCTGGTTGAAATCACCAAGTATATGAAGTTCCCCGCCATCCGTGTGTGACCTCAGGTTGCCAAGATGGTCAATAATGCAACCCAGAGGTGTACCAGGCAGGCAGTATGACCCTGTGATATAAATTGGGATGGAGTGAGGCAGGGGGATTTTGATTAGAAGGGAGTCAACAGAAATAATAGGGGCAGGCAGGGGGATTCTAGAGAACTGGAGATTGGAGGAGATATACATGGCAGTGCCGCCACCCTTCTTTCTGCCCTGTCTGTCCTGACGGATTAGGGAGAGCCCAGGAATGGAGAATTCTGCATCTTGGTTGTGCGGCTTTAACTACAATTCAGTGATGATAACTATATCAGGGCAAAGGGCAAGGACAGTAGTTTGCAGGGTTGCTATTTTGTTTAGGATACTGCATATATTTAGGTGGACAATTTTAAGTCCTTTAGGGAGGTGCGTAGCTGATGCTGGGAATTGAGAGGCTATGGATGCAGGTGGACCTGGGTTAAGTTCAATGTCCCCAGCTATAATAAGAAGGAGGGCCAGAATGTGCCTTAATAGCTGCATGGACTTCAGGTAGATCACATGACGAGTGGAGAGGTTGGGTGAGCGTAAATCCGTCCTAGGGCCCGAGTAGAGGGGGATAAAAAGAGCAGGTTTCTCAGCATGGAACGCAGGAGGAAGGATAGAGGCCCCCAGTGGCCAATTGTGCCAGTGGGACTAGTTTTGGTCTATTTATGCCAAGGAGGAAGAGTGGAGGGGTGGCTTGGTCACTGTAGAGAGAAATGGAGATGGCTCAGGTGGCTTGGGATGGGAAGAAGAAGATGGGAGGGAGGATACGGTGAGGCAGAGCATGATGACTGAAAATGTAAGGAACTGCATTTTCTCTCTTTTTTTTTTTTTTATGTTTGTAATGTGTACACAAAGGATGAGATTTGAGAGTCAGCTCAAGGGTGGCCACTGGTGGTCTTGAGTATGACCTGTCTGTCAATGCCTAAGTGCCTGGGGCCAAACAGTTAGCTTTAGATTTTTGGGCATTTAATACAAGTTTATTATTTAATAACCAGGTTTCAAGGAGCTTGAAATCAGCATCAAGGTCCCTATTAATTTGAGAGAGTTTGGATGGTCTTCTGTAAAGGACAGCATTGTCTGTGTAAAGCTGCAGCTTGGCCCCACCATGGTTATCAGACAGGTCATTGATGCGTAGTAAGAAGAGTAGCAAAGCAAGAATGGAACCTTGTGGCACACCAAATGTTAATGTCTGCCAGACCAGAAAAACAACCCTGCCACTTAACAAATTATTTCCTGTTTGACAGATAGTGCTTGAACCAGCTGCAGGCCAGACTGTCTAGTCCTGCATTTCTTAGCTTGGCTTGGCCAGTAGGAGGTCATGATTTATCAGGTCAACTGCCTTGATAAGGTTCACGAAAACAGCACCTGTAGAGAACCCTTGGTTCATTGCACAAAAATTGTCAGAGATCAGTTGAACCAGGGCAGTGTTAGTGCCATGGTTCATTTTGAAGTTGTGTTGAGCATCAGATAGGGTGGGTTCGCTTTTTAGGTAGTCTTGGAGCTGGGTATAGATCAGCCTCTTTTGCATCTTGGCAAGGGAGCAGAGAAGGGAGATGCACCAATAGTTTTCAGTGCAGTCTTTGGATCCACCTTTGTGTGTTGGGACAACAGTGACAATTTTCTACTCGTCAGGGACAGCGCCCAGGAGAAGGGATGTGTTGAATAGGTTTCTTAGGAGAGTGGAAATAACTGGAGCAGCAATTTTAAGGACTTTAGAGACTGCAAATGCCTGGCAGTTAAACTAGTCCTAGGGAAGGGACATACATTTCTAGTCATAATGTCAATACCTCCTTGATCATGCTACCCACTCTACCTGACTACTGCTTGTCTTTGCAGCTTAATCTACTACACTTATGTTTTCTGCTTCTTGCTTGTTTTAACTACTCTGCCTTGCTCATTTCTGGCTTGCTTCGATAACACTGATTGTTTTCCTGTTACACTGTAGCTATTTTTATATTGCTTTGTATCTGCCATTACTTTATCCCCTATGTTGCATATTTACTGTCTTGTACTATGTTTCATTATTATTTTATGCTGATTTCACCTTGTTACTTTGTGTTTACTCATTCAGTTACTTTTGTATGTTACTAGTACTACCCTTCACACTGTATATTTTAATGTTCTCTCTCCTAAGCTGGTCTCCGGGCTCATAACCAGTGGGAGGTCCTTCCTGGTACCACGTGACAGGCAGGAAAAAGATCTCTGCAGGGGAACCAGATCCTCCCCCCTGCATCCTGTAGCCCTCAGTTTACTTCCTGCCTGTGAGGGTCTGTGTCACTGAGGTGACAGAGCTGAAGACATCAAACTGTAAGTGCAGTTTACATTTTTCTTAAAGAAGAGGATTTTTTAATGGGGGAAACTTGACCAGCATTGCCTCTCTGATTTTGTAGGGACCCCAGTCTCAGCCGTGCATGCTGAACAGACTGGCTCCCCATCTCTCCTCCTCCTTTCCCGCACTTGAGGGGCCACACAGCGGCCCTGCCTCCAGTGGTCATCTTCTCATCAGGAGGGAGGCACATGAGGCATGACAGGACTTCAGGAAGCAGGACTCCTCTCAAGGAAATCGCAGTCCTAGTGCGGGGATCCCAGTCTCAGCAATGCGTACTGTGCAGACTGGCTCCTCTCTCTCTCTCTCTCTCTCTCTGTCTCTCTCTCTCTACTGCTGACTCAGCACAACCCTCCCCTGTGCCTTGAGCAGAACCATGCAGCACCATGTCTTATGCTGCCCCCCCCTTCCACCAGTAATGAGCTTCCTTAGACGGACAGGATGCAGGAATAGGGAGGCCCTCTAGCTGCAAAGGTTTATTAAGCTCCGGAAGAGCTATGCTTCATCCTCCTCATCGATGGCCATTGCTGTGCAGGCTGTCGACGCTGCTCACTGTCAATGAGCCCCCTGGTCTTCAGGCTCATCGACGAACAATCCGCCAGTAGTCTGCTTCTTAGACTGGCAGGGTGCAGGAACTGGGGACCCGCTAGCCACAAAAGTTTACTTTGGCTTCAGAAGAGCCACGCTTCATCCTCCTCCTCGTCGACGACCACTGCTGCACAGGCCATCGACGCTGCTCACCGTCAATGAGTCCCATGGCCTTCAGGCTCGTCAGTGAGCAATGGGAAGGCTTCTGGGAGAGCTGCGCTTTCTCTGAGTGATTGCACTCCACAGAAGCAGGACTTTACTTTGGCTCCAGAATAGCCGCACTTCACCCTCTCGTCGATGGCCATTGGTGCACAGGCAGTCAATGCTGCGGCCTACTGACAAGCCCCATGGTCCTTAGGCTCGTCGTCAAATGATGAGGGAAGCCAGTCGGAGCGATTGCGCTCCTCTGTCGATCCAGCCCGTTGTTGACTGCTGCCCCCAGCAAGTCCCGCCAAGGGCAATCGAGAAAGGGGGAAGGGTGATGCTCACAACACGTCAATGAGCTCCTGCTAATTTTGGCTCATCAACGACTCTTTAAGTACATTTGGTCCAAAAGGTCCTGGCTTCAGGTGGCAGTGCTAGAAGGATTCCAGCATTAGAGACTCATGCCACAATACTGTACAAAGGGGCTGCAAGGGCCTTTTGGGAGCATACCACAAATCCTTATGGGGCAGAAAGTGCCACAGACATAGATTCTCCCATGGGTCACCTTTTCTTGCTCGCTATGCCTAAGTGCTGCAGCTACAAGGTCAGAGGAAGTCACAGAGACATCCGCCATGGTATCACAGGACCACCCATCCCAAGCAGCGGAGCCCGATCAGACCTTCTCGTCCTCCAAGGGGCAGCATTGTTTTGCCATCAGACTTAGCCCCAGATGTAATAAGAAAGCCTAACAGGGCCTTTGCCCTCCACCCATCATGCCTTGATTTCCTACCCAGATCATAGGGCCCACAGGAAGACCACACCAGTGCACTCCTCTCCATCTTCGGACCGGAGGGCCATCACTCCTCTCGGCACCATAGGAGAGGAAGAAGTCATGAACTAGGAGCAGATTCAAGGATGTCCACAGTGGAAAACGTCCAGTGGGACAGGTAACCAAGTCCATCAGAGGTCAGTTAGGCACCCTAGAAGAAGGGGTGCTACCGAACGACGATTCTGTCTCAGATGGCTCTCCATCCAGGAACTCAGTCTTGGATGATCTCGATTTCTTCATTAAGTAGGTGATTGAGGAGTTTCACTTGGGGTCTCCTTTGTCAGTTCCGAACCCCCCAAAACCAACACTCAGACTTGCATTGGCTACCAAGCAGATGAGAGAAAGGAGCTAGGCAAGAGAGAATATATATTCCATTGGGGGTGGGGCCTCTGCGGGACCAAGGGGGCACGAAGGTGGCTGCATCCCTCAAAAAAGGCGTTTCAGTCCACTGCAACCTCCCTCAAGGCAGCTACAGTTCATTTGTTCTCAGCATGAGCCGCACTACCATGAGCCACTGACCTGCCATTCCAGCTTGCTGATGAGCCAGATATAAACAAGCCCACTCCGCAGAAACTATATCTCATGGGACTGATCTCTGCATTCTCAGCTGATGTCTCGAAGGAGGCTGCCAGATGCACAGCAAGAGCCATGCTTTAACTCACCTTGCCTCAACACACCTAGGGCCGCAGTCATGGCAGGTGGACAGGTCATCAAGGCACACTTGGTGAATGCCCTTTACGAGGGAGATCTCCTGTTCAGATCGGCTCTATAGGAGGCGGTAAAAGAATCAAGGGAAATGACGAAAACTTAAATTTCACAATCCAGGGGCAGGTACAGGCCCTGGTCATCAGGATACAGACAGAATGTTCGAGCCCATAACTACTCAGAGGACAAATTAAATCTGCCTCAGGCAGACGAACCTGGGTCATCTCCCGCGTCCAGCATGGATTCAGTGGGCGAAGAAGCAGCATTTGAGATGTCAGAAAGGTCACAGTAAAGGCTCCGGACCCATCCTAGAGTAGGGGGCAAACTTTTCAGTTTTCTCAAGGAAAGGGTTTGTGCCACCACGATTATTGGGGTGCCAGACATAGTACACAAGGGTTAACCCCTAGAGTTTGAAGCAGGGTCCTCCCACTTCATGTGGTACCCTCACCCTTATCTGCACAGAGTATGTCGACTCTCCAAGCACTCACAGACCACCTACAGGCTTGATCAAGTGAGTGAGTGCCCAGCGCAGAAAGGAATATTGATGTTTACTGTCTATTCTTCATAGTCCCAAATTGCTCTAGAGTTTTCAGGCCTGTATGGGTCCTAAAATGTCTGATCGACTTCATCCACCACAGGACATTCAAGAAGCAAACCCTTGCATCTATCTTCAGGGGAATTCCATCGGGGAGATTAGTTGGACTCGGTAGATTTGTAGGTGCATTTTTGCATATCCTATCTGGGCATCACTCTGATCAGTGCCCCACAGTGTGAGCTAAGATCTCGGGCAGTGACTGTGGTCACTCAGTGCCTCTCCCCATAGGATTCCTGATCACCAAAAGAGCTCTCTTCTGCCATCCCAGAGTCTGAATCATTAAGGAGTAATCTTCAAAACATCCCAAATTAAGGAGATTCCCTGCGGATTCTAAGTTCAGGGAACTCAGGGTTCTTCTCAGCAAAGACCAAGGGGCCCAGTGCCTTTCAGCCCACACCTTCATGCAGCTCACAGGGACGATGGTCTCCCTAGCAGTCTCAGTTCCCTGGGCTCTGGTTCTCATGCATACCCTGCAGTCGAATCTACTACATCAAGGGTCCCAGTCAAAGGTTAGTCTGGGCCAGCAGATTCAAGCATATGGCTAGTCAGACCTACTCCATCAGGGTCCCAGCCAAGGGTCAGTCTGAGCCAACAGATTCAAGGCTATTGCCAGGTGGAAGCATCCCTGAATTGGGGGACTTGTTGCTCCAACTTCATGAGCGGTCTCAAGCGGGGGCAGACTCACCAGGGGAGAATTACTCTGATACCAGCCTTTAGAACTGGGGAACTCATCTGGATCAGCTCTCAACCCAGGGCAAGTGGTCGAGGGTAGCGACCCACTACAACGTCAACATACTGGAGATACCTCCTGACATTTCAAAGATTTGAAACACAGCTCTCCAACCAGGGTGTTCTCATCCTCAGTCAGTCGAACCACAGTGGCCTGCACCTATCACCAGGGAGGTACATGAGCTCTTGGATGGTACAAGAAAACCCTATTGCTCTTCCAGTGGGCAGAGAATTGCCTGGTGAGCATGGTGGCCATATACATACCAGGTCAGGAGAACATCATGGAGGATTGGCTGAGTCAGAATGTGCTCCCAGAAGAAGGGGATCTAAAGGTCAGCACCTTCCTCCATCTTGTTGCATGGGGGGGGGGCCTCCTGCCGGTACTTCTTCACTGGTTGGTGAAGCCCCAAAGTTTCCCAGTCCTGCTCTCTAATCAGGGTCAAGCTGACCATTGCACAAGATGCCTTCTCCCTAGACTGGGGTCCCTGCAATCTCCTGTACAACTTTCCTCCACTTCCGCTAATCTCAAGAATCCAATTCTACTAATCTCAAGAATCCTGCACAAGATCACCCTAGATTAGGCAGGGCTATTCCTAATATGTCCTCATTGGCCACACCAGCTGTGGTTCTCATGAGGGATCCAGATGTCCCTGCATCCTCTTAGCTCTGGGTACGCTCCTGAGGGTGGACTCAGGGGAGCCCTTGGGTGCTCACCTTCATGTCAGTCAGTTCCTGAGAGTAGAACACTGAAGTGTCCTCCAAAAAGAACCCATCATCTCACATTGGAAACTCAACCTGGTCCTCAGAGCCCTCACCAGGTCCCCATTGGAGCTTATTAAGGAAACGTCCATCCTCCTCCTCACTATGAAGGTCATCTTTCTTGTAGCACTCACTTCAGACCGCTGTATCAGCAAGATAGGAGCTCTGTTTTCCAAGGTACCATACACCGTGTTCCTCCAGAACTCAGTGAATCTATGAACATATACACAAGAAGGTGGCTACCGACGAAAAAAACTGGAGCCAAACAAATAATGAAGCATCAGGTAAAAAACAGAACGGCTGCCCAGTGATCGACAAAAAAGACCTGCAAGCTAAGGTCATGTAGAAAAGCTTTTTAATTACAAAACTTTAAAAGCAAGGAAACAAACATCACTCCAGAGCCACAGGCTGCCCGTTTCATCTTAAACAACGCGCTTTCAAAGGCGTAAGCGTGCGTCTGTAACTCCTGAAATGCTTATTTCCTTGCTAAAATTATAAAACATAGAAACATAGAATTTGGCGCAGATGAGACGCTTGGCCCACCAGTCTGCCTTTTATTTTACCTACTGGATAAGCTGCAGATCCTAGTTAACCAGCAGCCTACTTCTTTCTACCCCCACCCCCAGAATTGCCTTTATGACTATCCCATGCATGCTTGAATTCCACCACTGATTTTGACTCCACAACTCCTCCGGAAGGCCATTCCATGCATCCACAACCTCTCTGTGAAAAAATACTTCCTTAAATTACCTCTGACGCCCCCTCTATCTTCAAATTGTGCCTCTTGTTCTTGCACACCTCTTTTTGAAAGATGCTACCCTCTTGGACTTTGTTGATTCCCTTGAGTACTTGAAAGTTTCTATCATGTCCCCCTCCCTCCTTTCCTCGAGGCTATACATATTAAGCTCCTTAAGTCTCTCTTCATATGTCCTCCGGTGCAGACCCTGCACCATTTGAATTGCCCTCCTCTGGACAGCTTCCATCCTGTCTATGTCTTTGCGGAGATTGGGTCTCCAGAACTGCACACAGTACTCCAGATGGGGTCTCACCAGCTGTCTGTACAGAGGATAATACCTTCCTGTTTTCTACTGGTGATGTCTCTCCTATGCATCCCAGTATCCCCCAACCCTCCTTGCTGCCTTCTCACATTGCTTGCCCACCTTTAGGTCATCTGATATGACTACCCCAGGTCCCTTTCCATTTTGTTGTTGTTAGTATCTCACCCCCATTGTGTACTCTTCCCTGGGTTTTGTTCCCAGGTGCATTACCTTAGCCTTAGCATTGAATCTAAGCTGCCATACATTTGACCATTCCTCTAACCTTGCCAAGTCCCTTCTCATCCTTTCCACCCCACCCTGTGCATCAACTCTGTTGCAGATCTTAGTGTCATCTGCAAAGAGACATACTTTTCCTTCAGTCCTTCTGCAATGTCGCATAAAGACATTGAAGAGGATGGTCCTATCTGAACCTGCGGTACCCGCTAGTAACCCTCCTTTCTTCTGGTGGACTCCATTTACTATTACTCTCTGTGTCCTATTCTCAGCCAATTCTTTACCCAGGCTGTCATCTTGGGACCCATTCCCAGGCTGGCTAACTTATATATTAATCTTTGTGTGGGACTGTGTCAAATGCCTTGCTAAAGTCTAGGTAGGCCATGTCCACAGCCCCTCCTGATCTACTACTTTCATCACCCAGTCAAAGAAATCTATCAGATTCGTCTGGCATGACCTTCCGCTGTGAATCCATGCTGCCTAGGGTCTTGTGCCCCTCTGGCCTCTAGATACTCGACAATTCTTTCCTTTAGAAGTGATTCCATCATTTCCCTATCACTGAGGTTAAACTAACAGGTCTATAGTTTCCTGCTTCTGCCTTGCTCCCACTTTTGTGAAGGAGAATCACATCTGCCCTCCTCCAGTCCTCGGTACCACCCATCCTCCCATGATTTGTTAAAGAGGGTAGTCAGTGGTGTCACTAGTTCTACCCTTAGTTCTTTTAGAATTCTGGGATGAATCCCATCAGGCCCCATTGCTTTGTCCACCTTCAGTTTTAAGAGTTCTTTCAGAACCCTTTCTTCTGTAAATGGGCTGGTATCAACTTCTGTATCCAGAGTGTTACTACTGTTTGTTTTATGTACCTCCCTCTTCCTTTGTAAATACTGAGCAAAAATATTTGTTTAGTATCTCTGCCTTTTCACATTCTCCTCTGCCCACCTCCCTCCCTCCCTTTATTAAGCCTCACTATCCCTCCTTGGTCTTCCTTTGCTCCTGATGTACCTATAAAAGGTTTTATTCCCTTCTTAACTGAGTTGGCTATCTTTTCCTCAGTTTGGGCCTTTGCTGTTCTGACTGCCTTCCCAGCCTCCTTTTGCTTTAACTGATACAGTTCTCTGTCCTGCTCCTGGATTCCTTGTACTTCCTGAATGCTTCCTTTTCTCTTGAACCTTCACTGCCACTTCCTTTGGAGAACCATAGTGGTTTCTTACATCGTCTTGTTTTGTTTATTTGCTTCACACAAGGCTCTTACCTCTGTGATGGCAGTTTTATTATTCCCCATTGTTCTTCCACCCTCCTTCCACCCATTTGCTAGTGCATCCCTTAGGCACTCACCCATTTTGGCAAAGTCAGCCCTCCTAAAGTCCAGTACTTTTGTCTTTGTATGGCTTGACTCTCTATTGCTGTGTTTATTGTGAACCATACTGTTCGATGGTCGCTAGTTCCAAGATGGCTACCCACTTCTACATCTGTGATCCTCTCTCCATCTCCATTTGAGAGTATCAAGTCTAATATTGCTCCCTCTCGAGTGGGCTCCAGTACTAGTTGTCTAAGGCATGCCCCTGTAGGGCATCTAGAATAACTGCACTCTTAGGGCAGCTGCAACTGCGCTCCAGTTAACATCTCATATTCAGATCACCCATCAGCAATATCTCCCTTTTCTGCCATTCTAAGTATACTTATCATTTCTTGTCCATTTCTTCCCCCTGAGAAGGGGGTCTGTATACAACCCCTGTGCGGATTGTGGTGCCATTGCCTGTCTCCAAATTTACCCACAGTGCTTCTTCTCCTCCCTGTTTACCCTTTTGTTCTGTTGCTTTTATAATTAATTATTTTGTAATTAAAAAGCTTTTCTACATGACCTTAGCTTGCAGGTCTTTTTTGTCGATCACTGGGCAGCTGTTCTGTTTTTTACCTGATTCTACGAACATATCCATCTTTTCTGCTGAAGGTGTTATCTCCCTTCCTTGACAACCAGAAATTGAATCTCCCTGCCCTATGTCCTAGCCCTAAGAGTGAGAAGGAGAGGTAAATTCTCCTTCTTGGCTAGAGGAGAGCACTCGAGCTTTACATCATGAGAGTGGAAGTCCTTATATGAGTCTTCAAGTCTATTCATCCTCACTTTGGGGCCGAATTTGGACAAAAAAACATTAAAAGACTCTTAGACCAGATGGATTTGTTCCCTTCGCCATCACCTTCCAAAAGATATGGGATTTCTCCGGGCACATTGAGGGCACATTCAGCTCGAGCAGTGGCTACCTACTGGGTGGAATTCAGAGAAGCCTTTCCAGCAATCTTACACAGAGTGGCCACTTGGGCATCCATCCATTTCTTGGCAAAGTTCTACAGACTGGATGTGCCTACCTCTGCTGAGGCATCCTTTGGCTGACAGGTCTCTCAATTGGCGGAGGACCCATAAATGTCTGCTAACATTCTTCCCATCCAGGAAGCAAGGGGATGTACTGCTTTAGTAAATCCCACTGGTTATGAGCCCAGAGACCAGTTTAGGAGAGAGAAATAGAAATTTAAATACCTGTAAATTTTTTTTGTCCGACTGCTGGTCTCTGGGCTCCTCCTCTCCAAGAATGTTGGATGTTGGCCATGTGGCCAGAGTGTTGGAAGTTGACCCTTCCAGTCTGCAAGTGCAGATTAACATTTTTCTTTTTATTTCCCAGTGATGTATTACCTCAGGGGTCACGTACTTTGGAAAAAACTGAAAGCTACAGGATGCAGAGGGGAGGATCTGGTTCCCC
Organism: Neoceratodus forsteri; assembly: GCA_016271365.2. Classification (NCBI taxonomy): domain Eukaryota; kingdom Metazoa; phylum Chordata; order Ceratodontiformes; family Ceratodontidae; genus Neoceratodus; species Neoceratodus forsteri. The sequence continues at coordinate 877,331,796 of CM028130.1, forward strand.
TGCAAAGATCTTTTTCCTGCCTGTCACGTAGTACCAGGAAGGGCCTCCCACTGATTATGAGCCCAGAGACCAGCAGTAGGAGAAAGAAACTTTACAGGTATTTAAATTTCTATCTTCTGTGTACCATGTTTCATGATTGTTTTATGACTTGTACTCTTCCCGAGTCGTGCCTGGAAATAGGCATATTTAATGTCTAGTGCACCCACCCAGTTATCAAAAATAAAAAAATATATATATATACCACCAGGCAAACACCAATCTAGTCTTGAGTCATTCTCTAGACACTTCGAACAAAATAATCATAGCTGGGAAACCATAGTCACTGGAGACTTTAACATTAATTGGTCAACCAGATCAGGAGTTGCCAATAGGAACTTGGTGGACAGCCTGTACCTTACTCAAATAGTCACTGACTGCACAAGGAACAACTACAAAATGAGAAACAAAACTTTAATTGACTGGATCCTGGCTACTCACCCGGGTAGGTTAATTGATGTTTCTGTCCTTTCACACTCTGTCATTGATCACTCCCCAGTACAATGTGTGTGAACTGCAACCCAACCCCCACCCCGATAAGACTGCTGATTTCAAAGTGTACGTGGCTCAGATAGAGTGGAGCTATCTGAACATCACCCCAGACATTGATGCTGCCCTTCACTATTTTTCAAAGCAGCCTGCGACAAATTTTCCCCTCTTAAAAAACACATGGTTCAAGGCACAGCAGCAGGGTGGGTCACCCATGTTCTACTAATTCGAATGCTTGACAGGGATAACCTGCAACACTGGGCAAGAAAAACAGGCTTACTGATTGACCTACAAAGGTACAAGGCAGCTTGTAGTAGGTGCACCAATGTGATAAGACAGGCTAAAGTGACACACTGCAGAGAACAGCAAACTAGGAACTGGAGTAATGGGAAACCATTTTGGGATAATGCAACAAAACTCCTGGGTAAAAAGTAAAAAAGCACCCCCAAAAATTCTCAGTATTGATGGGGCTGTTAACTTGGACCCAGCTGAGAAAGCCATCAAATTCAACTCTGCCTTCACTGACCTCAGCTCTGTCCTCCCTCCCAATAATGGGGTACGGGCAAGTGGCAGTGTTGGCACAGGACTAGCCAGTAGTTCTGATCAAGACCTTGGTTACCTCAAATTCTGTTTCAAGCCCATCACAATAGCAGATACTCTCAAATATGTTAGAAGGGCTCTAGGGGAAAAACAGGCTACTATGTCCCAGACGCTTGAGGGACTTGCCCTTCCCATTTGTAAGATACTTAACTTTTCACTGTGGTATTCCCAGTTCCCTGGAATCTGGAAAACAGCACTGGTCATGTCATTATTCAAAAGTGGAGACCACTCCAACCTAACCAACTATAGGTCTATGTCAATCCTCTCCCCCTGTACAAGGTTCTCATGCAAACAGTATCAAACCAACTAGTCAACTACTTGTGCAAGTGCAATATTCAGAGCACACAACAACATGGATTTAGGATGCATCATTGCACAAAAACTGCCCTATTAGAGTGCACCAGCTTCTTGCACGAGGCCCTTGATGGTGGTCACCTGGTGGGAGCCATCTACATTGACTTGACTAAAGCGTTTGACCTTGTCAACTATAAGCTGCTGCTTGACAAGCTCCTCTAACTAGGCCTCTCACAGGACATGGTAGCCTTGTTTCGTAGCTACCTCACCGACTGATCACAGTGCGTAAAGATTGACGTGTGTCTCTCAGACATTAAAAGCATTTCAGTAGGTGTGCCACAATGCTCAATACTTGGCCCCCTCCTCTTTAGCCTATTCAGGAAACAGCCTCCTGGAGGCCTGTCAGACATCTAAAGTGCTTGTATCCATTGATGATGCAGTTACCTACACCAGTAATGCACAACAGGTGAGATTATGCATTGACCTCCAAAACAACTTTGAATCTTTGGAGAAATGGCCTGTGGTAAATAAACTGGTCTTAAACTACAAAAAAATTAAGACCATGCTGTTCTCAGGGCTGCATTTGAAAAAAAAAGATCTTTTAGTCATCCTCAGTGATAAAAGAGACAAATTTGAACAGGTCGACTCTTTCAAATACTTAGGTGTTACCCTGGATGACACTTTATCATTCACTCCACATGTGGATAATATTGTTATCCTTGCCAACAGAAAGTCAGGTGCACTGTTCAGGAATCGCCTGTACCTCACTATTGAAGCCAGGTATATTGTAGTGTCCTGCACTTTCTTGCAACTTCTGGACTATGGCCTCCAAATGTATGCAGCAGCTAGTGACTCTGTACTAAACAGAGTCAAGGTAGTGCTCAGTAAGGCTTGATGTTTTACTCTGGGGGCTGACATGTTTGCCCATAGCTGCTCCCTTTATACTCTTACTAACTGGCTCCAACCCAAGCAAAGACCTAGATACCAGACTTGTCTGTGCGCAAAAAAATCACTACTGGGCCTTACCCCCTTGGCAATTTGTAACTTTTTCCACACAGTTAACAATCAATACACTAGCAGGAATATGTCTAGGAAAACCCTAGGAATATCTTTCCATAAAACTAACCTGGGCAAATGCTCCTGTAACCTCCAGGTGGCGATATCCCAAGGGCTATTACCCCCTGCCTGCCTAACTGCTAACAGGTTAAGAGACCTAGGTTCTGTGGCGGGTGCCTCCACCCAGAGGTCAGGGTTTACAGCAGTTCAACTAACTTGGTCACAGCCCTCTGGGACACTGAGACCCCCTTTTCTTCCTACTAGTGGCCCACACAATGCACCATGAGTATCTTCACCATTTACACTTACCCCCAGGACTGGTTCGGTCAGCTTGATTCTGGGGACCCCCTGTAAAACAAGATGATGTAATACAATAGCCACTGTACAATTCTTTAACATAGACACATACCTCAGTCAGTGTAACTTTGCTGAAACAAACAGATCTGATTTATTTAAGGAGCAGTTATACACATTAATAATCACAGTACTGTGCGCATATTCAGAGTCCCAAAATGTCACTTTACTGGGTACCCAGGATGGTAGGGGGGACTAGCCAGGATCGGTGCAGCTGACTGAGGCCCTGTGATGGAAAAAGACACTTGCATAATACCAAATTGTAATCCGGAGCTGGTTGGCTCAGTTCATGAAGACAGAAAGAAAAGAAATCAAATTAAACACTTGCGATTTTGATAATCAGAATGGCAGGAAGCTACCCTGATTTGTACTCACAGATTCAATGCTAACAGCTGGATGGGATGCAGATTGTCCCGGATTGCCAGGAGAAACAGAATAGCTGGCCCAGCCCTTGTGGTCATATCTGGAATGTGTAGTACGGCACGGGCTGCACACCCATTGGCTCACGTTGTGTACCAATGGGCGTACAGCCCTACCTACGGTGTCAGTCGGTGGGTGGCGGGCGGCAGGCGGTGAGGGCTGCCGCCTGCGCTGACAGGCGGTGGAGCTCAGTGGGTGGGTGGGGGGGGGGTACTGCTAAACCACCAGGGATAGTGGATGTAATTTTTTATTACAAACACCCGCGATAGGGCTGACAGCGGTCCACTGGACCACCAGGGATATAGCATATCAGTTTATTTATACTTAAGCCCACGATCGGACTGACAGCAGTCCACTGGACCACCAGAGATATAGAAAATCAGTTTATTTATACTTAAGCCCGCGATCAGGCTGACAGCGGTCCACTGGACCACCAGGGATATTGGACGTGATGTTTTAAACAGATACCCGCGATCGGGCATGGGGGGGGCGCCGCCACAGAGGTGCAGCTAGAGCTTGGGTGGCCACCCACAGGTGGCAGCTGTCATGTTGCGCCCTGCAGTGTGGCAGCTCACCTGTGGGTGGCCAGCCCTTGTTCTTTTTTTTTTTTTTGGATCAACTTTGTGCGGCGCAAGTATCGGTTGCACTTGCATGGACTCAGCACATCCCGGGCTGAATATCGGGATGTGCAGGTACTCTTGGACACACCCCCTACCTGTCGCGCCCATCACATGATGCACTCAGCGCATCGGATTTGTGCCAGGCACAATTCCCATTTGAATATCACGCTACGATCAGTGGCTATGCGATGGCGCAACACTGTTGCACCATGCGCAACCCTTTTGAATATCTGGGCCTTACTGTCCTTTCCTTATAATGGTCTATAGCAGCTTCCTCACAGTTCGTGTGATAGGTCTGCAAGAAGCACACTGAAGTTTATTTATGTAGTCTTTAGTTACCAGGTTGGTGCACTAGACTATAAGATGCCGATTTTCAGGCACAGGCTGGGGGGAGGTTACAACTGAGATGACAATACAGAACAGAACAACCGAAGTACATGAAGAACTAAGCAGTGACTAAAATACAAATACAGAATTGTCATAAGTTCAATAGAATACATTGGAGATGGATGGACTTCAGATTTAATCATTCATTTTTTCTCTCCACAGTGCCAAAATCCATAGCATTTTCTGGCAGCATTTCTCAATAATCATCGGCTACAGCTCTTTCACTAGTATTGAGTGCTGTAACAGTCTGGATTAGGAGATGAATACAATGCACTCCTGCCATGGTCATTTTGTTTTTTTGTCATCAAGTAGTTCCTATATTTATTGCCGATTCTCTAGCCTGTGACAGTCCCATAACACTGGAGTGTCAGTCCACCTGATAGCAAGCTACTGATGGCTGTTTTTTTGTGTTTTATTTCAACTGTTTTTCTGTGCCCCTGAGATGGCGGGAGATGTACCCTCCTCTCTGCACCTGGACCCCACACCTGGCATCACCCATAAGACTGCCCTGGTCTGGGGAGGCCCATGGCTTGCCCCCTGTTGTGGGGCTCCCGCCAGGGGGATGGGGGAGAGACCAAAATCCACTTGAGGCCCCAGTCGAGGCTACAGCCTGGGGTGTCATTTGGGTGAAGGTCTTGGGGTGTCACAGTGCTCAGCCCAGAGGGGTTTTTCCCTTAATTGTCCCACGAAGGCATGGACATGCAATGACCTCAGGTCAGGATGAGCGTGCTCCCACATCTGACCCGCAGACATCCGCTGACACCTCCAAACAGCAGAGTTGCCCTGGCTGTTGCACACCCAACCTCCACTGGGTGTAGCTACATGCTGGGGAAACCACAACCCCCACACACACACACACACACACTTGCGGAAACCACAACCCCACCTACTCCACCCCTCCACCCCGGAGGAGGAGGCTGCCCCTGGATGATCATCCTACCTGCCCCAACCAACCCTTTGATGTCCCGTGCTTGCTCTGGAACACGGGTCATAAGCACTGCAAGCAGTAGCACTACTGTTGTGACTGTGGACTGGCTACTTATGGCTGTTTTGAACTAAATGGGCAGGCATCAAACTAACCTCAGTGGCCTGAGTGTAGAACGTATATGCCAAGTAAGCCATTGCCAATAAATTGATTTTTGCTGAGGGAAATGGGGATATTGTGAGCCCCAGATGTCGACTTTGGTTGCTCCCATTGCCTGATCCCCATCTTTACTAACACTAATAGATATTGTTATATGAGTGCTATTCTCTAATGAGATCAGATTTAATTTTAAATACATAAAACTAAGTACTAGTATATATATTTTTATTTTACTGTACACTTTCCCGTGTATAACACGGGGTATACAGCTGGAGAGCAGAGAGGAGCTGAAGGGCTCTGGCATGCACATTGTATTTTCCTAGCTTCACCACTGCTCACTGGAAGACCATAATCTATCACATTCTTATTGTCCAAGTCACTTGCCTATTAGCTGTCAGGCCAGTGGAAAACTCTTACAGGCCATGTGCCACCTTAGTAGCCTTGGCAGCTGCAGGAGATCTCCGGTGTCTCCAGACAGTGTTAGGATTAGCAGTGATAACAAAGAGCAGATCACTGGAGGCTGCTGAAAAAAAGATACACTGCAGACCAGAAGCCTAACTGAACAGCCAGACATCACGTCATCAGTTGTTTATTATTTGTTAGTCAGGCAACCTGAATTTTAAATCATCTGCTCCAGGCTTAATTTAAAAGTGCCTCGGGCAAGCTGCTCACCACATTTGTAGAGCTCTGTTTGGCCAATGACTGACAACCAAGGTCCCTAAGAGCACTTTTTACGGCAGCGTGACAAAGTCAATTTAGTAGCATCTTAAACAAAATCTGGTCAGATCCACCACGGCTGTATGATGAAGTTAGTGAAGTTATGTGGAATTGTTAAGGAGGTATGGAGAAACAACACAATGATTTGTAAGTAGTAAGATTTGTTTTAGTTTCTGTTCTAAGGAAGCACACACATTATTAGGAAAATATATGGAGGTGTACATTTTAATGGAAGGAATAGGAAGCTTACAAAAGAACCCCAGAGCAAATGCCACTGATGTATGTGTTATCCTGATGATATTGGCCAGACAGACAAATTTTAAAGAAAACACAATTGCACATATCCCAATAATGCAAAGCATCAAGGGAAACATATGCAAATCCCCATGATGGTACAGAAGGTGGCAGTACATGAAAAAGTAATGGCTGGCATATGTTCAGCCTTGTGATTATTTACAGTTTATTTATTTATTTAAGAGAAACAGGGTTTTTGTCCATGAGGTGATGTAAGTTATATTTAAGCAATGTGTTGATGTCAGGAAGTCAGGTGTAATGATGATGGACTGTTAGAGAAAATGTGATATTAACTTTCAGAGGGGGTCACTTTTGATAAGGGCAAGGTAGTTATGCTTGTGATAATGGGAATATTAGGAAAGTATGAGGTCTACACAGAAGTGGAGTACAGATATGCACAGTTTCATAAGTATGTGCTCAGAGTGCAGGCAAATGTGATATGCAGGTTTGTTTTAGAAATAGGTAAAAATAGCGATACATGCAATTAATAGAAAGATAGATAATTACATAGACATATAGATAGAGAGAGAGAGAGAGACAGACAGACAGGCAGAATAGGAATGGCAGTGAAGTATTGACATGAAGCCAACCCCACACCCACCCTGCAGACACAGACAGGCATTGGGGTGTGCCTTTGGGTCATTGCCAATAACGCTCATGCCATTTCACCTCACCCTACCCTGCAGACACAGACAAGAGTCGAGGTGTGCCTTGGGGTTTTCAGACTTTATACTCACCTCATTCCATAAGGAAATATGCTGAAATGGGTACAGTATAAGAGAATGGAGTGAGCTTTGGGGCTGAAGAGTCAAAGGCACACCTCGATACCTGTCACTGGCTGCAGGGTGGGGATGGGGGTGGAATGGCATGAACATTATTGTTGACAATCCCAAGTCACACCCCTGATGCCTGTCAGGCCCTACGGTGTAGGGTGTTATGGTCAGAAACCCTAATGCCCTGGGAATTTCTTGGTATTTTCACTCCAAGTTTTCAGCGTGGGCTTTTTGTGACCCCTCCGCATGAACAGTGACACTATCAGTTCATTGGCCAAAAGGAGATTTTGCACAGCAACTGTGCCATTTGGCACCACAGGTGCCAAAACACATTTTGAACAGGATGTTAAAAAATGACAGTTGTACATTTCTTGCTTCAGTAACTCCTCAGCACATCTGTTGCAAGACCTGCTTCGTGACAGTTTATATTTGCTATGCAATGTACTGCTGCTATGTCTGGGGAAGTACCTTTCCTAGGTTGCAAGAGCAGCCTCAGAGGAATACACACACACACACAGCAGAACACAGCTGCAATATGATTTGATTGTCTACAAGCACTGTTTTCCATGCAAGACACAAGCAACTGAATCAAAAATACACACAAAAGCACCCCCCACCCCCACCAGAACACAGCAGCAAAATGATTAGATTTGTCTACAAGCACTATCTTCTATGCAAGTTGGAGCACGGGGGTAAGGCTGGAGATCAGTTATGGTCCATGACATAACCATGTGGTCAGAATACTAAATATTTTAAAATAAACATAAATGTAAAAGTAACCATTTCAAGAAAAAAATGCAGACTGTGACACTTAACAGTTGTAGGGTAAGTTAGTGCATCTGGCCTTATTTGCTGCATATGCATCTCAATTGTTAAGGGGTCCTGACCATGTTCACCCTTCTTCAAGCCAAGCTAGCTGCAGTATGTCTAGCAATAACATGGATGGAAAGATTATGCCATATTTTCAACAGGACGTTAACGTTTTAAAAAGACAGTGCTGAAGGCTGAGAAGCAGCTTGTGTAGGTGAATTCATCATGCTAGCCAAGATATGTTCTGGTTGCGTTCCATAAGGCTAACCAGTGGGAGAAATAGGGGAAAGGGATAGAAATCTAAACTAGAACTATTTAACCCATTTGTGATTTAAAGTTGCATGACGGAAATGCGGCTTCCAGAACTGGACACCATATTCCAGATGAGGCCTCACCAGTGATCTACACAGTGGCATCACCACCTCCTTCCTTCTGCTGGTAATACCTCTCCCTACACACCACAGCATTCCACTGGCTCTCCTCACAGCTTTGGTACATTGTTTAGCCACCTTTAGGCCATCCAATATGATTACCCCAAAATCCCTTTCCATTTTGATGACCATCAGCCCCCCCCCACCCCGTAATCATTCCCTTGGTTCCTGCAACCCTTCCTTATTCAGCAGGCAGGTGTTCCCAGAGTGGAGGGAACATGCATCCAGGAATTGGGAGGAGATACCTCATCATTTCTACCTTTCCTAGGTTGCAAGAACAGCCTCAGAGGAGCACACGCACACACACACGCACACACAGCAAAACACAGCTGTGAAATGATTAGATTGTCTACAAGCACTGTTTTCCATGCAAGACACAAGCAATTGAATCAAAAGCACACACTAAGATACACACATACACCAGAACACAGCGGCAAAATGATTAGATTTGTCTACAAGCACTATCTTCTCTGCAAGTTGGGGCACGGGGGGGGGAGGTTAAGGCTGCAGATCAGTTATGGTCCATGGCATAACCACATGCTCAGAATATTAAATATTTTAAAATAAACATAAATGCAAAAGTAACCATTTCAAGAAGAAAATGCACTTAACAGTTGTAGGGTAAGTTAGTGCATCTGGATGTATTTTCTGCATATGCATCTCAATTGCTAAGAGGTCCTGACCATGTTAACCCTTCCTCAAGCCAAGCTAGCTACAGTATGTCTAGCAATAACATGAATGGAAAGATGATGCACATGAAAACTTATTAATTATGCTGTACATACCCTAAGACTCAACGTGTGTCTCCTTTGGCTGCCATGATGTCTGTGGTTAATTTGAAACCAAAGACAACGTAACAAGACACTGGCCTCCACCCCGAGCTATTAAACAATAGAGCAAACTGCACTCTGGGAAGATTGCCTGGGACAAGATGCAATAAAAAAAATTCTGAATAGCAGGTTCCAGGGAGTATAAAACCACCAGCAATGTTAGAAAAAACTCCCCCTCCCCACTCACTCATTCACAGGTGTCAATCAATGTATTTGTTAACCATGCTGGTTCATCTTCTTGCTTTCTTCATAGTAAAACTGTGAAACTACATTTGTGTTATTTTAAATGAGTGATAAATGGCATGTCCAGGTGGATGGCAGCTCTGATGGTCAGTTGTTCCAACCTGACAGCTGCACCTCATGCCCCTCCCACGAAAATGAAAGCATAGTGAATGCAACAGACCTTAGGAACATCACATTTTTTAATGTTAGCTCTGATCTGATCAGTCTTACTTTTTTCCTGGCTCAGTTTGTGATATCAGTGAAAAGAAAGTAGGAAAAAAACACCCAACCTTTTGCTTCTACAAGTAGTTGTTAATTGCAGCTGGTATAAACATGTGCAAGGCAACTCCACCCACAACTTCCCTAACACAGACAAATGGCATCAGTGCTCACTGATGTGCTAACATCCTGTTTCTCGTGTCCCAAATAAAATAAACAAGCATTTGTTAATGGCGAATGTTGGCTTGCTGGCACTGGCATTGGTAGTGCAGGAGTTAGAAGGATGCATAATAGGAATGGCAGTGAAGTACTGAACTGATGCCAACCCCACCCTGCAGAGACTGACAGGCGTTGGAAGTGTGCCTTTGGATCATCGAGCATAACGCTTATGCCATTTCATCTCACACTACCCTGCAGACACTGACAGGTGTTGCGGTGTGCTTTGGGGTCTTCGGGCCTTACACTAATCCCATTTCATAAGGAAATATGCTGAAGTGGGTGCGGTACAAGAGAATGGGGTGAATGCTGGGCCCGAAGACTACAAGACACACCTTGATGCCTGTCAATGGCTGCAGGGTGGGGGTGGAATGGTGTGTGTATTACTGGCGATGATCCCAAGTCACACTCATTGGATGTCAGTCTGTACGGAGTACGACATTGTGGTTGGAAACCGGAACACCCTGGGCGTTTGTTGTTATTTTCGCTCCAGATTTGCAAAATGGGATTTTTGTGACCCCACGTCATGAACAGTGGCACTATCATTTCGTTAGTCAATCCGGAAAGGTGGTTTTGCTCAACGACTGCGCCATTTAGCGTCATAGGTGTGAAAACATATTTCTGCCAGGATGTGAAAAATGACAGTTGTACTGTTCATGAGGTGGTGTGAAAAAATTGCAATGTTGAAAATCTGGAGTGAAAATATGAAAAATTGGCAAAGTTACGAATGTGTGTAGAAACTGTGCAACGCGCATCTGTAACACAATAATATTTAGGATTTTTTCCACCAAATTTTCAACATGGGTATTTTTGAACCTCTCCTCGTGAACAGTGGCACTGTGATTTTCTTAATCTGTCCTGAACAGTGATTTCTCACAGCAACGGCGCTATTCTGTGCCGTAAGTGCGAAAACACATTTCAGCCAGGATGTGAAAAATGACATCTGTACTTTTCATAAGGAGGTGTGAAAAAATGCCAATGTTGAAAATCTGGAGTGAAAATGTTACAAATTTGCGAAGTTACGAGTGTGCATGGAAACTGCTCAACGCACACTTGTAACACAGTCATTTTTTGGAATTTTTTCACCAAATTTGCAACATAGACTTTTTGAGAGCCCATCTCATGAACTGTGACACTGTCGTTTAGTTAATCGGTCCCGAAAGGTGATTCCACGCAGTGACTGCTAAATCATCTTTTGGGACCAAATAACGGGATGACAGTGGCTGAATTCATGAGGCGGGTTCCCAAGAACCCCATGTTGAAAATTGGTGCCAAAATCCCCCAAAACGGCCGAGATATGCACCAAACCCATTTATGCCACTATACAGCTTACTGGCATTTCTTCAGTTTGCGGTCGGCTTTGAAGAGTGCAGACGTGTTCCCGGTCCACTGAAGATCGTTGCACTGAGCTCCAGAGGTTAGTATAGGGTGAGAGGTGTGCAGGGAGGTGGGCGCGGGTTGGGGGAGGGGCAAGAGAGGCCACGAGGGACCTTTTTTTTTTACAGGGATAAAAAAAGAAAAGAGAGATGCAGGACTTTTGCCATGCTGGGGTGGGCTCCCAGCATGCCACCTGGATGTTTGTGGGAAGGGAGTGGAGCTGACTGGGACTGGGCACCCCGTCGGCCATGCAGTGTAGGGGGGCGCTTGAGCCGAGGGGCTGGGCACCCTTCGGCATGCAGCAGATGGGGCGCATCATGACAACAGGGATTGGGCTACCGATCAGCAAAGGAACTGGGAAGGGGGGGCGTGTCGATAGGGGGATTGGGCACTCCCTTTGGCTTTCATGGGGATGGAGAGGCAGCTGACGACAGCCGCTGCTTGCTAACGCTGGCAGTATATAAATTGCAGATGACAGCCGCTGCTTGCCAACCGTATGTAAATTGCAGTGGTTTCCTTTCAGCTGCATGCCACTGCATCTGAAGTGCTGTCATAGACAGCTCAGCCACTTATTGGTGCTGTGTGGTCCTGCCTGCAAAATGGAGCGGGGCATTGGCAGAGCGGCAGCACACTTCTAAAACTCATATGGTGCCACTGTGTTGCTTGTGCCTGTGCACAAGCCAACATAAAAATACAGTTGAGATTTTTTTTTTAATGTCAGCTCTGATCAGAATAGCTTTTAAAATCACCAATTGTTTTCTTGTTCAATGTTTTCTTCTCTCCTTTTACTGATAGTACAAAATGAGCCATAGCTATTTCTTCCAACAATACATCAAAGAAAACCCTATGATATATATCACTGTTTTGCAGAATGTATTCCTTACAATTTTTTATTTGCAAGACAGTATATATTTATCCTAACAAATCTGTCCTGCTGCCACATTCAAAACACTATCCCCTACCTACTTGCCACATATGAACTCAATTATATTAAAAAAAAAAAATTCTAGGCACTTAACCATTATTCATTCCCCAGTTTCATTTACAACACTGCCACACATATATAATATATACTTCTCAAACTTAAAGGAAAAAATACACTTCATCATCAAAGGGCTGTTTACCAAGTACTGTACCCATGATTAAAATAATTTGAACCCCCTCCCCCAAAAAATGTGCCCTCACATGAACCTGCATGTTTAACTGTAAAGACAATTGAAAAATGTATTTCTAAATGCATTACTAACACCAATGCTTTCAAGGTTTTGAAACTACTAAAAAGACAAACTATGTATGTGTATTATATATAGATATATATTTTGAAAACGGTAAACAAATATTGTCAATCCCAAAAGCTGAACTTTATGTTTTTAGTATATAAATGTTTAAGAAAAACCTGTGGCTCTTTCAACTTGAATCGGAACACTGGGTCTATTGTTTTCCTTGGGAGCTGTAGATCTTACTTCGAGAGGGCTCTTGCAGTAGGTAATTACATCTAGGACTGGTGCCGGCAGGCATCAGGACCCCATGGAAAAATTTCTAGCTAGCAGTCTCTGGTGGGGGACCGCCCTCACGTCAGGTGACGATGTCAAGCGACGTCAGTATAAAGGGGTGGTCCCCCACACCCGCCTTCCAGTTCTTTCCCGCCGTTAGCTCATGTCAGAGCCTCGCAGTAAAGTTCAGCGCTCATCAGCTCTGTCGTCGGTAGTTTTTACCATCTCTTTACTTGATTCATTCAACGTATTTGTTTGATTTTCGGTGGTGTATGTGGTCCCCTACACCCTCCGAGCACAAGAACAAGTGCGACTTGTGCGGCGACCAACTCCTGCACAAGGATGGCCATTCCCAGTGCCTCTTCTGTCTGGGCCCGGATCATCAGGTGGAGAAGTGCCAGCACTGCCTCTAATTCAGCGCCGCCACACTCAGATGGAGGCAGCAGTCCCTGGAGGCCCACATCCTTAAGAAGAAAATGTTGTCCATGGAGAAGGAGCTGAAAAAGCTCCAGCAGGCTTTCACTTCCCCCGAAGGCCATCGTAAGAAGAAGGATAAGGAGAAGCACCAGGACCTGGGCTCCTTGTCCACCGCGACTTTGGCTGGAGTTGCCGTGCGGTCGTTTCCTGACAACCCGTCTTGGAGGCTTCCAAGGCGGTGTCAGCCCACCCGTCTGGCTCGCACTTGGGCCTTTCGGGCGCCTCCGGGCTATTGGAGGCCATCACCCCTGCAAGGCTGCCGCCAGCAGCCTACTGATCCGAGTGGCTCTGGTAAGCCAGATGTCAGCTATTCTAATGCCTGCCCAGAGATGACCACTGAGTCGCTCGACCCTGCGGGGCAGCGCACGGCCTCTGTTCCATCCAACCAGGCCGCTCCTCCTCCACGTGGGTCCACTAAGTTGGACGTTGGCTTCTCTGATGTCCACCCGGACTCCGCCAATAAGTCGGATGTTGGGGTTCCCGATGCCCACGCAGCAGCTGAGCCGACGCCAGACCCCCTCTTGTCTGCCGTTCCCGGATCCCTGCAGCCTTCACTGCCCTCCAGGGACCCTGGGTCTCCCTCAGCCTGACCCTGGGGATTTTTCCCCTCCTTCCTCGCGCCAGTGCCGAAGATCATGCTACACCCCCATCAGGTCCCCCTCCCGCTGGGCCGGACGACCTGACGTCGGTTCCCCAGACGCCGGCCCCAACGCCGGTTTTGCCAAAGCTAGGTGATATCCCTCTCCTGGATGCTGCCCCAACGCCAGGCCCACTGCCCACCTGGCCTCCTGTTCCAGGCCCGCCTGTTGGGCCTCCTGCCGGGCAGTCTGCCCTGTCAGACCCCCGGTTCCCGAGTATCCGACGCCTTTGTACCCAGGACCGCAGTATCTGGTGCCCCAGTACCCGATGCTGGCCTATCCGATGCTGCAGTACACGGTGCCTCATTACCCGATGCCGGGTTACCCACCATCGGGCTACGGATACGCACCAATTTGGATACACTCAGTATCTGTATCCCCCTCCTCCTCCACCACCCACTCAGCCGCCGATGGATTTGAAGGAGACTCTGGCCTCCTGGTGGGCTGAGGCCAAGGCTTAACTCACCAGAGAGGTGGAGAGTCATCTCCCGGCGATGGTGCCGACCCCGGTTCCCGTACGCCCGAGACACCAGACTCCCTCCCACCTCCAGATACCAGAGGCGAGCCCTCCGGTTCCAGAGCGGGGCAAGATACGCTTCCCCGAGGGCTTCCCAAGGGGTCCATTCCTCCCCCGCACCGGAAGGGGAGTCTTCCTCTTCCTCTTCTTCCTCCTTGGACACCTTGGATGACTCCAATGGTTGCTCCGACCACTACTACGAGCCTCGCTTTCCGGATAAACCCAGGCCTAGGACTCCTCCGAAGTCACCTCCGGAGGATCCCTCCTTCACGGAGTTGCTGCGCAAAATCCAGGAGGTTCATCAGTGGCGCTCCTTGGAGCCGGATCCACAGCGTAAGAAGCTCGCTGCGCACCTGGATCTGCCTGAGACTGCTCCGACCTTGGTGCCACCCTGGATTGAGCCTCATGCTGATCTTGTCTCCACTATTTGGAAGCAACCATCGGCTATAGCCCCTCTTCCCCGGAAGTTGGACAGGCTATATCAGGCTCTCGAGGATGTTGACTCCCTTAATTCTCACCCTCGAACTGACTCGGTTGTGATCAGCGCTGCTCACAGTCAGTCAGCTAACCCAAAGCATTTGAGCTCGTCTCCACCTGACAAAGAATCCCGTCTTTTTGACCAGTATGGCAAGAAGGTCTTTGCTTCTTCCACTCTGAGTATTAGGGCTCTGAATTATGTCGGTCATATGGGGGATTACCAGAAAACGATTCTTAGTGAGGTGGAATCCAAGTTGGACTCCCTTCCCGATTCGCAGGTGAAACAGGAAGTGGCTAGTCTTGTCCGCTCGACACATTCGGCCAGTCGGCACATTCTTCGTGCCATGTACGATGCAGTGGATGCTGCTGGTAGGAGCTAGGCTTTCGCTTTGGGTTTACGGCGACATGCCTGGCTCCGTGTGTCAGGGTTGGTCCTGGAAGTGCAGTCTGCTATCCAGGACGCGCACTTCTGGGGTTTGGTGCTGTTCAGGGGTGATGTCAAGGTCATTACCACCAATCTGCAGGAGAAGGGGACTGCACTGAAGTCTGTGGACTCCATGTATAAACCCCCTCAGGCGCAGCGTCGTTCCTTTCGCAGACGGAATCTGCAAAAGGCGAAACCTCGGGGGAAGTGGGCCAATAAATGCTGGGCCCCTCCTGCTGCCAAGCCCCCCCCCGCCCAAAAAAGCAGCGAGGGCTTCAGCCGTGATGCTGCCTCACACCACCTGACTCCTTTCCTCTCCTACAGCCTCTGGGGTCTCCAGAGGTAGGAGGGAGGTTCTCCCTTCATCGTCCGGGTTGGGAGAGGATAACTTCAGACACCTAGGTGCTCCAGCTGATTGCAGAAGGACACTCAATAGAGTTTCTTGGGAAACCTCCTCGAAACCCCCAAGGTTGTCGTACTCTCAGGAGCATCTTCTCCTGGTTCGGGAAGAAATCTCCGCACTTCTTTTGAAGGGGACAATAGAACCCATCCCACCTCCTCTTCAGGGGACGGGGTACTATTCTCATTTCTTCCTGGTCCCGAAGAAGTCAGGGGACGTGAGGCCGATTCTCAACATCAGCTCCCTGAACTTGTTCATAGAGTACAAGAGGTTCAGGATGCTCTCTTTGTAGAGTCTTCTGCCCCTTCTTTGGCCAGGACAGTGGCTATGCACTCTGGATGTGCAGGATGCTTACCTGCATATCTCGATCTGCCCGTCCCACCGCAAATACCTGCGCTTTGCGTTCCGGGGGACCACTACCAGTTCAAGGCCCTCCCATTTGGTCTTTCCTCGGCACCCCGAATGTTCACCAAATGCCTTTCGGTGGTAGCGGCCTACCTGCGTACCCAGGGGGTGCAGGTTTTCCCGTACCTGGAATACTGGCTCCTGGCGGCACCGTCCAGGGAAGAGCTCCTGCGTTCCCTTTCCCTTACCCGGCAGGTTTTCACCTGCCTGGGTATTACCATAAACCATTCCCATCCCAGAGGCTTCAGTTTATCGGGGCGATCCTGGACACGACCTCGGGCATGGCCTTTCTGCCATCGGACAGGGCGGCCACACTCCAGGCCCAGGTCAGCCTGTTGTCCAGCTGCAGGCGGGTAAGTGCCAGGTCGGTCCTTCGCCTCCTCGGGCTCATGGCGGCTGTGATTCCGACAGTCCCTCGCGCTCGGCTCCACATGAGAATTTCTCAGTGGACAGTTTGGTCTCAGTGGGATCAGTTGGTGGACGATCTAGATCATCTTGTTCTGGTCTCCACTCCTATGGCTCAGGACTTGCAGTGGTGGATGGTTCAGGAGAACCTTTGCCGGGGAGTTCCCTTCTGTCTCTCTCTCTCTCTCTCTCTCTCTCTCTCCCCTTCCAGACGCTGACTACGGATGCCTTGGGCGAGGGTTGGGGAGCCCATCTCGGGCCTCACAGGACCCAGGGCTCCTGGTCCAAGCTCAAGAAGTCTCTTCACATCAATGTGTTCGAGCTTCAGGCAGTGCTGTACGCTCTTCAGGCTCTACATCTGCATCTGCTTCCCGGTCACTTGGCAGTACAGATGGACAATATGTGTGTGTGGTCTGGTACATCAACAAACAGGGAGGAACTCGTTCCTACCATCTTTGCAGGGAAGCGATGCGAGTTTGGGATTGGGCAGTGCAGCACAACCTTCACCTCACAGCCATTCACGTCCTGGGGGTCGAGAACATCTTGGCAGACAGACTCAGATGGTCATCTGCTCAAGCTCACGAGTGGGAACTGGATCAGGGGGTCGCAGATGATATCTTCCTATGTTGGGGAACACCGCAGGTAGACTTGTGCGCATCCCCTCACAATGCAAAGCTTCCAGACTTCTGCTTGCTCATTCCAGGACGTGGCATTTTTTTTGGAGAGACGCTCTGTCTCTAGACTAGAAGGGCAGATTCGTCTATGCTGCCCCCTTGATCCCATTGATTCTGAGGGTCTTACAGAAACTCAGTTCAGAAGGAGCTCAAATGATTCTGATCGCTCCTTTCTGGCCCAGGCAAGTTTGGTTCTGTCTTCTGCAACAGTACTCAGAGGAACCTCCTCTTCCTCTGTCACAACTTTTGCTGACCCAGGATCAGGGAACCTTGGTCCATCCAGGCCTCAAGTCCTTCAGTTGCATGCCTGGATCCTGCAGACGTAGCTCAAGCCCGATTCAGGGTCCCCCCCGAGTAGCTGAGATTCTGGTGGAGGCTAGGAAATCCTCCACCAGATCTACTTATGCCATGAAATGGAAACGGTTAACTATTTGGGCCGCTCCAAAGATTTTGAGCCCTTCTCGTGCTCTGTTGGGCGGCTTCTGGATTACCTGCGACACCTCTTCGATCTGGGTCTCAGCCACTCCTCCTTAAAGGTTCACATGGCAGCCATCTCGGCCTACCATGTCCCCTTTGCAGACAGGACATTTGCTCAGCTAGAGGTCTCTAAGACCTTTCTTAGAGGGATCCTCCACTTGTGACCCCCTATCAAGGTTCCTGCCCCTCCTTGGGAACAGAATTTTATTCTGGAGAAGCTTACTCTGCCCCCTTTTGAGCCAGCAGCCTCAGCAGATCTAAAGTTCCTTTCTTGGAAGACTCCCTTCCTAGTGGCCATTTACTTCTGCTTAAAGGATTTTCGAGCTCCAAGCCCTGATGTGCAAAATCTTGTATTTGATTTTTCACAAGGAACATGTGGCTTGGCTCTGTGTACCAACCCTAAGTTTTTCCCTAAGGTGGTAGCGGAATCTACACTGAATCAGTCCACAGAGTTGCCTGCCTTCTTTACGCAGCACTCTACTCACAGAGAGTACCTCCTGCATACTTTGGATGTTCACCAAATTCTGAGATACTACACCAACAGAATGAAGGATCTCAGAAAGACTGATCAACTGTTTCTAAGCAATGTCTATCAAAATGGTTGGCTCATTGTATCACTTTCTGTTATGACAAGTACAACAAAACCCTGCCAAGTCAAGTCAGAGGCCACTCCACCAGAGAGGTCGCTACCTCTGCAGCTTGTTTCAAGAATGTGTCAGCGGCTGACATTTGCGCAGCTGCCACTTGGATGTCTGTCCATACCTTTATGAAACATTACAGTTTGGTTATTGCCTCTTGCCGTAGAGCAGGCTTCAGGTTGGCTGTTCTGCAAGGTCTCCTTTCATAGAAACATAGAAACATAGAATTTGACGGCAGATAAGGACCCCTTGGCCCACCCAGTCTGCCCAATTCCCTACTTGATGGATAAGCTGCAGATCCTAGTTAACCAGCAGCCTACTTCTTCCTACCCCAACCCCCTAGAATTGCCTTATGACTGTCCCATGCATGCTTGAATTCCATCACTGTTTTTGAATCCACAACCTCCTCCGGAATGCATCCACAACCCTCTCTGTGAAAAAATACTTCCTTAAATTACCTCTGAGCGGCCCCCCTTCTATCTTCAAATTGTGCTCCCTTGTTCTTGCACACCTCTTTTTTTGAAAGATGCTACCCTCTTGGACTTTGTTGATTCCTTGAGGTACTTGAAAGTTTCTATCATGTCCCCTCCCTCCTTTCCTTGAGGCTATACATATTAAGCTCCTTAAGTCTCCTTATATGTCTTCGGTGCAGACCCTGCACCATTTTAGTCCTCCCTCTGGACAGCTTCCATCCTGTCTATGTCTTCTGGAGATTGGGTCTCCAGAACTGCACCTAGTACTCAGATGTGGTCTCACCAGCTGTCTGTACAGAGGGATAATAACTTCTTGTTTTCTACTGGTGATGCCTCCTATGCATCCCAGTATCCCCAGCCTCCTTGCTGCCTTCTCACATTGCTTGCCCACCTTTAGGTCATCTGATATGACTACCCCAGGTCCCTTTCCATTTTGTTGTTGTTAGTATCTCACCCCCATTGTGTACTCTTCACCTGGGTTTTGTTTCCCAGGTGCATTACCTGCACTTCTTAGCATTGAATCTAAGCTGCCATACATTTGACCATTCCTCTAACCTTGCCAAGTCCCTTCTCATCCTTTCCACCCCACCTTGTGCATCAACTCTGTTGCAGATCTTTGTGTCATCTGCAAGAGACATACTTTCTTCAGTCCCTCTGCAATGTCGCTATAAAGACATTGAAGAGGACCGGTCCTAATATGAACCCTGTGGTACCCCACTGCTAACCCCTTTTTTCAGAGTGGACTCCATTTACTATTACTCTCTGTGTCCTATTCTCCAGCCAATTCTTACCCAGGCTGTCATCTTGGGACCCACTCCAGGGCTGGCTAACTTGTATATTAATCTTTTGTGTGGGACTGTGTCAAATGCCTCATAGTGTTAGGTAGGCCATGTCCACAGCCCCTCCCTGATCTACTACTTTGGTCACCCAGTCAAAGAAATCTATCAGATTTGTCTGGCATGACCTTCCGCTGTGAATCCATGCTGCCTTGGGTCCTGTGCCCTCTGGCCTCTAGATACGCAACAATTCTTTTCCTTCAGAAGTGATTCCATCATTTTCCTACCACTGAGGTTAAACTAACAGGTCTGTAGTTTCCTGCTTCTGCCTTGCTCCCACTTTTGTGAAGGGAATCACATCTGCCTCCTCCAGTCCTCAGGTACCACCCCATCCTCCCATGATTTGTTAAAGAGGGTAGTCAGTGGTGTCACTAGTTCTATCCTTAGTTCTTTTAGAATTCTGGGATGAATCCCATCAGGCCCCATTGCTGTGTCCACCTTCAGTTTTAAGAGCTCTTTCAGAACTCTTTCTTCTGTAAATGGGCTGGTATCAACTTCTGTATCCAGAGTGTTTCTGCTGTTTGTTTTAGGTACCTCCCCCTCTTCCTTTGTAAATACGGAGCAAAAATATTTGTTTAGTATCTCTGCCTTTTCACAGTCACCCTCTGCCCACCCTTCCTCCCTTTATTAAGCCTCACTAACCTCCTTGGTCTTCCTTCACTCCTGATGTACCTATAAAAGGTTTTATCCCTTCTTAACTGAGTTGGCTATCTTTTCCTCGGTTTGGGCCTTTGCTGTTCTGACTGCCTTTCCAGCTTCCTTTTGCTTTAACTGATACAGTTCTCTGTCCTGTTCCTTCTGTGATTCCTTGTACTTCCTGAATGCTTTTTTCTCTTGAACCTTCACTGCTACTTCCTTTGAGTACCATAGTGGTTTCTTACCTCGCTCGTTTTGTTTATTTGCTTTACACAAAGGCTTGTTACCTCTGTGATGGCAGTTTTTATTATTCCCCATTGTTCTTCCACCCCTCCTTCCTGCCCATTTGCTAGTGCATTCCTTAGGTACTCACCCATTTTGGCAAAGTCAGCCCTCCTAAAATCCAGTACCTTTGTCTTTGTATGACTTGACTCTATTGCTGTGTTTATTGTGAACCATACTGTTCGATGATCGCTAGTTCCCAGATGGCTACCCACTTCTACATCTGTGATCCTCTCTTCATCTCCGTTTGAGAGAACCAGGTCTAAGATTGCTCCCTCTCGAGTGGGCTCCAATACTAGTTGTCTAATGCATGCCCCCTGTAGGGCATCTAGAATAACCCCACTCTTAGAAGTGGCTGCTGCAACTGCACTCCAGTTAACATCTGGCATATTCAGATCACCCATCAGCAATATCTCCCCTTTATCTGCCATTCTAAGTATACTTTCTATCATTTCTTGTCCATTTCCTCCCTGAGAGGGGTCTGTATAATCCTGTGCGGATTGTGGTGCCATTGCTGCCTCAAATTGACCCACAGTGCTTCTTCTCCTCCCTGTTTACCCTTTTGTTCTGTTGCTTTGATTTCTTCTTATGTAGAGAGCTACTCCTCCTCCCCTTTTACCCTCCCTGTCCCTCCTGTAGATAGTGTATCCTGGTATGTTTACGTCCCAGTCATATTTCTGTGTGTACCATGTTTCTGTGACTGCCACAATATCCAGATCTTCCTCCTCCATCAAGGCCACTAATTCAGGAAGCTTGTTACCCAGACTACGGGCATTGGTACTTATTGCTCTCCATTTTTTGATGGCTTTACCTTCTGTAGCGGCAACCCCCACTGACCTTTCTACCTTGGTCTTTTTCTCATTTAGTACCCTGTTTTGTAGGGGGAGGCTGGGATTTTCCTTCTGCTTATCAGTGCCTCCCCCCTTGACTAGTTTAAAGGCTAAGGCCTTTACAGCCTGAGGGTCTACTTCTGAGTAGCTTTCCTCCTCCCGTTGCTTCTTCTCATTCCAGATTGCTTGGGACTCAGTCCTATATAAATTACCTACTGCAAGAGCCCTCTCGAAGTAAGATAGTACCATTACGTAAGAACGTACCGTAACAGTAGATCTTCGAGAGAGGCTCTTGCAGTAGGTAATACCTTCCCACCCTCCATCCCCCTAAGCTTTTTCAGCTCCTTTTCCAGGATGGGAAATATCCATTTCTCTCTCATCTCACCTTTTGGCCTTTGGTGGGAAAGAACTGGAAGGCAGGTGTGGGGGACTGCCCCGTTATACTGACATCGCTTGACATCAGACACCTGATGTGGGTCCCCCGCCAGAGACTGCTAGCTAGAAATTTTTCTTCGGGGTCCAGACACCTGCCGGCATCAGTCTTATATGTAATTACCTACTGCAAGAGCCTCTCTCGAAGATCTACTGTTACAGTAAGTTCTTACGTAACTGTACTTTTCAGGCACTCCTTAATTACTCTTTCCTTCTGAGGCATCAGGTTGCTCTGATAATCATTTGTTGCAAGGGTTTTTAAGTCAGTTTGAAAGCACTTCTGTTCTCCTAGTCCTTAATAAAATGCTGGGGCTCCACAACTTGATCACTCCACAGACTTGTTCTGTTTCTTGGTCCAGGTCCAAAACTAGTGTGTCTTGTTCCAATGCGATAGATACACCTCAAGCCCCTCCCACATGAATTAAAAAAAAGGTGAGGGTGGATCTTTAGGAGCTTCTTGGGTGGAGGTGGGGGTGGATCTTACTCCCCCCCAAAAAACGAATGCTGCCGCCCACTTCTCAGGTTCCAGTTCTTGTACCGCCCATTTAAGAAAGAAAATAGTACCCTGCAACCACTGACTAACATGAAAGTGTATTTATTTGAGAGCGGAAACATTTCTTGGAGGAGGGTAAGGTGGAGGAGAATATTTACACCTTCAGTCAATTCCACGGACATAAAACATGACATCAGTCCTTTTGTACATGCAAAACGCCTGCAGGCTCCACCTACTAGGAAGTAGGCTGTTGGTTAACTGGGATCTGCAGCTTATCCGTTAGGTAGGGAAATGGGCAGACTAGGTGGGCCAAGTGGTCCTTATCTGCTAACAGATTCTATGTTTCTATGTTACTGCAGCTGTAAAAACTTCACAAATGGCAAAAAGTGACCATCTCCACAGCCACAATTATAGTGATTAGTGTTCTGTCATCATTATACTAATGTGATGACCTGCCACACAATCCTGAACACCACCACTTGTTGAAGTGTGCCACTACACTGCCGCTGGCTCACTTCAGGTTATATAAAGCAGCAGCTGAGCAGCACAGCTGGCTTGATGATGACTCCATTCCTAGGTTTACCACCACTCTATTTTTGGGGACAGTGGGAAACACTGGTGCCAAAGGGTGTGGGGGCATGGGGAGGCACTGAAGTACCTAGTGCCCCACAGGGGCGTATCTAGAATAACATGCTGGTCTGGGCACCAGCAACCAAATCACAATGAGCAGCAACAGAATTCACGTTCACTGTACTTAAGAAAAATCTTGAGCTTTAAGCCATTCCATTTCTCACTACTAAGGCAGTTATACAAGGAGCGTTGCCTCTTAACCGTTCATCTACAGCTGAGGCTTATTCAGAAGTTGAAGGCTTTAGAGGGACACTGTTGAGAATCGAACCACCAGCTATAACAGCAGTCTCTATAGAATGTGACCAATCAGAAAAGGTGTTTTTTAAACTAGACACTTTGAGACCTTGTGAGGGGGGAGGCAGTGTCCCTTTAATGCCCTGCTTGAGACATCCCAGTCTTTCTACAGCAACAGACAGTATTGTCCCAGACGGTGGGGGGATGACTTCCATTCCTGAATAAGCCTCCACTTTAAGGGAATGGCGAGGGAACAAAGATCTTTTTTTTTTTTCAGGTAGCTGTCCGTATGAAATAAGAACAGAATGTGGTACTGTGTGAAATTTTCAAATTCTGAGGAGATAGAATTCTAAGGGATTACAGAAAATTCCACCTTATTCCATGCAATTCTGCTGGTTGTCAAATTCTCAACTATTGAAAGTGGAATGTTTTTCGTAGATTAGTAACTCATGGTTTACATCAGCTACAGATGCCTTTTCTGCAATGCGTTGAAATTATTCTGTGGTTTACACAACCTGCGGAACATTTTTCTGTAGTTTACACAGAAATGCTTTTCAGTATTCCACGTAATTCAAAAAGCCATTCTAAAAAGCATGTCAGAAGTGGAATTGTCGTTCTGCATGAATGCTGCTTGCAGAATGCCACATTCCGTATAGCTCCGACAGAAAGGCTTTAAATATACTTTTTTTTTTTTTAAATGTTGTGTAGCTGAGTCCTACAGATGTCAGCTGTAACCCAGATCTCCAAGGGTGGGGTGCAGGGTGCTTCCCAAAGATACAAGGGACTCCTTAATGATTTGAGGGTGGCTGGGCCAAGGCTGTATTATTCCAGCTTTAGTGGAAGTGCTGTTTGAGGGGAGGACTTAGGAATCAGGGATTCTTTGATTGCAAACCATAACTGGTAATGACCCTTACCAGTCTGTGTCCCACTAGCATGTAAGGTGCTTAACAGTTCTCAGCTACCTCCACTTCTTAGACTGGGCCAGCATTGCAAGGAGGAAGGGAAAACACCATATACTCAGCTTAGAATGCAGAAACCAGTATGCTGTATCATTAACCTCAGACGATACCCGCCGATTAAACCTGGAATGGGGGGGAGGCACTCATATTTATGTCAGTGTCAGTGGCTCAGCAGGTAGCACACTCGCCTCCGAGGCCGGGAGATCAGAGGGCTGTGGGTTCAGTTCCCACATCTGGCACTTGGGTTAATATCCCAGTACTGACACTGTAGTGCAGCATGAGAAGGGTGCTGCACTTCTGGTGTACCGTCTTTCAGATGAGATGTTAAACCGAGGTCCCATCTGCCTGGATTGGTGGTAGTTCAGGTGGATGTTAAAGATCTCATGGCACTTATCGAAAAGAGTAGGGGAATTTTTTATTATGACAACATCAAAAAACATAAGAAATACAAACGAAATCAGATAAATGAGACATAATACAACTCACAAATAAAGAGTCAAATCTCCACAAACAATATTATGTACAAATTATACATAACCCATCACCTACACCTATTTTAAGAAAAGAAAAAACTCTGCTTTCTTTCCCCATATCTTCCTTATTTTCAAAAAGTAATATTAAAACCCACCATTTAAGACTCATAATATATTTATATTTTATAAACAGCGTAAACCCTTTCCACCAGTTAGTCACCTTTTGTGCAGTACCAAATTGTAAATCTTTTAAATAAACCTTCTCCATAGCTCCTTGACTCAGCAAACTGATCGTATTATAAGACATCTCTCTTTGATAGAGGATCCATTGGCATCTAGCCTGCCATAAATAGTATTTTAAACAACAACAAAAAATTTGTAAAGTGTCTGTATTATAATGTTTCCTGAGCTGAGGAAAATGACCCAAAACCAGGATATCATAATTAAGATGCAATAACCGTTTCATATGCAATTTTAAAGCCAGGAATTTCCAAAGGGAACTTGCATAGAAACAATGAAAGAAAAAATGATCAACTGTTTCTTCCTGGCTTATACAACCAGAAAAAGGACATACCCGTTCCTCTTTAACCTTGTGTATGGCATTTCCCCTAGCCCCAGTCCTGCCATATACAGTTAGCCATAAGAACTCCCACATATAGCCCAGTAATCTGGGATTATTTAATTGAAAAAGTACCCCTGGGATTAATGTGGAAAGACAATTTTTTAAAGCCGGCACTGAAGGATATAATAATTCCATTACAGTGTAATATAATTTAGGCCCCTTATTCTCTGTGGTAGTCTGTTTAGAGAGACCCCCACTTGTAAAGTTTTTTGACCACTGGTTTAAAAAATTGTGGAAACTGCAAATATTGTGATAGTTTTGGGGGACGTATATGCCAGGCTGAAAAATAATGACTGAAAACATATTTTAGTAAAGAACTACACCGAGATACGGATGGTAATAATCCCACTGTAACATTTTGTGAAATGAATAAAGTAATAAAAAAATGTAACTGGGTCCACCATTCCTAACCCTCCATTAGTTTTCGCCAGATAGGTATATTGTCTTTTAATGGGATTCAGCCTGTTACCTCAAAGCATTTGAAAAAAGAGACTGTATATTCTGGTTTCAAATTCTTGAGGGAGCGGAAATATCATTGCAGTATATAAGAGTTTGGGAACTAAAAACTATCTAATCACCTGTACCCTTTTAAGTTTGGCCAATCTCCAGTGTTTCCAAACTTGTACTTTATTATTAACTGATGACAATGCATGTCCCAGTTCAAAGTTGGAAGATTCTGAGGCCCATACAATAATCCCAGAATCTTAACTGGAGTTGAAGAAATGTGAAACCTTTGAATGCAAATCTCATCAGGAAAATTAACTCCAATAAATACACCTTGACTTTTTTGTTTGTAAATTTTTGTATTAGAAACATGAGAGTAAATGACAAAAAAAATCCAAAAAGGAAGAAATTTGAGTGTAATTAGAAAAGAAACCACAAATGTCATCTGCATATGCTTGCAAATATAGTTCATCCAAACCTGGGAATCCCAATACCCCCTGCCACCTTGGATGTTGCATTAATGATTGTATTAATGTGTCTATCGTAAATAAATATAACAGTGGGCTTAATGGACACCCCTGCCGTACCCCAGTGGTTATATGAAAGCCTTCTGTAATGGTATTATGAATAACTGGATGGACAAGAGCAGTGCCATAAAGTGTTTTTATCCACTTGACAAAGAAAACTGGAACCCCATAATGTTGTAAAGTTAAGAACAAAAAGGGGTGATAAACTTGATCAAATGCCTTCATTTGGTCCAGTGAAATAATACACCCTGACTGCCCGTTTGAAGAAAAATGCTCAATTAAATCCCTGATAATCATACGAGCCTGCTGAATCTTTCTTCATGGGAGTCCACAATATTGAGAAGGAGAGATTACCATGTTAGCAAAAAGCCGGAGTTGTGAATTTAAAATTCTAGTCAATAATTTATAATCCATGTTAAGGATTGTAATTGGTCTCCAATTTTCAAGGTTCTCTTTATTCCTTGATTTAAACAAAAAAAATCAACAAACCCTCTGAAAACCAATGGGGAAATTTAAAAGTTGAGAGGAAAAAATTAAATACTAAAGCCAAACATTCCGAAAATTCAGAGGGAAATGTTTTGTGTAGTTCTGATATTAATCCATCAATCCCTGGGGAGGTCCCACTTTTTTGAGATTTAATAGCAGCCTCAATTTCTAAGACTGTTATAGGAGCAGTTAATTTGGACATGCCAAACCTGATTTTTGGAAGTTTTATCATTCTCAAAAAATTCTCCATATCCACCACACTAGGGGGCTCTACTGGGGTGTGTAATAACAAAAATTGTTTAATAGTATCATGAATCCTAGCTGTATCCTGTACTTGGCACCCATCCTGGGTTATCAACGAGGACATTGTTATTTTAGATCTATATTGTTTAAAAGCCTCATAGGGATCCCCGTAAGTTTGTTTCTGAGTACCCTCTTGCAAAAGTACTTTCATAGTACTAGCCTTCTCATATTGAACCGCCTGTAATTGTTGTTTTATGGTTGTTATTTGGGAAGAGTAATCAAATTTTGAAATATTTGCCATTGAGATTAAATAATACAACTGCTGAAGCAATTTCAAGTATTGCAGAAATTTAAAATTTTCACCAGACCTTCCAAGGTTTAATAACAGCATTTTTAGATCCTCTTTTGACTCCCTCCACCATTCTCCCAAATCATCATAAAGGATAGAGACTGAGAGCCGTGCACTGATCAATGATTTAATATGATTTATCACAATTGGACGCTTTAACAGAGGGGGACCCAATTTCCACCTTGGTTTTTGGGGGGATAATACTTTACTGGAAGAAGAAACACACTGAAGGAGCAAATGGTCCAAAAAAGCCATAGAGAAAGTATAACATTTACAAGGGAGGAGGTTATTAGATAGGAAAATATAATCAATGGTAGACGTAAAGGTATTCTTTTTAAAGGTAAAGTTTGGACCCCATTGCTGGAACCGTCTACTGTCTACTAATCCAGATGTGTCCAATAATTGGAATAAAGCATTGGAATCACAGTAGATCTTTTTCCCTTTACCTGCAAGTCCACCTTTTGCTTGCTGTAACACACAGTTAAAGTCGGCACACAAAAAAACATGAAAAGAAGTGATTAAAAAGGTCTGAATCAGTAAAAAAAGAGCAACCCATTCCGTTTTTATCTGAGAACAATAAGCATTAATAAATCTGCACACCATGGAGTTCCATTTTCCATCAAGAATCATCAATCTCCCTGAAATTAAGTCAGTAAGTTTTATGAGAGAAAAATCATGTAAATTAAAAAGAAAGCCATTACCATTAGCAGTCTGTTGACCGAAAGACCAGTAGGAAGGGCCCCAGCACCATTCCCTTTGAAAAAAACTGGCTTGATCAAGTGTAAACATCCATGTTTCTTGAAGGAGACATATATTAATACAAGTACTATGAACATAATCGTAAACTGTCTGGTGTCTTCTTGGATTTAATAAACTGTGAAGTTTAAGGACCCAATTGTAAACCCCATTTACCAGAGTACAGTTCAACCATCTTTTTTCCGTCGTTTTTTCTTTTTTTCCTTTATACCCTTCCTGTGAGTGAAAGGGGGATGGGGGACTATCCCGTATGGGCTGAGAATCAGGATCTCCACAATCCATGTCTGTATCCCCCCACTGTGTGGATAAAACAGCAAAGGGATTGCTGGATTCACTATCCACCTGGGGGGGGGGTTCAGATTCCTCGAGGACCTCCGAACAGTGATGACTGGAGAAGGAACCGGAGGATCTGGAGCTGGAATTTCTGGCTGAGACCCATAACAAACAGCAGAAAGGGGAGGGGTCAGAAGGGCCAGGGAGAGGTTGTCCAAGTGACTGTCCCATAGTCTGAGATATATCTAGGGATGGGTTAGCAGCGTCCATGAAGGGGGCTGCCTCAACCTGAAGAAGACCAGCCGCCAAATCCTGAGCCTTCTGAATAAGAAGATCAGGGCTACCACTAGAAGCTTTGTTTTTTGCTGCCCACATACAGTCTGAGAAGACATGGCCAGTGTCTTCACATAAGTCACATTTAGTAAGATTAGCACATTGCAAAGCAATGTGACCTATTTCCCCACAATGATCACAGTGAGGCTTGTCACAAGAACTAGACAAATGGGTGCGAGACCCACATTTATAACAGACCCTAGGCTGCCCGGCATAAAAAACACCCCCCGTCTCTCCCCAATAAAAAACAGTTGGGAATATGGTCAATACCACTATCTGTTTGTCGAAATTTTACCTTAAACCTCCAGCCCCCAGTCCAAAACTGCTCAGAATCAAGAATGGCTTCAGGAGAACTCAGAACCTCACTTTTTTGGGACAACCAGTAGGCAATATCGTCCACATGAACTCCCTCATTCCTAAACATAATCGTTACATATTTTATCAAAGGTTTAGACAATAGTATGACTAACAAGCATTTGTCAATGCCGAATATTGCTAACTTCTATGTGCTGTTTAGGTATTTGGAAGTCATTGGTGCAATATTGAAAATTGAGTGAACTTCACGAGCGCGCGAGGAACTGGCATAGCGACGCCAGAAAACAGTCATTTTAGATTTTGACCAAATTTCAACATGGGGTTTTGGGACCCCTTCTCATGACTGATGTCACTGTCATGGCGTATTCGGCCCAAAGGGTGATTTCGCAGTCACTGCGAAATCACCTTCGGCCCGAATAACGCCATGACAGTGACATCATTCATGAGAAGGGGTCCCAAAACCCTATGTTGAAAAATTTGGCAAAAATTCCCAAAATGCCTGAGATATGCAACAGTTGAACCCCCTATCTAGCCCATTATACAGCTTACCGCATTCCTTAGTTCACGGTCAGCTTTCAAGAGTGCAGACGTGTTCCTGGTCCACCAAGATCGGCACCGGAGTCTGGAGATAAGTATGGGGTGAGGGCGTGGGAGGCTGGGTGCACAGTGGGTGGGTGTGGGCTGTGGGAGGCGTCGGGAGATGCGCCGCGGGACCCGTTTCGTTTTCAGGTAAAAAAGACGTCGTGGTTGCCACGCTGGGGTGGGCTCCCAGCGTGGCACAAGGACGCTGGGGCGCTCAGCGGACGGGGCTTGGGCACCCCCGCCGCCTGTGGATTGATTGCCACGCTGGGGTGGGCTCCCAGCGTGGCACCTCCAAACTGGGGGGACGATCTCAGCCGACGGGATTGGGCACCCCATCGGCTACACAGTACGCATGGGTGCGCACGCCTGCAGTGGGGAGCTACACTTTATCGCTGCTCACTGAAGTGTAGCTCCCCCTTTCAACTGTAGCCACTGCATTTTGGAGCGTGTCATAGACAGCTCCAAAATGCATTGGCATACAGGGGCCGCACCTGCCAGCTCACTGACTGAATTGGAGGAGGAGGTGACACACCTCCGAAATCTCCGATGATGGCACTATGTTTCTTGCACATGCGTGCAAGCAACATAAAAAGGGGGTCCATATGGGTGAAAATTTTACCTGGTTGTACCGCTCCCAAAACAAATCCAAGGCATAGGCAGAATGAAAACTAATGTCAAAGTTGTCTTCACCCGAAATGTTAATAAAAGCGAAGACCTCTCTAGGTGTAAAATGCAGTGAATCCTTTAATAAACTTTTCTCCACATAATGCCTATCAGGCCTAACCTCCAACCCCCCTTTATACCGAACCCTAACTGCACTTCTACGAGGTGCAGCTTCCTTCTTAATTTTAGAAAATAAATCGGACATTAATGGTTTCTCACGATCAGATTTATGTTGTGACATAGTAGGAAAATGTTCAGTTCCTCTAAGTAAAGCAGAATCAGAAATGTCAGTAGGTATAGAAGTATTGGTCTGAGAGGCCACAGTGGAAGGCCCTACCAAAGGTAGAGCATCCGTACAAGTAGCAGGTAATAAAGGTTCAGCAGATGACTTGGATTGCCAGGCCAGCTCGTTTTGTGAAAAGTTTAATTTTGGGTCCCAACCAGGTGTAGGAAGCCAGGTACCTTTATGCAAGGTCCACCCTGCTTCACTTAAAGCTTGTTGTGGAGACCATAAATCTGCTGCTAGGGGTTGTGAGGGAGGATCAGGTGGAACTGATCCCAAGTCAAGTTCCAAAAGGCCTTTGAGATGTAGAAGTTGGTAAAGTGTCCACTGTCCCCTAATTTCGTTTTGCGAAAATAAGAGCAGCCCATTGGTCCTTACTGTCATCCCCGGACTTGTCCAGTAGCAGTGGATGTCGTTTGGAAAAAGTGAACTCCGAAATCCCTTCTGGTGTAAGGGGGTAGTTTGAAATACACAGGGAACCTCAGAGGTAGGGCTGTCAGCTGGGGAAGTGGCTAATGGGCTCCGAAACACAAACCCTGCAGCTTTAGAGAGCGTGGTAGAGTGCGGCTCAGGAATGGAGCTATTGTCGACCAAGTTGGGCTTATCCAGGTCCTTAGAGCGTGCGTGAGCAGCAAGCGGCAAATTCAAATGATGTTGCAGTTCCCCTGGATCCAGTGAGGGCTCTAGGCACGGAATCGTTACTGATTCTTTACTGCGAGCCAACATGGGACCAGTATCCAAAGATATCACAATGTTAGAAACTTGTAAAGACTCACCAAACAGGTTAGAATCGGGACTCTGTCTGCGAGCCTCAGCGTCATGGCAGATGACAGCTTGTTCGGAAACACTGACAGCCGTAGCTGAGGAATGCATTGAGCACAGCTGTTGCTGAAGCCGAAGCTGCTCCTGGAGAGGGTCTGGATCAGAGGTAGCAGTAGAAACTGCATTACTCACAGTTGGAATCGTAGGCTGAGCCAAATCCATTGCAGAAACAGGTAGCTGCTTATCTTGCAACACGATATCATTACATATGGCAGCATACACAGTAAACGCTGTAGAATCTGGAGCAGAACTCAACAGCCGCTCTCCGTCCCCTAAGATGTCCATCTTCCTTCATGAACAAAACAAGAGTAACCAAACCCACAGTCACACAGTCCCCCTACTGCCAGCAATGCAGTAGGGGATTTTCCCCAGTGTCCTGGCCAAATTTCCCTCATTCACTAAAATACCACCAACAGCTTAATCTGGTTCCAGGTCAGTTGGCATTCATCTGTATCCCCCTCCCCCGGGTCGTGCCTGAAAATAGGCAGGATTTGTCTTGTGCACTTACCCGGTCAACAAAAAGTTAATAAATAACTAAATAAATATTTGAACCTTGGGAGTGTCCTGGAATAGGACGCGCAGTAACAGTACGCAAATGGATAATAGCAACAGTCATTATACACAGCAGTTCATGAGATGAGGATTTGTTTTGGTCTGAGAGTCCAGCGGTGCATTTCACTCAGGCATAGTCCTGAAAAAGTGTCCATGGTACCAGTTAGCAAGGACATGTCTAGTCAGCAGTCACCCCTTCAGCCTGGACTGACAAGTTAATACTATACCAATTGACAGTGATCCCAGGTAGCCCCCTTCCTGCTGTTCAGTGACAGCAGGGGTACAAGAGTAACCTTGTGTAGCCCACAACAGTGCTATCCTCAAGTGCCAGCTTGTTACCAAACTCATTCAGAGTTCCGTTCTGATACTCCCGTGGGAGTCTTTGTTCACACTTTTCATTTGACTGGCAGCTGTGTTCCACAGCAGATCCCGTTCCTTCCTTTGGGGACCCACAAATAGTAATGGTGCTGTTAGCAGCATAGCAAGACCTGCACCCTTGGTATAATGGGACTAGTGAAACACTGGGTCACCTAGCCTACGAAGAGCCAATTGGTAGGCCCAGGTCCTGCGGGGGGGGGCACTCGGCAGTAGGGCCACTTCTTGACCCTCTCCCATTCACAGCAACAGCTGACTAAGTTGTCTGTGGCAAGGCTTCCCTTCCTCCTTTACGCTGTACAACTCAGAATCTCCACAACTAACTTGTAACCTGTGGTGTTCTCTGTATATGCCGTAGCAACTCAGCAGGTTGCTCACTCACCTCTGAGGCCCGAAGATAGGAAGGCTGGGTTCTATCTCTACACCAGGCACTTGGGTTAAATCCCAATACTAAAACTGTAGTGTAACATGGGGGTGCTGCACTCCTGAGGTACCGCCTTTCGGATGAGGTGTTAAACCAAGGTCCTGTCTACATGTGCTGTGGTTGTTCAGGTGGGCATTAAAGATCCCATGGCACTTCTCGAAAAAGAGTAGGGGGAGTTTATTAGGGAAGAAAATCATCCAATAAACAATTTTCACAAATAAATGCAGAACAAAAATGCAGCCGGTCTAGTTACAAATTATGCAGTGGGAGATAAAAGAAAATGAAACAGGGAAAGAATAACAGATTCACTCATTTGTGCAAATAAAGATGTCAGATACTAAAACATTCAAAGGAAACAGTAAATAAAGAATCAAGTAATTGGGGCATCCACATTGGGCATACATAACATACATGTTCCTCCATGCTGTACTTAAAAAAACTTTAGTTACATGCTTAGATTCAGCATTTTAGATGGCTTGTAATTCATGTGTAATCTTGTGTACTAACTTAATATGTGTGATGTTCTTTTGTTGCAGAGTGTACAGACACCTAGTATTCCAAATATACATTTAATAACCGTAAAAAGAATGTGGAGTGTACTTTTGTACCATGTCTTCCGATTCTCTGGATAATGATCGTAGATTAAGTAAGCAGTAAGGCACAAAGGGGTGTGTGTAAAACATATTGTACAGCATGGCCAGGGACGAAGTAAGGCACAGGGCTGAAGGCCGAGTGACTTTAGCTGCTGGACGTGGCGCCGACCACTGGTATGCCTTCGCCTACCGGTAGTCGAGGTTGTTTTTTTTTTTGCTCCGGTTACTCCCCTCTGGCACGGTTGCACACTAGCGACAGCGTGTGGAGGACACGCTCCCACCTCCTTCTGCAGTTGTCCACCGCCACCATCCCCCATTGGCCGCCCCAGTATGGTGTGTGGTGCCCCCAGCCACCACTAGGAATCGCAGTCACACAGGGAATCCTCCGATCCCATGTCTGGAGAGGAGAGCAGTCCTCTGGATGCTCACTCCTCTCCTCCCCTTGCCGACCCCCGGCAGCCTGAGTCCGTTCCTGAGCCTGGGTCGCTGGCGTGGTGCGAGGTGTGCGTCCAGCGCTTCAACCCTCAGCGCCACCGACCTGGACCCATGGTTTCAAGATGCTGGTGGCAAGAGATTCTACTACACATTCTTTCCTCTGACTGCTTATGCTTTTGATTAGCCTTTACATTAAGTTTATTATGGCAAGATAGCCAGTGAACATCCCACATTTTGGGTGGTATTTAAGTGTAGGTTAATAAATGCATCAAATGGGGTAAATGCGGGGAGGACAAGAAGGGAAGGTGAGGGGTTCAGTGTAATGAGTATCTCTAATATGAGCATAAAGAGCTTTCCTATGTAGTGCTAAAATCATGCTACTAGTTAATTTCCAGGTTTTGAGCTTCAAAAAGACTTCTCTAATGTAGGAAGGGGTCATTACTGAAGTTCCTAAGACTCTTAAAGTACCTAAATCCCAACGCCTAAGCCAAGTCTGGCAATTAAAAAACAACAGATTGGTCCAGCATTTCCCCGTATGAAATAATAGAGATCTGAGGTTTGTTAGAAAGAAAATGGTGAAAAAGAAAATAAGAGGATTTACCATATTTGGTCCTCCTTTTTGAATAAGTAGATAGAAAATGTTTCTTTTGATGAGATTCAGGCGACTCCCCCAGACAGCATGGAAGAAAATACTAAATAAGGTATTTTCGAGGGGTTTAGGTGGAGAGAAACTATAACTAAGGTAGAACAATAAGGGAATTCAATATGTTTTGATGAGAATGATTCTTCTTTCTTACCCATTTTCCACCGATTCCACTGGGCTACTAGGACTTTCCCTTGATTTAGTTTTGGTTACTAACATACGAAATTGCCAGCAGAAACAGGCCTCTTGGTCTATCGAGTCTGCTCGAGTGTGCAGCTAGCCCCTCATCTCGCAGCTGCCCCTCCCGCCCCATCTTCCCAGTATTCCTTCCCCCTCCCCTGTTCCAACCTCTCTTGAAACTGTGCACTGTGTTACAGAACACTGTCTTGTCTGGCAAGGTGTTCCATTTGTCCACCACTCTTTCCATGAAAAAATGTCTCCTCATCTCCAGGGCTCTCGGTAGAATTTTTTGCTGAGGAGTCCTGGACTTTCTTGGAAAAAAAATGGGGTCCGGACTGAAAATCTGGGGTCCCCATTGAAATGAATGGAACGAGTCTGGAAAGTGCATTTCGGTGTTTTTTATTAATATACCCATATATTTTTATATTCCTGAGTCATTATTTTGCTAATAATGCCAAAAGGTTTTTTTTTTCTTTTAACAGTGTTGTTTTGCATTCCTTTTACAAAGGTACCAGATAACTAAAAACCACAGCAGTGGATGATCACATAATTACAAATAAAGAATTCACCTGTGATGACTGTTGACTGTTGTTCATTCATTATGTTTGCTTGCATGCATGTGCAAGAAATGTAGTGCCATCATCCGAGTTTTCGGAGGTGTGGCAGCCATCTTCCAATTCACAGAGTGTGTTTGCAGGCGCGGCCGTAGTTTTCCAATGAACGCTGCAGCTGTCTATGACAGCAGTTGAAAACGCAGTGGCCGTACAGTTGAAAGGGAGAGCTACGCTTCAGTGAGCAGTGATAAGATATCGCATGCTCATGTGCGCTCCCCTCCACACACACACGCATGCATACTGCGTGCTCGTGCTCCCCCCACACACACACTGTGTAGCCGACGGGGGTGTCCAGTCCCCTGTCGACTGTGCTGCGCTTCCCCCTCAACAGAGTTCCAGATGCCACGCTGGGAGCCGATGCCAATCCCCCATCGGCTCCACTGTCCCCCCCCCAAGAGACTACAGGGTGCCCAGCGTGGCAACAGATTGTATGGCCGATGGGGGTGCCCAATCCTCCATCGGCTGCACGGCGCCCCCCAACAGCCTTCCAGCTGCCATGCTGGGAGCCCACCCCAGCATGGCAAACGTCCCGCATCATCTAATTAAAAAAAAAAAAGAGAAACCTGAAAGAAAAAAACCTTCCCTCGCTGCTGTCTTGACCTCCCTCTCCCACCCGTGCCCACCCACTGAGCACCCTGCCTCCCCACACCCTTACCTCCGGAGCTCGGAGGACGATCATCGTGGACCTGAAAGACGTCTGCACTCTTCAAAGCGACCGTGAACTGAGGAAATGCAGGTTAGCTGTATAATGTGATAAATGTTTTTTTTTTTTCAACTTTAGTGCATATCTCGGGCATTTTGGGGAATTGTTTCACCAAATTTTCAACATGGGGTTTTTGGGACCCCACCTCATGAATTCTGTCACTGTCATGGCGTTAATCGGTCCCGAAAGGTGATTTCGCGGTCACTGCACGGAACCACCTTTTGGGACCGGTTATCAACGACAGTGTCACAGTTCATGAGGTAGGCCTCCAAAACCCTATGTTGAAAATTTGTGAAAAATTTCAAAATGACTGTTTTACTAGCATACGTTGCGCTGTTCTCCTACGCACGCTCATAAATTCGCGAATTTTCAATATGTTCACTCCAGATTTTCAACATTGCCATTTTAGCACACCTCCTTATGAGCAGTACAGCTGTCATTTCTCACATCTGATCCAAAATGTGTTTCCATGCAAGTAGCGCACAATGGCGCAGTCGGTGTGCGAAATCAATGTTCGGGACAGATTAAGAAAATCACAGTGACACTGTTCATGAGCAGAGGTGTTAAAATGGCTATGTTAAAAATTTGGTGAAAAATTCCCAAAATTACTGTTTTACGAGCATGCGTTGCACTGTTCCTACGCATGCTCGTAAGTTCGATTTTCAATATTTTCACTCCAGATTTTCAACATTGCCATTTTACCACACCTCCTTATGAGCAGTACAGCTGTCATTTTTCACATCTCGGCTAAAACATGTTCCGCCTCATGTAGCATACAATGGTGCAGTCGAAAGCGAAATCAATGTTCGGGACAGATTAAGAAAATCACAGTGACACTGTTCATGAGCAGAGGTGTTAAAATGGCTATGTTAAAAATTTGGTGAAATACATCCATAAAGTGACTGCGTTCCGATCGACCATTGCGCAGTTTCTACGCACCCTTGTAACTTCATGGATTTCTAATATTTTCAGTCCAGATTTTCACCACTGGCATTTTTCCACACTTCCTTATGAACAGTACAGCTGTCATTTTTCACACCATGTCGGAAATGTGGTTTCGCACTTCCAGCGCAGAAATGCGTGATCGTTGTGGGAAATCACTGTTCGGGACAGATTAAGAAAATCACAGTGACACTGTTCATGAGTGGAGGTTACAGGATCCCTGTGTTGACAATCTGCTGTAAAAAAATCCCCAAACTAATTGCATTACAGGTGTGCGTTTCGCATTTTCTACGCACGCTCGTGACTTCACCAGTTTTTTAAATATTTTCTCTGCAGAATTTCAACACTGCCATTTTTTGCACCTCCCCATGAACAGTACAGCTGTCATTTTTCACATCCTGTTCGAAATGTGTTTTCGCACCTGTGGTGCCAAATGGCGTAGTCGCTATGCGAAATCAGCTTCCGGCTATCAAACTGATATTGCCACTGTTTGTAAGGTGGGGGTCACAAAAAAATCATGTTGAAAATTTGGAGTGAAAATGCTAACGAATGCCTGAGGCATTAGGGTTTTCAACCATAACGCCCCAGCCTGTAGAGATTGAGAGGCATCAGGGGTGTGACATCGCCTGTAATGCTCATACCATTCCACACCCTGCAGCCAGTGAGAGGCATCGAAGGTGTGCCTTGGACTCTTCTGCCTCAAAGTTCACCCCACTCTCCTATATAGGACCCATCTCACCGTATTTCCTGATGGAATGGGGTGAGCATAAGGGCCAAAGACCCCAAGGCACACCGTGACAGTTGTCAGTGTCTGCAGGGTAGGGTGTGGTGAAATGGCGTGGCCGTTATGCCTGACGACCCAAAGGCACACCCCAATGCCTGTCAGTCTCTGCAGGGTGGTGGTGGGGTTGGCTTCAGTTCAGTACTTCACTGCCATTCCTATTGTGCAGCTCTGTAACTCCTACACTACCAGTGCCAATGCCAGCAAGCAAACATTCGGCATTGACAAATGCTTGTTATTCACTGTCACAATTTAACTATTATGAGAAAAATGTACTTACAGTTTTGCAGTTCTGGTACAATGATTGAATTGGAATTCTACTGCTGCAGTTAAGCTGTGCAGTGACCCGGTTTATTTATTTGCCAAACTGCTACAAACAAAATTTGCCATTAGATTAAGCACAGTCATTAAGATGTAAAAATGTTTTTATGACTAACAGTCATTGCTGACAGTCCCCTATATCTCCCAGTCACCACCTGCCCAAAAATATGTCTCCTTTGTTCTCTCCAGCACATTGACATTTTAGTTGCAATTATAATCTAACAGCCTTCCCCCGTTTCAGACTCCCAGTGCCCACCCACCACCCAACTCTAATAAAACATTGCAGAAACCTCCTTCCCAGCTCTCATCCACCAATGATGACTCAGGCTTAGAAAGATGACAGAATCTAACATGATTGTGTGGTTGCTGCCCCTTAGTACAATTTTTTTAACCTGACTAAACCAGACTGGCTCATTACATCACCTCCTGCCAAATCTTGTTACATCCTAGCACAGTCTGGTGGTGGTGCCATCTGTGTGGCAAATAATTGCTGTTGTGTGTCTTAACCT
Source organism: Neoceratodus forsteri (assembly GCA_016271365.2). Classification (NCBI taxonomy): domain Eukaryota; kingdom Metazoa; phylum Chordata; order Ceratodontiformes; family Ceratodontidae; genus Neoceratodus; species Neoceratodus forsteri. The sequence continues at coordinate 877,370,098 of CM028130.1, forward strand.
GGCATAAAAGTGACTATTTCTTCTCCTACACCCTCCTGCCCAAACATCTCCCAAACACCCTCCTGCCGAGAACTTCTCCCTGCTACTCTCCTGCACAAAAATCTTCTTAAATTATAAGAATACCAGGCTGTACCAGAGACTTGGATTTGGCTGGGGTGACTAAAAGGCCCCCTCACATTCCCACCAACCCCACCACACCCTTTTAGGCTTGACAGCTAGTGTCACAATCCGCTGTTAAGAAGACAGGGGCACAATCTGGTGGATATGGAACAACTCAGTCTGCAGTGTGTCTGCTTTCTGTGTGTACTTCTCGTGGCATACTTCTATGCTGGCAATTTCTCCTAACACCCCTCCTGCCCATTAACTTCTCCTAACACAACTTTCCTGCCCATAACTTCTCAGACTCTCCTTCTGCACATTTCTTGCCCACCCCACTCCACCCAGAACCTACCTTGGCTCAGCAGGTCTCCCAGATCTGTCCAGTTTAAGACAGTGGCACAATCTAATCAGTTTGGTGGCATGAAATCTGCACGGTCTGCTTTTGTAGTGAACTTCTTTTTTCATGGCATTTAATTGCCATTTTTTCTGTGGCAATTCCCGAACACCTCATGCCCATAACTTTTCCTAACACCTTCCTGTCCATTAAACTTCTCCTAACACCTCCTGCCCATAACTTCTCCTAATATCCTCCTGCACATTTCTTAATTGTGTGTGTGGCAGCTAAAAGAAAACTAGTGCAAGTGTTCATGACTGGATAGCACAGTGGGGTGACTGAAAAGCTTCCTCATCTCCACCCATCCCACCCACAACTTACTTTGGCTCAGCAGGTCTCCCAAATCTGTCTGGTGTGTGGCACAATCAGGTGGTGCCTTGGTATGAATTATCTGCACTACCGCTGCCAGTCTGCGTTTTCTGTTTGAGCTTCTTTTTTCATGGCGTGCCATTCTGTGGCAATATCTTCTCCTAATACCCACCTGCCCATTAACTTCTCCTAACACCCTCCTGCCCATGTGGGTGTCAGCGTAGCTGAGTTGGTAGCACATCCGCCTCTGGACCAGAAGGTCGTGGGTTCTCGTCCCACACCGGGATTGGACTTGCACCTAAAAATCGCTGGCATCTGAGTGCAGTATTGGGGGGTGCTGTACTGCTGGGGTGTGCCGTCCTTTGGATGAGGCGTTAAACTGAGGTCCCTTCTGCCCATCCTGGTGTTGTCCTGGTGGGTGTCCAGGTGGAAGTAAAGAACCCAGGGCACTCTTCAAGAGTAGGAACATTCCGGTGTCCTGGCCAACATTCCCCTTCCCATAAACTGGTTCATGCAATTATCCAGGCTGTGTGTGGGTGATGATGTGCGATATGGCCGCCACCACACATTCAGTCACTTCACTACCAGTCTAGCATTGCTTGTAAAGCACTTTGAATGTATGAAAAGCGTTATGTAAATGCTGATTCTTCTTCTTCTATAACTAATCTCCAAGTTCTCCCTTCTGCACATTTTTTAACTGTTTTGTGTCTGTGTGTTGTTGGTGACAATAGAAGCCACTGTTGCAGGCAGACTGTGGAAAGAGCAGAATGGGTTAGGTATCTACGTTGACAATAATCTCGACTGTCCCCCCCCTAAAAAAAAAAACACAGGGACTGCATTGGGGCCATATTTATAGTTTATACCCCCCCCCACCCAATCATCTGAATTTGTTAGGCTGTGATCCTCCCCCACCAAAAACAAAACATTATATTAAATTTAGCAGAATGGTGATATTAATGGCCAGCCACCCCACAACCCCAGGGAAATTAAAATCTTGATTCGTTCCCCCGGACAGGACCCCCACCAAAAGCAGCATTGGCCTTAAGTTGGGGCTAAAAATTGTATTCCCTCCCACCCTTGTTGGAACAAAACATTTTGATACTTATCTTATTCTACTCCTGTGCCCAAGTTCCTCCATCGTCCTGTCTCTGGGTCATTGTCAGTCATCTGAGAATTGTCTAAAACTAAAAAACACAATTAAAGACAATTATTAAAATATTTTAAAATTTAAAATAATTATTTTATGCACAGTCTTATGGCCTTAAATTTCTTAAGTGCTGGATGAAGGTCATAATCTTCAGGTTCAGCTCCTTCTTGGGCAATCCGCATGAATTTGCTCACAGTGTCAGCCTTTAGGGAACATCTACCTTTTGTTTTCATTTTGTTTTGTACAGAAAACCTTCTTTTACATGCCGCTGATGTAATAGGTGACACAAGTAAAATGTTGGCCATTGTGACAAAATCTGGAAATACGTCTGAATAGTTCTCAATTAAGTCTTGGCAGACACTACTGAGCAAAGTCAGTCCTTTTTTAGATTTCAGAACAAGTTTGAGTCGTCTGTAATCTTTCTTAGCCCTATCTTGGTCAATAAGTGCTGGCAGTGTTTCTTTTTTGAAGGTTTTTTCTTGGGGGGGAAAAAGTGCAAACATCCTTGAGTTCCTGCAGTCCATGGTCCATTATGTTGGAGTCATCTGGGAGACACTTTGGATTTAGAAGAACATTTATGTTATGCAGCAGCTGCGTTGAAGTTCTCTCAAATCTTGTGTGAATGTTTTCAATGAGTTGCGTCAGATATTCCTGAGATGCCGTATGGAACTGCATTCGCAGTGCTGGCTTGTCATTCACTTTTTGATCCTGCCACATGCCAGGACATTGGTCAAGTTCCTGAAATGTCTTCTGTAGCTCTACCCCATTCTGCTCTTTAAACTGCTGCAGTCTAGTAACTGTGGCTTCTATCAAGCTGCTGGTCACCGTAATGTCAACACTGTCCCGTTGCATGACTAAAGACAGTTTATTCACCACATCTAAGACATCCATGAAAAAAGAAGTACGTAAGATAAAGCAGGCTGATTTCAGTTTTGTGTGAAGGCCCTTTGCTTCTGCCGCACCTTTTGCTGCAGCATCATGCTCTAGGGCTTGTAAAAGTGCAGGACATGATCTATGAATTGCTTGAACTGCAGCATGCAATGACAGCCACCGAAAACTTGCAGGTTCAATTAGGGACAGATATCTGATATTGTCATCATTGTTTCCTGGATGAAACACAAGGCATTGTACTGTACTGCAGAGTTGCTATAGTATCTGTACACATTTTTGATGGTTACTTGATGTTCATTGAATACGTGGTTGTCCCGACATGCTTGACCTTCTGCCAGTGCCAGTCTGTGGGCAACACAATGGATCTGAATCAGTCTTGGGTTAACTTGCTGTCTTAACTTTGCACCCACCCCATTGTGCATTCCAATCATGACGCCTGCACCGTCACTTGCTAGTGTGATGATCTTGATAGGGTCAACTGCATTAGCAGAACACACACTTAACAGTTCTCTCACAATTGTGTCTGCCCTCCCATCAGGTATTGCAGTACAGTCAGTGAAATGAATTTGGGCTTGTGCATTGTGTACGCACTTCACATAAATGTTCAGCTTTTTGTGAATAGTTATCCCAAGGAACTGAGAACCTGCTAAGTGAGCTTTGATTTCTTCCTGTAGAACTTTGTTTATGGAGTCGTGCATGTCATATCTTGCATCCCAACCAAAGTAGATTGTGCCACTGTCTTGCAAGCCTGGACAGGCATTTCATTTCTGTGGCTGTAAAACACCACCATTGGTGTCAGTCCACAAGCAACAGCCACCCTGTGCCCTGGCCCGGAAGATTCCATTCCTCACCTGTAGAGCTATCAGTGTTTCAGACTGGTTGAGTGATTGCCCTTGTCTGGTAAGGCAGTACATTGTCATTAACTGAGCAACTTTACTGTCATCCTTTGCCTCAGGACTCGAGATCTGCTTCTCGAATGCTACTGGCAGAGACAGTTTTTCTGCTGTTTTCTTTCCAGTGTGCACCAGCAAATGTTCTCTGTTTCTTTCATGTCTGTAGAAAGCAGACACTTGCAGATTGGTAGTGCCAGTTGTGGCAAATGGATTGTTTTGCCACCTATTTTACACCAACTGCACTTCCCAACAATATTCCCCTCTACAAACCATGGAAATACCTTTGTCCAGCTGTCCCTCCACAACCTTAATTTCTTGCTGCTTTTAGCAGATGCAGTCTGTTCAGACTGATCATCAGTTTCAACATTCACAATGTCGACTGTCTCCTGAGATGTGCTTAAGTCACACTCCGAGGATTATGTTGTTGTTTGTTCCTTATCCTTTGGTGTTGAGGATTTTCCTCCACCAAAATAATCAGTAAGGCTTCGTTGAGACATGCTGTGTGTTGCTCACGAGGCTCCCCCCGCCCAGCTTCTTCACGCTCCTTCTCCTCCTCTCCTGGCTGCAGTGCACTCCTGGCTTGGCGCTGCACAAAAAAGCACAAACAGAGACACAGTATAAACCCTAAGCTCATTAAACCATCGGCCAGAAATAGTCGCGATGTCCTAACTGCCTAAACAAATTGTAAATTGAAAAATTACCCTTTCTATGTTAAGAAAACACACTGATGCCTCCAGCGAATGTGTACAGCCTGCTGGCTGCACAAATACACCCGCACGCCTCCTTCTTCTCCTCAGGCGACTGGGGTGGAGTGTCTGACCGTGCATTTTTTTTTAAATTTAAACACTTTTTCTTTTGTCTGCTCTTTCTCTCCCTGCCACGTTTTTCCATCGATGGCAAAATGGCTCCTGAGAGCCTGTCTGTCCTCCAGCTCTCGTCCCCCGGATGAACCAAGGTGGCAGCTCCAAGTGGGAAACTGACTGCTCCTCCGCTCATAAATACTGCTGCTGGCAGCTCATCCTCCTCATTTTCCCTCTTCCTACCTCACCTGGTGGGTGTGCGCCACTCTACAAGGCGCCAAAACCACCAGGCAGCAAAGGGTAGGGAAGAGGAAAAAAAATAAACAAATCGCGCATTTTGCGCATGGGCAGTACATGGCCTGCTCAGAACTCCTGGGGCCTCTACTGCGGAGAGTCTCGGGGCTGGTGGGTGAGCGTCCCGAAGCACAAACTTGTTCCTTCCCAATGCCTTCAGTTCATTAGAGTGGTGTATGGGTATGGCTTTCCTTCCTCTAGACAGGGAGAAAACCTGCAGGTACAGGCTCGGACCGTAGCCTCCGGCAGTGGGTTCTGGCCAGGTCGATCCTTCGACTTGTTGGCTTCATGGCGGCAGTTATCCTTACTGTTCCTCTGGCCAGGCTCCATATGCAAATCTCACAGTGGACGCTCTGGGTGCAATGGGATCAGAGGCTGGACGACCTGGACCATATAGTCTTGGTATCCAGTTCGATGCAGCAAGATCTCCTCTGGTGGCAGGATTTAGCCAACCGCACCAAAGGAGTTCCTTTCCAAGTCCCTTCTCCCTCCCATACTCTGACCATGGATGCGTCGAGGATGGGTTGGGGCACTCATCTGGGGAACCGGATGCAGGGTCTCTGGTCCTTGGCAGAGTCTCATCGTCACATCAACATTCTGAAGATGAGAGCGATGCTTTATGTGCTTCAAGCTTTTCAGCACCTGCTTTGCCAGGGCAGCTTGTTAGTTCAGTCGGACAATATGTGTATCGTGTAGTATCTCAACAAGCAAGGAGGCACTTGCTTGTATCCCCTGTGCAGGGAAGCAATGCGGGTGTGGAATTTGGCAGTTCTGCATTGGATTTACCTCATTGCAATTCATGTTCCTGGAGTGCAAAACATTCTAACAGACAGTCCCAGCTGCATCACAGTCAGTGCTCATGAGTGGGAGCTCAAGCAGGACGTTGTTGATCATATTTTCAATCTATGGGGTCGTCCAGACCTAGATCTCTTCGCCTCACCATACAGTGCAAAACTTCCCAAGTTTTGCTTACTCACTCCCAAGCCTGGTGTTTTCTGGCAAGATGCGCTATCTCTTTGCTGGTCAGGGAGGTTCTTGCACGCCTTCCCTCCCTTTCCTGTTCTGCAGAAGTGCTGCTCAAGCTTCAGGTGGAAGGGGCACATATGGTTCTGATAGCCCCTTTTTGGCTTCTTCAAGTTGTCACGGGGTCATAATGTTGCAAGACATTACAGCGCAGCAATATACCACATTGCCAGTACAGTGCGGAATATTGCCAGTGTGATTGCTGAATGTCTTGAGGGGGCTCCGCACCCTCCCAACCCCCCCCAACTTAAATAACCAACTCTGAAGGGAGGGGGGGTTAACAGTTTAAAAAAAAAAAAATGTCATGCTTCTGGGAATGGGAAATGAAACCCGGTCCCAAACACACTGCCTACCTTCCTTGCTGCCTGTGGCTCATCCCATCGAGCCATGGCAGCTGCTCACCGGCCCCTCCTCCCAGCTGAGGTCTTGTCTTCTGCCTGGGAAGAGTGAGAGGGTACACTACTGTGCATACACCCTTTTGCGGTTTTGTACCCTCTCGTTCTTCCCTACCACGCTGTTCCTGTTGCGCAGTTTTGACGTGTGCTATCAAGCATGCGAGATAGTGACTTGGTAGGCATTAGATCTGGTTTCTGCTACTTCAGCAGCTGGCAGTGGAGCCCCCCCGTTCCCTGTCCCTCTGTCACGATCTTCTGACCCATGAGATGGGTGCACTGGTCCATCCGGGGCTGAAGTCCCTTCACTTCCACTCGTGGCACCTCAGGACATAGCCGCTTCTCATTTCAGGGATTCTTCCCGAGTATCGCAGGTCCCGGTAGAGACCAGAAAGCCTTCTACCAGGACTACGTATGCTATGAAATGGGAGCGTTTCTCCTAATGGACCACCTCCTATGGCTAGGACTCCTTTTCTTGCCTGGTACCACAAATCCTGGAGTATCTCCTTCACCTGTCTGACTTGTGCCTGAGTTACTCTCCTTTAAAGGTCTACCTGTCAGCAGTTTTGGCTTACCACACATTGGTGGGAGGCAAAACTGTGGCTCAACTGGAAGTTTCCAAGACCTTCTTGAACGGGATCCTGCACCTAAAATCCATGGTACGCAGTCCTGCGCCGCTGTAGAATCATAAGTTTATTTTGGAAAAGTTGACTCTGTCTCCCTTCAAACCAGCTGTTTTTTCTGAGATGTACTATATGTCCTGGAAAGGGCTATTTTTGGATGCTGTCACTTCTGCTCAGAGGATCTCCGAGCTTCAGGCCCTGATGTGTAAGGAGCCTTATTTGATTTTCCACAGAGACTGGTTGGCTCTGCGTACAAATTTTAAGTTCTTACTGAAGGTGGTTTCGGATTTTACATTAAACCAATCCATTGAACTGCTGGTCTTCTACCCCGAGTATTCTAATCGGGGGGAGGCACTTCTGCACACTTTAGATGTTCACAGAATTTTGCATTATTACACTAATAGAACCCAGTCAGTTCAGAAGTCGGACCAACTTTTTGTTTCCTTTGTGCCAGAAAGGGAAGGTGCAGCAGTTTCCAGACAATAGCAGTTCAAGTGGTTGGTAACCTATTGTTTTCTGTTGTTAGAAATATGGGAAATCCCTCTCGGGGGAGGTTAAGGGGTACTCCACCAGAGGTATGGCTATCTCTACCGCTTGTTTCAGGAATGTGTCAGCTGCTGATATTTGTGTGGTGGCTACTTGGAGTTCTGTCCATACTTTCACAAAGCATTACAGTTCGAACATTGCCTCTAGGCGTAGGGCAGGCTTTGGCCTAGCTGTACTTCAGGGTCTCCTGTCCTGAGCTTCCTGAGCCTTTCTTACTGCAGCTTTTCCTGCCTCCCATGTTTCAGTTCCTTCTGATTCACACTGCTTGGGACTCAGTCCTCAAGGTGATTACCTACTGCAAGAGCCCTCTCAAAGTAAGATAGTACAGTTATGTAAGAACTTCCCGTAACAGTAGATCTTTGAGAGAGGATCTTGCAGTAGGTAACCCTTTTCCCTCCCTCCTTTCCCCGAATTTGTCTGGCTGTCTCTTTTTCCATCAGCAAGTTTCAGGCTCCATGAGCCTCATATATCCATTCTCCTGTTGCGCCTCCTTGGAGGTCTCCGTCGGGAGAACTGGAAGGCGGGTGCTGCTAGCTAAAGTTTTTGTGTGGTCCTGACGCCAGGGGGCGCAGTCCTCAAGGTGATGACCTACTGCAAGAACCTCTCTCGAAGATCTACTGTGACAGTAAGTTCTTACGTAACTGTACTTTCTGTAGTTAGCTCAGTTCTGAACAATTTATAAATTTCACTGGTAAGACCATCAGTACCAGGGGCTTTCTTGTTGTTGGGGGATGAAATGGCTGTGGTTGCTTCAGAGGGTTGAATATCTTTTGTTAATGTGGTTACTAATGAGGAAGGGGGAAACCGCCAAAAATTGTGCAGTATGGGTATCGTCTGCTGTTTTTTCCTGAAATAAATTTGTAGTATGTGTAGTAATATTTATTTTATTTATTTATGTATTGAGTCTCGGATAACCTCTGAGTATTGCTGTTCCTTTACAGTGGTTCCACGTCAAAAATGGGGTACGTTATTGTGGCTCAGAAAGCAGAACAGAGAATTATACCGAGGATAAGTACATAGCTTACAGAGAAAGACACTGCTAAATAACACAGTGAGCAGGGATTAGACGAACTACATCATTTACAACATTGACTCAATGGTTGAAAGTAATAGACAAGCAAAGTTACATGGGAGAGTATACCAAGGCAATGGGAGGCATTCCCAGAACAGGGTCAGAGTTAGTGGATAAAAAGGGGGTGGAGGGGGTTAGCTGGGAGGAGAGTTGGTGTGTTAGAGGAGCTAAGTGGGAGAGGGCAGGAACTGAGGCAAAGCAAAGGTGGTCAGAACAGTAGGCGATATTTGGGGGGAGCTACCCAGAGCGTGTTGTCAGTGATGGAGTACGGGAGGATGTAACATTAATAATGTCCCTGGTGGAAATACAAACTGAATTATTGTGATCTAGCAAGGATTCCATCGATTTTTTGTTTATTCTGTCTCTACAGCTATCATATGGGCAAATATTCCCAGTCTTACGCTGTGTACCACATTGCTGTTGTTTCTTTAAACCGGCAGCTTGTTGTGCGTGATCTTGCATCTTACGTTAATATTTTTTATATGTGCAGTATAAGTCAATCCAGTCAGTTGTGTTAGGGACATTAATTTCAGTAATTGTTGTCGATTATGTAAATATTGGAAATATCCCGAATTCCTCTCTGTGTTCTGCTCAATTATTTTAAAAGGATTTTTGGTCGTGTTTAGTATTAGTCCACCAGCTGATAGGGTCCTTGTATAAGATAAAGACAGATTTCCTAGCAGTAATAAATTAATGGACATTCTGGGATATATCAGGCTGGGACAGCAAAGATGAACTAAACTTCCAAACCCCAGCACCATTGGATAGGCCATTATCATTGCCTATACGTAAGTGTATGAGATTGTGATCCGAAGATCAAGATCCGAAGGTTGTAACAGCCTGTACATGGAAGGATTTAGAAATAAAGAAGAAATCAGTTCTCGTGGCCAGGGCCCCCTTGTGAAAAGTTGGATTGGATTTCTTATGGAAAGAAAAATAAGCATCTTCCAAATTAGAAGTTTTAATAATCTTAGCAAGGCAAGACATACGAACATACGAAGAAGACAGCAGAAGAAGGCCATTTGGTTTATTAAGTCTGCTCCTATTGCAGGGTCCACAACTTGAGCTAATGTCCCTGCCCTCCCTCCCCACTCCTCCTATCCTCCGTACCCATCATCTTTACCATCCCCCCATGCCTATCCCAGCCTCTCTTAAAGCTGCCCACTTTCTTCAACGAGATGACCTCTTCCAGCAGCGCATTCCAAGTGTCCACCACCCTCTCTGTGAAGAAGTGCTTCTTGACCTCCCTCCTAAACCTCCCACCCTCCAGCTTAAGACTGTGACCTCTCGTGTTATGGTTGCCACTTAGCTTAAAGAGACTCTCCTTATCAACCTTATTTATCCCTTTCAAGTACTTGAAGGTCCTAATCATGTTCCCTCCCTCTCTGCCTCTCTCTCCTGTCTTCCAGGGAGTACATGTTAAGTGCCCTCAACCTCTCCTCGTATGCCTTACCCTGCTGATCCACTGTCATCTTTGTATCCCTCCTCTGGACCTTCTCCAGCAGGTTAACATCCTTTTGAGGTGTGGGCACCAGTACTGAACTCCATACTCTAGATGCAGCCTTACCAGTGACCTGTACAAGAGCAGTATAACCTCCTCTCTCCTACTACTGATCACCCTAGATATGCATCCCAGCATCTTGTTTGCCTTTGCTGCTGCTTTCTTGCACTGCGTGGAGTGCTTCAGGTCACTAGTGATCATCACTCCCAGGTCCTTCTCCTCCTCTGATGCAGATACTCGGATTCCACCCGGGTAGTGCTTTATCCTGGTATTCTTGTAACCAACATGCATAAATTTGTATTTCTTGCATTGAAGCCAAGCTGCCAGATCTTGGACCACCTCCCCAGCTTTTCCAGATCTTCCTGTAGGTTCTGTATCGCTTCAGCTGTGTCCACTGTCCCGCAGAACTTGGTATCATCAGCGAATAGGCACATTTTGCCCTTAATGCCATCCCCAATGTCATTGATGAAGCAACACATTTTTGTAGTCTTGGTATGTTTTCTCCTATCAGTTAGTGATAGGCCACAGTTAAATTCCCCTCGCAAAATAATCTTGTGAGCTGAAAAAATGTAAGGCTGGATTAGCTGGGAAAGTTCAGTCATCTGAGTTTTAGTTTGGGCTGCATAATGGGTGGGCTAAAAGTCTTAGGTTCAAGTGGGGGATAGCTCCTCCCACATCCCCTACTTAAGCCTCGCTCATCCATTTGTTCAAGCTTCGAGCATTTCAAAATCATGCCTGTCGGGGGTCCTCTCATCTGCCCTGAGTTCCTGTGCTGCTTTATCCTCAGCTATGTGGCTGGTCTGGCTGTGGCCTTCCCTCTCCATTCCTCCTTTCCTTTCCTGCTCTCCCTTTTTCCTTGCTTTGGTGTTTTCTCTGCTCTGCTCATCCCCCCCCCTGCTTTCTGCTGTTTGTTTCCTGTCCCAACCCCACCTCCGTTTACCCCAACGTCACTTCTTCCCCTGTCTGTTCCTTCCCCGCTCCTTTCTTCCTTTTGGGTCATTCCCTGTACCTCATTGGTAGCTGTCCTTTCCACCTCAGTCACCTCATTTCTTTGGGCATTTCTCCACCTTGCCGGCCCAGCTCGGTTCTCCTCCGGTGCTTCTGGGTGCCCAGCAACCTGCCTGATATGGTACCCATGCGTCTACCTCGGCATAACGAACAGGGTTGTGTAGTACACTTGCTGGAGCACTTTCCAAAGCGTTACTCCACTAGAGGGATGCGCTCACAGTTCTACCTCCTCCCAAGGCTGGCTTGATCCAGGAAAGGATGGGCAGCTTAGCGAGTATCCCCCTGGCCTCGAGACTCTTGTTCTGTCTCCTTGTGCTCAGTGCAGGGTACTGGAGCTTAGACACTGAACCACCAAGCTCATCCCACTGGCCGGCTGGAATTTTTAAAGGCGCCTCGGCTGCTGGACTGTGGTGCTTGTCTCATGCTCTTTCATTGTCCATGGTTGTGCACTTATACCAGTTCAACTGTACCATTCGTCGTCTCCCCATGTTTTATTTTGGGGTGGGGGAGGGCTGCTCTGTTCCTTGGTGCGCAATTGTGAACTATTGGAGGCCAGTCATGTTAATCCTGACTTTCTCACTATGACATGTACCAACGCTGTTATGGCATATTGCAGGACAATGGGCAAGCTCTATGCCTAAGTGAGTGCTAACCTTGTGATATGCCTATGATGCCAACAGCACTGCATATATCCCTTACCAAAATGATATCATACCAAAAAAAAAACAAATTCTAGTTCAATATTGTTCTGTGCTATGGCACCGAATATTAAAACCTCTAAACTGTTGCTGTCAATATCTTTATCCTGTAGGTCTCACTCTCTTTAGCATGTCTGTTCTCTAATCTTCTATGTGATATACTGTTTTATTAAACCTCCTGCTTTTGTGGCATTTGTACATTTAGCTCGATGTGTTCAACTTGCCTCTTTCACTTTATCTCATTTCTCTGTTCTGCAACTCGCTGGAAGCATATAACTTGCCCCTTTTACTTTATTTTACTTTATCTAATTTCATTGTTGGTTCTGCTCCTGCTTGTGTCAGACCTTGCTCATTTGCTGTTAGTCATCAGGATGTGCCCTGCGTCCTCAGTCTGTCTGATAGGCTGACTGGCAGGGCCCACCATTTCTGACTCCTGCTGCCTATTCCTAGTATGTTCCATGTGCTATTTCCACTGATGCTGTCGAATGTTTTCTTGAACCTATCTCACCAATTGCATCCCTCTACCGTCTGGCCCGATCTCCCTCCTGTCCTACGTGGAGGTACCGTCCCGCTATTTCGTCACCCACTGAGATCAGTCACACCTGCGCCTATCTGTTCTCTGTTCTTGTCCTTCAATGTTGGCAGTCCCTGGTATCCCAGTATCTGTCTCTACCTTGACCTCTGTAGGGGCCTCATTCGATGCAATCCTGGTTCTCAGTGACGGACATTCGTTGCTGATCTCTGTGGAGGTCTTCTCGCACACTCATACTGACGCAACAGTCTCTGTCCCTAGCTCTGCCCCTGGGATATTGAGAGACCATGTGCTTCCCTGGCTGCTGGGAATGGGTGTCCCCGTCTCTGACTTTGTTTTCTAGTCATTCTACTTCATTCCACGCCTCAAGCGGTCTCCTTCTCTAGCTCTGCCAAGCAGCATCGAGCGATGGCCAGCCTTCCTCTCGCCAGTGATGGGAGTCTGTTCCTCGTATCCATTTCTCCCTTCCATCCATCATCTATCTGCTTCAGGTCCCCTCACTGCTGGCCCCTCCTTCGACATCAGCTTGGCTTCCTCGCCCATCTAATGTTCAACCATCCATTTGCTTCATTCCCCGGACTGGTCCTCATTTCATGATTCCCCCTTTTTTCCCCTTCAAGCTCCTCATTCCTCACCACCACCCCCCCTCGTATCTGCGCTGCTCCGCTTGTCTCTTGCTATTGGGTGCCTCCCCCCCATGTTTCAGTTTTTCATTGTTTCTCCTTGACCTACGTTCACTTGTTTTGTTTTCTTTTACAGGACTTTCACAGTGCTCCACTGACTTCCGCAGATCTCCGCTCCCCTCCGGATTGTGCCTGTGCTCCTCCTCATGTGCTGCTCCAGTACTAGTTCTTCAAAGTACCCACGTCTCACGCTCATGGCACTCATCCATTTGGGAGTGCATCTCCTCATTTACGTACATTATTCGCTCCACATGATTGGCTTCATTGCTGCTGTCCGGCTTTCTACAGCCTACCCATTCCTTTCGCACATGACTGTCTTGATCCAGTGACATTCCTTGACCTACATGTCATCATTACCACCAGAGAGTGTAGAAGCACCATTACCGCCCTTCAATCACTAGCGACTTCTGCTAGGCCATCCTTTCACAATCGACCCATGTGGAGGATCTCACTCCTCAACCGCTTTCATGGACTCCTTCCTCAGAAAAGTCCCTGGATTCAGGTTCATGGAAGCTTCTTTGTCCTGATCTTCTCATCAAGAGTAACCTTATCCAAGTCCTCTTCGTACCTAATAATCCATATCAGAACTGCGCACTCGCTTTTGGATATGCGACCATTGTTGCCGTCATACCGCTTCTTTGGAAGCCCACTGTACTCTGCCATTGGCACTCGCTCAATCTGTTATCGATCTAACTCCTCATCTAATCTGTCATGGCAGCACTTCAGACCAGCCCTGTCCTCCCACTCGTGCTTGCCTACCATAGCCAGCAGATATCTTTCATAGACCCTCCTTGCATCTACTACCTAGTAATCAAGCTCCATGCCTCTCTGTTGCTTCGCCATCCTGCCATCCTTACCTTATCCAGAATGACCATTCCCTAGCCACCGAACTGTTTAATACTACATGACTTTCTCTCCTCTTCCAGATGCACCATCCATTGCAAGCTGCTCCTACGAATCAGGTACTTAGTCCCTTTACCATTGCCCACTACATCCTCATCTTCCTTGTTTGGCAAGCCACTATGTCTCATCTCTGACCTTGCCTCCTTGAAAGCTGAATTACCTCATCTGCTCACCTTCTATCTATAGGATTCCTCCATAGCGATAGATTGTGGAAGTACTGACCTCTGACCACTTCATCATACCTCGACCATCACAAATTCCACCGATTCTTTTCTTTAATTCCTGCATTTGGACTATTCACCATCCCATCATCATTAAACCAGCTCCAAGAAGCTTGCCAGTGTTGCAAACCCCCCAATCTAATCAAGGGATCTCATTATCCCTTTCTTCTCCCCTTCTTCAAGGTCCGTCAGATTTCGTCCAGAAAAGTCTTTTCAGGTACTGAAAGCTGGCATCCCTTCTTCAATCTAGTGCTCTTTCAGTGTTCAAATCTATCTCATCATTCGTATACCTCTGATGCCATGCTACCAATTGCCTCCACAGATATCCTTTCATACTGGTCATTGTTCAACCCTGTTCTCTCCTCCATCATCTGGACAGTCCTCCTACTTGGATTTTTCCTTCAGATTCATGGATTGACTGTCCAGCACCTGTCATCAAGGTCTCTGGGGACTTTGGAGTTCTGCTTCGGATTCCTGGATTGCCCTTCCAGCGCATGTCATCATGGACTCTGGGGATGAGATTCTTCACTCATTCATTCCTTGTATCTTCACTCCTCCGTTTTTCCATCCCAGCTTCCCGTCATGGTATGTTCACCTTCTACCTGCACATCCGTCCCTAGCTCTACCTGGCGGTCTTAAGCGAAGGTGGACGTGGCCTGCTTGCTAGGGTTGGGAGTCCTGCTCCTCTGTTTTCCATTACCCCTTCCATTCATGGTTTGTCTGCCATTAAACCTGCTGCTCCATCCCTAGCTCTGCCTAGTGGTATCGAACAAAGGTGGGCTTGTCCTCTCTGCCAGGGTCGGGAGTACTGCTACTCTGTTTTCCGTCATTCCTTCCCATCCTTGTTTGTCTGCTGTCATCCTCCAGCTACGTCTCTGGCATTGCCTAGGGGGGCATCCACTGGTGGTCAGATTTCTCGACCCGCTATGTCGCACACTTGGTCAGCTTTCAGCTCCAATCTCTTTCTGTGACTGGAATATTCCCCCTGACTTTTTCTCCACTGAGTTTAAGAATTGCCCTTCTGCATCTTCAAGGACTCAGCATCGGGTCCTCCTCATTTGTCCATTCTGTTCTGTACTTTCTTCTGCAGATACTTACTACTCCATCGATAATCAGACTCGTCCTGGTGATCCGTAGTGACATTTTGTCCCTGACCCGTCTCCTTCCTTGCCTTCAGGCTGGCTCTGAATTGCCTCCTAGACATCATCCTTCCGTCTTCCTTTTGGGACCTTCCTAGCGTGCCACCGTCTACCACTCACCTGTTCCTTCGATTACCTAACTACGTCCATTCTCACCTCGAGCTTCCAGCATCCATACCTTGCTACTACATACTTCAACCAAAAACCTTAATGTCATTCAACTCCAACCTATCTTCCATCAACCGAATATTCCTCTGACTTGGAATTCTCTGTGAAATTCAAGGATCGATCTTTCTTCATTATCAAAGACTCAGAAGTCAAATCCACACCGTCTAGTCCATTCCATTATACCATCGGTCAGCAGCTATTCATGGCTCCATCAATCAGACTATTATAACTTCTCATGCAGATATGTAGTAAATTATTGCACTTGAACCCATTGACTATGCGCAACTATCCTGTTTCAAGTTCCAGCTTTTCTGCCATACGTTCCTTTGGGGCCTCCAATGTGCCACTGTATGGTGCTCAACTGTCCATCGATCGCACTCCTTGGATCCATTCTCACTTCAGGCTTCCGGTAACAATTCCTCCATCCCACCATGTATTCTCCCTTAGTTACTCACATCATCAGTGGAATTCCAGTTCAGCCATCCACCTTGCAATCCTCCACTATTCCATCAATTGACTCCAGTGCTGCAGTGCTACCTTACTTACATCTCCGGCATCTAATCAAGACCTTCCGAATCTACCAACATTTCTTGACCTGGCTGCCATTATAAAACTTCAGCTGCTCCAAAGCTCTATTACTTTCTCGTAATCACTACCCATTGACTATGAACCCCTTACATCATCATATTCAAGTACTAACTGCCAGCACCCCAATATAAAGCTCATAGTTTGCCAAGAGGACGGGCAGGTCAGTAGCCATGGGTCCACAGAGGTTTCCTTCACAAGGGTTTTTTCCTCTGCTGCGTGCTACTGGTCATACTCTCTGGAGTTGGAGGAGGTAATCGAACTGTTAACAGTGTTTTTGGGCCTCTATTCCTACACCTATCCAGCATTCCTACCAAGGGTGGGAATTGAGAAAAGCCAAATTAAAGCTCATAACCTTGAAGTTCATAAGTATACACCAGGACTACTTTGTGCACCACACATTGAAATGTTGACAAAATGAAAAAGATAATTATTTATTTTAGTATATAAGATTAAAGCCCTCCCAGGGACCAGGTCAATTAGCTTTATCAGTTGTACATTAATTTTTTTTTTTTTTTATTCTTATTTATCTGCCTGCTGCTACGACTACCGGCGGGGGCATCCAGCCGCCAGCCCTGCTCGCTGGGAGAGCACCAGGCTCACTCACATGATGGGGGATCTGGCACATCTGTCGCCGATCCGCTGGAGGGTATCTCCACACCCTATCCAGCCAGACCGGCTCTGGACCCTTCCCCCCAGTGCGATTCCAAGCGAGTCCTCCCAGCGATGCAGGGCACAGCCATCAGGCTGCACGGTCACGCCCAGCCATTTCCACTTTTCTCCCATTGGGAGTGCAGGCGTGCAATGGCGTCTGCGCACATACTGTCTGATGTCCTTGCCTCCCCAGTCACACCAGGCACAGCGGTGCCTCAGGGCATCCCAGGGGTCGCCGTGGCCGCAGTGTGATTCCCAGCCTCCCCAGGACTAGAGCTGTCTCCCGACGCCTCAATCCTAGTCCTCCCCCCCACCCCGATGACCCGGCTCGTTCCTCGGTCTGTACCGCCGCATAGCGAGGTGGTGGCGTCCAGCGCTCAACCTCAGCACCACCGGCCGAGTAGTTGTACATTAATAGTATGAAAGAGGATACCCACCCCTGAGCAGGCATCCTGTCCTATGGACCAACATACCAAGCTTTAACTGCATGTGATATGTCTGGAATGGAGTGTAATCTAGTATCCTATATGAATGTTACTGCAGAACCACGAGAGATAAGGTGGGAAAAAAATGCTCTCTCTCTCTCTCTCTCTCTCTCTGTTACTTTTAATACTGTTAGCATTTATGGTACAAAGCGACAGGAAGGGTTCTACGTGAAGTGTAAGCAAGGTGATATATTTCTAGCTAAGGACTCCTCAAGGTGACTTTTTCTTCTTACCCTTAGAGGATCCAGATTTATTTTTTTTTGTTTAGCGGGGGTTCTGGTTTCGGATTTGTCAACAGGGTTCTCAGAGGCATCTTGAGTGGGCTTCTCTGTATCAGTGACTTGTTCAGGCTGAGAAGAGCCAAAGGAAGAGTCATCTGATCCATTGTCTGAAATAACTGAGGGAGCTTGTAGGGTGTCAGATAGCTTGGATAGGGGGGTTGTAACAGTTTTAGGTACTTTCAGGGGTGGTGGCTTCCAATCTTGTCTTTGTCTAGTGCTCATTTATCTCTTGTCAGGTTCAATGGGGGGGTGGGAGGCATTCCTCCAGAGTCAGTGGAGGTAGAGGCTTGTGCCTGAATGGAAACTTTATGACGGTATTTCTTGTCTTACAGGAAGTGTGTGTGTGTGTGTGGGGGGGGGGGATTGGTGAGTCCGTAGTCTGTATCAGCTGTACAAGAGGAGTGATTTCCATCTGTTTGTGCGTCGCTGAGTGCACGGAGGGTGCAAAAGGGGTAACTACCATTTGTGCCTGTGCTACTGGAAATATGGGAACATGGATAAATGAGGTCTGGGATGTGGGAGTAGCTTTAGTAGTATTTGAATGCTGTGCAAGAGTAACAAATAATCTTTGTTCCTCATTATCCGCATGATTTGTTTGATTATGTGCTGCCCATGGGCAGTTATTGTATGTGTGGCACTTGGTGTCACATAAATTACATAAATGGTCATTCTTACAGTGACCCCTAGTGTGGCCAAGCTCATTGCAGAATGCACATTTCAATTTGTCACATAAACTACTTAAATGTCCAGTGGACCCACATCTGTAACACTCTTTTGGTTGTCCGACATGAAATAGAACCCCCTTGATCTCTTCCAAGAAAAAACAGTTGGGTAGGTGTAGCAGACCAATGTCAGTGGATTTTAAAACCACATGAATCTGACTTCTAGTGACGTCACTGACTGATGTAAACGCTCGAGTGTAAAGCTCTTTTCGACCCCTCGACTTAATACTTTTAAAATAATAATCTCCTGCGAGGCAAACCATCTGATACAGCAGAATTCAATTCCCGCTACTATGGCGACCAGAAATAGACCCAAATCTGGGTCTGGTGGTGGGCTTAAGCAACAGAAACTAAATCTGCCTTCAAGACCTTTGGCACATAGTGAGGAGGCCTCTAAAGCACCAGACCCAATGTGGGAGAGTGACTTAGAGGAGGAGGGGGGGGGGAGGACTTCACAATCACCACCCACCATCTATGCCGAGAGTTGCAACAGCTCAGCAACACTCTTCACTCCATCAAAGCTGATATAAAAGAAAATAGGACTAATATTGCTAAACAAAGGAAACAGACTGAGGAAATATCAGAACAGCACACGGCTTACTCAGAAACGGTGGACTTAATAAAAATAATAATAAATAGTAATAATAATAATAAACTTTATTTTTTAAGCCCCTTTCAAAATTATCAAGGCGCTATACAAAAATCAGACACATACATAGATACATAGACAGTGTCGGCAGATAAGGGCCTATGGCCCACCTAGTCTGCCCATTTGAGCTTGTAAGTTCAGTTTGTTTTCCTAGAAGTCTGTTTCCCTTACCCCTGCCCTCTAGAATTCCTTTATGTCTATCCCATGCATTCTTAAATCCTTGATTGTTTCAGCCCCACCACTTCCTCTGGCAGGGTGTTCCACTTGTCCACCACCCGTTCTGTGAAGAAATTCTTTCTCATGTTTCCTCTGAATCGCCCTCCTCCAACTTCATCCCATGCCCTCTAGTCCTGAAACATCTTTTTCGCTTAAAATAGTGTTTTCCTGCACCCTGTTCCTCCCTGTAAGATACTTGTATGTCTCTATCATATCCCTCTCCCTCCTCTCCTCCAGGGAGTACATGTTCAGTTCCTTCAACCTGTCTTCATAGGACTTGTGATGCAACCCATGCACCATCTTTGTTGCCCTCCTCTGAACCTTCTCTACCCTGTCTATGTCCTTATGTAGGTATGGTCTCCAGAACTGTACACTGTACTCCAGGTGGGGCCTCACTAGTGTCTTGTATAGCGGAATTATGACCTCCTTTTCCTGCTGGTGATGCCCCTGCCTATACATCCCAGCATCCTATTTGCTTTACCTGATGCCTTGTCACACTGTTTCCCTACCTTGAGGTCATCAGAGATGACAACCCCAAGATCCCTTTCCTGCTTGGTGCATGCTATATCCTCACCCCCAACTGATATATTGTGCCAGGGTTTTGTGCCCCATATGCATTATCTTGCACTTCTTTGCATTGAATTTCAACTGCCAAACCCTTGACCATTCTTCAAGTTTCTGCAGGTCCTTCTCATTCTGTCTACACCCTCTGGTGTGTCTACTGTGTTACAGAGCTTTGTGTCATCAGCGAACAGTGAAATTCTGCCTTCTAGATCCTGTGCAATGTCACTGATGAAGATGTTGAATAGGACCGTCCCAGCACTGATCCCTGTGGTACCCCACTGGTTACTCTTCCTCTGTGGAGTGACAGCCATTTACCACCACCCTCTGTGTCCTGCCACCCAGCCAGTTACCTACCCACACACTGCTGTCCTGCCCACACCCATATTCCCCAGTTTGTGTAATAGTCTTCTATGTGGCACAGTGTCAAAGGCCTTGCTGAAGTCCAGATGGCCATGTCCACTGCCCTCCCTGATCCACTCCCTAGTCACCCAGTCAAAAATTCAATGAGGTTGGTCTGACATGACCTCCCCTGGTGAAACCATGCTGCCTTGGGTCCTGTAGTCCATTGACAAACCAGATGTTCCACCAATCTCCTTCAGTAGTGCTTCCATGATCTTTCCCACTACCGAGGTGAGGCTGACTGGTCTGTAGTTCCCTGCTTCCTCTTTGTTCCCACTTTTGTATAAGGGGACTACATCTGCTGTCCTCCAGTCTTTGGGTACCTCCCTGTTTCCAGTGATTGGCTGAACAGGATAGCCAGAGGTTCAGCCACCACCTCTCTTAGTTCTTTAAGGACCCGTGTGCACCCCATCTGGCCCCATTGCTTTATCAGCTCTTATTACTTCCAGTTCCTTCAGGACCCTTTCTCGTGTAAAGGGACTTGTGTCCATTTCTGCACCATTCTCACCCCTTGTACCCCTTCAGACCCATTACCCCCTCTTCCTTAGTAAAGACTGAGCAGAAATACCTGTTCAATATGTCAGCTTTATTGTTGTCATCCTCCACGCGGCTCCCATCCTCCCCTTCAGTGTCACTATCCCTCCCTTGTCTTTTCTTTTTTCACTTATGTACTTGTAAAGGTTTTGTCCCCTTTACCCACTGATTTTGCAATGTGTTCTTCTGTCTGAGCTTTGGCTTCCTTACTGACTTCCCTGCCTCCCTTTGTTTCTCCTGGTACTTCTCCCATCCCCTTCTGCCTGTGTTCTTTTGTATTGCCTGAATGAAATCTTTTGGCTTTCACTTTCTTTGCTACCTCTTTGGAAAACCATAATGGTCTCCTCTTCCTTTTCCTCTTGCTAACCTGCTTAATGCATAATTCTGTTGTTCTTATAATCCCCATTTTAAATACTGCCCACTGTTCCTCAACCCCTGATTCCTGTCCCATTCCTTAATGCCTCTTTCAAGTATCTCCCATTTTCCCAAAGTCTGCCCCTAAAATCCAGGATACGTGTTTTTGTGTGGTTTGGTTCTGCTCTTTCTGTGATTTCAAACCACAATGACTGGTGGTCACTGTTACCCAGGTGCTCCCACTGTTACCCCATCACACTGTCCCTGTTTGTGAGCACAAGGTCTAGTATTGCCTTCGCCGAGTTGGTTCCATGACCAGTTGCTTGAGGAAGGCACCCTGAAGGAGTCCAGGATAAATCTGCTCCTAGTTGATGCTGCTGCTGGGATGCTCCAGTCCACGTCTGGTATATTGAAATCTCCAACCAGTACTACTCATTCCTTGTCTGCCATCCTTTGGATGGCTATCATCAGCTCCCCCATCTGTTTCTTCCTCCTGGGCTGGTGTCTATAGACCACACCTGTGCGGATGGCTGGCCCCATTTTCCTCCTTTCCAGCTTAACCCACAGTATCTCTCCCCATTTGTTCCTCCTGGATCTGTGTGGCCCTTATGTCATTTTTCACATACAGTGCCACTCCTCCTCCCTTCCTGCCTGCTCTGTCTCTTCTGAATATGTTGTAGCCAGGTATGGCCATCTCCCAATCATGGTTATCATTATACCAGGTTTCAGTGATGACCACAGTGTCCAGGTCTGACTGTACCATGACAGCCTCCATATCTTCCATCTTGTTGCTAAGGCTCCTGGCATTTGCACACATGGCTTTCCATGATTTGACCTCCCTAGACTGCTTCACTGTTCTACTCCAGCCCCTTCCTTGGTTGTCATTTATCCCTGGTTCTCCTTGCTGTTTGCCCTTCTGCTGAATTTTGCCCCTTTTCTGCTTATCCAGCTTTTGGACACTAATCTCCATCTTTTGCACTGCTTTGCAGAGATAGCCACTCCTCTGGTTCACTGGTTCCACTGCAAGCTGTGGGGGTGGGCAAGTAGGTACCGACTCCTTGCTGGCCTGCCACCCCTTTGCTAGTTTAAATGCTTGTCAATGTAAAGATTTAAACTTATCATTGAGTGCTTGATTCCTCCAGGATGGATGCAGGCCAGGGCTTGAACAAACCTCCATCCCTCCAGGTGGGTCCCCAGTCACCAATGAATCCAAACCCTTTCACAGCACCAGTTCTTCAACCATGAGTTAAAGTTCCTGGTGCATGCACTTCTATGCTCTCTTGCTTTTCACAGGTAGTACTTCTGAGAAAGTGACAGAAGTAGCTACTTGCTTGAGACCCTTCCCCAGTTTCCTAAACTCTTCCTGAACTTCCTTTGGCTCCTCATTTGCCAAGTCATTAGTACCTAGGTGGATAATGACATCCAGCTCACCCTCCCGTCTTGCCTTCCCAGTGATCCCCAGTATCTTCCTTCCATCCCTCCATGCCGTGGCACCTGGTAGGCACCTCACCTCCCTGTCCTCCCCCTTCTGTGTTCCTAGCTGGATCCCTCTTACGATGGAGTCCCCACCAGGATTGCTTCTCCTCTTCTGGGGTCCACTGCTTTCCCACTGAGGTCACCTCCTTGCCCTAACCTCCACATCCTTTCCTTCCACTTCCCTGGGTACCTCTATTTGGTTGTCCTCATTTGCCAGTGTGGCATATGAGTTCTTGAGAGGAATAGGATCTGGATGTGCCTCTGCCTGACTGCTTCTAACCCTCCCTGAGCCCACTGTCATCCAAGTGCTCTCGCTCTCGGCATCCTTTGAGACAGCTGCATTGGACTGGTGGTCCCTGGATGGGGTGATGGTACTCCGACCCAGTTTACTTCCGCTCTGAGTCTGGCTACCTCATCCCGCAGTCCAGAGAGATGCATGCAGATAGGGCAGCACCTCAGTGTCCAGAAGGTCTGCCTGAATATGGCTGTCCCACAGCCACTGCATTGCACCACTCCCCACATTATACTGCAATTCCACTACTTATCTGCTACTGAAGCTCTCTTAGTTCTCTTTTTATTTATTTACAGTACTAAAAATCCTGTAACTGATCGTCAGATATATTTTTTTTTAGGGAAAAGAAACCAATAACAAATAAATGAGTCAAAACACTTGTTGTGCTGAGGGTGGTCTTCTTCCCTTATGCCCTCCTACTTCACACCTCTTACTATACCCTGTGTTTAGCTCCTGTCAATCAGATTTATCAGGGCATATAATTAAGAGTTGGGGGAAGGGGGGGGGGCGAAAATTTGCAGCAATTAAAGACAGCACAGAATTACACCACCACTATGTTTTAAATTTTCAACAGCCCAAAAACAATTATAAGTAAAGACAACACAGAAAGAAAGTATAGTGTCACTACAAGCCTACAATCTAAGTTTAAAAGAAAAATACCAATTACCAGTTACTCTAAAGCACTGAATTGAATATGTTTCCTTCCTTCACCTTCTGGCTTCTTCTGACATAATCACATAATCATATAAAACACTGACAGCAGTTAACCAGAATAACAAATCCAAGCAGCTATGTATCACAGAAAAGCCTGATGATACAGAAAAGTTTTAAGTGCGAGGGGGAACAGTTGTAGCTATAGGCAAGGCAGTCACACTTCCCTGTATGAATGCCCTGCATTATCCCCAAGTACTTCTCAGTAAGATCCCTGATCTTTGCTGTAATAGGTCGGCTGGGTAATAGTAATAGTACATCAGCAGCAACCATTAACTATCCACCTAAACGAGAAAGTATAAAGGCACTGCGGTTTCTCCTGGGGGTTATCAGGAAGCTACTACTTCTTTTTGTTGCTCTGTTCGGGCAATGTGGAGCTCAACCCAGGACCTCCAGCCAGTATCTCTTCCCCTTCTGACCTTCCCAATCTCAAGGGGTTAAGTTTTGTGCATGTTAATGTGTGCAGTCTCCTAAAGAAGCTTACTTTCATTCAGGCTTGGGCACATCATACTGCCCCTGATATACTAGTGATCACTAAGACATGGCTAAAACTTGGAATGGCCGACCACAAGGTGAATATCCCCTTGTACCATCTCTATAGGACCAATAGACAGACTAGAGGAGGTGGAGTAGCTACGTATATTAAAGATACATTTCAAGCCTCTGTCATTGACTCAACCTCTATTCAGAATGAATTTGAATGTCTAACCTTGAAAGTCAAGGTTTCTGCTATGACCTCGATATGTGTAGTTGGATGCTACAGGCCTCCATTGGCTAGATTACAACTGCTACATCACCTAAATAAGACACTGGGATCATTAACCTTAGAAATCATAACTTTAAGTGATTTCAACTTGAATTGGCTCACCACTGCCGCTGCTCCCCTAAAAGCCTTTTGTGACTCCATGGGGCTGACACAACTTATAAATGAACCCACAAGACCAAATACACAGAATCCAAACAATAGTTCTTACTGGATCTTATCTTAGTAAGTAAACCATATCTATTTACTCATGCCGTCGTTTATTTTTAGAGATGACAAGCGACCAGTGTTACATTGCTTGTGTAAGAACGTCTAAAACAGCCACACCAGCTTCAAACTTTACCACTAAAAGAAGATGTCACAATTTCAACCCCTATTCATTTATTACCTTATTAAGAGAGTCACTATGCTGGCAGGACTTTTACCTGGCAAAATCGTTGGACGTGGCTTATGACATCTTTCATGAAATCATTCCAGGAGCTCTAGATAATCTTGCTCCACTAAGTCAGGTCCGTAATGGGGTGAAATCCTGCCGCTGGTTTAATCCAGAGCTAAAGATTGCCTTACAAAATAGAGATGCACTTTGGAAAATGGCACGGAAATCTAAGCTTCCGGCTGACTGGACATTGTTTAGGAGGGAGAGGAATCTCTGCACCAAGCTGGTCAGAGAGTCTAAAGCCACTTTTTATTGCAGGGAACTCGATGCATCCTCAAAATGCCCCAATAAATTTTGGAAAACCCTAAAACAATTAGAAGGTCACGCTCCTAGAAACACACTACCCATTAAAATCCTAGTTGGTGGCGCCTCCATCTCTGATAAGCCCTCCATCCTGGATCACCTCAATAATCATTTTGCCACTGCAGGACTAGCCTTTGACACCTCTCTTGCAGATAATCTACGATCCCAACTTGGTGTTCAGGATCAAAGAATTCCAGTATCTAACTCCTCATTCTCCCTGCAACCAGTCTCACTGAAGGAGGTTGAAGACCTCCTGTTACAGCTGAATGTTAAGAAAAGCACTGGAGCTGACTTTTTAGACCCCTGCTACCTAAAAATAGGTTATCAGGTCCTGGCTATCCCACTTACGCACCTCTTTAATGTATCACTCTCCCAGGCTGCCGTGCCACCACCATGGAAGACAGCTCATGTAATTCCCCTGTTTAAATCCGGAGACCCTGCAGACCTTAATAACTACAGGCCCATCTCCTTACATCAGATCCTATCCAAACTCCTGGAAAAGGTTGTGAGTAACCAGCTCAAGAAATATCTAGAATCTGAAAATCTGATTAACCCCTGCAATCCGGTTTAGGGCACAACACTAATAATCACTGCCTCGCAAACTGACCAATGACTGGCCACGTGACTGGATGCTAAAACTTCGTATGCGCAGTATTTTTGGACCTAAGCAAGGCCTTTGATACTGTGGACCACAGCCTACTTCTTACATCACTCAGGAGCATTGGCCTGGACCACCACTCCCTAAAGTGGTTCGCTAATTACCTTATAGGCCGGTACCAGCAGGTCAAGGCAGAAGGGGAATTTTCTCCTTTAAAACCTCTATTGAGAGGAGTACCCCAAGGTTCCATATTGGGTCCTCTCCTATTCACAATATGTGTTAATAGAATCAATGTCAATATCAAAACTGCCAACATCCACCTCTTTGCAGATGACACGGTGCTCTATGTTGACAGACCCTCTCCCACTGTCTCTTGCGATGTTCTGCAGAGCGAGTTTAACCTACTGCAATTACAGCTGTTAAATCAGAAACTATTACTAAATGCAAAAAAGACCAAAGCAATGATATTCTCGCCTAGTGTATGCTATGTCCATAACATCCCCACAGATCACTACACTACTGGGAGAACCTTGGAATTGTGGCTAAGTTCAAATACCTGGGTGTTTGGATTGACCATAGATTATCCTTTAACGACCACATAGAAGAGTTGCTAAAAAAGCTCAGGCAGAGACTAGGTCTTTTTCACAGGATAAACCAGTTCCTGACAAGAGGCCAAAATGAGTCTGGTTCAGTCCACTTCATTTCCTTCTTGACTACGCAGACTTTGTACTGTCAGGGACCAACCGCTGCACTCTCTAAACTTGATACTCTTTACCACAGAGCCTTAAGATTTATCACAGGTCTCCCCTACTCGACTCATCATTGCTCCTTATACACAGCAGTGGGATGGTCATCTCTTAAATTTAGCTGGCAGAGAAATTCAGCCATATGGACGTTCAGAGCTATCTCCAGTAAGCTGCCCCAATATATTCCAGATTGCCTGCCTTATTGTACAGTTGGCAAGTACTCATTAAGAAGCTCTGCCTTTATTTCGCTGCTTGTCCCCAAGGTGAGATATCGATTTGGTAGGGCCTCAATAAGTCATATGATCCCCTTGCCATGGAATCAGATACAAAAATCCTTGAAATTAGTTTACCCTTTGTCGGTAGCTGCCTTTAAAACAAGCTATGCCTTCTTTTTCAAGGAATCCTGTAATTGTTATCATTAAACCAGTCTTGTTCCTGCCTTGAAAATGAGGCAAAATGCTGGTTATTTGCCACTTTTTTCCCACCCACACCTCTAGCACTTACCAGTACTCATTGTCTCTGCAGCTTTGATCTTCATTCAGCGTGGCTTACAATATGGGTTTAGAACCGAAGCTTACTCCATAACTTTAGTACTATCCCTCCCCACCCCGGTTACCCATCAGGTAGATGCTCAGAAAATATGCTCCTCTGAACCAGCTCTCTAAGCCCTCAATTTCCTCTCCCTAGAGTACCTCCCGTAGATCGTGCGCTAAAATTGCCCTAATGCCCAGTTCTTCATAGACTTCTATATCGCTCCAATTACTAGTGCTTCCTCCCCATACCCCTTTACTGCCCTATCTTCTTCCACCGCTCATCACCACATCATACGGTACTGTATTTACCACCGTCCTCCCTCCGCTGGTAGCTTTGGGCTTGAATTCCTTTATTTGAGCACAGTTATCTTACCAGCTCATTGACTGTGGGAAATCTATATAATGTACGTATTATGGCTAGCCCTCCTGAATGCATCATTTAATCTAATATGGACCAAGGAAATGTCTATATATACTGTAAATACTATGTCTAACCCTGATTATACCATTTAATCTGCTGTTGACCAATGAAATGTGTATACACTGTATATAACGTGTCTAGGCCTACTGATGAGATCATCTAGTCTCTGTAATTATATGCTATTTTACCTCTTGACTTTTGTTCAGTGTAAGTGTGTCTATATGTTTGGTCCAGGTCCATCTTGAAAATAAGCGTTGCTCAATGTTGTTCGCCTGGTAAAATAAAGATCTGATTGATTGATTGATTGAAGTGCCTGTTTAAATCCCCCCCCCAGAGTCGTGCACTCCTGAATCTGGCTGGGTAGAAAATCCCAGAGGGTAGGGGCCACGAACATGAATGCACGGGCCCCAGAAGATTTCAAAGTTACCCTCGGAATCTCCAGCAACCCCTCGTCAGCTGAGCGGAGCTGTCGCACAGGGCAGTTAGAAACAAAAAGCTCTTTCAAGCAATCGGGGGCCAAGTCCATGTAGGGCTTTATAAGTCAGTAAACCAACTTTAAAGGTGATCCGCCACTGAATCAGCAGCCAGTGCAGATCGAGCAGCATTGGGGTAATATGCGAGGAATGAGATGTCCCCGTCAACAATCGAGCTGCCACATTCTGCACTAGCTGCAAGCAGTGGATATCAACCCGAGAAAGCCCTAGGTATAGGGAGTTGCAGTAGTCAAGGTGCAAGGTCACAAAGGCATGGACCAGTGTAGGCAGATCCCTGGACGGAACAAGGTGCATGATCCTGGTGATCTAAGATGATAAAAGGCAGACTTGACGACTGCAGACACCTGAAATCGAAGGGTCAATCCGTCGTCAAGCACCACCCCCAGGTCTCACACCCGTTCAGCGGTAAGAATCTGGGAACCCCCCAGATAAAGTCCAGAGGGATGACCAGCCCTCAACCCCTCTATCCAGCGACCTTGATCCACAACCATCACCTCAGTCTTTCTCGCGTTCAACTTTAGCCAGCTCAAAATCATCCAATCCTGGATTTCAGCGAGGCAGTTGTTAAATACCGAGAGAGCACTACCCTGGTTGGGCGCAAAAGACAGGTAGAGCTGGGTATCATCAGCATAGCAGTGAAACCTTAGCCCATACCATCTTACAATGTCTCCGAGGGGCAGCATATACACTGCAAACAACATGGAGGGACAATACCGAGCCCTGAGGGCCCCCAATTGGAAGAGGGAGCGAGTCTGAGGAAAAAATTCCAGGCACAGCTCTCTGCCTTCTGCCAGTGAGGAAATTGTAAACCACCTGAGGACTGTACATGTCAGGCCACAGATGAACCTCAGGCATTCATGCAGCACCCCATGATCCACAGTGTCAGAGGCTGAAGAGAGATCAAGGAACACCAGAATGGAACGGTCTCTCCAATCTCTTGCCATCATGAGATCATTGAGCACCCGAACCAGCGCAGTTTTGGTACTATGCCTCTTTCAAAAACTGGACTGGAGAGGTTCGTAGATATTATGGATGGTCAGGTGGTTCTCCAGCTGTACCGCCACTACTTTCTCAATAACCTTCCCTATAAAAGGAAGGTTTGCGATTGGTCTGTAGTTAGCTAAGACATTGGGGTCCAAGAAAGCTTTCTTCAGGAGGGGTGTTACCACCGCCTCCTTCAGGGAGCTTGGGAACTCACCTGAGTTTAAGGAGCACCAGACTGTCTGAGCCAGGACCAAGCCAATGATATCATAACAACCCATAATCAGGGAAGTTGGGCCCGGGTCCAAACTACAGCATGCAGGGCGCATAACCTGGACAATCCGCATGACATCAACGAACTCTGGAAGGTCAAAGGTACTCCAGGAAGCATGAGGTGTAGTGACCGTGCAATGACCAACAACATCCCCCACAGAGTGGATCAGGAGGATCTCTGACCAGATGTCAGCCACCTTATTCTCAAAGAATTGAGCAAGCTCGTCGCACTCCAATTCCGAAAAAGTTCTTCAAAGCTGCAGACAGGCTGGGTTGCATAACCTGTCCACAGTTTGAAAGAGCTGAGCTGGTCGATTCTGAGCAGCAGCAATCTCCCTGGACAGGAACTCTGCCTTCTTACGGGAGATCGCTGTTTGATAGACCTGATAATGTTCTACCAATCTAAGGCGTTGGCATCTAGGGCAGATTTTTGCCAACACCGCTCTAACCTTCGTCCTAATCACTGCAACTCCCTCAAATCCCTGTCAAACCAGCGGGCCCGAGGGCGAAGTGGGAGAGGATGAACACGGATGGGAGCAATCAAGTCCAGAGCCATAGAGACAGCCTTATTATAGGCTAAGACTAAGGTCTCTGGGCCTGAGCTAGGCTCAGGAAACTCCAAGAGGTCATTCACCGCTGCTAGGCCTTCAGGGCTCACATCCCGCAAAGGGTGATAACTGACCATCTCCACAGGGGCAAGCCTACGAAGGAGGGTGCAAAAGTTGAACCCCACAATGTGATGATCGGACCAACCAACCGGTTCCACCCCCAGATTGGAGGCCTCAATCCCCAGGAGGAACACCAAATCCAAAGAGTGACCGTGATTAGGGGTAGCAGTGGTAACAATCTCTGTAAGGCTCAGATTTGTCATCAGCTGGAGCAAGTGCTGTCCAAAAGGCGAGAGTTCATCATCGACCCAGGCACTGAAGTCACCCAGAACCATCAATCTGGGTGATGCCAACGTCATGTCGACAACGAAATCTGCGACTTCCTGTAAGAATCGTTTTTCGTCCCCAGGTGGACGGTAGACGAGAGCTATCCTACAACCCACACCTGCTACCACAGTACATTCAAAAGATTTGGCCCCTTCTACTGGTACACTTGTGAGGCCCAACTCAGTCTTGAAACAGACTGCTACCCTTCCCCCCCATGGTCCAATCTCTTGCAGTCTTGTTCTTAGTAGATCTGGCATTGCATAACACCACCTGAGTTGGACGGGTTTCCGAAGTCGGTCTGGTTACTTGCCCACCCAGAAAGTTGGTGCCCTTGGGTATGGGAACTAGACATGCAACTCCACGTTCCAGGCACTATTTCGCTCCAGGGCATCTTCTAGATCTAACAACCCTGATGTGAGAGATCCGCTCATTCCTCTTCCGATGTCTGCACCCCCCCCCAAGCACAATACCCAGTGCTCGACAGTGCTGGTAGATAGAAAATGTCACGGGTGGGGGGGGGGGAATGGGCAGAGGGTGCAGAGAGCAGAGGATGAATAGTGCACGACTGGGTGGGAAACCTACACATCTCACCGGTTAACTAACTTATCAAAAACACAAGTAAGATTCCCCACCACCCAACTTAATTAATAATAAAAAAATAAATAAAACTTACACAATGGCGTGATTCTCCAGCTCCACGGCTGCACACAACTCCTCATGGGGAAAATGGAAGACCTTGAAAATCACTCCTGACGAATTAACTTAAGGATCCACAGCCTCCCTGAGAACACTGAGCAGGGTAATATGCCCAGTTTCATTGAGAGCCTAATCTGGGAGTTGCTGGATATCAGCCAAGATACCCCCTGAATGTAATTCGTGCCCCCAGGGCCTTGTCAGCTCCCACCAAAGATCCCAAGGTGGAACGGCGCTCGATTATTGTGGCTTTCCTGCATTTCAGGATGAAAGAACTAGTTTTAAAGAAAGCCTGGGCCAAGAAGGAAATTACTTTTGGGGACACTAAGTTGTTTTTCGAACCCGACTATGCCCCTATGACAATGGTTTCCCATAGTGAAGGCTCTCAGAGGGAAAGCTCTGAAAGCAAGGGTAGACTTCCCAGCCCAACTCAAGAGTGACATCAGATGCTGGCATTAAGTTTTTTGACAATGTGGGCGAAGCAAAAAAATACCTCTCTTCCCTGAAGTTACTGGCTGATGAACTGTTCCCTCCATGCTGATCAGGGAGAGTGAGAAGAGACAATGGCAAATGGTAGGCGGTGGAGCTGGTGGGGCTCGAAGATTCAACTCCCTGAACAAGGCGGGCGGCTTTGCATCTTGGAGCTGTTTAGTGGAAAAAGCCCAGAAACCATCAGGCTGATGTTTAAAGGAACTTCTCGGCTTATTTCCAGCCAATCTATGTAAGACTGGGGCAAACTGTCTGGGGTCACTTAGGTGACATGCCCTATTATGTGAATATGGTGGGAGCTATATGAACAGTTTGGAACATGCTGTCTGCTAGCTGGTGGGCACTAGGGGTCTCCTTTTCCTATACTATCCTTGTAGCAGCGTCTTGGTTTTGACGGGGGGTGTTTTCTCTGGGAGAGATCGAGGTGGCTTGCTGGGAGAGGGGGACCTCGGAGCTGACATAGATAATATGATAAAAATAATTCTTATAACAGTTGTTTCAACCCTAATGGCCAAGCAGGTGAAATGAAAAAGGAGGGGAGGGCTCACGGTGATAGCTGGGCCCCGAGTCATTCACCCTCATTCAGTGATGTGGTTCGGGGGGGGTTGTCTATTTTGGTTTGGTGGTCCTCACGAATGCAGCAAGTACTGGATGTACTCCAACACTCGCAGCCAGGTGCTGGGATCTTCTCAGCACTTCCCACCAGTCTTCACCAGAAGGCGGAAGGTGGGCAACTCGTGGCACCTTGGGAGGATGAACAGAGTTCTAGTGAGCAATGGTTTCTTCCCCCAGTTGGGGAACTGTTCTTAAATATGTTGTTTTTCGTCTTTATTAAACTGGTATTGTGGTTAATGTTTTCCCCCTTTTTTTTTATGCTGTGCACACACCTTCACACTGTGTCCTACTGGAGACCTTTCTCTTCCAGACGAGGAGTCTGGACACACTGCTGCAATGGAGGGGCTTAATATTGTAATCTATAACGTTCAGGGGATTAATCATCCGATCAAACGAGCTAGGATCATACAGGAGCTGGGGAGGCTAGACACCTAAATTGCGCTCTTACAAGAGACACATTTGACAGAGGCAGAACACAAGAAATTGTGTCGCAGATGGGTGGTTCAGTCTATTCCTCCTCCTCCTATTTGACCCACCCACATAGGAGAGGCACTGCAATTCTGGTGCATAAGTCCTGCCCCCTCCAAGTGCAGAGTGTGGTTACAGACCCAGAGGGCAGATTTGTTAAAGTGACAGGGATGATCGGGGAGACCTCCTGTACAATAGTAAGCCTGTATGCCTGGAATGATGATCAGGAAGCAGCCCTTTTTTCCAAAAACATCTGCCAAGGTGGTTAGGGGGGAGGGCAGTCTTTCTATCCCAGGAGGAGATTTTAATACCACGTTATTCACCACCCTCGACAGGCAGGAAGGGTCCTCTCTCCCTCACCCAAAGAACGCTAGTACCGTATTAAATAGGTCTTTACAGAACTGGGGTTTGGTAGATAAATGGAGATGGAGGAACAGCAAAAAGAGGGACTATTCTCACTACTCCGACAGGCATAACTGCTATACAAGAATAGACATGATTTTGATGTCGGAGGAGTGGGCGTATTCAGCAGACAAGTGTCCCATCCATCTCCGCTCCATCTCAGACCATGCACATGTTCGAATATTACTTACCCTACTCTTCTCTGTCAGAAACTCCCACTGGCATTTTAATGTGGGTCTCCTCAATTGCATGGATTTTAAATCCCACATTGAAAACACTATTGACGACTACCTGGCCAATAACCCAGCAGGAGCATCAACTGCTGCAATCAGATGGGATGCCCTTAAAGCTGTTTTGAGAGGGACAGTTATAAGTTACATAGCCCGGGAAAAACAAAGGAGAAATCTGGAAATTAAGGAATTAGAGAATGCCATCGCTGATCTCGAGTTTCAACACAAAATTTCATTAAACCCAAACCTGTGACAGCAACTCAAAGCTGCCAGAGAGAGAGAGACTAGACAAGATCCTAATTAATCTATTAGAGGGCTCTTACTGGCGTATTCGCCAAAGTTACTATGAGGGAGGAAACAGGGCAGGGAAACTGTTGGCCAGTACTCTCCGCACTCAGCAGGGGAGTAGACTTGTCCTGAAGATATCTAATCCGGAGGATAATAAGGTCACCTGTCACCCAGAGAAAATAACTGCCTCATTTGCTTCCTATTACAGGAAGCTTTATACACAAGACCCAACAGTGGACCTATACCTGAAAACCCAAGGGGTTTTTCAAAGAACGGTTTTTAGAACTCTAGACAGGGACGTCCGGGACTCTTTGGAATCCTCAGTTTCCTTGACAGAGAGAAAAACATAAGTGCAGGCTCTTGTGGGGGGGGGGGGTCACCAGGACTTGAGGGATTTCCTTCTGAGTTCTGCAGAACTTTTGTGGAGAAGTTAGCCCCACTCCTACTAGAAGTTTACAGGAAAGTGATGGAGGGTAATGTCGTCCCAAAGTCCTGGCAAACAGACCAAATTACAGTACTGTATAAAGAAGGGAAGAATCCAGTAGAGTGCGGGTCCTATTGACCAATATCTCTATTGAATGTAGATGTCAAAATATTCACTTGCCTGTTGACCAAAAGTCTACAGGCCGTAATCATCCAGGTGGTCCATGAAGACCAAACCAGTTTCATTTCTGGCCGGTATTTGTCTGACAATCTCAGGGAATTTCTAAATATTATTTCGGCCCAACACTCCCACCCTGCATTTCAATTGGCAGTATCCATGGATGCAGAAAAAGCTTTTGACAGAGTTAATTGGAATTTTCTAAAACAGTCCATGGAACAAATGAATTTTGGCCTCAAATTCTTAAAAGTAGTATTGAACTTATATGCTGGACCGGAGGGCCAAGTCAGGGTGAATGGTGTTAGTTCAAGCTCATTTTCAATCTCTAGGGGCACACTACAGGGCTGTCCATTATCTCCCCTGCTTTTTGCCCTGAGTTTGGAGCTTCTGGCTGCCATGGTCAGACAGGATCCAGAGATAAGAGGTGTGATGGCAAAGGGGGCAGGAATACAAACTCTCACTCTATGCGGATGATTCCATTTTTTTCCTGTCTGACCCAGAAAAACCCTTACCTCACCTAGTTGATACCCTAAGAGCATTTGGAGAAATTTCAGGCTATAAAATTAACACCCTCAAATCAGAAGCGATGGTCCTTAGTGGATTCCCACCGCAGAAATTCAGGGACCAATTTCCCTTTGCATGGGCCCCAAACAATCAGATTAAATACTTGGGTATCCAAATTATGACAGATTTATCTAAACTATTTGTGGAGAACTATGACATGGTCTGGAGGGTGGTACAGTAGGACATGGCCATGTGGCGGCTCCTACCCCTCTCCTTGGTAGGCAGGGTGGAAGCCGTCAAAATGAATGTTTTGCCACACATTCTTTTTTTGTTTCAGTCCCTCCCCCTTAAGATTCCCAGGAAATTCTGGGCTAGGATAAACAGAAACATAGCTAAGTTTGTCTGGAACCTCAAAAACACAGGATAGCTAGAGTTATTCTCCAGCGTCCCAAGGAAGAGGGAGGACTAGGTCTTCCTAACTTCTTCTCATATTACTTGGCAGCTCAAGCAGTGGGGCTGATGACCTGGGTTAAACAAAGAGACACCTCTCAGTGGTACGTCATAGAGGAAACAGCCCTGAAAGATAGGCCCATTTTCTCATTGGCCCTGACAGAGGTCTCTCCTGAATACAGGAAACAAGTTAAAAACCGATGGGTAATACAGGGACTAGAAATACAAAGTCAGATTAGGAAAAAAGCTCAACACCCCAATTGGACCAGACCCTCTGTCATTGATCCGCTTTGAACCTGGATTTTTTCCACCCTCTCTAGACCTTGGTTATGCTAGATGGGCCATTATGGGCGTTACCAGATTCTCCCAGTTTCTGAAGAGGGATCAGTGTATCTCCTTCCATAGAGCGAAGGAGAAATTTCATTGGCCAAACTCTGAATTTTTACGTTATATACAGGTGAGACATTATATAAACTCAGGGGACAACATTCTAAGGCTAGCCCGTCCATACTCCAGCTGGGAAGATGTTTTATATGGAGTAGTCACAGTGTCGGGCCACACCAGATATATCTCCAGCATTTATCAACTGCTCCTACAGCAGGGTGGTGATCGTCTAGGGAAAATTAGGAAAACCTGGGAAAAAGAGGCAAATATCACCATCTCGGGATCTGATTGGAATCACAGATTGAACTGGAGCTGGAGAGCCACGTCAGCTCCAATATGGAGGGAATGTTTTTGGAAAATTCTGACAAGTTTTTTCCACACCCCGGTGGTAACCAAACACTTTAAAACTTCTAGAGATGGGGGCGCTGTTGAGCAGCAAACTGGCAGGATGCACCTAAATGCAGCTCTACATATCTATTGCTTGATTTCTTAAATATCACGACTTTGCAGTGGAGAAGCTATCAAACTAACTGGATTAGTGAACTCTACAGACCACCCGGTGTCGAGGGATACCTAAATTGCCATGGGTCGTACCCAGAAGAATGCAAGCAGCGGATCCAAGGCGGCAGTAACAACCAGGCCGCATCATCCTCATCGACTGTAGCCAGTGGAGAACCTCCATGGAGAGCACTGCAGGCCTCCATGCAAGCGATCGATACCAAAATCAAATTGATCATCCAGCGATTCGCCGAACAGGACGTCAAACTGGAGACTGCTACTCAAACTGCAGCAAACGCTGAGAAAACAGCAATGCAAGCCCTTTCTGCCACAACAAAACTTGTACAGGAAAATGTTCAACTCCAGTACCGATTAGAGGCATTAAAGAATTCCAATAGGGCTTCACACATTCGTATCATTGGTCTCCTGGAGGGCTGTGAAGAGGATGACCTACCTACTTTTTTGCTTTCATGGTTACCTGAAGTTCTTAAGCTCCCGGAGGAATCCCTAATGGGTCATATCCTAAAGGCTTTTCGGCTTCCTCCTCATTCTGCAGGCCCACATGGTGAGGCCCCAAGAGTGATCCTTATGGTAACTACCAGTTCAACCGTTTGAGATCAGCTTCTTCAGGCAGCAAGATCGTCAGGGGTGTTATCCTTTAACGGATCGACTGTCCATCTGTTCCCAGATCTTTCTTTCGCCACTCGCACCAGAAGAAAAAATTTGATGCGGTAAGAGCCTGACTCCGTGGTCTAGGGGTGTCGCACTCGCTCCTGATGCTAGCCAGACTCTGAATTCATTATGGTGGTAAGACTTTTCAATTTTCTGACCCAATGGAAGCAGGAAAGAATGTGGAATTAATTGCCCGGGAGTTTCAGTCATCGGAGGGAGACATTCCTAGTGATCTGGACTCTGATCAGGAAACTTGACTATACCATTTCAAAAGACCTTACTCTTGTCTAAGAATAATATTTGTATATGAGCTTTGAGCTCTAATGCTAATTTTTCTCTCTTCTAAGATATGTCAAGTTGAGCTTCTGGTTTCCCCACCAGCAGTGAGATTAAATGTTCCTTTTAGATGTTTGGAGCTGCAGATGTAGTGCTATAATTTTTTGGGATACCCTTTTTTAATAGGATTGGGGTTCATATCAGCACTGGATGTTGAGTTAATTTTCTGGACTCGAAACATTCTGGACTTGACCCCAAAGCCTTAACTTTCTGTAACCTATTTAGTTATAATATTTGAATACATAACCCTTTTTTTCTTGTTCCCCCCCATCCGGATTCCATGCTGTCAAGGCTCTTTGTATCCTAATGTACATTGGATGTATATGTTAAAACAAATACTTGATACCTGGCAGATGATTGTACAATGAGCAACTGTTTATTGTAAAAGCAATAAAAGAAAGTTACAAAAAAAAAATTTCTAGAAACGATAGATGCTGGAGAGGCTGTGGGGGGTAGGAACCCATTGTCATGTTTTTTGGGGTTACCCAGTGCTTTCCCCATATTGGCAGGAGATACAAAATGTAGTCCACACTATCACAAAGGTGCAAATCCCACTAACTGGGGAGGAATGGGTGCTGAGTCTACCCTCCTTAACACATCAACCTGCAGAAATTAGGAAGGTCTTGCTGACTATGTCCGTAGTAGCCCTGAAATGTATTACTGGGAAATGTCTGTCACCAGAACCTCCCAGACTGGGAGATTGGGTCCATAGGAGGAAAGAAATTATATTGATGGAATCAATCACTGCAAAGCTCAGGCTGAGCTGGGAGAAACATGTAGAAAGATGGAGGGGTTGGGAGGAGTGGCTGATTGGTGGGAAGGGGGGAGGAAAATACCACAGATGAAACTTTGTGGGGGGTCCAGCTTTACAGTTGTGAGAGAAGAAAAGACTCATGATAAAGGTTAATTAAGGGAATGCAGGTGGGGGGAGGTGAAGCACAGCACAACCAGGGACCATGTTAGGGAGGCCCAGGCAAGTGGACCCTGAAAGTTTGGTCCTCAGCCCTTGTTATGAGTTCCTCAGTTATGGCTCTTCTATAGCACACTCAGCATAAAAAAGGGGAAGGCTAAGTGTATCATACCTTCCAAGGCTGGAATGAGGAAACAACTCATCATAATTGGTGCTGCAGAGATGTAATATTTACTCCAGTGTATGCTTGTCTAATAACAGTGGCAGTGCTCTGTCAACAAAATACAAAACCTGGAAAGTTATTATACATTAAGTGATTGAGAATCTCTTTCATTGCATGAATTAACCTATGGACTTGATGCATGATTGATGACCTGTCATGTTTGTAACAAGACCTATCAATAAAGCTGAGTTTAAAAAAAAAACAACACACGAATCTCCTCCATCCTCCCGTCCATATGTGCTTGGTGTCAAAAATAGCTTCCGGAGTTCCCAAGACTGTGCATCTTTGTTTAAGCCAATACAGTAAGTCTGTAATGCTTACTCCTTCATTCCAAAAGAGTACGTTATTGTCTTAAAGGCTAGTTTCATCAGGGGTACAGCTTCGAAAGGGCACCACAAGGGTGTTTGTTTCAGGGTATGGAATGTATTCCAAAATTTTTCTAGTCCGCTATTTAGTTTAAAGCTAACATCAAAAGTCGTCTCCCCTGAAACATGGATGAGGGCATATATCTCCGTCGCAAAAAAGCCCATAGATTCTTTTAACAGGTTCTTTGCCACAAACACTCTATCAGGTAGAGTCCACGCTTCCTTTGTAGGGAGGCATACAGCATTGTGTCATATTGCAGGGTAAATTGGAGTCTGAAACAATGATGCATAAGGTGTAGAGTAGTTTTTTGTTGTGGCTTATAAGAGTTATCCCTGGCATGTACTTCAGGGGCAGTAGTGGGAGTTGAAATTGTAGCTAGTTGGTTGTATGTAGCACTAGCAGTAGTGCTGTGTGTCTGGGTGGTTAAGGTAAATTAAATATTCAGAGCACATTGTGCCTGACTGGGAGTGTCCCGTAATTGCAACACAGGATTCTGAGTCAATTGCAAACTCTCTGGCAATGCTAGAGGGGACTACGCCCCGTAACTAATGTCATCCATTTCAGAATCAGATACAGGAGTAGCTTAAGAGGTAGCTGTAATAGGTAATTTTGAGGAAGAAATCGTACCTGCAGATAGATCTGTGAGTTGGTTGGGCATACGGATCAGAGAAGAGCCTGAAATCCATTCCCTTGTTACATTGGATCTTTCTCAGCCTGCTGATGTGAGCGCCAATTCAACTGACCATTCTTTTGGTGCCGGATCATTGATTGGAGGTTGTGGAACTCGTCCTAGGCCAGACTTGGACCTGTCTGGCTTTGCCATTCCCAATGGAGTTACCTTTTTATTTTCACCAGAGAAAACAAATAGATTTGGGTCCCAATGTTCTGCGGCAAAAGAGTACTGCTCTGGCGGTGCCGCGGACATCTGGCAGAGCCACGCAGATGCAGGGACACTCGCAGCTGCTTCCTTTGAAGTCTCCTTTGATGTCTTTGCATCACAGGCTGAAGATTGGGCCTGTGTATCCTGTTGTTTTTCTTCGTGACCCACAGTAGCAATTTGTTGTAGTCCTTCCATGGCTTTCTTGAGTTTGTTTTTCCATTTTTCAAAACATGTCTCTTCTTCCGATAACAAAGCTTGTAAATGTTTTTTCTTTGGATAGCAGATGTTTCTGAAGGAAAAAGAGTCAACTCGGTGACAGTATCATCTGAAGTTTGTGACTCTGGCACTTTTTCAGTAGTAGGTATATCCTTTGTATTTATATTTAAGGGGGCTGATGTAGCTGGAATATCTTCAATAGAACCACTGGCATCAAAGATTTGGTCAGTCTTTAGGTTAGCTGAGGCAGGGGAAGAGATCCACTCCCCAACCTTCAACATGTCCATCTTCTTCTCCATTCCACTGAGAGTGGCCACCACACAGATGGCCAGAGGTTCCCCTGCAGGTGAGCGGGGAGAATTTCCCTGGTGTCCTGGCCAAATTTCCCCCATTCACTGAAAATACCAGCAACAGCTCAATCTGGTTCAGTTTCAGTTGACATCCATCTATATCCCCCCCTCCCCCGTGACAAGGCTGAAAATAGGCAGAATTGTCTAGTCCTCCTTTCCCGGTCAACAAAAAAACAAACAAACAATAAAAGCACTAAACAAACCAGTGTTCCTGTCGTGTCATCAGCTTGAGTTGGGGGTGCTGGGCATGCCCAATTTTAACCCCAGGGGGACCAGGGCCTCACAATTATCATTTCTCTTTTAGCTGGTGACCTGACTCCCCCCCCCCCTTTTTTTCCATTCTCATTTTACCCAGGAGCCAGCAGTGGTCCCCCATTGGTGCCTTTGTCCCAGCTTTGTCACCACACTTATTGTCTCCCAGGGATGTGGGAATCAAGCAGCAGTACAGGGCTCAAGCGTACTGGGGCATCCCTGTGCTGGTTGTCCTCCATTTTTCACTCTAGTTTTCTTCTTTTCCACCAACCACCCTTCATCCCTTTGGTACTGGGCTGTCAAATGGTTGCCTCGCATGTTGTAACATGACCCTGTCCACCGCAGGATTCACTGTGGTGGCAAACTGTAGTGCCAGCCTTCACAGGGCTGGGACAACCCGACCACCTAACTTGTGTCTTGGGTCCCCTTTTAAACCCAGGTCACCAGAATGGACACACAGTGCTCTTCTGCTGGGCAGTTGAGTGGCCTCCAGCAACCCCTCTTTAAGGGTGTTATAGTTTAAACAGAAATGCACCCAACCTACAAAAACACTGTAAAGGAATGAAAGCAGCAGTGCAATGAAAATTGTTTTTCTGAAAATTCTAGTTTCAGCTAAAATTAAGAAAAATATTAGCATACCTGTCAAATGTACTTGGCTAGGTGCCTCCTATGCTACGCACCATTATTTTCATTTTTTCAGTCCTAACCCTTGCCAGGTCTACCATGCTATTTCTATGCAAAATGCGGCAGCCATCAAAAATGCAATTTATAAAAAGGTAGGGACAATTTTGCCCAATTTTGTTGCATGGCTGCTTTAATCTCTGTTTATTCATTAAGATTCTTGACCTGGGAAAGCATACTGAGCTAGGGAAAAAAATTGCTTGTTTCCAGAGGAAGTACAATAGAATTTTACAAGTATATAAAACAAAAACAACTCATCAAAACAATTTAAAACATTAAACAGTAAAAAGTTTAACATTTAAAAAAAAAAAGTGGCCAGCCCACCAGCGCAGTGGTAGCGCTACTGCTCACAACGCCGTCGACCCGGGTTCGGGAATGAGCCTGGGGAGATGGAGGGCCGGCCGGGGGGAGAAGGCTGAGCATCCGTTGGACAGCTCACCTTTTCCAGGAGGGAGGGGTCCGCTCTCTACTTGACTGGCCCTGGTGGAAGCTGGAGGAACAGCAAGTCAAGCATTGGAAAGGGTTACAGGGTGGACGTCGGCGCAATGTCAGAGCGCACGCCTTGTCCAGAGAATAGGGGAAAAATTAGCACCCATTCTCCGAGATGATGGAGCACCATGCAGAGACCCTGATGGCTCACGCCTGCCTGATATCCTGGGTGAGTCCAACTAAACTTGAAGTGTCTCAGGGTGTCTGTGCCCCACCTCATACCCGCCTGGGGGGTATAGCCAAGGCTGCATGGGAACTCGACGGGGATCAGGTAGGCTGTGATGCGAGGATACTGCAGTGCGTCTCCCAAAGGAGCAGAGATCGGGTGCAGGGGAGGAGCATGAATAGAGATTACAAAAAAAAAAAGAAAGCATTAAACATAAAGTGCCACTGTGAGCTGTTTGAGTTTACAGTAAGTGTTGCACCATTTGAATACAGGTTCCAACCGGTAAAGAGAAAGGCAGGTCAGTTCCTCCTGCTAAATTGTGTATCATAATGATTTTATTTGAATTAATGAAACTCTAGAATTATAATAGGAGAAAAAGAACCACCAATAGAATAAAGTTGTGCCTTGGACTTTTATGTAGATAATATAAATAGCACTTATCAAATGACTGAATAGTTTTTGTTTGTATTTATTATTTGTATTATTTCATTACTCCCTTCTATCCCACAGTTCTGATGAAGGGACCCAAGCTGGTCCCAAAACGTTAAGAAGGCCAATATATAGGTACAAGGGAGCATATTTTGGCAAAATGAAGAAGTTATATGGAATTAAATAATAAAGAATGAAATACAGTATATGTAGTAATGAATGAATAATTTGTTTAAATAAGGGTTTGAGTGCCTGCACTATTTACAAAACTTAGATTACTTTCCACTTTAACTTGGTGAGATCTACCCAGAACTTACATCTATTCGAACAGTAAAAAAAAGTTAAGAAGGGACCGGGAAAAGATTAACCAGTGTCCATAGCAGATGTCCTTTGGTAAATATAAATTATTTGCAGGCTTACCTTGAAGGCCTGCACTGTCTTCATGTCCAGTGTGTCCACAGGTAGGCTGTTCCATAGGGTCACCAGTCTCTCTTGAAAAAGAAGTGCCTCCTAATGTTAACCTTTTATTTACCACCCCCGAGCTGCTGAGCATGTCCCCACGTCCTGCTGCAGGACACCAGCTCCAGCTCAAACATCTCCAACTGTTGGAGCTTGTCAAGAACCCGTGATTACGCAAAAGACTGGGATCATGTTCCCTGTCAGCCTCCTTTTCTCAAGGGTGAACATGATGACAGCCTCCAGCCTCTTCTCATAGCTTCTGTCCCAATACCGCTGATCAGGTTAGTGGCTCTTCGTTGCACCCTCTCGCTTGCCTGAATGCCCTTTTTGTATTCAGGAGAACAGAACTGCACAGAGCACTCAAGTGGGGAGAGGGCTCAGCCCTGCAGTTAGACCTCTTAAGATTCACTGGGAGATTGAAATCCCGTAGAAACTTTATGGCATCTGATTTGGCTGCTCTCGAAATTTCCCCAACCAGCTGGGTATTATTCTCCACTGAGCTGTTTGGGAACCTGTAGCACACCCCCAGGGTGACTCTTTTGCACTCTTCTTTCTCTCTAGCATGACCCAGATGAACTCAGTCCATACTTGCTCAGTCCATACTCACTATTCCACACTGCTTTTTCAGGTAGTGCAGACCACAGAGAATGCTGGGTAATCTTTACAAATGCC
The DNA here is from genome assembly GCA_016271365.2 of Neoceratodus forsteri. Classification (NCBI taxonomy): domain Eukaryota; kingdom Metazoa; phylum Chordata; order Ceratodontiformes; family Ceratodontidae; genus Neoceratodus; species Neoceratodus forsteri. The sequence continues at coordinate 877,412,562 of CM028130.1, forward strand.
GATACGGGAAACATGGTAAAATGTGTGTGTGTGTTTGGTGGGGTGGAGGTTAAACTAAGCCAAATATTACCTGCATTGTTTGGACTCCCTACCACATGAGGGGATCAGATTTCCCAAAACAGTACAGCTTGGGGGGGGGGGGGGCTGCTGTTCACGCAGTTTGTAGAACCTGAAACATAAAGCTCCAACAGTGCTGTACTCAGTACAACTAACTGGTGAGCAGAGTCTCTGTCACTTACAGGTTTTATCTGCACATGCTGCTTGTCTGCAAGTGACAGAGAGAATACTGAATGGACAACCATGCAGAGCCAGTGTGTTCGGTCACAGAGGGGTTTGATTCCCTGTGACCTTGAGAGCGAAGCTTGAGAGGTCCAAGGAATCAAACCCTGAGGTGGCAGAACACATTGGTTCCGCATTGGGTTGCCCATCCTGTATTTTGTATAGTGTATGGTGCCCCTTGTATTCTATTTTCGTTTTCTAACTAAACGCTTTCATTGAAAAATAAACTGTAGTCTCCCATTTCGTATTTCTGGAGCTACGGCTTGTTCTTGCCAAGTTGTGTGGTTGCTAGGGACTGGGCATCCCTATGTTAGCAGCACACACTCCAATTGGTTGCCGCTGTAGTGTGGGCGGGTTTTCAAAGAAAAAAACATGGTGGGCAGATGTCTCGCTTAGCAACGAACTGGAGGCAGAAACTTCTTTTTTTATGCTGATTCTCATCACGGAGAATAAACTGCTTCTGAGCGGTGAGTGTTTTTAAAGCAAATGCCATGCACAGCTTCCATGTTTGAAGCAGATTACACTGCTGTCAATGCGCAGCATTTTTTTATGGTGGCTTTCACACAGGGCTTGAGCTTTTCACTCTGAATGAATGGAGTGCTGTTCTGCACGTACGGTTAGTACAGCATTCCATTCATTGTTGAGCATGAGGCTGAACAGCATTTCAGTATCGTGGAATTTCCAGTTAGAACAGCATTCCACCATACATTATAATCCCTGTCAAGTGGCATCATCATAATTTCTCAAGCAACCAGTTGTGATGTCACAAGAGAGAATTAGGATGCCACTTGTAGGCAAGTAGTTGGAGCAGATAAATACCAAGTGGTAGAAAATGGCGTTTTATGACAGTTTCATAACTAATAAAGTATGAGGAACTATTTGAAATCTAAGCTAAATAATGTGTACATAGTATATTTTTTTATTTATTGTTTTGTGCGCCTCATGCTGTCTCATCCCTCATCTCAAAAATCAAGTCCAGTCCTATACTTCTGTGCCCCTGGCACTTATCTCCCTGGCATTCAACCCATGGGCCTATTCCCCTGTGGCAGGGCCTGGACAAACCAGACACAAACCTCTCATTTCTTCCAGAGTGTGTAGACAGGATAACCTTGGGGGTGGGGATTGGCTGATGTCAAGAAGCGGGGCCTGAGAGTGCTTTAAGCCATACTCCTCAAGCCGAGTCAGTTTTCCTCGTTCTCCCTGCCCCTCAGGACATCAGCACTGTAGACGCGTCAAGCCTGTTCATGCAATGTGTGCCACAGTGGAGCATAGCCACCGTCCCTACTCCCACTGTATATCCACTGCACTTCCACCCATGGTCTCCTAGGTGGCAGTGTTGTAGCATAGGGTAACTACCGTCCCTCCCTCCCTGGAGGAAACAAGTGTCCTCTGTGGCTCTCCATCCTCCTCTTCCCAGCCAGTCCTCGATGATCAAAGTTTCCAAACCCTGGTTGGTCGCATTGTGAGCAGTAGTGCTACCATTGCACGATTGGACTGGCACCTATAATGCATTTTGTAAAGGCTTTTCCGCTGTTGTACCTGAGGCTAAGACAAAGCATTAAAAAGTAGCTGATGCCCCTTTACAAACTTTGAGAAACAGAAAAAAAAGGTTTTTGTGGCTCTCTCAAAAGGAAACCCCCTGCATCATTTGACGTGTCACAGTCCCACAGTTTCTATTTGATTATTTCTCTAGTACAGTATATTAGAAAAAGGTTGTAAGCTGGCATGTCAGTACAGCAGTAGGGCTACTGCTTGTAACACCGGCAGCCTGGTTTTGGGAATGGGCTTGGTTCACTGGGGGCCAGCTGGTGGGAGGAGGATAGAGCATCCCAGAGGATACTTGCCTCCTTTGGGGAGGGAGGGCAGTAGGCTGTGCTGTGACACTGCCTCGTGGGTGACCACAGATGGCAGTGCAGTTGGAACTGCTTTGTGGACGGGGGGATGCTGGCTGCTGAAAGCCTGCACATGCGCATCCTCATTGCCAGCGTTCTGAGGGCGGGGAGAAAACTTGAACTGGCAGGCGGACTACCAGTCTCCCATAGGCCCTGCACTGGTGCCCTAGGCACCGCCCCTCAGCTGGATGCTGAAACCAGGGATAGAAATTAACTTTTTTCAGTACCTGCACCAAGGTGCATGTGGCAGAAAAAGTTACATGCACCATAGTCCGGTTACTTGCACCGGTGGTCAAAATGATAACAATTGAAAAAAGATAACTGATTCAGGAATTGTTACATATGAAAATGACTCAATACTATTCTACAGCATATCAGTGTCTTCATCACTCTCCCAGGCCTTTTCATCTTTTCTGGCATCATAAGGTGCTGGTTGAGGTCTCCTTGTTCTCTTTCCTGCTGACTGCCACCTAGCTATGGCATTATCTGGCGAGTATGTGGACACTGTGTCACTGCTCAAACTAACTGCCATTAAAGTCGACACAGTTTCTGGTCTCAAGTTTGCCCTCCAATCATGTTTTATCCAGGACATTAACGAGAAACCCCTTTCACATTCTGCAGTAGAAGATGGAATGAGAAGAAATATTTTCAGCAGTGAAAGAACGTCTTTAAAGTCATCCCTTTCTTCAGAAAGAACTCTAGCCCACATAGTACTGGAATCTAAAGGTGGATGGTAAGCTGCATTTAGGGTCTGGACATATGCTTTTAGTTCTTACCACTGCAAGACTGCTGAAATAGCACTATACCCCTTTGGTTCCAGAATGTCACCGTAGTGAGAAAATAATGACTTGACTTCTGTGTCTCCATACTCTACCAGGGAATCAGAGTTAGGCCAGTTAGGTTGAAAATTCCCATTTCCGTAATGACATGGTCATTAACAAATTCAGAGAAATTATTCTCCATTTGATTTAGGGTGGCGGCCAGCACTTTCTTCACAACAGTCACAATGCTGCTCTTCACAGCATTTGCATCCTCGTCAGGATCTGATCTACTACGTCTTGCTGAACTGGAAGAACCAAGCTCCAAACCTTTGTAATGCAGCTTACCGTCCACGAGACTGATTCCTGTGTCAAGACAATCAACAGTCTCTGAATCTCTGAGAGATTTCGGTTTTGTCATGAGAGAAAGAACTTCAGCTTGCACCGAGTCTACTGTTAAGTTATTTTGCTGGAATGTCAGCGTTAGCCTGGACATGACTGCTATGTAAAATTCTAGGAAGCTGATGAAGAACAATATCCATGGCGATTTTATCTGCTTCAGGATTGCAGAGGCCTTTTCTCTTTTATCCCCTTTGCCATTTACTGACACATCTTCCAGGTGTGTAACAATTGCTGGATAATTTGTCTGCAACACTTTCCCAGCACACTGGAGGTGTGGCAGCCACCTTGCTCCTCCAGTATTTACCGGACTCAGTACCCGGATGCCCAGTGCCTCCCCCGCAGCCTGTAACCCTGTCTAGTTTAAAGCAGAGAGCTTATAGAAGCCATGCAGTAAGGAAAGCAAATCCTCCACTGCGGAGTACAGTGGTGTCCCCTTTATCGCGTACTTAGTGACCAGCTCAAGTCTGTGTGCACAGCAGTGCACAACTTTTAAAAGTTTTGCCTACTCCTTCAGTTTTGTGGCTACTCCAGTTTTACTGCCCATCATGACTGATGTTCCATCAAAGCAGCAAGCCACTAATTTATTTGTCCAGTCTTGTATCTGGAGATAATTTTCCATAGTATGTTTTAAAGTTAATGTTATACTTTCTGCATCTGCCTTGTCTAGAGGTTTAAGTGCCACAAATTTAGTGACAGAGATGCCTATTTCCAAGATGCGGACATACACTACCTCCTCTTCAGTAATACTTTTGTCTATTGAGCCATCTGACAAAATGGAAAAGAAATCTTGAGACTTCACCAATGATATTAGAGCCTCCATTTTATCTCTGTAAATATATTCTGTGAATACTCTTGCCTGTTTGTCATTACAATAGGTTTCACTGACCGACACTCCATTCGCTCGTAATAAGTTTCTCATCTTTTAAATCAGTAAACAGTTGTGCTTTTTTACCAAGAAAAAAGTTGTTCTAAAAAGAACCCTCATTTGCTCAAATTCTTTTTCTTCCATTTTTGGACAGTCTTTATTAGTGACTGCTCCGCAGGGGTTATACTGTGGGCAAAAATGCTTTTCTGGATGCTTCATGTAAATCTGATGACTCATGAAATTTGACGTTTGCTTTTCTAAAAGATGAACACCCATCCCTGAAAGAATTATTTTTCCCTGATTTATCAAATAGTTCACACCAGTCACATTTCATGATGTTCAGCTCACTGTCGTATTTAAGTCATTTACGATTCTGTTTCCAAGAGTCCACAAATTTATTCATTTTTTTCTTTTTTAATGGTGGCTCTTGATCATGTGGTGCAGTAGGAGGCTGAGGAGATTGAGGAGGAGTCACTGAGCTTGAGGTACACTGTTGGTCATGGGCACAGTCAGAAATAGGGCTAGAAGGAATCAGAGAAGGCGGCAGGACTATGCATGCAGGTTCAACTTCAGAAACAAAGGAGTTAGATTTTGTTACTGACACTTTTACATTGGAAGTACTAGTGCTGGGAATTCCTGCTGCACTACTAACATCAATCTGAGAGACTTTAGACTGGCCGCTGCCACCACCAGACTGAGACACACAAGACTGCATCTGGACAACATCAGCTACAGGAACTGCAGCATCCACTGCAGCCATTTCACCACTTGTTTTGCTGAACTTGTAGTGAAAAAGAGTATTAATTGGTTTGAGTAAAGCTTTCTTGGGTGGCATGGTCGTTAACAGTGAGCTGTGAGCTTGTTGTCTTTGCCTTCTTATGTAACAAATGTCAATAAAAATTGCTATGCTGTGAGTCAGAACAGTGTCTCTGTATTTTTTTAATATGTCACCTAAATTGCTAAATAGATGGATCCCTCAGAGCAGGCAGGCAGATGAGTGAGGGCATTCAAATAAATTCAATTCAGTAATCTGAAATTAACTCAGAAAATTAAATTCCTTCGAACAAGTCAAGTCCAAGTTAGTCCTCAATTTAGGCCAAGGCAAGGCTGTTGAACCAGTTAGAGACTTATTTCTCCCACCAAAACTGATAACTGTACTATTCCTAACCAAAACGAGAGAGAGAGCCTGTAAGGTATTTCAGTACAGTAAGTCGGGAGTGTATAATTTCACTCTCACTAGGAGTATGGTAGTGGGGTGATGGGCCGGGGCCCGTGGGGCAGGCCAGTGACAGTCGTAGTAGACGTAGCACTAAGTAACACTACTAGCACAGCACAGATACAGATTGATACATTGTGCAACTTGATTAATTACATAGGCTACACTGTAGTTAGGCTGTGGGCAGTGGACTGAGTGCTTCCTTAGTTCAAAACAAAAAGAGTTTTTTTTTCTTAAATTTTATCCGATTTCACAACAGGCAAAAGTATTACTGAAGAGGAGGCTGACAGCCAGTGAAGCTGTAATTCACCTTGAATTACTGCTCTTACTCTGTCTGACAAAATAAATGTGAAAAAGCTCGCTCTGTTATAACACACACTCTGACTGGACTGGTATTTAATGGTTTTAAAGCTAGCTTCCCCCTCACGTATTTAGACACAAGTGGTGCTGGACAGACTGGACTGGAGACAACAGTGGTTTGTCAACTGTTGCAGACCTGGGACTGAGACTGTGAAGGATTAAGACTGCAGACTGCCCTCAGAAAAAATGAAAAGCAGTTGTCTACTCTGAAAGACCACGAAGTATTTTTTTGTCACACAAAATGAAGTAGGGAATCAAAATGTAGTAGCAAATCAAAATGTGGCAATGTTGTGGACCTGGTAAAACCACAGTAGTTGCTCAACAGGCTGACAGTTAATCTATAAATTTGCCCCTTACTTTATTTTAGATTGAAAAAAAATAAATAAACAGCAACTGCCCTTTTATCTGGGCTGCAGCAAATCTCGCACTGCCTTTGCTTAAGGTTTATTATAACACACACTGACTGGACTGGTACTTGATGGTTTTAAGGCTAGCTGCTTTCCCCCCTCACTTATTTAGATACAGCTGGTGCTGGATGGACTGGAGACAACGGTGCGTTGTCAACTGTTGCAGATCTGGGACTGAGAGACTCTGAGGGATTAACACTGCTGCAGTTTAAAGTGTATTAAATGATCCTTTTTTTTTTTTAACAAGCTACCTGCCCTCACAAAAAAATGAAAACCAGTTGTCAACTCTGAAAGACCACCAAGTATTTTTTTTGCCACACAAAATGAATAAGTAGGGAATCAAAATGTGGCATTGTTGTGGACCCTTTAAAACCACAGTAGTTGCTCAATAGGCAGACAGCTCCTGTACAGTAAATCTGAACTTTATTTTAGATTGGAAAAAAAAAAAAAATTAAACAGCAACTGCCCTTTTATCTGGACTGCAGCAAATCCCACATGCCTTTGCTTAAACTTATAGTTTATTGTAACACGCCTCTCAGTCGGGCGGCGGAAAGGAGCGCAGCGATTGGCCGAATGGCTACAGCTGACTGCAACCGAGCGGGTATTAAGCCACGCATAACGCCCGCTCGGTCAGTACCAGCTGTGGCCATGGAGGCACCCGAGGGTAGCAGCCCGCTGGGTCAGTACCCAGAGTGGCCAGGAGGCAGAGGGTGCAGCACTGAGCAGGCAAGAAACAGCCCGGAGATGCCATCGGGAGCACGCGGGGGAGCAGCGGCAGAGGGCGACAGCAGTGAGTGAGCAGCCACGAAGTGGCCGGCAGAGTGCCCCCCCCGCCCAATCCGAGGATGTGACACACAGTAGGGGGGTGAATGGGAACACATGCGGAAGATCGAGCTACGGTGGCACACACAGACACAAGGTAGAGTACCCCAGCAGACCGCTAATCACTGGTAATATGTCGTACCTGCACTGAATACCTTGCCCATACTGCACTGCTTCCAGCGGCGATCGGCATATACCGTCCATGCGAAGTAGAGAAATGAAGAACAGCTCGCGCAGACAAAAATGTACCAGTCTTAGTCCCTTAGAGAGTTGCCACCTCTGCTGCCGGTGCCACATACGCCTAACAGTGTACAAGAATGTGGAGGCTGCATCGGGAATGCGCATCCAGGTACTGTATCACAGTGACTACAATGCAGGCAAAACTAGTTTGGGTTTGTAACTGTACTGTACTTACTGACGATCTCACGGCACACAATGTCCCCGTCGCACTTGCCGTGTTACGGCGCATTAATCACCTTCGCCTCGGGCTCTACTGGTGATTAATGCCCGCTGGGGAGCCCTCGGCCGCGGCCTCGTGCACGAACCCCCCCCCAGCGGGCATTAATCCACCGGTAGAGTCCTCAGCTGGCGGTGATTAATGCTTACTTATAACACACAGTCACTGGACTGCCAGGTACTTAATGGTTTTAAGACCAGCTTCCAATGTGTATTAATTTAAATGAGTTTTTACAGACTATCCCCACAAAAGCAAAGAAAAGCAGTTGTCTGAAACTAGCACAAGGATTCTTTCCCCAAAAAACAGTGTGAGAATCAAGATGGCAAGGTTGTGATAACACCACAAATTGCTCCTCCTTTCCTCACTTATTGTATATAAAAATGAACTGCAACTGCTCTTTTTTTATTATATTTAGTCTCCTCTTGCAAGCAAACATGACTGAAGAAAATCCCCCCCGCCCCCTCGCTTAGGGGAAATGAAGTCTCAATTTACTTTGCTTGCAAGACAGTTATTTCCAGCTGTACACACTTTTTTTTCCCTTAATTACAGCCTTTAGTTGTTAAACACACTCTACCTGCCTAAGATACAGCTAATATTATTTTTTGCACAGAAATGAAAAGATTCAGTTTGGTGAACTGATCGCGATCACGGAGTTTCCCGCCTAGTGACTGATCACACACAGACTCTCCACAAAACAGCGTAGCTGCTGGATTTGATGCGCATGCCTATGTTAACCTTACTGTACCACGAGGGTGACAGAAAGATGCACACGTGGTACAGTAAGGTTAACACTGCACGGGATATGCCAGAGTTTAGCCACTATGTTCCACCTTTAGCTCCATGAGCACCCCGCCCCATGCACATAACACCCATCCCGAGTTGTAGCTCTTCAAGACTGTGCAGCCCCGCACCTACCCCAGCCCCTTCCTACCAGTCACTGCTGCAGCTCAGCTCAGGTTGTGAATGAGCACCCGCCTCCTTTGCACTGTAGCTCCTCCTGAGCCTGTTCTCCATCTGGCGCCGCCGCATCCCACCTCCTTTTCTGTGGACACTCCTCGTGCAGATGCTCCTGATGCTCAGTTCCGAGTCCTCAGTGGAGTGCGCTTCGCAACGTCAAACTAAAAAAATGTTTCAGTCTGCCTGTACAGTCAGCTCTGCGCCCCTAGTGGCAGCTTGCAGTACTACAGCCAAAATGATAAATGGGCTACCTGCACTACAGTGCAAGCCAGAAACAAAACTACATGCACCAGCCTGTTCCTACTTGCACTGGGAACAGGTTGGGTATCTTAATTTCGACCCCTGGCTGAAACCACAGTGAGTTGAGAAGCTCCCTGCCGCACCAGTCATGGGGTCAAGCCATGGAAGAATGAGAAGTCTGGTAAATCTGTGGAGGCTGGCTTGAAGGGGCCATTCAGGGCAGAGAAGAGCAAAAAGAGAGCATAAAATGAAAAAGGTTGTGGTTCTCCTTCCACATACAATATGCACAAACTTTAGAAACAGAATTTGTCATCAGAAAAGAATCACTTGGCCCACTCAGTCTGCTTAGATAGTCCCAGCTGCTTAGTCTGTGTCTGCAGACCCTAACTGGTCTCCAGTGACCCTCTCTCTTCCCTGCTTATTTATGAATATTCTCCTGTGTCTGTCCCATGCATGCTTGAAGCTTCCTACTGTTGTCACCTCCACCACTTCTTCTGGCAGTCTACTCCAGGTGTCTACCACTCTTCAGTGAAGCAGTACTTCCTCGCATCCCTCCCCAAGCTGCATCAGATGCCCTCTGGTCCTAGTGCTCTTCTTCATTTGAAAGAGACTGCACCCCTGCACCCTGTTCACTCTCACGAGGTACTGGCAGGTCTCTATCATGTCCCCTCTTGCTCTTCTCTCTTCCAGGGTGTACATGTTGAGATCCCTCAGTCTCTCCTCATAGGGCTTTTAGTGCAACCCCTATACCATGTTAGTTGCCTTCCTCTAGACTGCCTCCACCCTGTCTATGTCCTTTCTGAGGTGCGGCCTCCAGAACTGGATGTAATACTCCAGGTGGAGCCTCACCAATGAGCGATACACTGGCAACACCACCTCCCTCCTCCTAGAGATACCTCTCCATAGGTAGTCCATGGTGATAGTGATTATAAATGAGTGATTGTAGAAACAGCGACTCATTTATAGCACTATCATCGTCAGCTACCCTGCAATGGTAGTGATGGTATAGCACCTAGAGCGACCGAAAAGGGAGGGATGGGGAGCTGTAGGGGAGGGATAGGAGGGAGGGTTTAGAAGGGGAGATGAGCCTGCTGCAACTGAGCCAGCCCTGTGGTGTGGTGGTGAGGGTGGCTGACTATGGTGCAATAGACACTGGGTTTAGGACCTGCTTGGGGATAGTGTTTTGCCGCCGCTTGCGGCTGTGTATTTTTTTTTTTCGTCGCATAATTTCACCCCCTCCTCGACATGCACCCCCCCCTGGAGTTGAGAATTTGAAGTGTGGGGGGGCTGCAAAAACACTTTATTTTACCAGAAGTCGGGTTGCTGACAATTGTATATCGCCGAAATGCTTTTCGGCGATATACATTCGCAATGATAGCGATTGCTGTTTTTTGATCGCTATCATCACAGGGAACCCTCTCTGTATGCATTCCAGCATCCCACTAGTCCTACCCACTGCTTTGTCACACTACCCTGCCACTTTGAGGTAATCAGATATGATAACCCCAGGGTCCCTTTCACGATTAGTGACTGTCAGTACACCCTCCTCCCCCCACATCCCATACTCGGCTCCTGGGTTCATATGCCCTAGGTGCATGGTTTTGCACTTTTTGGCATTTAACCCCAACTGCCATGCTCTTGACCACTCCTCGAGTTTCCCAAGATCCCTACACATTCTTTCCAGACACTCTTGATTGTCTACCCTATTACAGATTTTGGTGTCATCTGCAAGAAGGTATACCTTCCCTTCCAGTTATTCTGCAATGTCACCAATTTATTTTAATTTTTTTATTTATTTATTGAAATCTAGGATTGCAACCAGTGAAGACATTGAAGAGGACCAGTCCCAGTACTGAGTCCTGCGGCACCCCGCCAGTCATGCTTCAATCATTTGAAGACCTTGCTAAAGTCCAGAGGGCTTTGGCCACGTCCACTGCCCTCCCTGATCTACTTTTCCTGGTGTCACCTAGTCAAAGAAATCAATGAGATTCATCTGGTATAACCCCCCCCCCAACACACACACACACACTGTGAATCCATGCTGCCTTTGGTCTTGCAGCCCTCTGGATTTAAGATATTCTTCCAACCGTTCCCAACAGTGTTTTCATCAATCTACCCACCACTGAAGTGAGACTGACTGGCCTATAGTTGCTAGCCTTTTCCCTGCTGCTGCTCTTATGTAGACTGATCATGTCTGCTCTCCTCCTGTCCTCTGGAACTGTGCATGATTGCAGTGAGCTGTTGAATAAGGCTGTTAGCAGAACAGCTAGCACCTCCCTGAGTTCCTTTAGTACCCTTGAGTGCATCCCATCTGGTCCCATAGCCTCATCCACTTTCAGAGGTGCAAGTCACTTCGGGACTCTTTCCTCTGAAAATGGACTTGGTGTCTGCCTCCCCCTCCCATTTGTTCTTGCTGCTCCCTGGTTGTCCATCCTCCCCGCCCTGCACTGAGAAGACTGAGTAGAAGTAGCTGTGCCGCCTCCCTTATCCTCACTATCCTCCCCTTGCTTTCCTCTTCTCACTTATGTGCCCGAAGAAGGTCTTATCCTCATTAGCTGCCTCTTCGGCAATCCTTTTCTCAATCTGTGCCTTTTCTCTCCTCACTGCCTTACCTGCTTCCCTCTACTTTACCTGGTACACCTCACTGTCTTCCTCCCTCTGCATTTCCTTATAACTTTTGAATGCCACCCTTTTTTCCTTCACCACCTTGCCCACTTCCCTAGAGTACCATAATAATCTTGTTTTCCTTCTGCTTTAACTCTCTTCCTCCACTTTTTTCCCTCTCCCTCTCTCTCTTCATGCTCCAGCAAAGGATCATGAAAAGGTTGAGCTATAAGATCAACTTTGTAAGGACAGGTCTTATCAATACAGTTTTCTTGTGTCAATATACATTGATGTACATGCATGAATACACTTGTAACAAGAACATTATTGATATTATAAATCACTGATGTGATTTCAGCCAATCAGCACCCAGAGCCACTCTACCCCTTATCCTACGTACAATGTGCTCTCATGCAGGAGCGTTAAGAGGGAGCCCTCCACTTCTGCTTGGGGGGGGGATGGCACAATTAAACAAAAAAGACTCTAAATTTATAAATTACTCAAGCTAAACTCATTATCCTAGGCCAGATGCCTGAAGATTGAACTGTGAAAGAAACTACTGAGCCTTGTGAGAAAAAGAGCATCACTCACATACTAGCCATCACAAGTACCCATGCTGAAGAGATGGCGCGGAGTGATGCCATCAAAGCTAGGACTGCTGGTACAGGTCCTTTAGCAGGCACTACATCCAGGTGTCAGTCTGCCTTTGCCCAGAGGGTTTGGAAGCCAGGACGTGTTGGTCAGTCTGCAGCCTCAGCAGACGAAAGAGCGAGAGAGAGAGAGAGAGAGAGGATGAAACTGTGGAAAGGAGTCAAGAGACAGCATCTGAGAGAGTGGAAGTAAGCCAGAACAGGGAGCCCAGCTAATCCAGTGGTACCACAGGACACTGGTGTTTTATAGACCTGCAGCACCAAGAGGAAGTGTCTGACTGGGGGACCCTAACTTTGTGTTCTGCCCTGCTTCAGGGGAAATCAGTTGTTAATTTGGAATTTGTCCCTTTCAAGTTGGTCATTCTGCCAGCAGTTACAAATACGTTGCTGTTGAAAGGTCAGTGCCATTTACACAGACGCATGCCTTTTGTTGGGTTGTCATTTTGAGGACATTGCTCCATTCAGTTAAAGTGCACTTCCGCCAGCCATCTCCCAGCAACAGTCAACAGGGCTGTACCACTTCAACTCTGGGTATCCAGAAACAATGTAAGGGGAAACCCTGTAGTGCTAAAGTGGAGAATCCTAACCAACTGTGAGAGGGTGGTGGCCTCCCTTACTGGAGTGCCATCTGATCCTGTGCGTTCTGTGGTCGGGCTGAGTTAGTGGTGGCCCTGAGTTTCTCTGCCTAGCAGGGCACTTTTTTTTTTGAAAATTGGCCCTAGCTAAAACTTGTTTCTTGGTGCGGCTCAGGGAAGGGGGAACATGGGGTACAGAGTAGGTGAACAATCAACGAAGTGCAGTTATGACAAGATAGATAAGATCATGATAAATGCAGGTACAAAAAAATCAATGAGCTAAGATACTGTACTGCAATGAAGCTGTAGAGCATATAAATACGTACAGTGAATAGAAAAGGATCAATAAACTGAGAACTGTACATGAGGTGCCAGCTGGATTACAAATACCCAACAAATTATCTAATTATCTAGCAGAGAAGGGTGCCTAATAATGGCCAAGAGAACCTAAACAGTGGGTGCATTACTCATTTTTTTCTTAGGGCCGGAGTTGTTTAATAAAGTTGTGTTTTGCTGCTGAAACGTGGTATCTTTATTGAGTGTCAGACTGCAGTGCATGCCATTGATAGGGAACTGCTGCATTTGTGGTGGGTCTGCTGGAGGTGTGGCCACAATGGGGAGGTGGGCAGATACTGCATCCCAGGAGGTTGTACGTATGTTTCTTCTGGCCCACCTAAATCATTCTGGGCAAAGGCACTGTGCTATTTCTTCTTTTTGGATATGACCCCCACCCCACTGGTGAGAACCCACGAGCCACCACCAAAATCTCTGTGGATCTGGAGGCAGTATAAGGTAGTGGCGTCCTCACTCCTAAAGTAGTTGGGAAGGACGCCAACCCTAATAGGGGCCTTTCATAAGTAAAAGTGCTGGAAAGGAAACGATTTTCTTCAAAGCTTTTGTACCTGTATTCAGAGCCATAAATATATGCTGTGCTAGCCAGAAAAATGTTAACCTCTCTGTGGACACTGGCAGTAAAAGAATGTGCGCTCGAGGAATGGCTACACTCCCTGAAATCGATCAGACGTTTATCTGGGGAGGGAGGGCTATCTCCCCCAAAAAACAATCAAATGAAATAACAGTGCACTGTAAAAGGAACACCAGAAAATAAAAACGCCATACTGCAGGCTAGATACCCCAGGGCTTTGACCAAGGGTCTTCATCAGGGGGTGGCCCCCTAACGAAAACCCTTGGTCAAAGCACTGGGGCATCTAGCCTGCAGCATGGTGTTTTGCATTTGTACTACGTTAGTGGAATGAGCCACTTTTTGAACTTTATTTATTTTATGGTGTTCCTTTTAGAGTGTTTTGTTGTTTCACTTAGCAAACGAATGCTACAGAAAAGTTGAGTGTTTTTTTTTTTTTGTGTACATGTTTAAAAAAGTGCTGGCTGACCAGAATCCACAAATCAAAGCATTGGCTTGTGTCAAGGCTGTCTAGCAAGTACTTCCATGAATTGGTGTTACCAGTAAGTGCTGCTCTTGAGTTCAGATGCATGTGGGTGAGATAAGAAAGCTGAAACAAACAAACGCACCCTGCTTCCAGAAAAAACATGCTGCTCCTGCCCAGTGACGCTGAGGCCATTGTATGACTTGTATACAGAGACCAACAGGCGAAACGAAACATTTCACTTCATCACAATGCTGGGTCCTGATTGTGGGGGCTGTCGCCATCTCAAGTGGAAAATAGCACTATGAGCAGATGTGTGTGTGTGTGTGTGGGGGAATTGCAGTAGTATTACCCAACAATGTCCCTAATTCTGTTTACCCTGTTTTGCTCATTGCTACAGTCAATGCTGGGTGTGCTGGATAAGTATTTTGTTCTTTTTTTTCCTTTTCTTTTTAAAAGGATTGTTTTCTTCCCCAAATGTCCTATCCATCAGTTATAGTAATTTATGCTTTTCTTTGTAGCAGCTCGGCTGGTAAGAGTGTGGAACATATCGGGAAATTAAGAAAACAGTGATGTGGCTGGCTAGTTTATTTTTTTTTTTGTCAACTTTTTTTATATCTCTGCTACCCTGGAACTCTCTCAGGCAGCCCTCTCTCACCACCGATTGCGTTACCACACGCCTGGGAGATTTGGGGACAGACACTCCCTACCTACCTTAGCCCCAGTGAGGCTCCCCCACTCGCAGGGAACCAAGGCGTGGTGAGGGATCGAGAAAGCCAGTGAGTCGTGCCTGGCATTGGGTGTGAGGTGATGATCACCTATCCAGGGAGCAGGGTGTTTTATTTGCTTGTTTTTGCCTCAGGAGTGCGGATGTGCAATGACGCCCTGCATGCAACGGGTGCATTCCCGCACCCACATGTTAGGCATCCGCTGCCACTCCCCTACCCTGGAAGAGCGTACAGCAAGTTGTGCTGCCCCAGTCACCGCCAGGAGCCGCTAGCACTGCAGCAAGCTCAAGCACCCACCCCCAGGAAAGGAGAGCAGTTCTCTGGATGCTCAATCCATTCCTGCCCCTGCTGAGGGTCTCAAACCCGGGTTGCCAGCATGGCACAAGGTGTGGCATCCAGTGCCTCAACCCTCAGTACTACCGGGCCGGCCCCGTGGCTGGCTAGTTAGCACACTGTCTAGATACTGTAGCTACTTGCCATGCTCACCACCTGGATTCAGGCTCCAGTTCTTAGTTGCTGCTGCAGGCTGGCAGGAGGCTGAAGCTGAAGCATCGGCCCAGACACTCTTAGCCTTCTAAAGAGGGTTGCAGGCTGCTGTCCCGAACTGTCCCAACGTGCACGGCTGGGGGCAGAAATAGACTAACAGAATGTAGTGCAGCTGTGTGAGCAGATTCAGCCCCAACCATGGAAACCAGACATTAGATCTTTTTTTTTGCATGATGTCTTTATACTCCCAGTGTCCACTGGCACCACCCCACTCCATTGGGTCTCAGTTACCCCCTCTCGCTACCCGCCAGACTCACCCCTCACATCTCCAGACCTTGGAGACCAGTACAGGCCTCATTCTACTCTTCCCTGGGACTGATTTGTCCCTGCTGGGGGCCCCTCGCTCTGCTGGGGGCCCCTCGCTCTATAGTGGAGGAACATGCTCCTGGATCCTCCCACCTTCATCCTTCTGTCTGGCTTGTCCCTGTAGGGGGCCTCCCAGTAGTTTAGAGGAGTATCGTGCACACATACGCAGCTTGGATGGAGGCTGAGGAGCTCTGTTGCTGGCATGGTGGAGGGTCCTTAAGTGTGGGTGGGGCAGCATGGCTGTCACACAGTGCCCCATTGTGGCAGTTTTCCTTTTTTCTTCCAATCCACCCCTACTGACCCACAGACTGTGACTGGCCAGATGGGGCAGCTGATGACATGTGGTCACCCACACCATCAAAGGCACCTCCAGGAGCAGCTGCAGAATGGCAGTGTGTCAACCCTCTCGCCATGAGGAGAGCATCCTCACTCTTTGCTGGCCTCTGCTCCCGACATCCCAGGCTTGGAACATGAACCCAGGTCGTTGGGTGCCAGAGTGATTCCCCATCTCTCTGTGCCTTTAACAAGTCAGGCTGTCTGAAATGCACATCATCTCATTTGCATATGCTTTGTGTGCCAACTTCATGCAAACTAGAAGTTGGGGAAAGGTTTGGAAATGAGAACCTTATCGTTTGGATTTGAACAGTTGTGAATTTGAGCTGCAAAAGGCTTGCACCTCGCACGTGTGTGGTTAGGTGATTCTATTTCCAGCTTCATTTGAGGACGTCCATGCAAGGTGTTTTTTTGGCCTGTTTACATTGAGCATTCTGCACCATTGGGAGTTGTGCCAAGTAGTTGATCCACTGCCAGAGGACAAGTGTAAACATATTTGGGAGCTCTATAAGCTGATCCGTGTCAGCTCCTGTGAAACCTTGCAGTGGTGGGGAACTGAAATGGCACAGGAGTTTTACATCCCTGTGGGAACGCTCCATACCACTTGAAGTGACAAACTTGCAGTGTTAGAAGCCAGCAGATGGACATTAAATAAAACACATGGAGGAAGGGGAGAATCAGGCTGCCTTCAGCACTTCCACAGCTCCTGCAGCACTCCACAGCTCTTGTGTATGGGTGCACTAGAAATGTCTACAACAGTGTACTTCACACACAGGTGCTGTAATGGTACCAAAACCCAAACCCAGCATGTGTGGAAAGGCACCTAATGTCAGACATCAACCACTTGTTTTCTTTATAGTTAGGCCCATCACTTCTGCAGGCTCTCAGCCAGAAGGCTTGGCTGGTACAGGTGTGACTGGTATTGGTTCCTCTGCTGTTGTTCTTCCAGCCCCAACACTGCCTGGCGTCAGTCCCCACTACAAGGATCGTTGCCAGTCCTTCTCGGCAGCACCTACAGCAGCTTACTGGCATTTTGTCCAGTCCAGCATTGCCTCTGCCTTTGCCTGGGAGGTCCCCTTCCCCTCCCCAGGCACTCGTATGTCCTCTGCCGATTACCTTCCCAGGCGTCTTCTGCGGGTGCACACTGGGCCACTGCTAGTACTGTCTCTGCTGCAGTTTGCAGGCCCGGCACCAGTATTACTTCTGCTGCAGCCTGCAGGTCTGGCACCAGTCCCACAGCCTACACCTGCTAGCCCTCCACTGGAGTACCTGAAACCGGGGCCCGATGCCTCCTTATCCTTACTCAGTGCTGGTCTAACCTTACCCTCCGGTTTATAATTACCCTACACTGGTGGACTGCAATGCCCAATTTACTGCATGGTGGTCCTTTGTGCAGAAGCAGACCTCTGCTTCTCAGGGCCTGCCTCTGATGTCCCCTCAGTGGCCCACCAGGGATTATCCACCCCAGGACTGGGCAAGGATAGGTCCTAGTGTCCCCCATATGCTGGGGTCCACTGGGTCCAGACCCGATGCCGGGTCCAGCACCTGCCAGGACGAATGCCTGCTGGCTGAAAGCGAGCCAGATGAGGAGGATGAAGATGACTCAGACTGTTCGGAGTCTTCCTTCCTCCCAGGGGACTCTTCGGAGGGCGAAGAACCCATTAAGGTGGTTCTTAAGTCCCGTCCTGATGATCCATCGTTCATAGACATCATGCAGCACATCAGAAGCCCAAGCACCTCAGGGCTGTTTCCCCCTGATAGGGAATCCAGACAGCTGGATCATCTGGGCAGGCGTGTCTTTGCATACTCCACCCTGCCCATCCGGGCCATTAACTGTTTAGCCCACATGGTCCAATACCAGAATGTCCTCTGGGACCAGGCCAGGGAACTGTCTCAGGCCTTGCCTGACAATCCCTCCAAAAAACAGTTCGCTCATGTCCTTCAGGCCGCCTTTGATGCCATGAATGTCTTAGGCAGAGAAGCGGTCACAGGCATCTGTCTCTGGCACCATTCCTGGCTCTGGGTGTCCGGCTTTGCCTCTGATGTTCAGTCCAGTATTTTGGATGCCTCTTTTTGGGGGGCGGAGGGGTGTTCAGGGCCTAATTTCCTCTCTTCAGGATTTGGGCCACGCCCTCCGGTCCATTCACTCGCTGTACCATTCCCAGTCTAAGACTGATCAGCGACCGCCCTTTCGCCGCTCCTCCCATAGACAGGTCCACCCCCAACCGAAGGTCAGGGCAAATGCAAAGCGGCGTCAGCTCCATCTGCCACCAGAGCCCTCAAGCGCTTGCGGCCACCTTCCTGACAACTGGTTATAGCTCCTGACTCCTTGGCCAACCCCCCCCAAAGGGGTTCTGGGGGAGGGTGTCTTTGGTTGGTTCTCCCTTCACGTCGATGGGTGGTAGGGGCATTACCTCGGTCAGCTGGGTACTGCAAATCATAAAACACGGCCACACACTAGAGCTTCTCCAGTGGCCCCCAGAAAATCCACCGGGCAACTCCTCTCACCCCCCCCAGCTCATTTGCCCCTAATCTGGGGGGAAATGCAGGCTCTTCTGCAAACAAGAATTTGTCAATGCCGAATGTTGTCTTGCTGGCATTGGCATTGGTATTGCAGGAGGTAGGGAGATGCATAGTAGGAATGGCAGCGAAGTATTGAATTGACGCAAACCCCACCCACACCCTGCAGAGACTGACAGGCATTGGGGATGTGCCTTTTGGTCGTCAGCCATAATGTTCATGCCATTTCACCTCACCTTACCCTGCAGACACCGACAAGTGTCGCGGTGTGTCTTGGGGTCTTTGGGCCTTACACTCACCCCATTCCATAAGGAAATACGCTGAGATGGGTGCAGCATAGGAGAATGGGGTAAACTTTGGGGCCAAAGAGTCTAAGGCACACCTCAATGCCTGTCACTGGCTGCAGGGTGGGGTTGGGGGTGGAATGGCATGAACATTACAGCCGACAATCCCAAGTCACACCCCTGATGCCTGTCAATCTCTACAAGGTGGGACGTTATGGTTGGAAATGCTAACGTCCCTGGTGTTTGTTGGCATTTTCACTCCAAATTTTCAACATGGGCTTTTTGTGACCCCACCTCATGAACAGTGACACTAACAGTTCATTAGTCAAAAGGTGATTTTGCTCAGCGACTGCACCATTTGGCGCCACAGGTGTGAAAACACATTTTGGGCAGGATGTGAAAAATGACAGCTGTACTGTTTATGAGGAAAGTGTAACAAAAGAAAAACTGGTAAAGTCACAAGCATTCGTAGAAACTGCATAGTGCACGCCCATAACACAATTATTTTTGGGGATTTTTTTAACCAGATTTTCAGCATAGGCATTGTGGGACCTCCACTTATGAACAGTGGCACTATGATTTTGTTAATCTGTCCCGAAAGTTGATTTCGCACAGCAACTGTCCCATTGTGCGCCAGATGTGTGAAAACACATTTTGGGCAGCATGTGAACAATGACAGCTGCACTGTTCATAAGGAGGTGTGAAAAAATGGCAATGTTGAAAATCTAGAGTGAAAATATTAAAAAATGTTGCTGTTACGAACGTGCGTGGAAACTGTGCAATGCATGCTTGTAACACAGTGAGTTTTTGGAATTTTTTCACCAAATTTGCAACTTAGGCTTTTTGGGACCCCACCTCATGAACAGTGGCATTGTCATGTTGTTTATCAGTCCCAAAAGGTGATTCCACACAGTGACTTGAAAAATCACCTTTTGGGACCAAATAACGAGATGGCAGAGCATGTGTTCATGAGGTGGGATCACAAGAACCCCATACTGAAAATTTGGAGCCAAATTAAAAAAAAAATGGTTGAGATATCCACTTAAGTTGCACCCCCCCTCCCCCATTGATGCCATATAGCTTACTGGCATTTCTTCATTTTGCAGTTCGGCTTTGAAGAGTCAGGCGTGTCCTCCACCAGATGATCATGGCGCCAGACCTCGGAGGTAAATATGGGGTAAGGGGGGTGCGGGAGGTGGGTGCACAGAGGTGGGTGCAGGTTGGGGAGGGGCACCGGGGATTATGAAGGACTGTTTTCTTTTTTACAGGAAAAAACAAAAAATGGACATTGAAGGATGGTTTTCTTTCGTTACAGGTGACCTAAAAAAATGTTGGGCACACTGGGGTGGGCTCCCAGTGTGTCCCATGACTTTCGGAGGGGGGGAATGTTGGAATGTTGGGCTCACTGGGGTGGGCTCCCAGTGTGCCCCATGAGTTTTGGGGGGAATGTTGGGCACACTGGGGTGGGCTCCCAGTGTGCCCATGAGTTTGGGGGATGTTGGGCACACTGGGGTGGGTTCCCAGTGTGCCCCATGAGTTTGAGGGGAGACTGATACCATTGTGGATTGGGCCCTGTCAATAAAGAAAGTGTGTATGGGGGGGGGGAATGATGCTGACGATGACTGGGCCCAGTCGGCAAAGAAAGTATGTGGGATGGGGGAACATGCCGACACGGACGAATGGCCACCCCCGATGTTGGTATGGGGATTGTGTGTGGCAGATGGCAGGAGCCGCCATATTTATTGAAAAGTTTCACCAGGAAAGGCATGTTGGGGAGGCTTGTCATCTGCTGCTGCATGACGAGCTTGTCTCTGATTGCAGCGACAGAGTTCCTTCAACTTGGTGTCACTTTCCATAATGACCAGCGTTGTTGCCGAAGCAGAGAAACGCTCCATTTCCATGATGGCAACTGTTACCTCCCTGACCAAGGAAAATACCCAACTACGAGGTCGACTGGAAGCTTTGGAAAACGAGACCCGCGCTGGTAATTTAAGACTGGTCGGTGTACCGGAGGGAGCCGAAGGGGCCGATCTCCTGAATTTCCTAACGAAATGGATGTCTGAAACTATTCCGGTCTCAGAAAATTTTGAATGGTCTGCCCTTAAAAGGGCATATAGAGTCAATCCGAGGATCAAGCCTTCGACCACAGAGCAACCACGCACTGTTCTAGTGCGCACGGCGGGAGTAGAAATTCGGGATTTTCTACTAACTGCAGCAAGGTCGGTGTACCCAATTGAAATAGAGGGACATGATGTTAAAATATTCTCAGATCTCTCATTTCAAACAAGGGCCCGCCGCAAACACTTTGATGGTGTCAGGCAAAGGCTCAGGGCATTGGGCATGGTGCACTCGTTTCTCTTACCGGCGCGACTACGGATAATATATGGGGGAAAGACTTGGCAGTTCAATGAGCCTAAAGATGCTGGACACTGGATGGAGAAGATAGAAGCGGAATTTCAAACAAAAGCAGTCGAAAGGAGGGCTGAAGAGGACTCGGACAATGATTGAACTAAGTTGGTATGTCACGGGAACCTAGCTCTCTTGGCGTTGATCTGGGCTGCAGGGACTGAGTGAGCAAATAGTAATTATGCTTTCCTTTTGAAGAGATACTTTTCATTTGGACTTTAAAATATAAATACAGCCTTGTATGCCTTGTTAAGAAGTTATCCTCTTAAGGAGATAAGAACCGAAAGTTAAGTTGATCTGCTTGGTTTTTTCTTTCTTTCTCCTCCTTGCATCTGTATTGATATGTTGGGGTAATGAGTGGGATCTTCCTCTGTGAAAGTATGGTAAATGATCTGTAAGCATAATCTTACCTTAAATTTCATATCTATATATGGATAAATAGCAATCACTTTAGATTGCTTTAGTCTATTCCTGTTGTTACTACCTGAAATGGCCAATCCAGGAGCTACTGAGATGGTTGGCATTATCTGATTACTTGTATGGATATTATATTATAGAACCCCCAACTCCTATTGTAACAGATTACAGGGGAACATCGTTGTATATCAACTATAATGTCATACAATTTTGTGATAGCCTTGCATGAGGAAATGTAGGTATTGTTTTTTACTACTTAAAACAATAAGGGTTCCCAAAAAGACAGGGGATCTCTGGCCCATACTGGATCTGAGTCATCTCAACTTGTACATAGAGTACAGATGCTTTAGGATGGTCACCCTTCAGGGGCTGTTGTCCCTCCTACACTGAGGAAACTGGATTTGTTCACTGGACATGCAGGATAGTATCCTGCATATTTAAATTTTTCCTTCCCCTCAGCGCTTCCTCTGCTTCCATTTCCAGGGAGCCCATTTTCAGCTCAGGGCCCTTCCTTTTGGCCTGTCCTCAGTTCCCAGGGTCTTTACCAAGTCTCTGGCGGTAATAGCAGCTGCCTTGAGGCAGCAGGGCTTCTATGAAAATTATTCAATGCATTATTTAATGCAATGCAGTATTCAGTGCAAAGAAGTGCAAGGTAATGCATCTGGGAAACAAAAACCCAGGGGAAGAGTACACAATGGGGGGTGAGTTAATAACAACAACAAAAATCGAAAGAGACCTAGGAGTAATTATATCAGATGACCTGAAGGTGGGCAAGCAATGTGAGAAGGCAGTAAGGAGGGCTGGGGGGATACTGGGATGCATAGGGAGAGGCATCAACAGTAGAAAACAGGAAGTTGTTATCCCTCTTTACCGACAGTTAGTGAGACCCCATCTGGAGTACTGCGTGCAATTCTGGAGACCTCATCTCCTCAAAGACATAGACAGAGTGGAGGCTGCTCAGAGGAGGGCAATCAAAATGGTGCAAGGTCTGCACCAGAAGACATACAAGGAGAGACTAAAGCAGCTTAATATGTATACCCTTGAGGAAAGGAGGGAGAGGGGGGACATGATAGAAATTTTCAGGTATCTCAAGGGAATTAACAAGGTACAAGAGGGTAGTATCTTTCAGAAGAAGAGATGTGCAAGAACAAGAGGACACAATTTGAAGATAGAGGGGGATGGCTCAGAGGTAATGTTAGAAAGTATTTTTTCACAGAGAGAGTTGTGGAGGCAAGGAACAACCTTCCTGAGGAGGTTGTGGAGTCAGGAACAGTGGGAGAATTCAAGAATGCATGAGACAGGGATAAGGCAATTCTAGTGGGGGGCAGGAGGAAGTAAGCTGTTGATTAACTAGAATCTGCAGCTTATCCATCAGGTAGGGAAATGGGCAGACTGGGTGGGCCAAGCAGTCCTTATCTGCCGTCAAATTCTATGTTTCTATGTTTCTTTTTTTTTTTTTAATTTATTTCTTTATCTTCTCCTTCCCTACTCTCGGAGCCCTCTCCTTCCTTCCTCTCATCCCCCATTCCACCTTCGGTGGGATCTGCCCCTAGAGTGCCTCCTTCTCTCCTCCTGCACAGTGGGGTCTGTCCCTCTTTGGTGGTCCGGATGGTATCCGAGAGGCTATCATCTAGGGCTGCCGAGAGGTGTTTTTTTTTCTTCCTGGTTTCCCCTACCCTCTGGGACGTCGGCGCTGGGAGCGTCGTCCCGAGTAGTGGCGTGTAGCGCCGCCAGACCTCTCATGGCCGTCGGCGTTCCCCTCGGCTCCGATGACGGGCTGCCTCCATCCCTTCAGTTGTCGGTGCTTCCACCGTCTGCGAAGGGGATGCAGAACGCAGATGCGTTCTTGGTTCCCACCCCTGAGGGAGGAGAGCATCCGTTGGGACGCTTGATCCTCCTTCTCACTTGCCGACCCCCGGTCACCCAAGTCCGTTCCCGAACCCAGGTCGCCGACGTAGCGCGAGGTGTGGCGTCCAGCGCCTCAGCCCTCAGCGCCACCGGGCCGGCCATTTCTATGTTTATGTGTTTCCCTACCTGGACGATTGGCACCTAATGACTCCCTCCAGGGACCATCTTGTCTAGACCCTGGAGTATACCTTCTGCCTTTTAAAGGCCTTGGGTATCACCATCAATTGGCTAAAGTCCTGCCTGTCTCCTTGCCAGCGCCTCCTGTTTATAGTGGCAATCCTGGATACCACCCAGGCCGTAGCTTTCTTGCCACAGACAGGGTGGAATGACTGATGACCCAGACTCACCTGGTCTCTTCCAGATGTCAGGTCTTCGCCAGGGTCTTCCTGTGCCTCTTGGGCGACGTGGCACAAGCCATTGCCATGGTTTCCCTCACCCGCATTCACATGCAGATACCTCAGTGGACATTGATGGTCCAGTGGGACCAACACATGAACAACCAGGACCAGATGGTCATGATCTCTGATCTGGTCAAAAGAGTTCTGTCAGATGGCTTGAGCGGGCCACCAGAAAGCCCTCCACCAGGGCCACATACGCAATTAAATGGAAGTGCTTGACACTTTGGGCTGCTTCGCACCAGCTGGACCCCTTCACCTGTCCAGTGAATCAGGTGTTTGAGTAACTTCTCTCCCTCTCATAACTGGGCTTGAGGTATTCTTCCCTCAAGGTATATCTTTCTGCCATCTCTGCATACCATGCACCTATCGAGAGTAGGGTCATGGCTCAACTTGAAGTGTCTCACACTTTCCTGCTGGGCGTTTTGCATCTGAAACCTCCTATTCAGGACCCAGTCCCTCAGTGGGACCTCAGTTTTATGTTGGAGAAGCTCACGTTACCTCCCTTTGAGCTTGACCACGAGTTGTAAGCTGCACTTTATATTATGGAAAGCACTCTATTAGTTGCTGTTACTTCTGCTCAAAGGATTTCCGAGCTTCAAGCTCTAATGTGTAAAGAGTCTTATTTGTTTTTTCACAAAGACAGGGTGTCTTTACGTACTAATTCTAAGTTTCTTCCCAAGGTAGTGGTGGAGTTTACTTTGAACTGATCCATCCACGTACCTGTTTACTACCCTGAGTATTCTAATCAGAGAAAGGCTTTTCTCCATACTTAGGATGTACATAGAATATTGTGATACTATACCAAGACTTTTTTTCCCCCCATAAGCATTTTTTTGTTTTTTCTGGTTTTCTCCCCAGTCCCAATCCTGTGCGTCCCTGACGTGATGCACGCATGTGGAGGCATGCGTACATCACACCCCACAGGCTGCCCCATCCTACCAGTCGCTCCATTACTGCCGGCACCTGCCACTGGACCTCCATTCGGTGGCGGCAGGACTATGGACGGATGGGCGACCCACCTACCCAGGAGAGGAGAGCCAATTCTCTGTCCTGCTCCCACTCTCCCCCTCCCCCATGCTGGCACCCCGTGTCCGGTCCTGAACTAGGGTCACTGGTGTGGCGCCAGCGCCTCAACCCTCAGTGCCACCGGGCCAGCTTCCGGACCAAGACCTTAAGGAAGTCCGATCAGTTGTTTGTTTCATTTGCCCCCCAGGAGAGAGGGCATTCCAGTTTCCAAACCGTGTTTGTTTACGTGGTTAGCCAATTGCAGTGTTTATTGCTACCGTAAGTACAGCAAGGACATTCTGGGAGTGGTTAAGGGCCATTCCACTAGAGGTATGGCCACCTCCATGGCTTGTTTTAGAAACATGGCTGCAGTCGACATCGGTGTAGGGGCGGGTACAACACAAATGAGGTAAGAAATCCTCAGTCAGTCCTAGGCGATGAGCACTCTAGCCCCCCTACATCCACAGGCCAAGGGCAGACTCCACTGTGCACACGTGCACTCCCCTGAAGTTGAGGGAGGTAAGTGGGGGAATCTTCCTTGCCCCACCCGGGGGGGGGGTTATCTAGGCCTCTGTAATTACTGGAGTAGTTCTGCACTCTATAGGCAGACTCCTCTGCAGTTGTATTGTGTGTGTGGATTGAGAGATCTGAGAGAGTGGAACGACTGGGGTAGGAGGAGGAAAAATAGTAAGTTAAAAAAAAAACAATGTCTGCTGCAGACATTTGTGCAGCTGCCACCTGGAGTTCTGTCCACACCTTCACCAAGCATTACAGTCTGGACATTGCTTCTAGGTGCAGGGCCAGCTTCGGCCTTGCCGTTCTGCAGGGCCTTCTCTCTTAGGCCACTGGCTGCCGTCCTCCCAGTGTCGCTTCCTTTATGCTGCTGGAACTGCTTGGGACTCAGTCCTGCTTGTGATGGCCTGCTGCAAGAGCTTTCTCGAAGTAAGAAAGTACAGTTATGTAAGAATTAAGCAATAAGGCATGACAAGGTGTGTGTTATCGTGTAATAACATCACTCCTGGGGTGGGTTGAAGCACGAGGCGGATCCGAGTGCTTCCACCACCCCAGGAGTGACATTATTACACAATAACACATACCTTGGAATGCCTTATTGCAATTATACAATGGCTCGATGTTATACAAAACAAAAAAAATATTTAAAAAAGGTTTTAGTAGCTTTTTAGTGTAGCAATATATCTTTGTTTCTGAAAGAGGCATCCAAACAACAATGCAAAAAAATCAATGCAGTGATGTTATTGTGTAATAACATCACTGTCTCAGGTACATACTGACCAATCAGAGCCCTGGAAATTTTCTTGCCATTGTATAATTTACTGTAACAGTAGATCTTCAAGATCTACCGTTTCCAGTATAGATAAAAAACAAGAAGATTGTTGACATCAAAAATATGTATTCTGTGTCTTTTATATACTAGCGTGAAATTTCCTATTTCAGAAGTCATCCCAATCCCAGTGACAGGCTTTTATCTTGTTATTTTTTAAGCATTTTATTAATTTCCTTTACAATTATAAACAGTTACATTTAGGATATCAGCAATTTCGTATGTTTACATAAAAAACAAATTTTCAGATTATAATAAAAAAGGAGAAAGAATCAAGAGCAATCAATCCAGCTTGCACTGGCGGTTTATTTGGTGACATAATTGTCTTGCATGTTTCTGTATTCATTTTGTGCACAGGTGCAGGGGGGAGATTGTAGGAAAGAAAGAGAGTAGTCCAGCTGGACCAGACAGGAAAAGGGAGAATC
This sequence comes from Neoceratodus forsteri, assembly GCA_016271365.2. NCBI lineage: Eukaryota > Metazoa > Chordata > Ceratodontiformes > Ceratodontidae > Neoceratodus > Neoceratodus forsteri. The sequence continues at coordinate 877,439,049 of CM028130.1, forward strand.
TGGAAGGATAGGCCCACATATTCAAAGGAGATGAGCATCCCAAAATGGAGATGAAGGGCGTATCTCAGAAAATACATGGAAGTGCGATATTCGAAAGGGAGAGATGCACTGCACATTTCCGAATGCGCGATCGTGCAAAAATAATGTATGCGGTGCAGAAAAATGGGGGTGGGTACATGAATATGCCGTGCATACATATATTCAGCCAAAATGTGTGGCGCAGCTGCTGCGCATCCCAAAAGTGTGCTGCTCAAAGTTAGGCAGACAAAAGGATGGCCTAAATCAGTTAGCCATCCACAGGAAGGCCATGGAACTGCAGACAGGCCATCCTGAGACAGCCCTTGGAGGTGCACCAGGATATGCCGCAGGCGCCCATACACAGCAGTCATGCTAGGACGGAAGTACTCAAAGCCACAGGTGCTGGCACAGCACGGGCACTGCCCAGAGAGCCATCCCCCACACCGCACCCAGGACATAGACAACCAGATGCCACATGCCAGTGCTGTTGGGTGCCCCCTAGCATACCAGCGGAGCACATGGCTACACTGCAGCACATGTACCAGGGGCCGCGGCCTGCACCCATGTGGCCTGCAGGGCACCACCCAGTGGTGGCATGCACCTAGGGTGACATCTGGGGCAGTGGTGCCCAGGTAGCCTGGTGGTATGAGTGGCAGCCTGGCACGGGCAAGGGACTGACCTGTGGTACACACCCATGGTGATACATCATAGGTGCACACAGGTGGGACCCACCCACTCAGGTACCTGGTCACCCTCTGCACACTGCCATTCCTTGCAGTTATCACCATGTTCCTCTCATACGGGGGGGGGCACAGCAGGTGACTGTATGCTGCATACGAAGCTAGTGTACACATGCATGTGGTATACCGATCAAACTGTGTCACCCTGTGCTTCCTCTGTTGCTTGTCCGGGTTAGTCCCTGTGGCCACTGTCCAGGTGGGCCCCTTGTACCCAAGTCCGACCCTGTACATGGCTATGGGCAACAGCACTGTACCCAGGCCAAAACAGTCCACCCACCCTCACACAAACATTCTATCACACCTGCCTGCTAGGCTGCAGTACCTCCTGTTCACCTTTGTGTGGTGGTGGGGCAGGCCTGCAAAGCTGGAACTGCTCATGCCTGGGATATGCAAATGGTCAGAATACATTCCAGTAATGAACTCCAGCATGTGGGAAATGGGCTCGGAATGTGCAATGAGGCCATTTGCATATCCCAGCTGAATATTGCAATTTTGCACACTGCACATATGGCTGCCTATCATGCAGTTCCCTATGCTCCGCATAGGGCTCAGGTCACCTGCTGTGCCACGCATCTCCCACTGCGCGATCGCACCTGTTCAGAATATTCAGCTGCACATGTGCGATTGCATCTCACAGCGCATCTTCTGAATGTACCATTATTTTGTGCTGGCACATCTCAGTTGCGCGGCACAGGCACTTGTGCGATGCAGCGTGGAACTTTTGAATATGGAACCCCACTCTAGAACTGAGAAGAATAAAAAGCAACTATAAGCAGCGCAGTGCATTATCTTACTAAAGTAATGCAGAGAAAATAAAACTTATTGTTTAGTTTTCATTTCATTATGACCTTTGTTGTTTTCTGTGTGTAACAGCCCGTAGACTCCCCCAGGGCCTTCGGGTCTACATTGCAAACACCTCCGAGAGGCCCGGCCTGGGTTCTGAAGTGGAGGGAGGAGGTGGTGTGGTGCCTCCACCTGGGGTAATGGCAGGGAATACTTGTGGGCAAATTGCAGATTACCACCTCCCAGGAAATATACAACAGCTGCCCCCAAAGACACTTCTCCACACAATAACAATACCCCCAAGGATTCACAGTACCAGAATATAACATTAACGATTAACAGTATTTATTTTAGGGGAAGGGAAGAAAAGAGAGGAAAACAGAACAACAACATTAACAACTGGCTGAACCAATTTCACCTCACACAATCCCCACCTCCCACCTATGGGTGCCCCCAGCTTCCCACTGGCAACTGCCCAAACTGTCTCTAAAGTCCCTTTGGTGGGTACCACACCATGGTGTAGACGTTGCTGGGGATCTTTTATTGGGCCCAAATCACTTTGAACTGTAGAAGCAGTGAAATTTCAGGTCAGGGCGTGGTTTTCCATCAGTCATTCCCAGGACCTAACCCCCTAATTTGAACCTAGCTAGCTAGCTAAATAAAGACTCCCCAAAGCCACAGCTCAGGGATACTTACAGTTCAGAAGTTCACAGGAGGGGGTTTCAGCAGGCTAGATTTGGTACATTACTGTGGAGGTATCTTGTTGGTGGTACACCACACAGCAGCAGGGCTGACTGGAGAAATGAAGAACACTGACCTTCACCTGCCTGGCCTTGCCAACTACGCCTCTGAGGCCTTTGTAGACAGTTTTCACCAGGCAGGCCTCTCGCTGTCTTCCTCATAGATTCATAAATTCTGTCAGCAGATAAGGACCCCTTGGTTCACCTAGTCTGCCCGTAAAATCCCCCCAATAGTGCTATCCAATCCATCACTTGGGGGCTTTTGTTCACCCCTCCCTTCCTTTTTTTTTTTTGTGAACTTTCTTTCTTCACTGCCACCCACAGAATTCTCTCAGGCAGACCCCTCTTGTTGCAACCACTCTTCCACTGTGCCTGATCCTCACTCACCAAGAAATTGGGGACGGACAATCCCCACCCTACCCCGATCTGGTGACCCCACAAACCGGGCCCAAGGTAAAGCAGGTGATCAGGAGAGCCGGCAAGGCGAGTTCGGCGATGGGTGTGTGGCAGCGGGCACTGGAGGTTGCCGTCGCCGATCCGTAGTGGCAGGGATTTTCTTGTTGTACGGTCCCCCTGAAGCTCGGACGTGCAGTGACATCTGTGCACCTGTGTGCTGGCATTCACCACAGCTCCACCCTATTATTGCATTGCTCCCTTCCAGTAACTCTGATCTCCATCGGGGGCCACTGTGAGCGACAGCAGGCCCTCTATCCACCCCGGGAGCAGAGAGCAGTCCTCTGGATGCTTGATCCTCTCCTTCCCCTGCCAACCCCTGGCTGCCCGAGTCCACCCTGAACCTGGTCGCTGACGTAGTGAGTTGCATGGACAGCGCCAACCTCAGCACCACCAGTCCAGCCACCCCCTTCCTTTATCCAAGATACCATGTGTTTATCCCATGCACACTTAAACCTTGTGACTGTATTTGCCCCCACCACCTCCACTGGGAAACTGTTCCAGTCATCCACCACCCTTTCTGTAAAGAAGAACTTCCTCCTGAACCTGCCCCTTCTAACTTCATATTGTGACCCCTCATCCTAGAACATCTTTTTTTATGGAAAATACCCTCCTCCTGTATCTTGTTTATTCTACTGAGATATTTTAATGTTTCAATCATATCCCCCTGCCTCCTCCTGTCCTCCAGGAAGTATAAGTTTAATTCCATAAGCCTCTCCTTATAGGTCTTCCGATGCGGGCCCTGCACCATTTTGGTTACCCTCCTCTGCACCGTCTCCACTCTGTCCCTGTCCTTTTGAAGATGTAGCCTCCAGAACTGCACACAGTACTCGAAGTGCGGCCTCACCAACGAAGTATACAGGGTAGAATTACCTCCCTCATTCTGCTGGTGATACCCCTCCCTATGTATCCAAGCATTTGGTTTGCCTTTCCCACTGCCTTCTCACACTCCTTCACCACCTTCAGGTCACTGGTGATGATAATACCCAGGTCTGACTCTTGCCTTGTGACCCCTGGTCCTCTCCCCTGAGTGTATCCCCCCCCCCCCCCGGGTTTCTGTACCTCAAGTGCATAACCTTGCAATTCTTTGCATTGAATCATAGCTGACACCTTTTTGACCATTCTTTTAACTTTTCTAGGTCCTCCACCATCCTTTCCACCCCCAACTGTGTGTCCACCCTGTTGCAGATCTTTGTGTCATCCATAAACAGGCATAGCCTCCCTCCCAGTCCCTCTGTCTTATCACTAACATAGGTATTGAAGAGTACAGGGCCCAACATGAACTCCTGTGGTACCCCCCCTTGTTATCCTCCCCTTCCCAGAGTGTACCCCATTTACCACCACTCTTTGGCGCCTATCGCTAAGCCAGTTTTCCACCCAATTTACAACTTTAGGCCCCACCCCCAGGCTGTTGCGTTTCATTACCAGCCTTTTATGCGGGACGGTGTTGAGGGCCTTGCTGAAATCTAGATAGACCATGTCCATCTCCCTGCCCTGGTCCACTACCCTGGCCACCTCATCAAAGAACTCTTATGAGGTTGGTCTTACAGGACCTTCCCCCTGTGAACCCATACTGTCTCTGTTCCCGCAGTCCGGTGGTCTCGAGGTATCCTTGCTGGTCTTCTCCTTCTTCTTCAGCTTAGTGACAGGGCAGACATACACTCCTAGACCCCTCTGTTGCACACCCTTTTCTGACACAGTTTGCAGCTAGGCTCTGGCTCCAACTTTAGCCCCAGCACTCACAGTCTTTGTGTGCAGCAAGTGGCAGTATTTCTCAAATTTACCCCACCAAGGGCACAGTCTGTCAGTTCACTGCTGCAGAACTTTCACAATGCAGGACACTCAGCACTTTCTCTATGGTAGCCTGCTCCAAATTTCTTCTTGGCTGCAGGTCTCAGAACTCTCTGTCTGTAACTGTCCAAAGTTTTCCTTTTCCTGTAGCACTCTGAACTCTCTCTTTCTGCAGCAAACTTGCTAAACCTTTTCTTATTGCAACTGGCTAGCTTTTGTGCCCTTCCCTTTGTTGGACGCTGGGGCCAAACAGGCCATTGGGTTCAGAATGCAGGCATTGGGCTGAGTAGCCCACAGCAGTTGTTCCTGCACACCCTCTAGCTTGGGACTCCAACAGAATCTCCCCCTTGGTGGGCAAACCATCCGATTTATACTTTTTAGCAGCTCCCCTTCTGATTGGCTGCGGTATGCTTGGGCTTTTTCCATGCCCTTTCACATTTTCCCAGCAGCCCCCCTTGCAGTCTGAGTGTCTGGGGCTACCATCTTTATTTAATGTAATAATAATAATACATTTTATTTATAAGGCGCCTTATCCATAACCAAGGCGCCTAACAATTTTAAAAATAGAAGAAACATCAATACAATTAACCTTGTAGAGGGGACAAAACCTTTTACAGGTACATAAGTGAAAAAAGAAAGGCAAAGGGAGGGATAGTGAGACCGAAGGGGGAGGATGGGGGGCCACGTGGAGGATGACAACAGTAGAGCTGACATATTGAACAGGTATTTCTGCTCAGTCTTTACTGAGGAAGAGGAGGGTAATGGGTCTGAAGGGAGTACAAGGGATGAAAATGGTGCAGAAATGGACACAAGTCCCTTTACACGAGAAAGGGTCCTGAAGGAACTGGAAGTAGTTAGAGTTGATAAAGCAATGGGGCCAGATGGGGTGCACCTCAGAGTCCTTAAAGAACTAAGAGAGGTGGTGGCTGAACCTCTGGCTATCCTGTTTAGCCAGTCACTGGAAACAGGGGAGGTACCCAAAGACTGGAGGATAGCAGATGTAGTCCCCTTATACAAGAGTGGGAACAAAGAGGAAGCAGGGAACTACAGACCAGTCAGCCTCACCTCGGTAGTGGGAAAGATCATGGAAGCACTACTGAAGGAGAGATTGGTGGAACATCTGGTTGTCAATGGACTACAGGATCCAAGGCAGCATGGTTTCACCAGGGGAGGTCATGTCAGACCAACCTCATTGAATTTTTGACTGGGTGACTGAGGAGGTGGATCAGGGAGGGCAGTGGACATGGCCTATCTGGACTTCAGCAAGGCCTTTGACACTGTGCCACATAGAAGACTATTACACAAACTGGGGAATATGGGTGTGGGCAGGACAGTAGTGTGGTGGGTAGGTAACTGGCTGGGCAGCAGGACACAGAGGGTAGTGGCAAATGGCTGTCACTCCACAGAGGGAAGAGTGACCAGTGGGGTACCACAGGGATCAGTGCTGGAACTGGTCCTATTCAACATTTATTTATTTAGCTTCTGTTGACCGGGTAAGTGCACTAGACAAATCCTGCCTATTTTCAGGCACGACCCGGGGGAGGGGGATACAGATGAATGCCAACTGACCTTGAACCACATTAAGCTGTTGGTGAACATCTTCATCCGTGACATTGCGCAGGACCTAGAAGGCAGAATTTCACTGTTCGTTGATGACACAAAGCTCTGTAACAGAGTAGACACACCAGAGGGTGTAGACAGAATGAGAAGGGACCTGCAGAAACTTAAAGAATGGTCAGAGGTTTGGCACTGAAATTCAATGCAAAGAAGTGCAAGATAATGCATATGGGGCACAAAAACCCTGGCACAATATATCAGTTGGGGGGTGAGGATATAGCATGCACCAAGCAGGAAAGGGATCTTGGGGTTATCATCTCTGATGACCTCAAGGTAGGGAAACAGTGTGACAAGGCAGCAGGTAAAGCAAACAGGATGCTGGGATGCATAGGCAGGGGCATCACCAGCAGGAAAAGAGAGGTCATAATTCCACTATACAAGACACTAGTAAGGCCCCACCTGGAGTACAGTGTACAGTTCTGGAGACCTTACCTACATAAGGACATAGGGTAGAGTAGGTTCAGAGGAGGGCAACAAAGATGGTGCATGGATTGCGTCATAAGTCCTATGAGGACAGGTTGAAGGAACTGAACATGTACTCCCTGGAGGAGAGGAGGGAGAGAGGGGATATGATAGAGACATACAAGTATCTTACAGGGAGGAACAGGGTGCAGGAATACACTATTTTTAAGCGAAAAAGATGTTTCAAGACTAGAGGGCATGGGATGCAGTTGGAGGGAGGACGATTCAGAGGAAACATGAGGATGAATTTCTTCACAGAACGGGTGGTGGACAAGTGGAACACCCTGCCAGAGGAAGTGGTGGGGCCTGAAACAATCACAGGATTTAAGAATGGGTGGGATAGACATAAAGGAATTCTGGAGGTCAGGGGTAAGGGGCAACAGACTTCTAGGAAAACTTAAACTGAACTTACAAGCTCAAATGGGCAGACTGGGTAGGCCATAGGCCCTTATCTGCTGACACTGTCTATGTATCTATGTACATTAAAATAGCAGTACACCAAAAAAGGAAGATCAGTCACTGAATGCCTGGTGCCACAAAAAAGTCTTTAAAGCTTGCTTGAATCCCTCCACAGTTGTGCACTCCCGTAACCGACAGGATAGAGAATTCTAAAGGTAGGGTCTGCATACATAAATGCTCTCATCCCATATGATTTCAAGCACACCCTTGGAATCTCTAGCAACCCCTCGTCGGCTGAGCAGAGTGATCGTCCTGTGCAGTAAGGAACCAGGAGCTCTTTCAGGTAATCCGGGCCCAGTCCGTGTATGGCTTTAAAAGTCAGCAAACCGACTTTGAAGGTGATCTGCCACTGTACTGGCAGCCAGTGCAGTTCGTGCAGCACTGGCGAAATATGACTGGACCGAGCAAATCCCATCAAAAACCGGGCTGCCGCGTTCTGCACCAGCTGTAGGCAGCGGATTTCCACCCCAGGAAGCCCTAGGTAGAGGGAGTTGCAATAATCTAAGCACAAAGACACAAAGGCGTGGACCAAAATAGGAAGGTCATCAGACAGAACCAGATGCTTAATCCTGGCAATATTCCTGAGATGATAAAAGGAAGATTTGACAACAGCCGACACCTGCGAATGCAGGGTCAGCCCTTCATCAAAAATTTCCCCCAGGTTACGCACCCGTTCAGAGGTCGGGAGTGAAATGCCACAGAGAAAAAGTCCCGAGGGTGAACCAACCCCCAACCCCCTTATCCGGGAACCTGGGTCCACAACCAGCACCTCAGTTTTTTCCAAGTTCAACTTCAACCAGCTGGAATCCATCCACTCCTGGATTTCTTTCAGACAGTTATTAAAGACTGAGAGAGCTCCATCCTGGTTGGGTGCAAAAGAAAGGTAGAGCTGGGTATCATCAGCATAGCAGTGAACCTCAGACCGTACCTTCTTACAATGTCTCGGAGGGGTAGCATGTACACCGCGAACAACATGGGTGACAGCACTGAACCCTGAGGATCCCCACACGACAGAGAAATAGGGCCTGAGAAGAAGACCCCAGACACCACTATCTGTGTTCTACCCTTGAGGAACGATATAAACCACCTGAGAACTGTTCCCGACAGTCCACAGATATGCCTCAGGCAGCCAAGCAACACCCCATGATCCATGGTGTCAAGTGCAGATGAGAGATCCAGAAGAACCAAGATGGAATGGCTCTTCCGATCTCTAGCCATCAGGAGATCATTGAGCACCCAAACCAGTGCTGTCTTGGTACTGTGTCTCTTTCAAAAACCGGACTGGAGCGGTTCATAGATGTCATGGATGGTCAAATGGTCCTCCAGTTGTGCTGCCACTACTTTCTCAATCACCTTCCCTAAAAAGGGGAGGTCAGAGATAGGTCTGTAGTTTGCATGGCAGTCTGGGTCCAAGGTAGCTTTCTTAAAGAGTGATGTCACCACCGCCTCTTTCAGGGAGCTAGAAAACTCTCCAGAGTACAAGGAGCACCAGACTGTCTGTGCAAGCACCGGACCGATGACATCAATGCAACCCAAAATTAGGGAAGCTGGTCCAGGGTCCAAGCTACAGCACATAGGGCACACACCCTGGATGATCCGCATGACATCCATGAACTCCGATCGGCTGAAGGTACTCCAAGAAGGCCGAGGTGCAGTGACCTCGTACTGATCAAAAACAACACCCATAGAGTGTACCGGCTGGAGTACCGCCCTGATGTCGGCCACCTTATTAGCAAGGAATCGAGCAAGTTCGTCACACTCTAATTGTGAAAAGGCTTTCCGAACATGTAGACAAGCTGGGTTGCACAGTCTGTCCACAGTTCGGAAAAGCTGAGCTGGTCCATTCTGAGCAGCCGCAATCTCCCCGGACAAGAATTCTGCCTTCTTACGGGTGATTGCAGATTGATAGACTTGATAATGGTCCATCAGTCTAAGGCGGTTGGTATCAAGGGCGGACTTCCACCAGCAATGCTCTAACCTTCATCCTAGTCTCCACATCTCCCTCAAAGTCCCATCAAACCGGGGACTTCCGGTGACATCAACGTGCTAATGGCAGCTTAGCTCTACGACTCCCACCCCGACGCGACAAAATCTAAAGCCATCAACGATAAAACTGATGCCTTCCCCAGCCAAAGCCACCAGAATGAAGGCTAACAGACCCTCGCACACTCCGATGCAAAAACTCAGAGAATTGCTGCAAGCAGAACAGGAGGACACTGCAGAGGCCCGAGCGGGGGTGGACAGCCCCCATCTACCAGCTCAGCATGATACGGGCCTACCGATGGAGTTCATCAAAACAATAATGCAAACGGTGCAAACGGTCCAAAGTATCGATCAAAAACTTTCGGACCTCTGCTCGGATTTAAACAATATAGACCACAAGACGGAGCAACTAGAACTCAGCCTAACCCAAACATCGGAACAGGCGGACAGGCATGACTGACTGCTATTATACCTCTCAGTGTATCGACGATCTAGAGGGTACTAGGGTAGGTCCAGGCAGCAGAACATCAGATTTTATGGGATCCTGGAGGGTGCAGAGGACAAACATAAGGATACTGAAGCATTTCTGAAGGACTTAGTGCTAGACCTCTTGTCCCTCCCGGAAGGCCTCGACATCTCGATGGATCGAGCTCACCGATCCCTGGGACCCAGGCCCCGCAACCCTAACGCTAGACCGCGGCCACTGATCGCATGCTTTACTCATTACAAATCAAAGGAAGAAGTGCTGAGACGTGTCTGGCAACAGAGTCCTTTGAACTTCCAAGGCCAAAGAATTACCCTTGATAATGATCATACTACCTCAGTTCAAGAAGCAAGAAGAGCTCTCTGGCCTATAGTGAAACCTCTAAAGGCCAAATCCATCAAGGCCCAAGTTCTTTCCCCTGCACGACTGAAAGTGACAACAGATAAGGGAGTGAAAATATATCCCGACTTACTCGCTGCATCTCAATACCTGGAGACTCTCTCAATACCTATCTCATCGCTGTACAAAGAGAAGCTGGAAAAGGACCTACTGGCATCTGTGTGGTCAGTGGCACAGAAAGGAGCGACTCTTCCAGGCTCTGCTAAGAAAGTCCCTTCATCAGATTTATGCTCAGATATCTCGTCACTGCTACGAAGATACGGTGACCTCTCCAGAATTGATAAACAAGCGCAGCACCTGAGAGCGGACCCGGGCTCCAGCCAATCGGAAGTGATGCACACCTGAACTGAATGATCGATCAGGTTGATACTTTTCTTCTTTGGCCTCCCCACGATTTTGAACCACCCAGAACCTCCCCGCTGGGCCCCCCCCCAGGCAGCTGAATGCCCAACTTTGCCTTGTTTCCCTCGTTCTGTGTCCCTCCATCTGTAGCGCGTAACCGACGCTTGGCTGCCGAAACTGTCTGAGGTGCAGCTGGACCGGGAACCGGACTGCTCGATCTCTGCACACAGTAGTTTTTCAAAACTTAACTACGTAAGCTAGGCCCTGTGGCCCGGTCTTTAGTAGGGGGTAGGGGGGAACTTGAGGGGGGGAAAGAGCTGACAACGGGAAACACTCTCACTTGAGGAGGGTGGGGGGGTGCGTCTGAACTGGAGGGAGGGAGAATTGGGGTCTGCTGGATGCTGTGGGGAATCTTAGAGGCCTGTAACCCAGAAGGGGAGTGTTACTTCCCCCACTCTGTCATCATGAACTCGAGGCCATCCTGAGTGGTATATCCCCTGCAACCAAATCCACTGATGTGTCAAAGGCCCCGGGAGGGTTGAGTGGGGGGCTGTATCTCACCTTCGTAAGAGAAATTATAGAGCTCAACCAGGAAAACACCTGTGCGCCTCGGAGCTCATCATTGACCTCTCTTGTATTGAAAGCAGGCCCCCAGAGAGAGGGAAAGGCATACCTCTCAGATGTAAAATGGCTTTACATTTTTACTTATTACCTAATTTACACTCAGGAAAGTCGCGGGCGGGGAGGAAGCGGGCACTGCCGTCCAGTTTAGCTACTGGCGTCATGGGGCTGCGCCCAAAAAGGGGATTTTCCCTTGGGCTAATAGGATGTGTCTTATTATTCTTGGGTCCCCTATCTTTAGCCTTAGATGCTAATGCCCACAAGCTGGACTTCTTCCAGCTTAGCCAAGGAAGTCATCAGCATTCTCAAGCCGTGAGGATAGACCGGGGCCAACCTACCCGGCTATTCACAAAGCATTACAGTTACACTGCCTACATGAGATTTATGACAGTGGAACAGGTTATAGTTACTTGGTTACAAAGTTTAAATGTCAGTTTCCAGTTTGTAGTTGCTAGTTATATGGGTAGTAATCGTATTACTTGTCAAACCAACATTGGACTTAAGTCAGGAAAATGTTGCAAGCACAGCAAGGCAAAATGGCACAATATAAATATCGTGTATGGCTAGACAGCCTTCAAAAATGTTCTCATTTAATATAAATGGTTGTACTAGTCCAATAAAGAGAAAGAAGTTGTTGAGATACATATCACTTCAAGATTGCGAAGTTAACTTTCTTCAAGAAACACACCTATCTCCTTCAGAAATACTGAAGCTGAAGTCCAGAAGGTTTCCCTAGGTATTCCACTCCTCTCTTCAGAATGGTAGAAAGAGGGGAGTCGCACTCTTACTTGCGGCCTCACTTCCATTTGAAGTGCGGGAGGTGGTGGAAGACCAGGGCGCCAGATACATTATAGTCATTGGCAAAATACAGGATGCCCTGATCACACTTGCCAACGTCTACGCCCCTCCGGGCTCACCAATCTCTTTTTATTCTTCCCTTATACAACTAATAGCAGAAAAAGCAAAAGGCACTTTAGTTATGGGAGGAGATTGAAACCTAATTTTTAACAGAGCCCTTGACACCACTTCTCAGATACCAACTACTGATCTTAGAAAAGCACGCTCTGTTAAAAAAATCCTGGAGCAAGTGGGGTTAAAAGATATATGGAGAGAGAAGTATCCCAGGACTAGGGAATATACTTATTATTCCCCGAGGTATAAGATTTTTACCAGGTTGGATACTTTCTTTACCTTCTCACAAAACCTGGCCGAGGTTTCTGCCATGTGGGTGGGAACATGCATAATTTCGGACCATAACCTGATATTTCTTGAAATAGACTTTAATCTCAAAAAAAAAACACACTGGAGATTAAATTGCTCACTTCTCCAAGACAAGGACACAGTCCAAGAAATGAAACAACATATTGCCAGAACCTTAGAGGAAAACGTTAGAGAGGGAACCACCCCACAGATTATTTGGGATACAGTTAAGGTGTCGGTTAGGGGGAAACTCATAGCTATTGCCTCTGCAAAAGAAAGGGAGAGTAAACAAAGAGAGCAGGAGCTATTGACGCATATTAAACGTCTAGAAGATGCTCAAAAGCTCAAATGGGATAAGAATAAGAACCAGGAGCTCAACACAAAGCGGAGAGAACTGGAGGAACTCCAGAGAGCGGAGGTGGAGAAGGCCCTATTTTTTCTGAAACAGAAGTTTTCTACCTCATTGATTCACAAGAATCATAAAGACCCAACCTGATGTGAATCCTACAGGCCCGTTTCTCTACTCAATTCAGATTACAAAATTCTCGCCTCGATCATAGCATCTCGATTAAACCTGCTTCTGCTGGACCTGATCAACATGGATCAGACCGGATTAGTTTCTGGGCGCCAGGCCTCGGATAGTGTCTGGACCACTCTGAACACCACTGACTCCATTCATCTGGCCTGAACACCAGCATGCTTCATGAGATTGGACGCGGAGAAAGCCTTTGACAAGATTTTCTGGAGTTTTCTATTTTTAGTGCTTGAGACTATGGCTTTCCCGCGCCCATTCATAGACAGCATAAAATCACTATACACTGGCCCACAGGCATATATCCAGGTAAATGGGAACTTATCAGAGAGGTTTAGATTGAGCAGAGGAACCAGGCAGGGCTGTCCGGTTTCCCCTTTGCTATTTGCACTTTATATTGAACCACTGGCTGAGGCCATTCGTCAGTCAGGAACTATTCGGGGAATTGAAATGGGGGGACTGGAGAGGAGAGTCTCTCTATATGCGGATGACGTGCTCCTCTCCATTTCAGACCCAGAGCTGTCCATCCCCGAGGTGTGGTCAGTGCTGGAGGAGTTTGGGAGACACGCGGGAAACTCGCTTAATAAATCCAAGACAGAGGTACTGTCGTTCTATTACACCCCATCCCAGACAATTTTAAATGCCCTACCTCTGAAATGGGTGGCTGAGAAGATGAAATATTTAGGCACGCTGATAACTAAACACCCCTCCCAACTCTTCAAAGTTAACTATACTCCTCTAATAGACCAGATTAAAAAAGACTTTGAGAAATGGTTCCTAATTAACCTACCAATGTTTTCTAGAATCCAGATAATAACAATGAATGTCCTTCCTGGGTTCCTCTATTTGTTTCTGTGCCTACCACTACATTTATGCAAATCCCATTTTCGTACATGGCATAATTAATATCTAAATTCATTTGGAATAGCAAGAGGCCTAGAATTAATTTACTAGTCTTTCAGGCACATGGAAGTAGAGGGGGTAGATCACTGCCAGACTTAGAGGACTACTGTCTTGTAGTGCAACTAAAGATGGTCCACTCCATCATACCTCTTGAATTGGAAGACATTAGAACTGGGAGAGTCGGAGGGAGAGGTCCCATTAGACATAAGAATCCTGACAGCCAGAAGGTGGCTAGGAGCACCTTTGCACCCTCTTATGGCTGCTAGAAACACCATAACCGCCACACACAAGATCTGGCAAAAATATAAACTGATAGGCTCTCTCTGGCCCTTGTTTAGAATAGCTTGGGCCCCTGGTTTCCTCCCAGCACAGTTAGATCATAACTTTAGGACCTGGGAGAGACTGGGCTTAATTTACTTAGACCAGTTTATCCAGGGAGAACAAGTTGCCGCCTTCGCCACTCTTAGAGACACCTATAAGAGCATATCTAAATCGATGCCAGGGTCTAAATCACACCTCAGCCAGAGCAGCCCCCCTCCTTGATTGCCTTCGAGCAATCTTATCAGGTCAGATCCAAAAAGGGCTTATTTCACTAATCTGTAAAACAATATCAAGATTAAAAAAGGATCCCTTAGATAGAATTAAGGCTAGGTGGGTGGAGGAAAGCGGGCATGGCCTGGAGGAGAGGGATTGGGACAGGGCCTTCCACATCGCCACTAAAACCACAGGCTCCCCCTACTGGCAGGGGTTTGAATGGAGGGTGAAAGTACATTTTTTTCTTACCCCTGCAGCTCTCAACAAAAGGGACCCCACCCAGGTCTCAGAGTGTTGGAGACAATGTAATGAGCAGGGGACAACGTACCTACACATTTTTTGGACCTGCCCGAAGTTGGGGGCCTTTTGGGAGGGGGTGCAAGCCGCCTTAACAGATATTTTTTCATTGAACCAACCTATAAGCTGGTCAAACATGATTTTGGGTATACCTCCCCTGTGTCTTGGTGGACCTGATGCCCTTTACCTTTGGGCATACTGCTAGTGGCAGCACATAAAACCATAACTCGCTTCTGGCTTAGACCTGACCCACCTTTACTGCAGGTTTGGTACAAGATAATACTTGAGATCTCCGAGCTCGAGGAGCTAACCTTTAAAATCAACCATAAAACACACATCTACACAAGAAGATGGACAAGGTGGTTTCTATGGTGTGATATACACCCAGAAACATCCCTCTGAGTGTGAGCTGAGAGAGGGATGGGCCTGGCCGGGGGGAGGGGGCGAGGGGCGGGAGACCAACCTTCCGAAATTGAGTCATTAAACTTGAAGTGACAAGATTACTTATTGCAATGAAATTCCTATAATATAGACAGACTGATAAACTTGTACTGTGCAAATGTAAAGTACAACATACTCAGGAAGAATAATTAATTAACTATGTACTGGCTGTAAAGAGGACTTGTAAATTAATGGGTCTGATGAATACAAATGTTTATATACCCATTTGTTGTCAATAAACTTGTGTTTAAAAAAAAAAGTCCCATCAAACCAAGGGGATTGAGGGTGAAGGGAGAGAGGACGAACATGGACTGAAGCAATGGAATCCAGCGCCGTCGAGACAGACGAATTATAGGCCGTCACGATGGTCTCTGGGTCACTGCTTGCTGACGAGAGGGACAAGAGGTCAAGCACCGCCACTAGGCTATGAGAACTTAGATCTCATAAAGGACGGTACCTAACCATCTCCACAGAGAGGAGGACACGGAGAGCAGAGGGTGAATAGCACACAACTGCATGGGCAGGCATCCAACACATTCCACATGACTCAATAAATAAACAAAATCTTCCTTAAACCAAATAAATAACCTCCAAACCCAGTCCCAACCAAAGCAATATTGTACTAAAATATAAAACCAAAACTATAAAATCAAAAATCCCCATCCCAACAACAAAATAAAATCAGCTATATAACAGGGTGTAAAAGGTTTCCAGGTAGCAGTCCCAAACAAATAAATACCCACCCTAATACGTAATAAAATACAAATTAAACACACCCTGTCCCACACTTGTTTGGATAAATCACTCCCCAATACTTGACTCGGGAGCTACTGCCGACCACTCTCACAAAATTATGAAATATGGGTTTTATCCCCCCCCAAAGCCCTCTCATGGCCAAGGAGGCAGGGAAATCTAGGCACTGTCACTCCCGAATGAAAGTCACAGGCTGCTCAGATAATGTACAAAACACAGAATATGGGTTATAAGATTGCCCCCAAGCCCTCTCATGGCCAGGAAGCAGGGATACCCAGGCACTCTCACTGCCTGGCTAAAGGTCACAGTCAATTCAGTTGATGTCCACAATAGAATAAAACTGCAAAACATTCATCAAAATAAGATAAATAAAATAAATAAATGAAAAATAAAATAAATAGACGCCCAGGTCCTCTCACCACCGGTGAGACCACACAAGAGAGTTTAGGCCTTATGTCCCGAGCACAGCAGGATAATCCGAAATATCGATCGTCCATAAAATGGGAACCGTAGAAAGAATCCAAAGAAGGAGAGAATCCAGGGTGTTACTTGGTCTTAGAATAAGGAAACCACAAGAAAGTTCAATCAGATCAAAGCCAGTTGAAATCTCAGAAGTAATAGCCAGCAACAGACCAGGGCCCCTCTGACTCCATATCCAAGCACAGCCCGAAATAATTACAGCCCCACCATGACACCCGGGTAATGACCACACCGTAGCCAATCCCACAAATCTAGAGGAACCACGGTACCCCAGCTCCCTGACTGAACAACTGCCATGACCCCCTGTGAAGATACAAATTCAGCTGGCGATCGACCAATGGAGTAGGGCCCACATCTGTCACTAACTGATAATTACTCCAGGTAGAAAATCCAGGGGATTCCAAGTCCGCAAAACACAATCCCAGGCCCAGTACTCGGCTTCAGAACCAACTTGCGTCCAAAGTCCAAGATATCGACCACAAATCCAAGATATCGGCCAAAAGAAAACAGCTTTCCAAGTTTCAGCTTTCCACTCGGACTATCACATTCTACTCGGGCTATGTATGTTACAATTAACAGAGTCTGCCCCAATTATGTTATTAATTTGCTCTTCTAAGGGCAAAACACTTTCCCTCTTAAGCCCGGAGTCTTTTAGCTATTGATCCCGGGCTCTGCTGCCTGCCCTGGAACCGTGGATATAATTTATTTTGTACCCTAGCCAGGACACTGTAATTGAGCTTTGGTTCCTTTAATTTCAGGCTCTCGGTAGCTGCTCAAAAGCAGTAGGGTGTGGGCCGCCATGTTTTTTGTGTACTTTATGCAGTCCCTACCGCGACAGCTCCTGGGACCGAAAGTGTCTCTCAAAATGCACCCAGAGGTGCAGAACACACAAGCGGAACTCGGCCACATCACTAGATTGGGCTGAGACACCAGGAATTGCAGTGGCGACAGCTGCGAGGCACCAGAAGGACACCAGGTTTCATTCCTACCAGCGACAACTTGAGGATGGGGGTGAGGCAGTGTAGGGGCCAAAGCTTACACAGGTAAGCCCAATTGGGGGGCTTACATGGGGATTTAAGGGGGGATGGGGCAGGGGTTACCTCATTCTGGATTTTCTCTGTCATTTCTTGACTTGTCTATTGGACAAGAACTGTTCCAGGGCTAGACATCATTTATCATAAATATTGGGTCTACCCCTTGCTCTGTATATGATCTTTTACATGCAAGCACACTCAGATACCTTTGTAAGCCAGGATTCTCTCACAGGGGATTGTTCACATTTCCAGTGGCTGAATATGTGTAGTTTAGCACATAGGATTGCTAGGTATATGAATCTGCTAGGATCCTCCTGTAGTTTGAGCCGTTTTTCCAAGTTCAAGTTTATTAGCAGGAAAACTCCATTGAGCACTGTCATTTTCAAGGAGGTCCTGTCAAGGACAACATAATACAACAACATAAAATGCACAGAAACAACAGCGTATTTTGATTACAAACTTAACATATGAACTTAGTATGTAAGTAACAAAGCATTTACACATACATAAAGCGTAGAGAAAACATTCTAGCATTAAGATGGAGGAACAGCTAGGGGACATAAGTGCTTGCATAAAAACAGAAAGGGAAACCCTAGGGAAGCAGTGCTAGCTGGTGAAGTATAGGCAAGATTCATGGGTAGCAGTTTTGGCTAAGGATTTGAAAAGACTGAGGGATACTAAGTGACCAAGCTTGAGTGAGGATTGGAGTTTGTTGCAGACCGATGGAATAGCATATTGAATTGCTGCCTTTCCATAATGGTACAAAATTTGGGCATGTCAAGCAGGATGTTGGTGTTTTTCCTTAGGTAGTAACAACTGCTGGAGCGATGGAATAGTGTTGTGATGTATGTAGGGAGTTTGCTCAGCAATGCTTTATATGCCCACGTGCATGTATGGAGCATCCTTCTAGTGGCCAGGGACATACAGCCCACTAAAGAATAAAGGGCACAATGGTGTGTTCTGAATGGAGCATTGGCTATAAAGCATAGTGCCCTCTAGGGAGTCCCCTAACAATGCTGTAATGGGAGCAGGAGTGTCTTGTTTATGAAGTGAGTTTGAGAGATAGTGAGGTAAAAAAGAACATGATTTTAGTTTTCTTGGCATTAAGCAGTTGTTTATCAGATTACGGTGCAGTTGATCGAAATCTGCCTGCAACTCAACACTAATGTCTGATAAGGAGGGTTTAGAAATGTAAAGAACAGGCCGGCCCAGTGGCGCAGAGGGCTGAGGCATCTCTGCCTTACCTCCCACCATGCCGGTGGCCCGGGTTTGGGAGTGACCTTGGGTCATTGGGGAACTGGTTTGGGAGGTGGGGTCGCACTCCCGCAGACCTGCTGCCTCTGGGTGGAGGTCCGGTGGCGGCACAGGCAGGTAATGGCTGACCGGTAGGATGGGGCGTCCCACAGTGCGGGACACGTGCATGCCTCCACACGCGCACATCATGCCAAGGAGGTGAGGATGGGTGAAAACGGGTTAAAAACGGCTAAACAAATAATAATTCAAAAAAAAAAGTGTAAAGAACAGTGTCATCTGTGAAGAAGTGGAGATTGGAGTTGTGAACATTATTGCTTACGGTAATTATGTAAATTGAAAAAAGTAGTGGTCTAAGGATGGATCCTTACGGAACCCTTCTTGTGAGCGATAGTGGGGAGGATAGAAGCCAGTCAGCTTTGATACACTGGTATCTGCCTGTAAGGTAGCTAGAAAACCTGTTTAATGAATGGTTGTGTAGCTGATGCTCTCTGAGCTTGTCAAGCAGAAGAACATGATCCACCGTATCAAATGCTTTACTTAGATCTAGAAAAAATGCTCCGATGGATTGTTTCTTATCAAGGGCAGAAAACCAATCATTAGTTACTATGGCTAGCGCTGATGCCATGCTGTGGTTTTGCCGGAAACCTGATTGCAGTGGATTGAATAGATTAGAGTGTTCATGATAATCTTTTAACGGGTTGTTAACTAGTTTTCCCAGAAGCTTAGACAAGACAGGTAGAATAAATATGGGCCTGTAGTTGTTCTGGTCACTTGGATCACCTGATTTGAATGGGGCAACAAAAAGGCTGGTTTCCAGGGAGAGGGAACCATACCCGATGTGATGGACAAGTTGAATAGGTGTGTTATAGGGACTGTTAAAGAAGTAATACCCTAACTTTAAAAATGCAGGGTCAATGCTGTCGGCATTGGTGCTCTTTTTTGTATCCAGTTTAATAAGTAGGTCCTCCGTTTGCTTAAAAGTTACTGAAGAGTTCCAGAATCCGCCAGTCGGCACTGTTGTCTTTTGGTCTGAGGCAATCCAGTAGTCCAGCAGCTGGAAAGGAGTCGAATGCCAAGCCCGCCAATTCGAAGTGAAAATTTAGTTTCTCTAGAATAGTATCTCAGTCAGAAATTGTTACTCCTAGGGGCCGGCCCGCTGGTGCAGTGCTTGGATTCCGCTTGCGACGCCAGAAACCTGGGTTCAGGAACAAGCCTGGGAGCTGGAGGGCCAGCTGGGGGGAGGAGGCTTGAGCGTCCCAGGGCCAGCTCATCTTCTCGGGGGGGGGGGATCTAGGGCTCGGCACTTGTCTGGCCTTGAGTAGAGACCTGAGGTACAACAAGCTCAAGCCATTACCAAGGGGGTGGCATGAGGGACGTCGGTGCTCAGCGCCTTGACGTCAGGGCGCACATCACGTCCAGAATACCGGAAGAATTACCTACAGCGCTCCCAATAGATGGAGCACCAGGCCCTGATCCCCAATGCCCCTTCCTGCCCCGGCGACAGCATCCCGACAAAACAAGAAGACTTTGGGGTGTAAGGTCCCCCACCTCGTACCTGCCTGGGGGGTATAGCCACAGCTACATGGGGGATGGAAGGCTGTAGGTTCCAGGTAGGAGGGCAGGGACTAAGAAGGCCATAGATGTCTCCTGAAGGGAATGTAGTGCTGCAGGTAGGGGGGAGCATAAAGAGAAAAGTAAAAAAAAAAAAGAAAGAAATTGTTACTCCTTGAGAAGAGATTTTGTTCTGGAATTGATGGGGTGATTCTATGACCCTCAACCAATTTGATTGTTTGCCATATTTTTGCTGGGTTGCCTTTAGCACCTTCAAGGGCAGTCACATAGTAATTAGTTTTAACTGTTCCAGTTAGCTTTGTACAACTATTACGCAGTGCTCTAAAAGCCACCCAGTCTGATGGGGCTTTGGAATGTCTGGCTGTAGCTCATAGTTTTTCCCATTGGGTTAGGGCTGTTTTCAGTTAGGTAGTAAACCAGGGTCAAGAAACTTTTTTTACTCAAGTCGGTGTTTAATAAATGGGGCATGCCTGTTTATGAAGTTTAGGAGAGTTTTATTGAAGACATTGACAGCCTCGTCCACTGTGGGTGCTAAATAAAAATTATGTCAATTGATGCTCCTAAGGTCGGCTGGGTAGTTTTCCAGTTTGAATTTGTGGAAGCTTCTTTTGGTGATAAATTTAGAACATGAAGATTGTTTTTTCACTTTTCTTGGGCAGACAGCTATATTATGATCACTAAGATCGTTATGAAATATCGCTGAGTGCAAAATTTTGTGCGTTCTGTTAGTAAGTATCAAGTCCAGTACAGAGCTGTTAACAGGGTTTTTTAAGTTGTTTCTGGTTGCTTTGGATATGAGCTGGGAGAGATCCAGTTCATTTCACAAGTCTTTTAGGGCATTTGCTCTGTTGCTGGACCAGTCTAAGTTGAAGTCGCCAAGGACAATGGACAAGTTGGAGTTGGTATCGATAACGTTTCATATGGCTGAGAGTAGTTCTAACCCCTCCGATGGGAGTTTGTAGCAGCCGATTATATTAATTGCTTCAACTGGGGTCAGTAGAAGTTTTACCGCTAGGCATTCAAATTCTTTGGGTTTAGTAACAGCAAGAAGTTCGGTAGTAGGATACTTATCATTAATATATATAACTACCCCCCCTTCCCCAATGGGTCTGTCCAAGCTAAAGGCATTAAAGGAAGGTAGCACTATCTGTTGGTCAGTGGTAGAGCTCTTTAGCTATGATTCGGTGATTACAAAGATGTCAGGGCTTGTATGGGAAACCCATGTTTTCACCATGTCAGGTTTTTTCTGTAGACAGCATATGTTAATATGCATCACTTTAATGCCAGATGAAGTTGCAAATTCAGGCGGGGAAGCTAGAGGTAAAGTTGGGCCTGGGTTCATTTTGATATTCCCTGAACAGAGAAGCAGGGGGCATAATAAGTTTTTAAATCATATTTCGCAAAAACAAGTTCCACTTCCTGCAGGGAATAGTATTGCATGATGATAATGGAGTGGAATGTTTTGAGGTAATGTATATAGAGAATGGAGCAGTTGCATAGACGAGTAAGATGGCCCAGATAACTGTTTTTTGTGGCCCGAGAAGGGTTGTTACCAGAAAGACTGAGGAGTCTCTCAGGAGTACCATCTGTACTTCCAGCTTCATCTGGTTTTGAGTAGTTGCACTGAAAATGTCTTCCCACCCTAGGAGTGACCCAGCTTGTTGCAGGAAAACATCATATGTAAGAGAGTGCCAGTCTCACATTTGCACCTAGGGCACACACCATTATGTTGTGGAGTTATTTTCTGTATTTTTTCTGGTCTGTAATATGCCATGTGGAAGGTGAAATATTGTAGAAATTTAAACTGGCTCAGAATGGGAATGTACCGGCCATCTTCCTGTATATCCACCCAATCTTCCTCAGATATCGGCATGCCCAATATCTCCTCCCATTTTTTCCTGTATTCAGTGAGTTTGGGGTGTTCCCGTAGCAAAATGTGTCTGCATAGCCTAGAAGCCAGGCCACTGTCCAGTGCTTTAGCTGGCCCTGAAGGGGGCTGTAGTTGAAGGGATGGGAACAGGACAGTATTCAGAAAGTGCCTTATTTGTCTATATTTGAAGCTGTGTGATTGTGTCAAGTTAAATTCTGGCACATCTCTGTAAAAGTCAGGCGTTTGCCTCGGTCAAATAAACAGCCAAGCAGAGCAATCCCCCTGTTGCTCCAGAGATGGAAACCTGGATATTTAGGAATTCACAAAATAACAGATTGCCCCAAAGTGGGGTCAAGTTTGTATAAATGGCCCCTTCCCCCAGTAAGTGGTGAGTTATGTGCCACAGCTTAAAAAGCAGCTGACGCCTTCAGGAGAACTTTAACGAAATATAATATTTCGACACAGTTCTGCTTGTATTTCACTTTAGTCCTGTATTGTTCCTCCCCATTATTTATTACTGAGGTAATCTGCATGAAAATAGGGTCTATGCTCCTAAAGAGTTCATGTATTCCTGTTACTTTCTTCCAACATGAGGTCATAAAGCACTGCTTATGACATCACAGTTACTCTCATGGCAACAGATTGTGATGTCACAACAGAGGATTTTGACATGAAGTAAGGAGTAAGCTATAGAGGCAGATGAACGCTAAGGGATAAAGATCATATATTCATGCAAATTTCCTCAGTAATAAATAATGGGGAGAAAAAATATACAGAGTATAAATGGAATGCAAGCAGAATTGTGCCTAATTATTATGTTTTTTAAAGTTTTCTTTAAGGCGTTGGTAGTTCTTTAAGGAGGTGGGTAGTGACAGGGCTCCCCCTGTGCCTTTTAAATTTGTTGCTATTGAGTTGTATAGCAAATCTGTGAGTCGGTGGTTCTGCATCAGTTGTTGTTCTATCAATATGCGTCTACAATACATTCTCAATTCAATTCATGCCATCCTCACAGGCATGCTAGTTGTGCCACTACTTTTCGAAGTTAGGGACCCCCTTCCCTGATCGAACTGTACCATGGGAGTTTTTGTCCCTATATCCAGTTAGCCCAGTAGGTTCTAAGCTCCATGAAAAAAACTAGAGGGCACAGGGGCTGGCAGAACCTGAAGGAGGTACAGTAGTTTTGGTAGAATGGTCTTCTTCAGAACATTTATCTGCCTACCGCTGACAACAGCAGTGATGCCCAGGTCTTAAACAGTTCTTAGGTGCTCTGTAGGAGAGGCGAATAATTGGCAGTAAATAAGTCTTTGTACTGGGGGGGTGACATTGACACCCAAATACCTGAAGCCTCCATCCATCCATTGAAAGGCAGTTTTATTTTGTAGTTCCTGTGATCACATTTACCTTGTGGCGTGACAGTTGACTTTGAGATGTTGACGCTATATCCCACCTTGGTTCCAAATACAGTTACCACTTTCATTAGGGCAGGGAGATATGACTCCAGATGGGCTACATTCACTAATAAATCATCTGCATATAGGTCCACAGGGACTAAAACCACTCCCACCCCATACCAGTAATCTGGGGGGACACCTTAAGAACCACAGCCAAATATGAGATGGGACTAGGGGCAGCTCTGCCTCATCCCCCAGCCCTGTTCAGTTTTTTTCAGAAACCCAGTAGTTAGTTTGGATCCTGGCTGTAGGTTTCTTATATATGCCCTTCACTAAGCCCAAGAACTTATCACCAAATGCCATTTTGTGTAGGGTGCATCAGAGACAGACTCACTCTATCCGATCAAATGCCTTTCAGCATTGGGGGAAACCACCACTTGGTACCCCAACTGATCCATATTGCCCCTTGTGACAGGGTTGAATAGGACCCTGCCCTAGTTGTTATGGAGAGTTTGAATGCAGGGATCTGTTCTGTTCTTTTCTTTCCTGTCTCTTGTCTGCTGGTTGTGCAACCAAATTTTCCCATGAGACCTAGGATTTCATGACCCCGACAGTCTCGCAATTATTTGCCTCTCACTATTTCTCTACCCTCCCTTGCTGTTTCTGTTTTTTTTTTCTCCCTTGCATATCTGCTGGTATAAAAATATATGCAAATCATTATGTGGAAATGTAACTGATATTGGGATCTCTTTGTTTGGAAATTATATAGTGTTACTGTTGAAATGTATATAATTATAGTTTGAGATGATTGCAAAGCTGTTTGGAACTTAAGGGGTTAACCTGAGATGTAATTTTTAAGCCTTCTGCTGAAGCTGTAAACAAGAGCTTAGTTGTGGATCACAATGTGCTGTTATGCTGCACCTGCATGAAATTGACAAGAACATTGAGATTTACAAGAACATTCTGTGAGAAGCATGCTGTTTTCTTAACGAGCTCCTGGACAGACTTATAAAAAAGGAGCTGTTATGTTTTGTAAAACAGACGCACAAAGATTGAAGGAACACTCAGATGGATCTTCTCTGTTTATTCTGCCATTGTAAATAGTTATTCTGAACAATTTTATTTTTTTATTTTATTGTTATTCATAATAAAACTCTTGTTGTGAAATTTTCAACTGCTCCTGACCTGTGCCTTGATGACACCCCTCACTAACACTTGTGCAAGAGTTCTGAAATTCAAGTGTCCCCCTATTGCTTATGAGTCCTGCCTGGTCAGTAGAGACTAACATGGGTACCTTTTCAAGTCTGCATGCTAATATTTTTGTGTAAATTTTAAAATCTACGCTCAATAAAGAAAAGGGATGGTATGAGGTCACCTGCTCTTTGGGCGTATTAGACATCAGTAAAAGATTCTGGTAAGGACTCTTTTGTGAAGGTGGCCTGAATGGTCAGATTTTTGTACAGTTTCAGGGGAAGGCCATCTGACCCAGGAGGCTTCCATTTGCCATTGACCCCATTGCAGCGAGTATCTCCTGTTTGCACTTAGGGCATCTAGTGAGAGTTGTTCTTCCTCTGATAATTGCAGTAAATTTGTATAAAAATCTATGTCTTCCTGTGACAAGGTAGAAGAGGATCCTGTCCCATTTGTTATGGAGGATAGTGTTTTAAATGCAAGGTTCTTTCCTTTTCTGTCTCTTCTGTCTGGTTGTGCAACCAAATTTTCCTGTGAGACCTCGGACTTGATCAACCCAAACAGTCTCGCAATTCTTTGCTTCTCACTGTCTCTCACTTTTCTCTTGCTGTCTGTTTTTTCCTCCATTGCATATCCGTATCAGCTAATATGAAAATATGTGCAAATCAGTGTATGGAATGAAATTGATATTAGAATATCCTATTGTTTAGAATATATATACTGTATATATATATATATATATATATATATATATATATATATATATAGCATTACTGTTGAAAAAGAATTATAAAAAGGCTAAGCTGCTACTGCGATTAGAGAGATTACAAGAAAGATTTTATTTTGCCTCTGTACATAGTTTTTTTTTTTGTATATGCTGTTTATGTGCCCTACCTTCTGGGCATCTCTCGGGTTCGCATTCCAGCTCACCGACTCAACGGCCCACCTGAACCGCTCCCCGACTTACTACATCAGGTATGGGGGATCCAGGCTATCCTGCCCCACTGAGAGGCCCCAGATCCCCAGGGAGAATTGGGGAGTCGGCCAGCATTGGACGTGTGGTCGGGCTGTCAGAGGTCGCCGTCGCCTCACCCGATGGGAGGGGCATTTTTGCCTTAGTTTCCACCCCCAGCACTCGGACATGCAATGACATCTGGCTCAGTGGGTGCATGCTACCATGTACCCCTGAAGGACATCCACCGCAGCTCCAGTCCCCTGCAATCTGCCGCCTAGCACTGCAGTCTCCCCAGCCTCTGCCAGGGTTGCTAGTGCTTCAGCTTGTTGAACCCCTCGGGAAGGAGAGCAGCCCTCAGGCGCCATCCTTCCCATACCCGTTGACCCCTGATGACTTGTGCTTGCTCCCGAACCCAGGTCGCTGGCATGGCGCGAGGTGTGGCATCCAGCGCCTCAACCCTCGGTGCCACCAGGCTGGCCTCTGTACATAGTTCTTATGAACAAGTTTATATATTTTTTATGTTACTCCTACTATAAATAAAGTTTTGGTGAATTTTACAACTGCTCCTGGGGTTTCACTATGCTTCCTGACCTGTTCCTCAATGACACCTCCCCTGGCCGCTCATTGGTTGTGTTCCCCTGTCCTGCTGCGTACTGCCGCAAAAGCTTGATTGATCTCAGCTTGCGTAGTAGTTTTGCCCCCATCCTGCCTACATATCCCTGAGATCTGCCTCATGGCTTCTTCCTTCTTAAGTTGATAAGCTAGTAGCTTTCCACTTTTATTGCCTGCCTTATAGTACATAGCTTTCTGGTATAACATGGCCCCTACTCTCTGCTTGAAAGTGATCTAATTGAACTTCACTTTTAGTTTCGTAAGCTGGAAATATGGTTTCCTCAGTGTGGTTTATCTATTCTGTTTTGGTCTCTTAAGTCCTGGAGTTGTTTCTGGGAATCTTTTTTAAGTTTTGCAGAGTACGTTATGCCCCCCTCCCCCCAAGGAGGCCTTTGGGGCATCCCATGCCACCCCATATCTGTTACCAATGATTTATTGTTGTCCCCAAATTCCTTTATCTCCACTCTTAACTGTTCTATGAATTCCTCTTTGTTAAGAAGGATGGACTCATCTCCAAACTCTTTGTCACTTGTTTGATTCTCCTCCCATCCTCCAGATCATTTTGAATGTGGAATGGTCTAATAACAGAATAGGAAGATATTCACAGCTAGACCTCTCCCCCACCATCACCTCTGATGCATAAATTGTGGTGGTATGGGTGGACATTTGGTGTACAGGATGCTTCTGTAAGTCCTAGATCTGCTGCTTGCTGTTGTATCAGGAGGGTTGCTTTAGACAGTTGGAACGACCGGGTACAGGATCTGTCTAGATTAGCATCCATAATTAAGTTAAAGTCTGCACCCCATAATATTGCGCCTTGCGTAATACTTAGGGATAGAAACAGATCCTGAAAGAACTTTCATGTCCTCATGGTTTGAGGCTAAATATTTAGACGGGTTACTTTATCATAAAAACAGTGTCCCTTCGACAAGTATCCATCTACCGTTAGCATCACAGTCCACTGTAGTAGGTGTGAAGGGAACGTTTTTATGTACCAGGATTACTACACCATGGGCATGCGAGGTATATGGTGAGTGGAAGACCTGCCCCACCCATCATTTTTTCAGTTTCTGATGTGCCTACAGTGTTAAGGTGTGATTCTTGTATGTGAGCTATCTGTGTATTCTCTTTCTTAAGAAAATTGAGTACCCTGGTATGTGTTATTGGGTGGTTCAGATCCTTTACATTTCAAGTTAGCCAGGCGGTAAGCTCAGCCATTTTAACTGATCCACTGGAAACTGTAGCAGGCACCTCTTCGTTGAGCAGCCCCCTTCCCCCAGCTGCTATAGTTAATGCGCAGGGACCCACTCATTTTGAACCATAACATTACTTCATATTCTCTATACCTTACAAGTGGCACTGTTTCTAGAATAAGTAAGACTGCATAATTATGTCATAAACATTATAAAAACCGCTCCGTTGGGCACAATAGGGATAGCCCCTTAAAAGACCTGCACCAGCAGGAGCAGTTGAAAACTGGTTGGGTAGTTGGTGGGCAGCTGCCACTACCCACAGGGTAGGTGTGGTCCAGACATTAAGACAGAGTCCCATGTTATGGACCAAGCTCTTAGAGAAACATTAATCTTCTTAGTGAGGAGAGACTAAAATGCTTGTTTTGGAGACCAAGGGTGGGATATTCAGACTGCGCCAGGCTGTGGCACAAGCCTGGGCACAGCACAACTGGGATGCGCCAGGGCACTGACTGACAGGGTGATATTCAATGGTACTGCGCCATGGCTCAGCACCATTGAATATCGCTCTGTGGCCACCCGCACTGTGCATGGCGCAGTGGCACAGCGCCAGGGCAACTGGCCAGAGAGGGGCAGGGGGATGCGCTAGCACAAGTGCCGTTGCGCTAGGCGCATCAACCGCGATATTCAAAGGTGCACATGCAAATGGGGCATTAATGCATGCAAGGCGCAAATGGGGCCATTTGCATGTCATTATGGCTCCATTTGCATGCAGCTGCGCCCATCCCCGGCGACTTGTGCCTGGCGCCCTGCCGGGCTGCAGCCATCTGGGACCAGCACCCCCTGCACAAGCGGCAAAGTGCTTCACAGCCCGATTGTAGGCATAAGTATATAAATAATAATCTCCTATATCCCTGGTGGTCCAGTGGACCGCTCCCAGACCGATCGCGGGCAGAAGTATAAATGTAATAAACTACTATACCCCTGGCGGTCCAGTGGACCGCTTGCAGCCCGATTGTGGGCATAAGTATAAATATAAAATCCCCTATATCCCTGGTGGTCCAGTGGACCGCTCGCAGCCCGATCGCGGGCATAAGTATGAATATAAAACTCCCCTATATCCCTGGTGGTCCAGTGGACTGCTCGCAGCCCGACCGCGGGCAGAAGTCTAAAAAAAGATTAGAACCCATCCATGGTGGTCCAGCGGTACCCCTTCCCCACCCTCACTGAGCCCCACCACCGCTCCCCGGTCAGGCGGCGGATCGGCAGCTCCCCACCCGCAAGCTGCCCGCTGACTGACTGCATACAATGCAGCTGTAAGCCCATTGGTCCAAAGCATGGGCCAATGGGCATGCAGACCGTACCGTACTACACAGTCCAGATATGTGAATGAATTCATTGTCTTGGACTCTTGGACCGTTATGCCAGGAGCAGACCTGCTCTGAGAGCGAATGGACTGGTGTGGCAGTGCAGAAAGGAAATAACGAGCCTTCAGGGCAGCTAAAACCCTCACTGCCTCCACTGTAACCAGGTAGCCCCAGACTTCAAAGAAAAGATTTTCCTGAAAGAAGAAATGAATGTTGGGTTTGCAGAGAAACTGAGCATATTGTCAGACAGTGTCCCAAAAGGACAAGTAGTACCCAAAGTGGTGCTTGAAAAGAAGTGGGTTGTTTGTGTGTCCCTGAAAGCATGCCAGTCAACATGAGGGAACACATGCACCCAGTCACTGTGAATGGTGTACAGACACACAGGTTAAGAGACACGGGGGCATCCCTGACTTTGGTAAAAGTGGATCTGATAGAGCCTGGTCAGCTTATACCCAATCAGTCTGTGCCTATATGAGGATTCACTGGAGAGGAGAAAACCTTGCCACTTGCTAGTGTCCTCCTAGACTGGGGTGAGACAGGGGGAACTGTACAAAAGGTTGCCATAGCTGAAACGTTAGCTGTTGATGTAATTGTCAGCAACAATCTCAAACAGGGGATGGTGTGTGCAGTTACCCGCAGCCAAGCGGCAAAGGAAAGTTGTGGTTCCCTGGACCCCATAGAAGCCACTTTAGAAACCACTGAGAGGCTGGTTTGCCAGCCTGTGTCTCCTGAGATGGAGACTAATGAGAGGGGGTAGAAATTTCCTTGGTAGCAGCTAACCCAACAGCTACGGAGGGTTACTCCGAGGAAGGAGGAGTGACCCATTGTCAGAGGGTTAGGGATGGCAGTGATCCTGAGGGCCCTGACGCTAGAGCTAGGGACCCTAGTTTAGACACTGAAGGGGACCTGTCCCATGCCTTGGGAATGTGTAAGGGGTTTGCAGCTGCTCAGAAAAGTGACCATAGTCTAGAGAAGCTGAGGGCTTGGGCAGACTCTGACAGAGCACAGGGAGGTGACTGGAAACATAAGGTTTATTGGGACAATGGACTGATGTATACGCAGGATGCTGAGACAGAAGGAGGGTTGCTAGGCAGGCAGCTTGTCATTCCCCGGGGTACCGTGAGCAGTTGCTCAAGATTGCACATGATATTCTGATGTCTGGTCATCTGGGAATTGTGTGCACTATGCAGCGGTTGGCCCAGAATTTCTATTGGCCAAACTTCACCCAGCAGGTGAAGGAGTACTGTAGGTCTTGTCACTGGTGCCAAGAAATAGGGAAAGTGGGTAAGAGAAACCAAGCTACCCTAATTCCATTGCCCATAGTGGAGCAGCCATTCCAGAGGGTGGGAATGGATATTGTGGGGCCTTTAAATAGCCCCAGTTCCTCTGGGAAGAAGTTCATCCTGACTGTGGTGGATTATGCCACCTGGTATCCAGAGGCAGTCGCCCTATCCTCACTGAGGACAGGCAAAGTAGCAGATGCCTTATTTGGGATCTTCTCCTGTATTGGTTTCCTCAGGAGGTTATCACCAATTGAGGGGGTTCCTTCATGTCGGACCCGATGAAATGTTTGTGGGAGAAGTGTGGGGTGGTGCAGAGATGCACAACACCTTATCACCTTCAAGCCAGTGAGCTTGTGGAAAGATTTAACGGTACCCTTAAGTCACTGCTCCAAGCATTTGCTGAACAGCATGGGAAGGACTGGGAGAAATACCTTTCCCACCTGTTGTTTGCATACAAGGAGGTGCCCCAAGAGTCGACAGGATTTTTCCCCTTCGAGCTCTTATATGACGCCGGGTACATGGGTCCCTAGACTTGATCCGGGAGGACTAGGAAGGTAAGCACGCCACCCAGGGAACTCTCATAGTGGATTATGTCTTTAGGTTCAGGGAAAAGCTGAAGGAGCTTATGGGGACAAACCAGAGCAACCTGGCAGCAGGCCAATAAAAACAGAAGGTGTGGTACGACTGCAGAGCCAGAGCTTGCTCGTACACGGTGGGTCAGGAAGCCTTTTTCCTAATTCCAATTCAGAAAGACAAGCTACAGGCCGAGTGGGCAGGACGGTACAAAGTGGACAGAAAGGTAAATGATGTAAACTGTATTATAGAGTTACCTGACAGAAGACATACACAGAGAATGTACAATTTCAGCATGATGAAGCCATATGCCAATAGGGCTGACGTGGTGTTTGCAGTGTGTAGTTCTGGGGAGGGGATGGACGAAGAAGACCCCCTTCTGGACTTGCTGGAAGAAAGCAAGCCGGAGTCCTCTGTGGATGCAATTAAATTATCACCCCAGTTGGCCCCAGACCAGATCCAGGAAGTAAGGGAGGTTTTAGCGGATTTTGTCCCACTGTTTAGCACCAAGCCTGGACTTACCCCCTTAGCGACACATGATGTGGAGACTGGGACTCAGGTGCCCATGTGGCAGACAGAATGTCGGGTGTCAGAGGCTGTCCAAAAGGACATTAGGAGGAGGTGGAGGAAATGCTGGATTTAGGGGTAATCCAGAAATCCCACAGCCCCTGGGCCTCACTCGTAGCCCTTGTTCCCAAGCCAGATGGCTTTACTCATTTTTGTGTGGACTGTCATGGACTGAATGCAGTCACAAAGTCAGACGCCCACCCGATGCCATGGACAGACGAACTCCTGGACGAGTTGGGAGGGGCGACATACCCTACAACTATTGACCTGACAAAGGGGTATTGACAGGTAGAGTTAACTGCCAGAGCTAGGGAGAGGTCTGCCTTCATTACTCCAATAGGGTTATTTGAATTTAAAGTAATGCCTTTTGGAATGAAGAATGCCCATACCACTTTCCAAAGGTTGATGAAGCTGGTGTTAAGTGGTGGTGAGGAGTACGCTGTGGCGTACCTGGATGACATTGCCATCTTTAGTGCCAGTTGGGAGGAACACCTGTCCCACCTCTTCGGGGAAAGCAGCACAGTACTTGACCCCAGCTTGCATACAACCAACCTGATTCACAATCCCCCTTATGACTCAATTGAGACTCAGGTATTTCCTTACCTTGCTGGATCTTTGCACAGATCCTTGTTAGCATGGCTGCATATGGTGACACAATAAACACTTTAACAGTTATGCCAGAATTATCAATACTGTTCCAGCATTCACACTCAAAATGAGAAAATGTCTCAGGCAGGATTAAGGATACCAACAAGTTTACTAAAATTAAAAATAGTGAATAAATACAAAACACAGAATATACAGTATATACATTAATGCTTACAGTCAGAAAGAAATGGAAATTACAAAACAAAATGTCTTGTAGCCGAATTACTAGTTCTAACTCAGTTTTCAGTTGTGTGTTACCTATTCTTGACAGAAGTGCCTCTTAAGTCCAGAACACAAATGTGTCTGTTCTTTCAAAGTTTGGAACAAGAGTGGCCTCAGTCCTTTCAGCCAGCTTGGCAATATTCAAAGTTAAAGTCCCAACCTCCTTGTGATGTCACAGCATATGAGGTCACTTGTTAGCCCTGTAATCATTTTGTAACATGACGAAGTATAAGCAAAATGGTTTCATCTTATTGCTTGCTTGAAATCTGCAAAGATAGCAATATCAAATTGTACAGACAGTCTCTCTACATCAAAGCATAAGTTATGATCACATTCCCTTTTGGTGTTTCAGAAAAACATCCTGAAAAACACCTCTTAGCTGTGTGAATTTTCACTGGTATCTATCTGAACTGGCTTCGCCTCCCGATGTTGTAAAATATAATATTTTACAACCAGTTTCCTAGGTTCAAGGCAGTAGCTTGTTATAACCTTTTTTTTTTTTTTTTATGACAGTTTTCAGGAAGTTTAGCAGATAAGTGTTAACACAGAAAAGGAAACTCCAGCTATTTAGCTCCAGCAAGCCACTGCTTTGGGGTCAAAAGGTCAGACCCTTTAAAGCTAGCCTACCCCATAGGCCTGCTGACCCTGCCATGCCTCATAAGCAGAAATTCAAAGAAGCACATATATATCTATATATATATATATATATATATATATATATATATCAAAATTATATACACATAACTAGTAGACGGTTATTCCATCACAGTTGTTACCTACTGCAAGAGCCCTCGCGAAGTAAGATCATGTGTTTTATCCTTGTCGGACTCAGCAGTGTGCCTCATCTGTATCTCAACCCAGGGGAAAGATGAACCAGCCCTTATAATGGTCTTACTGGTTTATGTCATAGTGAATCCAAAATAGGAACACAAGAACCACAGCCGAGTCTACCACTTCTACTCCGCGGCATAAGGCAAAGTGTGCGTACGGCAAACAAATTCCAACCAAAGATGACCATTCGACTTGCCTCCTGTGCCTAGGACTGCAGTACAAGTCAGATGACTACCGGCACTGCCTCAGTTTTAACAAGCGCTCCCGCATTTGCCACCTGAAGATGCTCAAAGCTTACCTGTTGGAACTACAAGTGGCCGCAATGCAAAAATCACACTCTGGGCACAGCTCTTCTTTGTCCTCCATCCACGATGCCTCCCCCGAGGAGAGCACTCAGGGAAGCATCACAGGACAGACAAAGACAGGCCCAGGTCAGACTCGTGGTCCCATTCCCTGCACAAGAGCTCCAAGGCTTCTGGCTGGAGGTCGGATTCTGCTCCCCCCCCCCCAGGGTCGCTAGCCCTCCCAGGATTTCAACCACTAAACTGTCCGCCTCTACATAGGCAGAGGTTCAGTGCAAGGGCCTTCCCAGGCATTTTCTTTAGTGTCTCTGGCCATCAGACCCCTGAAACAAATGCTAGGGTCTAGGCCCGAGGACTTAGCCTCTTCTACTTCCACTTTGATCGGTGTCTGTCTGGACCCCACCATCATTAAGGCCTCGTCCTCTGGTTCATCAGCCAAGGCTGTCAACTACGACAGGCACCAGGGTCAAGCGCACATCAAGGAAGCGCCCTCCATGCTTAAACTGTTGTTGGCTGTCCTTTCGGACCAGTGACAGCCTCCAGCATCATCTGTCTCCACCCCTCTGGGGTTAGACCAGACGTTGGTCTCCAAGCAGTCGTCAGCCTGGCAAGGGCAGAATGGGCCTCCGCCAGAGGACCCGATGACCGCTGACCTGACATCCAGTCCCACCAAGCCTACGACCACAGGGCTTGATACCCAGTCATCGGTCAAGTCCAAAGCGTCTGACACTCAGACGGAGGACCAGACTTCAGGTAATTTTTCCGTCGGCGATCGGACACTGGAAGCCTCTCAGATGCCAGGCCTGGCACCAAACCCTTTGGGACAGTTAACCCGACGTCAGACCAGCCGTCTGGCTCAATGGTCCTCTCAACAGTAGTAGGAGCACTCTTTTCCAGCTGGTGGAACACCATTAAGAGTAACCTGCTACCAAAGCCTGAACCACTGGAGCAGCGGCTGTCATTCCTCAGCTATAGCCGGCACCTCCCAGCAGGACTCTGTCGCTAACCCCGAAGCCAGACTGCCCAACTCCAGTTGTTTCGGATTGTGACTCCGATGGACGTCAGAGACACAGACGTCTCCCGTCCTCAAGGTCTTCCTCCCGCAGGCGGAGTAGGTCTAGTGACCATTGCTCCCGAGGACGAAGCAGGTCAAGTGGACATCGCTCCCGATGTCGGAGTAGGTCCATTGACCATCACTCCAAACCATTGGGTGATTACAGTAGTTCCTCCTCGCCTTATGACTCTTCCAAAGATGACCTTCCTCTGCCTTCACCAGATTTGAGAAAGGATTCACCTAGGTCTCTACCTCATGATCCCACCTTGATCGAGGTTATGAGGCATAGCCAGTTCCTCAATCAATGGGAAATGGAAGACCTGGACTCGGAAAGGAGACTCTCGGGTAAGTTTCTGGGAGCTACTGACCCCAAACTGCTAGTCATTCCCCTGTTGGTGGAGCCATTCCAGGATGTAACAAAATTGGCATGGAAGCATCCTTCAGCTACTTCTTCAGTGTCCCAAAAGGCTGACTGCCTATACAGGACCCTCAGAAATGAGCCCCACCTCGGTGAACAGCTCAGGGCGGACTGTATGGTCCTTACAGCGGCTCACGGCAGGTCACAACAACCTAAGCTTACCAGCTCCCGGCAACCAGATAAAGAATCAAAAAAGATTGACCAGTTTGGGTAGAAGGTGTATACCTCTTCCACCTGTACTATCAGGTCTCTGAATTTCTTAGTACATACGGTCATGTACAAGAAGTGCCTATGGCAGAAGGTTGAGGACCTAACCAAGGCCCAACTAAGTTGTCCCAACAAGTCAGAGCTTTTGGCAGGCCTGCAATCTGGGGCAGATGTGAGCAAACATGTTCTCAGATGCTTGTACGATACGGCAGATACAGCAGCCAGAGCCGCAGCCTCAGGATTATACCTCAGGCGACACTCGTTGTGATCCTAGATATGCAGTTCCAGGGCACTGTGCTCTTTGGCCATAAGGCTGCGAAGATCATCACTGACCTGCAGGACTCAGGGGGAAAGCTGTCTCTGAAGTACACAAGATGCACAAGTTGGAACATTACCCCCCCCCCCAGGTGCCAGCCCTTTCGGTGGCCCTTTTGGAGGCATCAGGGACAGCAAGCAAAGAGACAGCAATAACAAGGAGGGTTCAGGAGAAAAGCACCCCCTCAGACACCAGGAACTCGGGGACCACGAACACCTAAGCAGTCCAGAGCTCCTCTCCCCAGATTGTCAGCCTCCGTCTGACTTCTTCCCCCCCCCAAGCAGAATTGATAGGGAAGGCAGTGGGAGGGCGGTTCTCCCTTTACCTCGCAGGGTGAGAAAACATCATGACACAGTAATGGTGCTGCAACTTATAGAGAAGGGCTATGCCCTGGAGTTTTCTGAATTACCCCCAGACAGTCCACTAGCCCACATGTTCTGCTCTCCATCCCATGCAGGACTCATTCGGGTGGAGATACAGGCCTTCCTGTCAAAGCGAGCAATTCAAGTAGTACTGGAGTCTCAGAGGGGCAAATGTTACTACTCTCACTTCTTGCTGGTTCTGAAGAAGACAGGGGTCCTTCATCCCATCCTGGACCTCAGTCAACTGAACATCTTTATAGAGTACAGAAGGTTCAGGATGGTGACACTCCAAAGGTTGCTTCCCATGCTATGCCCAAGGAGATTGGCTCTGCTTCCTGGACATGCAGAATGCATACATGCACATAAAGATCCTGCTATCCCACAGGAAATATCTCTGTTTCACATTCGAAGGAGAACACTACAGTTCAGGGACCTTCCTTTCGGCCTGTCCTCAGCACCTTGGGTATTCACCAAGTGCCTGGCAGTAGTAGTGGCAGCTCTCAGGAGGTAGGGTCATTACATCTACCCCTACCTCGACAACTGGCTACTGTTGGCCCCATCCAGAGAACAGCTATGTCAGACCCTGGAGTGCACCTTCAAGATGTTCCAGGACCTTGGGATAACTGTAAATCTTCCAAAGTCAGCCCCGTGGCGATCTCAGAGATTCCAGTTCATAGGAGCCATCTTGGATATGGTCCAGGGGAGAGCCTTTCTTTTTTTTTTTTCCGGATGTATTTTTGGCTTGTTCCCTTTTTATTCCCACTTGTATGCATCGGCGTGGCGCATGTGTGTAGAGGCATGCATAAGCACGCCTTGCGGGATGCCCCCCCACCCTACAGTCACACCATTGCCACCTGCATCTATCACTGGACTTCCATCCGGTGACGACGAGACTATGGGTGGGCAACACCCCCCTTCTGGGAGAGGAGAGCCTTCACTCAATCCTGCTCCCACCTTTCCCCCAATGATAGCACCCCGGCAACCTGAGGTCGTTCCTGAATCTGGGTTGCTGGCACAGTGCAAGGTAAGGCGTCCAGCACCTCAGCCCTCAGCTGCACCAGGCCAGCCAGGGGAGAGCCGTTCTCCCTTCAGACAGAGCAGATCGCCTTCAAGTACTGGCTCGGAGATTAATCTCCGTAGACCAGGCTCCTGTCAGAATGGTACTATAACTCCTGAGTACTATGGCCGCTGCCGTGAGGACCATGCCTCTCACTCGCCTGCACATGAGAATTCTGCAATGGAACCTCATGGTGCAGTGGGACCAATGAAGGGACGATCTCGACCAGAAGGTCAGAATCTCCAAGGCAGTACACCAAACCTTAGTATGGTGTCTGAACCCCTCCTGCTTGGTGAGAGGGACCCCCTTCAGGAACCACACCCCTCAATAGGTTATCACCATGGATGTGTCAGCCATGAGATGGAGTACCCACTTCGGGAGCAATCAGACTAGGGGGTCTTGGACTCAGACAGAATGCTCTCTGCACATATATGAGGGCTGTGCTGTATGCCTTATAGGTGTTTCAGGACGGCGTCCAGCCAGGCCCTGTTCTAGTCCAGACGGACAACATGCCCGTGGTTTTCTATATCAGCAAGTAGGGGGAAACGCACTCATATCCCCTCTGCAGAGAAGCCATGAAGGTCTGGTACAGTAGATCACGTACTGGAACTGTTCGTAGTACATGTACCAGGTCTTCAGAACACCTTAGCAGACAGCCTCAGTTGCTCGCAATCCCAAGCTCATGAATGGGAACTACTTCAAGAGGTAGTAGATGACCGATTCGAAAGATGGTGGACTCGAGAGCTAGACCTCTTCGTGTCCCCATTCAACACCAAACTGCCCAATTTCTGCTCGCTAGAGCCAGAGTCTGTTTTTTTTTGGCGAGACGCATTGTCCCTGTCTTCGACTGGGAGGTTTCTCTATGCCTTCCTGCCCTTCCCCCTTCTGCAAGTCTTTCTCAATTTACAGTCGGAACCAGCAACCATGATTCTGGTACCACCGTTCTGGCCCAGGCAGATTTGGTTCCTACTTCTGCAGCAACTGGCGGTAGAACCCCCAGTTTCACTTCCTCTTTCCTCTCAGTTGCTATTTCAAGAGCAGGGCTCTCTAATTAGTCCCAGCCTCAAATCTCTGCATCTCCATGCATGGCTACTGCATACCTAGCCAGGAACAGGTACAGGGTGTCCGAGAGGGTAGCCAAGTTGTTAGTGGCCACAAGAAAAATGTCTACTAGGGCCGCATATGCCATGAATTGGAAGCAGTTCAGCCTCTGGGGTGCTGCCCGTAACATAGATCTGTTCTCATATGAGGTGAACTGGGTCCTGGACTTGTTAGCTGCTAGTTGACCGGTGCTCACATTTCATTACCAAGTAGCCATTATAATATTAAAAACTGATCTGAAAGCTGCCGCCCATTGACTATAAAGGGGTGCGCCCCTGCGTTTTCCCTAAGATTTCATCATCGTTAGTGAGCGCCATGGAGTGCATGGCACTTACAACCTGGGAGTCCTTGGGACCTTGTTTAATTAATTTTATGAGTGCTACTGTTTTTTAATGCCTGAATTTGGTGACATCTTCAAACTGGCAGCATGCCATGGAGGTAAGTCACCTAAATGTCGGATGCAGGGGCTGAGGCTGGTAGGGCTCTTTAAGGAAGAACCAGTCTGTAATACGCAGCGTGATCTTTTTTCCTGTGATCTGAAAAAGTTCAAACAGGGAAGTACCCTGCAGCATGAATATATCAGTGTTGACACTGTGATAATTTGTATACTGTAAAGCTTTATAAATTTCCAAAGCATGAAACCCCACAGACCATCAGGATGGAGGCTCCACTGTGGGACAGGCAAATGTCATGTTTGTCTGTCTGTCCCTGTCCCCCTGTGAAGCCTTTTGATGATGATTTGTGAGTTTACTTTATAAATAAATAAAAGCTTAATACACTTTATCACAGTGCCAACATTGATATATTTATGCCAGTTTGAGGTTTTGTGAGTGCAGGCATTTTCTTGGTGAACTGTTGGCTTGTACTGAGCACCACGCAGACCCTTCAGCATTTTTTTTTAATTGATCTGAAAAAGTTAATCTTCAAGGATATCTCATTCATCAGGCCACACCTATGGAACTATAGTCATCAGGCACTAGGACCACGTGGAAACATTTTTGCTAGCAGTCCACTAGGGGCTGCCCATGTCGACATCCTCTCTATATAATCGTGGGCGGCCCCCCTCTCTCCTCAGTTCTTTTCTTGCTGCTGACTATACTTGCTGGACTCCACAGAGATGCCACCACTATAGTCGACTGCTAAATCTACAATTTTCTAGGTTTTGTTAT
The DNA here is from genome assembly GCA_016271365.2 of Neoceratodus forsteri. Lineage (NCBI taxonomy): Eukaryota > Metazoa > Chordata > Ceratodontiformes > Ceratodontidae > Neoceratodus > Neoceratodus forsteri. The sequence goes on from CM028130.1 coordinate 877,477,627, forward strand.
TTTTTCACCCTAATAGCCATCACTTTATTTTAAAGTGATTGCTGCCATTGTGTATGTTGACAAAAGACACCGCTAAACTCTTCCGTTACTGCAAGTGTGGTGGAAAAATCTACTCAAGCGACGATCATGGTGTCTGTATGTATTGTCTTAGAGAGCCCACGATGTTAAAAGACTAAATGTTAGAGCTTAAAAAGATGACTAAAAGAGCTTAATATGTATACCCACAAGGTAAGGAGGGAGAGGGGGGACTTAATAGAAACTTTCAGGTACCTCAAGGGACTCAACAAAGTCCAAGAGGGTAGCACCTTTCAGAAGAAGAGATGTGCAAGAACAAGGGGACACAATTTGAAGCTAGAAGGGGGACTGCTCAGGGGCAATGTGAGGAAGCATTTTTTCACAGAGAGGGTGGTGGACACATGGAATGGCCTTCCTGAGGAGGTCATGGGGTCAAAAACAGTGGGGGAATTCAAAAATGCATGGGACAGACATAAGGCAGTTCTGGTTGGGGGGTAAGAAGAAGTAGGCGGTTGGTTAACTAGGATCTTCAGCTTATCCAATAGGTAGGGAATAGGGCAGACTAGGTGGGCCAAGCAGTCCTTAACTGCCGTCAAAGTCTATGTTTCTGTGTTAAGGCCTGTGAGATGTGCCTGAAGTTTAATCAAGCTACCCAGTGATGCCATCAAAAAGCCCTGCATACTTTCTTTCTGGAGCAGCAGATAGCCAGACTAGAGAAAGAACTCTAGGGGAAGAGCTCCTCCACATTGCCAGCCCATTCCTCAGGCTCCTAGTCCTCCAGGGCCCAAGAAAAGTCATCAGGAAAGCACAAACACTGGGAGAGGGAATGAAGTAAGGATAAGTCCCCCCCTGGTATGCCCCCAGTCACTCCTACTCTTGGCGCTGACTGCTGCAGCGCCGTCGACCGCTTCAGCAGCAATGCCTCCTGCCGCTAAGACCTTATAACACACAAGGATGGCTCTGACAGTGAGTTCTACCAGAGGACCGGCTGAGGGAAGGAGGATTGAGCATCCATAAATGGCTCTTTGGGGAGGGTAGACAGAGCTTGCCGCTGCTTGCTGCCACTCAGCGAAAGCTGGGTGGCATGGCATGTGGCCGCCTCTCTACAGGCTTAGCACAGGCTTTCTAGTGTGTGTGTGACATCTTCATGTAGCACGCTTATGCAACTGCACACATGCCGACCTTCGGGGTGTGGACTGGAAAATGGGAAGAGTGAGGGCTGTGCAATAAGGAAGCCCTGCTCGCCTGCCTTGACCCACATCGCCCAAGGTCCTGCTAAACTGGATCTGGGGGACGCAAGGGCAGCTGTCCCTCCCTGGCCCCACCGGGGAATGGTAAACCATGAGGAAAAAGGCAGGTGAGTTGTTGGGGGATAGTGGTTGGATAGGGGGGAGAGTAAGGGCTTAAGTGCTAGCCAGTACCCTGGAGCAGGAAAAAGGCTCTGTAGAAAAAAAAAAAGGATGGATGTGGATTGGGTTTTGTACATTAAAACAAAACACAATGAGTAAAGATGGGCTGTCAGGGTTGCAGTTCACAGACAGTGCATCATCATGTAGGCAGGTCAGAGTCGTACTATAGTAATTGTGTCACAACCATGGTACGTCTTCTTTCTGAAGTTGTACTATAGTGATGACATCACAATTATAGTACAGTGACTTTCGAGTGTATAGATTTCCATATGCAATGGACGCTAACCCTACACTATAAGCATATGTGAGGCTTTCAGGTTTTGTGTTGTTGTAGTAGTGGTGATGGTGGGGGCTTAAAGTGATTTTATCATTCCCATCAAACACTTTACAGCAGGATTCAAATCTCATAATGCACCTAAAACCTTGAGTTTCGAGATATTCCATTCTTTACTACTAAAGACATTTGCATAAAACCATTCCCTTTGCCCACTACTTCATTTTCTGCTTTGAAATCATGATTCTTTGCTTGTAATAGGGCAATGTATGTTGCAACCAATTGTGATGTCATAGGCAGAGGATTATGACTTCAAAACAGGTCTATAAGTTACCAGAATAGATGGAATCCAAGGACAGAAAATCCTGTTTTAACGAAAATGGCTTCGGTAATAAAAAAAATGGAAGTTCTAGAAATTAAATTTTTTTTTCTCTAAAACTTTTGCTCCCCTGCCGCAACCTTGCTCCTTCCTTTGGGCCTTGTTATTGGCTGCCCTAGCCTGGACAGCCAGTGGGTATCTGCATGGTGCAGGGCGCAAGAGTGCTGGAGGTCATCATGTTTGGTGGCAGAGAAACATATTTTGTTTACTTTTTTCCTCCCTCCTCCCCAGGCGTTCTGGCAAATCTCAGGCGTCCTCACACACGAGCTCTTGCACATATATAATGCCACCCTGCGAGGGTGGGGGGGAGACAAGCTCCCTCGACCCACCGCAGGGTCACTACGGCAGTAAACCTGGATGCCGCTCTCACCTGGCTGGGATCGCTACCACAAGGCAGAACCACCCCTTTCCCCCCACCCTGGCCGCTTGACCTGACTTCCAAACCTGGGTCGCATGTGTAGGAGGGCTAGGACGTGGTGCTTCCAGTGGGCCGGCCATTGGACAGCCTCAGAAATTTACACTTTGTGCATCTAAATTCTGCTGATGTAGACTGAATTTTTTACTGGAAACTAGAAAATCTCTTTATGATAATTTTACAGAAGTTGGGCACAATCCATAGAAAAGTCACAGTTTTTTGAAATGGGGCATTCAGCACTCAACAGTATCCGCACACAGTGTAGGCAGGTGACAGTTTTTTGAAGGGGGTCATTCAGCACTTACTCATATCCACAAACAACAGGTTGGTTGGGCCTTGATTATGTAGTCTTGATTCATGGCTCTGTCTTGTCTCGGCAAACAGTGGCTGACATTTAAACTTGGCAGACCTAGGATTCTGTCTCCTGCCTCCGGTGAGAGATTTATAATGGATCTTTTCATTCTTTGCTCCCAGTAGGCACACACTGCTTTATCAGGCTTCAGACGACTTATCTTGTACTGTGTCAGCCTTGACATTTTGAAGCCATTGGCCAAATAGTAATGTAATAATTATGGGAAGTTGCACACCTTTCAGGATTTTGGCCAGATTTTTGTTTTGGGAGACAATTTGGGTTAGTGGTTAAAGCACGGATCTGTGAACCTGGGTATGCAGGTTTGAATCTCACAGCTACAACACTTACTTACTATGTGACCCTGAGCAAGTTACTTAGTCCCTGCCCCCCCATAGAACATCATATAAAATGCAGTTTTGTTACAGTTTTGTTTAGTACTGTAAGCCTGTAACATCTTTTTCCTGAACGTATACTGCTCATTTTTGACAAGCAGTAATGTAAATAAAATGAATGTCATCATGTTGTTACATTCATGGACTTTATTGGAACAGCTGAGGTTTGGTGGCGGTTGATGAAGGAGAGGGCAGATGCTGTCCTCACTGTAGTTTACGCGTGCTCCCTCCATGACACTGCTAACGTTCCACCAGTCCAAATAGGAGTCGAACTCGAACCTCAGTCTCACATGGCCACACAAGCAAGCTGTCACTATGCCATTGGCACTGATTATTCATGCCACTGTCAGGGGCACAAATTAAACTGTGCTGAGAATGCGAAGATCCTCTGGCCACCACTGACACTCTACTTGCTGAATTAGTGTACCTGCTGAAATGTTACCTTCTCCAGTACAAGTCAGCAGAGCTAGTTAAAGGAAAACTTTTACTGGTCCAATACAAAAATAAACCAGTATTTGGCTGAAGGGTGGCTCCAGTTTCAGATATAGAAGCATAGAAACATAGAATTTGTTGGCAGAAAAGGACCGCTTGCCCCACATGGTCCACTCAGATAGTCCTTGCCTAGTCTGTCTCTGCAGACCCTAACTGGTTTCTGGCAACCCTCCCTGCCTGTTTAATGATATTCCCCTTTGTCTGTTCCACAAATGCTTGAAGTTCCCTACAGTTTTTGCCTTCTATACTCCACTCCCCTCCCAAGCTTCATTGCATGCCCTCTGGACCTGGTGCTCTTTTTCATTTGAAGGAGAGTCCCTCCTGCCCCCCCGTTCACACCCGTAACATACTTGTAGGTCTCTGTCATGTCTCCTCTTGCTCTCCTGTCTTACAGGGTGTACATGTTGAGATCCCTCAGTCTCCCCTCTTAAGACTTTTGATGTACCACCTGCATCATTTTAATTGTCATTCTCTGGACTGCCTCCACCCTGTCTATATCCTTTCTGAGGTCTGGCCTCCAGAACTGGACACAATATTCTAGGTGGGCCTCACCAGCAAGTGTAAAGTGACAACCCCACTTCCCTCCTGCTGGAGATACCTCTCTTTATGTTTCTCAGCATCTCACTTTCCCCACCTACTGCTTTGTCACTCTGTCCTGCCACTTTGAGATTATCAGATTTTTTTTTTGTTTTTTATCTTTAGTCTTTGGTAATGATAATCCGAAGGTCCCTTTACTGATTAGTGACTGTCAGTACCTCCCCCCATCCTATACTTAGCTCCTGAGGTCCTATTTTTTGACTTATTTGTTATTATGTATTGTGCTGCTGTTCGTCCACTGTCTCCACCCCCCCCCCGGGTCACACCTGGAAACAAGCCACGGCTTAATGTGCCTGTCCTGGTCACCGATTTTCAAATAAATAATTAACTAAACAAGTACACCCCAATTGCCATGATCTTGACCTCTCCTTGAAGTTCCCAAGGTCCCTTCACATTTTCCCTACCCCATCCTGAGTGTCCACCCTACTACAGATTTTGGTGTCATCTGCAAGAAGGCATCCCTTCCCTTCCAGTTCTTCTGCAGTGTCACCTATGAAGACACTGAAGAGGAGCGGTCCCAGTACTGACCCCTGCAGCACCCCGCTAGTCACTCTCCACTCAGCATGAGTGCCATTAACCACCACCCTTTGTCACCTATCCCTTAACGAGTTCCTTAACCAGTTCAGCATTTTGGGTCCCACCCCTAGGCTGCTCAATTTCTTTATCAGTGTCTTGTGCAGCACAATGTTGAAGGCCTTGCTAAAGTCCAGAGAGGCCACATCCACTGCCCTCCACTGCTCTGTTTCCCTGGTCACAAGTCCAAGAAGTCAGTCAGATTTGTCTGGCATGACCCCATCTCCCCTGTCAATTCATGCTTCCCTTTGTCTTGTAGCCCATTGCAGGGCTCTCGGGAATGCGGGCGCCCGCGTCCTTTATGCACATTTTGTGCGTTGGGATGCTCGGACTTTTTTCGCGAAAGTCCCCGAGACGCTCAGCTACCAAACCCCGGGAGTCACTTTAGGGCATTTTTTTATGTTACAGAGAGGGAGTTATAACAAATTACAGCCACTGCTCAACTAACAAAGCTCTTGCTGGTTGAGCAGTGGACTTAATTTGTTTGAATATACCCTCTGAAACATAAAAAAATGTAGATTAAAATGCCCCAACAGAAACTAATGGAGCTTTCTGCAGAATACTACAGTAAAAACAGTGCTGGCGCAGGGGCCTGGCTCCCAAGTATTTGAATGGGGACCCCTGGAAATTTTCTGAGGACTCCCACTTTTCGGTTATGGACCCCCTTTTTTTCATAGCCAGTCCCGGACCCCCCAATCAAAAAATCCTACTGAGAGCCCTGCCATTGGATTCAAGATACTCCACCAGCCTTTTCTTGAACAGGGTTTCCATTAATTTCCCCATCATTGAGGTGAGACTGACCAGCCTATAGTTGTTAGCCTTCTCCCTGCTGCTGCTCTTATGGAGAGGGACCATGTCTGCTCTCCTCCTGTCCTCGGGGAACCACGGCAGTTTCCAGTGAGCTGTTGAATAAGGCTGTCAGTGGTGCAGTTAGCATCTCTCTGAGTTACTTTGGTACCCTAAGAATGTATCCTCTCCGTTCCCATAACCTTGTCCACTTTCAGAGCTGCAAGTTCCTTCAGGACTCTTTCCTTTAAAATTTAGACTTGTGTCCACCTCCCCCTGCCCTTTTGTTCCTGCTGCTCCCTGGTGGTCTGCCCCCCCCCCACTGTGATGAGTGAGCAAAAGTACCTGTTCAGGATGTCTCCTTTTTCCCTGCCACCCTTCTTGTCTTTGCTGTCCCTCCCCTTGCTTTCTTCTTCTCACTTATGTACCTGAAGAAAGTCTTCTCCTGTTTAGCTACCCCTTTGGCTGTCCTTTCCACTGTCTGCGCCTTTGCTCCCCTCACCACCTTTCCTGCTTCCCTCTGTTTACTTGATATACCTCATGGGGGTTAAGGTACAAATGGGGAGGTATTTTCAGAGAAAAAGGTACTCTAGAGGAAGGGGACATGCTATGAAGCTGGAGGGAGGCAGATTCAGGAGAGATGTAAGTACTTCTTCATGGAAAGGGTGATAGATTCCTGAAGCAGCCTTGCAGCGGAGGTAGTGGGGGTGAAAACAGTGGTGGGGTTGAAAAATGCCTGGGATAGGCACAGGGGAATTGTTGGGGTAAGGAAGGAGAGGAACAAGACAGTGTCATAGATCAAGTAGGGTCTGCAGCAAAAATGAAGATAATAAAAATGGGCAGACTGAATGGGCCCAGTGTCCCTTATCTGCCGTTAGTTTTTCCTTTTTTGTTTCCATGTTTCTACATATACCTCCCTGTCTTCCTCCCTCTGTATTTCCTTTTACATCCTGAATGCTACCCTTTTGTTCTCTCTACACTTTTGCCACTTCCCTAGAGAACCAAAACAGGCTCTTTTTCTTTTCCTTTTACTCACTTTCTTCACTTCTAAGAGGTTGGTTGCCTTAATTATGGCCTCCTTTAATTTTTCCCCCACTGTGCTTCTATGCCTCTCTGGCAATCCACCATACAAGGCAGTTTCTGAGGCAGTCTCCTGTTTCTGTAGAATCTGCCCGCCTAAAGTCCAGGACCCTCCTCCTTGTGTGGTTTGCCTCTGTTCCCGTCTGTACACCACACTGTATGGTGGTCATTGGTACATAGGAAATTGCCCAGTGTGATGTCTGTAGTGCTGTCCCTGTTTGTAAGCACCGGTTCCAGCACTGTTCCATCCCTTGTGGATTCCTTGACCAGCTTTCTGAGAAAAGCTCCTTGTAGGGAGTCAAGGATTGTCCTGCTCCTTGCTGAAACTACAGTTGGAAGGCTCTAATCCACATCTGGCAGACTGAAGTCCCTGACTTTGTTCCTAAGGGTCCCAGAACTAGCCCACTGGTGCCAGATGATACAAAGTTGTGAGGCAGGGCCGGTCCAGTGGCACTAAGGGTTGAGGCGCTGGACGACACACCTCGCACCATGCTGGCGACCCAGGTTCGGGAGTGGACTTGGGTCATCGGGGGAGGAGAGTATTGAGCACTGCTCTCCTCTCCTGGGAGGGAGGGTCATCGCAGGTGCCAGGCTTTGGAGACTGGGGGTGCGGTAGCCTTTCAGGATCTCTGGCAGGTGATTGACTGAGGTGTCGTTTCTGTGAGCATGCATGGGAACGCGCACGCACCTGCTGGAACCCATTGCACATCTGAGCCAAACAAAGGGGGGCCAAAATGGAAAAAGCTCTGGCTGCCTGGTAGGTGAAGGTTGGTCCACTGGCCCATAGCCAGGTCCTTCCAGCCTGCGTCCGGTTGTCCCTCCCTTCCCTGGTCGCTCCACTAGACTATAGACAGAGCACCACTAGGAGTCTGTGGTCCCTCCCAGGGGGGCTCAGACGTGGGAGGTCAGGCGATCGGAGGAGCAGGATTGGAGACAGGCCCAAACCAGAGGTAAGGCTGGGGACTTCAGGTGGGGCAGGAGAGGCTGAGCCAAGAGACCACACTGGAGAGAGTTCAGGTGGCCAGTGATGTGGGAGCATAAAGCAAATGTACAAAAAGAAAAGTTGCAAGGCAACACACACTGCTGGAAGTAGCCCTTCAATATCTATAATATGGAGCACAAAACTAGTTTTGAAGAGAAGAAACAGGTGACTCTTACTGACTAGCCAAGGAGTGTTGGTGACTTCAGTTATAGAGGCACATTCCTTTTTTTTAATTCTCTGTTTATGCCACCTCCTATGCCACTACTTTGACGTACCTCTGGGTGCCCCAGGTACCTAGTTTTGTCAGAATCTGACACTCTACAACTGCCTTACCTCCATGCTGCTGCAGCTTTGCTTCCCTTTTAACTGCATTAGTCTTCATCAGGCAGGCTAGCTGGGTCTGTCATCTGTTGTGTAGTAGTGTTTTAATTTAGTTTTTCATCCAGTCCCCACCAACACAGCCATGCACAAGAGGTCCAGGGTACATGTGCATGCAAGCCGGCTTGCCGATTAACCCCACAGCCTGCATCCATCCTTCCCACAGTGCCCTCTACTGCACTGCTAGCTGTGGTCACCCAGGTGACATTATGGTAATGAGGACGGCAACCCACCCTCCCTGGAGGAAGAGAGCTTTCCCTGGAATGCTCAGTCCTCTCCCTGGCTGGTTCTCGAATACGGGTCACCGGCATTGCAAGTAGTAGCATTACAACTGCGCCAAAAAGCCAGCCCTATAGAGGGCACATTCTTGTCTTACCTTTCTGCCTGAAGGAGCAGTGAAGATGAGTCTCAAGCAGGTTATGGGCAAGTGAGAGGGTCAGCAAACTAACTGCACTTAACACCTGTGATAATGATATAAGTATTATATTAACGTTGTTGTTTTTTTTTTATGTAAGCAAGCAATGTAAGTAAGGAATTCTGAGCAGGGTACTCCAGGGCCATGGTGTCATGTGAAAAAAAAAAAGGTGTCCTAAGCCGTCTCCTTGGCACTGACTGGTAGGGTACTGCTCTGGCATGTTGATGACTCAGGTTCACACCCTGAGCCTGGGACTTCAGGAACGGTGGCCAACAGAGGGGAGGGAAGAAATGTCTGCCATTTGGAGAGCAGCACCGTGTGGTAGTGCGGAGCCATTGCTCGTGTGGGTAACCATGTGCCGCGGGCCCTGCCCACAGAGAGCAGCAGATGTGGGTGTGCTTCCAGCAAATAGACTGGGATGGGTGGGAAAAACAGGAAATAATGCCTGACCAAGTAACCTTGTGTGACCGCCTCCCTGTGCTCTCTCCATGCCACCCAGATTGTTCTCAACTCAGCCCCTGGTTCCTAGACATTAGCTTCAGCACTATGCTTCTCCCTCTCCTCCCATGAAGGTCCTATTGAAGGACAGTTCTCTTAAATAGGGATAGAACCGAAAACCAAGGTACCACAGGGACACTCTTGGGACTGACAGTGGACAACACCGTGTTAAATGAGTTCAGCGGGTAGAGGAGTACCATGATGTTGGGGGCATGTAAGGTGGTGCAAAAAAAAAAACATGATGCCCTTTTGAGCTGGTAATGTAGGGTGGAGGCTGTTGGTGTCAGGGGACCCTGTGTCACATTTTTACTTACACTTCGGTTGCAGCTCCTCTGTGACCCCTTTTCTCCTTCACCGGAAACACCATGGTGCCTGCTCAGATAGAATGATGGAAGCAAACACACACTTAACTGTAGGTGAACCAGAACTGACAGCCTCATCTGCATTTCTTAAACAGAGACAGTACCTTTCAGGTGAACCCAGCAGCATGATCTTAACAGAACACAGTGAGATCCAACAGTCCCAGAGACGTGTTATCTTATTGGTAGAAAAAACTCTAAAAGCACCTGATGTTGACCTTCCTTCTTGATCTTCCATGACACCTCAAGCAGATATATTCCTGGTTTCAGAGTCTAAAAATAAATAGCATTTGCATAAAGTCTGACCGTTTGTGCCCCAGCCACTGTCATGTGGTTAATGGTAAATGCTCCACTCGTGTCCTGAGGACCAGTATATTACTCCCAAGGACCAAATATATGGGCGGCTTCATGTAAACACAAATCTGTGGTACTCTCCATCAGGACCTGCTAAATTCATCAGACAGGACCAATCCTGTTAAACGGTTACATACTGACATTCATTTGACCCTGGACTCATTCTTAATGAGTTGGACACCCTCAGCACTCATTGGCTAGGTTTGAGTTGCAATGTTTGCAAGGTGGCTGCCTGGCTGTTGTGGAGAGATATATGACTTCATGGCCAGCAGTGACCATGGCACGATGGCTGGTTGGCCAGCATAGCAAATAAAGCAGATCACTTTCCCTTGCCTGCTTCGGGGGGTCTTGTTGCCAGACCCCAGCAGCACTGCCAATCACAAATGAGTAAAAACCTCTCCCCTCTCCATAAAGGGGAAAACTACTTCACTCTTCACTCCATGATGCTTCTCTCAAGCCTGGAGCCTCTGTCCTTTTTATACATTTTCCCTGTCACTTCCTGTGCCAAAAAAAATATAGAAACATTGAAATTGATGGCAGATAAGGATCACTAGGCCCATCTAGTCTGCCCATTTCCCCTGCCTCCTGTAAAAGTCACAGACCCTTCTTGATCTCCGACTTTACTTCCCCGTTCCCATTGCTAGGGTTCCCCTATGTCTGTCCCATGCATGCTTGAATCCCCTGACTGTGTTTGCCTCACCACCTCTGCTGGGAGTCTATTCCATGCATCCACCGCCCTTTCTGTGAAGAAATACTTCCTCATGCTACCTCTTAGTCTACCCCTTCCAAACTCATGCCATGCCTCCCCGTTCCTAGACATATCCTTTTCTGAAAGATGCTACCCTCTAGTACCCTATTTATGCCTTTTAGATATTTGTAGGTTTCTATTATATCTCTCCTGTCTCTTCTCTCCTCATATGACTTTTGGTGCAGGCCCTGCACCATCTTTGTTGCCCTTCTTTGAACTGCCTCCACCCTGTCTATGTCCTTATGGAGATGCAGCCTCCAGAACTGGATACTGTATTCCAAATGAGGCCTCAGTAATGATTTGTACAGTGGCATCACCACCTCCTTCATTCCTTCTGCTGGTGATACCTCTCCCTATGCACCCCAGCATCACACTGGCTCTCCCCACAGCCTTGGCACATTTGTTGGCCACCTTAAGGTCATCAGGTATAGTTACTCCCAAATCCCTTTCCTATTTGGTGACCATCAGTTTCCCCCCCCCCCCAACACACACACATGTAATCCTCCCCTGGGTTCTTGTGCCCCAAATGCATGATTTTGCACTTTTTTGCATTGAATCTCAGCTGCCACACTCTGGACCATTCCTCCAGTTTATCTAGATCCCTCCTCATGTTTGTCATCCCTTCTGGAGTGTCCACTCTATTGCAGATCTTAGTGTCATCTGCAAATTGGCACACCTTCCCCTCCAGCCCTTCTGCAATGTCACCTGTGAAGACATTAAACAGGACTGGGCCCGGGACTGATCCCTGTGGCACCCTGCTGGTCATCCTCCTTTCCTCAGATTGAGCACCATTTACCATGACCCTCTGTTTTCTACCACCCAACCAGTTCCTAATCCAGTTTGCCACCTTGTGACCCACTCCCAGGCCGCCCAGCTTGTTCACAAGTCTATGTGGAATGGTATCTAAGGCTTTACTGAAATCCAGGTAGGCGACAGCCACTGCTCCCCAATCCACGACCTTAGTCACCCAGTCAAAGAAATCAATTAATTTGTTTGACATGACCTTCTCAATGTGAATCCATGCTGTCTCAGATCCTGTTCTCCGCTGCCTTCAAGATGTTCCACAATCCTTTGTTTAAGTAGTGATTCCATAATCTTCCCCATTATTGAGGTGAGGCTGACTGGTCTATAATTTCCAGCCTCCTCCCTACTGCCACTTTTGTGAAGAGGGACTACATCTGCCCTCCTCCAGTCCTCTGGAACCACTCCTGTACTGAGTGACTCGTTGAACAGTGCTACCAGTGGTGGCACCAGCACCTCCTGTAGTTCCCTTAATATTCTAGGATGTATCCCATCTGGTCCCATTGCCTTGTCCACTTTCAGTTTTGTGAGTTCCTTTAGGACTCTCTCTTCTGTAAATGGACTGGTGTCCAAGTCCCTCCCATATTTGTTCATGTTGCCTAACTGTGGCCTCTCACCTTCTTCGTCTGTGAAAACACCACTTGCAAGGCCAGCGATAATTCCATAGAGTCCTTGTCCACCACCATCACAGCAAACTTTGGGACCTCTCCAGAAAACTTCTCGTAATAATGAGAAAAAGACAAAGGCCATGCTCTTTGGCTCTAAGCCATTCCCAGCAAAGGTAGCCAGGTCAAAAAAAACAACTCTTGATCACTACCCCTGCCAACCCTCCACTCAAAACTGTCCCTGCCTTTAAATATGTAGGTGCCATCCTAGACCCCTCCCTTACTTTCAACAAACACATCAGCAACACTGTGACGAAAATCCACCAAAAATTAGGTGCTGTCTAGTGCCAGAATCAATTTCTGTCTCCTGATGCTCACCTAGCCATTGCTCAAGGAAATCTTCTGCCCCTCCTTGACTACTTCTCCCCCATATACTCTACTGCGTTCTCTTCCCTACAGACTCACTTACGTACCACATACAACTCCATCTGCCGCTTTGTCCTTCAAGACCCTTTTACTACCCACCACTGCTCGCTATACCAGTCCCTAGGGTGGCTCTCTCTGCAGGGTTGTTTTGACTTCGCTATGGGCAGCCTTGTTGACAGTGCACTCAGGAACCATCAGCTGTCCCCCTACTCCTCCTTACTCACTGACAGAGTGGTCTCTCAGAGTCTCCGGGCCTCCTCCGTTCTCCCACTGGAAGTCTATCACACTACTACTACCATAGGTAGTAAAGCTTTCTCTGTCTCTGCCCCTTCCCTCTGGAATAGACTTCCTTTGTCCATTGGATTATCCCTCTCCCATCAGTCTTTTAAGGCAAACTTAAGGGCGTGGCTCCTGGCTGAGGCCGCTTGTACCTGCAGCTGACCCCCAGGCGGTACCAGGGCCCATATCTTGGCATAGCACCTATTTGTGCCCTCACCCTACCTACAGTGCCCCACCCTCTTGCACTGTTCTGCTCCTCTATTCAATCTGGATATGACCATCTGTTTTATTTTGAACGGTTAGCAGGTTCTGCAACTTAATTTAAGTTGCATTTCTGCCTATGATTTGTGCCTATACCACTCCTGGTGATAGACTGAACCTTCATTTTAACTGTATTTACTTCCTCGGCTACCCAATGACTGTATGTACATTACATGTAATACTTTAGCATAATCGCCATGTTAAGCCTTCTATATTGCACAGCCACTTAATGTGTGTCACTACACCAGTATGTACTGATTTCTGTGAAATATTTGTACTATGTAATCTGACCTCATATCAAGTCTATTCGGCAGTCCTGATTTGTGCTAATTGTATCTCTGTATTGTATTGATGTTTGTTGTGTTTGCCACCCTGGTGGACTGGGTTGCGACTGAAAACGGCCCTCTGGATTAGTTTGCTCACCTGGTTATCAAAGACATACATACATACATATGCACATACATAAATAAATAAGGAATATGTAGGGGGTCAGTGTGTGATAATGCATTTATATTGTACAGCTGCCAGTGACCTCACGAGTGCCAAAGGCACGAGTGAGAGTTACGAGTCTGCGAGAGGTCACTGGCAACTGTACAAGATAAATGTATTATCACACACTGACCCCCTGCACATTCAATTTATGCAACAGGTTTAGCGGTTGTGTGAACATTTGATTTTGGTAGGTGTAAATCATTTGTTTTTTATTTTGTCATTTATGGGGGATTTTTTAAATTTTTATTTCTCCTCCTTCCAAGCCTGCCATCCCCGACCCATCAGGAGATCCTAGGCAGACATCCCTCTGCCTCTCACCCTACCCGAACAACCTTCAGATCCCCCATAGAACCGTGGCTTAACCCCCTGAGCTGGGATGAGGTGGGAACCCAGAGCACCCTGTTACTTACATTTCATTGGTCCATCGGGCGGGCGAAGGTACATTGAGGGCACATCTCCGGAACTCCATCTCCCCGGTGATGGCAGGCTATTTTCCTCCATTACTCCTGACATGTGGTGTGAACCCTTACGGCATGATGCTGCACGCCGACATGCACCACACATTGCGACCTGCCCATCCTGCAACTGCAGGACTTATACTCTGAGCCTCCACTCAGAGTCAGACAAGCTGCGGGCTTTGGTCCCTGTCCCCCCCAGAGAAGGCGAGCAGTCGTGGGACACTACAGCCTTCTCCCCTGGCCAGTCCTTCAGTGACCAGAGTCCACTCCTGAACCCGGGTCACTGGCATCGCAGGCGGAAATCCAACTGCTGCGCCAATGGGCTGGCCTATGGGGAATTTTTTTTAAGGAAGTGTAAGTTGCCACTGTTGTGTGAGCTTGGTTGTTATGGACGCAGCGTTTGGACATTGGATGAATGTCATGGCCTTATTGGTGATTGGTCGATGCAGTGGCAAGTTAAAAAAGTTGAGAGAAAATGGCAGGTCTGCTTAGCGGGAGCGATTGTCTCTGTAAATTGCGTCAGAATGGGAATTATTAAGTTCATCAGTGTGTGTACAAGTAGAAGGAGCGGATAACAGATGATTTAGTTTTTTTTAAAAAGTGGTCTGGCGGTTGTCATAGGAGGAGTGTTGATGGGGTGAGATAGGATCGGTGGCACTGTGCGCCGACAGAAACAAGCAGTGACAGAACGTGCGGAGGTAATGTGAGGATTTCATTGTACTTGAAAGTGAAAAAAAAGGTGTTTAGCAGGTATATGGTGTGTAATAGTGTTTGTCACAGTGAAGCAAGGTATATTTTAAAAAGGACAGTACACGGAGACTCGCTGTGGGAAAGAGCAGGTGATTTTAAAGTGAAAGTGAATATGAGGAAAAGTGCGACTCACGGCGTGGGGGGCTGATGTGTGGATAAATGGGTGTGGCGTAATTACTATGTAGATAGATTAATTTATTCACATAGTAACTCAGATAAACAGATTTATCACACTGTTTATCCAGACACCTGTTACATAAATAAAACTATTTGTTCAGTAGCGATGCTTTTTCCAGGTCCCCTTCCGGACACTCTCCTTCTTCTTCTTTAAGCCTTACTGTCCCACCCCTGGTTTTTCTCCTTTCACTAATGTACCTCTAAAAAGTCTTGTCTTCTTTCTTTACCTCCTGTGCTGTTTCTTCCTCCATTTGTGCCTATGCGCTCTTGACTGCTTTCCCTGTCTCCCTCTATTTATCCAGATAGTACACTACCCTGTTCTCCTCCTGCTGTGTTTCCTTGTATTTCCTGAAAACCATCTTTTTTGCCCTTACCTTCTCGGCCAATACCTTTGAGAACCATAATGGCTTTCTCTTTCTCTTGCCGTTGTTTACTTGCGTAATGCAAAGGTTTGTTGCCTCCACTGTGGCTCCTTTCAGATGGGCCCACTACTCCGCCAGTCTCCCCCTTTTGTCCCTCCCTGCCAGGGCATGCTTGAGACATATCGCCATCTTAGTAAAGCCTGCCTTCCTGAAATCCAGGACCCTTGCCTTTGTGTGGCTTGACTCTGCCACTGTCCTCATACTGAACCACACACTGCGATGATCACTGGCACCTAGGTGTTCGCCCACCCTGACTTCCTCAATTCTGTCCCCATTGGTGAGTACCAGGTCCAAAATTCCACCCTTCCTGGTGGGCTCTAGCACTAGCTGCCTGAGGTCTGCCCCTTGTACAGAGTACAGGATGTCCTTGCTCCTGGCTGAGGCAGCAGCTGGGATGCTCCAATCCACATCTGGCAGGTTGAAATGACCTACCAGCAGCACCTCCCCTTTAGCTGCCATCGTGTGGATGGAATCTACTAGAACACTATCCACCTCCTCCCCCTGTGCTGGAGGTCTGTATATCATGGCTGTGCGAATAGCAGTGCCATTGCCTGTCTCAAGGGTGACCCAAAGTACCTCCGCTCCCCCCTGCATTCCCTGTGCCTCAGTCGCTCTAATACCCTCCCTGACATAAAGAGCCACCCCCTCCCCTTTTACACCCCCCGTCTCCTTTAAGCAGAGTATAACCTGGTACTGCTACACCCCAGTCATGGTTGCCAGTGTATCATATCTAGGTAATAGCTACAATGTCCAGGTCAGCCTCCATTATCAAGGCCACCTGGTCTGGGATTTTATTCCCTAGGCTGCGGACATTGGTATACATGGCCTTCCATGTCCTACAATTTGTCCTTTTATCACCCCCCTGCTGTCTTTTTCCTCCTCTGTTTGTCCTTCCTGTATTTAACCCCCTTCTTCTTGTCTTTTGCTGTTCCCCATTCTATGGGTTCCATTTCCTCTGGTGATAACATAACATTATGGTCTTCTGTGTTGACTTCCCTATCCTATGGGGGTGGGCAGTTTGCTTCGACCATGCATCCTTCTGCCACTCCCCCTTGCTAGTTTAAATGCTTGTCAATGAAGCATTTAAACTGTTCACTGAGGACAGTGTTCCTCTCACTGGACAGGTGTAGGCCATTCCCCTTGTACAGGTCGCATTCCTCCAGGTGCATCCCCAGTTCCCAATGAAGCCAAAACCTTTTTCTGTGCACCAGCTCTCCAGCCAAGTGTTGAATTCCTTGGTGCGGAAGTTTCTAGTCTCCCCCTTGCCGTGGACAGGCAGCACCCCCGAGAAGGTCATGGAGCTTGCTTACTGTGTGAGGACACTCCCCAACTTCTTGAACTCCTCCTGCACCCTTGGTATCCCTGCCTTGTCTCCAGCCAGGTCATTTGTCCCCAGATGGACAATGACATCGAGCTTCCCCTGCCTTGCTACTGCTTTAGCAATTCCCTGGATCCTCTCCCCTTCCCCACTGAGCTGCGCTTCTTGATATACACCTTACCTCGCTTTCCTCCCACATTTCTGTCCCCAGTTCCACTCCCCGGACTATGGAGTCACCCACTAGGAGAAGCTTCTTCTTCCTTTGGGATCCTCTTCCACCCTCTTGTGGGGTTCTGTTCTATAGAACCTGCTCGTCCACCAAGGTAACAACTTCGGATGTCACAATGGGATCCTCCTGCCCTTCCAAATCTGTGTAGGAGTTCCTTAGTTGCACTGGGTGGGGGATTCCCTTTTGATCCACCCACCTCAACCTCCCTGAGCCAACTGTAGTCTGGACACTTCTTTTACTAGTCCTCCTTTGAGGAAATGGGTGTAGACTTTGTGGCCCCTGGATGGGGGGGGGGGAGCCCCTGCAACCTAGCCAACTCATCCTGGAGGTTGGCAATCTCTGCCCTCAGCCCAGAGAGATGCTTACAGTTGGGGCAATACCGCAGTTCCCAGAACGTCCTTCTGAAGACGACTGCTCCACATCCATTGCACTGCACCAGTCCCATCATGAGTTCCACCCTCTCTGCTTCTGTCTGCCCAGGTAGCTGTTGGGGAACCTCACTTCCGTTTAGTATTGTAACCCGTTTCCTAGGGACTATGTACCAGGACCCACCAGTTCCTCCTTCTCTGAGATCCTGTCAGTCTGGGACAGGGCAGATGGACGGAAAGTCAGAGAAGGGGAGATGGGGGAGCTACACATGTGGTTCAAAGACTGGTGCCAGGAAAAAGGACACAAATTTGTAGGGAACTGACAACAGTTTTGCGAGTAAAAGTTCTTTAAATTTAATGGACTGCATCTGACTAAGGAGGGAGTCCGTGCATTGGGGTAGAAGTTTGACATCTTTGCAGAATATTTAAACTAGCAAATGGGGAGAGGGGTGCAGCACCCCATATGTAGAAT
Source organism: Neoceratodus forsteri (assembly GCA_016271365.2). NCBI lineage: Eukaryota > Metazoa > Chordata > Ceratodontiformes > Ceratodontidae > Neoceratodus > Neoceratodus forsteri. The sequence continues at coordinate 877,495,183 of CM028130.1, forward strand.
GAGAACAACACCCCTCCCCCCTCAGCTAGTGATCAAACAGAAGTTCAGCATGTTTGTAGTTCATTTACATCACCAGGTAAGGAAAAAGGTCTGGCTTCCCATACGACGCATAGCAGAAACGCCAGACCTCATCCAACAACTAACACACCAAAATCTGGCCAATGGAAAATCATGTACACAAATGCTCGCAGTCTGGGAAACAAGACCCCAGACCTGTAGGCAATAATGACAGAGGCTAAACTGGACATCGTAGCCATTAGCGAGACATGGTTTACCAGTAACTACACTTGGGAGACTTCAGAACTTGGCTATGTACTGTTCAGAAGAGACCGAGGTACAAAAAGGGGGAGGGGAGTGGAGTGACTCTTTATGTCAATGAAAATATTAAAGCTACAGAAATTCAGAATACACATAAGGAGCCAGAAGAACTGTAGGTCACCCTGGAAACAGGAAATGGTACAGCCATGCGAACTGGGGTTGTGTACAGGCGTCCAGACCAGGGGAAGGGCATATACACGTTACAGTTAGAAGATATAGAAAATATGACAGCTAAAGGGGAGGTTCTGATAATGGGAGACTTCAACATGCCAGATACAGACTGGTCAATATCAGCAGGAACATCTGCCAGAATAAGACACATGGTGGATTCCCTGCAGAGGGAGGGCCTCAACCAACTGGTTCAACAACCCACAAGAGACAGGGCTATCCTAGATCTAGTACTGATCAACCGGGAAAGGATCACAGATCTCCAGGTAGAAGGTCACCTGGGGGCCAGTGACCATCACATGGTATGGTTCAGTTGGCCACTAGAACTAAATCATCCCATTTCAAGGCAAAAATATGGGACTTCAGAGGAGCTGACTTTGATAAGATTGCCACAGAGTTAAGCTAGCCCTGGCAAAAAGAAATACAGGTGAGGGGGTACAGGCAAAGTGGGCAAGCATTAAGGGATGAAATACTTGAAGCAACATCCCATTGTGTTAGAGAGAAAAGGAAGTGCAAAAGAAGAAGGAAACCACTTTGGTTCTCAAAAACAGTAGCAGAAAAGGTCAGAGCCAAAAGGCTGGCCTTTAGGAAATATAAGGGAATGCAGCAGGATGAAGATAGGGAAGCATACCAAGCTTCCCTAAGGGAAGCAGTAAGGCAGGCAAAGGCCCAAACCAAGGAAACACTAGCACAAACAGTAAAAGAAGGTGACAAGACTTTCTATAGATATATTAGTGAAAGGAGAAAGTCCCGAGGGGGTATTGCTAAGATCAAAGGGGATAAAGGGGCCTGTGAGGAGGAGGACCATGTAAAAGCACCTATCCTAAATAGATACTTCTGCTCAGTATTTACTGAAGAGAAGGTAGTGCAGGGTCCACAGCTCAGCACCATGGACACAGGGGGGAGGGAGGTGTGCACTAGTCCCTTTACAAAAGAAAGGGTCCTACAAGAGCTCGATAAGCTCAGGGTGGACAAGGCAATGGGACCTGATGGCATACATCCCAAGGTACTAAAGGAGCTAATGGTGGATTTAGCAGAGTCATTATCAGAACTGTTGAGTGAGTCTCTGAGCACAGAAGAGGTCTCAGGAGACTGGAGAAGGGCTCATGTGATCCCGCTCCACAAGAGTGGTAGCAGGGAGAAGGCAGGGAACTACAGATCAGTCAGTCTTACCTCAGTAGTGGGCAAGATTATGGAGGCACTCCTTAAGGAAAGGATAGTGCAACACCTGGAATCCATAGGAGCACAGGATCCAAGACACCATGGGTTTACAAAAGGAAGTTCCTGTCAAACTAATCTCATAGATGTCTTTGACTGGGTAACCAGAGTGGTGGACCAAGGGGGAGTAGTTGATGTCGCCTACCTTGACTTCAGCAAAGCTTTTAATACTGTTACACTTGGAAGATTGATTAATAAGCTGGGTGGGTCAGAAGTTGGTCAACTGGGTGGCAAACTGGTTGACGGGCAGAAAACAGAGAGTGGTGGTAAATGGTTTACAGTCAAAAGAGATGCAAGTAACAAGTGGGGTGCCTCAGGGATCAGTCCTGCAGCCAGTCCTCTTCAATATCTTCATCAGTGATGTTGCAGATGGACTGGAGGGTAAGGTTTGTCTGTTTGCAGATGGCACCAAGATCTGCAACAGAGTAGATGATCCAGATGGGGTGGGCAGAATGAGAAGAGATCTGGATAAACTAGCAAAATGGTCGGAAGAGTGGCAACTGGGGTTTAATGCAAAGAAGTGCAAGATCATGCACATAGGGAACATAAACCCTGAAGCCACCTATAGGCTGGGAGAGGAGTTGCTGGCAGTCATAAGGGAAGAAAGAGACTTGGGCATTATCATCACCGATGACCGAAATCATCAAGTAGACCACTAAGCAGTAGGTAAGGCTAGTGGGATGTTGGGATGTATTAGTAGGGGCATCACAAGTCGTAAGAGGAAGGTAATAATCCCTCTTTACAAGACACTGGTTAGGCCCCATCTGGAGTACTGCGTGCAGTACTGGAGGCCACACCTTCACAAGGACATTAACCAAATTGCGGCAGTCCAGAGAAGGGCAACCAAAATGATGCAGGGACTGCATCAGAAAGCATATGAGGACAGATTAACAGAGCTCAATATGTATAGAGCAAAGGAGGGAGCGAGGTGATATGATAGAAACATTCAAACACCTTAAGGGCATTAACAAGGTGAAAGAATCTTAACATGTTTCGATATAAGAAAAACAGTAGGACAAGAGGACACAGCATGAGATTAGAGGGAGGCTGATTAAGGGGTAATGTGAAGAAGTTCTTTTTCACAGAAAGGGTGGTGGATGCATGGAATGGCCTGCCTCAGGAAGTGGTGGATATGAATACAGTTCAGGGCTTCAAACAGGCATGGGATAGGCATACGGGAGCAATACAGATGAGTATGAATAGATAGGCCATTGACAGAGCAAAGGTCGATGGCACATTCATAAGGCAGAAAAAGAAATGGGCAGACTGGATGGGCCTTGTAGTCCTTATCTGCCATCAACTTCTGTGTTTCTATGTAAACATGGTTACAAACCCAGCCTTAAAGTGGCTCCCCATCTCAAGGTGGTTTACATTTTTTCCCCCCAATTGTGGTAATGCATACGCCATCAAGGGTGTGGTGGGGGACGCATATTGTGTTATTCAGTGGGAAATTATAGTTTTGTGCCTTTCTTTATGAGGGATTTATTTTCATTGCTTTACAAATAATAGGTAGTTCCCCTTGTTATTTAATTTTTTAAGACATCCAGAAGGGTAGAGGTATATGCTGCAAATATTCATTGACTTACTGTATTTAGAGTGAGATCATTATTTGTTTGTTTATTTATTGAATTTTGTTGGGGGGGGGGGGATACAGATGGTAACCAACTGAAACTGAACCAGAGTAAGCTGTTGGTGGTATTTTTAGTGAATGGGTGAAATTTGGCCAGGACACCAGGGAAATTCCCCTACTCTGTTGGCAGTGGGTGCTGTGGAGCTGGCTGAGTGTGTGTGCGATCTTCAGATGGATGCTGACAGTGGTGGTGACGAGATGGCTGAGAGCCAGAACCTGCAGATCAATTGCAAGGGGAATGGTGCAGCTGGAATGCACCTTAATGGTGGTCAGCATAGCGTACCGACACCCTCGCGGCAGGCGGTCTCATCTGACGATGCGAAGGTCACTGGTAGTTAACTTCTCTGTGAGGACCCGCGAATTCGGGTTGAGCCTGTCGTTACTTCTCCTACCTTGCCCGTTGGCGCTGATTTACCAGAGGATGGGGTTTCCTTTTCTACACTCACTCTATATGTGTTCACAGTCATCTTGAACAGAAAAGACGACTCCTACAGGACGCTATGGCTGAATTTCAAAAGGCACAGTTACTAGTCAAAGACGACTTCCGGTAGCGGAAAAGGCCTGAGGCTGACTCTTCCTCAGGTCTCCCAGGTATGAGCTCCAAGGTACTCAAGTCTGAACTCCCTGTTGTTTCTGGGGAATGTTTTTTTCCCACCCCAGACCCCAAGCCCTAACCTTATTCTAGGAACTGTTTCCTGGTCTCCTCAGAAGGCACTCATTGATGCGGGTTGGATACAAATGGATTCGGGAGACTGGATTGCTGACCCTGCCATTCCACTTCCTGGGGTATCTGGGATAGGTGGGAATCAGCCGCCTCTCGGCACTCGGCAAGGGGATGTTGTAGTACAGCCATTAGGAGGTACTGTGGTTGTCCCTGTTTCACAATCTGTTGACTTGGCAGTACTCCCTGTTGCAGTTTCCTCTGTCTCTCCTGTTATTGCTGAGGCTTCTGCTTCTCCCATCCAACAGGCTGATGTCTCCGCTCCTGATAGTATCCCATCTTCACCGCTTTTGGCGACGGATCCTGTTGTGAATCAGGTTGTCTGTGCTCCTCCTGTATTAAATTCTGACCTTGACACAGAACTCCCTCATGCTCCTGATACTGTGGATCAACCTCATTGAACAGCACCCCCAGCGACCTCTGCCAGTCTCTTTAAGAAACCTGTTATGCTAGCTAAGCATAGAAATGCTGTTGGTTGCGGTTTTTGGGTTCCACTGAGCATATGCCGGATTGGTTTTATGTTTTGGGAAAGTTCTGATCAAACAATTATTGGGTTTTTCTCACGCTGAAGTCTATGCCTTAATACATACACCTGGGGACAGTACTTTCGATGTCAGCTTTCATTCCCCTGATTTATTAAACTGGTTTTGGATGAAATATGCTTTGCTTAAAATGAATCTGGCTTGGTCTCATTTTCAGGCCATCCCCCTTACTAAACAGTCCTTTAAAGTGACAACTGTTTTATTTCGTAGTGAAGGGGTGAACATTGAGGATATTACCTACTGACTTGAGAAGAAATGTACTATAAACAGGGGAATCCGGAAACCTATTCTGAATACTGAGGGTTTTTGGAATGGTGGTTGGCACTATAAGGTGAATTTGCTGCAGAATGATGAGGGCCTGCAGCACTTGCCTAATTGTTTTTACTTGGGTAGGGATAAAGGTTTTATTTTCACCCAGGTCAGCCCCAACATTGCTACAAATGTGGCTCACCCAGACATCTTAGTAGAACCTGTGAGATTATTAGATGTGTTCAATGTGGTGAGCTGGGCCATATCATGTCTGATTGCCATCATCTCCTAAATGTTCCCTGTGTGAAGCAGACCACTCATATATTGGCTGCCCCTGGGCAGCTCAAAATAAGACAAATGGTGACTTCTGCATCCAGTATTTTTCTATCAATACGGCTGTTAAGGCTGCGATGCGGCAGAGACCACCGCCCTCCCCTTCCTGGGTCGGCCTCTGTCTCCTATTTGTGTTGGACAGCCGGAGCTTCCGGCATGAGAAGCAGAGCCACCTGCTCCTCGCCCTGTTACTGTTCTGGCAGTTTCCCGTTATGGACTCTGTTATTCAGCTGGAGGAGTCTGACGTGGTTAAAGCGTCTATGCCTCCACCTTTACCTCCTGACGGGGACTTTACACTGGTCTCTAATAGATGAAGTAGTCTCCTATCTCTCACTAATGTAGCACATATGCCTGTACAATCCCCTGTTTCCCTCCAAAATGCATATCAGGTATTACAGGATGATGTTGGTACTGAATCTGATTCCACCTCTGTGCAGTCTTCCCTTCCTGAGGGGGCGTCCGATCTAGATCAGCCTTCAGAGACCCCTGACATTGCTAAAAAGAATAAGTTGGGAACACGAAAGTGGAGTAAAAAGAAATAAGTCGTTTCTAGTCATATGTTCTCTGTCTTGCTCCCACAGGATGCGTTATATTTTGGTTTTGTTTCTTATTGTTTACAGTATGCTGGATATTTATAAACTATCTATTGCCTCTTTAAATGTCAATAGTATTCAGTCTGATAGAAAGCGACTGTTGATTTACTCATTGTTTGAAGGAGGAGGTCGTGATGTATGTTTTCAAGATACTAGATTACATACTAGAGAAGACTTAGACCAGGCCACGATGGGGTGGCAGTGAGGGGTAACCTACTGATCAGTCGGCACTGAGCTCTGTAGTGGTGTTGGTATTGCAGTCAATAATCCATCAGCTAGATTATTGCATTTAATTGGCATAGTCCCTTATCGTGTTTTGATGTTAGATTTGATTATTTGTGGTTTACAATGTCGTTTTTTAAATGTCTATGCTACTCAGACTAAGGATGCCAGGATTGAGGTTTTTAGCATCATTCAACCATATTTATTTACTGCTAAACATGTCTTTCTAGGTGGTGATTTTAATTGTAGCAGATATAGGAAAGATAGAGGTTTACGCACGCAGAAAATATTTTGTGATGCTGTTTGTCTGCTCTGTTGGTTCAGACTGGGTTGATTGATATTTTCGAGAACATGGTATGGTTCAATTTGGCTACTACATCTAAATCATCCCATTCCAATTCAAAAATATGGGACTTCAGAGGAGCTGACTTTGATAAGATGGCCAACAGAGTTAAGCTAGCCCTGGCAAAAAGAAACACAGGTGAGGGGGTACAGGCAAAGTGGGCAAGCATTAAGGATGCAATACTTGAAGCAACATCCCATTGTGTTAGACAGAAAGGAAGTGCAAAGAAGAAGGAAACCACTTTGGTTCTCAAATACAGTAGCAGAAAGGTCAGAGCCAAAAGGCTGCCTTCAGGAAATATAAGGGAACACAGGGGATGAAGATAGGAGGCATACCAAACTGCCCTAAGGGAAGCAGGGAAGGCAGTAAGGCAGGCAAAGTCCCAAACTGAGGAAACACTAGCATGGACAGTAAAAGAAGGTGACAAGACTTTCTATAGATACATTAGTGAAAGGAGAAAGTCCAGAGGGGGTATTGCTAAGCTTAATGGAGAAAAGGGAACATGTGAGGAGGAGGAGGACCATGTAAAAGCATCTATCCTAAATAGATACTTTTGCTTAGTATTTACTGAAGAGAAGGTAGGGCAGGGCCCACAGCTCAGCACCATGGACACAGGGGGGAGGGAGGTGAGCACTACTCCCTTCACAAATGAAAGGGTCCTACAAGAGCTTGCTAAGCTCAGGGTGGACAAGGCAATGGGACCTGATGGCATACATCCCAGGGTACTTAAGGAGCTAAAGGTGGAACTAGCAGAGCCATTAGCAGAACTGTTTAGTGAGTCTCTGACCACAGGAGAGGTCCCAGAAGACTGGAGAAGAGCTCATGTGATCCCGCTCCACAAGAGTGGTAGCAGGGAGGAGGCAGGGAACTACAGACCAGTCAGTCTTATCTCAGTAGTGGGCAAGATTATGGAGGCACTCCTTAAGGAAAGGATAGTGCAACACCTGGAATCCATAGGGGCACAGGATCCAAGACAGCATGGGTTTACAAAAGGAAGGTCCTGTCAAACTAATCTCATAGATTTCTTTGACTGGGTAACCAGAGTGGTGGACCAAGGGGGAGCAGTTGATGTCGCCTACCTTGACTTCAGCAAAGCTTTTGACACTGTTCCACATAGAAGATTGACAAATAAGCTGGGTAGGCTTGGGGTGGGTCAGAAGTTGGTCAACTGGGTGGCAAACTGGTTGATGGGCAGAAAACAGAGAGTGGTGGTAAATGGTATACAGTCAGAAGAGATGCAAGTCACAAGTGGGGTACCTCAGGGATCAGTCCTGGGGCCAGTCCTCTTCAACATCTTTATTAGTGACCTTGCAGATGGACTAGAGGGTAAGGCTTGTCTGTTTGCAGATGACACCAAGATCTGCAACAGAGTAGATGATCTAGATGGGGTGGGCAGAATGAGAAGAGATCTGGATAAACTAGCAAAATGGTCAGAAGAGTGGCAACTGGGATTTAATGCAAAGTGCAAGATCATGCACATAGGGAAGAGAAACCCTGAAGCCACCTATAGGCTGGGAGGGGAGTTGCTAGCAGTCACAAAGGAAGAAAGAGACTTGGGCATCATGATCACTGATGATCTGAAATCATCCAAGCAGACCTCTAAAGCAGTAGGTAAGGCTAGGGGGGTGTTAGGGTGTATTAGTAGGGGTATCAGAAGTCGTAAGAGGGAGGTAATAATTCCTCTTTGCAAGATACTGGTTAGGCCCCATCTGGAGTACTGCGTGCAGTATTGGAGGCCAAACCTTCACAAGGACATTAACCAAATTGAGGCAGTCCAGAGAAGGGCAACCAAAATTGTGCAGGGACTACATCAGAAGACATATGAGGACAGATTAACAGAGCTCAATATGTATACCCTTGAGCAAAGGAGGGAGAGAGGTGGTATGATCGCGGCATTCAAACACCTTAAGGGCATTAACAAGGTGAAAGAGTCTAACATGTTTAAATATAAGAAAAATAGCAGGACAAGAGGACACAGCATGAGATTAGAGGAGGCCGATTAGGGGAATGTGAGAAATTCTTTTTCACAGAAAGGGTGGTGGATGCATGGAATGGCCTACCTCAAGAAGTGGTGGCTATGAATACAGTGCAGGGCTTCAGACAGGTATGGGATAGGCATAAGGGAGCAATACAAATGAGTATGAATAGATAGGCCACTGACAGAGCAAAGGCCAATGGCACATTTGTAAGGTAGAAAAAGAAATGGGCAGACTGGATGGGCCTTGCGGTCCTTATCTGCCGTCAACTTCTATGTTTCTATGTTTCTATGCTGATTCTCCCACAACTTATTTCAAGGGTACAAAAGCCACCCAGATTGATTTTTGGGTTTTATCCGAGTCATTGCGGGTTGTTACCGCTAAAACGCTTCCTTCTGGTTGCTCCATCTGACCATGTTTGTCTAGAAGCCACGGTTGCCAGTTATGAACCCATGCATCGTGGACCTGGGTATTGGAGACTAAATATGAGTCTTATGCTTCTTCCCACAGTGAAAGATGGTTTCATGGCGTTATTGGAGGCCCGTAAATCTGTTTTTTCTCTATAATTCATATAGGGAGTGGTGGATGGATACCAAACTTGATATTTCTCATTATTTTTGACACATTGGTAAACTTAATGGCAGGTATAAATCTGATTTATACCTAGAGTATAGGGCAAAATTTTTAGAATTCCATTTTCAAGTAGCACAAGGGAACATGTCTGTCTTTCCTGATTTGACTGCCATTCGGAATCTTGTGAATACTAACATACTACTAACATACTAAAATGCCAGCAGAATAGGCCTAACGTTCTTTCGTGTCTGCTCATTTGGTCAGCCCCCACCCTGGGAGCTGACCTTGCTGCCCCCTATCCCTCTGTGGCTTCACCCTTCCCAGTCCCGGATATTCTCGCTGCACTGGTTTTTGCTTCCAGAACCCTTCCCCTGTACCTGTCCAACCCCCTCTTGAACCCCTCCACCGTTTCTGCCTCCACCAGCCCCCTGGGCAGTGCATTCCATGGCTCCACCACCCTCTCAGTGAAGTAGCACCTCCTCCTTTCTCCCCTGAATCTCCCCCCTCCAGCTTCCACCCATGCCCTCTAGTTGCCCCCTTCCTTTGGAGCACCCTGACTGCTCCTCCCAATACGACCCAATATAACCGTTTAAAATTTTTAGATATGGAACGTCGATTTGGAACTCAGAGTGATAAACCCTTCATGAATTCCTTTCAGTTTTGTGCCCATCAACACCACCAGAAATATATGGAAAGTATTAAAATCAGGCTGACTTTAGGAGTACCACTAGGGAGGATATTATGCAGGCTCTTGATGCACATGTACGTTTGTTGTTTGGATCTTCGGATGTTGAGTCTCCTGTGCATACACCCTGGTTAGATCACTGTGATGTACCCTGTCTTTCTGCCCATAGTGCTGCTTTGCTCATTACTGATATTACGTCTCTGGAAGTTTCTGGAGTGTTGTCCCGTGCTAAGCAGGTTTCGGCCCACAGATCAGATGGGATTCCATATGAGCTGTATAACTTCATTTTTCATATCCTTTTACAGGAGTTTACTGCAGTATTGAATGAATTATTGAGCTCTGGTATGCTCCCTGATAGTATGACTGAGGGCCTTGTTATCTTTATGTTTAAAAAAAGGGATAGAGAAGACTTGGTGAATTGGAGACCAATTACATTGCTTAATGCAGATTTTAAAATATTGACTAAAATATTGAATGATCGGTTACTCCTGCAAGTAGATTTTTTATTACACCCTGCACAGACTTGTTCCATACTGAATAGAAACATTTCTGATGGTTTGATACTACTACGAGAAATTATGCAAAAATGGGCCTTGGGTGAAATTACTGGTTTACTCTTTAGTCTAGACCAGGCCAAAGCATTTGACAATGTCCGTCATGCCTATTTATGGGACTGTTTGCAGCACTATGGGGTTCCTTCGCTCTTTATTTCTTGGATCCGGATTTGTTATGCTACGGCGACAGCCCAAGCTTATTGTAATGGTTGGTTGGGGAATAAGTGTCACATTAAATGGGGGGTTTGTCAGGGTTGCCCATTGAGTGCTCTCTTATATTTATTCACTATAGACCCCTTGATATGGAGTGTTTCTGCTGATCCAGAGATACGAGGAGTGTCCTTTTCTTGTATGGATCAGGAAATCAAATGTATAGCATATGCGGATGACGTTTGCTTTGTGGTGAATGACATACCATCAACTTATGTGTTGGGAACTGCTCTCCAGGATTTTATGTAACATACAGGAGCTAGTATTAACTATAGTAAGCGTCATTGTATTCCACTTCGAGTAGAAGATGTACGATTACCTACTGTTATTGGGATCCCGGTGACTAGAGGTACATGTCTTATTCTGGGTCTTCATTTCGGCACAGGGGATTTGGCGTATCAAAATTGCAAATTCAAGCTTGGTGAGGCACAAGACAAGGTTAAACTTTGGAATACATGAAGGCTATCCAAATTGAAAAGGGTTTTTATGATTAAAGTGTTTTTGTTGCCACTTTTTTTGTACCTGAGTTCGGTATTTAGTCTTCCTCTGTCCCTGGAAACACAGATGTGTTGTTGTTTTTTTTCCCTGTATTTGGGGTAATAGATTAATCTCGATTAAATGGAGTATATTGTTACGAGAGAGGAAATCTGGGGGTTTAAACATGATTCACCTTATTGTTTTCTTTTTACTATGTTTTTATGTTCCAGTATACGACCCTTATTAGTCAAACGGGATTCACAGTGGACACCGTGGCTTTTGGATTCTTTAGGATCGGTTTTTGATTTCTGGTCGGTACATTCTCCTATTCCGAGACAACATTCTATAACTCTGCTTCCAGCTACATTGAAAGTTTGTTTTGGAAAAAATAAGTTGTGGGGTCTTATGAAAAATCATATTACTTCCTTTTGTAGAAAAGAGTTGCATGCTTTTCTTATACGTAAATTTTTCCGTGACTCGGCCCCTATTGATTTAGACGATACGTCAGTGCAGCATACTATGGGAAACATGGTGACTTCACAGCACATCTCTTATTATATGTGGGATGTTTTATGGTTGTCTTTCCATGGCAAGTTAAATGTGAGGGGGAATTTAAAGCACAAACAGCTTTCTGATCGTTATTGTCCACGTGATACTTGTCCTCTAACAGTGGAGACGATAGGTCATTTATTTTTTGACTGCCCATTCATTGTTGAATTTTGGTAGTTTGTGCATCAGAAGTGGCCGTCATCTCCCTTTTATAACATGACTTTGGAAATTTTCTGTCTTGGTATTTTGCCAAATTTTTGGACTGAACATGATAGGGTTGCCATGCAGTTGTTCTTGGTGTGTTTTAAATTTTATATCTGGTTTGTCCGCTGTAGGCTTACGATTCAGCAATGTTATTTTTCCATAGAAGAGTTGTTTCATATGGTTCATAACTCCATTAATACTTTCCGCTTACAAGACTGTCAAAAGCTTTCTCCCTCCTTATTTACTTCTTGATGGGGCTCGGTGGATTGGTTGTGATTTTCACTCCCTTCACTGCTACAGTGCTGAGTAAGAGTTTGGATTTCTGTCTTTTGCAGGCTGTAGCATGCCTCTTTTATTTTTTGCTTATGGCATACTTTGTTAGTGTTTTTTTTAATTGTATATTTGCAGGATGTAATGTCTTTATGTTTTCATTCCTGTTTTGAATTGTGTAAAGTAACACTGTATTGTTTGTATTTTCTGTTTCATTGGCACATCTTTTTTGCTGTTCTGATGTGGGGAGGCTTTTTCATTTACTTTGTTTATGTTGCTCATTATGTCTGCCGTATTACTTCCTTATGTTTTTGAGTTTTCTTTTTTTTATGATTTTGTATGATGCAATACTGATTTTTTTCTGTTTTATTTTTTCGATATCTATTCCCCTACTCCTTGAGTGGGAAGGGAAGGGGTTTGGTGATACTGTTTTCTTTATGTTTGAATTTCCTGTATGACTTAATACTTATTTCTGTTCTTGTTTTATTTCTATTGTTTTCATATTTTATGTTTTTCGATCATACTATACTACTTTGTATATATTTTGTTGTGATTTCAATAAAAAATTCCCCTACTACAAGACAGGGTTACTTCTGTCTTTAAACTAAAGCAAGGCATTTAACAGAGTCAGTCATTCTTTTTTTATTAAATACCCTTCAGGCCTATGGCATCACCCCTAAATTTATAAAATGGTTGTACATTCTCTATTCCTCTGCAGTAGTATAGCTGATTGTTATTAGTCAACTCACACAAAAGGTTCAACTTACTGTAGGAGTTAGACAGGGCTGTCCACTTAGCCCCCTTCTTTATATTTTCTCCCTAGACCCCTTGATACGATCCTTGGTAAAAACCAGGCCTGGATAGGCCTTAGCTGAATAAATTAAAGTATTTGCTTATGCAGACGACTTATGCTTTTTTCTCAGTAACCCTGACTGTGTGCCAGCTATACTTGAAGATATCAACAGACATTCTGTACTTTCAAACGCCAAATTAAATTTAGATAAAAGCTCTGGGTTAATCCTTGGCCTGTGGCACGGTCAGCTACTACAATGCATGGCATCCCCTGCTCTTCTGAGCCTGTCAAAATTTTGGGAATTCAGTTTGGGTTCCAAAACCTTCCCCAACAGAATTGGAAAAAATGCACTACGTGCTTGCGAATCCAAGGTAAATAGATGGAAGTGCTGGAAATTCTCAAAATTAAAAAGTATTCAAATAATTAAAACATTTCTGGTGCCATGCTTCCTGTATATTGCCATGATATTTCCTCCCCTTATTAATTTGGAATCTAGGATCTACAGCTGCTTCTTCCAGATGTTATGGGGAAGCAGACTTAACCCTATAAAAAGAACATTTACCTATCTACCCAAACCTAAAGGTGGGCTTGGAATGCTAGACCCTGTTCTTTTTTTTCCATTCCCTTTATGTGTCACAAACTTTGAAAATAGGGGTTGCAGTGACCAACACCCCACTATACTGCTGGATAAGGAATAATTTGAAAATATATTTGGGAACATGGCGGGGCAAAGCTCCTAAACCAATGCCAAGTATTCAGGTGCCAGTTTTTTTAAAACCAACTGCCCAGAGGCTATTTAAATGGGGTCTTACTAATTCCCAACTATCTCAGAGCCCCACCCCTAAATTATATAGATAGTGATGAGCCTAAATCATGTGTCTGAAGCTGAATTTAAAAACTGCCCTCCCCACCTTCACAAAAGGGTTTTGTCACAGCTTAATACCTCCAGGATCCTCCCCTCCCATATGTGGGAAATTGTATGGCTTACCTCATGTGGAAGGTTAAATGTAAGGGACAACAGTGATAATAAAACCCAAGAGGAGAGATACCGCCCTTATCCCACATGTTGGGCTTTGGAAGAAACCAGGGAGCGTTTTTTACTTCTCTGCGCACATATACAGAATCTGTGGGATTTTTTTTGGCCTGGAAGTGAAATCAATCATGGCTCAAAACTTTATCATATAATACTGCAGTCTTAGGTGACTATACTTCTCTTTTAATTCCTTTCACAGGGAAACTCTTGACATTTTTTTCTGTTGCTTAAATTGTTTTCTTTGGCAAGCTGGATGCCAGTGGGTGCTTAGGCAAAAAATAATGATTCAAGAGACTTTTAGTATTCAATGTCATGCAGCAATGATGTCTGTGTATCAGAAAGATTTATCAGTTCACCCTCTAGCTCATGTAAATAAATGGTGGAAAGAGTTTTCTATTTTTATTAATGTAACAGCCCCTTTTTCACTCACTTGGGCTGTCCCGGAGCCCTCGGGGCACTCAGCATACACCCCCAAGGGACCGAGCCTGAGCTCTGGCTGGGTGGCCAATGGTGACGTGGTGCCTTCATGTGGGGCAGTGGCAAGGACTCCTGTGGACAAAGAACAGGTTACCACTCCCACAGAGAAACTGAGGCCTAAGGAGTTTTCTAAATCCCCACCTGAGGACCCTTCTTTTGCAGACCTCCTCAAAAAGATCGTGGAGGTCTACGAATGGAAGTCTGATTCTCAGGATTCTAAGTGCCAGAGACTGGCTGAGCACTTGGACATCCAGGAGGCAGCACCCATTCTGACACCCCTGTGGTTAGAGCCGCATGAAGACTTGGCCTCTACCATCTGGAAGATGCCTTCTTCAGTACCGGCAGTAGCCAAAAAGGCTGACTGGATGTATAGACAGATCCACTAAGCTGAAACATATGAGCACCTCTCCTCCTGATAAGGTGTCAAGACAGCTGGATCATTTTGGGAGGAAATTCTGTTCTTCCTCCACTTTGACCAAGCGCGCCTTAAACTATGTGGCACACATGCTGGTTTACCAGAAGTCTCTTTTCAATCAGCTGGAACCTGTCATTGAGGCTGTGTCAGAAACTATCTTGGCTGACACCGTTAGGTCTGCCAAGGTTGCCTGTCGGCATTCGCTGAGGGCCACGTATGACACTGGGGACTCCCTGCCCAGGGGCACCGCCATGGCAGTTAGCCTTAAGAGGTATTCCTGGCTAAGGGTGTCTGGTTTGGTGCTGGGTGTTCAGGTGGCCATCCAGGATGCTCCCTTTAGGGGCTCTGTCCTCTTCAGAGGTGATGCCCAAGATATTATCACCAGCCTTTAGGACAAGGGCAAGGCCTTAAGGTCAGTCCACATCATGTAGCATCCTAGATTTAAGGCTTAACAGCTATTTTGTTGCCAGGCTAAGCTGTAGATGAAACAGCAACAGACGACCAGACATCAGCCAAAACGTCGGGCTCCATTAGCAATGGCTGCCCCTCCCACCAAAGCTCAAAGGGACTCTGGTGCAGCTCTCCCAAACCCTACCTACATCTCTTGACTTGCAGTCTGCCCCCCTCTTCCCTCGGGGGAGCCAGTGGGCAGAAGGTTTGCCTGTCACTTGCTAGGGTGGAAGGCAGTTACCACAGACACCTTCAGCTGGTGAGTCAAGGCCACACAGTAGAGCTTCTGGAGACACCTCCAAGCAGGCCCCCAGGAGTGTCCCACTACCCAAAGGCACACATCCCTTTCGTAAGGGAGGATATCGTGGCTCTTCTGCAAAAACAAGCCGTAGAGCTTGTCCTCACAGACAAGGTAGGGAAGGGATATTGCTCTCAATTTTTCCTGGTTCCAAAGAAAACAGGAGATCTACATCCAGTTCTGGACCTCAGCACTCTAAACCAGTACATTCAGTACAAGTGGTTTCGAATGTTGATTCTCCCAGGTCTGCTGCCCCTCCTACACAAGGGACAGTGGCTCTGTGCTCTGGACATGCAGGATGCCTACCTGCATATTCCAGTGTTTCCGGCCCATTGCCACTACCTCAGATTCTCCTTCCTAGGGGAGCATTACCAGTTCAGGGCCCTCCCCTTTAGACTGTCCTTGGCACCTCGGGTTTTCACTAAGTGCCTGGCAAGGTGGCGGTGGCCCTGAGACACCATGGCCACTATTTGTTCCCTTACCTCGATGACTGGCTTCTGTCAGGCCCGTCGAGGGATCAACTGGAACTCTCCCTTTCGGCTACCCTGGCCTTCTTTGCACAAGTGGGGATTACAGTCAACTGCCTTAAGTTCCACCTTGCCCCTTCCCAGCATCTCCAGTTTATTGGGGCAGTGCTAAATATGGCCCAGGGCGTGGCTCTCCTCCCTCAGGACAGGGCGGAAACCTTGCAGAGGCAGACTTGTCTAATAGCCTCCAACAGGTGGGGTTCAGCCTGGTCGGTGCTCTGCCTCCTTGACCTTATGGCAGCAGCTATCCCCACTCTTCTGCTAGCCAAACGCCACATGCGTATCTTGCAGTGGACGCTCAGGGTGCAATGGGATCAGAGGTCGGATGACCTAGACCACAATATTATGATCTCCAATTCGATGCAGCACTATCTCCTCTGGTGGCAGGATCTCAGCAACCTTACCAGAGGAGTCCCTTTTCATCCTGCTCCCCCAATCCAGTCCCTGACTACAGATGCATCAGGGGCGGGTTGGGGGGCTCATCTGGAGACTCACAGAACTCTGGGGCTTTGGTCCCATTCGGAGCTTTCTCTACATATAAACGTGTTGAAGATGAGGGCAGTGCTCTATGCCTTCCAAGCTTTTCAGCACTTGCTTTTCCAGGGCCCACTATTTGTCCAGTCGGACAATATGTGTGTAGTCTGGTACATCAACAAACAAGGGAGCACTCACTCACATCCCTTCTGCAGGGAGGTGATGCGGGTATGCAATTGGGCAGTTCTGCATTGAATACACCTCACAGTGGTTCACGTTCTGGGCATGCAAAATGTCCTAGTGGACAGTCGCAGTCGCACCAGAGTAAGAGCCCAAGAGTGGAAACTCAAGCAAGAGGTGATTAATCACATTTTCGGCCTATGGGGATGTCCAGACCTGGATCTGTTCGCATCCCCATACAACGCAAAACTACCCAAGTTTTGCTCGGTTGCTCCCGGGCATGGTGTTTTCTGGCGAGATGCACTATCTCTCTGCTGAACAGGGATATTTTTGTATGCCTTCCCTCCCTTTCCAGTTCTGCAGAGGGTGCTGCTCAAGCTCCAGGTGGAAGAGACTTACATGATTCTGATCACCCCATATTGGCCCCATCAGGTTTGGTTTCCACTCCTTCAGCAGCTTGCAGCAGAGCCTCCAGCTCCCCTGCCTCTTTGCCACAATCTCCTGACTCAGGAGGGGCATGCTGGTCCATCCGGGGTTGAACTCCCTGCACCTTCACGTGTGGCACCTCATGACATAGCTGCTTCATGCTTTGGAGTTTCCTCCAGAGTGACTTAAGTCCTTGTAGAGGCCAGAAAGCCTTCTACAAGGACTCCATATGCAATGAAGTGGAAGTGTTTCTCCATTTGGGCCACTTCAAAGGATAGGGACCCTGTTTTGTGTCCCATTCCTCAGGTCATAAACAAACTGGAGACAGTGCAAACAAGAGTTACAAAAGTGATACACAGCCTACAGAACAAAAACTATGAAGAGCGTCTGCAAAACCTGAACATGTACTCCCTGGAGCAGCGGAGGGAGAGGGGTGACATGATTGAGACCTGTAAGTTCCTAAATGGAATAAACAAGGTGCAGGTTCAGGAACTGTTCCAAGTCAGAAAGCACACAAGAACTAGGGGGCACAACATGAAGCTGGAGGGGGGCAAATTCAGAGGTAACTCAGGCAAGTTTTTCTTTACTGAGAGGGTGGTGGATGCATGGAACAGCCTTCCTCAAGTAGGAGCGTGGGCAAAAACAGTGGTAGGTTTCAAGAATGCTTGGGACAGGTGCAAAGGCATCGCCACACTGACTAGCAGTTAAGGGAGGGGAGTAGGCCTATGGGCAGACTAGATGGACTGTATGGTCTCCTTCTGCCATCACGTTCTGTGTTTCTATGCCATGGAGTATCTATTACTCCTCTCTGACCTGGGCCTGAGTTACTCCTCGCTGAAGGTTCACCTGTCTGCTATTTCTGCCTACCACGTCTTAGTGAAGGGCAAAGCTGTGGCTCTACTGGAGGTTTTAAAAACCTTCCTGAAAGGGATCCTCCACCAGAAACCCCTGGTGCGCAGTCACGCGCCGTCGTGGGATCTGAATTTTATTTTGGAAAAACTGACCTTGCCTCCCTTTGAACCAGCTGGTAGTTGTGATATGTGCTATTTATCTTGGAAAGTGCTCTTTTTAATTGCTGTTACTGCAGCTCAAAGGATTTTTGAGTTTCAGGCCCTGACGTGTAAGAAACCTTATTTAGTTTTTCACAGAGACCGGGTGGCTTTGCGTACCAATCCTCAGTTTTTACCAAAGGTGGTTTCTGAGTTAATGTTGAACCAGTATATTCAACTTCCAGTATACTACCCTGAGCTTTCCAATCAGGGGGAGGCTGTTTTACATACCTTAGATGTTCCCAGAATCTTGCGTTATTATACTAACCAAACCAAATCTGTCTGGAAAACGGACCAGCTTTTTGTTTCTTTTGCACCCAAGAGAGGATGCAGCAGTTTCCAAACAGTGTCTATCCAAATGGTTGGCAAACTGTATTGTTTTCTGTTACCAGAAGTATGGTAAAACCCTCCTGGGGGAGTTTAAGGGGCATTCTTTCAGAAGCATGGCTGCTTCTACTGCTTGCTTCCGGAATGTTTCAGCCGCTGACATATGTGTGGCGGCTACCTGGAGCTCTGTCCACACTTCCACCAAGCATTACAGTCTGAACATTGCCTCTAGGCGTAGGGCTGGCTTTGGCCTAGCTGTCCTCCAAGGCCTTCTGTCCTAAACTTTCTGCTTTTTTGCAGACCTTCTCTTGCCTCCCGTGTTTCAGCTCCTTCTGATTCTCACTGCTTGAGACTCAGTCCTCAAGGTAATTACCTACTGCAAGAGCCCTCTCAAAGTAAGATAGTACAGTTACATAAAAACTTTCCGTAACAGTAGATCTTCGAGAGAGGCTCATGCAGTAGGTAACCTTTTTCCCTCCCTCCTTCGCCCATCTTCTGGGGCTCTTTTTCTATCACTTTATGTTGGCTCCAGGAACTTCTTTTCCATTCTCCTGTTGCTCCTTTGGGAGGTCTTCGGTGGGAGAACTGGAAGGCGGGCATGGGGACTGCCCATTATATAGTGTCACATTGACGTCGGTCACGTGACGTTGGTGGGCGGTCCCCAGCCAGACATTGCTAGCTAAAGTTTCCGTGTGGTCCTGATGCCAGGGGGTGCAGTCCTCAAGGTAATTACCTACTGCAGGAGCCTCTCTCGAAGATCTACTGTTACAGTAAGTTCTTTCGTAACTACTTTACTTCCACTCCTGCTATCTTGCAGGTGGTGAATACCCATCTTAAAGAGCTTTACGCTGCTCCTGAGATCCCCACACAAATGGTTCATGAATATTTCACTTCGTTTTATAACCCTTCCCCTCTCACAGATACAGTAGACCCACTAATTTCCTCAGTTAGTCTGCAGGAAGTTATAGCGGTTATTACATCTTTAAAAAATGGTACAGCTCCAGGAATTGACAGACTCACTGCAGTTTTACAAAACCTTTCTTAAGGAACTAGTGGTTATCCTGGTGGTTGTATATTATTGGATTCCACTGAATAACCAGATGGATTTTAATTTAGGAATAGCTATACAGATTTATATTTATAAAAAGAACTCTCAGCAAGATTTAAATAACTGTAGACCTCTCAATTTATTAAATACAGACCTCAAAATTTCAATGAAAATTTTGACTAATAGACTAGCTACTGTAGCTCCTTTTTGAATATACACTACACAAACCTGTTTTGTACGTGGTAGAAAGGTTACTGGCAACCTTTTGCTTCTTGGAGAATTGGTAGAACAAGGGAAGGAAGATTTATTACATGGTTATGTTATTTCACTGGATCAAGAAAAGGCTTTTGACAAAGTACTGTATCACATGCCTTCATGAAACATTGTCCTATGGAATTCTCATACAGTATTGTGAGTGGACTTTTACTATCTATAATGGCTCCAGATCCCTTCCCCTAGTAAATGGTTTCTTTGGATCTTATATCCCCATCTGTAGGGGAGTCCATCAAGGTTGCCCAGTGAGCCCCCTCCTATATGTTTTCTGTATTGACCCTTTGTTGCATACAATACAACAAGGTAACTCTGTACATGGCATACACCCCCGTAACATACCTTTGGAACTCACATCAGCTGCTTATGCTGATGTCTGTCTATTCTTAATAGACGACCCCCCAATCTGGACAACAGGTGCAAGTTGGAAAATGCTCCACACCGGCCGGTGCCTCTACCAATATTACCAAAAGTAGGGGTTGTATTCTCAGTATTTCTTCAGACCTGACTGATACCCTAGAAGGTATCCCGGTTTCATGTGATCCAATTAAAATATTAGGTATTACCTATGGACCAGGGGACAATAGTACTGTAAACTGGGAAGACAAACTACAGGTTGGGAAACATAAAGTTGCATTGTGGAAGTCATGGCAACAGACCAAAAAAGAAACAGGTTAGTTTAGAGAAAACATTTTTCTTACCCATTTTTACCTACCTCAGTGTGGTTGGTATACCCCGTCCCACAACACCTTGAAACACTTTTATTGAGCTTGGTTTTCCAAGTTATATGGGGAAGTCGACTGAACCCAGTTAAACAGGATATTCTTTTATCTTCCCATAAAACAGGGAGGTTTGAACCTGCTAAATCCAATAGCATTCTTTTCTTTTTTTTTTTTTACTTTATTTTGATAAGTTTCAATACTGTGCATCATAGTAACAAAGATCCGTATCCATGACAACATCAGGTCTGGTAACAACCACCAGGGGACGCAGCCCCTTTAATCAAAGGATAGGTGTATCATAGATATTTTGATACCACATATGGGGGTAAAACGAAATGTAACAAATAGAAAGCTAAAGCGTATGCTATAAATACAAGCCCATGAGCAGTATGACTTAATTCGATTATCTAAAGCCCTGAAAACAAAAGTCCAGCTTTTGCATGCCTTCATTCAGGCTGCTGGCGTCATACTTTACCCTGAAGAAAAAGAATACTTGGATCTTAGAAGGCAGCAGAATATCAGTAAAGCGTTCTGTAATGGTCAACAGCTCATAGAAATATAGAAACATAGAATTTGACGGCAGATAAGGACCGCTTGGCCCACCCATTCTGCCCATTTCCCCACCTAATGGATAAGCTGCAGATCCTAGTTAACCAACAGCCCACTTCTTCCTACCCCCACCCCTTAGAATGGCCTTATGACTGTCCCATGCATGCTTGAATTCCACCACTGTTTTTGACTCCACAACCTCCTCCGGAAGGCCGTTCCATGCATCCACAACCCTCTCTGTGAAAAAATACTTCCTTAAATTACCTCTGAGCCGCCTCCCCTATCTTCAAATTGTGCCCCCTTGTTCTTGCACACCTCTTTTTCTCAAAGATGCTACCCTCTTGGACTTTGTTGATTCCCTTGAGGTACTTAAGTCACTCTGGAGGAAACTCCAAAGCATGAAGCAGCTATGTCATGAGGTGCCACACGTGAAGGTGCAGGGAATTCAACCCCGGATGGACCAGCATGCCCCTCCCCTGAGTCAGGAGATTGTGGCAAAGAGGCAGGGGAGCTGGAGGCTCTGCTGCAAAGCAACCTAAACATTTTATTATATACTTTAACTTAGCAACTATTATGCTACTGTAAAGATCAGAGTGAAGGCTAATGGGGTTGTCCCAGAGAGCAAAACGTTTCACAAAACTAAAGGAGGTCAGGAATACTGTAGTCCCACTGGAAAACCAATCATAACATCCATAAGAAATACTGTAAGATCCATCCCTCCCAAACTCCTAAACAAATAAACTGGAGAGTAGTTATAAATCCTGGGAGCATTGCAATACAGTCTGCATGCTCCACATTAATCCAAAGAGGCAAAAATTTAAAATTCAGTTCAGTTTAAAAACACAGAGCAAAACAGGAAGAAGCTCATGCAGCATATTTAATCCCCCTCTTCCTCTTCAAACCTGTGTCTCTCAGGTTCCTCCGCTAAGTGCTGATCCTGATGCTGTGCTTGGATTCGATCTGAGAAGATCCAGACTTTGCCCTTATATACAATACATAGTCTGGCTGGGTAAATTATTGTATGAGGGATCGAGGCCTCTCTCAGCTTTTGCCTAACTCCTTCAAACATTTTATGCCGCATGCGGGTCACATAACTTATGTCCGGAAACAAATAAACTGCCCGATCATCTTGTGTCAGGGGCCTCAGACGACGAGCCAACCTCAGTATGTGGTCCCTAGTCTCCACGCCATCAGTCATGAGGAGCAAGGTTCTTGGAGTTTCAGAGTCCTCCTGATATCCTCGAGGGGTGATCCTATAAGCTTTTTTGCAAGGCAAAAGAGGTCAATGACTCCTCCAGGGCCAGTTTTTCCTGCAGCCACTCTTGTAAAAACATTAAAGGGTGATCTCCTTCAATATCTTCAATACCTTCGGGAAGTCCCAAGATACAGATGTGGGTGGCTCGGGCTTGATTCTCAAGCGTCTCTAGCCTGGCCTGAAAGTGAGAGTTCTCCTTTATTAAAGACACTGTGGCTGTGGCAGATGTTTCGACTTGCCGTTTAACATCTCCCGATTCAATTTTTAGCTGATCCATCGTGGTTTCAACCACATTTAATCATGTGCCAAAGGAGTCCATTTTGGTATTCAAATCTGAGACGACTGAACTCAGCCGTTGTAACTTCAGCCCAGTCGATGACATGGTCTCCTCCATTTCCCCAACAGCTGCGGCCTATACAGTTGGATCAGTCTTCCCAGCCTGAGAGGATCCAACAGGTTTTC
Organism: Neoceratodus forsteri; assembly: GCA_016271365.2. Lineage (NCBI taxonomy): Eukaryota > Metazoa > Chordata > Ceratodontiformes > Ceratodontidae > Neoceratodus > Neoceratodus forsteri. The sequence goes on from CM028130.1 coordinate 877,517,773, forward strand.
CTCCCATTCCTCCTCCTCCTCTATCTTTACGAGGATTATCCATATTATATTATCAAGGGTGCCCTCCAAGAATCTGAAGAAATTTCCACCAAATCCTGAGTCCAACTGGTTGGAAAAGCAATTATTTAGAATGTATTTATTTATTTATTAGCTTTTGGTAACTGGGTAAGTGTGCTAGGCAACAGACCTGCCTATTTTCAGGCACGACCCGGGAGAGCACAGGACACTGGTTACAATATGCAGAAATGCACAGACATAATATAGGTGTACAGGAGCAAAACAAGATATACATTGGGTAGCACAGTAATAGTTACATAAGGGTACATTTTAGGCATAGATCATAATAAGGATGTAAAATAAAACAATTAGGGTAACCATAAGACAGCTGAAGACAGTAAAGACATCAAGGTTCATAGCCACCTAGACAAGCGTATTGCATGGGAGAACATTAGTGTAGTACTCAGGGTCAGACCTGACAGCCTGCAGTGGGACAAAGCAAATTAAGAGCATTTGCATTGGCCAGAGGCTAGGAGGTGGGTGAACAGCGAGTTTTTGAATTCTCGATGGGAGGCTGAAGTTTTCACCATAAGGGGGAGTGAGTTCCAGAATTTGGGAGCAAAATGGGCAAATGCCTGTTCACCCATTTTTGTCATGCAAGGTCTAGTGGAAAGCATGGGGACAGAGGAAGACCTGAAGAGTGCTGGTGTGTGAGGCAGGAGTCAGGGCGTTGGCAAGATAGACAGGGCAGGGAGGTCTAGACAGGGAGTCAATAAAGCAGCCCAGGGAGTAGGCTCGAATATCCTTAAGTGACAGCCAATTTAAGCCAGCGTAAAGGAGACAATGATAGGTAAGACATGGGGCAGTTAAGGCGAATCTACAGATGTTGTTGTAGACAGTGTCCCATTTGTGACGTGTAGCAGAGTTTGCAGCAAAGAGGAGGGGCAGAGCATATTGGAGCTGGGGTAAGAGAATACCTCTCGCAACAGAAAGTCTAGCGGAAGGAGTGAGGGACTGGCGCACGCAGCGATAAGCTCACCAATTTTAACGTGTGTACGGGCACCATATTGACATGTTTGAGACAGGTCAAGTGTGGGATCAAAGTGACCCCAAGGTACTTGAAGGACTCAGTGTTTGAGATGAGGGAGCCGTCAAGGCATTGAACCTGGAGCCTGTTCGCAGGGGCAGACAGTTTTTAGAGGATCCGGATAGCATAGCACAGGTTTTTCTAGGTTCGGGACTTGGTGGTTGCTAGAGAGCCAGGTCTGCAGGATTGGAAGTCATTAGTGAGAGTGGAGTTGATGGCAGCAACGATTTTGACCAGAGTAGAGAACAAGGTCATCTGCGTACATAAGAGTGCAGCTATGCGGGACATGGTGGGAATATCATTTAGGAAGAGGAGAGAGTAGAGGTCCAAGAGTGGGTCCCTGGGGAACTCCACGGGAGACGTTTAGGGGAGGAAAGGGCCTTGTGAAATGCTACTGCCTGAGTCCGATTGTCAAGATAGCTATGGAACCAGAGAGGCTTGGTCAGATGCTCCAATGGATTGGAGCTTCTTTAGCATGAGAGGATGGTGTACCATGTGAAGGCTTTAGACAGGTCGATAAAGAGCGGCCCCAGTGAGTGAGCCCACGGTCCCATATTATTTCTGATGTCATTTGTAAGTTGTGTAAGTGCAGAGGTGGTACTGTGACCGGGCCGGAAACCATGTTGACACGGGGTTTGAAGATTAAACATGTCAAGGTGAGCAGCAAGCTGGCGGTGGACTATTTTTTCAAGCAGCTTACTGAGAGTGGGCAGAAGAGATATAGGGATGGTTCTGGCAGTTTTCCAGGTGGACGGGACAGTAGATGTCCGAATCGAGAGGTTAAAAAGCCAGGTGATAGGTCTGGTCAGCCAAGGTGCATACTGCTTCAGTATGCAAGGATGGATGCCCTCAGGCCCTTGACCCCGTGTGCGGAAGGAGTTAAGTAACTCGCGAACTTCAAAGTATGTGGTTGGGCCAAACGAAAGGGGAGGGTGGGAGGGGCGAGGGAGAAGAGGGACAGTCAGGTTGTGGGCTAGTTAGAGTAGCGACTGGTGGAGAAAAAAAAGAGGCATTGAGCGTTGGCAATGGTGTCATGGTTGGTGCAGTGAACACCTTGAATGTTCATGTCAGCTGGATTCTGTTGCTTGTCGTTGCCGAAACGTCCTTAATTTTGGACCAGTACCTGCGGCGGTTGTAGAGGATGTTATTAGTAGGTTCCTATAGTAGGTGCTTTTGGCAATACCGAATTTTTCTTTTGCAGTTGTTACGTAATGCGATAGTCTTCAAAGTCTCTGCGGAGGTGGGAGATCTTCCACCTGGACCAAAGTTTGTCCCTAGATTTGAGAAGTTGAAGCAGGGGCGTGTTAGCCACTTGGTTACTTTCCCTGCCATCCTGGTGTGGTGACCGGGATGTGAAGATTTTTGAAGAGAAGAGTGCGGAGTTGAAATATTCTGTGGCTATGTTAATGTCCTCTGTTTGGTAGAGAGGGACCAGTCAACCTGGTTAAGGTCAGTTAAGAAGTCCTCATGACTTAGGCGGAGAGATTAGGAAAGGTTACAGTTTTAGCAGGAGGGAGGAATGACAGTGTTCAGACACAGTAGATGGGATAGTGGTCACTAATTGTGTCAGGTAGCACACGGCTGAGGCAACATATTCCGTCCTGTTAGTAAGTATCCAGTCAAGGAGGGTGGCACAGTTGCTCCACGTGAGACCCTTGTGGGTTTATGTATGAGCTGGGATAGATTTGCCTTGCTAGCTAAGGAGGATAGGTTAGCTGAGTTTTTCTCGGACCAGTCAAGGTTAAAATCACCAAGGCAGATAATGTCATTCTTGCCTGTAACTGTAGACAGAAACCCTAGGAGTTCAGTGATGCCTTGTATAGCATTTTTGGGGGGGATATAAGTACAAAAAATATGGAGTTTCTTTACACCCCCAAGAAGCAGTAGGGAGTGTAGGATTTCACAGTTTGGTAGGAGGGGGTCCTGCAGAAGGGTGATGTTTAGGTGAGTTTTGAAGTAGAGGGCAAGGCCACCTCCCCTTTTAGTGCCAGGACGGTCGATACGAAGCATGTTGTATCCAGGAAAGTGGCACTGAGAGTCAGGCACTGTGGGTTTAAGCCAGGTTTCTGTGATGGCGAGGACATCCGGGACGTTAGTATAGACCCAAGCCTGGAGGTCAGGGAGGTTGGCCATAAGGCTCCTAGCATTCTGGTGGGCGAAAGTTAGTCCATCGGTTTTAGGGAGGGTGGTGGCTGGGGGAAGGTTATGACGGGATGCAGAGATGGACCAGGGTTGATCTCAATGTGCCAGATAGTTAAGAGACAGGTTAGTAACCATGAAGCGGGTGATGAGGTACGCCCTGATAGAGACGCAGGGTGGCGGCTTCAGATGAAGGTGAAGGGTGATCTGACTATTGGGCTATACGCTTGCTGATGAGAGCAGAGGGGTAGAGGTAGTGGAGTGGCAGTAGCAAGCATGTTGGAGTAGTAGAAGTCAAACTGAGTATAAAGTATTGGCAGAAGCTGTTGATGTTCGTTCAGTAAAGCTCAAAGAGGATAGAAAGGCAAAGTATTCCCATGAGGAGCGCTTAGGAGGGAGGAGGGACATTTTGACTAGAGAAAGGAGTGAGGTAGAGAGGAAAGAGACAGCAGAGGGCTCCTTTAATATAAATCACCAAGTGAAAACAGCTACTAGAGAGCAGTAAAATGTGACAAGTGAGGTATTGGGAGCAAATTGCTCGAACTTAATCAGGCTCCCTCTAGTGGCAAAACAATATAAGGAGCTAATGGAGAAGTTGGGTGTTAAAAAAAACCACAGCAGCAAAATATCACGAGGTTAGAGGCTATTTAAGTAATACCAGCGAAGGGTGGGAGGATATTGGGAAACAAGGAGTTGTTCTATTTTGCTGCCACACAGCTCAGGCTCCACAGCACCCCTCTATAATAGCATTCCTTTACAGTATGTTTATGTATACCAATGTATCCCCTTTCCCGTTTACATCCCCAAATGTATGGTTTCTTTTTGCGAAATCATGTCTTTCTCTAGTCTATGATAGATGGAACATGCCACAGGCACTTCCTCATAATCTATGTGTAGTCCATGCTTATTTTAAACAAGTAGTCTCTAAAATCCATGAATGGCACCTGTAGGCTTCTCAGGTTACTCAAGGTTACAGATCCCAGATTTATGAAACTGTAAAAGTTCAGGCGTTCCACGCAGATCCTGATTTTAAGAGGAATTTCAGTGCCACATTATCCCAAGATGACTTTGTCCTTGCAAGACCCCAGAACTCTGCCTAGAATGTGGGACACCCTACGGCCTAGTAGCCATGGAAGATTAAATATCAAAGGCAATGCTAAACTAAATATCAAAGGCAATGCTAAACGGAACAGCCAATCTGAAAGAATGTGCCCTAGGCAGTCCTGTCTTACCCAAGAGGAAACATTGGATCATTTTTTTATACAATGCCCTTTTGTACAATCCTTTTGGACATTATTAGCTCAAAAATGGAATGACCCCAGATGGGGATATTTTACGTATGAAGCGTTAGTGAGTGTTTTTTTTTTTGAGCATCCATGAAATTGAACCTGGTGCAGTATGTCTCATATTGACATACAGTATATGGTTATGGCTTATTGTGTATGGAAAACAAAGGTTTTCCAAATCTTGTTGTAGGGCAGTTCAAAGGTCAAAGAAAGTTGTTGTACTATCGTTCTGACATCACATCGATAGTACAACTTTTTATCCTTAGCCTGCCATCTGATTGGCTGCAACAGTGTTGTTTTCAAAAACTTCACTTGAAAATGGCGCCTGTACTTAGCAAGCGGTGCGGCCGGGTGAGTGCTTCATAGACACAGTTTGAACACGGACTACAAAAGTCAATTCTGTGTATCCAAACTGTTATTTTGCAGTTTTTTTTTTTAATTACTGGCACAGTTGGAGCAGAGCGTGACTGCTGTATGAAGGACCTATATCTTCGGGGACAGGACTCGGGACAGGAATGCAGCGACGAGTACTGGAATTATTGGGGACTGAAGTGGAGAGAACGGGAATCTAGCCAGGATCAGTGTGTAAGTGTTAACAAGGCACAAACACGTTGCGGGAAACCATATACTATATAAAATAGTAGATGGTCATCCATCCACAACTTCGGCAGTGTTAACCATCTCGGGAGTTGATGACATCACAGAGACCTCTCGAGCTTCGCTCTCGAGGTCTCTCTGATGTCATCAGCACCCTCGATGGAAACACAGCCTTGTTGTGGATGGGCGCCCATCCACTATTCTATATGTGTTCAATTTTTATTGTGGCAAACTCGCTGCAAACTGACATTTCAACAACTGGACCTCTGTCCTCTTGATGCAATTCATTCTCTTGAACATGAATTACACACGCAATGTCAATATGATAAATCTCAAATTTCTGCAATTGTATGGCAAAAGAGATGGTCTAAGGTTAGCTTTTTGTCTGTTTAATTTTTTTGGCACCTTATTTTTCTACAAGGACTTCTTGAGCATCTTGCTGGCATTTCTTTTGTTGTACTGACACTTTTTTGTGCACTCTTATTGTATGATTTATTTTTTTGTGTATATTTAATGAAAAAATTCCTCTACTCTTTTCGAGAAGTACCATGGGATATTTAATGTCCACCTGTACAACCACCAGAACAGGCAGATGGGACCTCGGATTGACATCTCATCTGAAAGACGGCACCTCAGGAGTGCAGCACCCTCCTCATGCTGCAGTACAGTGTCAGTATTGGGGTTTAACCCAAGTTCCTGGTGCTGGGATAGAACCCACAGCCTTCTGATCCTCTGGCCTCTGAGGCGAGTGTGCAACCTGCTGAGACACTGACACTGCCATCATGGTCTACCTTGGACCCGAAGGTGCCAGTTCTGGTCTATACTTGCTTGTCTCCCATGTAATCTTGTACACAAGGTTTTTTTTCTGTGTCAGTTATGATAGACTGTATTTTCCCTGGTTCACTTGCAAAAGCTAAATAAAAATGTTGAACGTTCCTTTTCTCTTTTGCAGTTGCTCACCATTGTTCCCTATCCTCAAACTGTCGCAGACTGATTGCTCATTCTATATTTGTGATTTGACCTTGGTCACCGATCCAGGAAATATTGCCTACCCTGTCTATAATGATGTTTTTTGGTGTTTTGTTTTGTTTTCCAGGCAGATGTCCCTAGTAGAAGAGTTCTAATTTCTAATGACAGGCACGTTGCATTGATAGAGCTGGTTTTATGAGCGGGAATACTTTGATTAATTTCATCTCTGGCCTCTTGGCAAAGCTCATTGACTGCAAATTAATCAACAGTTTTTGTTGATTTAACTCTTCGTGGCACAGAAGACAGAAGAGTATGTATACCGTGGACAACACAACATGAACATATGAAATATGCCTGGTTGTCTGTGTATCATGTGTGTATGTTAGCAGTAACAAATGAAAGGATGCGCGGTCATACTGTAATAACCACATGCTGCAGGTGGTTTGTGAGGCATGAGGTGCAGCCAGATGCTTTTATCCACCAGGGAGTTGCAGTTGTTACAGCATAACCACACATCCTGGAGTTTATCTCACATATAAAATTGTGGGGGAAAAAAGCATTGATACTGGTCCTTTTACGCATATTTTGTGCTTTTGTCCTCATGTGCAAAAACCATGGTCTGAAATTAAGGTAAAAGTCATCGAAAGAGTTTATTTGCATTATGCTTTTGACCTTAAAAGTTGTATCCTGGGTTATTTCAAGGATCTTACCTCATAATCAGACAAGGCTATACTGTCGTTAATTGGTATTTCAACCAAAGAGATAATTCTAAAACATTGGGTGGATAAGGACCTTCCCTCCTTTCAGCAATGGCTAGCTAATATTCAAGCTCAAATACTTAGGTGTCACTCTTGATAATTTCATATCATTTGCAAGCCACATCAGTCTTGTTGCCAAGGTGGTCAATGCCAAAATTGAGCTACTTCATAGGCATGAAAACTGTATGACACCGAAGGCTCTCAGGCTCGCAGTGAACAGCTCTGTCATAGCCACTATTGATAATGGACTACTAGTGTATGGGAATGCATCTGACACATAAAAACATAGAAACATGTACTTTGACGGCAGATAAGGGCCGCTTGGCCCACCTAGTCTGCCCATTTCCCTACCTACAGGATAAGCCGCAGTTCCTAGTTAATTAATAGCCTATTTCTTTCTACCCCCCACAAGAATTGCCTTATGTCTGTCCCATGTGTTCTTGAATTCTCCCACAGTTTTAGACCCCACAACCTCCTCAGGAAGGCTGTTCCATGCATCCATTACCCTCTCTGTGAAATAATACTTCCTCACATTGCCCCTGAACCGCCCCCCCTTCTATCTTTAAATTGTGTCCCCACTCTAAAGAGAGTCTCTACTGCCCTAAACAAAGCCTGTCGACTACTCACTTGGGCCCACTGGTAAACACACACATGCGACCTATATGCCCAAATGGGCTGGCTACATTTGAAAGGTAGGCTAAAATACCAAATTTGCTTACTTGCTAAAAAAACAGCCCTAGGCCTGACCCTTCCCCCCCCAGAGTATCCAAAACCTTCTGTGCATTGCAATTAAACCCCACATTACCAGAGGTGCATATTGTCAGCCCTATAATGTCCCGTTCTACTGCACCTCATAAGGACAAAGATCCTTCAAGTACCGTGCCCCCCACTAGCTCAATTCTCTTAGCAGTGACATCCTTGCTGAATCAAAGCTTGACCCTTGAAAAGGAGGCTTCGGCAGCACCTCACAGCACTGAGTAGGTGCAACTGCCCCTCTAAGTTCTTGATACCTTACTACATTCTATCCGATGTCTAACATAGAAACATAGAAGTTGACAGCAGATAAGGATCACAAGACCCATCCAGTCTGCCATTTTTTCTACCTTATGAATGTGCCATCCGCCTTTACTCTGTCGATGGCCTATCTATTCTTACTCATCTGTATTGCTCCCTTATGCCTATCCCATGCCTGTTTGAAGCCCTGCACTGTATTCATAGCCACCACTTCCTGAAGTAGGCCATTCCATGCATCCACCACCCTTTCTGTGTAAAAGAACTTCCTCACATTACCCCTTAATCAGCCTCCCACTAATCTCATGCTGTGTCCTCTTGTCCTGCTGTTTTTCTTATATTGGAACATGTTAGACTCTTTCACCTTGTTAATGCCCTTAAGGTGTTTGAATGTTTCAATCATATCACCTCTCTCCCTCCTATGCTCTAGGGTATGCATATTTGAACAATAAAATGATTTTTTAGTGTACAGCCTCAACACAACCATTGTAACAAATTGTTTTTTTATTTCTTTATTACAGACCATTCTATGATCAAGTGTGCTACTCTACTTGCTATCTACAATATATACTTTTATATTATATATTAGAAATACCCCAATGGGACTGCCCCATTGGCTGTTACTAAAACAGCATTTAACAAGCTAGTTTTAATAGGTCTGAGATCATTTCTGCATTTTTTCTCCATCTTGTAATTATAAGCTAAGAGTTAGGGTTTTTCCAATGTGTTGTGCAACTATTAGCTAAAGGATCTTGTGACCTGTTTGCAGTTGTCAGCCTAGATATTAATAGGAAGTTACAGTACATAAATGTTGGTATTTATATGCAGTTACGTGCACTGATACAGTAAACATAATAATTGCTGTAACTGAGTTAAATAAAACTAACAGGAAAGGTCAGTCAGTATATGCATGCCATAGGGAGCTATGACAATGTACAGATTATATGACCTTAAATCACCAGTTAGTTCGTGGACAGACACGGCAGTGTATGGGTCAAGAGACTTCCCAAGCTAAAAATACTGGGAGAGGCCCGACGCAGGTGTATATTTGTAACTGCCTATTCAAATGCTAGCAAATAAATAAGCTTCTGCTTTGTTAAACAAAGGCTACCAACGACATTTTCTGTGTTCCTATAACAGCGGCAAACTGTAAAAGATGCAAAAACACAACGCATAATAGAGTATGTGTTATTCTGTGTAACCAAAACACAAACTAGGCTATCAACCTATTAAAAGAGTTATTTATTGGTCACTGCATACCGTTACTAGCTAAGCCATTGTATTTAAATAATTAATTATACAATGCCGCCATCTACTGGCCATTGAGAATATTGCAGTCAATTTTAATCTATAGGAAGTACAACCTCACCAATTCTGTCTTAAGATAGCAACAATTGATATGTTTCGTACTAACTGTACTAATTAATTTTTCAAGATAAAAATTGTAAAATTTAGTTTATAAAAGCACTGTATGTAAGCTGAGTAGCTCAGCTCCAAACTAATGACTGCATGCTTGGGCAAATTATAAGATAACAGCATGCAAGCTTTAAGTTGTTGTATGTTGCTATGGTGTGAGTGAAACTTATTGTTTCACCTAGGTCAGATTGACCCACTGGTATATGCATACCTCTCAACTGTACCACATTATGAGGAACGTTCTTCATTTTACTTCACAAAAGCTCCCTGTTCCACATTGTGAGGACTTGTTCCACATTCAAAGTCAGCATTTTATAGCAAAAATCCATAGTAAATGATGCAAAAAATATAGCATTCAATTAGTAACATACTTTCTGAACATAAATGCAACATTTTAACAGTATTTTGAGCTTCTTAGGTAAAGATTTGATTACGTGTTCCACATTTTGCCCATTTGTTTCTCATTTTGATAGGCAATGTTCCACATCTGGGGGACAAAAGGTTGAGAGGTATGGGTATATGTATAAAAAATATTGTGTAAAAAAAAAATGAAGTAAGCTGTGGAAAAGTACACCACACCTTGGTATCAGCTTGTTATTCTGTTTTATGATTGGCTGACTGCGAGATCTGCATATCTAATAGTGACTAAATGTATATAAGTGGGAGCTGTCAAGACACTGAGAGAGAGACCCAACATCAATGTGTAATGCAAAGTAAGGCGCTGATTAAATCTGCTAACTCTCCTGGCTGTGTCCGTGTCATCTCTGACTAAGTACTATACAATGAATGTCGTAGCTGGGGTCTACCCCCAAGCCTATGTTACAATATTGAGCTCTGTTAATCTGACCTCATGTGTTTTCTGATGCAGTCCCTGCACCATTTTGGTTGCCCTTCTCTGGACTGCCGCCATTTTGTTAATGTCCTTGTGAAGGTGTGGCCTCCAGTACTGCATGCAGTACTCCAGATGGGGCCTAACCGGTGTCTTGTAAAGAGGGATTATTACCTCTCTCTTATGACTTGTGATACCCCTACTAATACACCCCAACATCCCCCTAGCCTTACCTACTGCTTCAGTAGTCTGCTTGGATGATTTCAGGTCATGTCTGATGAAGATGCCCAAGTCTCTTTCTTCCCTTGTGACTGCCAGCAACTCCCCTCCCAACCTATAGGTGGCTTCAGGATTTCTCTTCCCTATGTGCATGATCTTGCACTTCTTTGCCTTGACCCCCAATTGCCACTCTTCTGACCATTTTGCCTGTTCATCCAGATCTCTTCTTATTCTGCCCACCCCATCTGGATCATCTACTCTTTTGCAGATCTTGGTGTCATCTGCAAACAGACAAACCTTACCCTCCAGTCCATCTGCAATGTCACTGATAAAGACAGTGAAGCAGTAATGATGTGTCTTCACTGCCCCCCCACACACCTTTGAGAAAGCCGACCCAGACCGCTTCCTCTCAGCACTTACTCTGGCTTATTTGGAATGTTCTATTCTTGATTGTGCACTACATGTTTAAAGCCTCTATCTGCAGCAAGATGGTAATTTTATTGTAGTTGTATTGTATCTGTCATATCCAATTTCTGCACTGTATACTGATTTTTGTGGTAAGACCATACTACAACCCATATTACTGTTTCATTGCGCTGTATACTGATTTGTTGTGGTATGGTCTGTACTGCAACCCATTTTTAGTGTTCCACTGTTTGTACCTTTTGCACTGTATGTATGTACTTATCGCACTGAATGTATGAACTTATCGCGCTGTATGTATGTACTTATCGCACTGTATGTATGTACTTATCACACTGTATGTTTGAACTTATCGCATTGCATGTATGTACTTATTGCACTGTATGTATGAACATGTTGCGCTGTATGTATGAACTTATCGCACTGTATGTATGTACTTACCGCACTATATGTGTGAACTTATCGCACTGTATGTATGTACTTATCGCACTGCATGTATGAACTTATCGCACTGTATGTATGTACTTATTGCACTGTATGTATGTACTTATCGCACTGTATGTATGTACTTACCGCACTGTATGTATGTTATTATTGCTTCACTCCATGATTGTTTGTCCCTTTCCCATTTCGACGTGTAACCTTTGTAAATGAGCTGCTAGCTCAAAGGTACTTTGTAATTCTGAAAAGTTATAAATAAATAAAGAAATAAAACTAACATTTCTACTATACCTGATTCATTCTTTTCATAACAAACATAAACATTTTCTTCACACTTGGAGGAAGTTACATGAGGTAATTTCTGAACGCTTGAGATTTTATGTCATAGATACATATGCTTTGGTAGCGCACTCTCAATAGATTTAAGTGAAATAATAGTTTCTAATTAATATCTAGGCTCCTTGCTTTTTCTTTGTACTTCCATTAAATTTTAAACCTTTAACTCTCAAGTCATTTATACTTCAGATTATTGTAATATATATGTGTGTGTGTTTGAAACCCTTTACTTTTTAACCACCAGAACGTTATATGTTCATTGTTGTTGATCTCCCATGTCTATGTTTTTATTAAGAGAGAGAGGGGATGTTGTATTTATTTCCATTACTTTGTTGTGTTGTTGATGTTACTGACTATTCTGTCTTGTTGATTCTGTATTTTAAAGGAATTTCCGACATAAAGTATTGGGCTTCGAAGCCCAGTACCTTATGCCAGCGAGAGCTTACTGGTGTGAATATTTTAATTTAAAAGTGACTGCGTTTACAATGGGAAGGGATCGTAACTGGTGCCGAACCCACAGCCAATTGATACCTTCCAGCTTCCTGGTGCCTCTGCTCCACCCATGTGCTCTCAGATTTTGTGACGTGTGGCCAGGGAGAGCGCGGGGGCAAACCCTATACAAGTCAATGGAGACTTTTTGAAATGCCGTTTTTTATGTTGCTTGCACACATGTGCAAGAAACATAGTGCCATCATCAGAGATTTCGGAGGTGTGTCACCTCCTCCTCCAATTCAGGCAGTGAGCTGGCAGGCGTGGCCTGTAGCCAATGCATTTTGGAGCTGTCTCTATGCTACGCTCAAATGCAGTGGCACTCTGATTGAAAGAGGAGCTATGCTTCAGTGAGCACTGAAAAGCGTAACTCCCCCACTGGCAGGCGTGCGTGCCCTTGCGTCCTGTGTAGCCGAGGGTGCCCAATCCCCGCCGGCTAAGCTGCCGTCGTCTCCCAATAGCTGGTGCCACGCTGGAGCCCACTCCAGCGTGGCAGTCAATGTTGGCCGGCGGGGTGCCCAATCCCCGTCGGCTGGCACGCCCTCCGTCCTTGTGCCCGCTGAGGCCCACCCCAGCGTGGCAAACGTCCGGTCCCTCGTAGTCTTTTTTTTTTTTTTTTTTAAACCTGTAAAAACAAAAGCGGTCCCCTGGCGTGTCTCCCGACCCCCCTCCCACAACCCGCACCCACCCACTGCGCACCCAGCCTCCCACCCCCTCACCCCATACTTACCTCCGGACTCCGCGCGACGATCTTCGGTGGACCGGGAACACGTCTGCACTCGTCAAAGCCGACCGCGAACTGAGGAAATGCCGGTAAGCTGTATAATGGGCTAGATAGGAGGGGTTCAACTTTATTGCATATCTCAGGCATTTTTGGGAATTTTTGCACCAAATTTTCAACATGGGGTTTTGGGACCCCTTCTCATGAATGATGTCACTGCCATGGCGTTATTGGGCTCGAAGGGTGATTTGGCGCAGTGACTGTGCAGGTGACTGCGAAATCACCTTCGGCCTGAATACCGCCATGACAGTGACACCATTCATGAGAAGGGGTCCCAAAATCCCATGTTGAAATTTGGTCCAAAAACTAAACTGACTGTTTTATTGAGCATAAGTACGCAGTTCCTACGCAGGCTCGTAAGTTCGCGTAAATTTCAATATTTTCACTCCAGATTTTCAACATTGCCATTTTACCACACCTTCTTATGAGCAGTACAGCTGTCATTTTCACATCTCACTCCAAATGTGTTTCCGCCCTTGTGGCGCAGAATGGCGCGGTCGATGTGCAAAATCAATGTGCGGGACAAATTAAGAAAATCACAGTGACACTGTTCATGAGCAGAGGTCTTAAAATGGCTATGTTGAAAATTTGGTGAAAAATTGCAAAAATGACTGTTTTCACGTCGTTCGCAGTTCCTCGCGGGCTCGTAAAGTTCTAAATTTTCAATATTTTCCTCCAGATTTTCAACATTGCCATTTACCACACCTCCTCCATGAGCAGTACAGCTGTCATTTTTCACATCCTGCTCAAAACATGTTTCCGCCCATGTGGCGCACAATGGCGCAGTTGGTCGCGAACTCAGTGTATGGGGCACATTAAGAAAATCACAGTGTCACTGTTCATGAGCAGAGATCTTAAAATGGCAATGTTGAAATTTGGTGAAAGAATTCCTAAAATGACTGTTTTACAAGTGTAGCTATGCAGTTCCCACGCATTCGTGGGTTTGCGAATTTTCAATAGTTCCACTCCAGATTTTTAACATTGTCATTTTACCACACCTCCTTATGAGCAGTACAGCTGTCATTTTCACATCCTGCCCAAAGCGTGTTTCCGCCAGTGCGCACAATGGCGCAGTCGGTGTGCAAACTCAATGTATGGGACACATTAACAAACTCACACTGACACTGTTCATGACCAGAGGTCTTAAAATGGCTATGTTGAACATTTACATTGAAAAATTTCCTAACAATGACTGTTTTATGAGTGTCGTTGCATGAGTTCCCTCTGCGCTCGTAAGTTATCAATTTTCAATATTTGCACTCCAATGACTTCCAAATACCTAAACAGCACATATAAGCAAGCAACATTCGGCATTGACAAATGCTGGTTAGTAACTTATGCACTTGCACAGAAAACCCAAAAGCAATCGCTCAACTAATAGGACCCTTTTGGTTGGTGATTGCTAATTTTCCTGTACAAGTGCATAAAGTTACTAAAAAACTGCATTTTAAAAAGTCCCCATTGACTTGTATGGGGCTTGCCCTGCCCTCTCCCTGGTCACACGTCACAAAATCTGAGAGAGTGGGGGCAGAGCAGGGTGGAGTGGAGGCACCAGGAAGCTGGAAGGAATCGACTGGCTGTGGGTTCAGCACCAGTTATGATCCCTTCCCATTGTAAATAGAGTCAATTTTAAATTAAGATACTCGCACCATAAGCTCTCATTGGCATAAGGTATTGGGGTAGGCTATGAAGCCCAATCCCTTATACCAGCAGGTCAGAACTTCACTTTAAGATTAATATCAATAAAGACAAGAAAAAAAAAATAGTGAAAAAAGGCCCCAAACCTCAAAAGAAAGATATTCTAAGTGAGAAACCAGAACTCAGATTTATACTGACCAAGTTCAGATTTGAGGTTTTTCCAAGTAATATACTTGAAAATAGATATAAAAAAAGATAGTGTAACTGGAATAAAGTGTTAGTGCACCTTGTTGTACATGTCATACTTTGGTGCCCTTGGTATATTGACTTGAGGGTTGTTCCACAGCGAAAAAAGTGAGGAAATTAGCTGTTAGGATTGAAAACCCCTTGGACCCCACCCACCCCCAACCAGCATTGGGGTGCGCATTGGGATCGTCAGCCCTAACTCTCACCCCATGACATGTGTAAAGCAGCAGAAGTATAGGAGAATGGGGTGAGAGTTGGGACCCACGATCCCAATCGCATCCCAATGCCGGTTGGGGGTGGTGGTGGGGGGTCCAAGGAGTTTTCAACCCTAACAGTAATTTCCTCACTATCTCAGCGAACAACCCTAACTAATGCATTAAACTGAGTTTTTGCCTCTAATTTCCCTTCTTTTGAGAATGATAACGAGAAATAGTGAATGTAATGCAGCGGGACCAGGGGCCGTGTTGTGGCATACTAACAGGGACAGCAACGAAACAGAAATGCTAACAGTGGCACATGGTAACACAAGCACGTAATGAGAACAGAAAGGGTAACACATGGTAGCGTGAGCGGAATGGTCTGCCGCGATGTGTTGTCACATAGTAACATGGTGCCTGCAAACAGTAATGTCAATGGGCATGGTGATGTAAAGTGAAACAGTAAGATAAACAGTACTGTAGACAGAAATGGCAAAAATAACGAAGCATAGCGCAAATGAAAGCGTAAAGGATAACGCACATGGTGGCGCAGATGTCAATGGTAAGTGAACGAGCACGGATTCACAAGCGGAAAGGGCAACAGTAACAGTAATGTAAGCGCACAGGCTGGTTTTCCCAAAACCTGCATTGAGAAAGACAGTGAGTACAAATAATGTATGCAAAATAATGAGTATCGGCGCAGAAAATGAGATCTTGGAATACTAAATACATTATATCTCAGGAACCGTCTGAGTGAAAAAAATTTAAAAGTCATATTATTTACAACTGTCCTGGCTAATTTGAATCTAGCCCCATTGAGGGCTAAGAAATTTTCGACAAAAGTCCGTATCCGCACTGTTTCCGAGATACGGGCCCTAGAAAAGGCGTAACGCCGTAATGTTATCCTATGGGAAAAAGAAAAGTTCGGCGCCATAACTTTGCCTTCCTGTAATGTTTTTCACCAAACTACTGAAAGGCATCTGTGGGCTGTTGGCTGTCTTCCTCAAATTTCAGGAAAAAGACCAAACCGTTATTTTGCAGCAGGGCTCCAAATGATTTCTGTTAAGTGTCGGGCGCCGTAATGTTATCCTATGGGAAAAACTGTCAATTTTGGAGTGCCGTAACTTTGCCACCATGTGATATTGTTTCACCAAACTACTGAAAGGCACATCTGTGTACTGTTGGCTGTCTTCCCTCCAAATTTCAGGAAAAAAGACCAAACCGTTATTTTGCAGCAGGGTGCCAAAGGATTCCTGTAATGCTTGAGCCGTAATGTTATCCTATGGGAAAACTGTCAACTTTGAGTGCCATAACTTTGCCGCTGTGTAATATTTTTCAATACAACACTGAAAGGCACATCTGTGAGATGTCGGCTGCGTTCCCTCCAAATTTCAGCCCAAAACTCCAGACGGTTATTTTGCAGTGCAGTGCCAAAGAATTGCTGTCATTTTCCCACAGACTAGAAAATTACTGTCGCAATTTGCGAAAGCTTTCGCAAAAATTTGCGACACTTCGTGAGCACAAAGTAATTTGCGAAAGTACTTTTTCCAGAAATTTGAAAAACATATTTCTGGGGTGTTTTACCACAAAATAAAGACATGGCAAGCATTCTCAGGGCCCGACTAGGTGAATACAAAAATAATTAGGTTGCTAGAGGGTCCCAAATTTAAATGCCAACCATTTTTCTGATCACCAACTGAAAACAAAATGGCCAATTTGCGAAAGTAACAGGCCCATTTGCAAAAGTAAAAATGCATTTGCGAAAGTGTTGAACTTTTTGTTAACTTTTCCCATTGACTTATAATGGGAAACTGTTTTTTGAATAACTTTTGAACCGTTTAATATTTTTTCACGAAATCTTCAAGGCACATCGGGGACCCCGGCTGCACGTTTCCTGAAGATTTCGGGCGATCCATAACCTGTAGGCGCGACCACAGAATTCCAGAAAAGCGTAAACGCGCGCACAGATCACACTTAATAACTCCGCAGCCGTATATCCGACCAGTACGAAACTTGGCAGATCCCAAGGCCTATGGTTCTTGATCATAAATTCCAAATTTCAGGCAAATCCATCAAACGGTTGCAAAGTTATTAAGGTGCAAAGTTTTGGGGTTTAACATAGAAATGGCTCCTCAACCGTAACTATGGTAGCACTACCGTGCTACCATAATATGGAAAGGTAGAAATTGTGATTATAATCACCTTCCTCACTAATGCAGGTTTAGAGGGAATGGGGCGACTCTTGGAAGCACTGAAGTTATTAGAAGAAATATTATAACAGGTGCAATGATCAATCGTGTCTGTATTTGCATACATTTATGTGTTATGTCTTGATTTATGTATTTTTGTATTGTGAATTGTAATATTGTTTTAATAGTATCTGATATTTTTAATGACAATTTGTTTTGATCGAATAAGAAACTTAAACCTCAAATTCAAGTGAGAAAGCTGAAACAATTATTCCGCTTTTTAGGGACCACCATGACCAAAGCCCATCAGACCACGTAAGGGCAGGTTCATGTTCCCCTGGGTTGAAATGCAGATGAGGCACACTCATGAGTCCCGAGAGGATGAAATACTTGTCTGTGTCTTCGGTTTTCAGCCTGCGCAGCTTTTGTGAGAGGTCCTGTGGCATTATGCACGCCTGCTTAAAGGAGAACCAGTATACATTTTCATGCAATTTGTATAACATCCCACAATGCCTTGCATTATGGTGGTATGTGTGATTTTGTATTTCTTCTGAGTAATGCTGTTATACTGTCATAACACGTGGCCATGTAATTGGATCCCAGCAATCACACTGCACAATTTCTTTACCCATTTTAAAAATTATAATTCTTGGGGCTTTGATATGGTGCACTTTTCCACGTTGTGGTAGTCTTCCTTTCCATTTAAATCTGGCTGGGAACATCTTCAACTATGCTCCTCTCACACAGGTGTTATCCTCCTTGGCTCCACACTGTGATGTCAGATCTTCCTTTTCGCTGGAAGAGTCAGGTCGCTGTACAGTGATATGAGCAAGTTGCTTTGAGCATCTTAATTTGCGCGACTCAATAAAAACCGCTCGCAAAAAGAGCGAGTGTGAGAAAACACAGATAAGTAATTTAGAGAAAGTGTAGCAGTGCTGCACTCACTCGAACAGGATATGTTGATTTGTTTGGCCAACCCCTGCTGAGGTGGCCATTTGGTGTAGAGGCTTGAGCCACCACCTGTGGAGCTCGAGGACCTGGGTTCGGGTCCTGGTGCAGGAGAAAATTTTTTTTTTGTCCTGGGTTTTAATTTTTTTGCTAAGTCTGCCTCCTCCTGGAGTTGACAATCCTTAAATTACGGGATGCGGGGGGCATAGCACCCCATATAAAAAAGTTAGTTTTTGGCCTGGTTATGGGATGTCAGCGACCATCGCTGTTTGCAGCGGTCGATCTGATGTGGCTTACTCTGTTGACTTCGGGCATTTTTTTAGTCACTCTTTTTGGTCAGTGACTTAAAAAAGTTGCCCTTATCACATAAAACCGTCTGGCCCCCTAATTCACAGCTCCATGTGCGTGGTGTAGGCCAATGTTTCTACTAATTTTAAAGCGTTTTTCATGCACCTTTTCTCACTTTATTCTCAAGATGGAGCTCAACGAACCTCGGTCCCAGATTCAAGAGATCCATTGCCTGCAATCAAAAAATGTCCCAAACAGACCTCTACACCTTGTACATCTACTACCTTGGGGCAGAGCATGACTGTCAGACTTGAATGCTTTGCAAAACCTTGTTGCCTTCCTCAGTTGAGGATCACCACTGGCCTGCTCTAAGGATGTCTGCAAAGCAGTATCAGCAGCTGGGGGTTCAGCCTTCTAGCTTGCAGCCCTAGAAGAGGTGGCGGCACAGGCCACAATGGTTTTGTCGTTGGCACCCATGCTGCTTCTGATTGGCACCAGCTCTGGGGCTTCCTTCACCAGCACCTTTTGTAATATGTGGCAATTCTTACAGACCTTTGGGAAGGGCTCTTCCCGAGGTGATAAATGGAAGAAAACCAAGAGAATCCGCCCTTGGTCATGGGGCCATGAATGAGCATGCTCTTCTTGCTCTCGCAATTCCATTGACTGCTTCTCGGCTGTCAGCTTCGCCCGAGCCTTCCCTGGTCGAGGGTCAGGCCACTATCTCCATGGTACCCCTGTCGGGCTTTTTTGCCATGACGCAGGCTGAACAGCTGGTTGAGATTTTTCTTGACACAGTCAACTTTGTTGGAAGACATCAAGGATAACTCAGGAGGGGCAGCAATTGCTAGTCGAGCAGACTGCCTCCTCTCAAAAGATACCTCCTTCGGGAGTTCAGCAGAAGGACCCTGTCCATCTGTCTTGTACACTGCCCTTCCTCCCGCATCCCCTCGCTGTCGACGCTTGAGTCATCAGTCGAGGTCCCAGTCTTGGTCAAGATCATGGTCTCAGAAATCCTCGCATTCCCGTGCTCGGCATTTGATCAGGAAGTGCCATTAATGCTCCTCTCCTCTTCATCCTTGGGCAAAAAGAAGCTACACTGCAAGTTGCATCAGTGCTGTGAGGTACTGATGTGGCAGCAGTGGTTACTCAGCCATGGTTGCTCCCTCCCTCAGACAACAGCGCTTCCCTGGTCGCCCCCGGTTTGGCCCACTCCAGGTTTGCCAACTCTGGTCGTGCCTATGCCAACTTCTCTGTCGACTCTGGTGGAGCCACTGCCCAAGCAGCCCTTGCAGGGAGCTCTGACTAAGGCCACTCATCCAGCTGCTGGTCTTCCTAGTTGGTTGTCCATCCAAATCACCCATTCGGATGAGTCTAGGGTGGTTCATGGAGAGAAGAAACAACTAAGGGTGGTATTTGAGAAGTCTTCAGACTCTGAAAGGCCCTCTATGCAGTGCTTCAGGATGCTGTGTTTAGACTGCAAGTCGGCTGAAGTGCACTCTACTGAACATGGTTCAGTCTCCTTTGGAGCTATGCTCTGAGTAATTTCTGACTCAATGGAGATCCCCCTGGAGCTGGTCAAGAAGCGGGCCAAGTACCCCCCTACAGGGATCCTTGACAGGGATGATTCCCTGGGGTTGCCTTCCCTGTAGCGAGTCAACTGTCAAGATGGTTAGAAACCAGGGTCACTCCCTAGTCAAGGACCAGCTTCAGATGGCCGTGAACATAGGCAAGTCCTGCGCATGGTCTGTGGTGACAGCAGTCACTATGTGCCATAGAGCTTTGCTACAGATTTCCACCTTTAACCGTCCGATATCCCCTTCTTGGGCATCGACTTGTTTGGCCCGGGGGTGGATAGACACCTCACCAGGATAAAGAAGTCCAGTGCCATCCTGGATTCGGTGACATCCTCACAAAAATACCCCAGGGGACAGAAGCTGAAGAAGTCCTTTGAGTTTCAGTCTTTTCTGTCCCAGCAGCCCAGACCTTAGCAGCTCCAGCCAGGGCAATCCCAGGTCTGCCGAACTAAGCCCAAGTTAACCAGCCAAGGTTCCAGGAAACCCAGAGGCCAAGGCGGCGGTGCCCCTCAGGTGGCAAGCACCAGGCCCTCCTCCAAGGCCACACAGTGATGGGTCGAGGGTTGTCTGCCTCCTGCCTTTCAGGTCCCTGCCTCAGCTTCCTGTGGGGGATTGACTTACCATTTCTGGCACACCTGGTCTTCCATCACTTTAGAGAAATGGGTGCTAGACATGGTGGGCTAAGAATTGCCTCTCAACTTTGAGATTCTCCTGCCCTACTGAGTCCATGCTCCACGGGAGTCCGTGGTGTCTTAGGCTGTGCTGTCTCCTCAGGGAGGACATCGCTGAGCTACTGGAGAAAGGAGCTGTAGCTGGTGTCATGGACGCCATGGCTGACTAAGGTTTCGTGTTCAGGTACTTCCTGGTCTCCAAATGGATAGGAGTTTGGCACCTAATACTGCATCTTCATGTTCTGAACCAGTTCCTGAGGAGGCGCAAGTTCAGGGTGGTCACTCTGAACCAGATAATACCATCTCTGCAGCAGGGCATGTGGTTTTGCTCTCTGGACCTCCAGAACACCCTCTTCTGCATTCCAGTCCATCTGTTCCACTGGCAGTACCTTCAGTTATGTACAGAAGTGGTTCTCTGTGAGTTCCGAGTCGTGCTGTTCAGCCTCTTCTTGGCCCCCAGGATCGTTGCCAAGTACATTGCAGTGATGGCAGCCTTCCTGAGGTGCTGAAAGGTTCAGGTCTGTTCATAACTGGAGACTGGCTGATTGCCAGATCATCTCAGGAGGCAGCAGAGCAGTCCAGGGACCTGGCCCTCCAGACTTAATCAGCCTTGAGTTTTCTGATCAACCTGACCAAGGCAGAACTCAGCCCCTTGCAGGTCATCCACTTTACTGGGGCAGAGCTCAACTCACTCTGAGCAGCGGATCTTACCTCCTTTGCCTGATCATTTCAGGTTTGACACTCGCGGCATGCTCAGGACTTCCTGCAGCTGCTGGGGTACATGACATCCTGCACCAGTGTGGTCCGGTGCATAGGTCACCAGGACCAGCCGGTTATGGTGATGCAGCCGTTGTGGGATGCCATCCAGTGTGGCTTATCCCAGAACATTTAGAGGAAGGAGTCCCATTCGTCCACCCAGAGCTGACTGTCACTCTGATATTGATATGTCTTTGGTGGGCCAGGGAGCACATCTAGGGGACCACAGGGTCAATGGGCTCTGGATCCCCAGGGAGTCCTGTTACCACGTCAGCCTCTGGAGCTCTGCGTAGTGAGCTTTGCTGTGGTGGCATTCTCTCCATTTGTCTGGGATCAGGACATGCAGTTCCAGATGGTCAATACCACATCCATTACTGTCTCAACAGGCAGGGTGGAATGCATTCCCTCCGGTTGTGTCGGGAGGCCCTCCACACCTGGACCCTCGTGCACAGCTTGGGTGCTGATCTTCTGGCAATTCATGCAGCTGGAGCCTCCAGCCAGCTTACAGATGCTCCCAGCTGGGTAGGTATCATAGGTATTTCAGAGCTAGTAGACCATAGTCCATAATGCTCGCAATTTTTAATTATATCCCATTATGCATTTGTGATGTAAATAGGTATCCAAGTATTTTTTAAAGGTAGTCATGTTCTCACTCAATACTATATCCATAGGAGGACTATTCCAAATTTTACAGATTCTAACTTCTTTTTTTGGTTTTCCACTGTTCAATTTTCAATTGTAAAGGATGTGCCCTAGTTAAATGAATTGTTTCCCTCAATTCGAGCCCTAAATCTTCCCAAAGATGATCATCATATAATGCCTTAAATACCAGGCATAAATCGCCCCTCATTCTGCGATATTCCAAAGAGTAAAGCCCTAGATTCTGGAGTCTGGCATTATAATCTAAGTTAATGACTTCTTTGATTTTTTAGTTGCTCTATATTGTATTTGTTCCAGTGATTTAATGGAGCCTTTGTCTCCTGGTGCCCAAAATTGGGCACAATATTCCAAATGGGGCCTCACCAGTGCTGAATACAATGGGAGCAACACATCTTTACTTTTGCTGCTGATGTGTTTATTGATGCAGTGTAACACACCTGCTGCCTTTTTGATAACAGTGTGGCAGTGAAGTTTGGAACTGAGATCATTAGATACTCTGATACCTAGATCACGCTCATCATCCACCGATTTTAATGTTTTCCCTCCTAAAGTATATTTAGTTTGAATGTTTTTATTACCAAAATGCATCACAACACATTTATCCACATTGAAGGACAGCTGCTTCAGGGTAGCCCAATTTAGCATCTCATTTAGGGCATACTGGAGGGTAATTATGTCACCATTATTTTTAATTGGGTATCCTAAGCATGTATCGTCGGCAAATTTAGTTAACCAAACATTCGTCAAGGTTTTTAATGATGCAATATATATATATTAAACAGACATGGACCTAAAACAGAGTCCTGTGGAACCCCACTGGTCACAATATCCCAGTCTGAGAAAAAAACCTTTAATACACACTCCTTTGGGTGCGGCCTTTAAGCCATGATTCCACTCAACGTGTTATATTTCCTCCTATTCCAAGACTAATCATGTCCTCTATAAGCTGACCATGAGGAACTTTATCAAATGTCTTGGAAAAATCTAGAAATATGACATCCACTGCCTCACCCCTATCTAAGGCCCCACTAACTCCGTTATAGAAACTCAACAGGTTAGTCTGGCATGATCTAGCCTGAACAAAACCATGTTGGGTAGGGTCAGGTTCAGTTTTGTTACATAGATGTTCCTTTATGATTCCTTCTAACATTTTACCCAGTATAGATGTCAGGCTAATGGGTCTATTATTTGACACCTCCTGTCTAGAACCCTTTTTTATAAATTGGAACTATGGTAGCTTGTCTCCAGACATCAATAACTTGTCCTTCATGTAAGGATTTGTTAAATAGGGCAGCAACAGGACCAGAGAGAGGGACAGCCAATTCCTTGAGGATACGGGGATGTAAACCATCTGGTCCAGCTGATTTGTTAGGATCCAGATTTTGAAGCAATTTTTGGATAGTATTAGCATCTACTGAAAAATAGCCACTCAGGATATGATCATTATGTTTTATTCTGGTTTCAGATTTATTATTAAAGACTGATGAAAATTGCTTATTGTACATAGTAGCCATAAGTGATTTATCTGATACTAGTTCTCCTGAGGTATCTTTAAGTGGGCTTATAATGGGAGTGCCACCCCTTTTGTTGTTTATATATTTATACAAGGATTTATAATTATCCCCCACATTCTTAGTCAAGCGTACCTCAAAATCCCTTTTTGCCTGTCTGATACTGTATTTTGTCACTTTTAACTGGAATTTAAAGGCTTCCCAGCTCTGCTTCGTTCCACATGACTTAGTTTTCTTATAAGCTCTGTTTTTATATTTAATATGTTTTTAACAGCTTCATTCATCCAGGGCCTATTTAAATTGGTTTTGTCAGTTTTTTTAATAATTGGGATATGTTTACTAGAGGCTAAAGTTAACTGACTGATCAGGATTTGCCAGATTTCAGTAAGTGATTTGTCGAGGAATGAATGATGCCAGTCCCAGGACTGTAAATCATGTGCCATACCCAGAAAGTTTGCTTTCCTAAAGTTGTACACTGATGTGTTCCCACTATCCTGTCCCAACTTTTCACTGATTATAAAGTGCACCATTGAATGGTCACTGGAGCCTAATGGTTGGAGTACTTTGCACATAGAAATTAAATTTCCCATATTATGTATGACAAGATCCCAAATATTATTTGAGGCGTCTTACGAGTGATCTCTGCATTGAGAGGTGGTGGGCCACCTATTCTCCCAGTGGGGCACTGTCCTGGTTGACCTGTTCGCTTCCTGGTAGGATACAAAGCTGCGGCTGTTCCGTGCCCAGCCCCCACAGTGTGGGACACTGTTGGGGGATGCCTCGTGAGGCTCTGGACCCCAGGCTTCCTTTATGCCTCCCCTTTCTTTCCCCTGATCCACAGAGTGCTGGTCAAGTAGTAGAGTGACAAGGTGGAGATTATCCTGGTAGCCCCAGCCTGGTGACACTAGTTCTGGTACCCAGATCTCCTCAGCCTCAGCAGCAGGCCTCCACGGCACTTGCCTCTATGCCTGGATCTGCTCTCCTGTCTTAAGAGGAAGAGCTTGCACCTGGATCTTCAGTCCCTGCACCTGACAGTCTGGTTCCTGAGTGGCTAGAGTTCCAGGCTGTGTGTCTCTGCGATGAGGTTCTCCATGTTGTGAAAGCCTCCCAGAAAAAGTCAATCTGCTAGTGCTATGCTCTCAAATGGAAGTGCTTTTCCATTTGGTGCCAAGGCAGGGAGCTGGAACCCCTGTCCTGTTCCTTACCTAGCTTTCTGAACTAGCTGTGGTCCCTTTCCCAGTCAGGCCTGAGGTTGACGATCCCTAAGCTGCACCTGGCACTGTCTCTGCATATTGGGCACAGACTCATATGCTGACGGTGGCATAGGAGAAGGTGGTCGGATGCTTCTTGAAAGGCCTTGAACGCATGTCCTCGCTGGTGTGTGAACCACCACCACCTTAGGACTTGTTGCTGGTACTGACAGTGCTCATGGGCAAGCCATTCAAACCAATGCAGTGGTGTGATATCTCTCACCTGTCACGGAAGACTGCCTTCTTGGTGGCTATCACCTCTGCCAGAAGGATCAGTGAGCTCCAGGCACTCTCGGTGGAGTCTCCATAATTGGTGTGAAACAAGGACAGAATGGTTCTCTGCCCCAACCCGAAATTCCTTCCGAAGGTTCTTTCAGAGTTTCACCTTAACCAAGTGATTAACCTCCCAGTGTACTGCACCGGTCCAGCCTTGGAGGCTGAGCACAGGCTCCATATGTTGGACCTGAGGTGAGTGCTTGCTTATTATACAGGGCACACAGCTGGAGTTCATGGAGAGGTTTGCCAAATATTTGTCACCTACGCTGAAGTCACACCCAGCAGTCCAGCAGCTAAGCAGACAGTTGGCAGGTGGATTGTATCCTGCATTGACTTCTGCTATAGGCTGACTGGTAGGGAGCCTCCCATAGGGCTTAGAGCTCATTCCACCAGACATACCACTGACTGCTTCCAGGGATGTCCCTATCCAGGAAATCTGCATGGTTGCTACATGGAAGTCAGTATGCTCCTTCATTTCCCACTACCACATCGACCTTGAGTCATGTCAGGATGCTGGTTTGGGGGCCTTAGTTCTCCAATCTCTGTTTGCAAAGTGGGGTGTGCACCTTGCCCACTTCTCCTGGAGAACTGCTAGGAGTCTGCCACAGTGTGGATAAGTGCACCATATCCACGTCCCTAGAAACGAGGGTTACTCACCTGTAACTATAGTTCTAGGAGTGGTATATGGTGCATATCCACATGACCCACCCAATCTCCCCTGGCAAGTGGCACAAGGATCCCTGCTTCCAATGTGCAAGATCTGACATCACGGGGTGGAACCGAGGAGGGTAATATGTGGGTGGGTGGGAAGAGCTTAGCTTGAAGATGTTTCAGCTAGATTTAAAGGAGAAAGGAAGACTGCTACGGTGTGGATGTGTACCATATACCACTCCTAGAACTACGGTTACAGATGAGTAACCCTCATTTGTAACACTTGGTCTTTTTATTAAAGTTATAAGAGAAATAACTGTATTTCCTGAGGGACTGAAGTCTGGGCTCTCCCATTGTCTCACCACCACATCCAGAAGGTGCAGTTATTACAGAGAGGCCACATACCCTGTTGTGGTTTATATATCTGTCTGTCTGTCTATCTATCTATCAGTGAAGCCCACCAGGATGAAGCGTAGTGCTTCAGAATTCTGCAGTAGAGTTACTGCAGTAAACAATGCAATTTCAATGGGAGTTAATCCCGTTTGTCATGCAGTAAACCTGTGACACTGCGCTTCATCCTGACGGGCTTCACTGTATCTGTCTGTCTGTCATATCTATCTCTGTATCTACCTGTCTACTCTGTCTGTCTACCTATCTACGTGATAAAATAAAAGGTGTGTGTATATATACTATGGTATACACCTTACACGTACTAATGGCAAGTGTCTTAGCATCTCTTTTTTTATATATACTTTATTTTTATTCATATATATATATATATATAGTAAATAACATACAAAAAAGTATATCTATTTCCAGGGCAGAGAAATCAACAATGGAAGTCTCACTGTAGGATACAGTTCCTGTCACACAGTGTTACAGCATATGGGGAGAAAATGAAAGGGCATGCAGTAATCATTAAAAAAGTAGCTTATAGCAGCAAGACCATGGACACTGTATGGAAACATATTATCCAAAAACGTCCGAGTCATAGACTCTAGAAGTTATATCCATTACTTATGAAGGTCTATGTAAACCTACAGAATATGGAATGAATCCTCATGAAATATACCAAGCCGTTTTACATGCTGCATACAAATCCCTCGGGTAAATACCTAACTGAGTTTAGGAAGTCACAAAAACATGACTCAACCTTATCATTTCAGTATATTGAGCAACTTGAACATGCTCCAAGGCAAGTAGAACCTTGGAAATACATAACAGAAACTGAGGAGTAACTCTTTCAACATAACTAGAGCCAGTTAATGAACAGAGTTAACAGGATAATATTCATGTTAGCAGGGAGCATAGAGCAGTTCACATATGATGCAAAACTGCTAAAGTGTAGACTAAAAGAAGAGCTCTTAAGAACTGCTGTAGGCATAGTTAGGCCGTTGTGGTGCATTTTGTGTCATATAGGACTCAAGGGTAAATGGCCACGTCCATCTTATCTCCCACAGTTACCACCCGAGTTGACTAAGATGCTGTTGCAAGGCTATAGACCATAATACGTATTACAACTGGGGAAAACAGTCAAACCGGCAAGTCTTATAAAGTAGTAAACATAGAAACATAGACATTTACCGCAGATGAGGACCGCTAAGCCCATCTAGTCTGCCCATTTTCCCTGCCGCCTGTAAAAGTCACAGACCCTACTTGATCTCCGGCTTTACTTCCTCGTTCCCATTGCTAGGGTTCCCCTATGCCTGTCCCATGCATGCTTGAATCCCCTGACTGTGTTTGCCTCACCACCTCTGCTGGGAGTCTATTCCATGCATCCACCGCCCTTTCTGTGAAGAAATACTTCCTCACACTGCCCCTTAATCTACCCCCTTCCAACCTCATGTCATGCCCCCTCATTCCTGGACATCTCCTTTTCTGAAAGATGCTACCCTCCAGTACCCTATTTATGCCTTTTAGATATTTGTAGGTTTCTATCATGCCTCCCCTGTATCTCCTCTCCTCTCCTCCAGGGTATACACATTGAGGTCTCCCAGTCTCTCCTCATATGACTTTTTGTGCAGGCCCTGCACCATTTTTATTGGCCTTCTTTGAACTGCCTCCACCCTGTCTACGTCCTTGCAGAGATGCGGCCTCCAGAACTGGACAATGTATTCCAAATGAGGCCTCACCAATGATATGTAGAGTGGCATCACCACCTCCTTCCTTCTGCTGGTGATACCTCTCCCTATGCATCCCACTGGCTCTCTGCACAGCTTTGGTACATTGTTTGGCCACCTGTAGGTTATCAGATATGATTACTCCCAAATCCCTTTCCTTTTTGGTGACCATCAGTTTCTCCTCTCCTCCCTCCCCATCATGTAATTCTCCCCAGGGTTCTTGTGCCCCAAATGCATGATTTTGCACTTTTTCACATTAAATCTCAGCTACCACACTCTGAACCATTCCTCCAGTTTACCTAGGTTCCTCCTCATTTTTTCCACCCCTCCTGGAGTGTCCACACTGTTGCAGATCTTAATGTCATACGCAAAGAGGCACAACTTCCCCTTTAGCCCCTCTACAATGTCACTTATGAAGACATTAAACAGGACTGGGCCCAGGACTGATTCCTGTGGCACCCCGCTGGGCACCCTCCTTTCCTCAGATTGAGCACCATCTACCATGACCCTCTGTCTTCTCTCACCCAACCAGTTCCTAACCCAGCTTACACCTTGTAGCCCACTCCCAGGCTGCCCAGCTTGTTCACAAGTCTTCTGTGTGGAATGGTATCAAAGGCCTTATTGACTCCAGGTAGGCCACATCCACCGCTCTCCCCGATCCACGACCTTAGTCACTCAATCAAGGAAATCAAATAGATTTGTTTGACGTGAACTTCCTGCTAAGAATCAGTGCTGTCTCGTATACTGTGCTCCACTGGATTCAAGGTGTTCCATGATCCTTTGTTTAAGTAGTGATTCCATAATCTTCCCCACTATTGAGGTGAGGCTGACTGATCTGTGGCTTCCAGCATCCTCTCTACTGATACCTTTGTAAAGAGGAACTATATCTGCCTTCCTCCAGTCCTCCGGAACCACTCCCGTATTGAGTGACTTATTGAACAGGACTGCCAGTGGTGGCGCCAGCACCTCTTGTAGTTCTAGGATGTATCCCATCTGGTCCCATTGCCTTGTCCACTTTCAGTTTTGTGAGTTCTTTTAGGACTCTCTTTTCCGTAAATGGACTGGTGTCCATCTCCCTCCCATATTTGTTCATGTTGCCAAACTGTGGTCCCTCACTACCTTCTTCTGTGAATACAGAACAAAAATATTTGTTCAGTATTGATGCTTTTTCCAGGTCCCCTTCCACACACTCTTCTTCTTCTTCCCCTTTAAGCCTTGCTCTCCCAGCCGGCCCCGTAGAGCTGAAGGCTGAGGCATCACTGCACCTCATGCCGTGCCGGTGACCTGAGTTCAGGAGCAAGCTTGGGGAGCTGGGGGTGGACAGGGAGGAGAGGATTGAGCGTCCAGAGGACTGCTCTCCTCCTGGGAGGAGGGAGGGAGGAGGATGTTGATCCCCGGCTTAAGTGACTCCCAGTGGAGACTGGGGGTACAGCAGCCTTGGGGGGAATCTTGACAAGGGGATTGGCTGTGGCAGGAATCCCTGTGTGCGGGAGCGTGCACACACATGCTGGTATGCATTGCATGTCCATGCCAAGGGGAGGGACGAAAAAGGAAAAATGCCCTGGCTCTTGGTAGGCGATGGTGGGTCTGGAGGACGACCTCCCATGCCCAATGTCGGGTCTTCCCAGCCTGCATCCAGTACTCCCACCATACCCTGGTCACTGCATTAGATTATAAATAGAGCACCAGGAGGAGTTGGTGATCCCACCTTGGGGGGACTCAGAGCTGGGGGGTCAGGCGATCAGAAGGGGTGGAGTGGAGTGGAGATGAGCCCATGCTGGAAGGTAAGGCTGGGGGACTTCAGATGGGGCGGGATCTGGCCGAGCCACAAGACTACTACACTGGAGAGAGTCCAGGTAACCAGTGAAGAGGAGCATAAAGTGTACAAAAAAAAGTCTTACTATCCCACCCACCGATTTTTCTCTTTTCACTAATGTACCTATAAAAAAATGTCTCCTTTTTTTTTTCACCTCCTGGGCTATTTTTTCCTCCGTTTGTGCCTTTGTGCTCTTAACTGCTTTCCCTGCCTCCCTCTGTTTATCCAGATACACTACCCTGTCCTCCTCCTGCTGTGTTTCCTTGTATTTCCTGAAAGCCATCTTTTTCGCCCTTACCTTCCTGGCCACTGTCTTTGAGAACCATAGTGGCTTTCTCTTTCTCTTGCCCTTGTTTACTTGCCTAAGACAAAGGTCCCACTTCTCCAGTCACCCTCCCTCCTTTTGTCCCTCCCTGCCAGGGCATGTTTGAGACATATCCCCATCTTAGTAATGCCCACCCTCCTGAAATCCAGGACCCTTGCCTTTGTGTGGCTTGACTCTGCCACTGTACTCCTGCTGAACCACACTGTATGATGATCACTGGATCCCAGGTGTTCGCCCACCCTGACTTCCTCAATTCTGTCTCCATTGGTAATATATACATGACTTATAGAAACCCCAAGTCAGAGCCAGTAATATGAAAAAAAAACATAAAGTACATTAGGAGCCATAAAACTCTCTCCCTGGTATACGATCACCAGCCCAAGGATGCCAGAATCATTCAGCTGCTTCAGAGGCTAATTCCGTCGGCTGATTAGCAAAATCCTCTCTTAACTTATTCGGTTTTTTACTGGCCTCCTCCAGATCGTCGAAGATGAAAGTTTTGCCAGCATATACTACCCGGAGTCTGGCAGGTAGCTGCAGTGTATGGGATATTCCCAGCTCGCGGAAACCAGCTCGCACAGCATCAAAGGACTTGTAGTGCTGCTGAGTAGCATAATTTAGTCCAAAAAGACAAACATTCTTGTATCTGCAGTTAACTGGAGTTGCCCTTTGTGTTTTGAAGCAGTTGATATTTGATCTCTAACATGCTGACCTCCTGTAATCATCAGCATTGTCTGGGGTAGCTCTGGGTTAGCAGGTCGGCGCCGAGGTGTAGTCCGGTAAACTTTATATATCTGGTCATCAAGGGAATGATCCAGCATATTTTTAAAAAGTCACCACAAAAGTCACTCCATCCGATCCCTCAAAACCTTCTGGGATTTCCCCAAATCCATATGTTTGCCATTCGGGTGCCGTTCTCCAAGTGTTCAAGACGCAAAGGAGGAGTTTGTTTTCTTGTAAGATCCCTGCTACAGCCATAGCCGATTTGTTTGCTGAAGTCACAGCTTATTGGGTTTTGGTAGTGACTTGCTCCTCTCTAGTTTCTAGGAGAGACACTCTGGTGGTGAAGCTGTCAATTTTTTTTTTTTTATCAAAGAAGTCCTTCAAGTCTGTAACAGCCTTCAGTGATTCACCCAACATCGGTTCACCCAGGGCCGACCCTCCAGGCTCTCTAGCCTCAAGCGGCTTCGGCAGCCTGCCTCTGCTGCGCTCCTGTTGCGCCATCTGCTGCATCTTTCCCACGCCAAAATAAAAGTTTAAACTCTTGCCATGGGTAGATCCAGAGTTCCCCTTGCAAATAATAGTCCCAGTGGTTAGTAATATTTTTAAATTCGAGTTTAAATCACGGTAATGAGACGGAACTGGTGAGCTGCAAAAGAAGCGTGCTGTCCCATCGGCTGCTAGCCACGCCCCTGTCTTAGCATCTGTTGAGGTGTGTGTGTATCATAAACATCCTTGGAGAGTGTTTTTCTTAAATTTTCAAAATCATTTATTAATAATATATACATATATATGTTATTTACAATAAATAGGAGGAAAAGAGAAATTATAAAAAAGAATCAATAAAATAAAAAAAGAAACATAATAGTTAAAACAGTTAAACAATTAGAACATAAAGATGGAAGCAGCATCTGTCAAGATTAATGAGGTTAAATATTTTGGAGAGTTAACTAGCAGAGAAGTGTAAACCCTGTGTGTGTTACTTATCGATTACTAAAAGTGTTTAAAAGTAGGGATGGGAGACTCAGTTATGACCCAGATCTGATTCCGACTTTTTGATTTATTTCAAAAAGGTTCTCATTTACTCTGATGAATTGTAGACCTATTTTTCAGTCTATTTGAATATGAGAAATGCTTCAGTGCTATTTTTTAGATCCCCCCTTTAACAAAAGCAAGAAAATTTACTTTAAAAATAAAAAATTCTGTGCCTTTATTTTCGTGTCATTTCAAGGTCAACAAGCAGCCAAAAGCAATACAAAATACTCTCTGGACCCACATGAGCAACAGTGAACAAACTGTGTGAAAGGCAACATGTGTCAGCTACAGAGGCACTGAAGTGAACCAACAAATAGGGTATTTTTTTGTTTGATTGGCAGTTGTTCTTGCCAGTCATATGTGTTAGCCACCACATGACGTTCATAGGAAACAGTGGTCTGGATTCACAAAACTCTTGAAAATCCCACACCTGTGGGAAAAACTCGGCACAAGTGGGTTGCCACTTGTGGAACCACAGTTTCTTCCGCAGCGACGGTATTCTCAAAAGTGGAGCTGGTTTATGACCAGCTCCATGATTTACGACAGCTTGCGGGTGGTGTTGCTGTAGAGATCTCTGCAGATGCGGAAAAATGTTACGGCTGGTGGCACCAGCTGTAACACCTTCCGCAGCTGCTGCAGATGTGAATAGCAGTCTCCACAGCTGTGGAGAGTTTGGTCCGCAACTGGAGTTGTGGTGTGGGACTTAGTCCCAGAAATGTTTGTGACTCCAGCCCAGTGTATGCAGCTCATTTGGGGCTTTGCAGTGAAAGGAGGCAGTGTGTCAACCATTAGTCAGAAAGGGAGACCAACAAATTCAACAGCAGAATGACAACAGCAGGGTACAGACAGCCTTTCACTGAGTCTGGCATGCTTTTTGGTTGGAGGCAGGCAGCATGGGCAGAATATGTGATGGGGCCCTAGCCACCCCTCCCGCCCTTTTGACTCGGGATGCTATTTTTTTATTTGTAATTATTTTGCTTGCCTCCTACTTGGTGTTATAGCAAGCACCATGGACCCCAAACCATCCCACGCAATCCTGCTTGATTGACCAATTATTTTTTATCACTTGCGTTTTGTAACTTACTTTTTATCTGGCTGACCTTGCCCCCCAACCCAGCATTACCGCTTATGGATATATCCTACAAGCTTTCACAACTAATAATTGCAATCAACTATGGTGTGTATATTGTGTGTGTGTACATATATATATATGTATGTGTGTATATATATATATATATATATATATATATATATCTCTCTCTCTCTCTCTCTATATATATATATATATATATATATATATATATGTATATATATTTTTATTTAGCTGTTTGGTCTCAACTGCCACCTTACTCCTGCCAGGAGGCCCACCTGCCAGTCCCCAGCTTCATCACCGATCCCCATGTTGTCAAGCTGGCAGGGATCCACATGGTGCGAGGCCCGAGGACCGTGGGGGCCAGAACTCATGGCGGCCATGCTCAGTCAACTATGGTGTAAATACTTTTTTAGGTGTGTTTTTTTATTTTGTTTTGTTTTTCTTATAGAGCTTTTTGGCCCCAACTGCCACCTGCTCCTGTCATGAGGCCCACCTGCTAGTCCCCAGCCCCATTACCCCCCCCCCCCAACACTAAGCTGGCAGAGATCCTCATGGTGCAGGACCCGAGGACCATGGGGGGGGGCAGCACTCACGGTGGTCATGCGCAGTCAACTGTGGTATAAATAATTTTTTTATAGAGCTGTTTGGCCCTGACTGCCACCTACTCCTGCCATGAAGCTCACCTGTCAATTCCCTGCCTCGTTGCCGCTCCTCCTGTCGTCAAGCTAGCGGGGATCTGCACAGTGCAGGACCCGAGGACCATTGGGGCCGGCACGCATGGTGGCTGTGCATGCACATAGGTTTTTTCCTTTGTGTTCCCCCCCTTCCCTTCGTCCTGCCCTCTACACCAGATGTCTAGTAATTCACTGCCTGTTTGTATTTTTAACTTGTTGAGTAAACAGATTAAACTCCACCTGGGTTCCCAAACTGAATGTGAAAAACATATACAGCAATGCATTTAATATACACCGTGACCTCACAAGAAGGAATTTTTTTTTTACTTAATCTTTCTGTTATGGTTGCTGACCTTTGTCCTCTGAATTCAAAGAAATCATTAAATGAAATATCATCACCATCATCTTCAAACACCACCAAGGAAGCACCCTTATTAGGAGACACCTGTTGTAACTGTTCGTCATCATCACTTTTATGTTCTTGCCACTGTTCACTGAACGGGTAACACAATTTGTTGAGACTGACTTTTAGGAAGTAAGGTGGTGTACATTTTCAAGAGTAAGCCTCGTGCAGCTATCAGACACAATATTTCCAGCCATGCTAAATATACGCGCATAGTAAACACTAGTGGGAGGGCAACTACTAAGCCTTATAGCAAAGGCAGATAGTGCAGGCCAGAGCTTATCCTGCATCAGTCAGTACTTGAAAGGTTCATCAGTAATATTAATGAATGGTTCTTGTAAATAGGCATCCACAATATCAGACAGAGACAAAGAAGGCGGCTCCTCGACATACACATCTGAATTATCAGTTTCCATGAGTTTTGACTAAAAAGTGTGAGAGTCATCCGTGTGCTTTTCAGAATGACATGCGTTTATCAAGGGCTGTGAAAGAGGACTTTGTGCAGGACTACCAAATGTTAATGAAGGAGTACATGGTGGTACTAAGTGGAAATTATTGCTGTCAGCACCAAGAGGTTGCATCATCCATCAGATGCAGCGTCCACATCATGTGATTCACCTGTATTGTCAAATACAGTCCAGTTCTTTTCCTGTGCAATTGCTAAAATCAGCATGTTTTTGTACTCAAGATAAGAGTCTCTGAGATCTGAAGAAGGCAGCTGTGAATAATAAATTGGACTTCCTATATAGAAATGTTAGGTGTTTGACAGTATAAACTAAGCAGGTAATAGCACATCAAGTATTACTTCCAGCACTTGAATATAATAACATTTTGTTAATAAATGCTCCAGAAACCTTGTATAATAAATATATGGTAACTTTTAAGAAGATTGTGAGGTTTGCAGTTGGAAATACTGGAAGAAGAGAACATCATTGTAATTTATATTCCATCTTTGGGGCATTATCCCCAAGAGATAGAATCATGAAGACTGCTTACTTGTTTTTCCATAGATTATTTAGTACACGTACTCCCTCTGTATTAGCAGAACATTTACGACATACAGTTTCAGTTAGAGCGTTTAGAAAATCATCGAGAAAATTACTCGTAGAACAAAAAATAAATAAATACTAAAATTGCTGAGTGTTCTTTGATTAATTATGGTCCAAAATGAATAAATACATTACCTCAGTTTAACTTAGATATACAAAAAACAAGAGGTGTATTTAAAAGAATTTGGGAAGATTACTTGGAAAGTGTTTCTGGCTGCAAATGTGTTGGGATTACATGATGCTATTTGCATTTTGAGATACTGTGGCTAGTGTATTGTACATGCTGTATGATTTTTATTATTTTATGATTGAATGCTGTTTATATAATTGTCACTTTATTGTGTCTATCGTATTGTGTTTAGGTATCCTTTGTATTATTCCCCTCCCCAGGCGTGGTTGAAAAAGGGTCCTTCTGGGCCCAATCCACTTTCCTGGTTAAACTAATAAATGAAATGAAATAAAACAATTTAAACCAAGGGTCAAGAAGAGTCGAAAGGAGCGCCCAGTGGCGCTGAGGGTTGAGGCGCTGACGCCACCTCGATCAACCGTGACCCTGGTTCGGGAAACGAGCTCGTCATCGGGGTCGGGTAGGAGGGCGGAGGATCGATCATCCCAACGGATGCCTCCTCCTTCGGGAGGGTTTCCAGGGTGTTCTGATGTGACTGACGCCCGAGGGTCAGTGAGAGCACTGACTTCGGGCTTTGGCGGCCCCATGGCGCTGGAGTCAGGGGAGGGAGGATGCCGTTAGCATTTGCAGCTGGCGTGCATTAGCACACGCCTACCTGAGCTAGCGGGCCCTCAGGGGGAGGCGGAGGGGAACTCAGAAAATGGAAAAAGCTCCCTCTTTGGTCCTAGATGAGTACCAATCTGTGCCTCCCAGCCACCACTCTATGAGCAGACCCCGCTGGGCCGGCTCTCCTCTGGATAAAAGGACGAGGAAGTGGAGCCCTCCCTTGTCCCTCCCAGGGGGATATCTGGGCATTAAGAAAAATACATGGAGAAGCCAGGCACTCTAGGGGCAGACACCGTGATGGTGGTCTGGGGGGTTGATTGGTCCGAAGGACTGGACCGTGAGGGCAGTACAGGTGGGATAAAAAGAAAGTTTAAAAAAAAAAAAGAAGAAGAGTCGAAAGAAGAAAATTTTGTCTACCGTGATACTGTTAGGTCTTCTGCAATTTTCAAATTGCTGTATCCATTGGTCCATAAGGGATACACCAAATTTGTCTCCTTTTTGGTCAAAACCTCTATGCAGCCTCCTGAGTTCCTCGTTCAATAAATTTGTGATGGGAATAAGATGGTTTAGAGTAGCATTCTCTTTGTTAATCTGTCGAATAGCTTCTTCAAATGGAGTCAAGAGCAACGTAAGATGCTCCATGAGGCCCCACTGGAATGAAGTCACCACAACACCATCTGCTACACTGTGCACCATGGTATATTCATGGACTGCCTTATTTTGTGGGAGAAGTCTCTCAGACATGTAAAACATTGAGTTCCATCTTGTCGGAACATTTTGTTTTAGTTGCTGTATTGACGAGCCTTTTTTTTTTTTCTGAAGGTCAGCCAAGACACCACATGATTTTAGAGTGACTAAAATGGCCATAGATTTTCTTTGCAGCTCCCACTAGTGTTACTATACTGTTGTCACTGGAAAGGAAAGCTCATACTAACAGATTTAATGAGTGTGCAGAGCACAGAATGTGAGTAAAACCACCACGTTTCAATGCACTAACAGTATTGGCGCCATTGTCTGAAACCACAAATCCAGCACTAAGTCCCAGGAGCTCGAACCACTGAGAAATTTTGTCACGCAACTCTTCCAAAATATTGTAAGTGGTGTGATGCTTACCAAACACGCTAGTGCAAAGAGCTGCCATTCTTTTGGCTTCCTTCCTGAACATTGCTGCTTGTGGTGGTTTTTGAAGACGATTGTGACACCCAGTGTGCTGTGATGCACATATAATCAGTGGTTTGAGAACTTGTCCACATATCTGTGGTCAGGTGAATAGCACCAACATTCACCTTCTTTAAGAGCCAATTTTATTATACTTTCCAAACATTCATACATTTTTGGAACAGCCACAGTTGAAAAATGTTTACAGCTTGGTATGTTGTAATGTGGAGCAAAATATTTTAAAAAAAGCTTTAAAACCTTCATTCTCTGCCACAGAAAATAGCTGCAGATCCTTGGCAGTAAATTCAGCCATTAACAGATTAATTTTTAAATGTTACTTGAGATCTATTGTAGGTAGTTTTTTGTTCAAGCATCGCAGTAATGGTCTGCTGTTCAGTTCGTGTAGGGGGGCAAAACTCACAGGACTGCAGTGGCAAAGCTGTAGCTTGTCCAAATACTTTTGTCAGTGAAGTTGAAAACATTTTTTTCTTTTTTTGTGTGTGTATTCTTTTTTCCGCCCTCCTCATGCTCGCAGGCCCCCACTCCTTCAGACTCTGCAAGTCTTCCCGATAGTCCCTCTTCTCCTAACCCGGCCCTCCTCATATTGCAGCTGATCCCCAGGATATCCCGGTGTATCCCTTCGCCGGGCGGGTCCCCCTTCTCCGAGGGGAAGGCACTGGGGGGAGCGGGATGACCCCAGCACACTCTTCTCAGGGCCCGGGGATGCTGCCATGGAGAAGGTGGCCCCGGGAAGGCACTGGAGGCAACCAGGGACAGAGAGCCATCATCCGGCTTTTTCTGGTGTTCCCCCTTCATGCAATCCCTCTGTTGTGCTCCCGGTCTCCACCGGGGGCCGCTGCAGAGCGATCATGTGTCCCTAACCCTCCCCAGGGGAGGAGAGCAGTCCTATGGACACTCAGTCCTACTCCTTCCGCTGCCGGCGCCAGAGTCCGTTCCCGAACCTGGGTCGCCAGCGTGGTTCAAGGTGTGGCATCCAGTGCCTCAGCCCTCTGCGCCACCGGGCCAGCTCGAACACGTTTTTTTGTACCCTCTCAGTCTCTTCACCATCACTGTTGTCTGTAGGATTGTTTTCATGACAGATATTTGTCCCTTGCTCAGAACTGCTGCCCAGCTGAATGGTGGGATGTGCTCTTTGCAAATACCTTTTCAGTTATGTTGTGCTGAACTGGCCTCTCACTTTCTCCCGATAACTTCCCGATGACAAAAGGTGTAGAGAGCAACACATTCATTTTTGAGACTTGTGTGAAAATAGCTCCACACAACAGAGGTGGAACGTTTTGTTATCATGCCAGGAACTGCAGCAATTTTGGTGGCTGGTGTTTCTGATCCTGATTCGTGCACACTGTGTCTGTCCCCAGAAAAGCTACTATGATTGCTATTGATATTTTTTCCACTACTGGCTATGGCTGGTGGTGGTGCTTGTTGTACGTGTTTGTGTTTTTCCTTTTTCTTCATCAGAGGCACTGCTTTCTCCTGAAGGAGCCAGATATGCATGAGTGGCATATTGTGGAGCCCCACATCTAGAGGTACTAGACAGAGCTTTTTCCTTAATCATTGATTTTCTAGGTCTAACTGTTTTGGCTACCTGTCTTTGTGTTTTCTCTGATTTTTCTGGCAATGCCAACACTGCTGCACTACTTTGATTAGGGAATTCACCAACAATCTGTTCTTTTTCTGATTGTGTTGCTTCATTTTCATCAATTGTATTAATTATATCTATAGCAGTGAATTTCCCTTTTTTTTCTGAATTTCTTTTCGGGAAATATTTTTATTGTTATGTGTACCAGTTTCAGCCATACAGTTGGTGTTGGCCACATGTTCCATACCAGATTCTGAATCTGTTTTTTGGGGTCCAGCTTAATTACTTAATTAGATGAAGAGATGGGCAACTGACAGTCTGAGATGTGACACCCCCGTCTTAAAATATGTGAGGCACTATGACCCAGTAGTAGTTCAGACACAGGGATGAGCAACACAGAGTCTATGGCAGTATGACCTAGTAGTAGTTCAGGCACAGAAATGGGCAACACAGAGTCTATGGCAGTATGACCTAGTAGTAGTTCAGGTACAGAAATGGGCAACACAGAGTCTATGGCAGTCTGACCTAGTAGTAGTTCAGGCACAGAAATGGGCAACACAGAGTCTATGGCAGTATGACCTATTAGTAGTTCAGACACAGGGATGAGCAACACAGAGTCTATGGCAGTATGACCTAGTAGTAGTTCAGGTACAGAAATGGGCAACACATAGTCTTTGGCAGTATGACCTAATAGTAGTTCAGGCACAGAAATGGGCAACACAGAGTCTGTGGCAATGTGACCTAGTAGTAGTTCAGGCACATAAATGGGCAACACAGAGTCTATGGCAGTATGACCTAGTAGTAGTTCAGGTACAGAAATGGGCAACACAGAGTCTATGGCAGTATGACCTAGTAGTAGTTCAGGCACAGAAATGGGCAACACAGAGTCTATGGCAGTATGACCTAGTAGTAGTTCAGGCACAGAAATGGGCAACACAGAGTCTGTGGCAATGTGAGCTAGTAGTAGTTCAGGTACAGAAATGGGCAACACAGAGTCTATGGCAATGTGACCTAGTAGTAGTTCAGGCACAGAAATGGGCAACACAGAGTCTATGGCAGTATGACCCAGTAGTAGTTCAGGTACAGAAATGGGCAACACAGAGTCTATGGCAGTATGACCTATTAGTAGTTCAGACACAGGGATGAGCAACACAGAGTCTATGGCAGTATGACCTAGTAGTAGTTCAGGTACAGAAATGGGCAACACATAGTCTTTGGCAGTATGACCTAATAGTAGTTCAGGCACAGAAATGGGCAACACAGAGTCTGTGGCAATGTGACCTAGTAGTAGTTCAGGCACAGAAATGGGCAACACAGAGTCTATGGCAGTATGACCTAGTAGTAGTTCAGGTACAGAAATGGGCAACACAGAGTCTATGGCAGTATGACCTAGTAGTAGTTCAGGCACAGAAATGGGCAACACAGAGTCTATGGCAGTATGACCTAGTAGTAGTTCAGGCACAGAAATGGGCAACACAGAGTCTGTGGCAATGTGAGCTAGTAGTAGTTCAGGTACAGAAATGGGCAACACAGAGTCTATGGCAATGTGACCTAGTAGTAGTTCAGGCACAGAAATGGGCAACACAGAGTCTATGGCAGTATGACCCAGTAGTAGTTCAGGTACAGAAATGGGCAACACAGAGTCTATGGCAGTATGACCTAGTAGTATTTCAGGCACAGAAATGAGCAACACAGAGTCTATGGCAGTATGACCTAGTAGTAGTTCAGGTACAGAAATGGGCAACAGAGAGTCTATGGCAGTATGACCTAGTAGTAGTTAGCACAGCTAATATTTTTCCTAGTCAAACTATCTCTTGTTGGGAGCTGCAATACTGAACATAGGATTTGCAAGAAAGTGAGTTGTGCTCACAACAGAGGGAGGGGAACCTTTCAATTGTCTGCTTTGTAGCAGATATACTGCAGGTGGAGGCTGCTTCTAACTGAAAGGTGAAAGAAGGAATTTACAATTATCAGGAAAAGACAGTCTTGTTACAATTCTTAAGATTTTCAGTGCAGGAAGATTTTAAACTCTGGGCAAAACATTTGTCACAAATCCTAAAATAAGTGCAGGTACAGGTTGTGTATTTGACCCAGACAGTAAACTGTTTTCTGTGTTTATCTTTGTTTGCTTTAAAAGGCAATTCCAAACTTTCTCAGGAAGTGATTACATCACAAAGACTTAATCAGCCAATAGCTTGGGTAAAAGACCTGAAAACAATAGTATTTAAAGCAACTGTTTGTAGCAAGCTCATCAGAACAGCTAATATTTTTCCTAGTCAATCTATCTCTTGTTGGGAGCTGCAATACTGAACATAGGATTTGCAAGAAAGCGAGTTGTGCTCACAACAGAGGGAGGGGAACCTTTCAATTGTCTTGGTTTGTAGCAGATATACTGCAGGTGGAGGCTGCTTCTAACTGAAAGGTGAAAGAAGGATTTTACAATTATCAGGAAAAGACAGTCTTGTTACAATTCTTAAGATTTTCAGTGCAGGAAGAGTTCAAAGCACAGCTGACTTATTTTGGGGCTGACTGCTTTCAGAGCACAAAACCACCAGGCTGTTTTGGGGCTGGGGAGGTTTACCTGTGTCTGACTTGGATGTCTGGATTTTTCTCTGTTTGATTAGCAGGATTTTCTCTGTCAAATTGTTGTGTATAGTATCTTGCAGACGGAAGGCACTCATCACAGCGGTGGGTCAGAGCTCTTAGCTGATTGTTTTGTGAGGGCACAGTTTAGGCCCAAGCCCTTCCCACCCTCACCCCACCCACCCCTGGAAATAGTTCCTTTATACCTGGGGTTCTGACATCATTTCCTCAAGAGTGCAAGTGCATATCAATGTCATATCCTCTCTAGCACACAGCACTGAAAATATACGACACATTGTATAATATATATATATATATATATTTATATAACAAACCAATCACTCACACAAGCACACACACACACACACACACACACACACACAAAAAAGTACATAGTCATGTGGGAGTAGTGCAATGTAATGGCTGTGGGGCAGCAATCTTCAGGAGTCTTTCTGAGGCTGAGATGCTGCCCTATTTGCAGACAACTCTCTGCCCTGAGGGAGGAAGTTGCCCGTCTTCAGGCCACACTGGACAGCAGTAAGAAAACCTTCCCCCAGGCCAGACTGAATGGTAGGAAGGGACCCCCATCCAGGGAGCACCAGAGCCACCACCACTACCTCAGAGGTTGCAAAGAAAGCACAGCAGTTGGACCACAGTGGGCTCAGGGAGGGTGAGGAGGGTGGAGCAGAGGCACATCCAGTCAGTTATTCCACTCCACAATCCATACACCATTCTGGGGGAGCACAGCTCCCATATGGATGCACCCACGGAGGAGATTAAGGAGGCTGAGGACACCTGTCACAAGGGAGGCCCACAGAAAGGAGGCAGAGGATGCCACAAGGAAAGGAAGCAGCTCCTGGTAGGGGACTCAATTATTAGGGGGATAGAACTGGGGGGAGCAGGGAAAACTGAAGTAAAGTGCCTGCCTGGTGCCATGGCTCGTAGGGACAGGAAGCGCATCCTCAGGATCACGAGAACACCTGCACAGGAGTCTGAGCTGGATGTCATTGTCCACCTAGGGACAAATGACTTGGCTCAACATGAGCTTAGAGCAGTGCAGAAGGACTTTGTAGAACTGGGGAGGGCCTAAGACAGAGTAGCACACACAGTATCCTTCTCAGGGTGCTGCCTGTAAATGGCATAAGTGAGGCAAGGGTACTTTACACCATGCAGTTTAATGAGTGGTTGAAAAATGGTGTGGAGCACAGGGTTTGGCTTCATTGGGGACTGGGGTTCCACCTGGAGGGACACCAGCCTATACTGGCAGGATGGTCTGCATCTGTCCAGGAAGGGAACAAGTCTTTTGAGCAATCGGTTTAAATGCTTCATTGGCAAGCTTTTGAACTAGTCAAGGGGGGAGGCACTGATAAGCAGCAGAAAAATCCCAGCCTCTCCCTACAAAACAGGGTACTAAATGGGAAAAAGACCGAGGTAGAAAGGTCAGTGGGGGATGCTGCAACAGAAAGTAAAGCCATCAAAAAATGGAGAGCAATGAGTACCAATGCCCGTAGTCTGAGTAACAAGCTTCCTGAATTAGTGGCCTTGATGGAGGAGGAACATCTGGATATCGTGGCAGTCACAGAAACATGGTACACACAAAACCATGACTGGGATGTAAACATACCAGGATACACTATCTACAGGAGGGACAGGAGGGTAAAAGAGGAGGAGGAGTAGCTCTTTACATAAGGGAAGGAATCAAAGCAACAGAACAAAAGGGTAAACAGGGAGGAGAAGAAGCACTGTGGGTAAATTTGGAGACCGGCAATGGCACCACAATCCGCACAAGGGTTGTATACAGACCCCCTTCTCAGGGGGAGGAAATGGACAAGGAAATGATAGAAAGTATACTTAGAATGGCAGAAAAAGGGGAGATATTGCTGATGGGTGATCTGAATATGCCAGATGTTAACTGGAGTGCAGTTGCAGCAGCCACTTCTAAGAGTGGGGTTATTCTAGATGCCCCACAGGGCATGCCTTAGACAACTAGTATTGGAGCCCACTCGAGAGGGAACAATCTTAGACCTGGTTCTCTCAAATGGAGATGGAGAGAGGATCACAGATGTAGAAGTGGGTAGCCATCTGGGAACTAGCTATCATCTAACAGTATGGTTCACAATAAACA
The DNA here is from genome assembly GCA_016271365.2 of Neoceratodus forsteri. Taxonomy (NCBI): domain Eukaryota; kingdom Metazoa; phylum Chordata; order Ceratodontiformes; family Ceratodontidae; genus Neoceratodus; species Neoceratodus forsteri. The sequence goes on from CM028130.1 coordinate 877,560,840, forward strand.
CAGCAATAGAGTCAAACCATACAAAGACAAAGGTACTGGATTTTAGGAGGGCTGACTTTGTCAAAATGGGTGAGTGCCTAAGGAATGCACTAGCAAATGGGCAGGAAGGAGGGTGGAAGAACAACGGGAATAATAAAACTGCCATCACAGAGGTAACAAGCCTTTGTGTAAAGCAAATAAACAAAATGAAAGAGTAAGAAACCACTGTGGTTCTCAAAGGAAGTGGCAGTGAAGGTTCAAGAGAAAAAGAAAGCATTCAGGAAGTACAAGGAATCACAGAAGGAACAGGACAGAGAACTGTATCAGTTAAAGCAAAGGAAGCTGGAAGGCAGTCAGAACAGCAAAGGCCCAAACCGAGGAAAGATAGCCAACTCAGTTAAGAAGGGATAAAACCTTTTATAGGTACATCAGGGAGCGAAGGAAGACCAAGGGAGGGATAGTGAGGCTTAATAAAGGGAGGGAGGGTGGGCAGAGGGTGACTGTGAAAAGGCAGAGCTACTAAACAAATATTTTTGCTCAGTATTTACAAATGAAGAGGGGGAGGTACCTAAAACAAACAGTAGAAACACTCTGGATACAGAAGTTGATACCAGCCCATTTACAGAAGAAAGGGTTCTGAAGAACTCTTAAAACTGAAGGTGGACAAAGCAATGGGGCCTGATGCGATTCATCCCAGAATTCTAAAAGAACTAAGGGTAGAACTAGTGACACCACTGACTACCCTCTTTAACAAATCATGGGAGGATGGGGTGGTACCCGAGGACTGGAGGAGGGCAGATGTGATTCCCCTTCACAAAAGTGGGAGCAAGGCAGAAGCAGGAAACTACAGACCTGTTAGTTTAACCTCAGTGGTAGGGAAAATGATGGAATCACTTCTGAAGGAAAAGAATTGTTGAGTATCTAGAGGCCAGAGGGGCACAGGACCCAAGGCAGCATGGATTCACAGCGGGAAGGTCATGCCAGACAAATCTGATAGATTTCTTTGACTGGGTGACCAAAGTGGTTGATCAGGGAGGGCTGTGGACATGGCCTACCTAGACTTTAGCAAGCGATTTGACACAGTCCCACACAAAAGATTAATATACAAGTTAGCCAGCCTGGGAGTGGGTTCCAAGATGACAGCCTGGGTAAAGAATTGGCTGGAGAATAGGTCACAGAGAGTAATAGTAAATGGAGTCCACTCTGAAAAAGGGGTTAGTAGTGGGGTACAATTAGGGTTCAGTATAGACGGTCCTCTTCAATGTCTTATAAGCTACATTGCAGAGGGACTGGAAGGAAAAGTATGTCTCTTTGCAGATGACACAAAGATCTGCAACAGAGTTGATGCACAAGGTGGAGTGGAAAGGATGAGAAGGACTTGGCAAGGTTAGAGGAATGGTCAAATGTATGGCAGCTTAGATTCAATGCTAAGAAGTGCAAGGTAATGCACCTGGGAAACAAAAACCCAGGGGAAGAGTACACAATGGGGGGTGAGCTACTAACAACAACAAAAATGGAAAGGGACCTGGGGGTAGTCATATCAGATGACCTAAAGGTGGGCAAGCAATGTGAGAGGGCAGCAAGGAGGGCTGGGGGATACTGGGATGCATAGGAAGAGGCATCACCAGTAGAAAACAGGAAGTTATTATCCCTCTGTACAGACAGCTAGTGAGACCCCATCTGGAGTACTGCGTGCAGTTCTGAGACCCAACTCCAAAAGACATAGACAGGATGGAAGCTGTCCAGAGGAGGGCACTAAAATGGTGCAGGGTCTGCACCGGAAGACATAAGGAAGAGAGACTTAAGGAGCTTAATATGTATAGCCTCGAGGAAAGGAGGGAGAGGGGGGACATGATAGAAACTTTCAAGTACCTCAAGGGAATCAACAAAGTCCAAGAGGGTAGCATCTTTCAAAAAAAGAGGTGTGCAAGAACAAGGGGGCACAATTTGAAGATAGAAGGGAGGCGGCTCAGAGGTAATTTAAGGAAGTATTTTTTCACAGAGAGGGTTGTGGATGTATGGAACGGCCTTCCAGAGGAGGTTGTGGAGTCAAAAACAGTGGTGGAATTCAAGCATGCATGGGACAGTCATAAGGCAATTCTAGGGGGTGGGGGTAGGAAGAAGTAGGCTGCTGGTTAACTAGGACCTGCAGCTTATCCATCAGGTAGGGAAATGGGCAGACTGGGTGGGCCAAGCGGTCCTTATCTGCCGTCAAATTCTATGTTTCTATGTAGTTCAGGTACAGAAATGGGCAACACAGAGTCTATGGCAATGTGACCTAGTTGTAGTTCAGGTACAGAAATGGGCAACACAGAGTCTATGGCAGTATGCTTAGTGGTTTGGGCACAGAAAATGGGCAACACAGAGTCTGAGATGTGACCCCCTCCCCCAGCTCAGAGTGCTGTACAGTAAAAGTTATAAATATAGAAAAAACATAAAATACAGTGGGCTGGATATACAAACTGCGCCATTCTGTGGTGCAAGCCCTTGCGCTGCTCAAAAACGTTGCGCAGGGGTGTGGCCGGGGCGATATTCAATGGAGTTGCGCTATTGAGCAACTCCTTTGAATATCGCCCCCGGCCACAGCCACTGTGCATGGCGCAGTGGAACTTAAAGCACCAAGAAGTGGTCAGAGAGGAACATTCAGATGCGTGGCTCAAGTTCCATTGTGCCATGTCAACTATGAGATTTCAGTAGGTGACATGCAATGGGCCATAATTTATACAAAGGCGCCGAGGCCATTTGCATCTAGTCTGATGTCCCATTTGCATGCTATTACATGCAGGTGCGCCAATCCCCGATTACTTGCACCTGGCACCCTGCCAGGCAGCAGCCATTGGTGACCGACGCCCCCTGCAGCCCGATCGCGGGCATAAAGTAGATCTCCCCACTAGCCCGATCGTGGGCATAACGTAATAAACCCTCCTTCCTGACCAGCCGATCGCGGGCAGAACTCACCCACCTCCGACTATCGATCATGGGCAGAACACACTCCCCACCCCACTAGCCCAATCGTGGGCAGAACACACTCCTCCACCCCCACTAGCCTGATCATGGGCAGAACACTCCCCACCCCACTAGCCCATCGTAGGTATAACGCAACCCACCCCCAAGGTCCAATATCCCTGGTGGTCCAGTGGACCACGGCCCAGTCGCTGGCATAAGGTCAAACCCCACCCCAAAGTCCAATATCCCTGGTATCTAGTGCCCCCCACCCACGGAGCCCCATCACTCGCCCCCTCCGTCCGCCGTTAGCTGGAGCCCCACTGGCCTGCCGCGTTATTTTTCGCCGACCGATAGCGGTATGCATTATTGTTCAGAGCAAGAGCTAATGGGCGGAAGCTTGCAGTTAAGGCAGTTCAGGACAGCGTGAATGAATGAATCTCATTCACATATCTGACTGTCGGTATGGCTGCACCATTGGCTCTTGCTCTGAACCAACAAGGCTGCAGTTCACTGAAGCTGTCAGTCGGGCGGGCGCAGGCAGGTGGGATGCGGCTGCAGACGGGGGAGCTGGGGTAGGGTCTCTGTGGGGTGGGGTTACCAGATCACCAGGGATATTGGACTTTGGGGGTGGGGTTTGACCTTATGCCCGGCGATGGCTAGTGGGGGTGGGGAGGTGTTCTCGTCTGCTGACCGGGCTAGTGGGGGGTGGTGGAGGTGTCCTGCCCGCGACCGGGCTAGTGGGGGTGGTGGAGTGTGTTCTGCCCACGATCGGGCTAGTCGGGGTGGGGAGTGTTCTGCCCATGATTGGGCTAGTCAGGGGTGGGGGTGAGTTCTGCCTGCAATGGGTTAGTCGGGAGGGGTTGTGTGACATCATGTCTCGCGATCGGGCCAGTCGGGGTATTATTATGCCCGCGACGGGCTGCAGGGGGGCACAGGAACAGGTAGAGGGCCACCCACAGGTGGCAGCTGCTGTGTTGTGCCCTGCAATGCGGCAGCTCACCTGTGGGTGGCCCTCGATGTAATCCTTTTTTTTTTTGGCTCAAGTTGTGCAGGCGCAGGTAGGGGGTTGCGCCTGCCCAACTCTGCCCGGCCCGGCTGAATATCGGGCTGTGCAGTTTATGCATGGTTCCTCCCCCTCCGGTTGAGCATGTCTTCATTAGCATTGCGCTGTTGCTCAGCATGACTTGGGGGGCGCAACTGCCTCCTGCTGAATATCGCAGAATGGCGCAATTTTGGACTTGCACCAGGTGCAACCCTATTGCGCATGGCTCAGCTCTTTTGAATATCTGAGCCAGTGAATGTAAAAGTGAGGTAGATTATCAAATTGATAAAAAAAAAAATAACTTAACTATTACATACTCATTCTACCACAAAAGTATGGTGAAACAGAAAGGTTTATAACCCTTTTTGAAGTGCCTCCACCGAATGGACAGGTCACAGGTTAAGAGGAGAGCATTCCAAATTACTGGTGCCACCACTGAGAAGACCCTATTCTCTGACTGTGTTAACTATGACCTTGTGATGATTAAGAAACCTGTGACAGTGCATTGGGGGAATCATTAGGCTGAAGGGTCATGTTGGTTATAGGGTAAACGTTTAATCTGTCCGTTGCAGATTCCCCTTTCCTTCCTTGCCTGCATGTTTTTTGGAAAAACTGTATGTGCTTGTGATGGTAATACTCACAGGATAATCTCTCACATATTGTACCTCTAGAAAGGGTGTCCTCTACTGAACCTTTGTAAGATTGCTATCCTCCTGTGGGATATATGTTTGTAAGTTTTTCTTGCAAAGTCAAATCAACATAAAATTAAAAGAAAAATCGTTGGAGCGAAGGCAACACCTGGAGTATACAAGACTAAGAGATCTCTTAGGTAGTTAGGCACCAGTCCATGTAGGGCTTTGAATGTCAACAAAGTGACCTTAAAAGTGATTGTGCCATGATGACCCAGTGGCATAGAGGGCTGAAGTGCTCTGCGCTTTACCTCCTATCACGCCAGTGACCTGAGTTTGGGAATGAGCTCGTGTCACTAGGGGCAGGCCAGGGAGGAAGAGAACAGAGCATTCAAAGGACTGCTCTCCTCTCCTCTCCCAGGATGGGAAGGGAAGGCTGTCTTGGACCTTGGCTGCCCCCAGGTGGAGGCTTGGGGGACAGCACAGTGTCAGAGCACCAGGAAGGAAGGGGCTGTGGCTATCTGATATGTGTGCATCTCTACGCATGCATGCCTGTGCACAGCTGCGGCAGGGCTCAGGGAAGAACACAGAAACAATGGAGGTTTGGAATCCATGAAGTCTTGCCCGCTCCTTCCTTCCTGATCTGCATTGCCACCCAAAACTACTGATCCATACTGAATAATGGATCCAGGTGGGGGGAGGACGGCCTTCCCCTTCCTGGACCAGCCGGGGGTCCCTGGTTTTGGTAAGTGCCAGAGGAGGCGGTGACTGGTCAGGAAGGGACTGGGATGGGACAGAGTAGCTCCGCTTGGACCCCTACGGGAACAAAGCATTATAGAAAAAAAAAAGTGATGTGCCACTGGACTGGCAGCCGGTGCAGCACACATAGGATGGGTGTAATATGCTGAGACTGATGAGTTCTGGTAGTCAGCCTGACCACAGTGTTCTGTGGTAACTGTATGTGGTGCATCAGCTTACTGTTCAACCCTAAGTATAGAGCGTTATAGTAATTGAGCCTAGAGGTCATGAAAGCATGCCTTAGGGTCATCAGATTGCTCCAGATTGGGCTTAATCTGGGCGATCATCCCTGACAGCCACCGCCACTTGATGCTCAAGGGACGGCTTACAGTCAAGGATCCCCTCCCCCAGATTTTTTACCTTATCCACAACTCATAGTCCACTACTGTTCAAAGTAGGCTTGGGAGAGCTATTTATGAATGAAGGATTGCTCATAGGTGACCTGGGTCCATCAGCAACACATCCATCTTGCCCGTATTGAAACTCAACCAACTGGATGCCATACAGTCAGAGATTTCAGTAAAGGATCGGTCTATCGCTGCAGCCACATTGGGCCTATCTGGTGTAATTTACAGATATATTTATTTATTTATTGAAATGTTTCACCAGGAAGGCATGCTGAGCAACAGGTTGCTGGTCTCCCAGTGCAACCTGGGGTAGGGAACAATGGGACAGAATACAGAGAAATGTTACAATGTTGGAATACAGTTTGCTTACTTGCATACAGTAAGGAGGGATTGCAGATGGATCACATTGGCTAACAATGCAACAATTATCTATAGTAGCTATGAAGACACATACAGCAATTTGGCAACAGTTGGTAACACTGGAACACATATAATAACTTGGTTATAAGTGCTTAATTGAGTGTAGGGGTAGGCCAGTGTTTGGTTACATTAACCAGAAGGGGGTAGGAGGAGAGGAGAGAGGTAGAGTGTTGCAGGATGATGAGAGAGAGGTATTGTGGGTGGGGGTATCCGGGGGAAGGGGAGTTGAAATTCAGCAGTGTCCTGTTATATCCCTATCTGGCCAGGGTGATGGACAGCCCTACTGGTAGGACACAGGTTATAGGCGATGAGAGTTATTTATATATAGTGATGGGAGAGGGGTGTTGGGGAGGGATGTTGTGGTAGGGATAGCAGAGGTCAACTATAGTGGGGGGGGGGGTAGTACCCCACCTGTGTGCTGGGTGACCCTGCCTGCACAAGGCAGTGATCTAGCAGTGACTGAGGGGGTGCATTTAAAGGAGAAATAGGGGAAAGGGAGTAAGGTTGTTGCCCATTGTGCGCTATGGATCCTGCCTGCACAAGTTAGTGATCGAGCTCACAGGAGGGAGATAGAGTAAGGGTAGAGAAAGAAAGGGGAAGGAACAGTTTAGGAGGAAGGAGAGTAGGGGGACTAGGAGGAGCATGATCAGAGGGAAATAGGAGTGGTAGGGATTAGGCATATGGTAATATAAGCTTTGGGGAGATGGCAGGGGGATTAGGGAGTTTAAGGGAGATAAAGCTGGGTATCATCTGTGCAGCAGCGAAACTTCAGCGTGTGCTGCCTAATTACCTCTACTAAATGCAGAATGTACATGGTTAATAACATGGGGACAGAATCGGCCCCAGCAGCACCCCATAATATATTGTTGTAGGCTGTGAAGAGAAAGCACCCAACACAACCTGCAGGTTAAGAAGGCCCCAGTCTCCCTGTAAGTTGTCCTGGTAAGTCCTACATATTGCCATAGGCAACTCATCAAAACCCCATGATCCACCATGTGAAAAGCAATGAGACTGAGGAAAATTAGCACTGAGCATTCTCTTTTATCTCCTGCCAGGAGAAGGTGGTTAAGCACCCAAATAAGTGCAGAGCGACTCCATGCTATGCCAAGGCTTAAAACCAGATTGAAATGGTTCATAGATGTTAAATGGCTCAAGATTGCCTTGGCCTGTGCTGCCACTACTTTCTCAAGTGCCTTCCCTGAAAAGGGGAGGTTTGAGACTAACCTTCAATTTGCCAGAACACTCGGGCCCAGAGATGTCTTCTTGAGGACTGGTCTCACAACAGATTTTCTAAGAGGACTGGGTAAATAACCCTCCTCAAGGGAACACACTGGACAATTCTAGTGAAAATAAATCAGACCCTGGGCATAAAGTGCAGTAGGTAGGGTGAAGCTCTGAGATTACCCCCAGCGCATCTTTGTCCTACACTGGAGGAAACTGAGTGCAGGACCACAAAGAGTCTTTGGGCTACTCAGACGCAATCCTGCTGGCCCCTGAAACACCACTTGCAGAGATTCCATCCTGAATGGACAAGACCCTGTCTGAGAAATAACACCCAAACTCCTCACATTTATCTGCAGAAACCACACCTTTGAACTTCTGTTTGGATAGGTGTAACAAACTCTTTAAAGTTCGGAAGAGCAAAACTGGACATTTCTTGCTTTAGGCAATCACTTGTGACAGGAACTTGGCAAGTACTGTAGGCAGACGATATAACAGATTTTTTTTCTCGGACTCTCCTTCTCCTGTTCACCTCACCTCCATGTCCTGGGACCTGTCACCTCTGCCAGTGTTCACCCCAGATTGTCCCCCAGGGTGGGGCTGCTGGGAGGGGTGATCCCAAGTACCCCTGTCGAACAGTGTCCCGTTATATAGTCCAGCGGCAGTGTGGATCCTTGGGGTCGGGCTACTGGATTCGGCATCCATTTTTGGCCCCTTAATGATGGGAGGTGTGGCGTGCAATGACATATGGGTGCACGCACCCACGTCCGGCACACCTCCCGGAACTACTAAGCTTTGCTTGCGCTGGTCTCCAGCCTCCGCTAGGAGTCGGTCACAGACCGAGTGCTTCTCCACCCTCCCCCTGGAGAAAGAGAGCAGTCCATCAGACGCTTGATCCTCCTCCTCCTCCCAGTTAGCCCTCCGACTCTCTGAGGTCACATTTGAACTTGGGTCGTCTACGTCACAAGTGGAAATCCAACCGCTATGCCGTCAGGCCAGCTAGTTTGTTTTTTTGTTTTAAATTTAGTATACTTTATCCCCTGCACACCTGACCAGCATCTTTCATCAACCAGCCACTCCATCCAGTCCTGTCACCTGCCATCTCTGGGACATACTTTACTCCAGTGTTTCTCCAAGGATGACCCCCCTTGTGAAGAGCTGCCAGAGGTCAGGGCCTATTGCTCTGACAGATTTTTTTTTTTTTTTTTATTTATTCACAACGGAAACAACACTTGAGCAAGTTGCCCTTTTACAAAGGTTCCACGTCATGAAAGCAAGACAAATCACAATATACAGAGACAAAAAACTCAAAAGTTCCAATCACGGGCAGGCCACGGCGCAATGATAGAACTACCACTTGCGGCAGTATCCGGGTTCGGGACGGACTCGGGCGGCTGGAGGCTGGCTGGGGAGGAGGATTGAGCGCCCAGAGGTTGCTCTCCTCCGGGAGGGTGGGTGGGGGTCCCGCTGCGACACTGCCACCTGAGTGACCATGGGTGGAGGTGCAGCAGACAGCATACAGTGAGGGAGGATCGCCTGGCCGGGAGCTGGAGCGTCACACGCCCGACGCAGAAGTCGCCTGGCCCCCTATGCAGACATCCAGTGGGTTGGGGACCAAGAAAACGGAAAAAGCCCCTGTGCTGGGCTCCTGTAGACGGGACCCGGCTGTCCCAAGATAACCCATAGCCAGGCTCCATAGATGAGGCTGGCGACGCCTTCCGACGCATACTTGAGGTGTGAGAGGGGGACTAAGTGGGGTGGTCCCTCTCCTCCCCGCCCGGGGGGAAAAACCGAGGCAGGATGGGGAAAGGCTAACCAGTACTCGGAGGGAGGTACCTGGGGCGGGACTACGGGAACACACAGCCTAGGGATCCTTGAAGAAAGGAATCCAGCACAGCGAGAAGGGGGCATAAAGAGAAAGTAAAAAAAAAAAAAAAAGTTTCAATCGCCTTACAGAGAGGGCATGATTACAAGATAACTTCTACTGTAATGTTCCAGAGGGGAACTAAGAATAAGGAAGGATTAGAGAGCAGCCCAGTACATGGGCTTTGTCCATCAAAAATGTTATAGCTGTTAAGTAATGAGACAGGGGAGAAAAGGGGGCAAAGTGTCAGTGTCCGGAATTCGAGCCTGGTCAGCAGTGCAGGGTGTGTGACAGGTGGTGACGGCATTGTGTGCGGTTGAAGGATTTTCACTTTTCTTTCCCTATCCCTCAGTCATTGGGAGTCCCAGGCTCTGACACAAGCATGCCATGTGTGTCAGAGTGCCGATGTCCTCTTCCCTGAGTTCTGGCTTCCAGCTTGTACTGCCAGCTGTGGTCACCCAGGCGGCAGTATCCTAGTGGAGAGCAGGCGCCTACTTGCCCCAAGGAGGCGAGTGTCTTCTGGGACCCTCAACCATCCTCCCCCAGCTGGCCCTCCAATGACACAAGCTTATTCCTGAACCTGGGGTGCTGGCATCGCAATCGGTAGTGCTACCGCTCTGCCAGTAGGCCTGCATGACTGATTTTTTAAATCCCTTTAATGCCCGGCCTTGAATACTATAACCTTGTATAGCATAACCTTGAATACTATAACCTTGTATGGTATGTAACCTTGAATAGTATAACCTTGTATAGCATAACCTTGAATTCTATAACCTTGTATAGCATAACCTTGAATTCTATAACCTTGTATGGTATGTGACCTTGAATAGTATAACCTTGTATAGCATGACCTTGAATAGTATAACCTTGTATAGCATAACCTTGAATTCTATAACCTTGTATAGCATAACCTTGAATTCTATAACCTTGTATGGTATGTAACCTTGAATAGTATAACCTTGTATAGTATAACCCTGAATACTATAACCTTGAATGCTGTAACTTTACTAAGTATAACTTAGTGGTTAGGGCACAGAACTGAGAACCAGAAGATCTGGGTTTGAATCCCAATTCAGTTTATTTTATTGAAGCAGTATGGTCTAGTGGTTGGAGCATTGTCTTGGAAAACAGGAGACTGCAAGTTCAAACCCTGCTAGACCCAGACAGTATCAAATACTCATGGTGTGATTTTGAGTAAGTTAAGTAACCTCCAAGTGCTCCGATCCATCCAGCTGCTAAAAAAACGAGAAGCAGGACTCCACTGAAAATGAGATGTTGTATCTCAGTCGGGCTATCCTGGGTGAATAAATTGTAAATTCAAAAATAAATTAAAGTAGCAGTGAAACAAAAACTGTTTCTGTAAAAACCTAGTTTCAGCAACAGTTAATAAAAATATTAGCAAATCTGCCAAATCTACTTTTCTAGGCACCTTTTGTGTTGCTTACTGGGTCATAATGTCGCACGCTTAATAGCATACGACATTAGGGCTAAACTGGTGCAACGTAGTATGCAAGCGCTAATGGTGCAATACCGCATATACTGCTGTACGCAGTATTGCACTATTAGCGCTTTCCCAGGCAGAGGATAAGACCTCTACTGGGAGTGGGTTCTGTCGAGCAGCTACCGTGGCTTACAGGATTGAGCCACAGCAGCAGGAATCCAGGCGCTGCATCTGGGACCGGGTTTGTTTCCTGGCCCCAGAAACTTTTATTTCTTGTTTGACTTGTGCGCTCCCAAATTGAAATCCCCCTGGAGTTGAGAATTTTTATTGGGGGAGTTGGGGCACAGCCTGTGGTGGGGGCGTGGGGCACTGCCCCACAGAAAAAAGACTTATGCCTCATGGCAGAAATCATGCTGTATTGGTAGTGCGATTTGCATGCTGCATAATGTCTTGCGACATTATGACCTCGTGCCTCTTTACTGAGCACAATGAGTTTCCTTTTATTTTCTTGAGCCCTTGCCAGGTCTGCAGTGCTATTTCTAAACCAGATGTGGCGACCATCTTTTTTTTTTTCTTGAGAAAAAAAAAAGCTAAATTAAAACATTTATAAAATACTCAGATTTTAGTGAAACTTTAAAATTGTACCACCAAATAAAATGGGAAAATACCTGGAGTCTTTCATAATGAAAAAAGGTAGGATAATTTATCCCCCCACCCACCACCCCCACCGTTTTGTTGCACTGCTGCTTTAAGCTGCTTGGGATTGGGGTATGTGCTGTGGTTTGGAAGAGATCCGGTTTGCACAACCCCCAAATCCTCTAGTGCTGGCCAGTTGACTGCTTGCCATGCCTGCACTTGTGACTTTGTTACCTGTTAGTTACATGGGAGAGGGGGAGGCTAGTCTTAAATACAAATTTAAGAACCTGTCTGTAATTTTGCAGCTTCAGTTTTTTGTTGTGGTTCATACACTTTGGATTAAGTTGGGCAATTTAAATTTAAATTCTTCTGAGATGAGGGTATGTTAGCTCAGAAGGACAATGCTACGGTTACAACAGCTCACATACCTAGAATATAAACTGGACGTAATAAATTAGGCCAGCTTAAAGTTACCCTGACTCTTGGAATGAAAGAACTGTCTAACACAACACTGATGTATGGGATCCTTTTGTTCCTCTGTATACTGTATAAAACAAGATATATCCTCTGTATAATGAACGTATAGATACCAGAATGAATGTGTGTGTACTTGTCAGCGAATTTATGGATGTGGGGGTGGAATGGAAACATGTTTTAATTTAAAATAAAAAATGACTTGTCTTTTGGGACAGCAATGTAAGATCCAATGTAACTGGGCTCTACAACATAGTAAGGCACCTTGAATTTCAGGGATGAGCTTTAAAGAACCTCAGACAGCACTGGGACACTTTGAATAATGCAAGATTTAGAGACAGTTCAGTTTTATTTCATATATTTTCTGTAATTCCTTTCCCCTTTTTCTTTATTAGGGAGAGCAGTTGCATGAAAACAGGATCACTGTCCCCTAGCCTTCATCTATGATGGCTGCTTGTCTACACCTGACATCATGAGCCACTGTTTATAACATCATAACCAACGCAACAGCAGCAGATTGTGGTGGCAGCCAGGGCAGATAAGGCAAAAATCCTGTTTTCCTGCAAATGTCCTTTGTAATATAGAAGTAGGGGTGAAAAGGAAATGAACCGGGTAATTATCGCCCTGTAAGTCTCACCTCCATAGTGTGCAAACTCATGGAGACAATACTAAAGGAAAGACTGGTGTCTTATCTGGAGGACAATGGCCTCCAGGATGTGAGGCAGCATGGGTTTGTTTCAGAGAAGTCTTGTCAAACCAACCTGATACAATATTATGACTGGGTGACAGGTGAGCTGGATAAGGGTCATGCGGTGGATGTTCTTTACTTGGACTTCAGCAAGGCCTTTGATTCTGTGTGTAACCCCCTTACAAATGGGGGTTCCCAAAAAGTCTTCCTTGAGCTTGCCTAAATGCTCACTGCCAGGCTGGTGTCCTGCGTTTTAGCAGTTTAAATGTGATTACCAGAGCTTGTATAGCCTCTGTGTGCTGTCTGTTTAAGAGCTGCCTAATTGCAGCTTAAGTAATCTGAGAGGGAGCCTGTTGAAAGATGTAACTATTTACTGAAAATCATTTAGAGTGATAATGATAATGTAGTTTGTCTAACCTGCTTTCTTTGTAGCAAGGACTGTTTTGTTTGTCTCCACTATCTTGGTCCTGGACTGCAAATTGACCAAACAGTACTGGTGGGACCTAAAATGTAGCCGGACTACAGGAGCTGTCTGAATTCAAAATCTGTAGGAACTTTAGTTTGGAGCTTTTTGAGCCTTTTTGCAACTGAAGGGGGAGCTCTTGCTTTGACTGACAGCCAAATCAGCCAACCAAATCTTTTGGATCTTGGGGAAGTCCTGGGCTGCTTGCAGTTTTCAGTTAGAACTAAGCTGGAAGCTGAGCAAGAAGGAGCTGAAGTGTTTCTGAGCAGCAATCCTGAGTGGATTCACATGGGAGAACTCTGAAAAGGCTAAGTTTTTGGCCTGCATGCTGGTGTGCTGCTCCTGAGAGGGAGAGAAGAGAATTATTTTGGACTAAATCCAAGTTTGTGTGACTAAAGTAAGCTACTGAAGTGGGCCAGGCTCAACCTGAAGAAGACCGAATATTTTTGCTGAATGTGATCGGCCTGTCGGGAGTTCCAGCTACCCCTAAGCTCCCAGTGTGTGCAGAGACTTTGCGATTGTGCCCTGGGAGCGCTTTGCCTGGTACAGTAGAATTCTCATACATGTAAATGTGCTATGAGCTGCTAGTGGGTTGTAAGTTAGTTCCCCACTGTGTGAACTATGTTCTGGTTGCTGGAAGCTGTATCCAGCCCAAAACAGACTGCTTCCGAACTTGTCTTCACGCCATCTGGACTTTGCCAGACTGGCCCAGCCAGACTACCCACTGCACAGAGAAGCCATCGACGAGAGACCTGCCTGGGGATCAGCCCCCCTGCTCCACACTTGAACAAGAACGATACCTCTGCGACTTGTGTGGGCCCTGCTTCTTCTGGCATTCCAGATCAACCACTTGCAGTCTCAATTTTTGTCCAGCCTGTGTCCAGTCTTGGGTATCGTGAGTAAATACCAGGGTAGCTCCCTACAACAACAGCTTAATCTGAGTGTGCCATCTGATTGTCTTGTTGTTTCGTTTCCTTTACGAACTGAGCCCTCTGGCTCCGGATTACAAATATTGTGTACTGTGCATGTTGTGTTTTCCATCACAGTGCCCCAACCAGCTGCAGCCCCGGGCAACTGTCCTGGCTAGCCCATCTCTTCTCTACCTGGGTACCCAGAGGTGGACTGTGTGGGGGGACTCAAAGTGCATGCATAACTGCTTGACTGATATAACCTTTAAGCTAATTAACCTGATTTTGCCCCTCCCTTGTTCAAGTCCCCTGAATAAATCAGATCTAACTTTTTCTGCATGTAATCTGACTGTGGTTCCAGTTTGTGCTCAAAGTACTGTACTGTTGCTATTTGCTGTGCTTAACCTTGTTTTACAGGGGGTCCCCAGGGTCGAGCCAGAGGAACCAGCCCTGGTGGTAAGTGCAAACAGTGTGGGTACTTGTGTGGTGTACCAGGGGTATTATGAAAGTGATTATTGTACAGTGTTCAGGCCACTAGAGGGGGAAAGAGGGGGGTTACAGTGTCCCGGAGGGCTGTGCCCAGGTTAGCTTGACCACTACCAACCCTGACCTCCGGGTGGAGGCACCCGTTTCAGAACTCAGACCCCTTAACCTGCTACTAGCCAAGCAGGCAGGGGTAGTCGACCTTGGGATAGCGTCACCTAGGGGTTACATCTGCCTCATGGACGGCTTGGGGGGAAGCTAACTGGTGTAGGGGTAGGGGCAAAAATTATGAACTGGATTAGAAGCTGGCTGAGTGGGAGGCTGCATCGGGTGGTGGTGAGAGGGGAGCTCTCAACTCCAAAGCCAGTGACGAGTGGGGGTGCCACAGGGCTCTGTGTTGGGGCCAGTATTGTTTGGACTCTTCATATCAGACATTGCACATGGGGTGGTGAGCAAGATAAGTCTGTTTGCTGACGACACCAAAATTGGAGCAGTGGTGAATGGAGAGGAGGGATGGAAGCAGCTGCAGGGAGACCTAAACAAGCTAGAGGAGTGGTCAGAGAGGTGGTAACTGGGGTTCAGTGCAAAGAAGTGTAAGGTTATGCACTTTGGGGTGAAGAACTCAAGGAGAGAATACTGGCTGGGAGGAGTTAAGCTGGGGATCACTGAGGAGGAGAAGGACATAGGGGTAATGATAACAGGGACCATGGACAACACTGCCCAGTGCTGGAGAGCGGCTGCAAAAGCAACAAAATACTGGGGTGCTTAGTGAGGGGGTTTTCATCCAGGCGAAAAGAGGTGATCTTGCCCCTCTACAGGTCGCTGGTAAGGCTGCACTTAGAGTATTGTGTGCAGTTTTGGAGGCCATACCTAAAGCGTGATATCAGGCTACTGGAGGGGGTGCAGAGGAGGGCAACAAAGATGATGTGTGGAATGGAAGGGACAAACTATGAGAGCAGGCTGGGAGACCTGAATATGTACACCCTGGAGGATAGAAGGGACAGGGGTGACATGATAGAGACATTCATGTATCTGAGGGGAATCAGTAAGGATGGGGTTGATGAGGTCTTTAAGTTAAGGAGGGGGAGGGTCACCAGAGGGCATGCGCTAAGAATAGAGGGGGAAAGATTTAGGAAGGAAATGAGGAGACACTATTTCACAGAGAGGGTGGTAGCAAAATGGAATGCCCTACCAGAATAGGTGGTATCATGTAAATCTGTGAACAGTTTCAAAAAGGCATGGGACAGGGAACAGGGGAGAGTGAGGGTGGGGGAGGTGGGGGGTGGAAGTGGGATGACAAATGGGGGGTGGGGCAGCTGCAAACTAGGGGTGCTAGCTGCACACTCGAGCAGACTTAGATAGACCGGGTGGTCTGTTTCTGCTGGCACATTCGTATGTTCGTAAAAGTATGGCAGCCATGCAAAAAATAGTTTAAATTATACTGTGTATTAAAAAACATGTATTTACCCAAGGGTAACGCAGCTGAGATTAAATATCTTGTTTTTAGTTAGAGCCTGCCTTTACCTATTTTGACAGCTGGGTGGACTGAAGCACCGAGATGGTAAATGACTTACTCAAGGTCACATAGTAAGTAAGTAAGTAAAAACTGGTGGGATGTGAACCTGGGTCTCTTTTGTCTCCTGGTTCCCAAGCCTATGCTTTAGCACTCTGCCCATACTGCTGTGACCTGGCTGAGTTGGTATTTTCTTTGAAGTTTTATTGGCCTTGTCTGCTTTGAGTATGTTTGTATAACTGCAAACCTCTATAAAGTATTTTATTTTTATGATGGGCAAGAGCTTCTTGGGAGTGGTGGCAGTTAACTTGCTCCTTCACCACATGTTGTACTGTAGAGTTACATTTACCATGGTAGTTTCCTGGCTGTCACCGCTTGGAGGGCAGTTCTAAAATTTTAGGATTCTCACTTTTATTCCTGAGCCTGGCTGAAATTGCATGCATTCTGCTGTTTTCATTCATTTTTGTTTCTTGCGCGCATGTGCAAGGAACATAGTGCCATCATCTGAGTTTTCGGAGGTGTGGCAGCCCTCTTCCAATTCAGGCAGTGTGTTTGCAGGTGCGGCCGCAGTTCTCCAATCAACGCTGCAGCTGTCTATGACAGCAGTTGAAAACGCAGTGGTTGTATGGTTGAAAGGGAGAGCTACGCTTCAGTGAGCAGCGATAAGATCACATACTCATGCGCTCTCCCCCCCCCCACACACACACGCATACAGCGTGCTCGTGCTCTCCCCCACGCACACACTGTATAGCTGACGGGGGTGCCCAATCCCCCGTTGGCTGTGCTGTGCTCCCCCCCAACAGAGTTCTAGGTGCCACGCTGGGAGCCCACCCCAGTGTAGCAGCAGTCTGTATGGCCGACAGGGGTGCCCAATTCCCCGTTGGCTCTACTGTTCCCCCCCCCTCCCCCGAGACTATTGGATGCCATGCTGGGAGCCCACCCCAGCGTGGCAACAGGTCCTATGGCCGATGGGGGTGCCCAGTCCCCTGTCGGCTCCACTGCCCCCCCCAACAGCCTTCCAGCCTCCATGCTGGGAGCCCACCCCAATGTGGCAAATGTCCCACGTAGTCCAAGTTATAAAAAAAAAAAAAAAGCCTGAAAGGAAAAAACCTTCCCTCGCTGCTGTCTTGACCCCCCTCTCCCACCCACTGCGCACCCTGCCTCCCCGCACCCCTCACCCGCTACTTACCTCCGAGTCCAGGCGATGATCTTTCGTGGACTGGAACACGCCTGCACTTCTTCAAAGCCACAGCGTAACTGAGGAAATGCCGTAAGCTGTATAATGGAATAAATGGGTTTTTCAACTTTACTGTATATTTCGCATTTTGAAATTTCACCAAATTTTCAACATGGGGTTTTTGGGACCCCACCTCATGAATTCTGTCACTGTCATGGCGTTAATCGGCCCCGAAAGGTGATTTCATGGTCACTGCGTGGAACCACCTTTTGGGACCGATTTATGAAACGACAGTGTCACATTTCATGAGGTAGGTCCCCAAAAACCCTATGCTGAAAATTTGGTGAAAAAATTCCCAAAAATGACTGTTTTACGAGCGTGCGTTGCACTGTTCCTACGCACACTCGTAAGTTTGCGAATTTTCAATAGTTTCACTCCAGATTTTCAACATTGCCATTTTACCACACCTCCTTATGAGCAGTACAGCTGTCATTTCTCACATCTCACCCATAATGTGTTTCCACGCATGTCGCGCACAATGGCGCAGTCGGTGTGCGAAATCAATGTTCAGGACAGATTAAGAAAATCACAGTGACACTGTTCATGAGCAGAGGTCTTAAAATGGCTATGTTAAAAATTTGGTGAAAAAATTCCCAAAAATGACTGTTTTACGAGCATGCATTGCGCTGTTCCTACGCACGCCCGTAAGTTCGCGAATTTTCAATATTTTCACTCCAGATTTTCAACATTGCCATTTTACCACACCTCCTTATAAGCAGTACAGCTGTCATTTCTCACATCTCACCCAAAATGTGTTTCCGCACATGTAGTGCACAATGGCGCAGTCGGTGTGTGAACTCAATGTATGGGGCACATTAAGAAAATCACAGTGACACTGTTCATGAGCAGATGTCTTAAAATGGCTATGTTGAAAATTTGGTGAAAAAATTCCTAAAAATGACTGTTTTACGAGCATGCATTGTGCAGTTCCTACGCATACTTGTAATTTCACAATTTTTTAATATTTGCACTCTAGATTTTCAACATTGCCATTTTACCACACCTCCTTATGAGCAGTACAGCTGTCACTTTTCACGTTGCCCAAAATGTATTTCCGTGCATGGAGCGCACAATGGCGCAGTCGGTGTGCGCAATCAATGTTTGGGACAGATTAAGAAAATCATAGTGACACTGTTCATGAGCAGAGGTCTTAAAATGTCACCCAGTCAAAGAAATCAACCAGATTTGTCTGACATGATGTCCCCACTGTGAATCCATGCTGTCTATAGTCATGGACTCCGCTGGCTTCTAGATGCCCTACTATCCTTTCTTTAAGCAATGTCTCCATGATCTTCCCCACTACTGAGGTGAGGCTGAACAGCCTATTGTTCCCTGCCTTCTCCCTGCTACCAGACTTGTGTAGAGGGACCACATGTGCCGTCCTCCAATTCACTCGTGTTGAATGACTCAGTGAACATGGCTGCCAGAGGTATTGCTATCTCCCTTCACAGTTCTCTTAATATCCTTGGGTGTATGCCATCTGGTTCCATCGCTTTCTCCACCTTCAATTTAATGAGCTCCTGCAGGACTCTTTTGCCTTTAAATGGACTATTGTCCACCTCTTCACCCCCTCGGCAACTGCAGTACTGCTGTGGCCCTTGCCCCTCCCACTCTTCTGTGAATACTGAACGGAAAGACACAGTGCATGTCTTGGGAGGAAGGCATGGAACTGTCACTTCCAAATACCTAAACAGCACATACAAGCAAGCAACATTCGGCATTGACAAATGCTTGTCTGTTATTGATATGTATGATGGTCCCCCTGCCCCGCCTTGATGTACTGACTGAAGGGGGTGTGAGTCATGCTTGTTTTGTAACAACTGCAGTAGACAGGTACACTTTACCCTTTCTTGTGAGATGATTGTTTCGCTTTTTATAAAATTAAAAAAAGACAGAAGAATTAAAGGATACCTCAACCACTGCAATAATGGTTTAAAAAAAATCGAAAGTATGAAAATGGGGCCGGGTTGCCAGCGCAGCGGATAGATTTGCTGCTGTGATGTGGGTGACCTGGGTTCAGGAACAGACTCGGGATGCCTGAGGGCCGGGCAGGGGTGGATTGAGTGGCCATCGCATGCTGTCCACCTCTGAGGAGGGAGGGGGTAGAGTGAATCTGGTCTGGTGCTCCTGGGTGACCATTGGATGCATTGCAACCGGAGCCCCTGTGAGCATAACTCCTCGGGGGGGGGCATGTCAGATGCATGATGCAGTCGTGTTACGCCGTTCACCATGACACACTCCCCTCACAAGAAAAAAAGTATCTCCGGCACGCCAAGTGACGCCTCCCACCCCAGTAGCGGACCTCAGTTCCCCCAGCGCATCCATTACTGAGGACTGATGGAGTCGCGCCAGGGAGACTCTGAAGGCTCCGTCCCGGGGAGCAATCTAGGGGGCACTGCGTCGGAGATGACACCAGGTCCGATGGCGGGGGCAGGGCGGCTGAAGCGGTTCACTGCCGGAAGAAAAAAAGCATACTTAGTTAAAAAAAAAAAGTATGAAAACATAGGGTGGTAGGACAGAGCTGTAGCAGACTAATGCAGCGTTACTTTCATCCTCCTCAAAGATTTAACAGCCTTGTTTATTTTGACTGTAATACAGAAGCTGAGTACTGTATAGTTTTTATGGTGAATTAGCTGAAACTGGCAATATACCATTAATGGCTGTAGTGTACCATAAGGGTACAGTAATACAGCCAGGGTGTTTCTGTGTCGATGACATCACTGTACACCGATGTCCTGACCATTTAGGCTTCATCAGACACTCTGGGTCTAAACACTGAAGCCTGGTTATTTACATGTTTTTATTTCTTGGTCTCACTGGTCGCAGTGGAACTGGGCCAGACCTCTGAATGCTTTATTTATTTATTTTTTCGTTTAAAGTTTATTGAGGTCAGCCAACATGAATATCAAGGAGTCATGCCATGCATAACCAGATAGGGCAGACTTACTTTTTTAACACTTTATTTTTTTAACACATGACTTAATGTATCAGCAGTAAAACTGTCTACTTACAGAGTTTCTGTAATTTACTCGCAGTCCATAAGGTGCAGTCATATCCTTATTTTTCAGCAAAACAACTTTTCAGAACTGCTACATTTCTCATATCACGCCCAAAATGTGCTTCCGCACATGTATTTAAATATCCAAACACAGAAATCCAAGCTTTAACTTTCATTCCCATTGCAATGTAGTTGAATCATTCTTCCCCCAATTAAAGTAATCAGAATGCTTTTTAAGGGATGGTTTGTACCGATTTTAGATTTTAGAAACAGCTATGGTGCAAAAGGTTCCTTGTTACAACCAGTTCGGCTCATCTTTGTTTTATGTTTTGTCCTAAACCTAAGTACTGTGTTTTGTAAAAAGTTGGCTTGATTGTTCCTTTACATCAAGCCAGATATACAAGTTACAGAAAATCGACCACTAGAAATAAAAGGTTCAGATACGCTGACTGCGAAAGAAGGAATGATTAATTCTAATCAGTATTCTTTTTGGCTAACGAATGTGAACAGCCTACGATTCCGTCCTCTTGTCTATATTAATGTGCACATGCTGTGCTTCCTGAACCGCCACACCTCCACCCATGCACGGGCTTTAGAAATTATTGAATGCCTGACACAGTGTCTGTGCACCAGTTGGCTGCTACCCATCCTACTGTCAGGTTACACCAGTCCTGCTGATTGCAATTTCTATCTGTCTCTGTTAAATGAGGCAGTTTTTGTTTGACTGCTTTGAATGTAGACATGGCTGTCATGAAACTGTGAACTGGGGGGCATGGCTAGCAGCCGACAGCGTTGGTCGCATTCTAGGGAGCTCCTGCACTACCTCCATTTATAACCTCTACTTTTTCGAATTTAAGAAGTGGGAACTGCATTAATAGATTCACAGCCTTAGGTTAGAAGATAGCAGGAGTTAATTTACAATTCTTAGGACTGTATGTTTTGGGGAACCCTCAAAAGGCTGGACAATCAGATTCGGGCCGAGGGAAACAAGGCAAATGGCCGGATGGTGCTGCTCAGCATGCCGTCGTGGCTGAAGCTACTGGAGACTCTGAGCCCTCAAATACCACCATTCTGCAAGCAGTCCAAGCCCTAGACAGATCAGTGCAAGCATTTGATGCAAAAATGGATCTATTCAACAAGAGCGTAACCGACCTGGAGACTAAAATGGAAACTATCTTGGTGCAGTCACAGCTGGCGAAGGATTCGGCAGACAAAACCTCCACTGCGACAGCAGGATTGATTGCTGAGAATAAAATTCTTCAGCTCCGTTTGGAGCATGTCGAGAATGGAGCTCGTCTGGTGCATGTTCGTCTGCTTGGTGTCCCTGAAGGACGTGAAGAGGATGATTTAAGATATTTAGTTTCTCAACTGCTCTTTACTACGTTTGATCTCTCCCTTAATGAGCTCATCTTCAATGCATATCGGATTACACCCCAGAGGAAAAATGTGGATCAAGATTTACCTCGTACCATATTGATAATCACTGTGGGGCAACATATCAGGGACAAAATACTTCAGGAAGCAAAAAACAAGGGCCCACTACACTTGCCAGACGGCTCTAGGATCTTCTATTTTCTGGATCTCAGCTACAGTACTCACCAACGATGAAAGGCCTTTGACGCAGTTTGTGGTGAATTAAAGTCATTAGGGGTCAACCACTCCTTATTGGTACCTGCAAAACTCAGAATCTCATAAGCAGGTAAAATTTATATTTCCACTGATCCAGTAGAAGCAGGTAAAAGACTGGAACAGTTTAAAGTGGACTTTATGCAGAGTACAGTGATCCCTGATGAGACTGATGAGGGCTGAAATAGCCTCAAGTACTCTTTTCTTGCTAAAATAAATCTATTGATATGGTTCCTTCTTAGTAGGAACATTGCTCAAGTTCCCTAAGAAACAAAAGGTTTGTCTTTGTTCTGCTTCCATAATTAAGCAGTTCCTGAATAATGTTTACTTAAATAGAATGTTGGTTGTTTCGGAGGAGTGTAGACTCTGTGGTCTGCTCCATTTACAGAAAGTATAATAGTAGTTTGAATTTAAACATGGACTTTATTTTAAGTCACTGGTTGACTTAACAGGTCTTGTATCCCAGGACTTTTTTGGGCTTTTGATTATTTAGCAAATAGTCCGTGATCATGGCTGCATTTAACATTTTGTTAAACTTTACTTATACATGCCGTATACTCAGTAGTACTTCCCCCAACTATGATGTAACCTTTGGTGAGAAGTAACATATTCTGATTTAATGGATGTAACTTTATTACTTGCTAATACTTTGAACCAATTGTGAATCTGTATCAGCTCTGATAAAACGATTTTAAAAATAAAGTATAAAAAAAAAGACAACTGTGAACTGGATAAATAGAATGTTGCAGAGTATGGGAAATGAACTAACTTGCGAAATAATAGTTTATAACCGATTAATCAACTCTCCTGCATGACAGTTAACATGGCATGATACTGTAAAAAAATGATGTGTGAAGTTCAAAATGCTCTCTGTGTTGACTTGCATACTTTTTGTAGGCAGATGTATATGTATGTGAATGGGTACTGGGATACAGTCTGACCCCCGGACACATCTAATTTTAAGGGCTAATGAGGAGTGAAACTTAATGGATATTTCCCATCTCTTCCAACCCCAGGTGCTGACTTTGACCCTCTGTACTTTTTATTTAAATTTCAAGTTTATTGACTTTTTACAATGAAAATAGTTTGCATAAACCATATATTGTGCAGGGTCATTATTTGCAACAGAGAAATGCACAGTTTAATATATTCAGGACTATGCTGCAGAAAAGACAGGGGATACCCTAGAATAGAACAGATCATCCTGTCCTGTCCCAGTACTGATAATAATACAAAGAAAGGTAAGGCTCATTATACTGTATGTACCAGTTTAACACGATTATTTTATAAGATAAAGCCATATTCAGAGGTTAGTATATTACTGCAATAGGAATGAATGAACCAGTAATGGTAGCATAAAGTAAACATAGGTAAAAATGTATTACCATTTGTTACTAGTGATTTGGGGCAAAAATAACTCGTAATGTCACTCGATCAGTAAATAAGATAGCAGCCCCTTTCCATGGAACAAAATTAGGATCCAGAGGTGTAATATATAAAACCCACCACTGCCATTGCGACATGAATTGAGTTGGCTGGTTTTGCAGAGTAAAGGTTACGTTTTCAAATTTGTATATGGTTGTAACTACATATATCTACTGTATCGCAGTGGGTGGCTGTATCTGTAGGCACAAGCGAGTGTCCTTTTCAGTTGCTGAAAAGAAGACTGGAGCTAAAGTCAAGGTCCCACTTGCACACCTTATGGCAAGAAGGATAACAGTACCGTGGAGGGAGAAAGCAACCCAAGATCTATAGAGAGGGCCTCAAAATGCTGACCCAGTGCATGACAGAAGCCAGAAAGAGTCAGACCCCCCCAGAAAATGTGAGCATGATCCACTTGCTCTGTTCCACATTTATGCCAACAGAAGCTCTATGGTGGACCCATGTACTTAGCTTGGATCCAGGATGTGCAGAAGAACCATACGTGGCACTCCCGTGCAAACTCTCACAAACTGTCTGGTGCTGTGATTTTTAAGGCAGCTATGGAAAAATTTTTTCAACTGGCATAGCTGTGTTTCGTGGCCAGCTCTTTGATTCCAGCAATGCAGAACATACAGTATGCTGCCATATGTGGCCTAACCCCTTATAGGTGGACTATCGGATGTTGCCAAAGCTCTCCCTTCAGAACATCCATAAAAATTCTTAACAGTAATGGGGGGAGGATCAGGGAGCTTATGTCCCTGAACAGTATTGTGCGATAGATATGTTCACATTGGGAGATATGTAAATGTTCCCTTCTCACTAAACTAAAGTGTTGTGTAATGTTTGAAAGGGCAGTGTCCCTTGTTCATCCACAAATCGGAATAGGTCCATAAACCCTAACTGCATCCAGTGCCTGAAAGTCTGGTCAGTTTGTCATGGGTGAAAGTCAGAATCATATGCCATAGCACAACAATAATAAGGTAGTTTGCTAACTGGAGAGGTGTCTGGAAATTTGGACTGTTGGGTCAGCGTAACAGCTGTGTACCTTGTGAAACCCTCTAAATGGGGATTAAAAAAGAAGACAGGAGGAGAAGTGTCTTGGCACATCAAGTAGGTCATTAAGGTGGAATTCAGTATGCTTTCATGGGACATCATATCTGTCTGTCATCCAACAGCAGATTATATGGAGATGTGCTGCAATAGCGTAGTCAGTTATATTTGGAATATTGACTCCCCCTTTGTCTCTGGAGAGTTGCAGCGTAGCAAATTGGATCCTTGGGCATTGACCTCCCCAAAGGAAGTGGGTTACTAACCTTTCCCATGTTATAAAATATATCTTCGAGGGGAGGACAAGAAATGTTTGCAGGAGGTATAGAAATGGAAATGGGCAGACTAGATGGACCAGATGGTCCTTATCTGCTGACACAATCTATGTATCTTTGTATACAATTTGTGGCAGTACAACCATGTAGACTGAGTCCACTCTAGAATAAAATCCCAGGGCAGTTGATTCCAAACATGAAGATCTTGTGTGAGTTGCTGCATTAGTGGCTCAAAGTTTAGTAGTTCTGAATTATTAAAAACTTTAGGGAGACAGATGTCCAAATAGTTTGCAACACTTTTATTCAACTTAAAAGGAGATGTACATTTTAGGTCTGAGCTGGGACACAATTAAACTGATGGATTTCTTTTTCTTTGAGTTTAATTTAAAGATTGAGACCGCTCAAGATTTAATGAACTCCTCTCAGGTGGTCACAATTGGGCTGTCTGGCAATGATAGGGTTAAGAGCACATCAGCTGCGTATAACAGCTTTAAACTCTGTTCCTCCAAGGGGTATCCCCTGACCCCCTTGATATGCTGACTAGCAATGGCTAGTGGTTCAATATATAATTCAAAAAGCAAGGGGAGTGAATAAACCCCTGCCTTGTGCCCTGTTCCAAGGTAATTGGGGAACTGCATGAACCATTTACCTACACAAATGTCTGTGGAAAGGCATATGTATTTTGAAACCATGATAGGAAAGGGTCTTGAAAGTCAAATGTTTCTAGGGCACTCCCCAAAAAGTCCCAGGAGACCCTATCAAATTCCTTCTCAGCATCGGAGGTGAAAAGGGCAGTGGGCATGAAATGCTGGTGGGTGTAATCAAGGAGGTGCTGGGTACAATGGATAGTGTCCATCATTTGGTGCTAATGAAGTCTAACTGATTATTATGGATCAAGGAAGGGAGCAGGTTAATCTAGGTGCCCAGACAACCATATATAACTTGTAATCTACATTAAGAATGGATTAGGGATGATAAGAGGCTGGGTTACTAGGGTTCATGCCAGGTTTCAAAACTGCAGTAATAGTGGCCCTATTTCAAGAGGATGGAGAGACGCCCACCTGTACAGCTTCTAAGATCTGTAGTAATAGTGGAGAAAGTGCGTTTGAAAAGGCCTTGTAGACTTCCACAAGTAGCCATCAGGGCCAGGGCACTTTTAGGTTTTGGCTAGGCAGAGAACAAGAAGGCTCTCCTTCTCAGTTATCAGCTGTTGCAGGGGGTTCTGTTATTCCTGGGTAATATGAGGGAGGGGTCTGGAGGATAAAGAAGTTTAGGCTGTGTCTGTGGAACAGGGAGCATTCTCCCTTTACGGAGACTAATAGTACCCTCACAGCAGTGCAATAATCTGTGCCTCCTTGTGTTCAAGGTCCCCAGTATTAGGGTTACAGAGCTGCTGGATATAGGCCCTTTTACATTTTCCTTACAGCTGACTGGCAAGAACACGTGCCCCCCCTTGCCACACCCTCGTAGCATGACTGTTTTAAGTAGAAGAGAGCCCTCTCCAGTTGTTCAGTAAGTATTTCCTGTATGCTAGCTTGTGTTGAGAAGATGTGCACTGCTATGTGCTCAGGAAGTTTTTTTTTCCTGGAGACATAGGAGATAATTACCCCCCTGAGGACAACTTTAACAGTGTCCCAAAGAATGGGGTAACTAACATCACCTTGGTTATTATGCCTGAGAGTGTTAGTTGTATTACCAGACACCTGGGTTTTAAATTCCTCATCCTTAAGGAGGGAGATGTTAAAATGTCATAATGTATTTTTTGTGCATTTCCCAAGATATAATTTAGGAATTACCCAGCTGTGGTCTGACAGAAGCCTTGGGTCATACGGAAAATCCTGCACTGTATGGAAATGCTCACAGGTCAGTATGAAGTAGTCTAGGTGGGCGTAACTGTAATGATGCACCGAAAAATGGGTGCAAGTTCTTACTGGATATAGTCTGTGCTAGACATCGATAAGGCCCAAATGATGTAACGTGGCCTTAAGGTAATTTTGTGCAGGGCAAGATCGGTAACATTTTATAGCCATCCAAATCAGAGGATGAAGTTAAACTGAATCCCCCCCCCCACCCCCATTATTAGTTGACCTGTGAGAAGACCCATCAGTTTACTCATGAATGTATGAAGCATCTCCTTGGGAGAGGTTGGTGAAAAATAAACATTGGTCAGGGTCACATTGGCATCATATAGCCATCCAGTCAAAATTACATAGTGACCTGAAGGATCTATATGAGAAGCTGAACAAGAAAACTTTGTGATGGCCAGTATCAGGGTAACCTCTCCCTGCCATTTACTGGTTTTATACGTGGATGCAAAGAGATGTGTCTCTGTCAGATATAATGTCCAACCTCCTTCCTGACTTGCTGGAAAAGTTTATTACTTATCTTTCTTCGGGGATAGCTCTTTCATCAGGTCACACCTGTAGAACTTAGCCATCAGGCATTTGGATCTCAAGGAAACTTTTTAAGACAGTCTGCTGGGGGCCACCAGTGCTGACGTTGCACGCCAACGTCATCTGCATTATATAAGTGTGGTCGGCCCTGCTCCCTCCTTAGTCTTTTCCCACCATCATTCTGCTTGCATTGGTCTCCACAGAAACTTCACCAATCAGTCTCCCAACTTTTCTATTATTTTTTTCTACAGTGTTTCTTCTTTATTTAGGCTCTTCGTCAATGGCATTTGTTGCCTCGGGCTTTGCCTGCAACGCCTGCCAGCGGATGCTCTCACTTTTTGGTGACATCGATGTAGGCCCTGCCAGAGTTCCTCTCGGACATCCAGCAGCAGGATCAGGGGTCATCCAGGGCTCCGCTACCCAGTTGTCGTCTTCTTATGTGGACTCCCAGGTTAGTTAGGCCTGAATTGTACCGCTGGAGATTCTGCATTGATGAATCTAAGACCGTCACTGGGACTGCTTCTCTAGGGAGCATGCTCATTCCCCGGCTTCTTCTTCTTCCTCCTCCTCCTCCTCGAGCTTGGCATCAGAGGCTTCAGTCCCACCGCCTCGTGCTGTCTAGGGTTTTGCTCTTACTGGGCTCCCCACAACAGTGCTCTCCACTGGGGTCCCCTGACCAGAGATGGTTAGTCGGATCTTGGGCCGTTGAACTCTGCCCCGCCTCTGCGCCCATCGAAGTTCCTGGGCCTGTAAGAGTTAGGTGTCTTTGGTCGTCCTTGGCGGCCTCTCTGTCAGTGGAGCTGGGCTGTGTGTCTCTTCCATGGCTTCTTGCGTCGAAGATGATGTCCCTTCCATCCATTGACCTGATGGCTCCTTGGCATCAGATTCGTCTAACTCTGCCCTACCTCTGCGCCCCTCATCGTTCCTGGGTCTGCAGGCAGTGGGGCCCCTTGGTCGCCGCGGCCTAACCATCAATGGAGCTGGGCTGGGTGCCCCCTCTGTCACTTCTTATGTTATTCTTTCTGTCTGTTGACCCAGAGGTTCAACACCAGATCCATTGAGCTCTGCCCGCCTCTGCGTCCGTCAGCGTCTCTGAACCTGCAGATGTTGGGTGCCTTTGGTCACTCTTGGCAGCCCTCTCCATCAACAGAGCTGGGCCGTGCACCCCCTCCATCTATCCCTGTGTCAATGAAGATGTTCTTGATGTCCATCAACCTAGAGGTTCATTGACACCAAGCCCATCTTACCCGGTCCTGCCTCTATACCCAGTGAAGCTTCCAGGCCTGCAGGTGTTGGGTACTTTGGGTCACCATCAGTGGGCAACCTGTTGTTGGAGCTGGGCCATGCACCCCCTTCAACAATCCTACATCGATGACACTGCCTTGTCTGTCTACCTAACTTCTGTTCCTCCTCAAGTGTGCTTGGTGGCGTCGATGACTCTTAGGCCCGCTTCCTCCTAAGCGTTGATGGAATTTTGGTGGTCAGGCCTGGTCTTGGATGGGCAGCCATTGAGGAGGATTTCTGTCCTGGTTTATCCCTCTCTGATAACGATGAGGAGGAGGATATTGGGGTATGAAGCCCCTTGTAGTGGTCCTCAGTTTTTGTCTAGGAGTGCAGACTTGGTCATGCGGATGCCCAGATCCCCTCCTGCAGACCCCGCCCTTGGTAAGGGCCCTGGACATCTGTTTGTCATTATGGGTCATTCCTCTCTTTCTTCCTGCTTTGCAGGATGCTGCCACAGCAGCTTGGCGCAACCCGCACCTAGCCCTAACTTTGCCCAGGAAGACTGCCATACTTTATTGGGCTGTCCAGGGGCTGCCTTATCACATATCCCTGCCTGTGTCCCACTCTTTGGTGGTCATGGCTGCCCACGACCTCAGGGGCAAGAAGACCAGTACCACCATACCCCTGGATGAAGGGTGGGACAGTGGCAATCAATCAGTCTTTATTTTACCATGTGAAACACTGTTGAGAAGAACTCATTTAAAAGGTGGACCTGGACAGATTCATAAAGTACATACAACAAAGAATACATCTTGGCCCACGTACTACAACAATGAATATGTGCAATAATTACATATTAGGCAGAAGTCGTACATAGGTACATATGTAAGGTTTTCAGGTCCATTTAGCTACTAGAGCCATATAAGGGCCTGCCACTGATTAGTGGTTATGATTCCCATTTCCTTTCTCCCATATGGGCATCAAACAGTCTTTTAAAAGTAATCAGATTAGCAGCACTCACCACCTCTGAGGGGTATGTGTTCCTTACGTTCACCACCCGTTGATTAAACCATCTCCCTCTTTTAGTAGTATTGTACTGTACCTCTCTCCACGTAACTGCCAGGGATGAGACCTTGTTACTATCTGTGTCTTCTCTTTCCAACACAGTCTGGCAGATTCCCAAATTATTCCATCCTTTAGAGCTTTATAAAAATAACAGAGTTCACCTCTTGTCCTACGGTAGGCCATGGAATACAGCTCTAAAGATCGTAATCTATCATGATAACTTAGTGCATGTACTCACCTAACTTTTTTTGAGAACTGCCTCTGTACCTGGTCATTCCTTTTAACTGTTCCAACTGTTTGGGAGGTACTAAAAGGGGCCCCGTATCCGAGTATCGGTCTGACCAATGTCTTATACAGGGGTACCAGAACCTTATCGCTCTGACTTTTAATGTTCCTGAGAATATTTCCTGCTATTCTATTACTTCTCTTTACTGCCTCTATATTATGGTTATTGAAGTTTAGGATGTTAGATATTACTATCACCAGATCTTTTTCCTAATCCGTACTGGAAATGAGTTTATTGTTCAAGCTGTATTGAGCAAGTTTGTTATTTGCCTGAAAATGCTTCACCTTGCATTTACTTTCATTGAACTTTAATTTGTGCTCAGTTGCCCATTTTTCCAAATTAAATAATTGGGTCTGAAGGTTTTGAACCGAGTTATCAACATTAACAATTGCCCCAATTTTGGTATCATCTGCATACTTGCAGATCCATACTCCTTCAGACACCTGCATAGAGGAAACCAAGATATTAAACAGCAGGGGCCCCAGTATTGACCCCTGGGGTACTCTGCTCGTAACCCTGCCCCTGTTTGACAAATACCCCCTTATTTGTACTCTTTGTTTTCTACTGACAAGCCATAAGGTTATCCATGCAAGGAGGTGGGTGTTTATACCATAATCCTGTTAAACAATTAACTGTCCCAAAAGCAAACACCAATAAAAGATTACACTATTCCACAATTAGGGCTCTCAGAACAAGGAACAAGTTACCCAATGACCTTGTCAACACCACCAATTTTGAAACATTTAAAACCAAACTAGATTTATGGCTAGAAATTGCTAACAAATAATGATCCACAAAATTGTGGGGGATACTCTTGATGGGCACATTGCCTTCTTGTAACCCACTCTACCAAATAACCAAGTAACCAAGACCTTTAACAGGGTCCCATGGGAGACGGTATGAAATGCCTTGGTGTAATCTAGGTATATGACATCCACAGGGAAACCTTGATCCAAGGCCAGACTCACCGGCTCAAAAAAATGCATCAGATTGCTGACGCATGATTACCGGATGCAAAGTCATGTTGTGAAATATCTACCAGTTCTAACTGCTTTTCATTGACTTCTAAGAACTCTTTTATAAAGCCTTCCATAAAGTTTTCCAGTGACAGAAGTAATACTAAAAGGTCGATAAAATCAGTCGAAATTTGTTATGGGAAAAATTAAAACAATTGGACATGGATAGCTCTCTGTTAGATGTAATTATTAGACTTCACATAAATACTTGGATGCAGATTCAATATAATCAATGGGGAGCATTGACATCCACCATTAAGACAAACTTGGGTGTTAGACAGGGGTGCATTTTGGCCCCAACTCAGTTTAACTTATACATAAATTCAATTTTGCAAGATTTGGAAAATACAGACTTCAATTCTTCCAAAATTGGGAAAAATAAGGTGTCTCTTTTGGCTTATGCTGATGATATCGTCTTAATCTCCACTTATCTGTTGGGACTCCAGAGAAAGCTTGATAAATTTGCTGTTTTATGTAATAAAATGGTCTATTAATTAACAGGGATAAAACTAATGTAGTGATTTTTGGGAATCAATCCAAGAATTTACCTAAGGTATTTATAGGAAAAGCCAAAATAAACACGGTCAAAACATATAACTATTTAGGGGTACGCTTTTCCCAAAGTACAACCTGGACGGAACACTGTGCCCTTATCATGTCCAAAACTAAAATTGCATCAAATGCTTTCAGGTTATTTAACTCAAAAATGGGGAGGGCCTCTACAGTATATTGGGCATCCTAAAAGTAATAAATGCAAAAATTTAAGCAAGCATAATCTATGCACCTGAAGTTTGAGGAAACTCTAAGCTGGAGAATATTGAACGTGTAATTAACAAACTTTATCATTACATCTCAATGGTCCCCAGTCTGCACCAAAAGAAATCTTACGTCTTGAATTAGGACAGTTTTCTTTGGAGTCATTAGTCCTGGAGAAATGTCTTTAATTTTTATTAAAGACATTTTTATTATCTGAACAGAGAATTCCAAGATGGTGTTTGGAGGAAGAAATTTATTAAGCTTCTTTGAATGTTATAGCATCCAGCATACAACTCATTCAAAAAGTACTTTATCCCAGGGGATTAGGACATGTGTTAACAGATATACACTGTAAATCATTAGAAGAAATTATATCTCTGGGTAAATTTAGAGTCCAGAGATATAGCCAGAGTAAGGGATATGGAAAGATTAGTTACATTAAAAAACTATAGATGGCACAAAATAATGAAGAAGACCCACGGCTTAGATTCCCATTTTATTAGATTAACCAATCCCCAATCTAGGCGTTTGTGTACTAGATATAGAATGGAGCTATACAAGGCGAATTACATCTACATTGGTCAAGGCAGAGGGAACATAGATTCCCCACTTTGTCCATGTCGGAATCGAATGGAAGATGACCTGAACCATGTATTATTGTTATGTCCCTTTTATAATTTAAATAGGAAAAAGTGGTTGGGGGAAATCCTGGCTGACACTGACCTCCCTCCCAACCAGTTGGTACCTTTTTTGTTCAGTAACTCAAAACAGTTTATTTTGGAGAAATTAGCAAGTTTCTTATTCACTCTTCATGTGTGATCATTTGCACATATAGGAAGAATATGTATGTTCAAATATTTATCAATGAACTTTAATGGAGATTGTATACGTGGATGATATTGATAATTATAAGTATTTTAGATTTTGTAAAAGCTTTTGCTGATCAGTAAAATTCTTGATGACAATGAGTAGGTCGATAATTTTCAGCATTTGCCCTGTCCTCTGATTTTTTATTTTATTTTTTATACTTTATGTTCATTCTTTTCTCAAAGACAAACATACATTTGTTATGCTTTCTTTCAACATTACATATGTAAATCAGAATGAGGGCACCACTCCCCTTAATACTCTTTACTCAACCATTAAAAGAATTAAGATACGTCCTTGGAGGGTACCACCATTATAATAAAAATACAACATATATAATACTTTATCTATATAGAGTCCATGAGCTGCATGGTATAATTTCTTTTATAATCTGCAGTGTTAATTGTCCGGTATCCTTCCCTAATATTAGGGATCAAAAAGCCATGCTTAACCGCAGTAAGTACACTATGTAGTGTATTAGCAGGAAAAATAACTCATCTGGTTCTAAGGCAGCACTACTATTATATCTAAATTGCTTAAGGCACTGAAACATTAGTAGGTAAACATGAATAAGCAGTTCAACAAGAACTAATTATTAACATATACACCCCTCATAGAAACCAGGCAGAGACACAGTGTAAGGGTAATGAAATCAAAAGGTAAAGCCCTCTAATACCCAGAGCATTTATTTTTTATTATATAGCCCATCCAGACTAGAAGTAAAAATGATAAATATCATATTTAATGGATGGGAGAAGGTATCGCTCACAAAATTACATGCACCCTCCCTGTTCCTTTACCAGTCTAAGTTAAGTGTCCACATAGAGAAAGTGGGGCCTTTCAGGTAGATTCCTCGTCTGATGATGGGTTGTCTTCTTCAGTGTTTATCCCTTGAGTCGGGGCGTTCCATTGGGCCCATTTAAGAGCCTCCGTTGGGTCTGAAAAAAGGAACACTTTGCTCCAATGAACAATCCTCATACGGACTGGGAAAATCAGTCCATGAGGTATTCCTGCCTCGCGTAGGTGAGCCCTCACTCCATCAGATCTTTTCCTCCTTTGTCTTGTGGCATAGGAGAGCTCAGGAAACAACTTTATTTGTTGGCCATCGTGGAGCAGAGTTTTCTTCCTTCTTGTCAGCGCCAGGAGATAGTGCCTCGATCCCACTCCATTCAGCATCATTACCACGGTGCGTGGGGCTTCTGGGTTATCTTGACGGCCGCGAAAAGCAACACGGTATGCCTTCTGAATATTTTGAACTGCCTGAGTCGCTTCTTCCCCTAGTTGGCTCACAATCCATTCCTGCAGAAATAAAATCAGATGATCCCCCTCACAGCCTTCGGCGAGTCCCAGGATCTGTACCTTATTAACCCTGGCCTGGTTCTCTAATGTTTCCAGCTGCGATCTAAGGTGCGTGTTTTCTTTTATCACTGAGGCCATGGCCCCCATTGCAGAATTGGCAGTTTTAGGGGCAGCTGACGACGCCAAAGTGACTGTCTCAAGCATGGGCTCGACAGCGGTCACACGAGTAGTTAGGGAATCAAATTTTGTAGATAAGCTTGTCACTAATGCGATAAGTTGATTTAATTTATGACCCAGATTTTGCATCGTCTCCTGTTCTGTTTCTTCTTCAAAGTCGGGTTCTCAGCCTGTTGTAGTCCTCGTGGTGGACGCTCCCAGAGTTGTCCTGGTTCTAGCTCCGTCACCCTGATGTTTATCTTTGCGAGGATTGCCCATATCTTTCAGCGATGTCTCAGCTTCAAAACTAGTGCAATTTTATTGTGCTTGCCTGAGGTTGTCTGATTGTAAATATTGAATTTTTATCTGGTGATAAGAGAGCCTTAAAGTTCAGCAGCCATATTACTCGGGCTCCACAGCGCCCTCCCCGTCCCCTGATTTGTGTATAAGTGTTATATGTGCCACCTTCCATTCCTTCAAAACACTACCATTACTTAAGGATTTGTTGAACAGGATTGCCAACGGCTCCGCTAATTCCTCAGCTACATTTATCAGAAACACAGGGTAGATGCCATCTGGTCCATCAGATTTATATTTATTTAAATTCCTCAACTTGGTATAAACCTGCTCAACAGTTATTTCTGACAGCATGATAGGATCTGTTATTTCTTTGTTTAAACTAGGAGCATCTGCATCCTGCGCTTGGTATACACTCGTAAAATAATTATTAAAGGTGTTGACTATATCTTCTTCCTTATTCATCACAGAATCCCCAGCCTTCAAATTGGTTATCTGATTCTGTGTTTACCTTAAAGGAGATAGGCAATGATTCTTACATACTTAACTGTCATTCAGTCTTCCTTCCAATGCCAGTTATGTATTCTGATATGCTTTGATGATTTTTTGATAAATAATCTCGTTTTGTGGTGCCCTTAGCTCTACATAGAGTCCCACTCTCCTCACCAGTTACTGCTCTTGATTTTCATATTTCTAAGACATTCTATAACATCAGTAACTCCCATTCATGCTATTCATCTGAATGGCATGGAATGGGAATGTGTGACGTCATAGAATATTCATGCAGTATGAAAAGATAGAGTAACAACTGCCAAGGAGAGAGGTATTCAGGGTAGTTAAAAAGGCAACAAAATTAGATTATTAATTGTTTTTAATTTTTTGGATTATTTATTTATACTTCCACGGCTGGGGGGAGGTTGTGCCTTTGGTTCCTTCCCCCAGATCTAGCCAGCTAAACCGGCTGCTGCCCCGGTCCCGGGCAGAGCTCTGTCCTCCCGGACACTACCCTTCCCTGGTCACTTCATGGCGGATGCGGTGCCCCACCACTGTGGAGACCAGTAGGGTGGACCTGGGAGGAGCTGACTCACGAGGGCTGTGTCAGCACCGCGAGCTCCTTCATGCTGCCGGGATTTTTCTTAGAGGTTCCTGCAGGAGGAGGTGCAATCGACACCAATGGAAGGATGTTCATGCTTCCGCAGGTGCTCATCCCAGTGTCTCGCCTCCTGCCCTCACTTGCAGCATCGGTGTTGCCTCAGCTTCCACCAGGGGCAGCCACGCCGACTGCTGATGCCCCTCCTCGAGAAGGAGAGCAGTCCTCTGGATGCTCGATCCTTCCCCAACCCCTGGCGATCCGTCCTCGTTCCCAAACACGGGTCACCAGTGTAGCACGAGGTGTGGCGTCCAGCGCCTCAACCCTCAGCACCACCGGGCCAGCTAAATTAGATTATTAATTTAACAAAAAAGGTTCAAAACATATCAGAATACTGGGTAACCAAAAAAAGAACATCTGGGGGGACATCTAGAGGCGTAAAAACTGTTTCCCATCACCTTTAAGCTACCAATATAACTGTAGAAATGTTTACAACTTTAGCCCTTCTGATAGCCTTTTTGTATTGATTTGCAGCCCTCTTATATTTCTCTAGCTTTTCCTGAGTGTAGTTATTCTTATATTTGTTATAGGCCTTACCCTTTCTGTTGACTAAGATACGAATATGCTTATTGAACCAGCTCAATATCCTACCCTTGTTATTATACGTTATTCTCTCGGGAACGTAGTTTCTGATGCAGGACTGTAAAACTGAATTATCTTTGCCCAGTTTTCTTCTAGGATTAAGCTCTCCAGCCCCCTCCTCCAAGCAATGGCAGACATGGTCTGTTTAATTTTGGCATAATCAGCCTTAGCATAATTTTTTTTTTTCGTTATACCGAAATAATTCTGTTTTTCCAAAGTGATAACACATTTGACTATATTGTGGTCACTTGTTCCCAACGGCTGTTGGACTTCTACTTGTTTTAATGGCACCCTCCACATTGTTCAGTATTAGGCCCAAAATATGATTTCCCCTTGTGTTTTGTGTCACTAGCTGTTCTAACCCGTGGTTCATACATATGTCCAAGAAAAGATTCTCCACCTGATTCTTACCACTTAAGGTTGCCCAACCGATGTTAGGGAAGTTAAAATCTCTCATCAAAATGGTATTACCCTGAAGGTATTAAATTCATTTGGGGGGGTGTTGCCCACGCATTTCACAGAAGATCCTTCAGCTACCTAGAGATCAAGGCGGGCTGGCTATGCCCAACCTGCGAAGCTACTACCAAGCATGTCAGATGCAGGCAGTGTGCACCTGGATCATCAGGCGAGAGGCTTCAGGATGGTATGCCATTGAGGAGGGGGATAGCCAGGACTCCTCTGTTCTCATTGGCAATGACAGACACGGGAGACACAATCTCATATCTGACCAGTAACCCCTGGACCCAGCACACACTGCAGACATCGAGGAAGGCCAGACGAGCTCTGGTCCCTGCGGGAACTTTGAGCCCACTATCCCTTATTAGGCACCACCTTCTCTTTCTCCCTCCCCAGTTGGATATGGGGTACGCTAGGTGGGAGCAGAGGGGCTTAATACGCTTTGCACAATTCCTTGAGAGGGGCATCTGCTTGTCCTTTCAACAATTAAAAACCAAATACAACCTACAGGATAAAGACTTCCATAGGTACCTACAGGTATGACATTTTATTAAAGAAGCCGATCATACAGCCCTTATCTCATGGCAGGCCACCCCCGGGAGACATTCGTGCAAAATATGTCTGCCCCACAAGTTAAAATTTGATACATTTCCCTTCTTTATAATCTCCTAAGACCCCTAGAGGCTAAGCCCCTGGATAAGATAAAACTCGCATGGGAAAGAGAAATACTGGGTCAAATATCGTGGTGTGACTGGCTTCACAGGCTAAGGATAGGCTGGAAGGTAACCTCAGCCCGAACTGGAGGGAATTTTATTGGAGAATTCTTGTGCATTTCTTCCAGACTCCAACAGAAACTAAGCACTACAACACAACCAAAACTGATACCTGTTGGAGGGCCTGTGGGGCTGTGGGAATGCACTGGCATATTTTCTGGGGTTGCCCAAGGTTAGCCCAGTTCTGATCTGATATAAGTACAGTAGTCCAAAAATATTATCCATAAACATACCTAATAATTTTACAGACTGGGTCTTGGGCTTCCCGGTCATGGTGAGTCTTCCCCCTTCTAAGAGAAAATTGGTATTGACCCTTTCAGCAGCTGCCCTGAGGAGTATTACAGCCCACTGGTTGAGGAGGGAACCCCCAACACTGCGGGAATGGGTAAACAGAGTCAGAAAAATCTTAGACCAGGAGTCAGTAACAGCTAAATTGCATCTGCACATAGAATCTTTCAGAACTGTCTGTAACCCATGGATAGCATGGGAGGCCAACTGGGAGCCACCCTCCGATGAGTAAAGGTCTCCAACATTCACTTCAATTCAATAAGGCCATACCAACTTCCTCTCCCCTTGGGTCCTTAATAATGAGTAGTGAAGCCTTAGTCACCCTTAAGTCTCCCCAACTCTACCAATATGTTATAGACCAAATACTTTGGGAGCTTCTGAGCAGTGCACCTGCACAGTTATGGTTATTGAATTAATTGTTTGTAAACCTAATTTTTTGCTTTGACTGTAGTTGACCGGCTAGGTTAAGAGGCTGGTTTCTAAGACTAAAATATAGTGGTGATGTTCACTGGACTTTAAGCACCATATGAAGCTCTATATGGACCAACAAAACTTATAGAAAGTTATAGAGTGATATTTTGAAAGCTCTTTATCGCCTTTTGTCTTGAAATATCAAATATCTGTATTTGCTGAAATTTACTTGCCCAGACTTGCTGTATTCCTGTGGAAAAAAAGTGTTTGCATTCTTATTGGTACTTGAATTTTTAGAAAATTGAATAAACTTGAGTATTAAAAAGAAAATGGTATTACCCTGCATAGTCACAGCTTCTAGCATATTCATAAATTTCATGTTCTCAGGTTCCACTGAATTTAGGGATCTACAGCATAGTCCCACGCTAATGGCATTATTCTGAATATTTAATTTGACCCATAGTTGTTCAACACTAGCAAAGTCAGTGCCGTTTGGATCTATAACATGGGCTTTCAAATGCATTGCAATGTAGAGCCCTACTCCTCCCCCAGTTGTATCAAACCGAGCTTTATGAAAGAAATCAAAAGCCTCAATCTATCCTGCCTCAGCCAAGTTTCTGTAATACCTCATATGTCAATGTTGTCCCTCAATAATATATACCTCAATTCATCCACCTTATTTTTAATGCGTCTAGCATTGATAAGAACTAGGCTTGAGCCATGATTGTTGGTACTTTTAGTGTCTGAGGCCCGGATA
This sequence comes from Neoceratodus forsteri, assembly GCA_016271365.2. Lineage (NCBI taxonomy): Eukaryota > Metazoa > Chordata > Ceratodontiformes > Ceratodontidae > Neoceratodus > Neoceratodus forsteri. The sequence goes on from CM028130.1 coordinate 877,599,073, forward strand.
TTCAAACTGCGCCAGGCTGTGACGCAAGCCTGGGTGTAGCTCAACTTTGTTGCGCAGGGGTGTGGCCTGGGCGATATTCAACGGAGCTACGCTATGGTGCAGCAGCTTTGAATGTCGTACCTTGGCCAACCCCACTGTGCATGGCGCAGTGGTACTGCGCCAGCGCAAGTGGCCAGAGCGGAGCATGGAGATGCGCTAGCGCAAGTGCCATTGCGCCATGCTCAGCACCCGCGATATTCAAAAGGGGACATGCAAATGGGGCTGTAATTTATGCACGGCACACATGGGGCCATTTTCATGTCATTATGGCCCCATTTGCATTCCATTAGCATGCAGGTGCGCCGATCCCCAACGACTTGTGCCTGGCGCCCTGCCAGGCAGCAGCCGTCGGGGACTGACACCCCCTGCAGCCCAATCGCGGGCATTTGTCTCAAAACATCTCGTCTAATATCCTGGTGGTCCAGTGGACCGCTATGTGCCGATCGCTGGCATCGGTATATAGCCCCTGCGTTCAATATCCTGGTGGTCCAGTGGACCCGACCGCTGCCGATCACGGGCATCTGTTTAAATCACACACACCCCATCCAATATCCCTGGTGGTCAGTGGACCGCCTCTGCCTGATGAGCATCTTGACAAAATATAAAATAGTCATACCCTGGTGTCGAGTGTGCCCTCCTCACCGCCCACTGAGCCCCTGTCGCCCGCCCGGCCGGTCAGCGGGCGGCAGCACCCCACCCGCCCTGCCGACTGACAGCTCTGTAGGGCTGCACACCCATTGGTTGACAGCATGAGCCAATGGGCATGCAACCCATACCTGCACTACACATTCCAGATATGTGAATGAATCATTCACATATCTGGACTGTGTAGTATGAGCATGTTGCCATTGGCTCACGCCAGAACCAACGGGCGGCAGCCCTACCAAGCTGTCAGTCGAGTGGGTGGCGGGCGGCAGGCGGGTGGTGTTGCCACCCGCCGGCTGACCCGGGGGCAGGGCGGGGGGCCCAGTGGGGTGGAGGGGGGCACACTAGACCACCAGGGTAATAGGACCATTTAATGTTTACAGATGCCCATGATCGGGCAGAGTGCGGTCCACTGGACCACCAGGGATATTGGACAAGGAGGGTTTATTATACCGATGCCTGCGATCGGGCACATAGCGGTCCACTAGACCACCAGGGATATTAGACGAGGATTCTTTACTGAGACAAATGCCCACGATCGGGCACATAGGGGTCCACTGGACCACCAGGGATATTGCAGGGGGAGGGTTTAGTTACACGGATGCCCGCGATGGGGCATGGGGGGCGCCGCCAGGTGCAGCAGGAACTCAGGTGGCCACCCATAGGTGGCAGCTGCCGTGTTGCGCCCTGCAATGCGGCAGCTCACCTGTGGGTAGCCATCATTTGTTCCTTTTTTTTTGGCTTAACTTTGTGCAGGCGCAAGTAGGGGTTGCGCATGCATGACTCTGCACATCCTGGGCTGAATATCGGGCTGTGCAGGTTATGCATGGGCACACCCACCTACCTGTGCCTGCATACATTACTGATGGGCTCCGGCACATCGGGATTTGTGCGGCGCACTTTTTCCTTTTGAATATCGCGCGGGGGCGCATCAGTGGGTTGTGCATGGTGCAACACTGTTGTGCCATGCGCAACCCTTTTGAATATCTGGGCCTGAATGTTTAACACTATTATTTGTCATCCTCACAGCAGCTTCTGAGCATTCCTTATCTTGTCTCCCCTCAGTTGTTAGTTTAAATATTTGTTTATTTGTTCCCTAAAAAGCTGTCCCAGTTCTTTGGACCCCTTCCTACTCAAATGTAGACCATTTCTACAAAAAAAGAGACTTGGTATTGTCAAAGATTTCCCAGGACTTAATTCGGTGAAACCCATTGAGAAGACTCCATCTTCTTAACCAATTATTTACTTTACGAATTTTCCAATTAATTCTCTAATTGGCCCTTGGAACTGGTAAAATCTCTGAGATTATTAAGGTACCATTAACCTCCCGAACTTGCTTTTCAGTTTCCATATATGTGAGAAACATCTGATCTTCTCTAGTGGATTTTAGGTCATTAGTTCCTGCATGAAGTATAATTAAGAGCTTGTCATCTTGCTTTTTTACTAGATCAGGCAAGAGTTTTAAAACATCCATCACTTTGGCCCCAGTAGGTATGTGCTGGTTACCAGTTCTTTTAAATCCTTTGTAGTATAGGCATCAGTATACTTTGTAATTGAGTCATCTGTTATATGAACCCTACATCTGTCCTGAATATGGTGCAAAAACAGCAATGTCAATTAAATCATAAAAGTTGTGCAGTCAAAATGTACTGGGGGCCCCACTAGAACGGGAAAGCCTAAGGGAATAGGAAGGAAGGGAGAAGGTCCGATAGGAAAAGTAAATGGGGCAGCTGAGGAAGGAATAGTGACATAGCCCTACCTCAGTAAGATCTGATGATTAGTAGCTAATGAAGGGTGCTAGTTACAGGTTGATTCAGACTGTGTTATATAGAGAAAGGCAAGGTCTACTCTCAGAACAAATTGGGAGGGAAATGTTAGTGAGGCACAATACAGAAAATGCTGGGGGCAATAGTAGGTGCCTTGTTTGAGGGTGGTGGGGCTCAGGCGTAGCAGTTATAGGTATCCTGTAGTGACTGCATGAGTAGGGTTTTGAAAGTTGCCAGTCTAACAAAATTTGATCGTTTCAGGGTCTTTTGAAGATTGTTTCATTAAGTGAGGAGAGTGTGACTTATGGAGGAAGTGCCATGACGGATTCCATTTCTGGGAATGTCTAATAAAATGTAGGAATATCTCCTAAATGAATAGTTCCCATGTGTAATGGCTAGAAGTTTGTATGTATTTGAGGAGTTTATTGATAAGGGCTCTGTAGGTCCAGATAGCTGCGTTTTTTAATCTTCTGTTTTTTAGTGAGTGCCAGCCCAGCTACGAATAGAGGGAGCAATGGTGTGTGTTATAGGGAGCACAGTTTATAAATCTTATGGCCCTGTGGTACAAGGTGTCCAGTTTGGCTACTGCAGTGCTGGGACCATGGCTGTAGATAAGGTCAGCATAGTCCAGAAGAGGGAGAAAGATGGTTTGTACCAGCCTAACTTTGGCATCGTAGGTGAGTAGGTACTTGATTTGAAAAAAGAGTCTCCAGTCTTTGTTTTAACTTTTTAGATAGTTCCTCAATATGTACAGTGAAGGTGAGTTTGTAGTCAATCCAGAAACCCAAATATTTAAATTTGTCCTCTACCTCCCGTGATTCCCCAGTAGCGTAGTAATCTGTGGCTTAGATCCCACAGGATGTGGAGTAGCTGAGTATAATCGTGGGGACAAAAATATAGCTTTGTTTTTTTTTTTGTTTTTTTTTTTGCATAGAACAGCAGTTTCAGCTGCAAAAGGTTATACGAACATACATACGAACAAGCCAGCAGAAGAAGGCCATTTGGACTATCAAGTCTGCTCATATTGCAGGGTCCACAGCTTGAATTCTTGCTGTATGGGCTAGTTCAAGAGTGGGCCTGACGACATAAAGCACGGTGTTGTCTGCAAAGAGATGAACATTTGCAGTCTTTATTCCGGAGTTCATGTCGTTAATGTATATTGCAAAGAGTAGTGGCCCCAGTATAGACCCTTGCGGAACTCCCCCCAAAAGTATTTTGAGAGGGGAGAGGTCACCTTGTGCCTTTACTTGCTGCTATCAGCCAATCAGGTAGCACTGGAACCATTTCAAGGCACGATCATCCAGACTAATGGCCTACTGTATTGAATGCCTTGCTCAGGTTGAGAAATACAGCACCCACATGGTTTTTGGAATACAACACCAACTGCCAGTCATTGGTCACCTTGACCAGGGCCATTACTGTACTGTGGTTGGGCTGAAAACCAGACTGAACAGGATTGAGCTTATCGAGAGACTATAGGTAATTTGACAGTTGTGTGTTTTGACTACTTTTTCGAGACCAGGGCCATTACCGTACTGCGCAGAGCAGGATTATTTGAGGATGCGTCCAGTTCAGATTTGAAGAACTTGGATTTCTTGCCCCTAATTAATTTGGTACATTGATTTCTTGCTCTGAAGGCCACCCAGTCAGAAGGCAGTTTAGATTTGTGAGCACGCTTCCAAAGGAGGTCCCTATGGCAGAGGGCAGATTTAAGGTGGTCAGTGAATCAAGGTCAGGGCCTTTTCCTTGTTCTAACTTTGTTTAAAAGAGCATGCTTATTCATCACCTCTAGTACAAGGTCTGACACTGTGTTCGCAAAATAGAAATCTTGCCATCTAATATTGCTTAGATCCACAAGGAAGCTGCTGCTACCAAAGTTCTGACGATTCCATTTGAATATGTATCTGGAAGTAGAGATGAGTTTGGGGGTGGTCTGAACACAAGCTATGGTGCTGTGATCACTAATGTCCTGGAAGAGCACCTCAGTGTGTGAGCAACAGCTCTCTCCAAGGGGTCCCAGAGGTGGCAGCTACTCTAGCCATTTCAGGAGGCTGCAGATGTCTGTAACTTCCTTCATAGGGCTTTTGGCACTAGCTCTATGATGTAAGTGTACTGTTAACCCTAATATATGCCTTGTGGGCAGCATAAAGGTTTTTAAGTATTTCACAAATGGTTTGGGAAAAGCCAAAGGTCTTCATTGTGTTCCAAAGAAAAGGCCAGGACCCTTTATCGAAGGCCTTTTCGGCATCACAACTAAGAGTCACCAATGGTATCTGCTTTTGGGCTACATGATCTGTCAGTAAGAGAGTGTGTATAAAGCTGGATTGATCTTTATGTATTACGTTGCGCCCAAATTGCTGTGTTAATTTTGTAATCGACATTTTGAATTAAGAGTCCTCTTGATAAAGCACTATTTTGGTAGCATGAAACATTGAGTTTTTCTAGTGGTCTGTCATTTTTTGTCTATATTTATTAAATAAAAATAGTCACTTTCAAAATTTTATTCGGTTTTTGATGCTGGTTCTTTTTTGGGAGCAGCTGAGCGCTGGACATTTTCTGCTTGCATAGTTGTTTGTTTTGTCCCTTCTACCAGCTTTACGGTCTTGGAGCAGCTTTCTTTGTACTGGTTAAAAATGATAAAACAATCAAACCTGTAAGAACTGTGACATGAGATTGGAGGGTACTGTTGGACGCAGACTCAAATGTTTGGAAGTTGGCATTCATACCTGAAGCCAACATAAATGTTTTGGCTTGCACAACATGTCAAACACTGTGCAAAACCTTTTTTTTTTTTTCCTTTTGCCTCTGGTCCCCCCAGTGCCCGTTACGGAGATCAGTCCCTGTCTACGCCATGACCCACCATGCAGGCTTACCCCTGGGTGGAGCCGCCAGGCAGGCACACCTCCCAGCAGTCAATGTAGGTGAGCTGAAAGCACCCCCAGGCGAGGCCACAGGAGGCGGGACCCCCGGTGGGCACTAGTGGCAGCAGGTGGGCGCCATACATAAAACGTAGACTTTGACGGCAGATAAGGACCGCTTGGCCCACCCAATCTGCCCATTTCCGAACCTATTGAATAAGCTGCAGATCCTAGATAACCAACATCCTACTTCCTCCTACCCCACTGGAATTGTCTTATGTCTGTCCCATGTATTCTTGAGTTCTCCCACTGTTTTTGACCCCAAAACCTCTTCAGGAAGGCCATTCCATGCGTCCACCACCCTCTCCATGAAAAAAATACTTCCTCATGTTGCCCCTGAGCCACCCCTCCTCTATCTCCAAATTGTGTCCCCTTGTTCTTGCACATCTCTTTTTCTGAAATATGCTACCCTCTTGGACTTTGTTGATTCCCTTGAGGTACCTGAAAGTTTCTATCATGTCCCCCCTCTCCCTCCTTTCCTCGAGTGTATAAATATTAAGCTCCTTTGGTATCTCTTCATATGGCTTCTGGTGTAGACCCTGCACCATTTTAGCTGCTCTCCTCTGGACTGCCTCCATCCTGTCTATTTCCTTTCAGAGATGGGATCTCCAGAACTGCATGCAGTACTCCAGATGAGGTCTCACCAACTGTCTGTACAGAGGAATAACAACCTCCTGTTTTCTACTGGTGATGCCTTTCCCTATGCATCCTCGTATCCCCCGAGACCTCCTTACTGCCTTCTCACATTGCTTGCCTACCTTTAGGTCATCTGATATGACTACCCCCAGGTCTCTTTCCAGTTTTGACCATTCCTCCAACCTTGTCAAGTCCCTTCTCATTCTTTCCACCCCCGTGTATCAATTCTGTTGCAGATCTTTGTGTCATCTGCAAAGAGGCATATTTTTTCTTCCAGTCCCTCCACAATGTTGCTTATAAAGACATTAAAAGGACTGGTCCCAGTACTGCACCCTGCGGTACCCCACTAGTAACCCCCTTTCTTCAGAGTGGACTCCGTTTACTGTTACCCTCAGTGTCCCTGTTGACCCACTCCCAGGCTGACTAACTTGTTTATTAATCTTTTGTGTGGGATTGTGTCAAATGCCTTGCTAAAGTCTAGGTAGGCCACGTCCACAGCCCTTCCCTGGTCTACTACTTTGGTCACTCAATCAAAGAAATCTATTAGATTTGTCTGACATGACCTTCCCGCTGTGAATCCATGCTGCTTTGGGTCCTGTGCCCTGCTGACCTCTAGGTACTCAACAGTTCTTTCTTTCAGAAGTGATTCCATAATTTTCCCTACTACTGAGGTCAAGCTGCCTCTGCCTTGCTCCCACTTTTGTGAAGGGGAATCATATCTGCCCTCGTCCAGTCCTCAGGTTCCACACCATTATCCCATGATTTGTTAAAAAGGGTAGTCAGTGGTGTCACTGGTTCTCCCCTTAGTTCTTTTAGAATTCTGGGGTGAATTCTGTCAGGCCTCATTGCCTTGTCCACTTTCAGTTTTAGGAGTTCTTTCAGGACCCTTTCTTCTGTGAATGGTCTGGTATCAACCCCCCTATCCAGAGTGCTTCTGTTGATTGGTTTAGGTACCTCCCCTCCCCTCTTTTTTTTTTTTTTTTGTCAACTCTTTTTCCCTCGGTCACGGATCGGGAACTCTCTCAGGCATCCCATCCTTTATGCCTGCCCTCCTGAATCACTTCTGGTCTGTTGCTCTCGCGTCCCCGTCTCCCCGTGCTACAGTACCCTGGTTTAACCCGACCGAGGAGGGTAGCCTGACTCCAACTTGGGCTCCTTAGAAGGCAGACTCTGGCAGTGGGTAGGGCCGGAGGTGGAGGAGCTATGAGGCCCAAGCCAAGTCGGATCCGGCGCTGGGCGTGGAGGATAGGTGCCGTCGCCTATCCCTCCGATCCAGGTTTTTCCATTTTCTTGGCTAATGTACGTTCCCCAACGTGGGACATGCAATGCCGCTCAGCCAACAGCTGTCCCAGCGTCAACCCTGCTTGCTGGCGGTGCGTAGCAGTGCCGCCGGTCTCCAACGGGGACCGCTGCTGCACCGGACTACCCCTGGATCCTTTCCCGAGAGAGGAGAGCAGTCCCTCAGATGCTCGATCCTCTCTCTTCCCTGCCGACCTCTGGCGGTCCAGGCTCGTTCCCGAACCCGGGTCGCCGGCATGATGCGAAGTGTGGCGTCCAGCGCCTCTATCCTCAGCGCCACCGGGCTGTACCCCTCCTCTTCTTTTATGAATACTGAGCAGAAGTATTTGTGCGGTATCCCTGCTTTTTCACTGTCACCCTTTTCCCCCCCACCCCTTTTATTAAGCCTCACTATCCCTCCCTTGGTCTTTCCTCACTCCCTAATGTAACTATAAAAGGTTCTATCACCCTTCTTAACTGAGTTGGGTATCTTTTCCTCGGTTTGGACCTTTGCTAGTCAGATTGCCTTCTCCACTTCCTTCTGCTTTAACTGATACAGTTCCCTGTCCTTCTCCTTCTGTGTTTCCTTATACTTTCTGAATGCTGTCTTTTTCTCCCTAACCTTCCCGGCCACCGCTTTTGAGAACCATGGTGTTTTTTTCCCTTCATTTTGATTTGTTTATTTGCTTCACGCAAAGACTTGCTGCCTTTGTGATGGCAGTTTTGATTTTTTCCCCATTATTCCTCCACCCCTGTTTTGTGGGGGGCTGGGATTTCCCTGCCTCTTTTCAGTACTTCCCCCCTTGGCTAGTTTAAATGCTTGCCAGTGAAGCATTTAAACCTATAACCTAGGATCCTGGATCCCCACCTGGACAGAAGCAGACCATCACACGGTATAGACATGCATCCCTCCAGGTGGAGCCCCAGTCCCCAGTGAAGCCAAAACCCTGAGCTGTGCACCAGTTTTTCAACCATTCATTGAATCCCATGGCTGAGGTACCAGAGATTTTTGTGATTGTGTTCCCCTGGGAGGCGGGGCATGCAATGATGCCAGCGTCTGTCCTGTCTCCCATGCAAGCAGGCGTCAGCTTTTTCCAATGATTCCCTCAGCCTCCTCCAGAGGTCACCACCAAGCCAGACACTCCCCCCGGAGAAGGAGAGCCACCCCTTGGATGCTCTGTCTTTCTCTTTTTCCTAAAGCTGGTCTCCGGGTTCATAACCACTGGGAGGTCCTTCCTGGTACCACATGATAGGCAGGATAAAGATCTCTGCAGGGAGACTACATCCTCCCTCCATTTCCTGTAGTCACCAGTTTACTTCCTGCCTGGCAAGAGACAGGGGCTCTGTGACAGTAGTGACAGAGCTGAAAACATTAAACTGTAAGTCTGGAAATTTTTTGCTGAAGGATTTTATCAGGAGAGTGAGGATTTATTTCCTCTGGTGGCATCTGGCTCTCTACATTGTGTTTCCAGTCTCAGCCTTGCATGCTATACAGACTGGCCCTCTCCTTCTCTTCCTACGCTCTGAGGAGCAACCCATGGTCTGGTACTCTATTCTTTTACAGCGCAAGAGCTGCACATTGATTGTCCCACCAACGGCCACAGCAGTTAGGCCGTCGATGCCACTCCTCATCGACAAGCCCCAGGTCCTTATGCAGCACGGGCCGTTGACGCTGCTTCTCGTCGACAGGCTCCTGGTCCTTTTGCTCATCAACGGGTACATAGGAGAACGCGCACAATCAGAGCCACGGAGAGAGTACTGAACTGCAGCAGCCCTCAACAAGGGGGCAGCAGAACCCACTTGTCAAAGGAGTCTCCCGGAAGCTAGTTGGCCACACAGAAACCGGGGGGGGGGGCAGCATTATTATGCGTTGATGAGCATTAAAATGCAGAGGCCTGCGCGTCGACACCGGATTCTCCTGCGCTACAGCACTTCACCATGAGGAGTGTCCGTCCCCCCCCCAGCATCGGTCCCTTGACAAACCAGCTTGTCCAAGGAGTCACCCGGTGGCTGGGTGGCCGCAAGGACAGCGGGGGGAGGGGGCTGCTCTGTTACACATTGACGAGCATCAAAATTCAGAGGCCTGCTTGTTGACACGGGATTCTACAGCGTTTTACATTGTTGAGCTCCCCCAGCACACCTACAGACTTATCAGGAGCAGACAAATACCACCCATGCAGGGGGAACCCCAGGCACATGAATGTCCTCAGGAAAGATGGATAAAAAGGCCATAAATGCAGGTCTTGCCCTGCTTAAAGTGGGAGAATGCAGCGGCCGCAAGGTGAGAGGAAGCTTCTGTGTTGGAGTCTCAGGAGCTGCACGTCAGTGGGAACAACAGTTATCAGAGATCTAGCACCAGACTAAATAGATTTTTTAACCCTCAACCACCCACAGGAAAGATGCCCAAAATGAACCCCCACCCCATCTCCCGAGGAGAAGGAGGAGCTTCATTCCTCGTGGCATACAGGAAGAGAAGAGGATCCAGATCCAGAAGCAGGTCTCGGAACCCAAACGACAGGAATAGTAAAAGGTCCAGATCCAGAAGCAGGTCTCGGGACTTCCACAAGGGGAAATGCCGGTCAGACAGGTCACCAGATTCCTCTGAGTACAGCTACTACTCCCCAGAAGAGGGGGAACTTCCGGACGATGACTCTGACTCAGATGCCTCGCTTTTCCAGAAACTTTATCTTGGATGCCCTACATTTTCTTCATCAAAATTATTCACTAAATAAAGCATTGCAGTCTGCCGCAACCTCTCTCAAAGCAGCTACAGCCAGCCTGTTCTCATCATGAGCCGCACTATCTTGGGCCAATGACCTGGCATTCCAGCTTGCTGATGAGCTAGAGAAAAACACATGCCCTTCAGCAACTTCAGCTCATGTGGTTAGCTTCTGCCTACTCAGCAAATGTGTCTGAGGAGGCAGTCAGGTGTGCAGCAAGAACCATGTGTTACCAGACCTTGGCCTGTCACAACCTATGGCTGCGGATATGGCAGGTGGACGCCTCCTCTAGGATTCTCTTGGTGAATGCTCTCAACGAAGGAGGCCTTCTGTTTGGATTAGCTCCGAACGAGGCAGTCAAGTAATAAGGAGAAACAGCAAACGTCTGCATGCCGCAAACCAAGGGCAGGAACAGGTCCTGGTCATCAAGCTCCAGACAGAATTTTCTGGTTCAAAATTATTCTAGGGCACAAAATAAAACATTTTCAGCATGAACTAGATTCTACTCCTGCAACCAGCGTGGCTTCAAGGGAGGAAGAGGTGGCTCCCGGGATGACAAAGGCAATGTCAAAAAGTCCCAAGAGGTTCCCCGGACCCACACTCGATTAGGGGTCGGACTTTCCAGTTTTTTTGAGGAGTGGGTTGACACCACCATGGTCAGTGGGGTGCTGGATTTAGAGTTACTTCATCGAGTTTGAATTGAAGCCCCTGCTACCCCATGTGATGCTCTCACCCATATCCAAAAAAAAAAGTGAAGTTCCAGGCAACCATAGACCATCTCCAAGAACGAGCAATCAAAAACGTCCCCATCTCAGAATGGAGCAGGGACATTTACGCTCTATTTTTCATAGTTCCAAAATGCTCAGGTGAATTCAGGCCGGTATTAGACCTAAAAAATTTATAAACGCCTTGTTCATCACAGAACATTCAAGAGGGAAACCCTGTCATCCATCATCAGGGAAGTCCATCAGGGGGATTCTTTGGCCTCAATAGATTTGCATGATGCCTTATCTGCATATCCCCATCCAATGAGCTTGCAGACAATTCCTCAGATTCAAGATAAGGGAATGCCACTTGCAATTCACAACGCTTCCTTTCAGCCTAGACACAGCCCCCAGGGTCTTCTCAAAGTTTCTACTGCCAGTGATTGTTTGCCTCAGTCACAAGGGATTCAGCTCTTCCACTATCTGAACGACATCCTAATCAAAGCCCACCAGTACGATCACGCAGCTCAGGCAGACTGAGGTCATCCAATACCTCTCCTATCTAGGTTTCATTATCAACCAGAAAAAGAGCTCTCCCTTACCATCCCAGACCTTGTGTGACCCAGATCCAAGTGTGTCTTCAAAACACTTTAGAACAAAAGTTTTTCCCATAGAATCGAATTTCAGGGACCTCATGCTTTCATCAACAAATGTCATTTAGCACTAGGCCTGCCAGCTCACACCCTCATGCAACTCACAGGGACAATGGTCTCCCTGGCAGACTCAGTTCCCTGGCCACTGATTCACATGCGTTCCCTCCAGTCGTGCCTTCCCCAACTATGGGCCCAGTCAAGGGGCAATCTGGGCCAGCAGATATAAATCTCTCGCCAGGGGAAAGCATCTATTCAGTGGTGGACTCAGCAATCCACCATCATGAAGGGTCTCAAGCTGGGGCATCCTCACCAGATGAGAATCACTACTGATGTCAGTCTTAGGGACCTGGGAGCTCTCACGGATCAGCTCTTGACAAAGAGCAAGTGGTCGCTGGCAGAAACATGCTGCAGCATTAACTTTCTGGAGATGCAAGTAGTCCACTGGGTACTTCAACAGTTCGAAGTGCAGATCTCCAACTGGGGTGTTCTCATTCTCACCGACAATTGAATGACAATGGCCTACATCAATCGCCAGGGAGGCACAAAGAGCTGTCAGATGTTACAAGAATCCCTGTTGCTTTTCCAGTGGGCAGAGCACCACCTGGAAAGACTGATGGCCGTGTACATCCCAGGTCAGGAGAACATCACTGCAGGTTGGCTAAGTCGATAGGACGTTCTTCCAGGAGAATGAGAACTGAAGGACAGTTCTTTCTACCGCGAACTGTACAGTGGGACCTTCTGCAGGGAGATCCTTTTGCCTGCCAGCAAAACTGCATACTTCCACAGTTCTGCTGTATATTCTGGGATGAGCTGGCACTAGCACAGGGCACCTTCCCCATTAACTGTGGTCAGTACAATCTCCTGTACACCTTTCTACTAATCCTACTAATCTCATGGATCTTACGCAAGATTGCTCTTGATCAGGTGGAGCTGATTCTAATCTGTATATGCTGGCCCCACTGGCCAGGGTTCCTGCAGTTGGTTCAAATGTTGCTACAACCTCCTCTGATCTTTCAGACCAGCCTGGACCTGCTGCATCAGGGCCCGGTGCTGTGCCCCAGTCGGTGCAATCTGTTCCTCTCAGTGTGGAGACTGAGCGGGGGACTCTCAAGGAGTTAGTTTATATTCCACCTGTCATTAAAGTGATAATCCACTCAAGATGGCCTTCGTCTTCCATGGCCTGTTACAGGGTATGATGGAGTTTTCTCTTCTGGTTACAATCCATCCATATTCTAGACAGCACGGTATCTTTCCCCACTTTACTGCAATTCCTGCAGGAAGGCTTTGACAGGATCTCCAATCGGCAACCTTACTGGTCCAAGTCCCAGTTCTGGGTGCACTTCTGTGGGCGGAATAAGGGAAGACCTTGGGGGCTCACCCTCCTGTTAGACAATTCCTGAGAGCAATGACGCTCAAACACTCTCCAATCAAGCACATTGTCCCTCCTTGGAGACTCAACCTGGTCCTCAAGACCCTGACCAGGGCCCCCTTTGAACCTATTAAGGAAGCATCCCATATCCATCTGACGTTGAAGGTCGTTTTTCTTACAGCAATCACCTCAGCTCAGAGCATCAGTGAGAGGGGAGCATTTTTGACCAAAGAGCCATATACTATTTTTCATCAGGTCTCACTGCTCCTGTGAACAGATCCCTCTTTTTAATCGAAGGAAGGTGATGTCTCCCTTTCACTGCAACCAAGAACTGAACCTTCTTTCCTTTTGTCCTTGCCCTAAGATCTAGAAAGAGAGGGACTTTCACATGCGGGTCCCTAGGAGAGCACTCAGCTATCCATCAAAAGAACTGATTCCATATGCAAGGCTCCAAGTTTGTTCATTCTCTCTTCAGGAAAAAATATAGGCAAAAAAAAAAAAAAGACACTGTTGCCAGATGGATTAGTTCCACCATATCCATCGCCTGCCAGAAAGCGGGGGTAGCCCTACCAGGCCCATTGAGGGCTCTTCACTAGAGCAATGGCGGCATCCTGGGCAGACTTCAGTGAAGCCTCACTGGCAGACCTAGGCAGAGTGACCACTTGGTCATCCATCCATACCTTTGCAAAGTTATTCAAATTGGATGTGTTCATCTCCATGGAGTCATCATTTGGCCTCTGGGTCCCTCAAACAGTGGTAGACCCATCAAGTTCTATTGACGTTCTTCCCACCCAAGAAGCAAGGGGATATACTGCTTTAGTATATCCCAGTAGTTATTGTGACGTGGACAGCCAACTCTGATTGCTGTATCAATTTTTTTGTTACATATAAAATATGTGATGGGAAGGTCAGTTTGAGGAAACCACTGTCTTACTGGAACTGACACATCAAGACCCCCTACGGATAAGTTCAAAGGACAGGACATAGCTAAACTGCAGATATCTGGGGTGCAATTACCTTGTCAATTTGCTTTCATCCCAGGAAATAAGATTAGCCATTCATAATTCCCTCAGGGAAAATCCTTTGACTTACAATAGTTGTCAGGAAGAGCTTGAGAGGGAGGGGTGTCAGAGAGAAGCCAGAATGGACATTGAAGAGAGGTTGATGTCTGAGTCAGGGAGAACCCAGACGGATTTGGAAGGTCCAATATACTTTCCCGGGGAACCCTTGAATTACATCAAAGAGACCTTTGAGGTGGAGATTCCAAGGTCCAGACTTGATTAAAGAGGCAAATACACTTTTGCTTGAATACAGTGACTTAGATCAAAGAAACTTTTGAAATGTATGTGCAGCAGAGCACAAACCGGTTTGGTCTGGTTAACCTGAGGGAGGAAAGGCAGTGAGGTCACCTATTATGTTTTTTTTAATATTTTAGTTGGACATCCTGTGAGATAAAATATAGATTTTGTTACACCAAGGCAGAGTTTGGTGACCTCAGCGAGAAGGCTGGCTTAGGAACTGTTCTTAACATACTGAGAAGACCTTGACAGACACACAAGACAATATTTCTGACTGAGAGAAGAGAGACCATCAAAGCACTGAAGTAAGGACCTTAGACAAGATTAGTCTGAAATTGTTAATTGTAGGAACTGCACTTTAACCTGTTTGTTTTAAGGCTGTATGTGTTGGGATATATATTAGTTCTGTAATTATTGTTCTGTTTTGATATTTTTAAAGTAAAGATATATTTTACAAATGGAAACTGCATGGAGTGCCTTGACATTTCTTTTTTTTTTAAGTGGAGCTTTTAAAGATTATAAATAACACTGTGTATGGGTTTACTGTATACCAAACTGGGAAATGGATAGAGTTCTCTAAAGTCTTGCATAGAGTTCTAAGGGTTCATTTGAAAGACCTGGTTGGGTGCCCATAGGCAAAGATATCTGGCCCCCCGAAGACAGAATTATCTGAGCCTGATACTACACTAACAAGAGGTTATCAGTTTGAATCCCTCCAGAACTTGAGACTAATGTGACTTGAACCCACAAAACAGACAAGAGGGTTAGATACATAGATACATAGACAGTGTCGGCAGATAAGGGCCTATGGCCCAACCAGTCTGCCCATTTGAGCTTGTAAGTTCAGTTTGTTTTCCTAGAAGTTACCTTGTTCTGTTCACTGTACACAAATCATACGCTCAGAGGTTGGCACTTTGGGAGTAGAGGGCTGATCGTCTGAGTGAGTTTGTGACAGTTATGAGCCCGGAGACCAGCTTTAGGAGAGAGAAATAGAAATTTAAATAGCTGTAAATTTTCTTTCTCCGAGGAGAGGAGAGACAGGGGGGACATGATTGAGGTCTTCAAGTACCTCAAGGGAATAAATAGGGTAAACATGGAGGGGATCTTTAGACTAAAGCAGGGAGGCATCACTAGAGGGCATGGTTTGAAGTTGGAAGGTGGAAGGGTGAGGGGGGAAAAGAGGAGGAGGTTTTTCACTGAGAGGGTGGTGGACTCTTGGAATGCTCTGCCTGGTGAGCTGGTTCAGAGATCCACAGTGGAGAGCTTTAAGAGGGTGGGACAGACACAGAAAGTGGATGTATCAGATGATGGCCTGTCCCGGGGGGGGTGGGGATGGATGATAGGGGTTTCTGGAGCACAAGGGATGGGAGGGTCTCTGCACCCAACTAAGGATCTAGGTTCGAGCAGACTTGATAGACCATAAGGCCTAATCTGCTGGCAAATAGTATGTTAGTATGACTGCTAGTCTCTGGGTTCCTTCCCTCCCAGAATGTCTGAAGTCGGCCTTCTGGGTGAGTGTTCAGATTAACATCTTCTTTTTGTTTCCAAGTTATGTAGTACTACGGGGACAACTGCTTTAAGAACAACTGATGGTTACAGGAAATGGAGGGGAGGATGTAGTCTCCCTGCAGAGACCTTTATCTTGCCTGTCACGTGGTACCAGGAGGGACATCCCAGTAGTCATGAGCCCGGAGACCAGCAGTCGGAGAAAGAAAATTTACAGGTATTTAAATTTCTATTTCTGCGCTCAGCCGACCCTCCGATTCCCGGGTCCGTTCCCGAACCTGGGACGTCAGCGTCACAAGCAGTCACCTTGCTGCTGTGCTGGTGGGCCGTCACCTGTGCAAAACCTTTTAGCAACTTTAAGTCACTGGTATTGCAGGGGAAAAGGGCTGTATTAAAGAGCCAATATTTAACCTTGTTATATTACATTTTCTTATATGTCTGTTCTGACTATATTGTATTCTTCAGTGTCTGTATTTTTGGTTGTGCTCTCCCGGGTCGCATCTGAAAACAGGCATTTGATTGCCTACTGTGCTCACCTGGTAAACAAAAGCTAAATAAAATAAACTATGGCCAATCCATGGAGAGTAAAGGAGGAGAGAGAGAGAGAACCTGCCATAGCAGCATGCATTGAACTTAATAAACATACTGCTTTCCTGGATTTCGGGCTATTTGGTAACTGTGCTTTCTTCATGAGATTTATGTATTCATGTGGGGTCCTCTGCTTTGATCCAGTTGTTTGGTTTAGTTTTGTTTCCTTGCGTCATCCTAACACTGTGTCCCTGTGCATTTTTCCATTCTGGATTCTTTCTGTCTCTCTATATTTTCATTGTTCTCTTTCTCTAGGCAGCTTCTAGTGCCATCCAAATAACACATGCTGGTTGTAATATAACTGCATCACTGCTATAAACTGCCTTTGGCTTTTACAAAGGTATCACTCTCTCAAGGCTAGGTAAATTGAATCCTGGTACACAAACCTTTCTTTGTTAAATTGCCGTGGCCCATCGCTGTCTGGTGTGGGGCTTCTTTTACAAGGTAATCAGTGGTGCATAAGCTCACTGAACATGTAATTTTGATTTTTTTTCTTCACTTTGTGTTTGTGCCCCATGGTCATCCAGCACCGAGGCTACCACCATCAATCGCCCAGTCCCCGACTGGCCATCCTCTTGGCCCTCTGTAAACTTACCCACCCCCAGTGTTGGGGCTAGCAGGGATGAGCTTTTCCTGCCCCAACCCTCAGCGTTCCAATATCTGTTGAGGAGGTGTGTTGTTCAGCCAAGGCCAAAGCGTGCTGGTCACGACTGTCACCTTGATGGCTAAGTGGTATTTTTCCCCTATAATAGAGGGTGGCAATGTGAGTTATAGATGCTGCTGCAACTCCTTGTCCCTTCTACCACCTCTTCATCTTGCAGCCTCCGTGATGGCCTCTTGCATAGCAGAGAAGCAACCCTTTCGAGGGGTGTTCTTGCCAGCCTGTCATGAGAGTTCACTCCTGTGGCAAGCAACGGTGCTATCTTATACATAGATCTTGATGGCAGATAAGGGCCTACGTCCCACCCAGTCTGCCCACTTGCGCACATAACTGTGCTTCTTCAAGCTTCCCTAGAGCTAGGTTGTCCCCTATCTCATTCCAGCTGGGAAATGTTTAAGCAATATACCATGACAGGGAGTGGGTATATTGGTGGATTTACCACGTCTGGTGTGGTTCGGTCACGAGGCGCAGCCGAGTGACTTAACCACACCAGAAGTGGTAAATCCACCCATATACCCACTTCCTGTCATGGTATATTGCTATTATACAATATTCAACTTGTTTTTTGTTTTTTTTTATATAGTGATATAAAACTTTTACAGTGGGTATACTGGAGGATTTACCACAGTCATGTGATCTGTTTTGACCAATG
Organism: Neoceratodus forsteri; assembly: GCA_016271365.2. Lineage (NCBI taxonomy): Eukaryota > Metazoa > Chordata > Ceratodontiformes > Ceratodontidae > Neoceratodus > Neoceratodus forsteri. The sequence goes on from CM028130.1 coordinate 877,616,506, forward strand.
AGGTTACAGGATTTTTATAGCCCATTGTATAATGCTGCATTGGTGACCCTGTGATTCTCGATCTTGACCCGATTGACAGTACTGAGACCCACATTTCTTGCCTCAGATTGTAGAGTAGCAATATTTCCAACTTTGACCCTTTACTATGGCTCTGCCATACTGTTGGTTTTGATTTATTGCTCATGAATCATATCATACTGGCAGCACTAGAAAGAGAGAGAAGTCCACTAAAAATAACCACATAACAGTCACAGCGCAAGCAGCCACAGTGCAGGCATCTCCACAATGCCCCAAATGTTTGCCAAAATTGTACCCTTGAGAGATCCCCTCTAGTAGGTGAGAAGGTAGTTTAGACTCCATTCACATTCTGTCCTTGGCCTCTCATGTTAAAGTGCCAGCAGGGGTGCCACTTACAGTCATGGTGCTAACACCTTTCTCCACTAAGAGATGAACTTGGACTACCTCAACTAATTTAATGTCAGTCACCGAACAACCATCAAGGGATATTAGCTTTAGTCAAAGCCCCTGGAATTCTGTGATTCCATGGTTGTGGAATTTTCCGTAGAATTTGCATCATACCACAGAATATATATACTGTGTGTGTGTGTGTGTATATAAGGGATATGCAGCGGTTCAGTGTGTGATAATGCATTTATCTTGTACAGTTTCCAGTGGCCTCAAGTAACCTCACGAGTGCCGAAGGCACGAGTGAGAGTTACGAGAGGTCACTGGAACCGTACAAGATAAATGCATTATCACACACTGAACCACTGCATATTCCATTTATGCAACAGGTTTAGATGTTGTGTGAACATTTTGATTTTGGTAGGTGTAAATAATTTGTCAAAAAGGAAAAGAAAATAGAATTTTATGCTGTTTTTGCTAATTATAAAAAACAAATGGTATCTATATATGAAACACCACTCATTTTGTAGATATTTTGAGCTGAACATTTTTCGTGCTCACAGTACCATGCTATCATTTTTGTTTTAAAGTTATTTATATTTGTTTGTCAAAAAGTGAACAAAAATTACATTTTCTTCTGTTTTCTTGCTAACCATATACAATATACAGGGTTTATATAAATGAAACATTATTCATTTTGTAGATAATTTTGTGCTGAACAATTTTCGTGCTCACAGTACCATGTTATCTTTTTCGTTTTAAGTTATTGACATTTAAATATGGTTAGTACTGGTTCTGAGGCCGAACATTCTAAATGAATTCTGAAGAGAACTGTGTAGATAAATGAGCTAGTGATGTAGTTACTGTGTGGATAAATGGGTGATGATGTAGTTACTATGTGGATAAATAAATTTATTACCATAGTAGCGAAGATAAATGGTTTTATTCTACAGTTTTTCTCCTGACCCCTGTTGCATAAATATATATATATATATTCTGCACAATTTGCTGTTTTTGGTGAATTTTCATTCAGATATACAGTTTTCCATAGTGACTAGCACCCTTCCCCATCTCATTTATCCTGAATACCCTACTCTGCGCTCGGCGTGTGATGTCATCGATGACAGCACATCATATTTTAACCAATGGCAGGACTACATTCTGCCTGAGAGTGCTGCAGAAATCAGAAAATGCTGCTGCAGAAGCCTAGGAACACTGCCACAGAAATCAGGCCAAAGTGTCACAGAGCACTAGGGGCCCTGGCTTTAGTGGACTGCCAACCTGGGTAAGACTTGACCCAGTGATCTAGATGTGAAAGGTTCTGCAGAACTATTACCATTCCATGGAGCTGTCCAGTCCCCTTAGGGGTTTTCTTCTGGAAAAAATAGTACTCTAGCACTCATGGAAAATGTTGGCTGAGGACGATAGCAAAGTTACTTAACTATTCCAACAATGAATCAACTTAAGCATTCTGTAAGAAGAATGGCCCTGCTAGAGACTGGAAAATTCCTCTGTATTCTAACTAGTATGACGGGAAATTATCTCGGTAAGGTATAATTAGGAACTTTGGATGCCTGTCTCTTTTGTTGACCTACATTTCAGACTTAGACTGGTACCAACTCCCTTGCTTATAGCACAACTATATCTTATCCTCTCATCCTGTTATTTCTCATTCTAAGAATCTTCAGAGGGTTTTTTAAAGAATAGGCTGTCTGGCCTGAAATTATACCGTTCTGTAGTTGAAATGCATGAGGCTTCCTCAAAGTCACTTCACTCCTGATGGCTTGGAGAAATTAAAGGGGAACATTTATAAGCAGTGCCCATCATACAGTAGTTTTGATGTCCATGAACTCCTCTCTTAAATGAGGTATTTGGCATACTGGTAGCAGTCCAGACATATTGATGACTACAATGCCAGCTATCCTACTCTTCCACTTTACCACAGAATAGGGTATGACGACCGGCCCAGTGGTGCTGAGAGCTGAAGCGCTGGTCACCGCATCTCGCGCCATGCTGGCTACCCATGTTTGGGAATGAGCGTGGGTTGCCAGGGGTCAGCAGGGAAGGAACTGGCTAGAGCGTCTGATGGACTGCTCTTCACCTCTGGGGAGAGGGGTGTCCTGCGGTTGATGTGTGTCTGACCCCTGGCAGAGGCTGGGGCTCGGCGCAGCGCTGCCGACACTACATGGGGCAGGAGCATTGCAGGTGCCCGGCAGTGACGTGCGCAGAAGTGCGCATGTGCCTATCACTGGTGTCATTTGCATGCTGGCTCCTGCAGGGAAGAAAATGGAAAAAGACCCTGGTTGCTGGTTATGGCAGCTTGATGGCTGTCCCCTGGCACTCTGTTCCCGGAGGTAACACCCTGAGCCATATCCTGGATGGGTGAGTGAGTAGGGGGCTCCCTGTTGCCCCGCCATGGGGGGTAAGCCGTGGGGGCTACAAGGGTGAGAATCTGAAGGGAATGGAGGCTAGGGATGGCAGCCAGATGGGAAGCTGACCAGTGCCAGGGAAAGAAAGAAGTAGTAAAAAAAAAAAAAAGAACTGGGTACAACATTAAGGTACTGTGGCTGGCTATGGTGCTGTCTTATTCCAGCTAGGAAATGTTGCTGCATTGTTGACTCTGTGATTCTTGATCTAGATCCGATTGGCAGTACTGAGACCCACACTTCTTGCTTCAGGTTGAGTGCTGTGGGGAGAGCCAGTAGGATACTGGGGTGCATGGGGAAAGGTATCACCAGCAGAAGAAAAGAGGTGGTAATGCCATTGTACAAATCATTGGTGAGACCTCATTTGGAGTACTGTGTCCAGTTCTGGAGGACACATCTCCGTAAGAACATAGACAAGGTAGAGGCAGTTCAAAGAAGGGCAACAAAAATGGTGCAGGGCCTGCACCAAGGGACACGTGAGGAGAGACTGGAGGCACTTAATATGTATACCCTAGAGAAGAGAGAGGGGAGATATAATAGAGACCTTCAAATACCTAAAGGGTATAAAGTACAGGAGGGTATTATCTTTCAGAAGCGGAGATGTTCAAGAACAAGGGACATGACATGAGATTGGAAGGGGTAGACTAAAAGGCAACATGAGGAAGTACTTCTTCAGAGAAAGGGTGGTGGATGCATGGAATAGCCTCCCAGCTGAGCTGGCAGGGGCAAAGTCAATGGGGGAATTCAAAACTGCATGGGACAGACATAGGGGACCCCTAACAATGGAAAAGAGGAGGTAAAGCTGGAGATCATGTAGGATCTGAGGCTTTTGTAGTAGGTAGGGAAAATGGGCAGACTGGATGGGCCTATTGGTCCTTATCTGTCATCAGTTTCTATGTTTCTGTGTTTCAGTACCTTAATGTCATACACTGGTCTGTGGTAAAGCAGAAGAGTAGGACAGCTGCAACTGTAAGTCTGCCTTCTACTGATATAGGAACTACAGTGGCATGAGCTAGGATGCAGCGCAGTGCCACAGATTCCTGCATGACAGAAGGGATTAACTGCCATTGAAATTGCACTGTTTCCTTCAGTAACTTTGCTGCAGAATTCTGCAGTATTGCATTGCATCCTGGGAGGCGCCACCTATAAGTCTAACTAAAGCCTTAACTTCCTAACACTCAATGCCTTCCTTCTCCTGAAGCAGCTTGCAGCATGGAGATTCCAGATTTGTGATGGGACAGCCAAAAGGGCTACAGGGAAGGGGCTGTACATCGATGCCACAGCAGCAGTAGGGTCACAAGGCGCTGGAGCCGGCAAGCCCCATTTGAGTGATAAAGAGCCTCCTTGGAAATCTTTGCTGAAGTCCATCAGAGTTGATGGACTCCAAAACTGAAATGCCCCTTCAGCATCTAGGTGCACATAATTCTCAGCTCAGAGATCTGGCAACAGCAATGGCAGCCTTAGACAAAAGGATCACATCGGCTATGACGACAGTTACCAGGCTTGCTCAGGAAAAGGGTCTATTGTACCGCAGACTGGAGGCACTAAAAATGAAGTGAGGACTCTAAATTTAAAGTTGGTTGAGGCTCTGAAGGGAAAGGAGGACCAGGATATTTTAAACTTTTCAGTAATCGATTATAGAAAACCTACAGTTCCCAGAGGATTTTGTGCCCTTGTCAATACACAAAGTTTATAGAATAAGCATTTACTCAGCGGCTACCTCAAATAATCAGCCACAAACTGTGCTATTATAGACTTTCGGTTCTGAGGTAAGGGACATGATTTTGACAGCAGGCTGGTTGTCATATCTTCTCATTTTGAGGGGAATTGACTTTAAATTTTACCCTGACCCTCTTTCCAATAAAGGGGCCAGTGCAAGCAGTTGGACTCCATAAGTCAACGGGTCCGATTTTCAAAGGGCCACTAGATCAGCGTATGTTTTACCGATCCAGGGCTGCTGCAAACTCTGGGTCCATCAGGGACCCTGACCTTATTCCATCACACAGGGGTCCCAGCACCAAAGTCCCGAGAGTTGTCGTAGTGTTGCAGCAAACCTTTGGCGCACTATAAGGGTTTCACGGAGGGTCCTGTCAAGCACCCATGCCCAGCGCAACCCCAGTCCAGCTACAAAGTGGACGGGGGGGGAGCCTGCAAGGACATGGAACAGGGCAGAGGGACCAGTGGGGTCACGTTGGCTGTGGCAGGGTATGGAGTGCCACCGGGTGAATGTGCCATGGGTAGGTGGACAGAGCTGCTAGGGCTAGGTTCTCACTGGTAGGCATATACAGATCTTGTCCCAGACCCCCAGGTGCCACCAGCCCTGGCATCTGTCGCGGAGCTTACACAGTCCCTGACAGTGTGGTGGGGCATCAGCATAACTCCACGCAGCAGGCTGTTTGGTAGGGGGATGTCATGGTGCCTGGGGGAGGTGCCCATCCACAACTGCGCCTTGTACCCTGCATCATTGCCAACCGCCACATGTTGAGGACTGTGTAAGCTCTGGGACAGGTGCCAGTGCTGATGGCACCTGGGGGTCCAGGACAGGGTTTGTGCATGCCTACCAAGGCGTATCTGATCCTAGAGGCTCTGTCTACCTGGTCAGGGCACATTTGCTCAGTGCCACCCCTGTATCATGCCACGGCCACCGTGCCCCCCGCCACACCCTATGGCACCCCCACAGGTCCCTCTGCCCAGTTCCACGTCCTTACAGACCCCCCCCACCTCCCTCCAGACCTCTGGTGCAGGGCCGTTAGACCAGCTTATGGCTGAGCTTCCAAAATTCCAAATAAGGGGATGCTGTAGCCCTGCCATGGTGCAAGCCCCCTTAAGTCCTGGTGTACCACCTCTTCTGGCGCAAGGGGGGCACAGGGCAGGTTCATCGCATGACATCCCAATTTCGATACAGCCTACATTCGAAAATTGGGATTGCTGCAACATTTGGTGCAAAGTGTCACTTGAATCAAATCCTTTTGGCGTAGGCAGCTTGCACCAAATTTCAGCATCTAAAAATTGGTCCCAGTGTCTCTAGGCCCTTGGCATGGTCCATTCATTCTTCTTTCCCACCCACCTGCAGATTGTTTATGGAGGGAAAATTTACCAATTCAGTAATCTTCAGGACACAGGTAGGTGGGTCAAAAAAGTTGAGAAAAAGTTTCAGTTGAGAGAGGAGCCAGCTTCAGAATCAGGAGGAGTTCTTTGTGCATAATGGATTGATAGAGGTAATCAGTTCAGTCTGTGTTATACTTGCATCAATTTAAAACTTTCTTTAGACTTGCTGGGCTGTAGCCTGTCTTACTGAGTGGTTGGCACTGCTGGAACAGAGGGACGGTTTGGGGCAAAGTATATTTTTTGTTGTAGTCTGCCTTGTAAGACTTTTTTGTTTTGTTTTGAGAAAGGACTGTGTTTCCCATTGTAGTTTTGCATAAATGTAGTTACTATATAATTACGGAAACATAGAAACATAGATGATGATGGCAAAAGACAAGCAACAGTCTATCTAGTCTGCCCATATTATCCTATCATACCCTGGGACCTGCTGCCTCTGTGAGGTCTACACTACCCTGTTCCCCTTTTGTTCTTCCTCTTTCTGCCTCCCTCATCCTGCTGAGTAACTACTATACTCTTAGCTCTATTCCAACTATGTTTGAACCTGTTTATTATGGTTCAGGTACCCAACACCCTGCTGACAGACTATTCCATGGCTCAAACACTTTTTCCGTAAATAATACTTACTCACATCCTTTTTACATCTGCCCCCCATTAGCCTACACTCCTGACCCTGTGTCCTAGCTTCTCTGTTCCTTGTAAATAACTCTTCACAGTTCACCTTGTTGATTCCTGTCAGGAACTTGAAGGTCTCAATCATATGCCCCCTCTTTTGTCTGGTTTCGATTGAATACACGTTCAGCGCCTTTAGCCGATCCTCATAAGATCTGCCTACTTTCCTGGCACTGAATCATCGTGGGCACCCTGCATTGTACCATCCTGAGCCTGTCCCTGTCCTTTTTCGGTGGGGACCCCAGAACTGGGTACAGTACTCAAGTGTGGCCTTCCAGTGACCTATGCAGAGGTAACAGTATCTCCAGCTTCCTACTGTCTAACCCCCTCTCCCCGATGTGCCCTAGTATACTATTACAATAATGACCAAAGAGCGATCATTTCCTGGAGATTAACAGCCAGCTTGCGGGGGCTTTATCGACAGGAAATGACAGAGCTCAGATCATTACTGTGATTATAAGTCTAATTGCAGTAATGGCCTTTTGGGGAGCAGTTTATTTTACTATTTTTAAGTTCTCTGTGTGGTGCAGCAAGGCTGCCACATGGTGTCCTTCATTACTAATCACAGTCATGGAGTCACCATGTTCTGGAGACACAATATTTTAAAATGGAAGATCAGACTTACTGTTTTGTTGTCAGGAGCCTTCAGAACTTGGTCATTTCTTCCTGTTATTTGTAACTGCTGCCGTCAGTGTAGAGCGCTGCGATCAGCCGTATGGCTGCCATGCTGAGCATTTCTAGGAGATTTTAGACCAGCACGGCAGCCAATTAGTGAGCTTCTTTAGCTCACGAATAATTAATTAGACTTATAATTAGCCTTGCTGAAGGCCTTGCAACACTTGTTGGTTTGTTTAAGGAGTCACTGAAATGACTCCTAGGTCTCTTTCACTGATGTTATGTCCAGCTGAACCCTTCCATACCATCCAGTACTCTGTTGTAGGGTTTGTTCCTCAGTGGATCACTTTGCACTTCTTTGCACTGAATTTAGTTGCCAGATTTTGGACCAGTTTTCCATCCTTTGCAGGTCTCTCTGCAGCTCACTACCCCTCCATGTTGTCAACTCCAGCACAGAATTTACTGTCATCTACAAACAGACACAATCTGCCATGGAGTTCCTTTCCTATGTCACCAATGAACATATTGAAGGGACTGGGCTCAGGAGAGATCTTTGTGGTACTCTGGTGGTGACATCTCTTTCCATAATCCGACCCATTCACCACAACTGTCTCCCCTCCAACCAACTCCCTACCCACTTTACTATTTCCCTAGCTGTACCCAGATATGCCATCTTCTTCAGCAGCCTTTGTTGTGGTACCCGAGTTGAATGCCTTGCTGAGGTCAAAGTATTGTAAGTCTACTGCATGCCGTTTGTCAACTACCCTCATGTGGCTCACATTAGATATGGGCAAGGAAGAAGTGGAATCTGGCACAAGAGTGCTGGACTTCAGGAGGGCCGACTTTGGGAGGATGGGGGAAGTGGTAAAATGGTACTTGGCCAGAATTCAACCTAGTTTGGGCACTAACCAAAGGTGGAAGCTCATAAAGCTGGGGATAGTGGAGGCAACCAAAACCTGCTGCAAGGCCCAGAGCAAGAAGCCTAGGGATAAGAAACCAAGCTGGTTGAACAAGGAGGTCATGGAAAAGGTAAGGAGGAAAAGAGCTGCCTTTAGGAGGTACAAAAAAACAGGAAGTGGGGAGGACAGGGAGGAGTACCTGACGGAATCGAAGGAGGTTACATGGGCAGTAAGGAGCCAAGGCATCTACGGAATCAGGCTGGCACAAGGCATTAAGAAGGGGAGAAGGACTTCTTCAGGTACATCAGGAGAAAATGAGTATGTAAGGACCATAGTAAGGATTAGGAAGGAGGGGGTTGGGTGGAAGCAGGTGTGATAAGGCAGAAGTGCTAAATGATTACTTCTGCTCGGTATTTACTAAGGAGAAGAGGGGGTGATACCCAAGGGGAGAAATGGGGGAGGGGTGGCAGATGGGGAAATCATGGAGGGCAGAGTTCAGGAGGGTTTGAAGGCACTGAGGGTGGACAAGGCACCAGGCCCAGATGGCATCTACCCCAGGGTACTGAAGGAGCTGTCAGAGGTCCTTGCAGGACCTTGACAGATCTATTTAATGCCTCACTACACTCAGGTGTGTACCTCAGGATTGGAGGATGGCTTATGGTGCCCTCCACAAGAGTGGCCCAAGGATGAACCAGGGAACTACAAACTGGTGAGCCTCACATCCATCATGGGTAAGCTGATGGAGACTATCCTGAAGGAGGCTGGTGGCCCTCCTAGAGGCCAAAGGACTACAGGACAGCAGACAGCATGGCTTCATATGTGGCAGATCCTGCCAAACCAACCTGGTGGACTTCTATGACTGGGTAACTAGGCAACTGGACAGGGGCCATGCAGTGGATGTCCTGTATCTGGACTTCAGTAAGACATTCGACTCTGTGCCGCATGGGAGTCTGGGAAGTAAGTTAGAAGGCACAGGGAAGGGTGCAAAGCTGGTGAGATGGGTAGGGAACTGGCTTCAGGGAAGGCAACAGAGGGTGGTGGTGGGTGGGGAGCTCTCAAACCCAAGGGTAGTGACAAGTGGTGTTCCACAGGGCTCGGTGTTGGGACCAGTGCTGTTTGGGATATTCATTGCAGACATATCATTGGACATCAAGAGCAAGATCAGTCTGTTTGCTGATGATACCAAGATGGGAGCAGTGGTGGATGACCTAGGGGGATGGCAGGGGTTGCAGGATGATCTGGCAAAGCTTGAAACCTGGTCAGACACCTGGTAACTGGGGTTTAATGCCAAAAAGTGCAAAGTGCTGCATTTTGGGGTGAAGAACCCAAGGAGGAGTTACCAGCTGGGGGGAGTGCAGCTAGCCCAGACAGAGGAGGAGGAGAAGGATCTGGGGGTGCTCATTAAGGGTCAATGAACAAATTGGCACAGTATAGGAAGGTAGCTGCAAAGGCCAACGAAATGCTGAGTTGCATTGCAGTGGTATATCCTCGGCGAGGAGGAGGTGATTCTGCCACTGTATGGGTCATTAGTTGAACTGCACCTGGAGTACTACGTGCAGTACCAAGCCCACGTATCTGAAGGGGACATTAAGCTACTGGAGGGTGCAGCACAGGGCAACAAAGCTGATCAAGGGCTGGGGACTTATCATACGAGAGGAGGCTGAGGGAGTTGAACATGTACTCGCTGGAAGACAGGAGGGACGGGGGGACATGACTGAAACCTTTAAGTACATGAAAGGAATAAACAAGACAGGTACAGAGGGGCTGTTCAAAGTAAGGGAGGGGAGGGACGCCAGGGCCATGATATGAGACTGGAGGGAGGAAGTTCAGGAGGGAGATGAGGCGACGCTTTTTTACAGAGAGGGTGGTAGCTGGGTGGAATGCGTTACCTGCAGAAGTGGTATCTAGTAGAACAGTGGACTGCTTCAAAAGGGGATGGGACAGGACAAGGGGGAGGGTCAATGGAGGAGAAGGGTGGAAGGGAGGGGCAGCTGCAGAATAAAGGGTGCTAGCTGCACATTCGAGCAGGCTTGATAGACCTCTAGGCCTTTATCTGCTGGCAAATTTCATATGTTTGTATGTACCCTGGTTACCCAGTCAAAGAATACTATCAGGCTGGTCTCACAAGCCTGTGCTACTTACTGTCCTGAAGCCCATTGTTCTCTAGGTCCTCTGTGACAAGTGTTTCCATTAGTTTCCCTGCCATGAAGGTAAGGCTTGCAGGCCTGTAGTTTCCCAGCTGGTCCTTGTCTCCTCTCTTGTGCACTGTAACTACATCTGCCATCCTCCAGTCCTTGGGAACCTCCCCTTGCTGCAAAGAGCTTATGAATAGTCCCACAAGGGGTTCAGCTAACACCAATGCCATTTCCTTTAGTACCCTTGAATGCATCCCATCCAGCCACGGGGCCTTGTTTACCTTAAGGATGCTAACCTCTTTCTGACTGTTTTGCTAGTATACTTCTGCAGCCTCATTTTCAGGACCCTCTATTGGCTACCTTTATGCTGCTGTCTTGTAAGGGCCTACTGTTCTCTGTAGTAACTACTGAGCAGAAGTAGTCATTCAGCATGGCCACTTTCTGCCCATCTTCTACTGGTACCCTGCTACCCCCTCTTTAGCCTGACAATCCCCTTCCCCCATCTTTCTTATTTCCCTTACATATCTAAAAACTGTTTTTCCCAGCCGGCCCAGTGGCACTAAGGGCTGAGGTGCTGGACACCTTACCTCATGCTACGCTGGCAACCCAGTTTTGGGATCGACCTCGGGTCACTGGGGAGCCGGCTTTGGGGGGAGGGTCAGAGTGGGATTGAGCTGCAGTGACAGCTCTCCCCTCCTGGTGGTGGTTGTCCCTCCCACCTGGTGGAGTCCACGGTGGGCGTGAGCAGGGGAGCAGTGGGAAAAATGCAGGTGGGGCAGAAGGCCGAGTGGTGCTCAAGTGGCACCTCCATGCATGCGCACGATACATGTCTGCCGGGTCCTGGATCTGGGGAACAAAATGGAAAAATTATAAAATGTATATGAAAAAAAACAAAAACTGTTTTCCCATCCTCTGATCCCTCTGCAGTATGCAGCTCTGTGTCTGCCTTTGCGATCTTGACTGCCCTCTTAGTTTTTCCTGATACTCATCCCATTCCTTATCCCGTTTACTTTATACCTTATAAGCCTTTTTTGGCCCTTACTTCCTTTCTGATCTTTTTAGAGAACCAAGTTCATTTGTTATACTTGTGATAACTGTTCTTGTACATATATCAGTTGCTACAGGAACGGCACCTTTTATAACCACCCCATCTTTCTTCAACTCCCCTTATGCTGTTTACCTCAGTGAACCTGCCCAGGACTAGTCCCCTCATTTAGTTGAAATCCTCTCTTCTGAAGTCTAACATCTCAGCCTTAGATGAGAACTTTCTGGTATCTAAGGGCAACTCAAATCATGTAGTATTGTGGTTGCTGGATCCCAGGGGTTACTGCATTCCATCTACTCTTTTGAGTTGGTGAGTACTGCATCAGGAATGGTTGATTGTCTAGTGGGTTCCCTGACCTGCTGTACCAGTACACAGTCTTGCAGAGTATCCAGAAGGATCTGTCTTCTGGCTCTTCTGGCTGCTGAGATGGCCTAGTCGATGTATGGCAGGTTGAGAGCTCCTCCTACTACAACCTTTCTGTCATCGAGGCACAGGTCAAGAAGCATAGAAAAGAACAGGAGCAGTTTCAAAATTCGCAAATAGTATTTTATTTTTCTCAAACAACAAAATAAAAAAATAAAAAGTATTTAGTATAACTATTTACAAAGGCAGTAAAACAGAAAACTAAGTCCTTCTTCTGAGGGTATCTCTTAATTCCAAGTTTCAGTCTCTCAGTCTCCTTGTCTCTAGCAAAAGCATTGCTGCTCTTTTTATAAGTCTTTCATGGGAACCTCATTAAAAGATGTTCTGCTTCTCACAGAATGTTCTTGTCAGTTTACAGAATGTTCTTGTCAGCTTCCTTGCAGGAGCAGCAAACAGTACATAATAAGCGTAGAACTGACCTCTTGTTTACAGTTCTGCAAAAGCCTAAAATTGCATCTCAGGTTAACCTCTTGAGTTCCAAATAGCTTTGCAGTCCTTTCAGCAGTATAACTGTATACCATTTTAAACAAAGGGATAAAGTTTCAAACAAAGGATACCAGTATCACTTACAGTTCCACACAAAGAATCACATATGTTTTTATAACTGCAGATATGCAAGGGGAAGAAAAACAGAAACAGCAAAGCAAGGCAGAGAAATGGCGAGGCGGAGGGTATGAAACACGTCAAGTGATCAGTTCCTAGGTCTCACAAGAAAATGTGGTTGCAACCAAACAGACAAGAGACAGAAAAGAGGATAGAACAGACCCTTGCGTTTAAACTCTTTCTGCATAACAAATGGGTCAGGGCCTTATTCAACCCTGTCACATACCCTCCTCTTTACAGGGAACCTGTTTACAAAACAGGGTTCCAAAATCTTTTAATTATCTTCTAGCATTAGCTTATAACTTTTGCAGTTCAGTGCATATGCAGCATAGCAAACAGAGAAGTTTCAACTCACATATTTTTGTTTTCAACCTTCAGAATTATCAATGACAGAAAATCAGCATTCACATTCTCTTTCCAGATTTGTGCATCACTTTAAATTTAAATGGCTATAGTGCCAGGTACCACCGTGTGATTCTAGAATTGTTATCCTTCATTTGGTTAAGCCAACAGAGAGGATTGTGATCTGTTACAAGTACAAAGGCAGCTCCTAGTAAGTAAAACTTAAGGGATTTCATGGCCCACTTTGCTGCAAGGCATTCTTTTTCAATGATGGAGTACCTTTTCTCTCTGTTGTGTAATTTCCTACTTATGTATAGAATAGGATTTTCTTGCCCATCTGTATTTTGACTCAGGACTATACATAGGCCTACCTCTGATGCATCTGTCTGTAACAAAAATTGTTTCTCAATGTCTGGGCTTCTTAAAACAGGGCCTGAACATAATGCAGCCTAATGGCTCGAAAAGCCTCATCACGCTCTGGGACCCATTTCACATTATTCGAGAACCGTTTCTTTGTGAGTTCAGTGAGGGGAGTAGCTAACTCGGCAAAGCTGGGAACAAATCTCTGATAATAACCAGCCAGCCCTAAAAATGACCTGACATGTTTCTTGGTTTTGGGGGCAGGACTGTTAGCTACAGCTTCTATCATGGAAACCTCTGGCCTGACTTCATTTCCCAAAACATAGCCCAAATATCTGGTTTTCTGCATGCCTAATGTACACCGAGTAGGATTAATTGTCAGACCTGTCTTTTGATTGATTGGATAACTGCTCGTAGGTGTTCCAGGTGGCTTTTCCAGTCTGGACTGTATACCACAATATCTTCCAGATGCACGCAGCACAATAACCAGTGTGAGGGATAAAATTACATCCATGTACCGACGGAATGTAGCGGGTGCTCCATGTAAACCAAACGGCATGGTGGTGAACTGATAGACTCCTATAGGAGTGGCAAATGCAGTTTTGTCTCTGGATTCTTTAGCTATGGGGATTTGCCAGTAACCCTTGGTGAGATTGAGGGTACTGATATACTTGGCACTCCCCAGTCTGTCCACCAAATCATCTATTCTGGACATAGGATAACTCAAATTCTAACACTTGATTAAGTTTCCTAAAATCAATGCAGATTCTTACACCCCCTTCTTTTTTGTTTACAGTCACCATTGGTGATGACCAAGCACTTCTCGACTCTTCTACGATACCCATTTCTTTCATTTTTTGTATTTCCTTAACCATGTCTGCTCTTAACCACTCTGGTAATCTGTATGTATTTTGTCTAATAGGGTGAGCATTCCTTGACACTATGATATAGTCGACCCCTTTTGCTCAGCCTGGTACTGTGGTAGAAGTACTGTTAAATGTCTTTAGCAAGTTATAAATTTCTGCGGTTTGTTCAGAGCTTAAGGAAACATTCACCTTTACAGCATCAGCAGTAAGTTTTTTCCAGTTTATCATAAGCTACATCAATATCTTCTTTATTAGTTTCTCGTAAAACCAGCAACACAGCTTTTGGTGTTTTTTCAACCCATTTCTTGAGGAAGTTAGCATGGTATGTCTTAGTAGGATTTTTCCTATCAGGGGTCTCAGTCTCATTGTTAACTGTGCCAGTACATCTAAAAACTTTATAAGGCCCTTGCCACTTCATTAACAGTTTATTTTCTGTAGTGGGTAACAGCAGCATGACCGTTTCACCTGGCTCAAAAACTTTTGCTTTTACCCCACAGTCATAATACACCTTCTGCTGATTTTGGGCCTCTTCCAGATTGCAATGGGTGATTTCAACGTATTTTGTCAGCTTCTTTCTCAGGGTACACATATAAGATGTAATAGATTCTTTCTGATGGGGGTTATCTCCCCATGTTTCTTTTATTACATCTAGTGGCCCTCTAGGTTGTCTACCGTGCAGCATTTCAATTGGTGAAAAACCTGTTGATGCCTGTGGCACTTCTCTGTAAGTAAAAAGTAGGTAAGCTAAGTATTGGTCCCAGTCTTTCCCTTCCCTTTTACAAACCCTTTTAACATGGGTTTTATGGTTTGATTAAAACACTCAACAAAACCGTCTGTCTGAGGATGATAAGGGGAGGTTCTTATGGCAGTGATACCTAGTAGTCGGTACAGCTCCTTCAGTAATGCAGCACCAAAATTACTACCCTGATCAATAATAATCTCTTTAGGTATGCCCACCCTGCTGAAAATTTTGAAATGCTCTGCTGCCACTTTTAGGGCTATGACAGTATGCATTGGAACTGCCTCTGGGTATCGAGTAGCATAGTCACATACTACCAAAATGAATCGATTATCCTTTTTACTTTTGTCTAAGGGGCCAACCACATCCATTGCAATTCTCTGAAAAGGTACGTCTATCAAGGGTAGGGGCACCAGGGGCACCTTATCTTTTTTAGTCACTGGCGCTACCTTCTGACACTCAGCACAAGAACTGCAGTAGGTAACAACATCTTCATGAATTCCAGGCCAGTAAAATCTGTACAGCAATCTGGCAAGGAGTGCGAGCCCTCCCAGGTGACCAGCCATGGGACTATCATGTGCAGTCTGTAACAACTCAGTTCTATACTTTTGTGGTATAACCAATTGTTCTATCTGGTTCTGTGTCCGAAGTTTAACCCAGATTCTGTACAGTAGCCCATTACATTTTTTAAACATAGGCTCACCCTGTTTTGGTTTCACCCCCAGCTGCTTAAAATAACCCTGGAAAGAAACATTGTTAGCTTTCTGAAAGAAAATCACAATCAGTGATCAGTTTAGTTTCAGCATTTTTATATGTACATCAGTCTTTTTTTGTCACGGTTTCTTCAGGCATCAACTTTCTTTCCTGTACTCCCGGATCTTGGAGCTGTGCTCAAACAAGTTCGAATCAAAATCACCGAAAGGAAAAGAGTCCCCACCATCTGAGATTTTCTTTGTCTGAGTTCTTCTCACCACAGCTGCTGAAACATCAGGTTTTACTCCCTCTTTGATTAACTCAGTAAATCCTGAAAAGTAATTTCCTAATAATCACAGGTACGGAGTAGCGTAGGTACTACCCCCATTCATTTGGTGCAGCACCCGTTAATAGTCAGAGTCACTTGGCTGGTGGGATAGTATTGAGTGTCCCCGTGGATGCAGATGACACCAGTGCCTGGTCCTTTTGGACACTGTTTTCCCAGCACTACAATATGCACTGTCTGCTTCCCGAATCTATAAGTCCCTTCAGAGTCTTATCTCCCACCTTCACATCTGTTAAGTACTTGCCCCAATTTGCTGAGGACCAATCTACTCCAGTGTCCACTATACAAGACACTAGTGAGGCCCCACCTGGAGTACAGTGTACAGTTCTGGGGACCTTACATATGTAAGGACATAGACAGGGTAGAGAAGGTTCAGAGGAGGGCAACAAAGATGGTACATGGATTGCATCACAAGTCCTATGAGGACAGGTTGAAGGAACTGAACATGTACTCACCCAAGGAGAGGAGGGAGAGAGGGGATATGATAGAGACATACAAGTATCTTACAGGGAGGAACAGGGTGCAGGAATACACTATTTTTAAGTGAAAAAGATGTTCCAGGACTAGAGGGCATGGGATGAAGCTGGAGGAGGGCGATTCAGAGGAAGCGTGAGGAAGAATTTCTTCACAGAATGGGTGGTGGACAAGTGGAACACCCTGCCAGAGGAAGTGGTGGGGCTGAAACAATCACGGGATTTAAGAATGCATGGGATAGACATAAAGGAATTCTGGAGGTCAGGGGTAAGGGGCAACAGACTTTTAGGAAAACATAAACTGAACTTACAAGCTCAAATGGGCAGACTGGGTGGGCCATAGGCCCTTATCTGCCGACACTGTCTGTGTATCTATGTGTCACTCTTCTTACTACAGCAGTTTCTTGCAATATGACCTGGCTTATTACAGTTATAGAAAATAAAGTCTTTGGGTGCAAATGTGTTACCCCCACCAGAGTTCTTATCAGACTTGGAGTTTAAATGGGAAAAAGAGTGTCTTACCGGTGCTTGGCTGTTACCTCGCTGCTGTGGCATCTGTCTGGCCATTTAGTAGTCTTCAGCCAAAGAAACAGCCTTTTCCCCACTTTCTGGTCAGTGTTCTTTTACCCAGAGCGGTACATCTGTGGAGCTAGTTTAACCATCTGCCAATGTAAACTTCTGCCCTAATGCACTAGTCCCTTTCTTGTCAGGTAAGGCCATCACTTTTGAGGAACCTTCTGTCCAAGTCCCTCAATCCCCTATAAAGTGGTATCCCTGTTCCTGATACTACCTCTTCAACCACCCGTTGAACTCCACAATCTCTACCTCCCTTACTGTATTCTTCTTATTCTCCCCATCCCTGACAGGACCTAAAAAAAGGCTAAGGAAGTCGAGTGCTTCTTCGGTCTATCCTGCAGCCTCTGGAAGTTCCTCTTCACCGTCTCCACAGGTCAGTTCACTAGATAGAAACATAGAATTTGTTGACAGAAAAGGAATGGTGGGTGGGCTCATCTAGTGTGCCCTATTTTTCCCTGCCTATTCGGATACTTCAGACCTTATTTGGTCACCGGTATCCCCGCCTCCATTTCCTGTACTTATTATATCTGTGTGCCTATCCTATGCATGCTTGAAGCTCCCCACTGTTTTGGCCCCCACTACATCTTCTGGCAAGTTGTTTCAGGCATCCACCACCCTTTCTGTGAAGAAGTATTTCCTCACATCCCTTTTAACCTCCCACCCCACCCAGCTTCATTGTAGGCCCTGTGTTTTGGCACTTTCCTCCTCTGAAGGAGACTCCCAGTCTGCACATTCTGTTTCACCCTGTGAGGTACCTGCAGGTTTCAGTCATGTCTCCTCTAAGCTTGCCTCTCCTCCAGTGAGTAGATGTTGAGATCCCAAGCCTTCTCTTATGGCTTCTTGTGCACCCCACATCAATCTAGTAGCCCTCTTCTGGACCATTTCCACCCTGTCAGTGTCCTTGTGAGGTGGATTTTGGTACCAAGGTGTACCAGCTCCCTGTCCCCCTCCCGCTATCCTCGCTAGCCTATCTCGAATTACCAATGCTGCAGGCAGACAGCTGACCACCACCTTTACCTACCACCATGTTCACCCCTTTAACGTGAGAGTCTCCTATCATGAGAATCCTCCTTGCTAATTTCTGCCCCCAACCAGGCATCACCAAGTCTCCTTCCTGTCAGCACCATCAGACCCATGGTCACCCCTGCTTGAATCAGGGACTTGTACCTCTTTCAGAGTGCAGAGTGGTTTGCCTTTGGTACCTCATGGGAAGTGTTGACTGTTATGTGACTGTCCTCGCTGCCAATCACCTCCCCTCCCCACCCCCCTGGGCCAGTGGCAGTGGGCCTTTGAGAAAGTGGGAGTGCGGGGGGTGGGCACAAGCGGAATTAGAGTCGCAGCTGGAATATTTCCTCCCTAGCTGCTACCAGTTGAACATGGAGCTCCCTGAAGATCCTGCAAACAGGGCAGTGTCCCCTTCTGAAAAGCATAACCTTGGATACAAGTGCCCTGGAATCCCACCTCTCCTCTCACCCAGTGCTCCATTCCAGTCACAGGGCTGTCAGTAGGATTTCTTGTTGAGGAGTCCTGGACATTCTTGGAAAAAAAAAATGGGGTCCGCGCCATAAATCTGGAGTCCTTGTGAAATGTTTGGGGTCCCCATTGAAATGAATGGAACGAGTCTGAAAATGCATTTCAGTATTTTTATTAATATACCCATGTATTTTTATATTCCTGAGTCATTATTTTGTTAATAATGCCGAAAGTTTTTTTTCCAACAGGGTTGTTTTGCATTCCTTTTACAAAGGTACCAGATGGCTAAAATCCACAGCAGTGAATGACCATAATTACAAATAAAGAATTCACCTGTGATGACTGTTGACTGTTGTTCATTCATTCACTGTCCCAATTTAACAATTATGAGAAAAATGTACTTAAGGTTTTCCAGTTCTGGTACATTGATTGAATTGGGAATTCTATTGCTGCAGTTGAGTGCAGTGGCCCGATTTAATTATTTGCCAAACTGCTACAAACAAAGTTTGCCATTAGATTAGGTACAGTCATTGAGATGTAAACATTTTTTTAGGACTGACAGTCATTGCTGACAGTCACCTCCTGCCCAAAATATGTCTCCTTCGTTCTCTCTCTAGCACATTGAAATTTTAGTTGCAATTATAGTCTAACAGCCCCCGTTTCAGACTTCCAGTGCCCACCCCACCCCCAACTCTAATAAAACATTGCAGAAACCTCCTCCCAGCTCCCACCCACTAATGATGACTCAGGCTTAGAAAGTTGACACAATCTAAAAATGATTGTGTGGTTGCTGCCCCTTAGTACAGTTTTTTAACCTGGCTAAACCAGACTGGCTCCTTACATCACCTCCTGACCAAATTTGTTACATCCTAGCACAGTCTGGTGGTGGTGCCATCTGTGTGGCAAATAATTGCTGTTTGTGTCTTGACCTGGCATAAAAATGAGTATTTCTTCTCCTACACCCTCCTGCCCACAACTTCTCCTAACACCTTCCTGCCCAAAACTTCTCCCTGCTACTCTTCTGCACAAAATCTTCTTAAATTGTAAGAATACCTGGCTGTACCAGAGGCATGGATTTGACTGGGGTGACTAAAAAGCCCCTCACATTCCCACCCACCACCACACCCTTTCTAGGCCTGCAGCTGTCATGATCTGCTGTTAAGAAGATGGTGACACAATCTGGTGGAAATGGAACAACTCAGTCTGCAATGTGTCTGCTTTCTGTGTGTACTTCTTTATGGCGTGACTTCTATGCTGGCAATTTCTCCTAACCCCTCCTGCCCATTAACTTCTCCTATCACAACTCTCCTGCCTATAACTTCTCCGACTCTCCTCCTGCATTTCTTACCCACTCCACCCCACCACCTACATTGGCCCTACCTTGGCTCCATGAGTCTCCTAAATCTGTCTGGTTTAAGACAGTCTTGCACAATCTAATCTGGTTGGTGGCATGAAATTTGCATGGTCTGCTTTTCTAGTGAACTTCTTTTTTCATGGCATTTGATTGCCATTTTTTCTGTGGCAATTTCCTAACACCTCCTGCCCATAACTTCTCCTAACACCCTCCTGCCCATAACTTCTCCT
Source organism: Neoceratodus forsteri (assembly GCA_016271365.2). Lineage (NCBI taxonomy): Eukaryota > Metazoa > Chordata > Ceratodontiformes > Ceratodontidae > Neoceratodus > Neoceratodus forsteri. The sequence continues at coordinate 877,636,286 of CM028130.1, forward strand.
AAACACCCTCCTGCACATTTCTTAATTGTGTGTGTGGCAGCTAAAAGAGAACTAGTGCCAGTGTTCATGACTGGATAGCACAGTGGAGTGACTGAAAAGCCCCCCCCCCCGCCATCCCTACCCACCCCACCCACAACTTACCTTGGCTCAGCAGGTCTCCCAAATCTGTCTGGTGTGTGGCACAATCAGGTGGTGCCTTGGCATGAATTATCTACATCACCACTGCCAGTGAATCTGCTTTTTCTGTTTGAACTTCTTTTTTCATGGCATGCCATGTTTCCTGTGGCAATATCTTCTCCTAACACCCTCCTGCCCATAACTTCTCCTACAACACCCTCCTGCCCATTAAAGTCTCCTAACACCCTCCTGCCCATAGCTTCTCCATAACTAATCTCCAAGCTCTCCCTCTGCATTTCTTAACTGTTTTGTGTATGTACTGCTGATGGGAATAGAAGCCACAGTTGCAGACAGACTGTGGAAAAAGCAGAATGGGTTAAGTAACTACATTGACAATAATCTCGACTGTACCCCACTAAAAAAAACACAGGGACTGCATTGGGGCCATATTGATAGTTCACACACCCCCACCCGATCATCCAGACTTTTAGACTGTTATCCTCCATCCCCCACCAAAAACAAAACATGATATTAAATTTAGCAGACTGGTGATGTTAGTGGCCACCCACTCACCACCCTCCAACCCCTGGGAAATTGAAATCTTGATCATTTCCCAGACGGGACCCCACAAAGGTAGCATTGGCCTTAAGTTGGGGCTGAAAATTGTGTTGCCCCCCACCCCACCCCACCCTTGTTGGAACAAAACGTTTTGATGCTTATCTTATTCTACTCCTGTGCCCAAGTTCCTCCATCGTCCTGTCTCTGGGTCATTGTCAGTCATCTGAGAATTGTCTGAAACTAAAAAAAACACAATTAAAGACAATTATTAAAACATTTTAAAATGTTAAATACTTATTTTCTGTGCAGTCTTATGGCCTTAAATTTCTTAAGTGCTGGATGAGGGTCATAGTCTTCAAGTTCAGCTCCTTCTTCGGCAGTCCACATGAGTTTGCTCACAGTGTCAGCCTTTAGGGAACATCTACCTTTTTTTTATTTTGTTTTGTACAGAAAACCCTTTTCACATGTCACTGATGTAACAGATGACACAAGTAAAATGTTGGCCATTGTAACAAAATCTGGGAATACATCTGAATAGTTCTCAATTAAGTCTTGGCAGACAATACTGAGCAAAGTCAGTAATTTTTTAGATTTCAAAACAAGTTTAAATTGTCCGTAATCTTTCTCAGCCCTGTCTTGGTCAATAAGTGCTGGCAGTGATTCTTCTTTGAAGGTTGTTTCTTGGAATAAAGTGCAAACATCCTTGAGTTCCTGCAGTCCATGGTCCATTATGTTGGAGTCATCTGGGAGACACTTTGGATTTAGAAGAACATTCAAGTTATGCAGCAGCTGCATTGAAGTTGTCTCAAATCTTGTGTGAATGTTTTCAATGAGTTGCGTCAGATATTCCTGAGATGCCGTCTGGAACTGCATTCGCAGTGCTGGCTTGTCATTCACTTTTTGATCTTGCCACATGCCAGGACATTGGTCAAGTTCCTGAAATGTCTTCTGTAGCTCTACCCCATTCTGCTGTTTAAACTGTTGCAGTCTAGTAACTGTGGCTTCTGTCATGCTGCTGGCCACCGAAATGTCAACACTGTCCCATTGAATGACTAAAGACAGTTTATTCACCACATCTAAGACATCCATGAAAAGAAGTGCATAAGATAAAAGCAGACTGATTTCAGTTTTCTGTGAAGGTCCTTTGCTTCTGCGCACCTTCTGCTGCAGCATCATGCTCTAGGGCTTGTAAAAGTGCAGGGTGTGATCTGTGAATTGCTTGAACTGCAGCATACAGTGACAGCCACCGAAAACTTGTAGGTTCATTTAGGGACAGATATCTGATATTGTCATCATTGAGTGTTTCCTGGATGAAACGCAAGGTATTGTACCATATTGCAGAGCTGCTGTAGTATCTGTACACATTTTTGATGGTTACTTGATATTCATTGAATCCGTAGTTGTCCCAACATGCTTGACCTGCTGCCAGTGCCAGTCTGTGGGCAACACAATGGATCTGAATCAGTCTTGGGTTAACTTGCTGTCTTAACTTTGCACCCACCCCATTGTGCATTCCAGTCATGAAGCTGGCACTGTCACTTGCTAGTGTGATGATCTTGATAGGTCAACTGCTTAGCAGAACACACACTTAACAGTTCTCCCACAATTGTGTCTTCCTCCCATCAGGTATTGCAATACAGTCAATTAAATTAATTTTGGCCTGTGCATTGTGATGCGTACTTCACATAAATGTTCAGCTTTTTGTGAATGGTTACATCAGTGGTTTCATCCACTATTATCCCAAGAAACTGAGAACCTGCTAAGTGAGCTTTGATCTCTTCCTGTAGGACTTTGTTTATGGAGTCGAGCATGTCATATCTTGCATCCCAACCAGAGTAGATTGTGCCACTGTCTTGCAAGCCTGGACAGCCATTTCGTTTCTGTGGATGTAAAACACCACCATTAGTGTCAGTCGACAAGCAACAGCCACCCTGTGCCCCGGCCCGAAAGATTCCATTCCTCACCTGTAGAGCTATCAGTGTTTCAAACTGGTTGAGTGATTGCCCTTGTTTGATAAGGTAGTACATTGTCGTTAACTGAGCAACTTTACTGTCATCCCTTGCCTCAGGACCCGAGATCTGCTTCTCAAATGCCACTGGCAGAGACAGTTTTTCCTGCTGTTTTCTTTCCAGTGTGTACCAGCAAATGTTCTCTGTTTCTTTCATGTCTGTAGAAAGCAGCCACTTGCAGATTGGTTGTGCCAGTTGTGGCAAATGGATTGTTTTTGCCACCTTTTTTACACCAACTGCACTTCCCAACAATATTCCCCTCTACTTCCTCCTTTACAAGCCATGGAAATACCTTTGTCCAGCTGTCCCTCCACAACCTTAATTTCTTGCTGCTTTTAGCAGATGCAGTCTGTTCAGACTGACCATTTCAGTTTCAACATTCACAGTGTCAACTGTCTCCTGAGATGTGCTTAAGTCACACTCCGAGGATGATGTTGTTTGTTCCTTATCCTTTGGTGTTGAGGATTCTCCTCCACCAAAATAATCAGTAAGGCTTCATTGAGACATGCTGTGTGCTGCTCATGAGGCTTCCCCGTAAGCTTCTTCACCCTCTTCCTCCTCTCCTGGCTGCAATGCACTCCTGACTTGGCCCTGCACAAAAAGACACAGTGTAAACCCTAAGCTCACTAAACTGTCAGCGAGAAATTGTCGCAATGCCCTAACTGCCTAAAATAATTGTAAATTGAAAAATTACCCTTTCTGTGTTAAGAAAACACACTGGTGCCTTTATTTATTTATTCTTTATTATTGTGGTGTTTTAAAGTGACAGATTCTGCTTGTTAGGCATTTAAAATCCATCCAGAAATTTTGTATTGCTTCATTATTAGTGAATCCTCATTGGTGCTTTTTAATTGACTTAATTTGTCATGTGTTTTATTGCTCTGTTGTATATACTGTATGTATGTATTTTTTCATTCAGTTCAGCCTTTGATAAAGGGTCCAGTGGGACCAGAAATGCGTCAGGCGATTTAATAAACTTTTAAAATGATTTTCTCTCGTTGGCCAGTGATTTTGTGGTGGCGAGTGCCTGGATTTGTGTTTTTTTACTGATAACAGAGTTGTGCATTTTCCTGAATAAGTTTGGTCATGGCCAAGAGGGTCTTTGTTGCCTGGGAATCCGCCGTTGTTGAAGTTTTTGTAGCAATCTCTATCTTTATGTCTTGTTCCCCAGGCTGCTGCAGGATCGTCCTGACCTTTGCATCAATCGCTTGCAAAGAAAGTTGAAGCACCTTCCATGGTGGTTCTGTCCCTGAGGATTCAAGATTAGATGAGACTCTGCCGGAGGCTGGGTCTTTGCACCTCCAGAAGCTCCCTTATTTGAGCACCCAAGTGAAAGATTTTTACACCAAACTGCATCTTGGAAGGTAAACTACCAGTTGCTGCTGCTGTAGAAGGGGAAATTAAATCCAAATAAACAGAAATTAGCCAAAATATCCCCCCAGAAATGCAGAGCTATCAAGGGAACCGTCCGCTCAGTAAGAGTTGTGTGTGGTGCCCCTATGCAGGGTATCTGAGAGCTATAAAGGCTTCTTACCTGGAGGGAATAGCAGTCACCTGTGTCGGGTATCTGAGAGCTAAGAAGACCCCTTTCTTGGAGGGAGCAGTAGTCAACTATGTGGGGTATCTGAGAGCTGTGAAGGCCCCTTGCTTGGTTACATTCTTATAAGATCACCTCTCTTTCCCTTATTGGTAAAATTGCTGCAAGATTTGTCATTTGTCTTTGAAAGAGCCCATCAAACCCTGTCCTAAAAGCCGGCAGACCCAGCAATGAAGCTATGTTCCCATTATCTTCTGCTTGCTGATAAATTGTAAAAAGACAAGCATAAAATTTTAAATACTATGTCATAGGCACAAAAGACATTTTCCTAATGAGCATAAATTGTACCTGGAACACTTGGCAAAGATTACGCCCAGATTGTCAGGTGTGCAGAAAGAAATCACAAGGTTTTCTGTGTTTAAACACCTATGCCCCCACCAACCCCAGCACCAAACAAACAACGAGAATTGTACAGAATAATTGTCTTCTCTACAAGTTATTTTTCAGAATACATGTCACGGAGAGGGAAAGCTACAACAAAGCCAAGGCACTCACCACCACCACCACGATCGTTCAGTCCTTTCTGTTGCAGACACAGCTGACAGCTCGGTGGGAGATGAGAGCAGAACATGTTTGCAGCTTGTTGTGACTATGTCTTGAACTGTAGCTAAATAGTCCTGCAATTCTGTGTCAACACAGTAACAGTCTCACTGGATTCACCATCCACCACCACATGACAGCAGTGGGAGCCAGTGGATGCATACACAAACAAGAAACCCCATTTTTGGTTGTATCCTCATGCAACTTATGGATTGTGTTGTGCAGAACAGCATGAAATGGCCACGGAATCTCAGGCAACTGAGGTGCTGCACCAGTGGGAACAATAGCAATTGGTGGGAGGGGAAAAACTGAACAACAGCCCTTCCCCAACCGTATGTACTGGATAACTGGCACCAGCTAAGCCAGTTTACTGGGGGGAAAAAAAAGTAAAATAATGTGGGAGGGGCCAAAGATAATATGGCCCACCCTAATTGCACAATGGGGGGGGCATGGCTGAGGTGGCCCCCGTTTTAGCCGCCTCTGGCTCCACTACCAAAGAAAATTCAATGAAGCTGGCATGTAGGAGATTTAGGAGGGACATCAGAAAGTATTTCTTCATGGAGAGGGTAGTAGGGGGTGGAACAGATACCACGGGAGGTAGTCTGTACAAAATCAGTTGGGGGGGGTCAAACATGGGTGGGGGTTGACTTATGGGACTGGTAAAGACAGTGCAAAAGGGGAGTGGGGGAAGGAGGGAATCAAGGGCAGGTTCAAAAGTAGTGCAGCCATAGGGAGAAGGCAGATAATGGTGGCATCTCACTAGCTTGTCAAAATGACAGGAAGCAGGAAAGATCCAAAAACCAAATAGGTGCAGTATTCGTCCATAATTAAATATTCAAGACTGCATAAAGAGCAGAAACATTTTTTTTTTTTGTTATTCTCTTCTTTATTTGATTTTCATATAATACATACAGTTCAGAACGATTGTGTCCATACATAGATTGAAAGCAGGAATCATACCTGACTTGAGTATACAGAGTAGTCGTGTTTAAGACTGAAGCTGTTGGAAACCTAGTGCAGTATTAAAATTAATTCCAGAGTTCACAAAACTATGTTCAGAACATTCAGTATAGGGCCACGAGTCAAAGGCCTTTCAGTACACCATGAATTAGTTCATATAAGTTATTGGCATTGGCCCAGTAAGAAAAACCTTTAATGTTACAGTCCTCTTCAATGTGAATTAGATTATTACCATACACACATCTCACAGGTGTTCTGCTCTCAGTTGTGGTGAAGGGGAGGGGGATGAAAGAAGGGAGGAGGGGAGGGGAGCAGGGAGGAAAAGAGCACATAAAGAGGAGGAAGAGTTGTCACCTCATGGGACAAATGTTGGATCTATGAGCATATAATATAACAGCCATCTATTCCATCTTGAGTTAAATTTGCCTTCACTGTCATTTAATCTGTATGTTATTTTTTCCATGGTAAATTTGTTGGAAACATCCCACCAGTCTCAAGGGTTGGGGGTCTGGGGTCAACCATAATTTGGTGATGGCTTTTTCCCTGATGACAGGAGAATAGCCAGAAGATAACGGATGTCCTGATCCTTGAGGTCTTCCGGGAAAATTAAAAGGATAAATAATTGCGGGGTAAACTGAAAAGCTATTCCCAAGATCTTTTGGATTTCAGACTGCAAGGCTTGAATGAATAAGTTTAATTTCGGGCATGTGTACATTATATGTGTTAAGTGAGCTTTGCTTTTACCACATAGTCGCCAGCAAGCAGCTGAGCTCCTAGGGGCGAAATGGCTAGTGATCTCTGGTGTATAGAAATATCTAACTAGAAACTTCCAGGAGTATTCTCGCCATTGGTATGAGCTAGATGTACGAGACACCTGTTTGCAGGCTTGTTCCCATTTTTTTTCATCTATTTTTCATTTTGCCACTTTATATGTTTGTCTGCCAGGCTATCCACCTGGGAGGACATCAAGGCTCGATAGAGTACTGATATTAGGTGACTCTGGTTTAGGGAGGTAAACAGAGATTGCATGCAGACAACTAAGGGGGGGCCAGCATTCAGGGGCACGCACTGTGTCCGGTAAGGACCCATAATAGTGTCTTAATTGTAAGTACCTGTAATGATGTGAGTTTGGCAGACCGAATTTCGCTTTTATTTCCTGAAAGGACCATTATCTCCCTCCTGTTATAATTTGGAACAGATATCTGAGACCGTATCTAGACCATTGCTTAAAGGCATTATCCAATCCCTCAGGGTGAAAGTCCGGCAAGACCGCTATTGGGGAAATTAACGGGACAAAGGGGAGAATTGAGAGTTGTTTCCTGATTTGATACCAAGCAGACACTCTGTGTTGAAGAATTGCAGGTAGGTTCTGATAGTCAGTCGAAGAGCAGAAACATTAATACTGCTGCTAAAATAATGCTGAAGACAAGTGCTCAGCATTTAAGCATTTAAATCCAAATGGCATAAACACCACGACGGATGCTCCAGGGAGTCAAGAGCCACTGTGACCTCACAGTCAACATTAGACAGGTAGGGCTGGCCAGACTTTATTGTCCGCATGGTCCCTTCTGCCGACAACTATGTTTCTGTATTTGTCTTATTTTAGGAACTGGTTCAATAACAGCTTGCCTTGTGGTTTAATAAAAGGCAGTTTATCCCCAACTCCTCTTCATAAGATTAAAATGCTATGGAGTTTGAATATCAAATATTGCAGCATGTAACTGCATATCCTGTAATTGTAAGCATGCATACCATTTATGAGCAATGACTGCACTTTATTATCATGTGAACAAAGCAATAAAATATGGGTTAAAAAAGACATTGGAGACTTGGGGCTCCTAACACCATCCACTGTCAGATGATTTATTTATTTATTTAAAATTTGATAAGCGAAAAGGCACACTGAGCTGAAGCTCGTCTACAGGTATGACCCTGGGCAGGGGTATAAATACAGCAGAGGGATAACAAATACAGATACAGTGTTGAGCAATATACATAAATATAAGTTATTTACATGTTGATATATACAAGTTGAGATGTATGTATGTACAGTTGAATACAGATAAAAGTTGATATGTACATGTTGATATTTACATATAGATAGTTGAATACAGGTAAACAGAGTAAGCCAACCATAGTAACACTACAGTTTTCTAATACAAAGTAAGAGATGAAAAAGAGGCAGGACAGGAAGAAAGAAGAAATAGGACAGGTAAATTAGGACAGTGGACAAGTACAAGATGTAGGGTTGGTCTGAGCAGGCGTTTAGCGCCCAGGAAAGGAGGGGTGAGACGGATTTGTTGAGGATATTATTCAGGGAAGGAAGGGCCCCAGTGCGTGCATGCTCTGCTCTTGCAGTCTCCCCACCACACTGAATTGTGTCTGTAGGGGAGGGGGTACGAGAGACCATGCCAGCAGCCGGGGGTTGAGATCACTGGCTCTGCCTGGCCTGACAGTAAATCAAGATGAATGAAAAAGTGGTACTGGTAAGGAGAAGGTGGTTGCTGAGCTTGGAGGTCTGTGCTGTTGGGGAGGGATTTACTTTAACAACCTAACCTCAAGCTGTGGTTTGGGGATGTGTAAACAGTATGCATCACGCTACGCCATAAGAAAACTATGCATGCCATGTCAGTATGCAGGCTTCTACATCTGCAGGTGATATGCCGACACAGCAGACTTAGAGGTCTGACTGTTTTCATACCAGGTAGGGACAGTGCATGCCATAGATTGTCAAGAAGTAAGGTGGGCTTATTTTAGTTAGAGTCAAGGTTTAGGGCCTCAAAGTGGCAGTATGTTATGCTGCTGTAGCAGCGACCTGGATTCATGTGTGAACTGTGGACGTTCAGGCAGGGGGCTGGGGTGTAGCGCTGCCGAATGCAGTGCTTCCAAGCCAGGGGAAATGTACCTTCTCGCTGTCTCACCAACTGTTGTGGTGGGCCAGGAAGCATTCTACACCTAGGCACATGCTGTGGCTTCCACGGCAACCTCCATATCATCATTAAAGATGCTTTCCCCCTCAAGTGGACAGAGGGTAAAACAGCAGGGACAAACAGGCGTAACAAACACATTCTTGGGTCAGCCAGTAGCACAGTGGTAGTACTACTGCCCACTGAGCTGGTGACCCAAGTTCGGAGGACACAGGTCGCTTTGGGATCGCCAGGGGAGAAAGAATTGAGAGGTCAAGGGACAGCTGTTCTCTCTTGGGGAGGTGGTGTTCCTGCATCCCTCTATTTGACTGCCACCTGGCGTAGGCCAGCAGAGAGGACAGCCCTCAGATGCTGATAAATACACGTGGTGGATTAGTACATGTGTAACCCCTAGATGGCGCTATCCCAGGGGCTACTACCCCTGCCTGATTTGCCACTAACAGGTTGAGGGGCCTGGATCCAATGTCGGGTGCCTCCACCCAGAGGTCAGGGTTTGCAATAGTTAAACTAACTTGGTCACAGCCCTCTGGGACACTGCAACCCCTTTCTTCCCACTAGTGGCCCACACAATATATCAAATTACCTTCACAGTATACACTTACCCCCAGGTCTGGTTCGGCACTGGGACCTCCTGTGAAATGAGATACAGTGCAACAATCACAGTACAGTACTTTAACATAGACAAATACCTCAGGCAGTATAACTTTGCTGAAACAAGCAGCTCTGATTTATTTAGGGGATATAACAAGGACAGGGAAATCAGGTTAATTAGCTTATCACTCTAATAATCTACCTATGGCTCTGTGCACAGGCCTATCCCTATCAGTTACTGTCCCTGGGTACCCAAGCCCTAGTGGCTAGTCCAAACCGTGGCAGCTGGTGGGGCCCTTTCACACAGAGAAAGGAGAATTAAACAGTCAGCAGTACAGTAATTCCATTTGGATTTAATGTGGCAATTCAACAGGAGCAACCTGAATTAGTACTCACGACCTCCAAATAAGATAGGGTCCTTCAATGTCAGCAGGGCTCACTTGAGGTACACAACCTCTTCACACATCCATATAAAGAAAGTACTATACCAGGCAGGCTGCATCTGTATCCGATCGCAATTACTGCACAATACCGGGAGAACACACAGCAGATTCAGTTCCTGACAGACCGAGTGCAATTTTCAGCAATTCTTCCAGTCTTCTACAGGGTGAGCCTGGTTTCTACTCTTCAGAGATCCTTTGATTCTTTTCACAGGACAGTTCAGTCCTAACAAGCTGTTACACAAGCTGCAGACCGAACTCTGGGCCTTACACACGCTTTTTGACTAAAACTGCACACTGAAAAAGCACAGGGCTCCTTCCTTCTTCACTGCCAAAGCTCAACTGAACTCCAACTGACGAAACCGGCACTTCCTTTGAGTTCCTCCCAGTTCTTGACTGGATTGGCTGTCACTCACAATAGACTGCTGCTGTTGGTCCAAAAGGCACTGAAGTCTAAACTACATCTCCCAGAGTCACTGCCCATACAATCCTCTTGTGGCTGGCTCAGATTATGAGTCCAAGTTCTGATTCGTCCAAGGCACCATTTTAGAGCTAGCTTACCCCACACTGATTGGTCCAGTTCAGCAGTTCAAAACTAGAATGGGGAACTAGCAGACACAGTTCTGACTGCAAAGAAAGCAGGTTAGACAAACTGTAATTTCATTATTACTCTAAATAATTTCTGGCAAACAGTTACATCTTTCAGATAGGTTCCTTTGCACTCCTAGTGACTGCAAAAATGAAGTGAATTGGCAGCAGCTCAGTGGTACTCAGAGAAGCACACAGTCCCCCATACAAACTAATTATGTCTGCAAGCAGACAGCTCTTAAAGAGACAGTACCAGAGGCTCTAAAACACTCACTGATAAATGGCTTAAATGCCAAACACCATTCAGGCTTGGAGCATTCAAGCAAGCTCCTGGAAGTCTTTTGGGAACCCCCATTTGCAGGGGGTTACACCTTCCTGGCCTGGGAAAGCTTGGCGTCGCGTCAAGCAAGTACCATAAGTTTCAACTGCAACCATATACATTTGCATTAGGCTCTTTATGTAATCATCAGTCAATATATCATTTACCAAGAACACATTTCTGAAACATTGCGATGCGTCACTCTTTACACAGTATTACATACACATTGTACCATAACTCAAGTTATTACCTCTTGTACATGAAACCTGAAGAGAGGGGCCCTTCCCTATCAGTTACCTTGGGGCTGGATGGGCAAGGGCACCATCTAGAGGGCAACACAAGTAACTTGGAGTTAGCACTGATGCTCAGTTTGGGCAATGAGCTCGGGGACACATACACTCCTTTATGGACAACATTGAGAGGCAAGTCCACAGGCCTCCCAAGTGAATCATAACTGAGGTGCACCACAGGCTTTACAGCTCGACCAGTCTTTCTAGGGGAACTGTTATAGTCTCTGCACTCTGAGCCTCATTTTCAGCATTGTCCTCACTTGTCAGGGAGTCTCCATGGGGTAGAGAGGCTAGAACCTGGGGCACTTTCAGCTCCAGGAGTTACAGTTTCTGAGTCCACAACATTTGGCTCGCATGGAGAGCTTTCGGACACTAGCAGTGGACTGTCAGGGCACTCAAAATACTCTTCTTGTTGGGTGTATCACCAGTCTGCCCCAATCTATCATTTTCCTCCCTAAGCTCAAACAGTTCAACCATGCACAATTTCCATTTCATCTGATCTGATGCTTTGCACTTCACTTTCTGGAACATTGGCTCCAGGGATGAAGCTGGGGCCTAGACAGTCCAGAAGGCCCAGCTTTGTCTCCAGTATGGACTAGGATTGCCCAAGACAATTGACTCAGTTCGTAAGAAGGATAGTATTCAAAAGTCACTCTCACTTTCTTCGATATGGACTGACAGTCATGCTCAACTGGGACTTGTGGAGAACACTTTAACTCTGCTTCTGTAGGTGCAGACTTTCTTGATCTTTTCTTAGCAGCAGCTCTAGTCACTGGTCCAGAGGGCATCTTCTAGGGGCTCAGACTCAATAAGATTTGTCCAATGGGCAGTAAATGATTTCTATGCATTGTTTTACATCTTTTGAATTATTCTCAGGCCTTACTTTGTACACTGGCAGATCATCTAGTTTGCCCACTACAATGTGAGGAGATGGTGCCATCTGTCAGCAATCTTGTGCTTGCCATGCAGTCCCAGATTTCTTAGCAATACCGATCTCCTCCTGGAGTTCCTGTGCTTTCACCTTTTATCATACCTTTCTTTGTTGGCCAGATTTCTTTTGGCAGCCATGGTTTGAGCCAGTTAGTACGCATGAGTTAGCTGGGCCTTTAACTTTTGTAAATAGTTGTCAGCTTGAACCCCATCAGGAGAGACCCCAAAACACACATCTACTGGTAGTCGAGCTTCTCTTCAAACATCAGGCGGTGGGGAGAATCCAGTGGCATCACTTTTGGTGCAGTTATAAGCATGTACCAGGGTGCTAATTTGTTGGCTCCATCTAGGCTTGTCCTTTGGGTGCAGGGTGCCTAGCATATCTAGCAAAGTGCGGTTGAAAGCGTTCAGGCTGTGGGTCCCCTGGGGTGGTAAGGAGTGGTTCTGGACTTTCGCACTCCCCACAGAAAGCATCTCTTTGATCAGACGACTCTCAAAGTCTCTCCCTTGATCAGAATGGATTCTTTGTGGAGCCCCATAGTGAACAAAAAGTTTTCTACAAGTACTTTGGCTACAGTGGATGCTTTCTGGTCTTTGGTGGGAAAGCTTGGGCATATCTCGTGAAATGGTCAGTGACCACCAGCACATTACTGATATTTCTTTGATCTGACTCCAAACTCAGAAAATCAATACAGACCAGCTCCATGGGTGCACTGGTGGTGATGTTAACAAGGGGCAGCCCTCTGGGGCAAAGCTTTCCTCTGTAAGCAGCGACTACAAGTTCGAATGTGTTGCTCCACATCAGCCCCATCTTAGGCCAATAGAATCTGGATCTCACCAAGTCAAGTGTTCTGTCTATACCAAGGTGCCCCATGTGGTTGTGCAAGGACCTCAGTACTGAGTCTCGAGGCAGTGGGCAGCACTAGTTGTTGTTTGTCTACTTGTCCCCTCTGTCTACTGTTTCTCTGTATAACAGTTTATTGATCAGTTTCAACTTAGGACCTTCTTTGTATAACAGTGCAGTTCTCAAATCAGTGGGCGTAATTTGGACATCTTTCCTGCATAGAGGGCTTCTAAAGCTGCTTTGATCATGGGATCGGGATTGAGCCCGCGAATACTGTCATTGTCCAGCTGAGGCAGTGCACCAATGTCTATTGCAGAAAAGTGGCAATAAGCAGCAGGTATGCAATTCTCAGAGGTCCCAAGCAATCCACCATGCAGTCCACTGCGTCCGTGGACATTGTTCCTCCTGTCAAACTTCGGCAGAGTGCCGAATGTCAGGTTCTGCAATCGGACCCAATCATTCTGGGAACAGGCCTCCGAGAGCATCAGCATCTATGTGGTTCAGACCTGCTCGGTATTCGAGAGCATAGTCATATGTAGATAATGCAGAAAGCCACCTATGGCCAGTGGCATCCAACTTAGCTGAGGTCTGCACATAGGTCAAAGGATTATTGTCAGTTTTACTAGTATTTTAGCCCCATACAAGTACTCATGGAATTGGTCAACAATAGCCCACTTCAAAGCTAGGAACTCTAACTTATGTACAGGATAGTTCTTTTCGGATGGGGTCAGGCTTCTACTGGCAAAGGCCACTGGTCTCAGGCCATTCTCGTGCTCTTGGTACAACAGCCCCAACCCTTGCAAGCTAGCATCAGTGTGCAGGGCGTAAGGTTTTCTTGGATCGGCATAGGCCAGCACTGGAGCATGGGTAAGTTGATATATGATCTCATGAAAAGCAGTCTCACAATCAGGAGTCAGCGGGCCCCAAATACTTCACTCGGATGAAAATACACTCTTTCAGTCTTGAGGACGCTGACTTTTGGTATTTTTGTGGGTTGGGGATACCCTTGAGTAAGGTTAAGTAAAGGCGGATCACTCTTGAATAGTCCTTGATGAGCGCCGATAATAACCACAGAATCCAGGAATCTTTGCAGTTCTTTTAGATTTTTGGGCTGTGGCCAGGTGGTCAAGGCCTCAACTTTACTTGGGTCGGTCTCTATTCCTCGGTGGATACTATGTGTCCCACATACTTTACTGATGTTTGAAAAATTGACACTTATCAATGGACAGTTTAAGGCCAAAGTCCTCCAGTCGGTCCAATACCTTAAATAATCTGCTCTCATGTTCCTCCAGTGAGCTGCCAAACACAATAACATCATCTAGGTATACCAGGCACTCTAGTAAGTTCATGTCCCCCACTGCACGCTCCATCAATCGTTGAAAAGTGGCTGGGGCACCTGAAATCCCTTGAGGCATCCTCATGAATTCATAAAGCCAGCGGACAGATAAAGGCTGTCTTCTCACGGTCCTCTGGGGCCATCGGGATCTGATAGTACCCACTGCGGAGATCCAGCACAGAGAACCACTTGCTCCCGTTTAGCAGTCCAAGCATCCTGAATGGGGCATTGTGTACTGATCAGGGATAGTCCGCGGTTTAAGATGCGATAATCCACACACATCCTTACTGTTCCATTCTTTTTCCTCACTACCACAATGGGGAAGCATAAGGGCTTCTGGATTCTTGTATTACACCAGCAGCTAACATCTCTTGCAGATGCCGTCTCACATCATCTATGTCAGCAGGTGCCAGGCGTCGAGACCTCTCACGAAATGGTCTTTCGTCATGCAGCGGATATTGTGCTCAGCTCCTTGCGCATCCTACATCCCATTCCTTTAAAAAACACCTGGTCTCTCTGGGCAAGCTTCTCACTGATCCTCACTTTCCATTCAGCTGGCAGCGGGGAGTCGCCGAAATCAAACAAGTCAGGCGTTACTCTGTCATTCTTCCTTGAACTCTTGCTGCTGGGTAGCACTGCAGTGTCTGCACAATGCACATTAGCCAGGATGCAACCTCTGTTTACTCGAATGTCTCTTTCAGACACATTATGAACTTGGACCATTACCCTTCTGGCATAAGCATGGGCTCTAGCGGGCAAAATACTAGGCTTGACCAGCAGTCCCTCTGGCAATTTTCCATCGCCTGGTGCATCCAACATTAATATTTTATTCTTAACATCCTTTCTGATACGGACCTCTCCCTGTAAGGTACACTGGGCATTTGGCGCCAGGATCAGAGACTCAGGATCCTTCTTCCATACAATTCCGACCGGTTCCTCTGGTTCTGTTTTTCAGCATCTCTCTGTGCCTCATAGGCCTTCTTAATTAAAGCCGGAACTCTTAAAGCTCTACTAGTCTTTGACCCTGTTTTTCATAACACACTGTGCCAGCCTTCCGAACATATGAGCATTTGTTCCAATCAACAAGGGACACCATCATACAGTCCAGTGGGGGACACACTAAGGCTAGGGTCTCTACTTGTTCGGCCACTCCAGCCACGGAGGTGGGGAAAGACAGCCAAATCGGATATACCCGGAATAGGGTAGGCCTTCTCACTTAACCCCCATACATGCAGTCCTTCTAATGGTTGTAGGGTACGTCTGACAAATGCTTCTGATACCAATCTTGGAACATAATTGTCACTTGGGAGCCACTGTCTAATATAGCTCTTGTAGACACTCCATTCACCTTTCAGTGGTCTCCATGGAGGACCCACTATTCTGGACCAGTCTGGAGAGGCGGTAGTGGGGGCCTGGCAGCGACCTTGCCACAAGGGCGTGAATTAGCATTTTGGTGCCCTCACTGGGATCATGTCGTGCACCTCTTAACCACTGATTTCTTCTCGAAGCTCTCCTTGTAGCCTATATGCAACTTTGTCAGTGTCTTTTGGGGACTGGCATTCCCTTTTCATGTGCCCATCTTTCCCACAATTATAGCAAAACATACTTTCTGGAGTTTGAGCTGGCCGGCGCCACACTGGGAGCCAGGGCGGGGTATTACTAACTGGAAACCTTGGTGCCATCTCTGTCTCTGCGTGATAAGCATTTGGAGACATCTAGTCAGTTTCTCCACTTCCATGGTCAAGGAATTGAGTTGGAGCTGTTATCAGCAGGAGATACATGGGTGGGTACCCCACCCCACTCTGAGTCTGCAGTCGGATATAGGTCAGGGCCCATTACTTGCAGGCGTGGCCTTCATAAAGGACTGTTTTTGAATTCCGGATCTCTCTCAACAGTTAGCCCCATTGTGGCATATCTTTTCCTTGTCAGAGCACTCATTGACTGTCAACCTCTGCCCTGAACTTCACTTGATGGGTCACCCTCAGTCACTCGGGTCGTAGCCGCAGCTATTGGTGCAGGTCCCTCCCGAGGTCGTCTTTCTCAACTCTCGAATTTCTCTCATTAACTCATCATAGGAGGGTGGGGATTCCAGTCGATCTGCCAGGTGTAACTGAAGCAACAGCAGTTCTGAGAAGGGGCAGACTTAAGGATCCTGTCCAGCCTGGTTCGGTCCAGTTCAATCGCTGGCAAACTACCTTTCTGAGGCATTCTTGCAACAATTTTTCCAGCCGAGAGACATACACAGACAACAACTCCCCTTGGTACTGTTGTGCATTTCTTACTCTCCACCATAGGTCCTCATCAGAATCTGGGCTCCCATACACATTCTCCAAGGCCTCAAGATAGGCCTGTGCAGTCGCTTCAGGGTTACTGGCCCGTTTAGCACGGATGGTAGCCAGGGCAGGACCTCGGAGGCTCTCACTAACCCTCTTTAAGCTTTTCACCTTCCGAGCATTGCCATTCTAGCACTTGGGGGCAACATAGTCTATCCAGGTCTCCCAGTCATCCTCCCTTGGGGGTGGGGAGGTGCCAGAGAAGATCCTCAACCTTCGGTAGAGTCGTGACTAATGGCAGGTGCAGAAATAGGAGTCTGCATTGGTTCAGCCACCATTAACGGGCACTGGAGCAGGAGAGGGTGTTGGGGAGAACACCCCAGGTGGAAGAATAGTTTCTTCAAGTCCTCCACAGTTTTCCCTCTCCCAGCAACCATTCAGCAAATTTCTCCTCAAAGTTTCAGATAGTGGTGGGGCTGATTCCCCGGTCTTTACTGTCCTTAGTTATCACTCTCCAAGCAGTGAGGGCTCCCTCTGGGGTAATGGTCTGTGGCACTTTGGAGCTATCTATGGGATCCTTAAACTCTACTAGGGCCAGGAAAGTGTGGGTGAGCAGATTAGCATGCGACCCACCACCACAGGGTTTGTAAACCTTCCACCTTGAAAGTACTCCCTGCACAGTGTCCGTATTGATACCCAGGGGATGTCCAGGATAAGCATAGCATTTGGGGGTCGATCTCCTCCCCAGTACACCACTCCACCAGCCGGTGCACAGCCACTTCTGTCGGGGTACCCATTTTTTTTCTTAACAGTGGTTCGTAAATATGGCCACTAGAGGACACACAATCCCAGCGGTGAGCCTCCAAGATGTAACCCCTAGATGGCGCTATCCCAGGGGCTACTACCCCTGCCTGATTTGCCACTAACAGGTTGAGGGGCCTGGATCCAATGGCGGGTGCCTCCACCCAGAGGTCAGGGTTTGCAATAGTTAAACTAACTTGGTCACAGCCCTCTGGGACACTGCAACCCCCCTTTCTTCCCACTAGTGGCCCACACAATATATCAGAATTACCTTCACAGTATACACTTACCCCCAGGTCTGGTTCCGGCACTGGGACCTCCTGTGAAATGAGATACAGTGCAACAATCACAGTACAGTACTTTAACATAGACAAATACCTCAGGCAGTATAACTTTGCTGAAACAAGCAGCTCTGATTTGTTAGGGGATATAACAAGGACAGGGGAAATCAGGTTAATTAGCTTATCACTCTAATAATCTACTATGGCTCTGTGCACAGGCCTATCCCTATCAGTTACTGTCCCTGGGTACCCAAGCCCTAGTGGCTAGTCCAAACCGTGGCAGCTGGTAGGGGCCCTTTCACACAGAGAAAGGAGAATTAAACAGTCAGCAGTACAGTAATTCCATTTGGATTTAATGTGGCAATTCAACAGGAGCAACCCTGAATTAGTACTCACGACCTCCAAATAAGATAGGGTCCTTCAATGTCAGCAGGGCTCACTTGAGGTACACAAACCTCTTCACACATCCATATAAAGAAAGCACTATACCAGGCAGGCTGCATCTGTATCCCGATCGCAATTATGCACAATACCGGGAGAACACACAGCAGATTCAGTTCCTGACAGACCGAGTGCAATTTTCAGCAATTCTTCCAGTCTTCTACAGGGTGAGCCTGGTTTCTACTCTTCAGAGATCCTTTGATTCTTTTCACAGGACGGATTCAGTCCTAACAAGCTGTTACACAAGCTGCAGACCGGAACTCTGGGCCTTACACACGTTTTTTGACTAAAACTGCACACTGAAAAAGCACAGGGCTCCTTCCTTCTTCACTGCCAAAGCTCAACTGAAACTCCAACCGAAAAAACCGGGCACTTCCTTTGAGTTCCTCCCAGTTCTTGACTGGATTGGCTGTCACTCACAATAGACTGCTGCTGTTGGTCCAAAAGGCACTGAAGTCTAAACTACATCTCCCAGAGTCACTGCCCATACAATCCTCTTGTGGCTGGCTCAGATTATGAGTCAAGTTCTGATTAGTCAAGGCACCATTTTAGAGCTAGCTTACCCCACACTGATTGGTCCAGTTCAGCAGTTCAAAACTAGAATGAGAACTAGCAGACACAGTTCTGACTGCAAAAGCAGGTTAGACAAACTGTAATTTCATTATTACTCTAAATAATTTCTGGCAAACAGTTACATCTTTCAGATAGGTTCCTTTGCACTCTAGTGACTGCAAAAATGAAGTGAATTGGCAGCAGCTCGAGTGGTACTCAGAGAAGCACACAGTCCCCCATACAAACTAATTATGTCTGCAAGCAGACAGCTCTTAAAGAGACAGTACCAGAGGCTCTAAAACACTCACTGATAAATGGCTTAAATGCCAAACACCATTCAGGCTTGGAGCATTCAAGCAAGCTCCTGGAAGTCTTTTGGGAACCCCCATTTGCAGGGGGGTTACACATGCTTTGCTGCAATGGGAAGAAAATGGCAGAAGAAAGCCCTTGTCCAGCTAGATGACTCTCCGAGCCTCTGCAGGTCCTGCACCCCCCACTAGGCAGGACTCTGGGCACCTGGATTTGTGCTTCGGGAGGGAGGGATGGCCACTGGCTCTGACCTGGGAGAAAATCAGTGGGGGACTTGTCTCTGGTAACAAGTAAGTCCTTGTGAAGGTGGCTGGTAGGGTTGGAAGGGCCAGGGATGATTTGGGGGGGGGGGGGCTGTTGTTAGTAAGGTGTAGAAATAAATGATAAAAAAAAGAAATTTTTTCCAGTTAGGTAGCCAGCAGTACCCTTGGACCCAGCACTGTGGCTCAGCACCAGTGTGAGCAGTGCGACTAATGGTGGAGGGGGTCTGCAAGTACATCTTCAGGCCAGAGGGCAACAATGTGGGAAAAAGTTATATTTAAAAAAATAGTGTACATTTAAAGTGACAAGAGAGTGTACATATAAATTGACAGGCAGAAGAAGCGGATCGCCTTTATTGTGGCGGACTGTTTATCTTTGAAGTGGCAGAGTGTATAAAGATCATAATTCCAAGTGGCAGAGAGATAGCATGCATCTTACTAAAGTAGCTGTATGCATTAATCTGGCACAGTGTATCAGAAGTAAGTGAACTAAGTGGCAGAGGACATCGAAGTGTGCAGTCACATCACCTCTTTTCTGCCTGGGATATCTCACTGATTATGCTCTAATGCTTCCCTATCAGAAAGAAAGCAAATTAAAAAGTCAAATGGAGTTTTGGTTGGCATTTTCTCTGTAATCACGGCAGGGCAAAGTGAATGTGACCTAGTTCGGATTCCAACCTGGATCACCGGGAATTTAACCCAGAAGATCCAGGCCAGTAGTAGTCCACTCTCCGCAGAGGAATTCTACATTAGAATCGGAGTAAAACAGGTCTGACAACAGCTTGGTACTCAATTAAGAAAAAACTAAGATTGTACTGTTCAGCAATTTACTCCTCAAGAAAAAACTCACCCCCTAGATATTTTCAACACACTAGGCACTAAGCTGGAATTGTTTGAGACCTTCAAGTACTATAGCCCTGTTCCTGTGCAAAATCACCCTTCAGGCAGGAGTTAAACATTTTCTCTGTACTTGTTCATAAGATGGGGTCATAAGAAGGCTATGTTGAACATTTGGGATCAAAACCATTAAAAAACAACAAAGTTATGAGCCTGTGTTGCCATTTACGAATGCAGGCTCCTAACTTTTGTACTACATAAGCAACAAAGTGCACCATAAGGCATCCAGTACCCCAGAACATCTATACCAGTGGCAAACATCCGGCATTGACAAATGCTTGCCTGTACTTGTCTCCATTGTTATGTTATTCACTGTATTTGTTGTGCTGTCTCCAGTGTATTTACTTTTCTTGACATGGAACCTTTGTAAAAGAGCACCTGTGCTCATAGGTCTTTTCCTAGCAAATATAAATAAAAATTAATTTTGGTTCGGATCAGGGCAGCCCTTTATCACCCAGCTCTTTAGATGGGGAGCAGCTGTGATCTACGAAAACTTGACTTGGGTAATCCGAGCCAACTGAGGCATCTCATCTTCGGAGTCAATTTCAAACCCAGGACAGTTACTTTGGCTTTTGACAACTGAATCCATTGCATGACCCCTTGAACTGTACAGTATGTGTACAGAGAGAGCAGTGGCTATAAATCTTGCACAGTAGTCACACACACACAGCCATAGGTGATTGCACTAGAACATGAGTTATTACTGAGAGGAAATGTTGCCAGGGAAACCAAGGCTGTCCCCCTTCTAGATTCATATAATTTTCTGGAATTATACCACTCAACTGTGAGTGACCCAAATGTGTGACAGTGTCCTGTGACACATCACCAAATCACAGAACTATAGCCCTGTACACTGTGGAAAACAGTGCCTCAGTGTTTATGAAGGTTACTACTGATGGGGAATCACAAATAGGAATGTCAACTTTGAAGTCATAGGGCCCAGTATTCAGACTGCGCCCGGCAGTGGCGCAAGTGGAGGCGCAGCACAACTGAGGTGCACCATAGCAAGACGGGATATTCAACGGTGATGTGCCATGGCGCATCACCTTTGAATATGGCACATAATGTGCAGGGTGCATATACAATGCGCCGGTGCATTACCCAGACAGGTAGGACTGGGAATGCTCCAGTGCAGCTGTAGCTGCACTGGGCGCAATTCCCTGATATTCAGACCTGGACATGCAAATGGGGCCATAACGTATGCAAGATGCAAATGGGGCCATTTGTATGTCAATATGGCCCCATGTGCATGCATTGTGCAGGGCAGGCTGACAAAATGCGCCTGGCACCCTGCACAACATGTGGTGCGGACAGAGGGGGTTCTGGGGCACCCCCCACCCCGTAGCGGCGCTTGCCGTAGAACACAATCCCAAACCGTCCCTGGTAGTCTAGTGGCACCTCCCTCCCCACCTGTAACCCCGATCGCCATATGAATGTAAGAGTCCAATCCCTGATGGTCTAGTGGTACCCCCCACCCGGCTCATAACCTGATCGCCATAAAAATGTATCACTCCATTCCCTGGCAGTCTAACAGTACCCCCTCCCTCTGCGTAGCCTAATCGCCTAGGCAATATTAATATGCACCCTGGTAAACCATTCGGAACCACCTCCCCCCAACGCGTTGATCCCCATATGTGTACATGTCTGTACATCCCTGGTAGCCTAGTGGTCCCCCACCCCTTCCGATGCCCCAATTGCTGTAAAATACATCAGTTTCCCTACCCTGATAGTCTAGTGGCCCCCACAACCGTATCCCGAGCGCCAGTCGTCCCGTATAGATCCCTGACTGGTAGTCCAGTGGCCCTCCACCCTCAAAGGCCCCCTGCCCAGCACCCACCCGTTATCGGCAGGCAGCTGCAACCCACCGCATACTGTCCGGCCACCGCCAAATGACATTGTACAGTATGGGCTTGCAGTGCAATACTGTACATACCACACTGAATACGTGAATGAATGATTCTTCATTCACATATTTGTGTGTGACATATACAGTATGCACTACTAAGCCTATTGATCCACATGTGGACCAATGGACATACAGCCCATACTGTACAATGTCATTCAGCGGCCAGCCAAGCGGTATGCGGGTGGGTTGCAGCTGCCCGCCGGAGATGGGGGTGCTGGGTGGCAGGGGCCTCTGAGGGTGGAGGATACTGGACCACCAGTCAGGATCTATACGGGCTGACTGGTGCTCGGGATATGGTTGGGTGGGGACCACTAGACTACCAGGGTAGGGAAACTGATGTATTTTACAGCGATTGGGGCATCGGAAGGGGTGGGGGACCACTAGGCTACCAGGGATGTACAGACATGTACACATACGGGATCAACGCATTGGGGAGGTGGGTCCAATGGTCTACCAAGGTGCCGTACTAATATTGTCTAGGCGATCGGGCTACGAGGGAGGGGGCACCAAGAAGTACCAGGGAATGGAGTGATCCATTTTACGGCGATCAGGGTTATGGGCTGGGAGGGGGCACCACTAGACCATCGGGAACATATGGGTGCTTCTGGACGGTGTTTTTGGTGGGTGGGTGGCCACCCATGGCTGGTGTCTGCTGTGTTGCGCCATGCAGTACAGCAGCCCACTTGTGGGTGGCCAGCATTTGAGCCATTTTTGGGGGGCTCAACTTTGTGCCCCAGTATGCGGTGCAACTAGGGGTTGTGCCAGCAGATGCGTCACACATCCCGGGCTGAATATGGGGATGTGCCACATGTGCATGGGCACGCCCCCTTCAGATGTATCGCATACATTAACATAGCGCCCCAGTGCTTCATGACTTGTACTGCACAAGTCCCCCTTTTGAATATTGCCCCGGGGCGCATTACTGGGGTTGCGCCAGTGCAATTCGGTTCACCAGGAGCAACCCCTTTGAATATCCAGGCCATAGTGTAAAGTGTGAAATGACACCACCTTCATGTGGAACATACTGTAGGGCTTCTTAGGGATAAAATGAATGACATCACTTTTTTTTTATTACTTTATGTGCCCTACCCGCCTTAGCTCGAGGAGCCCCCAGTCCCATTCCCCGACGTCCAGCAGCCGACACTGACCAATACCCCCAGGGCCCCCGGCGGGACACTTCCAAACCTGCTGAAAACTGGATTCAGTGTGGCTGGTGCCGTGGCTATTCGAGGGCGGGACCTGCAAGGCGCCTTCCGTCATCCAGCTGGAGCATCATTTTCTCCTCCAGTTTACACCCCCTCAGAGGTGGAGCATGCAATGGCGCCAGCATCAGCAGCACGCACACTGCGGTATGTGTCCCGACAGATGTCTGCCCTGGCCTCTGACCCCACATTGGCAGCGTCATGTGGCACTTCCAACCTCCACTAGGGGCCAGGGTGGGCGACTGCTGATCGCCCCTTCCCGGAGAAGGAGAGCAGTCCATGGGATGTTCAATCCTTCTCCTCCCCTGCCAACCCCCGGTGGGCCATGCTCAATCCCGAACATGGGTTGCCCGCATGGCGCAAGGTATGGCATCCAGTGCCTCAACCCTCAGTGCCATCGGGCCGGCTAAATGACATCACTTGTGATGTGTGACAGTGAGGGAGGTACGCCTGGAATCCATGGCATTCACCTGGACAGTCATCAGGAATGGGCAGCTGGGGACTCTGTCTCGCAGCTCATCTGAAGGAAGGCATCTCCGACAGGGCAGCAACCTTTGGCATGGGCCTTGAACCCACAACCATATAGCCCAGAAAGGAAAGGAGTACTAGCTGAGCGATACAGAGCCCAGTTGAACAGTGTGTGTGTGGGTGAATGGGGTGGGAGATTAAGGGCTTTGATGGGCATCCCCTAAGAACAGAACTGAGATCACAAATCCTGAGCCATGATTTGAACCTCATTCTCCAACACCATAAAGAAAGAAAGGAACTTGATTTTACATAGCTCCTTTGATACAAACTGTATCTTATAGCACTTTACAATCCAGTAGGGGGAGGCAAGAGAATGTCAATGTCATGTTTGGTACAGAAGGAGATTCAGCCTTTTACTAATCTACCATCAACAGCCTAATTTGGTTCACTTTTAGCTGATTTGCATCTGTATCCCACCCCTCCCACCCTGTCGAGGCTGGCAATAGGCACCATTATCTAGCCTTCTGTTCCCAGTTGACAAAACTAAAATAAAGAACAGCGCAGAGACTGAGAATACAGAGTGGCTAAACACAGGAAAGTTGAGTGTGACTTGCTCATGGCCACAGTAAGAGGTGATTGTGGGATTCAAACCTGAGTCTGTGCTCGAACCACTAAGGCAGACTACCTCCTCAGAGAAACATCCACTGTTACTCAGTCCCCATCAAGCTGTGCTTTCTCAGCTTATCAAGAGATAATTATGAAACTAACGGCATTCTGCAGCCAAATAATTTGGCATTTTGGTTTTTCATTCGAGTCTATGAGGTCTTTCATGAATGGATTAGCATATCTCTGAGTAAAATTGCATACTTCTGATAAAGGGATTCCATTATCTGGATTTGTGTCTAAAATTATAGGCTCATGATGGAACGATGGGGTCGTATTCAAATGTTACGAGGCCTAGCTCTCTGTGGCTTAATTAATGTAATTACTGTGTGGCCTGTCATAGCACCTAGGATGAGAAAACTGATTTTGCTGATTCTCTTAGGCTGGTTCCCATGGTGAGCACTGCAAAAGAATTTACCGAGTCCATCACTGCTACTGAAAAATAAGGGCTGCAGAAATCTCCTAGGAGTAATAAAAGAGTATAGCTTTGCTTGGCCTGACCCCGGAGATGCTTTCACATAATCTGAATGCCTGATATGTTAAGTAAAGATATTTTCTATAGATATAAAAGTAAGCAGCAAAATGCAGCCAAGTAGGACTAAACACCATCTAATCATGTCTGCCCAGTTAAATTGAAAATGAGAGAATGCTTCTACATGTCTATTAATAAAAGCTGTGCAGCTATCAGCAGCTCACACAACAAATCCTGCTGAGAAGGAGGCTTTGTACTGGGTCCCATTTGTAAGAATTATTGTTTTAAAGTCTTGCGATGTCCTTGTTTGACCCTGCTGGATTTTACCTGTTTATGATAAGCACAGAAATGAAGGACCATCCCACTTTATATATTTGGTTAGATAATTTCATTCAGACTTTACTTAAAGGGCAGCTTGTAAATTTAGGGTTGGGATTTTTGGGTTGATTGAACATTTTTTGGGGGGCAGAACGGAGTGGGGGTAGGGGTACAGACCTGAGAAAATCGACTGGAGTCATATTGAGATTGTCTCTTCTCTTGGGAGATTTGAGGGATTCTGGTTATTTTTGTTTCATGCAGAATAACTCTTCCCCATCTGAAATCAGACGTTGCCTTTTATCATCATTATTCTCAGCTGTTTCTGTACAACTATTCTCCCAGAAGGTTAGGGAGCCCTATCTGCTGGCTGCACTCCAGAGGTACCTTCTTTCGGATGAGATGTTAAACCGAGGTCCCATCTGCCTGTTCTGGTGTAGTTCAGGTGAATGATAAAGATCCCATGGCACTTCTCAAAGAGATGGGAATTTTTATTATGCAGACTTCAGACAATAAATAAAATGTAGGGAACAAATTAATACATACTGAATCGATCAAGTTCTACACATACAATTAAGAGATTCTAGCATAACTTCCAAAAAAGCATAAATCAAGAACAGTTTACATTTCTTCATGGAGGTTTAGCCCATTCTCACAGTTTATCCATAATAATTTACCCTTTTCAGTCCTGTATCTATTTGTATCCAATATCCATATTTTCTGCAAAGAAATACTAATGTTTCTAAACATATCTACATATGGCACAAATCTTTGCTGTGTGATCCACAGACAATGAGATTGCCATAAATAGTACCTTATAATTGCCCAAATTATGTAAATCGTCTCATGACAATATTTACCCCAGCCACCATCCAGTACCCCATATATTAATGCGTGATATGACAAACCATCAAATAAGGGTTCTGTCCATTCTTTAGCTAAGTATTTCCAAAACAGCTTTGCATAATTAGATGCTAAAAAAAGGCGTTCTTGTGTCTCTAGCAGCTGTATACACGATAGCTTCAAACAGTATCTGTCCTGTATCTGCTTATGCTTATTATTATTCATTATAATGAGTTTACCATGCACGCTTAACCAGACAGAGACCCACACAAAGTCTGGCAGTTTTTGATTGTATCATATCAAAGTTTAGTTGTGATTTTTCTCCAGGGCAGTCCGCAAGTGAGACGGCTTCTTTACGTTCATCCTGTAGAATATGCCTGTATATTTCCTTCCTGGTCATGTCAGGGATGCTGTCCCTGGTAATGCCTCATTTAATTAGATATCTCACTTGTTCCACCCCATACTTCGGGAGCCCAGTGAGTCTGTAAAGAGTATATGCCTTTTTCTGGGCCCACGCTACCTGACAATCCAAACTACCTAACTAATCCAACTTAATACCTGTTACTTCCATATTTTATTCCTGGTGTCAGGGTGCCTCCAAATTATATACCAAATATATGCTGCAAAAATGCTACTGGATTTGTCATGTTTAACCCCTCTTCTACTGTCCTATAGGTTATTGCACTTTTGCTTGGATTTAATCGGTTACCTCACAGCACCTGGAGAAATACACCGTATAATGCTGTTACTAGGGTTTGAGGAGGAATACATAACTGATATATAAAAATGCAGGTATTAAAAGGGTCTTGATTAAGAAGATTCTTTTTTTCTTTATTTGTTACCCCTTCCATGAATTTACCAACCTAGTGGCCCTCTGCATGCCCATATCCAGTTTAGCTTGGCCATGTCTTCTCCGCAAATGTGATCCCTAGAATGGAGACTGTCCTGTAGTGAACTTAAACCCTGCAAATGTATCTCCTTCAGGTACTGGGGTGTTTCCCAACACAATGCCAGTGCTTTTATTGAAATTAATACTTGATCCGGACCATTCTGCAAAATCTTGGCAGAGTTTTACCAAGGAGTCCTCTCTGTCCCTGGATCTATGCATAATACTAAATCATCTGCATATGCTAATATCTTGGTGGAGGGATACGGGACTCAGTGTCAGGCCTTGAATCTGATTGTCTTGCTCAATTTTCCTTAAAACTAACAATACAGAATGTGCACAGTAGGGGACTTAGGGACATCCTTGTCTAACCCCTCTTTTTAACTCTAATTTCTTTCCCTATCCGTCCATTAATATTAGCAAAATAGGGAGCATTGCTATACATAAATTGTATCCATTTTATAAACCCATTAGGGATACCATATGCCCAGTGCCATATATAAAAATTGTTCGAGATTCTATTGAATGCCTTGCCTGATCTATACAAATATATATCCTTGCATGTGATTCACCTCTGTTTTTGAAATACTTCTCTGATCATAATCAAATTACCAGAGTGACTTCTATTAGGTATGGTGCATGTCTGGTATGGGCTGATAATGCTGTCTGCAATTGTTACTAATCTATTTAGTAAGATTTTACTCAATATTTTGAGATCCATCTTGAGCAAGCTCAAGGGTCTTCCAATTCTCAAATCCTCTTTTTCCCCTTTTATAAAACCATATTAGAGATGCCTGGTTCATAGATTGTGATAACGTCCTTCTTGGAGCATACAGTTAAACACTATCACAAGGGCAGGGTATATCCTCGCTTAAGAGTTTTATAAAACTCTGCCCCATCCCATCTATCCTGGAAGCTGAGTCACTTTTAAGCCCTGCTACGCCGCTTTTATTTCAGCTACCAGTATTGGGGCTGTTAAGAATTATCTATCTTTCTTCTTTATTTGAGGCAATCCTTCCAGCATAAAGTCACCTTCTGTAATAGGTGGGGTGTGCTCAAATGTCTAAGATATTATCCACCTGTGCCAAACTTCCTTCTAGGAGGAAGAACTATGACCTGAGTCTGTTTATATTTGAGTAATGATTCTATGATCCACCTTGTTTTATACTCCCTGAAGGGGTCTGCAGAACCTTTCTTCATGCTAGTACCAAATCTTAATTCCTGCTGCAGTGATTTATTTGTTTATTTATTTATTCACAATTCAATTTACAACTTTGAGTCAAAGATTCGTTTACAAAAGGCACCTCGTCACAGGGAGGGTAGACAACATTTTGTTGGAGTACAACAGTGGAGAACATTACAGGTGAGATACAATAAAACGAGCATACAAAGCAAAGCAAAAGGACATTCAAAGCAATTTGGCCCTATCATATTGTATTTTGTACATCTGTTTTTTTATCTCCCTTATTTGTTTGCCCCGGTTTATCGTAGAAGTCTCTGTTAGAGAAATAAGTTTCTGCAATTGAGCTCTAAGTTTCAAATATGTCAAATACTTACTATTTGCAGAATCTTTAGTTTTCTTTTGGAAAAATTCCCTCCATGTCATTTTTGTCTCTTCCCACCAGATGGCAGCACTATTGTATACTGTAGTTCAACCACTGAAAGCCTAGCCTGCCATTCTGCTTTCCAGGCTTTTTATGTTTGCTTGCGTGTGCAAGAAAAATAGTGTGGTGATCCAAAATGCAGTGCCGTACAGTTGAAAGAGAGAGCACTGCTTGAGTGAGCAGCGCTCCCCCTCCCCATACAGACACGCACATGCACACATATTGCATGCTCATGCGCCCCCCCACGCACACACTGTATAGCCGACAGGGTGCCCAGTCCCCCGTCGGCTTCACACCCCCCCGTGCCAAAAAAGCTGTGCAGGTACCATGCTGGGAGCCCACTCCAACGTGGCAAAGACTGTTATAGCCGACAGGGGAGCCCAATTCCCCATCGGCTCCACACGCCCCAAAAGCTTTCAAGGTGCCATGCTGGGAGCCCACCGCAGCATGACAAAGCTTGTTGTGGCTGATGGGGGTGCCCAGTCCCCTGTCGGCAACAGCCACCCCCTCAAACAGCCTTTCCAGCTGCCACGCTGGGCGCCTACCCCAGCATGGCAAACGTCCAGCGTCGTCTTAATAATAAAAAAAAACCTGTAAACAAAAAAATGGTCCCTCGTAGTCTCCCTGCCCCCACCTGCACACACACACAACCTCACCCCATACTTACCTGCGGAGTCCGGCACGATGATCTTCAGTGGACCGGGAACACTTCTGCACTCTTCAAAGCCGACAGGAACTGAGGAAATGCCAGTAAGCTGTATAATGTAATAAATAGGTTTTTTTCAACTTTGCTGCATATCTCGGGCATTTTTTGGAATTATTGCACCAAATTTTCAACATGGGGTTTTGGGACCCCTCCTCATGAATTCTGTCAATGTCATGGTGTTTTTGGCCTGAGGGTGATTTCACAGTCACTGTGCAAATTCACCTTTTGGGACCGATAACGAAATGACAGTGCCAGTGTTCATAAGTTGGGCTTTCAAACATCTTATGTTGCAAATTTGGTCAAAAATTCTAAATGACTGTTTTAAAGCGTTCGTTGCGCAGTTCCTACCCATGCTTGTAAGTTTGCAAATTTTTAATATTTGCACTCCGGATTTTCAACATTGCCATTTTACCACACCTCCTTATGAGCAGTACAGCTGTCATTTTTCACATCTCACAGAAAATGTGTTTCGGCTCATGTAGCACACAATAGTGCAGTCAGTGTGCACAATCAATGTTTGGGACAGATTAGGAAAATCACAGTGACACTGTTCATGAGCAGAGGTCTTAAATTGGCTATGTTAAAAATTTAGTGAAAAAATTCCAAAAAATGACTGACTGCTTTAGGAGCTCACGTTGCGCAGTTCCTACACACGCTCAAAAGTTTGTGAATTTTTAATATTTGCACGCCAGGTTTTCAACATTGCCATTTTACCACACTTCCTTATGAGCAGTACAGCTGCCATTTTTCATATCTCACCCAAAATGTATTTCCGCACATGTAGCGAACAATGGTGCAGTCGGTGTGCGAAAGCAATGTTTGGGACAGATTAAGAAAATCACAGTGACACTGTTCATGAGCAGAGGTCTTAAAATAGCTATGTTGAAAATTTAGTGACAAAAGTCCATAAAATGGCTGTGTTACGAGTGAGCATTTCATAGTTTCCATGCACCCTCGTAAGTTCATGAATTTGTAATATTTTCAGTCCAGATTTTCACCAGTGGCATTTTTCCACACTTCCTTATGAACAGTACAGCTGTCATTTTTCACAACATGGCCGAAATGTGTTTTCACACTTTCAGCACAGAAATGCGTGGTCACTGTGGGAAATCATTGTTGGACAGATAAAGAAAATCACAGTGACACTGTTCATGATCGGAGGTCCCAAAATGCCTGTGTTGACAATCTGCTGTAAAAATCCCCAACTAATTACATTACAAGTGTGTGTTGCACAGTTTCTACACACTCTCATGACTTCATCATTTTTGATATATTCACTGCAGATTTTCAACATTGCCAATTTTACACCTCCCCATGAACAGTACAACTTCACTTTTACATCCTGTTCGAATGTGTTTTGCACCTGTGGTGACAAATGCCGTTGTTGCTGTGCAAAAGCAGCTTCCGGCTAACAAACTGATATTGCCACTGTTCATGAGGTGGGGGGTCACAAAAAAACCATGTTGAAAATTTGGAGTGAAAATAGCAACGAATGCCTGAGGTGTTAGGGTTTCTGACCATAACGCACCACCCTGTAGAGAATGACAGGCATCAGGGCTGTGACTTGGGATTGTCGCCTACAGTGCTCATACCATTCCACCCCCACCCACACCCTGCAGCCACTGAGAGGCATCGAGGTGTGCCTTGGACTCTTCGGCCCCAAAGTTCACCCCATTCTCCTGTACCGCACCCATCTCACTGTATTTCCTGATGGAATGGGTGCACATAAGGGCCAAAGACCCCAAGGCACACTGTGACACTTGTCGGTGTCTGCAGAGTAGGGTCTGGTGAAATGGCGTGGCTGTTATGCCTGACAACCCAAAGGCACACCCCAGTGCCTGTCAGTCTCTGCAGGGTGCTGGTGGGGTTGGCTTCAGTTCAGTACTTCACTGCCCATCCTATTATGCAGCTCTGTAACTCCTACACTACCAATGCCAGCAAGCAAACATTCGGCATTGACAAATGCTTGTTTAATGTGGTCCTCATTTAAGATTGAGTTATTCACTTTCCATGTATTCTTCCTGCATCTCGGAGTTTTTCCCCAGTCTATACTTAGGGTGACTGCCCTATGATCAGTAAATTCCCAAGCCAACAATTTTACCTCTGTAATAGTTAGTACTTCTGATATTAAGATATAATCTATCCTGATGGACAAGTGGCTTCTAAGTAAGCAATAATACTCTCCAGGGTGGGTGATATTGTGCTATACCGGACTGCCCAGGGGCATAATGAGGCCCGGCGCCACAGGCAGAGGTCCTTATATCCCCTGGAAGGTCCGGTATAACACAACACCACCCACCCTGGAGGGTATTATTGCACTTAGAAAATGGGCACTATCAAAAAAAAATAAGTTTAATAAGAAAAATGTTAATGAAAAATGTATTTAAAGTAAGATTTTTAATAAAATAGTTCCTCCGCCTGCATTTTTGGAGGTGAGTGCCATGGTTACAGGTACAGGTGGCAATAGTTTGTCCGCTAGTCATCACTGGGGGAGCTCTTAATTACGACTACAGTGATAGCTCAGTGTGTGCCCTGCTTCATATATTTTATTTTCCTTTGCTCAACTTTGTTTTATGAGTTCCCGATCCTTGCTGCCTGCTCTGGGGATCGGGACTAACTTATTATTTTTTTTATTTTTTACGGGTTCCCAGTCCTCGTTGACTGTACTGAGGACCGGGAGCAAGACAAGCCTTGGGTAGGGAAGCGCTTGTCAGCCAGAAGGTGGTGCGCAGGTGCCGTATCCAGAGAAGCCGCAAAACAGAAGAGAACATCCAGGAAACATTAGGTAGTTTTAAATATGTTTAACTTAATTCAGTTTGCTGTCACGGAGCAGGGATGTTCAGTAGGTTTCACTTTGCCAGACTATCTGTATCACGCCTGAACCCTTCCTTGCCAGCAGTCTGTTTTGTGACTGCCTCTTCTATCCCTATTCTCTCTTCTATCCTGGCGTGATTTTTTTCTTTTTTTTTATTAATTTCCATTGGATTTTAATAAACAGGCAGGATTTTGGTGCAGGGTTACATTTTTTGAAATAAATAAATGGATGTGGAGTTCTGGGAGGGTTCTGTGTAACAGTGGCAGGGGCCATGGTCCGTTTTTCGTCTCGCTTAGTGAAGATAAAAAAATGGCGTCAGGTGGAGTTGCAAAATACTGGCAGTGTGATTTACATTATGAGGTGCATTGGCATAGGTACTTGTTTTAGGTGGGTATCTGTTGTCTGATAGATGCCCACCTAGACAAGTCTCTCAGCCAATCAGAAGCCTCAAATATTTTTACCCATTTTCTAAAATATAAATATGTATTCCCTCCAATAGAGTAAATCTGCCTCGATGTATCCATTAATTTAGCACTAGACACTATATTGTTAAGTGCTACAAAGTAGCAAAAGAGTGTGTCTGTTTTTATTCCTTTATCTGCTTTTCCTTCCGCAATTAAAGTCTCCTGCCAAACTAACAACCTAGATGTAAACAAATAAGGTTGAATTTGCTTAACTAGAGTTACCCTAAGAGTCTTAGTCTGGAGAGCATAGATATTCAGAATTCTAAACTTTTCTGAGCAAAGTGAAATATCTAACATTAATGCCCTTCCAGGTTCAATATCTACTAATTTGGTAACTTTTATATTGGAGTTGTTCAATAGAATACCAACCCCACCGCACTGTTCCTGGCCTATGGACCAAACTGATCGCCCTTTAATCCAATATTTAGTGGTTTGTTGTAATTCTAAACCTGTTTTGATTCTGGTGTCTTGTATACAAATAATACTGCTTTTCTTTTGTGACAAAGAGCTCAGTACGTGATCATTTAGCATGTCTTTTAATACTATTCACATTAGTAGTAGTAATAGTAAGTGAGCTCAGTGTCTGAGAAATGTGAAAGCTAAAACAAAATTCTACTAAAAACCAAGGAGTCTTGCCGCATCTCCATCGCCTAACTCTTTGAGATATATGTAGGTCTCTCCCTCCTCCCTCTGCATCTTATTTCAGTAGTGACTGAGGTTATGAAAGAAGAATCGGACATTTCTCCTGAGTCATCCTCTGACTTGTCACTGGCTAAAGCCGAAAACTTGTTCCCTTTTTTCATGTTTCCTTAGGGTTCTCCACATTCTTAGTGCATTCTTTATTTCTGTCTTTTAGAGCTATCCCTGATCTGTTCCTTTTTTTTGCTGACGCCTTTTTAAAAGTTTCTTCCTGGCTTGGGGGAGGGAGGTATGTTTCTTTCTTTTGTTTTATCCATAGCTGGAGGGCCATCTTGTATTTAAATGGGAGTCCCTTCTATCTGGGGGTCAGAGGTAGAAGGAAGAACTGGGTCTACAGCGTTCTGAGACTCCTTTTCTTTCACTCTATTGGGTTCCACACTTGGGGGGGGGGTCGGAAACAGACAGGGTCGTGGCTACCGAATTAGTTACTTTCTGGGCCTGCATATGCTGTGCTTTATTAATTATGCCTTCCTGAGAGGGGCAATCCTCCCAGTTATGGGAGGCCCAGGGACACTTGCCATACCCATGACCTGTGTTCTCACATGGGTTACAATTAAACAGGTTGACACAAGTAGAAGAAGAATGACCATATTCAAGACAGTGGCTGCACCTAGGTGTATCGTAGGCAGAACTAAGATGTGTCCGTAAGCCACATTTAAAACATGACTTCTGTTGCCCTATGTAGAATAATACTCCCTTATCTTTACCTAGAAAATGGTACTGGGAAAATGAACTGGCCCGCTATTGGTTGAGTACAGTTTAACTTTGATTTTCCAGCCCTCGTTCCATATTTGTTCATTATCTAGAATGGGGTCTGGCCTATCCAATACCTTGCATCATTGCCTAAGCCAAAGTAGAATATCCTCTATATGGACACCCTCATTATGAAACATGATGGTGATATGTTTAATAGCCGATTTCGTAAAGGGGGTGGCCTTATACGGGATCCAAAGTAGGTTGTTCTTAACTGTTTGGTACTGTGACCAAAGTCTATTCAGACTAGACGCTGTTTTGAAACTCACATCATAGTTACCATTTCCCAAGTGTATCAAAGCAAATATTGCTGAAGAAAAAAATCACATTGTACCCTTCAATAATTGTTTAGCAACATACAGTCTGTCAGGAGGATTCTCCAGCCCCCCTTAAACACCAGCCTTACTGCATTCCTCCTTGGAGCTGGTTCACCCTTATTTTGAAATAAGTCCGACAATTTGAACATTGGGTTAAGCCAAGCAGTTTTAGTAGGGTCCTGTAGTATATTGTCAGATGGTCCCAGTCTATTAATTTGCTTCTCGTGGGAGTCAGAAATATTACCTGAAATGTTATTAGTGTAACCCCTAGATGGCGCTATCCCAGGGGCTACTACCCCTGCCTGATTTGCCACTAACAGGTTGAGGGGCCTGGATCCAATGGCGGGTGCCTCCACCCAGAGGTCAGGGTTTGCATTAATTAAACTAACTTGGTCACAGCCCTCTGGGACACTGCAACCCCCCTTTCTTCCCACTAGTGGCCCACACAATATATCAGAATTACATTCACAGTATACACTTACCCCAGGACTGGTTCAGGCACTGGGACCTCCTGTAAAATAAGATACAGTGCAACAATCACAGTACAATACTTTAACATAAAAAATACCTCCAGGCAGTATAACTTTGCTGAAACAAGCAGCTCTGATTTATTTAGGGGGATATAACAGGACAGGGAAATCAGGTTAATTAGCTTATACTTTACTCATTTACCTATGGCTCTGTGCACAGGCCTATCCCTACCAGTTACTGTCCCTGGGTACCCAAGCCTAGTGGCTAGTCCAAACTGTGGCAGCTGGTAGGGCCCTTTCACACAGGAAAAGAAAAATAGTTAAACAGTCAGCAGTACAGTTATTCCATTTGGATTCAATGTGGCAATTCAACAGGAGCGACCCTGAATTAGTACTCACGACCTCCAAACAAGATAGGGTCCTTCAGTGCCAGCAGGGCTACTCTTGAGCTCCACGAGACTCCTCACACATTTATATGGCAAAAAGAAAGTACTATACCAGGCAGGCTGCTTCTCTATCCCGATCGTAATTACTGCACAATACCCGGGAGAACACACAGCAGATTCAGTTCCTGACAGACCGAGTGCAATTCAACAATTTCTCCAGTCTTCTACAGGGTGAGCCTGGTTTCTACTCTTCAGATATCCTTTGATTCTCTTCACAGGACGGATTCAGTCCTAACAAGCAGTTACACAAGCTGCAGACCGGAACTCTGGACCTTACACATGTTTTTTGACTAAAACTGTGCACTGAAGGAGCACAGGGTTTCTTTCCTCTTTACTCCAGAGCTAAACTGAAACTCCAACAGACAAAACCGGGCACTTCCTTTGAGTTCCTCCCAGTTCTTGACTGGATTGGCTGTCACTCACAATAGACTGCTCCTGTTGGTCCAAAAGGCGCTGAAGTCTAAACTACATCTCCCAGAGTCACTGCCCATACAATCCTCTTGTGGCTGGCTCAGATTATGAGTCCAACTTCCAGTTCATCCAAGGCACCATTTTAGAGCTAGCTTACCCCACACTGATTGGTCCAGTTCAGCAGTTCAAAACCAGAATGGGGAACTAGGCAGACACAGTTCTGACTGCAAAGAAAGCTGGTTAGACAAACTGTATTTTCATTATTACTCTACATGATTTCTGACAAACAGTTACATCTTTCAGATAGGTTCCCTTTGCACTCCTAGTGACTGCAAAATGGAGTGAATTGGCAGCAGTTAGAGTGGTACTCAAGCAGAAGCACACAGTCCCCCATACAACTAATTATGTCTGCAAGCAGACAGCTCTTAAAGAGACAGTACCAGAGGCTCTAAAAACACTCACTGATAAATGGCTTAAACGCCAAACACCATTCAGGCTTGGAGCATTCAAGCAAGCTCCTGGAAGTCTTTTGGGAACCCCCATTTGCAGGGGGGTTACATTAGCATGTACAGGTACCTCAATACTTATGTTGTTGTTGGGGCCCATTGCACCATGCTCTTTACCTGGATCATGTACGTTTTTAAGGCTGCGGAGCTCGGTTTTCTCGTTAGTCATGCTAGAGGTGGTAGCTACTTGTGAGGTATGCAGCTGTTCTTTATATCTCTGTACTTCCTGGTCACTAGGGTCTGGTAGCCATTGCCCATCTTCGTTTTGTAACCAGCCTGCTCCCTCTAAAGCTTGGACCGGTGACCACTCCTCATGTACTAGGACTGCCTCTTTATCAGTTGTTTGCGCTTCAGAGCGTTGGCTTAACGTGTTCTCATTTGCTTTTAGGTGTGCTCTCTCCTTTACGATTTGACAGGGCTGTGGCTGTTGCTGAAATTTCTTTCATTTCCTGAGTCTTGACTGTTTGAACAGAGCTCAAGTGATGAGACATTCCTAAGCGGCGCCTCTTGAGCTGTAGATGGATTTTATTTTCAGCTCATCTTTCCAGCTCTCGTCACACAGCAGACTGCTGTTTAAAACTGCCAGCTGGAAAGGATTCTGTATGTAAAGTCTCTAAGTTTCACTCGGCACCCCTTTAATGCTGCCATGTCACTGCTCAAGTGCAACAGTTGTGAGTCAGCGGGTCTGCTGCTCAAATACTTGTATGTAGCGCCTGACAGCCTGCTTGCAGTGCTTCCTGTTGCTTTTGCAGACCTCTTCAGTTTCCAATAACTTTTCTAACATTTTCTCTTTGCACTAATATCCACATTCTGTGGAAGCATATAAGACAGTACCTGAGTCATACTTGTCGTCTCCTCCTCTTGCTGTGTTCATTCCATCTTGTATCAAAAAACATACAGGACATCTTCTTCATCAATGTGGTATTTGCATTTGTTTCAGCCTGTAATAGCACTGGGGCCAGAGGAGGAGGCTATCTCCTCTACCTCTCCAACAGATATTCCTCCTCCTCCTTCTGGATCCACAGGGCGTCCATTTTGGAAGACAGTGGCCAAGAGTTCCCCTGCTGCAGAGTAGGAGAATTTCCCAGTGTCCTGGCTCCCCCCCTCTATTCTACTAAAAATACCACCAGCAGCTTAATCTGGTTCAAGGTCAGTTGACATTCATCTGTATTGCCTTCCCCAGGTCATGCCTGAAAATAGGCAGAATTTTCTTAGTGCACTTACCCGGTCAACAAAAACGAAATAAAAATAGTTCATTTTAGTCACAAAAAAAGTGATGTTAAACAATGGTTGTTCAGAAAAAAAGGAAAAAAAACAACAGAGAATGGATTAAGACCTCAGGCGAGCCATATTAGAAGCAGCAATATGTTTATTATTTCAAATGCAAAGGAAGTGCTAAAGAAGAGTCAAAATGGGGGAGGTTATTGTACAAGACCAGAGTGCAGGGCAATTTAAAATAGAATAAAAACATACAGTGAAAATTTTCATCACTAACACTGCAGTGCTGCTTTGAAGAACAGGTACTGTATTTGCCAAAACTGAAGACTTGCTATTATATTTAGAAGCATTTTGTTTACTGTGAATGTTTTCTAGCTTTTGTTACTTTCTCCTGTTATTGGTCGCGTCTAAATATTGCAGTCCAAGCAGCACTTACTTCGCTGTTTTTCAAGAATCATCTACATGGGGCTGTTCGATGGCTCATTTGGTAACGCTGCGTGCTCCGATTCCTGTGATCTAGGTTATGAGAAGACTTTGGTGCTGGCTTAGATCACTGAGGTGGCGCTGCTGCATGGCAGTGCTGTTACCTGGGGAGGGGTGGCTCTAAGTTCTGCCGCAGTGGTCTCTACAGCAGGACAGAGAGCTTGGTGCTCTACACTGGCTCGCTGTGCGTAGAAGGCCGTCAAAAACCCAGCATGGTGTCACATGGGGTGGTGGGACTAATTGGGTGAATAAAATGGGGAAAAAGCAGCCCCCCCCACACACACACACACATGGGTTCCCCTCTGTGGATCTCTGCTGTTCTTGTTAGAGGAGGGAGTGACTGAGGACTCTGGATGGCCTGAGAGAGAAGAGCTGGAGGACAGTGATGGGGAAAAGAGCAGAATAAAGAAAAAACACCTCAGAATCAGAATGCCCTCAATTGGCCTCACAATTGCTGTGTCCATGGCAACACAGTCTTTTGGCATAAGCATAGAAACATAGAATTTGATGGCAGATAAGGACCACTTGGCTCACCTAGTCTGCCCATTTCCCTACCTAACGGATAAGCTGCAGATCCTAGTTAACCAACAGCCTACTTCCTCCTACCCCCCAGTAGAATTGCCTTATGTCTGTCCCATGCATTCTTGAATCCCCCACTGTTTTTGACTCTACGACCTCCTCAGGAAGGCTGTTCCATGAATCCACAACCCTCTCTGTGAAGAAATACTTCCTCACATTACCTCTGAGCCGTCCTCCCCATCTTCAATTTGTGCCCCCTTGTTTTTGCACATCTCCTTTTCTGAAAGATGCTACCCTCTTGGACTTTGTTGATTCCCTTGAGGTATTTGAAAGTTTCTGTCATGTCTCCCCTCTCCCTCCTTTCCTCGAGGCTATACATCTTTAGTTCCTTTAGTCTTTCTTCATATGTCTTATGATGCAGACCCTGCATCATTTTGGTTGCCCTCCTCTGGACAGCTTCCACCCTGCCTAGGTCTTTACGGAGATGGGGTCTCTAGAACTGTACACAGTACTCCAGATGTGGTCTTACCAACTGTCTGTACAGAGGGATAATAACTTCCTGTTTTCTACTGGTGATGCCTCTCCCTATGCATCCCAGTATCCCCCCAGTCCTCCTTGCTGCCCTCTCACATTGCTTGCCCACCTTTAGGTCATCTGATATGACTACCCCCAGGTCTCTTTCCATTTTTGTTGTTGTCAGTATCTCACCCCACTGTGTACTCTTCCCTGGGTTTTGTTTCCCAGGTGTACTTTGCACTTCTTTTCATTGAATCTAAGCTGCAGTACATTTGACCATTCCTCCAACCTTGCCAAGTCCCTTTTCATCCTTTCCACCCCACCTTCTGTATCGACCTTGTTGAGATCTTGTGTCATCTGCAAAGAGACATACTTTCCTTCCAGTCCATCTGCAATGTCACTTATAAAGACATTAAAAGGATCTGCCTCAGTACTGAACCCTCACGGTACCCCACTAGTAACCTCCCTTCTTCACAGTGGACTCCATTTACTATTACCGCTGTATCCTGTTGTCCAACCAGTGTTTTACAGGCTACCACCCTGGGACCCACTCCCAGGCTGGCTAATTTGTTTATTAATCTTTGTGTGGGACTGTGTCAAATGCCTTGCTAAAGTCTAGGTAGGCCATGTCCACAGCCCCTCCCTGGTCTACTGCTTTGGTCACCCAGTCAAAGAAATCAATTAGATTTGTCTGACATGACCTTCCCGCTGTGAATCCATGCTGCCTTGGGTCCTGTACCCCACTGGCCTCTAGGTAATTCTTTCCTTCAGAAGTGATTCCACCATTTTCCCTACCACTGAGGTCAAACTGACAGGTCTGTAGTTTTGTGCCTCTGTCTTGCTCCCACTTTTGTGAAGGAGAATCACATCCACCCTCCTCCAGTCCTCAGGTACCACACCATCCTCCTATGATTTATTAAAAAGGGTAGTCAGTGGTGTTACTAGTTCTTCCCTTAGTTCTTTGAGAATTGTGGGGTGAATCCCATCAGGCCCCATTGCTTTATCCACCTTCAGTTTTAAGAGTTCTTTCAGAACCCTTTCTTCTGTGAAAGGACTAATATAAACCCCCTATCCAGAGTGCTTCTATTGACCAGATTAGGTATTTCCCCCCACTTTTCCACTGTGAATACTGAGCAGAAGTATTCGTTCAGTATCCCTGCTTTTTCACTATCGCTCTCTGTCCAACCGCCTTCCTCTTTGTTCAGCCTCAGTATCCCTGCCTTAGTCTTTCTTTGCTCCCTAATGTACCTATAAAAGGTTTTATCCTCCTTCTTAACCAAGTTGGCTATCTTTTCCTCGGTTTGGGCCTTTGCTGTTCTGACCACCTTACCCACTTCTTCTGCTTTAACTGTTCTCTGTCCTGCTCCTTCTGTGTTTCCTTATACTTCCTGAATGCTATATTTTTCTCCCTTACCTTCCCTGCCACTTCTTTTGAGAAGCATAGTGTTTTTTTCTTTTGTTTTGATTTATTTGCTTCACACAAAGTCTTGTTGCCTCTGTGATGGCAGTTTTGATGTTTCGCCATTGTTGCTGCACCCCACCTTCTTGCCTGTTTCCTAGTGCCAAACAGGAGCGATGTAAGTTCAGTTAGAGAGTCTTAAATCTGCTTTCACTGTTGACCAGTGTTAGTGGATCAGTTAGCAACTTTGTTTGCCTCTGGGCCTGGAGGATTTGAAAGTTATGGGTTCAAATCCAGTACCAGGCACTTAGACTTATACATAACACTGACGTTGTAGAGCTGATGAGTAGGGCTGGACTACTGGAGGTGCCATTTTATTTTTACTTATTGAATTTTATTAACCAGGTATTCCCACTGGACAAATGTCCCTTTTCAGGGACAATGCGAATTAGTTGCATTAATGAGAACATACAATTTAAGAGCCATGGAACTACAGCAGTGGTTACACATATGAAACAGTACAATTTCAATTAGTTGCAGATGGGATTTAAAAGACATTTATGCAAGTATTTTTATCCGTAGACAAGGGAATGGAATTTTTGCAAAGAAATAATGCAAGTAATACATTTTATTTATTATTTATTAAATTTTGTTAACCGGGTAAGCCCACTGAGCCCCAAAGGTCCCTTTTTCAGGGGCGACCCGGAGTTAGTTACATATAATTTTGCACATACAGGCAGGTAATACAGTGTAGGACATATCATACAGGATTACAAAGACAGTATACAGTTTTTGTGGAAGATGGCAGTAGATACATTACATTACAGAATACAGCAGTGACAGCAGATAGATGTGGGGTGGTAAGTGCTTTAAGTGCACACAAGAAGTTCCGTATAGGACAGAGTACCCGTTTATGCAGTCATTAGTCATTACCCTTAGAGGGGAGCAGTTTTGTACTAACACAGTTGACACAAGCTGAGGTAGGCTAGCCATTGGAACAGGGGCAGGCACTAAGGTTAAGGAGGTGAGTCTTGATCCTTTTAAAATATGGCTAGGGTGGGTGCCTCCTGAAGGTGGCTGGGAGATTGTTCCATGATGCAGGGGCTAAGTGAGCAGGGATTTACTCCCAGTGACAGAGCAGGCCTTGGGAATTTCCAGTAGATTTTTGCTCAAGGAATGAGTGGTTGTCTGGTCCGCTTTGGGGCAAGTGGACCGATCAGCCTGCTGGAGGTAGGGCATTGAGGAGCTTGAGGTCCAGCTTAATAGGGGTACTGGAGCCTGTTGTTCAGGGAGGGCCAGTTGAGGGATGTGAGGCTTCACAGTGGTGGGTCCTCGGGTGGGATCTGTATGCAAAGCGTGCGATTTTGTGGTATAAGGTCTGTAATCTGCAGTGGTCCAATTTAGCGATGCCAAGTATGATGGGGGCTGCATAGGTTATGGTTGGGAGAAGGATGCTTTCTGCGATTACCAGTCTAGTCTCTGGTATCATGTTATGGCTTAGACAATAAAGGAGGCCCAACTTTTGGTGGATGCTTTTTATTACCAGGTCCACATGGGGCTTCAGTGTGAGCCCCTGATCAAATATGGAGGCCAAGATATTTGACAGATTGTACTACCTCAGTTTTGGAGCCAGACATGGTAGCGAGTGGGAGAAGATGGGCCTGGGAGGGACCTGGGGATTTTGGCCCAAACAATATCGCTTTTGTCTTAGTGGGGTTAAGGACCAAGCGATTCTCAACTAGTCAAGTCTCAGCCTTGGTGAAGTCTGCTTGCAGCAGGTGTCCTAGTTCGGATGGGTGCGCCCCCGTTCTATACAGTACTGCATCATCAGCATACT
Source organism: Neoceratodus forsteri (assembly GCA_016271365.2). Taxonomy (NCBI): domain Eukaryota; kingdom Metazoa; phylum Chordata; order Ceratodontiformes; family Ceratodontidae; genus Neoceratodus; species Neoceratodus forsteri. The sequence continues at coordinate 877,678,064 of CM028130.1, forward strand.
GTACTATGGAGCTGCCCCCACAATGGCCATGGAGGTCATTTATGAGTAGAGAGAACAATAGCGAGCCTAAGACTGAGCCCTGTGGAACCCCCTCAGTTAAAGGTAGGGGTTTGGAGGTGACCCCTCTCCACTTGACCTGTTGAGAGTGGTCAGTGAGGTAATTACGGAACAAGTTGAAGGAGTGCTGGTCAAGTCCAAATTGGCTAAGCTTTGTTAATAGGAATGGGTGATCTACCAGGTCAAAGGCCTTGGAAAGGTCGATGAACACGGCCCCAGTGGGGGTACCCTTGTCCAGGGCAGCCAGGACATTGGAGGTAAATCTAATGAGGGCAGTGTTGGTCCAGTGCTTTTGTTGAAAGCCATGTTGTGAGGGGGCCAGGAGCCTGTTGACTTCCACGTAGTCCTTTTGTTGGTAGTATACTAGCTGCTCCTGGATCTTTGCCAGGTGGCATAGGATGGAGATGGGTCTATAATGGCCTATCATTTCCCCTAGCTCCACCCTTGTGGATTGGAACTACATGGGCCTGTTTCCATATTATTGGTACTGTTCCTTCCTGCAGGGATCTGTTTATTAACAGGGCTACAGGTTGGGCAATGGCTGGGGCAGCTGCCCTAAGTAGCCTAGAGTCCGGTCCGTCAGGTCTTGGAGATCCGTTAGGCTTTAAGGATTGTAGGAGGGACAGCACTTCTTTGGCTTACACTGTCTGCAGGTGAAAATGGGCAAGTGGAGAGTCCTGAGATTCAGTGGCTGGAGGGCCCTGAGAGCAATGTGGGGGGCTGGATCTGAACGCCCCCCAGGTCGATGAAGAAGCAATTGAAGGCTGAAACAGCCTCCCTTCCATCCGTAAGTGATATGTCGTTACTGATTATGTTACCCTGTTGGGGTGTTTTTGTGCCTTTACGCAGGGAGTTGATGCTAGACCAGAAGGACTTAGGGTCAGATAGGGTTCACCGCTGGAGGTATTTTATGTAGTCCCTTTTGACTGATTTGGAGATTTTTTGGCACTGGTTCCACAGTGATCTATAGGCAGCGATGTCTGCAGGGCTATCAGAGCTCCTCGCCTTTTTTCATGCCTTATCTCTGGCTATCATTAGTGATTTTAGCTCAGTGAAATTCATTTGTGGCAATGGCCTTTAGCTCATCTCCTCCTAACCGGAGTATGGGTTTGCCACCGCTGAGAAAGTACGCTGAAAATACTGAGCAGCATCATCAGTACTGCCTAGGAGTCTAATCGGTGACCAGTCAGTATTTCTCAAGGAGCTCTGGAAGGCCTCAGCAGAGAATCCAGAGAAACTCTGGCCACTGTGAGCCTGGGTGGAATCCTGGGAGGTGATTTTTCCAGATACAGAAAGTGGGTGAGTAATCGCTTAGGGCATCCGACATCACGCCAGTCACTTGTATGTTAGCGGGGTTGGAGACAAGTATCCAGTCAAGAATGGAGTGGTTCCCTGTTTTTTGGTTTTGCCTTGTGACCTCAGTAATGACCTGGGTCAAGTTTGCATCAAGAAGTGTGGCCTTGTAGTTTTGCACAGTGGTGGGTTCCCACTTCAAGTTGAAGTTCTCAAGGACCAACAGCTCTGTGAGCTGTGTCCCCGCTAAGGAGCGAACTAGGTTCTGGAGTTCTGAGGTGCTACCAGTGGGAGGGTTGTAAACACAGCCTATAGTTAGGCGCTTTGCACGTCCCAGTACAATTCTGATGAATATCGATTCTAGCCCTGTAGGGCTTGACATATCGACGGGGGACAAGGAAGCCGCCAGGGAGGAACTCACATAAATAAGAACACCTCCTCTTTTTTTACCCTCTGTGTCCTATCGGAAGCATCATCAGATAGGCAAGGTGGACGTAAGAAGGAAGTTTCAAATATAATTGCGTGCAGGAAGTTACAAGAGGAAGGTAGGATTTGAGATGGTTTTAAATGACCCAATAGCAGGACATTGGTGTAGGGGGACTGGAAGTTGCGACATTAAACCAAGGTCCCTTCTGCCCATCTCTGGGCACTAGATGGAAGTTAAAGATCAGACACACACACAAGCAGGGAGCTGTGCGATTGTCTGAAACAACCGGTACTGCCGCTGAAAGCAAACTGCTTGCCTGTTGCCATGGCTTGAAGGGACAGAGCGCATCCTTAGGATCATGAGAACAGTTGCACGGAGTCTGAACTGGACGTCATTGTCCACCTAGGGATAAATGACTTGGCTCATCATGAGATTAGAGCAGTGCAGAAGGACTTTGTAGAGTTGGGGAGGGGCTTAAGACAAGTAGCACATACAGTATCCTACTCAGAGGTGCTGCCTGTCAGTGGCATAGGTGAGGCGTGGGTACTTTGCACCATGCAGTTTAGCGAATGGTTGAAAAAATGGTGTGGAGCACAGGGATTTGGCTTCACTGGGGACTGGGGTTCTACCTGGAGGGACACCAGCCTATACTGGCAGGATGGTCTGCATCTGTCCAGGAAGGGAACAAGTCTTTTGGGCAATCGGTTTAAATGCTTCATTGGCATACTTTTAAACTAGTCAAGGGGGGAGGCACTGATAAGCAGCAGAAAAATCCCAGCCTCCCCCTACAAAACAGGGTACTAAATGAAAAAAGACCAAGGTAGAAAGGTCAGTGGGGGATGCTGCTACAGAAGGTAAAGCCGTCAAAAAATGGAGAGCAATGAGTACCAATGCCCGTAGTCTGAGTAACAAGCTTCCTGAATTAGTGACCTTGATGGAGGAGGAACATCTGGATATCGTGGCAGTCACAGAAATATGGTACACACAGAACCATGACTGGGACTTAAACATACCAGGATACACTATCTACAGGAGGGACAGGGAGGGTAAAAGAGGAGGAGTAGCTCTCTACATAAGAGAAGGAATTAAAGCAACAGAACAAAAGGGTAAACAGGGAGGAGAAGAAGCACTGTGGGTCAATTTGGAGGCAGGCAATGGCACCACAATCCGCAAGAGGGGTTGTATACAGACCCCCTCTCAGTGGAGGAAATGGACAAGGAAATGATAGAAGGCATCCTTGAGATGGCAGAGAAAGGGAGATATTGCTGATGGGTGATCTGAATATGCCAGATGTTAACTGGAGTGCAGTTGCAGCAGTCACTTCTAAGAATGGGGTTATTCTAGATGCCCTACAAGGGCATGCCTTGAGCAACTAATACTGGAACCCACTGAGAGGGAGCAATCTTAGACCTGGTCCTCTCAAATGGAGATGGAGAGGATCACAGATGTAGAAGTGGGTAGCCATCTGGGAACTAGCAACCATTGAACAGTATGGTTCACAATAAACACAGCATTAGAGTCAAGCCATACAAAGGCAAAAGTATCGGACTTCAGGAGGCTGACTTTGCCAAAATGGGTGAGTGCTAAGGAATGCACTAGCAAATGGGCAGGAAGGAGGGCTGGAAGAACAATGGGGAATAATAAAACTGCCAACACAGAGGTAACAAGCCTTTGTGTGAAGCAAATAAACAAAACAAAGCGTAAGAAACCACTATGGTTCTCAAAGGAGGTGGCAGTGAAGGTTCAAGAGAAAAAAAGCATTCAGAAAGTACAAGGAATCACAGAAGAAGCAGGACAGAGAATTGTATCACTTAAAGCAAAGGAAGCTGGGAAGGCAGTCAGAACAGCAAAGGCCGAACTGAAAAAAGATAGTCAACTCAGTTAAGAAGAGGATAAAACCTTTTTAGGTACATCAGGGAGCGAAGGAAGACTAAGGGAGGGATAGTGAGGCTTACTAAAGGGAGGGGTGGGCAGAGGTGACTGTGAAAAGGCGGAGATACTAAACAAATATTTTGCTCAGTATTTACAAATGAAGAGGAGGTACCTAAAACAAACAATAGAAACACTCTGGATACAGAAGTTGATACTAGCCCATTTACAGAAGAAAGGGTTCTGAAAGAACTCTTAAAACTGAAGGTGGACAAAGCAATGGGGCCTGATGGGATTCATCCCAGAATTCTAAAAGAACTAAGGGTGAGCTAGTGACACCACTGACTACCTCTTTAACAAATCATGGGAGGATGGGGTGGTACCTGAGGACCGGAGGAGGGCAGATGTGATTCCCTTCACAAAAGTGGGAGCAGGGCAGAAGCAGGAAACTACAGACCTGTTAGTTTAACCTCAGTGATAGGGAAAATGATGGAATCACTTCTGAAGGAAAGAATTGCCAGTACCTAGAGGCCAGAGGGGCAGGACCCAAGGCAGCATGGATTCACAGCGGAAGGTCATGCCAGATGAATCTAATAGATTTCTTTGACTGGGTGACCAAAGTAGTAGATCAGGGAGGGCTGTGGACATGGCCAACCTAGACTTAGCAAGGCATTTGACACAGTCCCACACAAAGATTAATATACAAGTTAGCCAGCCTGGAGTGGGTCCCAAGATGATAGCCTGGGTAAAGAATTGGCTGGAGAATAGGACACAGAGAGTAATAGTAAATGGAGTCCACTATGAAGAAAGGGGGGTTACTAGTGGGGTGCCGTAGGGTTCAGTATTAGGACCGGTCCTCTTCAGTGTCTTTACAAGCGACATTGCAGAGGGACTGGAAGGAAAAGTATGTCTCTTTGCAGATGACACAAAGATCTGCAACAGAATTGATGCACAGGGTAGGGTGGAAAGGATGAGAAGGGACTTGCAAGCTTGGAGGAATGGTCAAATGTATGGCAGCTTAGATTTAATGCTAAGAAGTGCAGAGTAATGCACCTGAAACAAAAACCCAGGGAAGAGTACACAGTGGGGGTGAGATACTAACAACAACAAAAATGGAAAGGGACCTGGGGGTAGTCATATCAGATGACTTAAAGGTGGGTAAAGCAATGTGAGAGGGCAGTAAGGAGGCGGGGGGATACTGGGATGCATAGGAGAGGCATCACCAGTAGAAAACAGGAAGTTATTCTCCTTGGTAGAGACAGCTGGTGAGACCCCATCTGGAGTACTGTGTGCAGTTCTGAGACCCAGTCTCGCAAGGACATAGACAAGATGGAAGCTGTCCAGAGGAGGCAACTAAAATGGTGCAGGGTCTGTACCAGAAGACATATGAAGAGAGACTAAAGGAGCTTAGTATGTATAGCCTCAAGGAAAGGAGGAGAGGGACATGATAGAAACTTTCAAGTACCTCAAGGAATCAACAAAGTCCAAGAGGTAGCATCTTTCAAAAAAAGGGTGTGCAAGAGCAAGGGCACAATTTGAAGATGGGGGCGGCTCAGAGGTAATGTAAGTATTTTTTCACAGAGGGTTGTGGATGCATGGAACAGCCTTCCGGAGGAGGTTGTGGAGTCAAAACAGTGGTTGAATTCAAGCATGCATGGGACAGCCATAAGGCAATTCTAGGGGTGGCAGTAGAAAGAAGTAGGCTGCTGGTTAACTAATATCTGCAGCTTATCCATTAGGTAGGGAAATGGGCAGACTGGGTGGGCCAAGCGGTCCTTATCTGCCGTCAAATTCTATGTTTCTATGTTAAAGAACATAAACATGGTGCACTCTGGTTGAATATGGGAAAAATTCCAATTAAATGACATACAAAGTGAGCAAAAAGAAAGTACACAAAGGAGAACCCCGGCACTTCTCCTGTCTGTTTGCCAGTTTCAGATCTCCTTTCAGTAACATGGTGGTCCAGTGGCCAGAGCACAGATCTGTTAACCAGATTCTTGTTAACTGAGTGGTGGTTTTCATTTAAAAAAAGGCATGGTAAAATGTTTTAAAAACTATGAAAACTGACACCCCGGTTGAAATGAATGGAGCATTCCACAGCGCTTTCCAGACTCAAACATTGCACAAAAATGCCAGCAGGAACAGTCCCTTTAGGTCTATAAAGGCTGGTCAAGTGTGCAGCTCTGAATAGATTGTATTGGAGCTGCCCCCTTTTCCCCATGGGGTTTTCATTCCTCACACTCTTTTCCCCTACCCATCATCCCTCCTGTTATGACTCTCCCTTCACCCTGTTCCACATCAAAAATATCTGAAGGCAAGGGTAGGAGCCGCAGCATGAAATGGAAGGAATCAGACTGCTGGCTCTACAAAGCCAAAGTGTATAAACCCTTCTGCCTTTATCCCACAGGAAGAATGCTGAACAGTTCCCAGCTGACTTGCTTGGAAACATTCCAATTAAATGGTATACAGCTACACTGGATGGACCATGCCCTTATCACCGTCAGTTTCTGTGTTTCTACCTGCAGATAAAGTTTTCTTAGGGCAGGTTTTCAGGCTGGAGCACAACTTATTCTCTTAAAAATCAGCTCTGTATGTGGTCTCCACTGCCCTGTTGCTCCATAACGTATGTAACCAGTGTAGAGCCAATGATTTTCCATTTTAAAATGGCCAGTTGTGTTTAACAAAATCTTAAAATATGTTTTTTTCCTTTTTTCTGAAACTGAAGGCAAATTAACACGTTTTGTACAAAAATCGGCTCAAAATGGAAGGGTTAGCACACAAAGTTGGTGCAGTGTGGGACTCTGTTTATGGGTTTTTTTCCTGCTGTTTTCGATTGAAGCGGAAATCATTGCCCATACCAATGACATCATAGGTTGCTGTCAGTTAGTGGTTGCTGATGCCACTCGTTATTTACATGGGTTGCTTATTTGATGAAAAAGGAGCAGATCTACAATTTGCTCCATTTTAGAAACAAAGAAACAGAGAATTATCATCATCATCATCAGTTTTATTGAAAGGCAGTTTTAAAGAAACTCTTGTTTACAATTGTGTCCATACATAAAATTAACTACAAGTACAGTACAATACAAGCATTTCAAAACAGGTAATATAATAAACATGTTCCTTAATAAAATTTCTATTTTAAATGGCAATTTACTGTAAAGTACTTATATTCAACCAAAACAGCGCACTGAGTCGAAAGACCCTACGATAGAGATTTAAATCATGACATAGGGATCAGGGCACACATTTTAACCTTTTTAAGTTCTTCCCAAGTTCGTGAGATGGAAGTGTATTGGCAGAATAGGACTACTTGCTCCACCCAGTCTGCCCAGCTGGTCCCTGCTGCCTAGTCTGTCTCCGCAGACCCTGACTGGTCTCTGGTAACCCTCCTTCTTCCATACCTATTTACTAATACTCCACTATGTCTGTTCCACACATGCTTGAAGCCTCCTACTGGTTTGCCTCCACCACTTTACGACAGTCCGTTCCAGGCACCTGTAACTCTTTCAATGAAGTAGTACTTCCTAACATCCCTCTGAAACATCACCCCCTACCTGCATTGCATGCCCTCTGCTGCTAGTGCTGTTTCTCATGTGAAACAGACTCCCCTCCTGCACCCTGTTTACCCCTATGAAGTACTTTTAGGTCTCTACCATTTCCCCTCTCACTCTCCTCTCCTCCAGATAGTACATATTGAGATCCCCTAGTCTCTCCTAGTAGAGCTTTTGGTACAACCCTTGTGCCATTTTAGTTGCCATCCTCTGACTGCCTCCACTATGTCTATGTCCATAATGAGGTGTGGCTTCTAGAACCTGACACAGTATTCCAGGTGGGGTCTCACCAGTGAGCGATACAGTGGCAGCACCACCTCCCTCCTCCTGCTGGAGAACCCTCTCCGTATGCATCCCAGCATCCCACTGGTCCTACCCACTGCTTTGTTACACTGCCCTGCCACTTTGAAGTCATCAGGTATGATAACCCCAAGGTCCCTTTTCTGCTTAATGATTGTCAGTACCTCCTCCCCACCATCCTATTCTCAGCTCCTGGGTTCCTATACCCTAGATACATGTTTCTGCACTTTTTGGCATTGAACCCCAACTATCATGCTCTTGGCCACTCCTCAAGTTTCCCAAGATCCTATGCATTCTCTCCTCCTGCTCAGAGTGTCCATCCTATTAACAGATTTTGGTGTCATCTGCAAAATGCATACCTTCCTTTCAGTTCTTCTGCAGTGTAGCCTATGAAGACACTAAAGAGGAAGCGGTCCCAGTACTGACCCCTGCAGCATCACACTGGTAACTCTTCCATCATTAGAGTGAGTGCTGTTAACCACCACCCTCAGTTTCTAACCCAGTTCACCACTTTGGATCTCACCCTAGGCTGCTCAATTTCTTTATCAGTCTGTTGTGCAGCACAGTGTTGAAGGCCTTGGTAAAGTCCAGATATACCACCTCACTGCCCTTCCCTGATCTATTTACCCTGTCACCCTGTCAAAAAAATCAATCAAATTCATGTGGCATGAATCTCCCCGCCCAAATCCATGCTGCTAGTGGTCTTGCAGCCCATTGGTTTCAAGATACTCCACCACTTTTCCTTTAACAGTGTTTTCCACTAATTTTCTCACCACTGAGGTGAGACTAACCAACCTATAGTTGTTAGGCTCCTCCCTGCTCCCGCTCTTATAAAGAGGGAGGGCCATGTCTGCTCTCCTCCTGTCCTGTGGAACCATGCATGTTAACAGCTGTTAAATGATGCCCTGAGTGGGGACCTGAGCTCCTTTAGTGCCCTTGAGTTATATCCCATCTGGCCTCATTGCTTTGTCCACTTTTAGAGCTGCAAGTTCCTTTAGGACTATTTCCTCTGAAAATGGACTTCTGTCGGCCCCCTCCCCCACACACACACTTTGTTCCTGCTGCTCCCTGGTGGTTCACCCCCCCTCACCCCCCGCTGTAATGATTATACAGAGGTACCTGTTCAGGATGTCTACTTCTTCTTGGTCCCCGTCTGTGCAATCCAATCTGCCGCCTCCTTTATCCTTACTATCCCTCCCCTCCCCTTGCCTTCCTCTTCTCACTTATATGCCTGAGGAAAGTCTTATCCCCTTTAGCTACCACTTTGGTTATCCTTTTCTTCCCTTACTGATGTTTCTGCTTCCCTCTGTTTTACTTGGTATACCTCCCTGTCTTCCTCGCTCTATGTTTCCTTATACCACCTGAATGCCACCCTTTTTTCCTTCACCACCTTGGCCACTTCCCTGGATAAACATAAGTCTCTTTTTATTTCTGTTTTTACTCCCTTCCTTCACATAGAGGCTGGTTGCCTTAATTATGCCCTCCCTTATTTTCCTCACTGTACGTCTGCCCCCACCCCAGCAATCCCTCCCCCCATGAGACAGTTTCCGAGGCAATCTCCCAGTTCTTTGAAATCCTCCCTCCTAACGTCCAGGACCCTCATCCTCGTGTGGCTCGCCTCTGTTTCCATCTTAATATTAAACCACATTATGCGGTCATCATTGGCACCTAAGGGACTACCCACTGTGATTCTGCAGTGCCAGCCCTAATTGCTAGCACCAGGTCCAGCACTGCCCCATCCCTGCCCAGTTATCCCTTTACAGATCACTACGTGACAAGTGCAAATCAGCTGTAACAAAAGCTAAAGTTAACTTTTCTCACGACAAGCAACTCTGTGGTTCCTCCAACCCTCATCAACTCTGGGGAACCCTTAACTCGCTTCTCAGCAAGGCCAAAAAACTAGATCCCATCACATTGCACCATGATAATGTTCAAACAGACAACCCCTACTGAAGTAGTGAATATTTTCAACACCTTTTTTGGCGACCTTGATAAATACAACCCCACCATGCCCCCCCCAGCCTAAACCCCGAAGGCAGGCCTTTCCCCAGTTTCCATCTTAAGGCCCTTAGCCCCGCCGACACCAAAAAGCTCATCCTTAGGAACAACCCCAAACTCAGTAAAGGGGGCAACGACTTAGACTACAACATTGTTAGGCTCTCCATCAATGCCTTGACTGTCCCCCTCACCAACCTTCTAAACCACTCCCTCTGCAGTGGACATTTCCCTGCCTTCTGGAAAACAGCCACTATCAGACTCTTATTCAAGTCTGGTTCAAGAAATTAAGTTGGTAACTACCGTCCCATTTCTCTCCTCTCCCCCCTTTCAAAAATCACCGAAAAGGTTGTACACATTCAACTCGCTGCTTACTTAGAAACCTACAACCTACTCTCTAGTGCCCAACATGGTTTCAGAATTGGGCACAGCATTGAAACAGCCATTATTAGGTTCACCAGCGATATCATCAAAGCCAACGAAAGAGGCCAGTACACTAGTTCCGCATTTGTAGATCTGATTAAGGTGTTTCACCTACTGGACCATGCCCTCCTCCTGAACACCCTAAAAGGGCTACATCTTTCTAAAAATGCCATAAAATGGCTCGATAGCTACCTATCCGGGAGATCCCACAAGACCGTAGTTGAAGGCCATTTCTCTTCAGAATGTACAATTAAATATGGGGTCCTCCAGGGATTGATCCTCTGCCCTCTTCTTTTCTCACTTTTTATGAACCACTCCTCCCTCATATGCAACTCCACCCAACTTGTCCTCTATGTCGATGATGGGGCTCTCTGCAGTGATAAAAACTCTGTCACAATGTTCAAGAACCTGCAGTTCGATTTCTTGAAGCTGCACACCTGGTTTTCAGGTAATGGTATGGTCCTCAGTTCCAAGAAGACAAGCTCATGATCTTCTTGGGACCCAGAAAACCCCTGCCCCTGGTTTTAAACTACTCGACAATTCTGGCAACCTCATCGAACAAGTAACAGAATTCAAATCTTAGGTCTCCACCTTGACCCCCACCCCCCTTTCAGTCTCCACATTAGTAACCTTAAAAACAAGGTCCATGCCAGGCTTGGTCTTCTCTACAGGATCAGAAAGTTCCTTGTCTCTGCATCCAGACTTCACCTTGCTAGCTCTCTTCTTCTACCTCTTATCGACTATGGATCCATCATTGTCTCTCCTACCTCCTCGTCCTTTCTCTTCTCCAAACTCAGAACCACACAAAACAGCATAGCTCATTTTACTACTGGTCTCCCCTGGAAAACACACCACTGCTTACTCTATTCCTCCCTTGGCTGGCCCACGCTCAAAGGGAGGGTCCATCTAAAGATGCTATCCTTCCTACACAATGTGCACCTCAATATTCTTCCCCCCTAGTGTTAACTCATTGTTCCCATGTGCAGCACAGGACAACCAACTAGAGGTGCCTCCAGTCTGGTTTTGACACCTCCTTTCTGCAGGACCAAGCAGGTCCAGAACTCTATTACCTTCTGGGAACAAGTCTCTACAACAAACTACCCCCTGAAATTCAGGCCTGTGGGTCCCTGTACTCCTTCAACTCCATCGTCAGGATCACCTGATCTTATCGTCCAGCTGTTGCTGCCCTGATAGGACTCCCACAAGGCCCATCCGCTAATTCTCCTCTTTTCGCTCCCCTTGACCTGCCTTCTGTCCCCACCCTATGCACTTAAAAAGCACCGACCAGTCTCTATATCCTGCCTCCAATACCCCAGAATTTGATCCCTTCATCCTGGCCTTGCATCATGCCCACTTCACCACACACTGCTTTCCATGGGTCTGCTCAGTTAATCTCTTTCAGCAACTTATGTCATGTAATAAATTCACTGTACTCTGTTTGACATCTGTTTAACTCTCTTACTTTGCCTACTCCTCTAAATGTGATATTGATAGTTTGTTCTTGCGAGCTCGTTGTACCAACTCTGGAAATATATATAGTATTTACTTTGTTGTATGTTCTTTGTATGCAGATTTTCTCTGTAACTGTTTAACTTGTTATATTCAAACACTGGGCGTTTGTGAAAATAGGCATTTTTGCTTACATACTTTCCAGTATACAAATAAAAATTGAATTGAATTGGTTATCTTGCTGGGTTTCTATCTTTGTGTGATTTTGTTTAGTCTGTAATCCAAGGAGCTGTTTGTTCCGACCAGGTACTGAGATTGCACAGTTTTTGTAAGGTGAAACTATTAATTATAAAAATAAAAATTATGATATATATATATATATATATATATATATATATATATATATATATATATATATATATATTATAGGCACACTGCCATTGTAGTTAGGTTGAGTAGCCTGTTTAACGTTAAACCTCAAATTTTGTACTTTAAAAACTTTACAACCGTTCAGTGGATTTGCACAAAATTTGGTATGCACTGTCCTGTGAGGTAGATCACTTGATGTGGCAAGTTTCGTTACAGTTGGATGTGCAGATTCTGAGATCCAGATAGTGTAAAAAAATTAAAAGTGTACACTTTTTGCATTTTTTCCTTACCACCTAGTGCCCAGACGGTGTGGAATTTTGGTGTAATTTTTGTTGTGATAGAAAGAACTTGGGTAACAGAACTGCCACAGTTTGTCTGGTGCAAAAATAGTAACCTGTTGCAAAATAATTCAGTTTTTAAGTTCCTATTATTCCCTATGGGAAGTTCATTTTTCAGGATAAAGGTAAAGGTTCGACAAAGGATTGATCTTGTGAAAAAGGATTCATTCTCGTGAGATCCATTTTTTTTCATGAGGAGGAAATTATTTTTGTGAGGAAAAATTCTGTTTCACAATTGCCATCTTGCTTGTTTTTTCAGCAACTGAAAACTTAGAAAATACATAAAAGTGTTGTCATTTTACAGAACAACACCAGACCTCATTTAGCTAGATTCTGGTGTTTGTTTTTCAGAATTAGCCCCAGAAAGACTTTTTTCTGAGCACCTGAAATCCAGGGTGCCCAGCTTAGTGAGATGAGTTCTACCACGCTCTTTTGGTAAGAGAACAGCAAATTTTATTTAGTTCTACAGCTGCAGCTGAATTCCTACTGCCGGCTGCAGTGTGAGTTATAAGCCCCTTGTTTTCCTTGGTGCCTAGTGGCACCCCTCACTCCCCAGTCACTGTCTCCAAATATTCCCTGGTTTCTAGTGGCACCCTCACCCTCCGATCGCTGTCCTCTAGTCCCTTGTTTACTTTTTTTATATTATCCAACATCAGGATGCCCACCCCTGGTGTCGGATGTCCTCCCATCCCACAGCCCCTGGTTTTATATATACTGCCAATATCGGGGAGCCCAGTCCCTGCGTAGGCATTATAAGTCCCCTCCAGCAGTGTGGGAGACTGGGGAGCTCATTCCCAGTGTCTTGAAATATTTATTTACTAAACCTGTGAAAAGAAAACAGTCCCACAGCATCTTTTTTTTTAACCTGAAACAAAGAAAACAGTCCCTCGTCTTCCCTGCCATCACCCTCCCACTGAGCACCCACCACCCCAGACCCCCACCCTATACTTACCATTGGAGGTCGAACGCTGTCATCTTCTATGGACTGAGACATGTCTGTGCTGTTCAAAATTGAACTGTGAGCTGAGGAATCAAGGTAAGTGCCATATGATGTATTTCAGTGGAGTTTTGAACTTACGTTCATAACTTTGCCACTTTTTGGAATTTTTTTTTACCAAATTTTCAACATGGCCTTTTGGGACCCCACCTCATGAACACTGCAGCTGTCATTTTGTTAATCGTGGGCTGGAAGGTGATTTCACGGTCACTGTACGAAATCACCTTTCGAGATCGAATAATGAAGTTTCACCACCAGTGTTCATGAGGTGGTGTCTCAAAAATGCCATGTTGAAAATTTGGTGAAAAAATTCTTAAAAATGGTTGAATCACACACGTTCGTTGAAGTTTTTCTATGCATGCGCATAACTTTAGTAATTTTCAATATTTTGAGTCCAAATTTTCAACATAGTCATTTTTTCACACCACCTCATGATCAGTACAGCTGTAATTTTTCAAATCCTGTCTGAAACATGTTTTTGCACATGTGGCGCAGAATGGCGTTTTGGCATGGATTTGAAAATGTTAACCTATGGGGTTTATGAGGTGGGGTCATAAGACTATGTTGAAAATTTGGGGTCAAAATATGAAAACATGCCAAAGTTATGACCATTTATTGCAATTTCGCTATGTCTGTTTATAACTTCGGAAATGTTAAATCTTTTTACCCCAGATCATGAACATAGTCTTCTTAATATCCCACCTCGTGTATGTCACAGCTGTCATTTTTCAAATCCTAGCAAAATGTGTTTTCACACCTTTGGCATGGAATGGCATTGCAGTTTCACAGAATTACATTTGGTGGGAATTTGAAAATGTTCTGTACTGGGTACATGAGGTAGGGGTAATAAGGCTATGCTGACAATTTGGTCTCTGTTGTTCTATAAATGGAAGTTTAGGGCCTGGAAGGCCCTGTACTTCCACAGCTACATACATATACACATCTATGGAGGAAATTTGGACCCTGAGCTCCCACAGTAAAATTAGAATACTATTATACTATCTAAGTAAGGAAATAAGTTGCAAAAAATGTGGCCGGCCCAGTGGCGCTGAGGGTTGAGGCACTGGATGCCACACCTTGTGCCACACTAGCAACCTGGGTTCGGGAATGAGCCAGGGCCACTGGGGGTCGGCAGGGGAGGGAAGGGATTGAGCATCTGATGGACAGCTGTCCCTTTCTGGGGAGGGTTCCGGGGCTTCCACATCTGTAGCAGCATCTGTCGGCAGTCGGGTGCAGCTCAGGGCATTTGGTGTGGAAGGTAACAGGGGAGGAGCTTGGCGGGCGGCACACTGTGCTTAGCCGCCATTGCACATCTGAGCTCCTTGGGAAGAAAAAGTAAGAAATACCCCTTCATTGGGGATAGGCGAAAGCACCTCCCCCGATCCACACTTCCAATTCTGGGCTCTCTCCTCTCCATCTCCCCCCCTCCCCAACCGCTCCAGGCCCGGCAATCTACACTATAGAAAGAGCGCCTTGGGTGGATAAGGGGGCCCTTCCCTGCAAAGGGTTCATGTCCAGGGGTTCTGCAGGCCAGAGCAGGAAGTAAGGAGTAGAGTCTGGCGGAGGTAGAGATGCATGAGATGGGAGGTAGCTGGAGAGAGTTCCCTCTGGAGGCAAATAAACAAAGTCTACAAAAAACAAAGTTGCAAAAAACTTTGTTAATGCTCTAGTTTAGGTCAAAGCGACAAGCGTTAGAAAAATTAGGTGGTAGGGTTTCTGAACTTTACCCTCCCAAACCAGGCAGGAGGCAGGTGTAAAGTTGACTTTGAGCTTCTCAAGCCCACACCCATTCTCATAAAGTCTACACATCTGATTTTATTTACAAATGGAATGGGGTGAGCGTTAGGCTTGAGAAGCAAGGTACACCCACACCTGCTCTCCTGCCTGGTTTGGGAGGGTGGGTGTTAGGGAATCCCTAATGCCTCATTTCCCAACTTTGTCACTTTGACCCAAACTAAGCATTAACGTTCTTGCAACATATATATATATATATATATATAATATACACACACACACACATATATATATGACAATAATGCTGCAGAATTTTAGCAATTTGACATGTGTGCTTAATTCACTGCAGAGGCAACATATCCTCAGTCATATAGTGCTGTTTTCCAGTAACAGAGCCCCAAGCTCATAAATTAGCTGTGATCCTTGAAGGCATGTTTTCCTTGCCACATGCTAAAAGGCAGATTGTTTGACAGGTCTACCTATGTATCTTTATACAGTCTATAACGCATTATATTTTGGCAGTGTTATCAAAACAGTTTACTTGCAGAGAGCATAATTAACATTTATGGGAATAGTTATTCAACTTCAGCCTCCGTATATTACCCAGATGCCTGTCGACTTCCTCAGCTTGTTCTGTAGCTTCTTAGGTTGCTGCAGCTTATTCTGTGACTTGCTTGGAAAGCTGGCATCAACCTTTAGAATGCCACAACTTCCCAAATAGCTTATTGCTGACTGAATGATGTCTCTTCTTGCCTATCAATACAGAACAACCACTGGCGGATCCAGCTTTCTAGAGAAGCAGCACCCACTGGCCCTGTAAATCTGAAAACTGTAGCTGTTTAAACCTAATCTGAGTTTTAAATGGAAACAGTTTACATTGTTTTGGAGAAAGGGCTACACACTGACAAAACTGCTACCACCTAAAAAAAAATTCTCAATCCCCTAAGGCAGCCTGCAAAGCAGTTCACATGAGCTGGAAGTACAAATGGCATTGAGTGCTTCTCTTACTGAAATCATGGCCCTGACATGCAGTCGCCATGTGCTGGCATTAAACTGGTTGCAGAGACTACTTGGCACTAGTCGTGTGTCTTGTGTCCAATTGCACTGTGCACAGCGGGGTTGTAAGCCTTTCCCATTGTGGATGCTTGGACTTTGCAACTGCTTGGGGAAGGGGCAAAGGGCAGTATGCAAATGGTCCACAGAAACATGCAGCTTGCACGTGACTGTCACTGAGGTGGTCCAGAGTTTTGTGACAGCACCTGCCTATAAAACTTCCAGTGGCAGGGAGTAGGGTGTCACAAAATAGCAACTGCTTCACATGGTGCCGGCAAGAGATAAAGTTCATTGTGAGACAAAGGTCTGGATTTCAGAAATCACTGCCATACTACCATACTCAACAGCAGAACTAGCAGTGTATGCCGACCATGGTATACCGGACCCCATGCCCTGATGTTTAGCAGGCAGCGCTAGCCAGACTGTGTACTGGGCGGTTGGTAATCTCATATATATATTTTACTGAATTCTCTGTTTTACTGTGAAGCATCCAGAGCCCTTGAGAATTGGCACCATATAAATAAAATTGTCTAGTCTTGCCTATTCATGAGCCTGTCTGTTGGCTGCATGGGTCCTGCTTTGGTGACTTTGCCTGGTGTGACAAAATGGGTCTGGAAAATACCTATTGAGCAGTCTATAACTTGTATTCAAATACTGGAAGGTATAGGAGCTTCTGAGGATGATGCCTTAGGATTTCAGCGCCATGTAGGTTAGGCAGCACAAATGTGCAATGGTGCAACTGCTCGGGCAAAGGAGCCATGAGGAAAAATGAGACAGGAACCATCATCTTAAGTCCTGTGACAGTTAACGGCAGTGCTCAAACAGTCTGCTCTCAAGTCAGAGGTAAGGCACCCAAAACCCTCGTAAGTAACAAGGAAAGGGAAAAAGCTCATTCAAGTTAAAATCGGACCAAAGGAATTAAAATAAACCCTCCCAGTCCCAAGTCCAGACTCGCAGTGCGTTGTGTTGATATTGCTCCTCAGTCTCCATCTAAGGAGTTTTCACCCTCTGCCCTTTCATCCATCTCCACTTCAACTCAGCAGATATTCCTGTCTGCCTCTTTAGGATCACTATATAAGTATTGGTGCCCATTCCACGTCAGCCAGAGTTTAGCTGGTAACAGAAGCTGGTGCTGTACCTTCAGTTGGCAAAGACAACTCTGAATTCTGTCACAGAGTTTTCGTCTCTGTTGGGTGCTGTGTAATAAATCCAGAAAGAGCATCAGTGTAGTGTTTCCATATTTGATTGTCTTGCGTCTCCATACACCAGCAACCCCAAGGTCTGGCTCACCAGTTCCTGTGCAAACAATCTTGAATGTCCGTGATGCAGTAGTGTCTGCTGCTGCCCACCTAAGAATGTGCAGAAGGCTTTCTCTTGGGGAGGAGGGGGTGTCCTTGGAGAAGCCCATGATGGCAGGCATAGTAGTTAATTTGATCTTGGCACATATGAGTGCTGTTGGTACTTTGATTAGCTAATGGTACTGCCTGGACTGAAGAATAGTGTAACCCCCCTGCAAATGGGGGTTCCCAAAAGACTTCCAGGAGCTTGCTTGAATGTTCCAAGCCTGAATGGTGTTTGGCATTTAAGCCATTTATCAGTGAGTGTTTTTAGAGCCTCTGGTACTGTCTCTTTAAGAGCTGTCTGCTTGCAGACATAATTAGTTTGTATGGGGGGACTGTGTGCTTCTCTGAGTACAACTCGAGCTGCTGCCAATTCACTTCATTTTTGCAGTCACTAGGAGTGCAAAGGGAACCTATCTGAAAGATGTAACTGTTTGCCAGAAATTATTTAGAGTAATAATGAAATTACAGTTTGTCTAACCTGCTTTCTTTGCAGTCAGAACTGTGTCTGCTAGTTCCCCATTCTAGTTTTGAACTGCTGAACTGGACCAATCAGTGTGGGGTAAGCTAGCTCTAAAATGGTGCCTTGGACGAATCAGAACTTGGACTCATAATCTGAGCCAGCCACAAGAGGATTGTATGGGCAGTGACTCTGGGAGATGTAGTTTAGACTTCAGTGCCTTTTGGACCAACAGCAGCAGTCTATTGTGAGTGACAGCCAATCCAGTCAAGAACTGGGAGGAACTCAAAGGAAGTGCCTGGTTTTGTCGGTTGGAGTTTCAGTTGAGCTTTGGCAGTGAAGAAGGAAGGAGCCCTGTGCTTTTTCAGTGTGCAGTTTTAGTCAAAACGTGTGTAAGGCCCAGAGTTCCGGTCTGCAGCTTGTGTAACAGCTTGTTAGGACTGAATCCGTCCTGTGAAAAGAATCAAAGGATCTCTGAAGAGTAGAAACCAGGCTCACCCGCAGAAGACTGGAGGAATTGCTGAAAATTGCACTTGGTCTGTCAGGAACTGAATCTGCTGTGTGTTCTCCGGTATTGTGCAGTAATTGCGATCGGGATACAGATGCAGCCTGCCTGGTATAGTGCTTTCTTTATATGGATGTGTGAAGAGGTTTGTGTACCTCAAGTGAGCCCTGCTGACATTGAAGGATCCTATCTTATTTGGAGGTCGTGAGTACTAATTCAGGGTCGCTCCCTGTTGAATTGCCACATTAAATCCAAATGGAATTACTGTACTGCTGACTGTTTAATTCTCCTTTTCTCTGTGTGAAAGGGCCCCTACCAGCTGCTGCGGTTTGGACTAGCCACTAGGGCTTGGGTACCCAGGGACAGTAACTTAGATGGGGATAGGCCTGTGCACAGAGCCATAGATAGAATTATTAGAGTGATAAGCTAATTAACCTGATTTCCCCTGCCTTGTTATATCCCCTAAATAAATCAGAGCTGCTTGTTTCAGCAAAGTTATACTGCCTGAGGTATTTGTCTATGTTAAGTACTGTACTGTGATTGTTTTCACTGTATCTCATTTCACAGGGAGGTCCCAGTGCGGAACCAGACCTGGGGTAAGTGTATACTGTGAAGGTAATTCTGATATATTGTGTGGGCCACTAGTGGGAAGAAAGGGGGGTTGCAGTGTCCCAGAGGGCTGTGACCAAGTTAGTTTAACTATTGCAAACCCTGACCTCTGGGTGGAGGCACCCGCCATTGGATCCAGGCCCCTCAACCTGTTAGTGGCAAATCAGGCAGGGGTAGTAGCCCCTGGGATAGCGCCATCTAGGGGTTACAATAGTATAGACTTTATATTTATGTAATACTGCTTATACACAGGATAGACCTAACTGAGATGTCACAGCTAATTTCCAGTGGGGTCTAGTGTCTTCTTTCGGCAGCTTGAGGAAGTAGTTTATCTTATTAGTATCCATCTCTGTTTAGAAACCTTCTATCTCGCCATGTAGTATAGCACAGTGGCAGAGCACAAGGACAGTTTTTGGGAGGCAGCCCAGTTTTGACTCCCTGTTTTTTTCTTTCTCACTACAATTTCTGCATCTCTAAAAAACTTCTGTTTCACTATGTGGAATGAAAGCACAGTGGCAGAATACCATGATGGTAGTTGGGGGCCTGGAATTCTCCCACCACATTCACTCAGCACTTGACAAAGGTCATCTCGCAGGGGCGGTCTTTATAGACCTGTCCAAGGCCTTCGACACGGTGTGCCACCCCCTGCTACTAAACTCCCTTAGCGTACTGGGTCTCGCAGCCGGCCCCCTGAAGTGGTTCGCAAGCTACCTACACAACAGGTCCCAAAGAGTCAAGCTAAATGGGACCCTCTCCTCCTACCTTCCTGTACACTTGGGGTTCCCCCAAGGCTCCATCCTTGGCCCGACCCTTTTCAGCCTATTCCTGAACACCCTCCCCAGCTCCTGTTCCAGTAAAATATTACTCTATGCTGATGACGCTGTTATCCTTGCATCACACCCTGACCCACTCCCATTCAAGTCATGCTGCAAAGCGCCTTCCTCCAAACCAAAAGTGGTTCAATAATCACCGCTTAGTCCTGAACCTAAAGAAAACTAAGTCCATGCTATTCTCTCATCGGCAAAACAATGCCAGGGACTTTTCCTCCACATCACCACCAGCATGCCCCTCCCTCTGGAGCAGGTTTCATCCTATAAGTACCTGGGCATCACCTTTGACTCGCCTTACTTTCCACGCCCCTTAAAGCTTTGGCATCTGCAATGAACTCCAGGATCGGTCTTCTCTACATCACAAAGACTGTCTCCCAGACCCCTTATGCAAACTTGCCATCACCTCATCGGTATTATCACTGGCTGACTACGGACTCCTGTTTACGCAGCTGCTGGACGCCTGCCTTATCCAAAGTCCAGACCTCCATCAACAAAGCCTGTAGGCTCTTCTGGTGCCACAGCAGAACCCACACCTGTCTGCTATACTCCGCCACAAAATACTCACTCTTGAGGAAAGACTGAAATATCAAACCTGCCTACTGGCCAAAAATCCATGTCAGGTCTCTGCCCTCCTGGGGTCTCTGGACCTTTGCAGCGGGCTGCTAGATCCCTGCCAACCGGTCGCCGCCCGCAGCTACCTTCAACGTTCCCAAAGCAAGGACCTCCGTTGCCAAAGATCTTTCCATCACCTAGCCCGTCCTGGTTTAACTCCTTCCTGAAACCATCTCCAAGATCCCAGGCATTGGCCGCTTCAAAATCGCCCTCCGCCAGCATATTATTGCAACCGATGCTGTAAATGTTTGTAGCTGCCCTATTGCGGTCCTTTCTAACCTTTTCAAACCCCTCGCCGTCCGGTCCTTTTAACTCTACATATTAGTTTGTGTACATGTTGTTAATTGAATAATGTATCTCCTGTTGTTTTACCAATGTTAGCTTACTACGAGTTTGCTCCAGTACAGCTTAGCTGTCTGCACTCTCAAATGTATATTTTATGTATCTAACCTGTCTGTCATCCCTGTCCTAACCCCACTCTATTTTGTCGTCTCCCCACCTTTCTTGGCGAGGTACCTTTGTAAGCAGAGTCTTTGACTCAAAGGTTGTAAAACTGATCTTTACAATAAATAAATTAAAAAAAATTCCTGATGGGGAACATTTTTTGTTTCTCATTACAATTTATGTTTTTAGCATGTACCTGTTTTTTAAAGAGAAATTGTTAGATGTTATTGCTGATATCAGTGATAGAACTTTCTGGGCTTAGAGTAGGTTTTCAGACTATGGAATTATTAGTGGCTCAGAAATGAAGAATATAGAAAACATAACTGTCCCACTCTACAGAGATTAATTAGTCACAAGAGGGAATAATGAAGCCTTATCAATCATAGCTCATGAGACTTTTTCCCCAAAAAGATAATGTTGGCTTCAGATGCCGTGGGTAAGACAGTCAAGTTAAAGTTTAGAATTTGTATATTGTGTGGGTATGCTTGTTTGATCTGTGAGGTGTATGTGTGTGTTTGCATTCATGTATGTGTCTACATTGTACAGCATCTGTGTGTACATTGTTTAGCATATGAAGTGGTGCCAGCCAGGATACAATGCAGTTTCTCAAATTACTGCATGACAAAATTGATTAACTGCCATTGAAATTGCCTTGCTTACTGCAGTAACTCTACTACAGGAAGTTGCAGCATTGCATCCTGGCGGCACCACTGTGTGTGTAAGCAATAAGACATGACAGGGGTGTGCAGGAACATATTTTACTGTGGCAGCCAGGCGAATTAGCACAAGGCCTGTTGAGTGCTTTAGTTTCGGCGTGCGGTAAAATATGTTTCCATGCACACCCTGGAGTGTCTTATTTTGCTTATAAAATAGTCATGCAATTTTGGGGTAAATAAAGCAAGGAAGCTTTAAAGTTAACTGCATAAAAACTTTTATTTTTGCTGAAAAAATTACTATGCAACATAAAGTAGGGAGGGATAGAACAATAACTGGGAAATGGAGTGGATATTTGAACAAGAAAATTTGATTTTTTTTTACATTTCTTTTATTGTTTTCTGTTTACTTTAAGGAAAAATCACTTAGTCAGACTAATTAAATTCACCGGTCCATTGAAAGTCATGGGGCCATTAAAGGTAAATGGACCTTGATTGAAAGATGTTATCACTTCAGCTGGTGGCAGTGTGTTTATCTTTATTTCATTCTCTTTCTTTGTTTCTTGTCTACTTTCTTGTGTGCTGTCATTCTTTTGCTCCAGTACTGAGCTCCATCTTTTACGATCTTGGCAGGAGGCACTCCAATACGAGCGAAGACTTGCTTCTCAACGGTGCCCCGTTACAGCCATGACTTCTCAGCTTTGGAGCCCTGCCTCAGACAGCAAATGAACAGCTGTCTACCTAATCGAGTGGTTTGTGTAAGTTTGACTCAGCGATGCCTCTTTGCTTATTTTGTTTATGAGTGTGGACAGAGTGTTTAATCCAAGGGGTTGGGTAGTGTACCAGGTTTCTGAGCAGTCCAAGAAATGTTGCGGCAATCTGCGTGGGTGACAATAGAGGGCTGGAACATCTGGCAGCAGTTTGGAAAGATATTTTTTTAAACTTTCGACAGGGCATTGTGGTGAGTTTGGTTCAGCATACATGAACCATCTGTGACACTGTTTATTGGGCTCAAATGGGTCACTGTGATTTTTCATTGCCTCGTTGAACGAGAGGCTGACATACTCTGCACCATTCTCATCCATGAGGAAGATGAAGCTGTCAGGTTTCTGAGGCCCTCCCGCCTATGCCTGGCCATGTACAGTTGTATGTCTAGCCAGACTTTTTAGAAGGCAAAGGCGCAATGTCAGGAGACAAAACGTGAGATTTCTTGAGCAGCATTAAATCGGCCTTTGAGATTGGAGGGTAGTGCTTTGAAGCATCTTTTTGTTGTCTCCGGTAGTATTTTGTGACAGAGATAAAGACAGTGTTGCTTGTGTTGAAGTCAGGATTTGTTATGATGTTAATTTGCCTTCCAGTCTGCATAGAATTTAAGTGTCTGTTCAGGGATGATTGCAAACTGCAATAACTGTTGATGGAATACTCTTTTCCTTCAGTGTTCCTCACTTCAGCATAAAAGCGCCGGAAAGCCTCATTGGTCTCAGTGGTGGTGGCGGTTTTTAAATCAATTCGGTAGTTTTTTGCTGCTTTCCAATCATCGAAAACTTTTATAGCACAGAATGTGGTCTTTTTTGTGTTGATTTCATTTTTCCCATCCTCGATCGCATCAACAGCACCACTGGTTAGTGTTAAGTGCCGTGAGATGCTTGCGATTGGTCTGTCAGTTTCACTGAAGTTGACATTTGCCGTGGTCTTTGACAGTTGTGATTTCATGCCAGTTACAGCTACATCTGTCAACTACCGTGATTAACTGGCACTGGGTTTACAGTCTTAATTTGATTTATTGCCACTTTAGCAATTTTTGGCTTAACAGCATCTGTTGCCATAGCAGTCACTGTCATATGTGGTGGCATCGTGCTGACAGTTTCTGTGTAATTTATAAGACTTACTGTGGGTCTTGCCAGCTTTTCTCTACCACAGTAAAATTGTCCTCTGCGCTAAAAATCCTCTCCATCTCCTCATCTGACATGCTAATGTTAAATCGACTTGGTTTGTTGTAAACATCATTAACTTTATAAAACGGGTAGGCTGAATAATCCAACTGTGTTTTCCTGCGTCTTGTCAAATACAAAGATGGCAGATAGTAAAATGCCAGTGTTCCATGGCTTATGGATATTGACCTTTTACTGCCAGCCCTTTTACCCAAGCATGGAACATATTTCATGCATGGATAACTTGCCAATCACATCGTTTGATTTAGCCAGTGGTGTGCAAATCCAATTTTTAAACACTTGCCCAAGGGCAAGTGAAGATCTAAAATTACTTGCCCATGAAATCTGGTACTTGCCCTACTGCAAAATATATGATGGTAAAAACATCTTAAAAGGTAATTTCTTCTTACCATGTAATTATTAGGCAGCCAGATTGAAGCAGCAGAACAAACTGATACAGCAGTCACCGACCAACCTCCAAGCATGGCATGGAACCGTTTGGCTGCCTGTTCAAACAGGAAATGACTATGCTGCAATGCCAACAGAACCAACAACAAAAGTGCAGCAAATTTTAAATCCACCACAATGTCCAGCCACTGCTCCATTCCACCCCCACCCAGTAACTGACCAGCAAGACAAGTGACAGACTAGACTACTGCTAGTCACTCACAAACAAGGCAAGTCAAACTTATTATTTTCCATCTCAGATCATGCATGCCTCAGTCTCAACCTCTTTCCTTATAAATCAGGGAAAACAAAGATCAAAAAAAAATCGGGGACAAAACTCCCAAAGTCAGGGACACTGTGAATGGGACACACCTTAAAGATTGTTTCTAAAATTAATTCAGAAATCTGACAGAACAAAGTGGGTAAGCGAAAGAAGATGACTTTCATTTCATGAAGAATAAGCCAGTTGTAATATTTGACATTTTGTGCTTACACTTAATCTACAGTCACACTGTTCTGTCATGAAAATACAAATTTTAGAAGGGACACACTGCTGGGACTGGGCGACAGGAAAATTCTGAGGCAAAATCAGGGTCCCTGAAAATCAGGGGCAGTTGGGAGGTATGGTGTGTAAGTAACTCAATCACACTGCACTGAACAACAGCCAGCACATTTATTTAAAACATTGTCAAATTTGTCAAATGATAATCACGTGGGCCATTGGCCAACTGGTCTCTTCTCCCCCGCCCCAGTATCCGCATCACCACGACGTGCATACACACTCCCACCACCTCAAGCCCAGCAGCACCTCACAAACTGTCTTCAGAATCAACCCCTTGTCATCTGGCCAACATCTCCTGACCAAGTACAGTACCACAGCTTATCTGGCGCATCATTCGTCAGGCAGACTTGACCATACACAAGATGACTACAGCCAGCAGCTCGGCTCCACAATCTAACAAGAGGAATGGTTATGAACCCCTACCCCTCTTGAGTCATGCTGCATGCACTTAGTGTCTAGCCAGTGGTAAATGGGCACTGCTTATTAGTCTGACCAAGGGCAGCCAGCAGTGACTAATGCCGAATTAGAGCAGCATCTATCAACAGAGGTTGCAGGGCAGGGTGAGAGAGTCACAGATGTGATGCACCATTTTGCAACTCAGGCGGCAGGCCACACCACACGAGGTGCACTACCCTCATTCCCCACCCCCGTCAAGGTTAAACCACGATGCCTGCCCTAACCAGGCCCTGTCTATACCAATGCTCACAGACCACCTAAACATACATACAGTGCATAGCTAAACATGTTGGAGGGCACAGTAAGTAAGTTAGTACCTCGACGAGCAGCAAAAGCGAACACACACACACACACACACAAGCAGCAGCACAGTCTAGCTCTGTACACCTGGGCTGAGAATACATATCCAGCACTCCGTCTCCATGACTATGTGACAAAATGCAGCAGCACACACTTTAATTATTTTGGGCCAGACACAGAGAGAGAGAACCAGAAAGAGGATATTTAAAATAATTATTTACTCTGCTCACTCTTCCTCGGTCACTGACAGAGTCGCTCATTCAGAACAACGTGAAACCCACCATACACCCGCTCCAAACGATCGATTTTTCCACTGTGTGCCTTAGTTGGTGTAAGAGCCCCAGATCCCCAGTGACACCTTTATCACCCACCTCAAACTGTTTGCTCCAGCTCCTGTTCCACTTCTTTGCAAGTTGTGGCAGCCGATGATGACCCTCAAGCCAAGAACAGGACCAAGTCTGGCAGCACAGCGCAGCGTGATCGTCATTCTGCCAGCTTCACTAGTTGCTAGTCTCGCTCAGAACTTGAAAACTGTAACAGGGTCCAGACAAGGTCGAGCAGCTTTGCAGTCCTCTCATCTATTCCTCAGTCTTCTCGAATATTGATGTGACGCACTCATTCTCCACCCTAATGCGCCTAAGTTTACCTGGTCCTTCCGCGTGTGGCAAAAGTTCCTCGCCTTCAAGCTCATTTGGCCCAATAGAATAACGCCACTGATGTTGCTAGCTAGCAGCAACAAATCAGAAGGGCAGAAGCTCGGGGGGGGGGGGGAGGCTTAGAAATGGACACTCAGGGGAAAAACAAATCTAAGAAAAAAAAAGACCCCTCCCCAAAAAAGTTACAAAAAAACACTTGTCCTCGGGCTGCAGTCAGAACATCAAAGAATCTGCCCAAGAGACAATTTAGGTCAGCCTCGGACGTCAAGTGACAATTTACACACCCTGATTTAGACTACCTATTTTATAAGTCTTGTTATACAAAAATGACACCTTCTACCTGTCAGTACCATTGATACTTTGTTTACTTCCTGGTTTCATTTGGGAAAGCGGGTTTGCACTTTTTCATCTTGTTGGTCATTAGAACACCTAAAGCAACAGTTACAAAGATGGTATCTGACAAACCTGAAGGTATCATTTTTTATATCATAATAGTTTTTTTAGTTACTGATGATCAGCAACCACTTATTTTTACTTTTTAGGTGTCGGTTTCAGCAGTTGACCAAAAAAAAATGGTTTTACATTTGCGAACAAGCAGCGAAGGCAGTTTTGCTTCCTGGTTTCATTTGTGAAAGTGGCTTTGCCCTTGCTACATTGGCTTTTATTTGATGTGGGTGGGGGGGGGGTGCATGAATTGGTGTTATCCTACCATCATTTTTTATTTTGTTTATAACTTCTTTAATTTGTTACTTGTTCATTCTCAAAATACCAAAATAAATGAACCTGAACATTTTGGGTGTCAAATTCAAGCCGTTTTGTAGTTATAGGTAAGCAAAAAAGCTTCCTTTTCCAGAATTTGTAACAGTTTTGTCACCCTATAGCATAAAAACTACTCAACCAAATGTCATCAAATTTGGAAATTCATGAGCTCCTTCGCAAGAGGATGTACATGTCCGTTATCAGGTCCCTACTCCTAAAGACGGGCAAGTAATAAGCAAATGCAAATTACGCTTTTGTATGAAAATGTTTTTTCATCTCTAACTATAGTCAGATCAGAGAGGGCAGTCACAAGTGGGAGTGTGACATGGTTCGGTCCTGGGTCCAGTTCTTTTCACAGTGTTCATCAGCGACATGGGAGCAGGAATTCAGGGCAAGATGTGCCTCTTTGCAGACAACATTAAGTTCTGTAGCAGGATAGACAGCAAGGAGGGGGTTATGGAGCTGCAGATAGACTTGCAAATGGTAGAGAGGTTGGCAGAGGTTTGGCAGTTGAATTTCAATGCAAAAATGGAAGGTGATGCACATAGGTAACAAGACTCCCAGGACAAAGTACTTGATGGTGGGGGTAAAGTTAGGCATGACCTCTGAGGAAAGAGACCTAGGGATCATCATCAGTGACTCACTAAAACAATCAAGTCAATGTAACAAGGCCCACAGTAAGGCAAAAAAGGATGCTGGGATGTACAGGAAGGGCTACTGACAGCAGAAGGAAGGAAGGAGGTATTACTACCTCTCTATAGATCACTCTTGAGGTCCCAGCTGGAGTACTGTACCTAGTTCTGAAGTCCTCACCTGAGGAAAGATAAGGACAGGCTGGAGACAATGTTATGTTGGGTAACCAGAATAATTCAGGGCCAGCAGAGCAGATCTTACAAGGATCAGCACAGGACACTAAACATGTACTTGCTGGAGGCCATATGAGAAAGGGGGGATATGATAGAAACCTTCAGGTTCCTGAAAGGAATGAACAAACTGCATGGAACTATTTTTTATGAGTAGTAGATTAAGAACATGGTGGCACGAGTGGAAAATGTTAGGTTGGGAGGTTCAAGAAAGACATAAAAATGTTTTATTTTACAGAAAGGGTTGTGGAACCATAAAACAATCTACCAGCTGATGGAGGGGGCAGAAAACCATAAATGGTTTCAAACATGTTTGGGACAGAGTGAAGGGCTTAGTGGTTGCTCTGGGTGGTAGTGGTAGGGTGGGGAGTATGGAGGTACTGGATAGTGTGGGTTATAGCCCTGTATGGACAAAGGGGCCTGGATTTGTTTGGGTTTTCATGGGCAGCCTGGAAGGACCAATGATCTGTTGCCATCATTGTCTATGTTTCTGTAGTGGCACTACCATTAGAGATCTTTTCACACAAAGTATCATGAAGAGCTTTACAACCCATTGAGTTTGATAGTAGTGTAGAGATGGTATGTAGACATAGGAGGCAGCCATTAATCCACATACAGGTATAGGCAAGTCCATTACAAACTTTTACTGGGAGAGGGAATCCATTGGCCAAGACATCAAGAATACTCCCTGCCCTTGTCAAAAAGTGGGGATTTCAAAGTTTCCACCTAGGGTTACCATCAGCAATAGGGATAAGAGACCTCACTTTACCAGACCCACAGCATCTCACTATTTAAAACAGGCCTCAAGGCTCAACTACTTGAGAGTGCTAAATGTGTCAGTGGCTAACATTGGCCACCCAATTTTTCCCATATCCTCCCCATTCTTGACACAGGGTCTTTCTAGACCCCATGAATTAGCATCATACAAGTCCCTGGCCTGGGACTCTAAGATTGCTGCCTAATACCCTCAGCGGTATATAAGTTTTAGCCTGAACTGCTCCGTCAGTACTGTTTACTGTAAATACTGCCTGTCTATGTATGTCTTATACTGTATTTGTTTACCCTCCACCCCCCTGTAACTGACGTGGAGCCTTTGCAAAAGAGTCTGTGACTCAAAGGTTTATAATTCTGATTGTACTACAACAAACAATAAACAAATTTATATCTCAACCAAAGGACCGCATCCATAGAAGAGCAACATTGCCAAGTACTGAACAACAGTATTATTGGATGTGCATGAGCCCAAATCCCTGGTATAAATATTTATTGATTTATTTTGATATATGTATTTTTATCTATGATAGCAATAAGACATGATGGGGGGTGCTCTAGGCACTTCTAGCGCACGGCCAGAGGTGTAATAAGCGGCCGAGTGCCTTCAGCCCCTGGCCGTGCACACACCTGGAGTGTCTTATTACGCTTATGAAATGGGTATATAAATTGTACATCATGTAAAAATTTATATTATTAGGATTAAGTAATAAAAAGGTAACATTTTTGCCATTAGCTTAAATAAAATAGTTCCTCCGCCTGCATGTCTCTGTTTTTTGTGGCAAGGACTTTTGTTCAACTGTAGCCACTGTAGTTCTGTTTTTTTTTTCAAGTGGTCATGATGGCTCCAACCCCCTCCCCCCCAAACACACACATATTATTTCCATTATTAATAGTTCTTTTTTCATTTTTTTTTTGTTTTAAACTGGAGCAGCTTGTGAGTGAGTGACCAACTGTGTGGACCGGCACGAAGGAGTGAGCATACGTGGTGCGAGATCGATGGCTGCAAATAGCAGCAAGAACTCTAGATGTCGGTATTTTTTAAGTTGATTTAGTTGAATCTGACTCTGGGGCGAAGAGTAAGCAGCTTAGGTGGTATTTGGCAGCAGGAGAGGGTAGATGAATGACAGCAGGAGTGAGCGGTGGGAAATATTGGAGATGTAACTAAGGGAGATGGCTGGAAGCCCTGAGATGATTTTTGTTTAAAAAGCTATAGTAATCTGCAGGTTTTGTTGGCTGTTCAAGTGAGAAAGAGGGGATGGTTGGGTGGCCAGATGGCCAAAAGTAAGCCTCGAGAGCGGGGGGCAGTGACAGAGCTGGGAGTTTTAAAACGTGGGTCGAATTGGACCCACTGGTGTAATAGAAAATGTGGCCATAAGAGGAACCCACTGGGTCAAAACATAATCAGTGGCAGATTTTGAACAGTTCACATTCCATTCCTTTAGATATTGTTATAGAGTAAGTGCATCAATTTGGACCTACTGACAAAGGAAAGAGGTTAGTTTTCGAAAGGATGCAACTTTTGCCTTTTAGCGAATGTTGGCGCTGTCGGAAATTTGGTTTCCCTTTTTTCCTTCTTCTTCTTTTCTTTATTATGTGATGCCACCAGTTCATAGGGAGGGAACTAGCAGCAGCAGCTGGCAATTGAAATGAAACTATGTAGCGGTTGGCGTCGCGGCGTTCCATGCAGGCACTGATATTGGGTGTGATCTTGGGTAAGGCCTGCCTGGACCCATTGCTAGCCATCCGCTAGACACTTTCAGCGCATGGCTAGCAACCAATCAAAATGTTTAAAAAACAGAGCCCATTTCATTACAAAAATTATATCTATCCAAGAAAGACAAGAAGAAATGTATAAAACCATCTTGTTTACAGTTAGAACCTGACGGAAAGCGGGGTGTTGAGGTACATAAGTCATACAGATGTGGGTGCTACTCGATGGTCCAGCATAAGCATGATGCACTACTGTGCCGGTGACCTCGTTTCAGGAGTGAGCCTTGAAGCCAGCATTGTATGCAGCCCAGGGCTGGCAAGTGTGGCCAAGTGCAGAGTGAGTTATCTCACGGAGGGAAGCATCCCATGCAGCAGGGGCCCCTCGTCATAGGCCAGGGAGCATGGTCCTCTACGAGAGGTGGCATCAGCCCAAAGCGTGATGAGACAAGCAAAGCTGTTTGAGGCTGTGTTGGCAGTGTTTCAGAAGGAGGTGGCCTATAGGGATGAAAAGAAAAATAGTGCAGTCAGGATGACAGCTTGAGGTCCCCTGCCTCCCTCAGCCATGGGTCCTCTGCTTGCCATTGGATCCTGTTGAGGGGACAGTCCTCCCCTCGGAGCATGTGCTATGGAGGGAAAGCCATGGGCGACAGCTGGCAGGAATGGTAAGCAGCAAAGAGCTGGGTAGTATCGCAGGCCTGGCTAGGATACGTCCCTGTACCAGGTATATTCCTGAGATAGCACTGTCCATGAGGAAAAGTTGTAATAAAAAAATCATACAGGTGTAGCAGAGACTACAAGTGTGAGACTTAAACCCAATATAGTCTTCTGGCCCAGCCGGCCCGGTGGCGCTGAGGATTGAGGCGCTGGACGCCACACCTTGCCCCACGCCGGCGACCCGGGTTTGGGAGTGGACTCAGGCTGCTGGTGGGTTGGCTGGGGGGAGTTAGGCTTGAGTGTCCAGCGACAGCTCGCGTACTCTGGAGAGGGTTGAGGCCACAGCCCGAACACTTGCCTGACTCCGAGCGGAGGCTCGGAGTACTGAAAGCCTAACATCAGGTGCATGGGTGGTCGTTATAGGCGTGGCGTGGCGCTTGATGCCTTGGCGTCGGGGTCGTCCCTATGCTGTAAGGGTGGGGAGAAAATGGAAAATGCCTGCCATCGCCGGGAAGGCGGAGTCCCCGGAGGCGTGTCTCGATGCTCGCGCCGCGGTGGCCCTGGACCGATGAAAGTTGATTGATGGGGTAAGGGGGCTGTGCCCCATCCCCACCTGGGGGGTAAGCCGAAGCTCCATGGGGATCCAGTGGGGTCATTCGGGTAGGGTGAAAGGTAGAGGGATGTCTACCTTGGGGCTCCTGAAGGGTCGGGGATGGCAGGCTGGGAGTGGCGGATAAATAGCGATTTCAAAAAAAAATAAAAAATCTTCTGGCCCATGGGTGAGAATGGCTTCATTGGCAGGTTAGTTTGTTATGGATTGCAGTCCACGTCACAAAATGGCTGCACTCAATTTGGCAGCCTTTGACAGTGCATCATACAGAATTGTTTTTATTTTTTGCTAATGTATTTATTTAAAAGAATTGGTCAGTTAGACAGATTTGACTGAAATTAGCTTGTTTCCAGGCTCGTCCTGGGGGAGAAGGGATGGGATAAATGGGTAAAGTACAGCAAAATGCAGCAGCTCATACAAGCCAAGAGCTATAATGCATCTACTGGGTGGTTTGAGAAGCAGAGGCTGAAACATTTGAGGCAGTAGCAGATTCATAGAATTGGGGGAGAAATGAATAAAATGCAAATAATTCAGTAAACAAGATTATATACAGTGCTATATGTACAAAGCAGCTTATGGCAAGGGAATTAGGAGATTAGACAGAGGAAACTAAAAACAGGTATAGTATATTGCTGAAAGGTATAGCAGTATTAATACTATTTTTATAAAACTTAGTGTACTATGCTGTCAAAATAAAGTAAGGAACAAATAATGCTTACATGTCTGTTACAGAGGGACGGCCACCCTTAAATGAAAGA
Source organism: Neoceratodus forsteri (assembly GCA_016271365.2). Lineage (NCBI taxonomy): Eukaryota > Metazoa > Chordata > Ceratodontiformes > Ceratodontidae > Neoceratodus > Neoceratodus forsteri. The sequence goes on from CM028130.1 coordinate 877,709,855, forward strand.
ATATTCAGGCTCCACTGTCATTTAGTCCTGGACTTCACCGAAGTGACTCATGCGATAAAAATATCTGCTGCTATAGTAACATAAGTGTTCATTTATGTAATACAAAGCTGGGCAATAACTAACTTTTGAGGCTGATAACAAGGAAATGTTGGCTCACTCAAAGCCAACCCTTGTGAAGCTAATTAGAGCCAATCTTTTAATAGGTTCCCTCATCTGATTTATTAAAATTACTGTATTATTTTATTGTTTGCGCAGTACATGGGGACATGTCAATGCTCGACTGGTTTCTTTATGACAACTCAAGAGAATACTGGAGCTTTTTTTCTGAAATAACTGCTTAAGGTCAAATTCTGCAGACAGCACTGCTGTTATAAAATGTTGTAAATAAAAGATTAAAAATGTGTATGCTTTCAGTTTCCTGTTACTTTCTGTGTTTCAATGTCATAAAAATAAAGAGGCAGTGTAGTCTAGTGGTTAGAGCATTGGCTTGTGAGACAGAGGAGGGCATCTTCAAACCCCACTGAGCCATATAGTAGTATACTGATATAGTACATGGCTAGGCCCTTGTACCTGGGCATAGAAAAATCCGCCATATGTTCCTGTATACAACCAGTTAACCATTATCACTTAAATACCTAACAAACTACAAACCACTTATTAACAACGACTCTAAGAAGACAAACATTTCACAACCACGGCCCCAAAAGACTGCATAAACAAAAAAACTCTACCTACGAAAACTGTCATAGTCTAAACTCCTGTCACTAACCCAACACTTTCCTTCAGCCTCATTCATCAGACAGTCATGTCTGTCAAGACTTCATTACTCATTTCACCTGCCAAGCCTTCCATGCTGTTTGGGTCTTAATGCTCTGGTGCCAACTCCCAGCTGCCACTCGGCGCTGCTTACTTTTTTTTTTTAATTAATATTTTTTTCTCCCATGCATGGAGGGTGGACATTTGCCCCAAACCACCCACCCGTGAGCCTGATCACCCTCAACCAACTCCGAGACCCCCCACGGGGAACTTCCCCCCTCCCCGAAGCACAATCCAAATCCGAGGAGGCAGCGGACCAGCGGGGCAGGGGTGAGGCTTCATGAAGCCCCCGGCCAACATTTTCCAGTGACCCCCTCTGTCCTGACGCACGATCACGCACATGTGTGGGCACACACATGCCATGACCACCAGCTGCTTGCCTTCCCAGCCTGTGCTGCCACCCCACCCCCAACCAGAGGGTGATCGACAGGTGGGACGATGATCCCTCCCTTCCGGAGAAAGGAGAACGATCCTTTAGACACTCAATCCTCTCTCGCCCCTGCTGACCCCCGACAGCCCGGGCTTGTTCCCAAACCTAGGTCGCCGACATGGTGCAAGGTGTGGCATCCAGTGCCTCAACCTCCAGTACCACTGGGCTGGTACAGTGCACTCCTCACTTCATGCCGCTTGGGGCCGCCTCTCCTGACTACACACACATGCGAGTCAGGACTGTCACTCCTGACAACACACTGCAAATCACCCTGAACCGCTGCTCCCAACCGCATTTTGCACACCACTCCAGACCGCATGCCACACTGCTCCCTAGTCTAAATACACTAAAGGAAGTACTGCTGGAGCCACATCTCTTTTTATAGGTGGCCCTTACACTATGGAAACACTACAGGGGAAAATACTGCCAAACCCCCAAATTATTTATTTATTTATTTACTTGAATTTTGTTGACCAGGTAAACCCACTGAGACAAGATGTCCCTTTCTCAGGGGCAACCTGGAATTAGTTACATACATTAAATAACATAGGAATTGTACATGGTTATACATACATATACATACAGTTTTTATACCAACACGGATTAGTTACAGGTAATAACAATGAGCAAATACAATTAGTTGTCTATAATGGCAGAGAATATATACATAAACTAGTCATAGAGAACTGGAGTAGCAATTATGTATGTTTGGATGTTAGGGCCCACAAATTTGTAGAAGGTGGGGAAGGGGCAGTGGGGCAAGTGATTCAATGGTAGGAGTTGCATGGATCTGTTGTCCAAAAGAGAGATTTTAGACTCTTTTTAAACTGCACCAATGTAGAGCAGGCCTGGACCATGGGGAGTAGGGAGTTCCACAGATGTTGGCCTGAGAATCAGAAGGACTGCCTTCCAGTTTTGTAACAAACTTTCTGAACTTCCAGCACAGGAAGGCCGAGGCTCTTAGAGAGAGACTTGGTGGGGAGAGAGGTTGCAATAACTTGAAGGTAAGACAGAGCAGGGGATAGCGCACTCTAGCTCCAAAGGAGGGCCATCCTAGGGTTGTTAGTGTTGTACAGTGGTGGGTTCTGGGGTGGGCACTGATTGCAAATTGTCCAATCCTATGGCAGTGTGTTGAGCCTGGTGAGGGTGGGTTCTCGTATTGCCTGCACTACAGGGGGCAATAGAATAAGAGCCTAAACCAAGGTCTAACACAACTTTATGTGGACTAACACAAATATTTAAGAATGATATTTGTATTTGTAAAAAGTGCCGTATTTGTGTGTATTTGTCCTGAATAGTATTTGTTTTGCACAGCCCTACTTCCTGGCTTTCACAGGCTTTGACAGCAGAAGCTTCAGACGCTAATAACAGAATGAAAATGGTGCCATTGTTACAGGGAAATTAGAGTCCTAGGGAAAGGTTAGAGACTCGTGCAGCAAAAGAATTAGCAGACGCTCAGTAAGGTACTGCTAAATCACATTAAAACTGGAGGGGAACTCATGAGACACTGGTCGGGAGAAGGCATGTTTACAACTACCTGGATTCCTTCTGCATAGTCCCACTTGTGCAATCACCTAAGCATGGGCAAAGTCCTCAGATAGCCCACTGGCTAGAGCAGAAGCGCCTTCCCTGCATCTTGTGTTCTGTGGCCTGAGAGCTTTCTTTCCACTGGAAGTATGAGGTCATACCTTTGGCAAGTCTGCCCAATGTTTATTTTATTTTTTCCTTGATCATATTACTGAGTTTCATTTGTGTTTTCCTTTTGCTACTTCAGCTGGTTAGAGCTCATACTCTGCATCACCAGGGCAAATATTCCACTCTGCTGTCTGTTGGCCTCATGTACACTGCCTGCGGGCATCCGTGCCCACTCACCCAGGCATCTAGTCACTTCTGCTGCTGAGAGAACATCCTGGTCAGTGAGTTTGTGGGGCTGCCACTTGGGCATCCGCACACACTTTCATGAAAGATTGCAGCCTAGAACTTCAGGCCAGAAGGGACGCTATGTTAGACTTCTCCATCCAAAAGTCTCTCTTCAGTTGAGTTTTTACCTCTCATCTGTCCCTAATTACGATGGACATCCTGTATTTTACCCCTTAAAATTGCCCTGTCCCTCATAGAAAGGGTGCTGTCCACACAGAAGGTGCTGTAAATTCAGACTTTAAAGCAGAAATTCATAATATTCTGACATATTAAAAATAAACTTAGTACAAGTAAACACAATGGTTTCTGCAATGTTTTGAGCTTGTATCTCCATGTCTGAGGATGCGTCCCTCATTATGAGGATCAGTGTTCCTCAATGTCCCTCATTTCAGTGATAAAAGGTTGAGACTTATGCAGGGCCTAGCCCCCCCTCGGTACTGCTGGTAGTCTGCACAAGTGTGAGTACATAGAAGGAAGCCAAATATAGTAGTTACAATACAGAGTTACTCAACTGTAACTTTCTGGTATTCCTTATACAGTCACACTAACCCACCCAACCTCCCCTGGCTACTAGCTCATAGGTCACCCATTGACATTGCCTCATGTTTCCTGTGGTCTTGAAAAAATATCTGAGGCATTGAGGGGTGGTTTGAGGTGGATTTTAATCTGTGAGGGAGACAGAGGAAGGAAACTGTAGAGGAGAGATAGTGAAGGATCCCCTCCAACAGTGGAGAACATCATTGGAGATATATGGGATAATTATCCTGTGTTTCAGGAGAGTAGAGTATGGGGGGGCAGTAAAGAGTTACAAGATAAAAGAAGTTCGGGGGCAAGTCCAGGGAGGATTTTGAAGAAAAGTAGGAACATTTTGTAGTGGATAAGAAATTGGATAGGGAGACTGAGGAGGGTCACAAGAATGGGTGGTCCCATTTATTTATTTATTGCTTTTGGTAACGGTGGGTGCACTAGGCAAGAATGCCTATTTTTAGCACGACCGGGAGAATACAGTTTAATATATGAGGAATACATGAGTATACATGTGACGAGCACATGATATATGTAACACAGTAGAACTGGGATCACATGCATTAAACTTAGGGTGGAGAAACATTATTCAGTGTCATACAAAATACATGAGCATACATGCGATGCAGCACATGATATAGGTAACACAGTTAAGAGGGGATCACATACATTCAAACTAAGGGTGTAGAAGACATTGTTCTGTATAATACATTCAAATACATTTTGAACAAGTAAAAGCAAGATCAGAAAGCAAATGAGAGAAATAATATACATGAGACAAGTACAGTAAGTGCCATTTCACGGTAAAAGGACAGGAGGAAGAGAAAGGAGAAAAAAAGGAGGAGGTTGGAAGAAGAGGAAGGTAAAGGATGAAAGAGGAACATGTAGGAGGTATTAGGAGAAAATAGAAGGGTGACAAAGAAGTAGATTACCTAGGGAAAAGACAGAGGGCAGGGAGAGGATGGTCTAAGGTGGATGAAAGCAGGTGCAGGGGTTGGTAGCACATAGATGATCACGGTGAAGTTTCTTAAATCTAGCATGGGTGGGAGCACGACGAATAGTTTAGGGTATGGAATTCCAGTACATTGGAGCCGTGTATGAGAACGCACGTGTACCCATCTTGGTTTTGCGTCTAGGGATGTGAAAAGGGGTTTGGTCAGCAGATCTGAGCCCATAGTTGAGATGTTGTGAGTGCAGTAGAGAGGCGAGGGACAGGGGAGGCCTGATATGGTAATGCAGTCAATCAGTGAACCATAGGACTGGAGTCGATGGGCAGAGGGCAAGGCCAATTTAGGTCAGCATAGAGCTGGCAATGATGTTTTGCGAGGGGATGCAGGCGTGGCGGCAGATGCTATTATAGATGGTGTCCCATTTATGGAGGTTGGAGCCCGATAGGTAAGTGGCTGAGCCATAGGCCAGGGCTGGGAGCAGAAAGCCTTGTGCCACAGCTAGTCCAGCCGATGGTGTGAGGGCATAACTGGTACGGTAGGCACCTCCTATCTTAGCGTTGACAGATTTACAGGTGGTAGTGATGTGCAGATCAAAATCAAGAGATGAATCAAGAGTAATACCCAAATATTTAAAGGATCTGGCACTGACCAGTGGAGAGCCATCCGCACATGAGATTAAGAGGGCATTTTGGTTCGCTTCAAGCATGGCAGGTGAGCCAAAGAGCATGGAGTATGTCTTGCTGGTATTAAGAATAAGTTTGTTCTCTGTTAGCCAAGATTGAATGCTTGCGAAATCCGAGGCAAGAGAGTGGTTTATGTCGGCAGTGTTTATTGCACTATGGTAGATGATCATCTGCGTACAGCAGAGAGGAACAGGTGGATGCAAGCGATGGGATGTCATTAATGAAGATTGAAAACAGCAAGGGGCCTAGTATGGAGCCCTGTGGCACACCAACATGTATAGATGAAAGATCTGATATGGCAGAGTTGAAAACTACTGCCTGCTTTCTGACAGTCAGATAGCTATTGAACCAGGCCACTACATCGGTGGAGAAACCTAGGAAGCGTAGTTTAGAAAGAAGAAGGGGATGGTTAACCAGGTCAAAAGCCTTGGTTAAATCAATGAAAACCGCACCTGTCATGAGGCCCGAATCCATGGAAGCATAGATGTTTTTTGTGAGTTTGAGGAGGGCGGTGGAAGTGCTGTGGCCTTTGCGGAAGCCATGCTCAGAACAGGAAAGAAGGTTATACTTTTGAAGCTATTCAATGGATTGAGTGGCCACTATTTTTTCCAAGATTTTGCTAAGTGCCGAGAGAATTGTGATGGGACGGTAATTCTTGATTTCTTTCGGATCTCCTTTTTTAGGTATGGGTGTGACTCTAGCTATTTTCCAGATATTAGGAACTAGAACATGGCATAGAGACAGGTTAGGGGAGAGGCTATGAGAGGGCAGCAGCTTTAGGAGCCTTGTTCCAGACCATCAGACCCGAGCTGGTACTCTCAGGGATGGGAGTAGCAGTTTAGAACTTCTGCCCTTGTAATGCTCCGGAACCTAAAGGGAGGATGCGTGTGATGAGGTTTAGTATCATCAGAGGGGGAAGCAGTGTGTTCATGTGGGAAGTTGGCCAGGTAGCTGGTTAGATCTGAGAACTGGCGATTGAAAGCATTGGCAATTGTCATCGGATTATTGCAGTGAATGCCATTTATCAGCATATCACTTGAGTGGGCCGAATTGTTAGCTCAAGGAGGTTTTATGGTTGATCAGAACTTCTTAGGGTCACCTGCAGCTTTTGCAAGCAGGTCTTTGCAGAAAGAGCTTTTAGCTAATCGGATATGTCTTTTGCATGTGTTTCTCAGAGATTGGTAGTTGTTATAGTCAGTCTGGGACCCAGAAGCTTTGAAATGCCGCCACATTCTGTCCCTGGCCTTTATTTGGTTAAGTAGGTCTTTGTTAACTATTTAGTCTGAGCTCCACGAACACTGATTTGACTAACAAGAGGAGCGTGGGTATCTTGGAGCAGACCAAACTGGTCCAGGAAATAGTCAAGTGCCGGCTGGGCATTAGCAGAGGTGTAGATGGGTGAGTAGTCAATCAAAGAGAGATCATGTGTAAACTGTGTTAAGTTTAAGTTGGCCAGGTTGCAGAAGGTGATGAGTTTTGGAGGAGGAGAAAGGTTTACTGGTAGGCGCCAGATGCAGTAGATTGGGGTGTGATCACTTAGTGCATCTGCAAGGGTACCTGCAAGGACTATGCTGTCAGGGCGATTTGTAAGGACCCAGTCAATAAGTGTACTAGTTGTGGTGGAGCCATGACCTGGTTGGGTCTGTGATTAGTTGGTGAAGGTTGTGGCCTTGAACCATGGTATGACAGAACTGGTTTGATTTACTAGTCCAGTTTAGGTTGAGGTCTCCCAGAATAAGGACTTGTTTGGCCAATGGAGCTGTCCACTTGGGAGAGGAGTTGTTCAAGACCGTGCTACCACCAGCTGGCAGGTTATAGGTACAGTCTATGTGTAATTTTTGGAGCCTAGCTGTAAGGTTGCATGGATTGCTTCACAGTGAGTTAGGGTAGGCATGATGTTGTAGGATAGTAACAAATGTGATTTATAGAAAATAGCAACACCACCTCCACGCTTGTTGAGGGTCTGTCTTGTCTGATGAGATTGTAATTTGGTAGCAAGCAGAAGGAATCTGGGGTGGAGGTTTAGTCATGTTTCTGATAGGCAAAGGATATCAGGATGATATTGAGCAACCCAGGTCTCAAGTTCCGTTATGTTACAAAGAAGGCTCCTGATATTCAGGCACACAATGCGGAGGCCCTTAATGTCATTCCAATTAGAGTCAATGTGTGATAAGTTACTTACAGGCCCTGGGTTAAGCTCAATATCCCCAGCTAATTGTATGGCTAGGAGTAGCAGTTACCAAAGCTTGCAATGGATGAAAGGGGAAGACAGGGTAGGGTTTACAGCAAGGATTTATGTAGAGTGTAGGCTAAGTGGTAGATGAATTTGTAATGGACAAGAAGTGGGGAGGTGTCACTGGGCATGTGAAGTGGCATACGTATAATGGAGAGCCTAGAGACCTCAGGGTAGGTGTTCTGATGGTTCCTGGTTGGTGGGTAGTATAATAAAGGGAACCATATGAGGGTGGAAAAAAGTAGATAAAAGCAGGAATGTTGTACAGGGATTTCTGGCCATATTGATTTTAAATGATTGGGTCATGAAGTGGGGTGTGTAGGAGGGCAGCTCGATTTAGAAATATCACAGTAATTTGCTGGCAGCGTTATGATAATGGAGCCAGAAAGATAGAACAAAAATACCAGGCGCCCTCTAGCATCAAGAAATATAATCTGCTAATGGTAGAGTGAGGAGATAGTTAATTTTACTTCTTGGAGTGGTTTACGCTAAGCCTCACCCTATGTAACTGATGCCGGCTGGCCGGCTAAGGGTGGGAGTGGTGGGGAGCAGTTGCGTAGCAACTGCAGGGAAGGAGTCGCGGCGAGCTCAGAGCAGTTGTTGCAGTACAATTCAGCTGCTGGCACTGTGATTTGATTTATAGATATAATGCCAGGAGACCACTTCTAGCAATTATTTTCAGGCTCCCGATGCAAGTTAGCTTTAGCAGCTGCTAGCATTGACTGTACAGAGCGAGTCGTACAGCTTCTTGTAGTGATTCCGAGGGGAAAAATAAAGTGCTCGGTACGCGACTAGCTGCTCAGTCTCCCTACAGAGCTGCTGGCTATGTGAATTGTGTTACAGCAGCTCTTTGCTGTTAGCAGCAAGGTTCCTTTTAGCACAGTTCAACCGTCCAGTACAATTAAGAGGATCGGCTAAAGTAGGGACCGAGATGTGAATGGGAGTTGACGAGATTTAACAATCAAAAGCGGTTACACTTTTCGGTCTATACAGCTAGGTCAACAACTTAATTATATTCTAGCAATAAAATATTAAGTTACAACAAGCTAATGTGGCTCGTAATGCAGTATTAGCCACAGAAAATTCAACATCCAGGTTTTAGGTGCCACGTTCAAATAAGCAACCAGTAGCTGAGATACAGAATTTAAAATTAGATTTCAATGCCCCACCGAGTGAGCACACATTTAATATAATGGTTTAGGTAGTACAGCAGTTTGGTGCAAGTCCTGAGCGTTTATGCAGTCCTTTTCAGCAGTTAAAACAGGGCAGAGATCCATTTGAAAACGGCGCAGTAAATTCAAACACCAGACAAAGGAATGCAGAAACTGTTTGGCGCTGCTAGGGCTGGCAAAATTACCTTTAGGACAGGAGCCTTGACATCGTCGTGGGGAGAGTGCTCCAGGCAGGGTGTGCCCTCCTGTAGCTGAGGCTTTAGGACAGGAGCCTTGAAGTTGTCGTGGGGAGAGTGCTCCAGGGCAGGGTGTGCCCTCCTGTAGCCGAGGCTTTAGGTCAGGAGCTTTGAAGTCGTTGTGGGGAGAGTGCTCCAGGACAGAGTGTGCCCTCCTGTAGCCGAGGGTCTGGAGCCAACGATTACCAGATAGACTTTAGAGATGGGGGCAAGCCTTGAGAAAACCACAGTGGAGAAAGTTACAGTACTCAAGGTAGGGGGATAATGGTTAAAAAAGCTGTAGACGTGCTCAGGTTTTGTGATAGGCTTACTTAGCTGGGGCTCCTTTCCAGGTTTGTAATCAGATGCCTCCTAGATTAGGAGGGTAAAAGGTATTACAAAATGCTAGGTCATATAGCACCTCCCAGAAGATAAGATTTTCCTGTGTGGCATATTTCTGAACCTTGAAAAGGTGAGGCCCAGATGTAATTTTGTAGAGCTATCAAGATTTACTTCTAAAAAAAAGGCAGCAGGGCTTCTCTTGTGGTCTTGGGGTTGAGGCGCTTGCCTTCTGCTTCGGGGAATGCAGGTTCATGCACTTGAAATGCAGTTCCAGCCTGCTGGAGTTAGAGGAAGAGAGGCAGTCCAAAGGATGTGCCCTCTTCTCTCAGGTGGGAGTCCTGCGCTCCCCACTGAACGACTGACCCCAGTGGTCCAGGAGAATGTCAGCAATTCAACAAGGAGCCCCTCAGTTTCTCTGGCATCTTCTGGTGATAGTAGTCATGAAGTCCCATTGGTGGGAAGATGCAAGGGTGTCAACATCAAGCACAAGCTCCTTGCTTATCCAGATCAAAGGACACACACAAAATCTTGGCTGTAGCAGTGGCCACCTCCTCAAGGGGGCAGGACATGACTGGCACCAGGGGAGAAAATTTAAGGCAGTAGACCAGGTGAGCATACCGGATGCCCACCTACAGGGCTTGCTCACATGTAGACCGGAACGCCAGACCCACCCAGGCAGGGTGTGCTGTCTTGTCCAGTGGTCAGACAGGCCGGACACAAGACAGTTGTTTGGTGTTCCACTCTTCTCTGTTATGAAGGGCAACTTTTCTAAAAACTTTACTGACAAAGGGCAGATACAAAATTGGATACCTGTTGAGGGTATTGATGTGAGGGAGGGTTTTGTCAGCAGAGCGTAATAGGAGCAGTTTTGAGGTAGTTGGACATGATGCCAGATGAGATGGTGTAGTTAGTGAAGTTAGGAGTGATGTGGGGGTTATTGTAGGAGGCCAGTTGAGAAGTGAGGTGCTTAGAGTTCTGATCAAGTGACTAAGTGCTCTGTGTCACAGAAGGAATAACTTCACATAGCTCAGGTAGTTATGGGAACGAAGGAGGACATACAGTAGAAGTAGAAAGTGAAGACATAATGAGAGTGGAAGAAATGGTGCTGAGGCGGAGGGCTTACAGGGTTGGGGATGGTAGTGAGAAAATGAGGGGAGTAATCAGGGAGTGGTAAGGTGTAATGAAGGGAGCAGTGGTGGGAGAGGAGAGGGCAATGGTGCAAGGTGTAGGGGTGTTGATGGAAGACATATTGTTGCAGATGGTGCTGATTTTAAAATGAAAGAATGAGAGGTTCTTTGGATTAGGTAGCAGAGTGAGAGATAGGAGGATAGAGAACAGAGTTGCTGGTGTTAAACGACAACACTATAATAATAATTTCAAGATGAGCTAGAAAACCATATTACATTTAACATAGTTGCAAAAATTATTCAAATCTGAATCTTAGCAATTCAAAGAAATGGCTTACTAAATAGAAAAGTTTTCAAGCCATTTTTTTTTTTTTTGTAAACTTTCTTTCTGCACTGCCCTCCACAGAACTCTCTCAGGCAGACCCACTCATGCAGCCTATCACCCGCCTCGATCCTTCCTTACTGGGAAATCAGGGACAGACACTCCCCACCCTACCCCGATCCGGCGACTCCCGAACCGGAACCAAGGCAAGGCAGGGGATTGGGAGAGCTGATGTTGGTATGTGGCAGTGGGCACTGGAGGTTGCCGTCACCCATCTGTGAGGTCAGAGATTTTTTCCTTACTATTGTGTGGTCCCCTGGAGCACAGACGTGCAATGATGCCCTGCACATGACAGAAGCGTTCCTGCACCCATGCATAAGGCATCCGCTGCCACTTCCAACCCCAGAGGAGCATGCCACACATTGTGCCACCCTAGTCACCACCAGGAGCCACTAGCACCACGGCAAGCATATCCACCCACCCCAGGAAAGGAAAACAGTCCTCCAGACACTCAATCCTTTCCTGTCCCTGCCAACCCCCAACAGCCCAAGTTTGCTCCTAAACCCAAGTCGCCTGCATGGTGCGAGGTGTGTCGTCCAGCGCGTCAACCCTCAGCACCACCAGGCCAGCTTCAGGCCATTTTGCTTTGCAAGTTTCAAGGATAATGATTCAAGGCTGATGTTAAAAAGAGTTTGTAGTACCTGATGACAAGTGTGCTGCTGTGCTGGCGGCTTGGTACAGAAGTGGACATGGGAGACAGCCAGGCAGTCTATGGAAAGCTGGGAGGTACCAGCTGGGAAGAGTGTGTGCTGGATTCTAGTGCTCTATGAACCTTGTGCAGGGTCAGGAAGTTTGCTCTGCCATTTGGGACACCAGTGTGTGTGTGTGTGTGTGTGTGTGTGTGTGTGTGTGTGTGTAGAATGACAGTCTGCACAACCAGGTGAAATGGGTGGAGGGGTAGATGAACAAACCTTGGAGTAAAACCTGCAATGTCATTAGGAAAGTTGGTGAAGCTCTCAGGTCCCATTGTGGATTGCCATTGGTGTGAGCATTGGAGCTAGCAGAGGACGGGGTGGAAGCTCCACTGTGGAGACATGCTTTCAGGCCGGAGGACTAGGCAGACAAGGCTGAAGAAGAAGATGTTTATGATTGAAAAAAGGGGTTCTGGGCTTCTCCTATCTTTGGGTATGATGTGCACATATGGTCCGATACAAAGGGCTGGATTTTTCATATCTTTGTGGCATGATTTTGCTGCAGTTCGCTTAACTGCACCAGGATAGTTGGACTACAAAAGGTGGTCTAATCTCTAGAGGAAATATGGCTCCACCTGGTGGCAGTCATTCCGGTGGAAGTGTCAAGCTCCCCCACCCGAGAGAGGAGAGAGAGCAGTTCATGGTACACTTCTTCCTCTTAACCCCCAGCGACCCGAGACTGCTTCCGATCCGGGTCGGCAGTCTAGGCAGGTGGTAGCCCTACCGCTGCATGACTGAAGCCAGTTGTCTACAACAGTTTAATGTAGTGCTAACAAAATGATCTATGTTTGTATATGATTGTACTTGAATATTTGTTGTGTATGTTGTACTATTTTTTTGTAACTTCATCTGCTCGTCCACAGTGCAATCCTGAAAACAGCTTTCGCCTAGTACCCAGTCCTGTTGAAAAATAAATGCATTTGAAAGATATGCATCAAAAATGATGCATGTGTCAAAATTCTGACGCGGTGTCATTTTTGGGCCATAAAGTGAGTTAAGTTTTTTTTTCCAATTGTTTAACCAGGAGAGACACACTAAGCTGAAAGCTTGTTTACAGAGTCTTGACCTGAGAGCACAGGGAAGTTAGTCGAGGGTCAACAGTATGCAAGTGGGGACTGTGGGATTCAAATCCAGGTCTCCAGATTTGCAGCTCAGAGCCATAAACCACTGCGCTATACTGCCTCCCTAAAATGAAGTGTTGTAAATGCAAAAGAATGTTTGATAATCATATGCTAATATTCTGCCTCATTACAGAGATGCAGCTGCAGCAATAAAACTGCAGCAAGTGCTGCATCAATGCTTTTGAAAATCCAGGTACCAATCCAGTACATAGAAACATACACAGAAACCTAGACTTTGACAGCAGATAAGGACCGCTTGGCCCACCCAGTCTGCCCATTTCCCTACCTATTGGATAAGCTGCAGTTCCTAGTTAACCAACAGCCTACTTCTTCCTACCCCACCAGAATTGCCTTATGTCTGTCCCATACATTCTTGAATTCCCCCTCTGTTTTTGACCCCATGACCTCCTCAGGAAGGCCATTGCATGCGTCCACCACCCTCTCTGTGAAAAAATACTTCCTCATATTGCCCCTGAGCTGTACCCCTCTATCTTCAAATTGTGCCCCTTGTTCTTGCACATCTCTTTTCTGAAAAGATGCTACTCTCTTGGACTGTGTTGGATTCCCTTGAGGTACTTGAAAGTTTATCATGTCCCCCTCTCCTCCTTTCCTCAAGGGTATACATGTTAAGCTCCTTTAGTCTCTCTTCAGTATGGCTTCTGGTGCAAACCCTGCACCATTTCAGTTGCCCTCCTCTGGACTGCCTCCATCCTGTCAATGTCCTTCTGGAGATGGGTCTCCAGAACTGCATGCAGTACTCAGATGAGGGTCTCACCAACTGTCTGTACAGAGGTATAACAACTTCCTGTTTCCTACTGGTGATGCCTCTCCCTGTGCATTCCAGTACACCCCAACCCTCCTTACTGCCTTCTCACATTGCTTGCTTACCTTTAGGTCATCTAATATGACTACCCCAGGTCCCTTTCCATTTTGTTGTTGTTATCACCCCCATTGTGTACTCTTCCCTGGATTTTGTTTCCCATGTGCATTACTTTGCATTGAATCTAAGCTGTCATACTTTTGACCATTCCTCCAACCTTGCCAAGTCTCTTCTCATCCATTCCACTCCCTTGTGTATCAACCTTGTTGCAGATATTTGTGTTAAGTCTGCAAAGAGGCATTCATTTCCTTACTGTCCCTCTGTAATGTCACTTATAAAGACATTAAAAAGGACCGGTCCCAGTACTGAACCCTGCGGTACTTGCTAGTAACCCCTCTTTCTTTGGAGTGGACTCTGTTTACTGTTAACCTCTGTGTCATGTTGTCCAGGCTACCACCCTGGGGCCTACTCCCAGGCTGGCTAACTTGTTTATTAATCTTTTGTGTGGGACTGTGTCAAATGCCTTGCTAAAGTCTAGGCAGGCCACGTCCACAGCCCCTCTCTGGTCTACTACTTTGGTCACCCAGTCAAAGAAAACTATTAGATTTGTCTGACATGACCTTCCCGCTGTGAATCCATGCTGCCTTGGGTCCTGTTCCCCACTGGCCTCTAGGTACTCAACAATTCTTTCTTTCAAGTGATTCCATCATTTTTCCTATCACTGAGGTCAAACTCACAAGTCTGTAGTTTCCTGCCTCTGCTTTGCTCCAACGTTTGTGAGAGGAATCACACCCATCCTCCTCCCATCCTCAGGTACCACACCATCCTCCCATGATTTGTTAAAAAAGGTAGTCAGTGGTGTCACTAGTTCTCCCCTTAGTTCTTTTAGAATTCTGGGATGAATCCCGTCAGGCCCCATTGCTTTGTCCACCTTGAGTTTTAGGAGTTCTTTTGGGACCCTTTCTTCTGTAAATGGACTGGTATTGACCGACCGATCCAGAGTGCTTCTATTGTTTGGTTTAGGTACCTCCTCCTCCTTTTCTTTTGTGAATACCGAGCCGAAGTATTTGTTCCGTATCCCTGCTTTTCACTGTCACCCCAGCCCACCCACCCTCCACTTTATAAAGCCTCACTATCCCTCCCTTGGTCTTTGTCACTCCAAGGTGTTGCTAAGGGTTGTACACTCACTTATCGACAGTTGTGACTTTGCGACCCCATTTTGCTGTGCACAGAGTCACAAGTCTTCTATGCATGGTCGTGAACCACATTGAAACCATACAAGAAGAAAGGGGCAAGGGCTGCCTTGCTAATGAACAGCAGGACCGTGCAAATGATCCTCTTTCTTTTGAGTTTCTTTGTTTATCCAGATACCCACCCGCATCCTGCAGGAAGCTTACATACCACCATGGGATCCCATGGTCCATCCTTCTTTCGGTTTTGCACCTTGGTGTCGGCAGGTCAACTCCATGGCTGAATGCAGAGCTCCTCACTGCATTGAGTAGTTGCGCTGATCTCTTCCAATTGCCCCATGACCTTCAAAGGCATTTAATGTGGAGGACCAGTGGGATGGGGACAACTCCCATGTTAAGTGTGAGACACAGGGCCTTATTACTGTTAGGGATATGTTTGAGGATGGCTGTAACTGGTGCTGAGGGTGGGGCCTGCTGTTGGCGCCCTCACACCTTCCCACCACTGGGCACCCGTCTCAGCCCCAGTGCTGAGATGCAGTGGAACAAGCCCCATTAAATGCAGAGTGGTTCTTTTATCCCCTTGGACAACAAGGGGATGTAGGTGGGCTCTTTAGTAGGGAGGGCAATCAGGTTTGAGATCAAGTGTATGAGGCTAGAGAGGTTTGTTTCACTGGATGACAGAAATACTGTATGCATGGAGAGCAGGTACGGGGGGACCAGAGAACTTCCAGGAAAAAATCAAGTGGGCCACAAAAAAAAAATATAGCTGCACTGATCCAAAAGTGAGTCTAGAGGAAAGATGGACAGCTAAGTGGGGCTTGAGAGCACAGCCAGTTGCACATGCTTGCATTTTGACAAGGCACTGTGTGACGGCATTATGCCATGTTGGGACTGTGTATGATTCATACTCCCAGCATGTAAACATTTGGATCACTCATTTGTATTGCAGCATAGCTGCGGGGGGGATGACTCTCCCATCGACTATCAACAGGTTCTGCGTATGGCCCAAAGGGTGACACACAGTGAGATGATGGCTTGCCCTCCATTTTGTGCTACTACCTTGGGGCCCTCAGGGTCTGATTTTAGTGCCATGTAGAGCTACACAATAGAAGGTCTGATGTGCATTTACAGCCAGATTGACGGTGTTAGGGAGAGCCATTGTTTGTCAAGTGTATGGGCATCAAACATTAGATCCTGGAGGTCATTATTTTACCAGGAGTAATGAGATGGTTAGGGCTTTGACAGGTGCTAATTGGTCAATGGCAGGCAAGAGGACAGAGTTGCTGATATCAGTTGAGGGGGATAGAGGAATTGTGGTGACTGTGTGTTGCTGTGTGGGATCCAGAACATGCTTGGGGAATTTTGGCTTGGCTGTGAGGCACAGTTACCCAGATTGTAAAGATACCACAGGCGTTCCCAGTCAGGAACTTGTCCTGGATGAAACATTGTCTACCCACACAAATTGTTCATAACTAAGTTTGGTTTCTGTAAAATTTAGTATTCCAATTCCATGCTGTCATGAATCACCACTCAAAATTTTATGTTCCTACCTGGATTCAAACCCTGGTCCTTTGCTTACTGTCCCATCTGACCACTCCTGTACTTACTGTGTTTGGAAAGTCTCCTCTCCTAAAGTGCCTCATAAAGTTATACAAGTGTGAGATGTTTCCGCTTCAACCCCTGAACACTTTCTTCAGGACCTACTTTTCGCACTCATAGATTGGTCCATGGTGCTATCAGCTACTGATGCCAGTTGCCCTTAATTACTTCCTCGACATCCTCCCCTCTCTGCAAGATAACCATGCCCCTAGTTTAAGGAAGAGAGTCAGATGGACTGTTACCAAATGGCTACATGGTGATCTGCTGTCTCATGAAAACAAGAGATAAATACTGGGATAAGTTTAAGGCCACAAATGAGCTATCTGTCTACCATGAATACCGACGTTTCCGTAATGTCTGCAATAAAAGCTATAAGAACAGCAAAAAGTGAATACTGCACAGTTGCTCTGTTGTCTTCTGCTTGGGATCCACAAAATCTTTGGCGTACAATTAAAAATGTTATTGGTGGCTACAGCAGGTGTGATGAAATCAACATGCTTGTTGGAGGCAAAATCTGCAATAATGTAGTAACGTTGCAAATGCCTTTAATGTCTAATTCTTGGATCTGTCGGCCTATACCTCCCTCTTTGCCACCACAAATACCAGCCCTCTACCCCTTTAGTTACCTCTTTGCTGGACCTCTGCCCCATCCCTACTTTTATCTTTAAGCTGTCTCTCTGAGGGAGACCTACAAGCTACTAGCTGGCCTCTCTCCTTTCACTAGCACTACTCATGATAACTTGGAACCCAAACTCCTAAAATTGGGGCCCCTATGCTATGCTACCAGTCTCCCATATTCTCAGTCTATCCTCATTACTGGGTGGTTCCCCCCAGTAGGGAAAATAGCTAGGGTGGTACCTGTTTTTAAGCAGGGGGATCGAAAATGTACTGATAACTACTGGCCTATAGCTACATTGTCGGCTGTCAGCATACTGTTGCAGAAGGTATTAGAGGTATAGCTGTTGGAATAGTCTGGGGCGATCTTCGTAGACCTCTGCAAGGCCTTCGATTTAGTAGACAATGCCCTTCTGTATGCAAAGCTTCAGTCTCTTGGCATATCTGGTCTGGCTCTAACTTGGTTCTCTAACTACCTCGATGGCAGACAACGGCTTGTTAAGTGTAATAGTTTTTTCGGAACCTACTACTGTTACCGTTGGGGTTCCTCAGGGGTCTGTCTTAGGCCCTATTTTAGTCTCCTTATTTGTCAATGATTTCCCACCTATAACAGTACCACCTTATATGCTGGTGACCTGGTTCTCCTGTCCAGCTCGCATGATATCAAAGCCATAAATATCCACTTACAAGCTCACTTCCATAAACTACAAACCTGGCTCCTGACAAATAAGCTTGTTCTAAACCTAAAGAAAACTCAGGCCATGCTCTTTGGCTCTTCGGCCAAACTTAAGCTGTGTTCTGCCCCCCCTGAGTGTTATGAGTTTTGTTGGGTCCCTGAGTGGACACAACATTCTTCAAATGTCTGGGAGTCCTCTTGACCCTCAACTAGACCTCTCCTGCATATTCAGAAATGTGTGTAAAGCAGCGAATATCAAACTGGGCCTAGCCTATAGAGCTTGGGAGCCTTACAGTAGTTGTGCATCTTCCCTCATGAAAGGTACACTACTTCCCACACTCAGCTATGGGTTTATAACCTTTCCCTTGCCACAAAATCTAGCCTTGCTAAGTGTGTTATGGCCTTGAATAATGTTTGCCGCTTTGCCCTCACTGTTCCTCGGCTCACCCATCACTGTGAGCTATAATAAACTCACGGCTGTCTCTGTGCAACTACCGCTCCTTTGTCCTAGGCTGCTGTCTTAATAAGATAGTCCAAACTGCCACTCCTCGCACTGTCTAAACTCCTTCAACCTGTCCAACCCTCATACCTACGTAGGTCTACTGACTCGCAGTCCCTTCTTGTCCCTAGATCCCACACTTTGAGGTGACTGAGCCTTTGCTGTTTGCACTCCTAGATTCTGGAACTCCCTTCTAGTGCCCGCTGCATGTGCTGCCACCCACCACATTTTTAAGAGATCTCTATGGCTACAACTAAAATCTGCCTCAGTCTGCAACTGTCCCTAAAAAAGCTTGGTGTACTATATCCCTATACTATTTCTTGGCCTCTACCTAGAACTAAGAGTGGTACAAAAATTTTTGCAACTCTCAGATATTTGAGTAATTATTGTCTACAAAGTCACTGCACCCTGTCTTGCCTCAATGCTCATGTATTCTTTCACATAATGTCAGTGGCCTACATTACTGTATTATTGCCTCAACCTTGTGTTCATGTCTTCTGATTACTGCCTGTATATCCTTTCTTTGTTATATTGTTTGTATATTTTTCTTTATAACCTCCCAGGTGGGACCTGAAAATATGCACTTTTTGTCTGGTGAGCTTACCTGGTCAACAAAAGCTAAATAAATCAAAAATAAAGTCACATTCAGTGCACCACTGAGCTACACTGACGTGAATGGCAGCTCATGTATTGTAGAGGTTATGTGCTGTAGCAGTTTTGTGACAGTCTGCTTCGCAGGCAACCCGGGTTTTAATCCCAACAGGACCTGTTATATCATAAGTTGTATAGTAACTGAATTGTCCTAATAGGAACATTTTTGGTGTACTTATATTGCCAGGCCTGTAGAAGTGAGGCATTTGACTTGGGAAAGGAATATGTGAGTAGCCATGTGTATGAGCACCCCTTGCTGCCACACCGTATAGCAGAACTAACATCTATTGAAGAGACAGGCATTTAATACACATAGAATAATAAATCTCCATGTGGTAAAAACAGGCTGATTCTTAACATGGATTATAAAATGGTAAGAGAAAATCCTGAGCGTAGACCTGATGGCACTGAAGGTTGGGCGCTGGGCGCTACACCTCGTGCCATGCTGGTGACCCAGGTTGAGGAGCAGACCAGGTCATCGGGGGTCAGAAGGGGTAGGAGAGAATCGAGTGTCCGGAGGACTGCTCTCCTCTCCTGGGGAGGGTGGACTCTGTCTCCCGAGGCATGTGCGGCTCCTGGTGGAGACTGGGGGTATCGCAGTGAGAGGAGACATGTAGTAGGGGTATGGAGGTTGCGGTGGATGTCCTGTGCATGTCTGAGGGAGATGCATCGCACGCTGGATGTCATAGCATGTCCACACCTCTGGGACCAGAAAGCAGAAAATCCCCAGAGGACTGAGGAGGTGACAAGGGCCTCAGGAGCCATCCCCACACATCTACACCGGACTGCCACACCTGGTGATCCTCAGGTGCCACCCATGGAAGACGGATCCTCTAATTTCAGAAAGACGCAACCAGGTAGGAGTGGCGGGCCCTCCCCCGGAGGGTGATCTGGGGGACTGGGAAGTCTCCATGGGAGGGGATCGCCGGTGGGGGTCTCCCTGGGGAGTGGGGAGTAGTGGGGATGACCTGAGAAGGCACCTCTGAGAGATGCCTCAGGACTACAGCGAAGAAAAAGAGTTTGAAAAAAATAAAAATAAAATACTAAAATCTGAGTGGCTGTTGTTCATGCAGCAATTATGTTCCATGCATGGAAAATAAAAGAGCTGCCAAATGTGCACTGATCACCACTGGAATCATTACTCTAATAGAATATTAAGAATTCAACCGGCAGCCATTGTTTTTTGCCCTGTAACTATAAGCATCACATTTACTGGCACTGGGTACTAAAAATAAAACTACCTTAAATACAAAATAAAGCAGTTTAATTAAATGCTGTTTCCCTGATCCTCACATTATCCTTACACACATAAACAAATCAGAAACATTAATTATTGTTTATAGTTTTCTTTACAACTGTTTCTAAACTAAATAAAAAGAAAGTTAAAGAGATCTCTAAGTTAAATACAGAAAGATTTGCACCTCACATATCGATTGTCTTTGCGATTCCAAATGCTGAAGATGTAGATGTCGATTAATCAAGGGCACTAGTGGACTAACAAGGCCCTGGTTAGTCCACCAGTGCTCCTTGATTAATCACCAGATGACCATTATTACATTAAACAAGCATTTGTCAATGCCGAATGTTTGCTTGCTGGCATTGGCATCGGTAGTGTAGGAGTTACAGAGGTGCATAATAGGAATGGCAGTGAAGTATTCAACTGAAGCCAACTCCACCACCACCCTGCAGAGAGTGACAGGCATTGGGGTGTGCCTTTGGGCCGTCAGGCATAACGGCCACACCATTTCACCACACCCTACCCTGCAGACACTGACAAGTGTCACGGTGTGCCTTGGGGTCTTTGGCCCTTATGCGCACCCCATTCCATCAGGAAATACAGTGAGATGGGTGCAGTATAGGAGAATGGGGTGAACTTTGGGGTCGAAGAGTCCAAGACATACCTTGATGCCTCTCACTGGCTGCAGGGTGTGGAATGGTATGAGCATTACAGGCAAGAATCCCAAGTCACACCCTGATGCCTGTCATTCTCTACAGGGTGGGGCGTTATGGTTGGAAACCCTAACGCCTCAGGCATTCGTTGGTATTTTCACTCCAAATTTTCAACATGTTTTTTTTGTGACCCCCCACCTCATGAACAGTGGCAATATCAGTTTGTTAGCCGGAAGCTGCTTTTGCACAAAGACTATGGCATTTAGCACCACAGGTGCAAAAACGCATTCCGAACAGGATGTGAAAAATGACAGCTGTACTGTTCATGGGGAGGTGTAAAAAATGGCAATGTTGAAAATCTGCAGTGAAAATATTAAAAAAAACTGGTGAAGTCATGAGCGTGTATAGAAACTGTGCAACACACACCCATAATGTAATTAGTTTGGGGATTTTTTACAGCAGATTGTCAACACAAGCATTTTGGGACCTCCGATCATGAACAGTGTCACTGTGATTTTCTTTATCTGTCCCGAACAATGATTTCCCACAGCGACCACGCATTTCTACGCTGAAAGTGTGAAAACACATTTCGGCCATGTGAAAATAACAGCTGTACTGTTCGTAAGGAAGTGTGGAAAAATGCCACTGGTGAAAATCTGGACTGAAAATATTACAAAGTCATGAACTTACAAGGGTGCGTGGAAACTGCGCAATGCTCACTCATAACACAGTCATTTTATGGACTTTTGTCACTAAATTTTCAACATAGCCATTTTAAGACCTCTGCTCATGAACAGTATAACTGTGATTTTCTTACTCTGTCCCAGACATTGCTTTCGCACACTGACTGCTCCATTGTGCACTACATGTGCAGAAACACATTTTGGGTGAGATGTGAAAAATGGCAGCTGTACTGCTCATAAGGAAGTGTAATAAAATGGCAATGTTGAAAATCTGGCATGCAAATATTAAAAATTTGCAAACTTGCGAATGTGCGTAGGAACTACGCAATGTGTGCTCCGAGAACAGTCATTTTTAGGAATTTTTTTCACCAAATTTTCAATATAGCCATATTAACACCTCTGCTCATGAACAGTGTCACTGTGATTTTCTTAATCTGTCCCAAACATTGATTACGCACACAGACTGCGCCATTGTGCGCTACATGCAGGGAAACACATTTTGGGCGACACGTCAAAAATGACAGCTGTAATGCTCATAAGGAGGTATGGTAAAGTGGCAATGTTGAAAATCTGGAGTGCAAATATTAAAAATTTGCGAACTTACGATTGTGTGTAGGAACTGCGCATCGCGCGCTCGTAAAACAGTCATTTTTAGGAATTTTTTCACCAAATTTTCAACATAGTCATTTTAAGACCTCTGTTCATGAACAGTGTCACTGTGATTTTCATAATGTGTCCTATACTTTGATTTAGCACACCAACTGCGCCATCGTGCGCTACATGCGGGGAAGCACATTTTGGGTGAGATGTGAAAATGACAGCTGCACTGCTCATAAGGAGGTGTGGTAAAATGCAATATTGAAAATCCAGTGCAAATATTAAAAATTTGCGAACTTACAAGCGTGCGTGGAACTGCACAACACCGCTCGTAAGACAGTCATTTTAAGAATTTTTCATCAGATTTGCAACATAGACTTTTTGAGCCCACCTTATGAACACTTGCACTGTCGTTTTGTTAATCAGTCGCGAAAGGTGATTTCGTGCAGTGACAGCGAAATCACCCTTCGGGCCTGATTAATGCCATGAGAGTTCAAGAATTAATGGGAAGGGGTCCCAAAAACCCCATGTTGAAAATTTGGTGCCAAAATTCCAAAAATGCCTGAGATATGCATTAAAGTTGAAAAAACCCTATTAATTGCATTATGCAGCTTACGGCATTTCCTCAGTTCAGCGGTCGGCTTTGAAGAGTGCAGGCGTGTTCCCCGTCCACTGAAGATTGTCATGAGCTCTGGAGGTAAATATAGGGTGGGGTGTGGGGAGGCAGGGTGTGCAGTGGGTGGGTGTGGGTGGGCTGAAGACCCCGAGGGAACGTTTTCTTGTTTACAGGTTTATTTGTTTTTAAGGAAGACGACGCGGGGCGTTTGCCATGCTGGGTGGGCTCCCAGCATGGCAGCTGTAAAGCTGTTTAGGGGGGCCTGGGGCCGAAGGGGGATTGAGCACTCCCGTCAGCCAAACGGACTTGTGCCACGCTGGGGTGGGCTCCCAGCATGGCAGCTGTAAGGCTGTTTAGAGGGGTCCTGGAGCCGACGGGGGATTGGGCACCTCCGTCGGCAATACAGATGTGTGCCACGCTGGGGTGGGCTCCCAGCATGGCACCTGGAAAGCTTTTGGGGCGTGGGCCGATGGGGATTCGCACCCCGTCACGCCATAGTATGTGCGTGGGGGGCGCGCAGAGCATGCAATGTGCTGCTCTCAGGAGGAAGGGCGCTGCTCTCCCTTTCAGCTGTACGGCACTGCATTTTCAACTGCTGTCATAGACAGCTGCAGAGTTGATCGGTGAACTGCGACCATGCCTGCAAACACACTGACTGAATTGGAAGACGGCTGTCACACCTCCGAAAACTCAGATGATGGCACTATGTTTCTTGCACATGCGTGCAAGCAAACATAAAAACGATGAGACAACCACCCCCCATAGACTATAATGGAGTGCATCCCTGCGCTCTCCCTAGGAGTGCATCAGACCATGGCTGTGCGTGGGGGCGGATCTTAGGTGGTTCTACTAACCGGGAAGTGTGGTGTTCCCAGTGGGAGCAAGTTTATGAGTGAAATAATAAATTACCTACAGGATTTTTTAAAAAACCATCTACATCCTCAGCATTAGGAATTGGTAAGGCAGGGATATATGAGGTGCCATGGGTTTTCTTGGTGAATCTCTTAAAAAAAAAAAAAAAAAAAAAAAAAGCCTACGAGTCAATTGAGTCTACCCTAATGTTCTTACATTGATTTACTCTTCCCTTTCAGAGCTCTTCCTCACTTCCTGCCTCCATTTTGTCATTCATTGCGCCCTTGAAAATGTCCCATTGCTTTAAACCCCAGATAATCCCAGCATTGATCATATTTCTGGGTAGAATGTCCCACCTGTCAACCACCTGCTTCATGAAAATGTACTTTCTGACATTTGGAATTCCCCAAGGTTATGCCTCCTGCCCAAATTGTTTGTTTTTGTGTCTTTCTCAAAACCACATAAATTAACCCTGAGCCTAAAGTCTGATGCAAAGCATCATGGGTAGCATTATGCAAATTATTGTGAGGAGCAGGCTGACAAGGTTTCAATAGAACAAAGATACACCAAAACAATGGTTTATATTTGTACCACTTTATATTAAGAGCAGCAGATCAGCACAACATAGCAGTTATCATCCACACACAATGCTCATGACTGGAAATGAGATTAAGTGTCACAGCTGCTCTACTCTGATGAATTGTGTCACCTTTGTTTACGGAATGGCATCATACAGCAGCTTCTTACACTTTACAACATTAGACGAGCCAAATATAAATATACATCACTGAATGGTAAACGAGTCACTGAGTTGTTTGTCACAGCTGACAGAAGTGCCATGTCCTGTAAATGAATAGGGCTTTTTTCAGCTATAAAGAGTTTATGTCATCTATAACATGCTGTTGAGAGCCTCGAGGGATTCCCAGTGCTGTAATTTTGAAGGCTTAACTTTACATCTATTTCAGTCTCAGTAGCTCAGTAGGTAGCACACTCCCCTCTGGGGCCGGGAGATCAGATAGTCATGGGTTCTAGCCCTACACCAGGCATTGGGATAATACCCTGCTTGAACACTGTAGTGCAGTACAGAGAGGGTGAGATATTAAACTAAGGTCCCTTCTGCCCATCTGTTGTCACTGTGCAGGTGGAAGTAAAAGATCCCATTGCACGTATCGAAGAAGAAGAATTTTATTAAATGACAGCATAACATGCTGGCCCAGTGGCTCTATAGTAGGTTCTACTGCCCGTCACCCTGGTGACCTGAGTTTGGGAGAGGGCTGTGGGTCCGCTGTGGGGGAGGATCAAGTGTCCGAGGGACTTCTCTCCTCCTTTGGCTGGGGGTGGTGCAGCTCCCAGTGTTAACCTAGCCCCTGGTGGCAGTTGGGGGAAGAGCACTGGGACTGCGACTTGGGGGCGGTGGAATGGCAGTCATCTGATGTCACACCCACAGGAGCGTGCATGGTAACAGCACTGATGGCACTGCATGCCACTCCTTCAGGGGAAGAACATAGAGTGAAAATCTCTCTGGGTTAGCAGGATGATCTCCCAACCCCTCACAGGCCCTGCACCAACAACCTTGGTGCGGCTCTGCTGGATCCTGGATGTGTGGATTAAGAGAGTCTCTCTGCCACCCCACCAAAGGGGTAATGTGTGGAGGACAGGGCCAGTAAGACTGGGAGAAGTCAGGTGATGGGATTGGGGGGGGTGATAGGAGCCGGTCAAGGAGGGGGAAAAATAGAGCAAAAAAAAAAAAAAGTCAGCATAACAAGAAAATCAAAGGAAAAACAAATGATAATCCCTAGAACTAATGAAAGAATACATAAAGTAAAGAAATAGAGAACTCAAAACCAATGTAATAGGAAAATAATAAAACTACATACACAGTTCCTTTAATCTGTTATCTTATGTCCTGCATGCATTATAACTTCAGAGAAAAATGGCAGCCAAGCTAAACTGAAGAGCCAGGGAGGGGTACATTCCTTGCTGATGCACACATGGCTTTGCATCCGCTACGGGGGACATGTTTATCAACTGACTGATGTTACATAAGCTGGGAAAAGAGTGGAAGCCATAGTGAAAGAATCTGAGTTGGCAGGGTGGCAGGAGGAGCCAAAGTTGAGGACAAGAAAGACATGGACAGACGCCCAAAGAGAGGTATCTACCTAGAAAGGGTACATTGGTCATATCTCACAACCTCCACTTGCATACTGTGTGACTCTGAGCAAGTCACTTAACCACCCAGTGCTCCCAGGTCGCCCCTGAAAACAGGCACTTGTGCCTAGTGGGCCTTACCCGGTTACCAAAAAGACTAAATGTGTCGTCGAGGCACAGGTCAGGAAGCATAGGAAAACCAGTAGGAGTTGTAAAATTCGCAGCAAGTGATTTATTAATGACAGTAAAATAAAAAAAAATGTTCAGTATAACTATTTACAAAGGCAGTGTAAACAGAGAAAAAACATCTGGGTTTCTTCTCAATTTCCAATCTCAGTCTTTCTCAGTCTCTGTGTCTCTCTTGCAAGAAACTGCAGCTCTTTTTTATGTCTTTGCAACCCCTGCTCGTTAACAGAAATCCTGTTTTTCCTAAAATGGCCTTGTCAATTTCAGCAGGTGCAGCAAAACATAATATGATGACCCAGAACTGAGCTCTTGTTTACAGCTTCTCAGAGTTTGCACATCAGTCTCAGTTTAGTCCTTTAAGTTCCAAATAACGTTCTGCAATCATTTCAACAGTATAACTATATACATTTCAAACAAAGGGATCCAAGTTTTACATAAAGTTTTACACATAAGCATATACATATATATTTTATACCAGCAGATATGCAAGGAGGAGAAAAGACAGACATGCAAGAAGGTAGGCTATAGCAAGAGGCAGAGAATTGTAAGACTGTTGGGGTGATCAAGTCCTAGGTCTCACAAGAAAATTTGGTTGTGCAACCAGACATAGAAGAGACAGAAAAGGAGCGGATAGAATAGATCCTTGCATGTAACTTTCTCTGCATAACAAATGGGGCAGGGATTTATTCAACCCTGTCACATACCCCCCTCCTTAGGAGGAAGCCTGCTTTACAAAAACAAAACCTTTTTTTTAATTATCCCCTAGCATTAGCTCATAACTCTTACAGTTCTGTGCATATGCAGCATAGCAAACAGAGAAGTTTCAACTCACATGTTTTCAACCTTCAGAATTCTTAATTCCTGATCCATATCTTTTTTTTTTTTTAATTCAGTTTAATTGGCATTATTCAGGTACATCATTTTATTTATTTATTTTTGAACTTTCTTTTTCTCCTCCTGGTCGCCTACCCTACTCCCCTGGCTAGCTCAATGCCCTCCAGTCCCTACTGAGTCTGCCCTAGAGTGCCTTCTGGTGACTCCCTACCTGCCTCCTTCACCTTGCACAGTGGGGTCTGCCGTAATTTGCGGACTGGGTGGCTGGGCGGCCGTCATCAGAGTGCAGCGGGTTGTTTTCCGTTTTTCTGTCCCTCCCTCCTCCCACTGAGGACGCCGGCTCGGGCAGAACGTACACGCACGCCTGCCAAGCGCCGGATGACGTCCTCCCTCCCTGACTTCTATAGGAGCGCCGCCGCCCCGAGGGTTGGTGCTCCCACCGGCTCTCGGCGGGTGAAGAGTGCGTTGACACCCCCTGGTATCCCTCCCGAAGGAGGAGAGCATCCATGGGGCGGCTTGATCCTCCTTCCCCTGCCGACTTCGACGACCCAGGCCTGCCTCCCGAACCCGACGCCGGGCGCAGGCACGCAGGTGTGGCGCCCAGCGCCTCAACCCTCAGCGCCACCAGGCCGGCTTACATCATTTTAACACTTTGAATTTATATCCATACATATCTCTTACTGAAACCAGAAATTTCATTCATTGTTTTGTGCATTCTGTCTCTGTTACAGTACAACATAAGATATTAAGGCAAGTTTGCCCTGTACAACCAAGACTTTTTTTGTCTCTTAAGTCTCCAATTATTTGGCCACTCACTCCTTTATGTATATGTCGGACCACAGCCCATCTACAGCAACTCAGCCACAATCTCTCAGCATCCCTGGTGAAACCTCCCTTAGGAGTGGTTCTGTCTTTTTCGGGTCTCTAGGTGGGAAATAGTTACTCAATGCTTATCTCCCCAGAGGATCGCAGATTTTCCATCTGGTCCACCTTCTTAAGTAAGTGGGGTTCTATTGTTGATTTTGTAGGTAAGCTCTTCAAGCTCCATAATGGAGATGATTATTTTATCTAGTCGGAAATAGTGTGGGGGGTTAGGCAGAGCTATTTCTTCATAATGGCTTTATGTGCTGCTGTTACTAGTATGGTCCAAAGGTATATTGAGTCCGGACTCTTTATTTCCTCCGTTGGGAGCCCCAGGATCACTGCGGGCCAGTCCAGTGGACTCAGCACTAGAAAAATCTCCCTAATTGCCTTTATGATGTCCCTCCAAAAAGTCCGGAGGTCTCCACAGGACCAGAAGATATGGAGTCGGTCAGCATCCACTGAGCCACATTCCCTCCAGCAGTGAGCTGAAGACTCTGGGTTTCTTTTATTGATTAAATGTGGAGTTAAAAAGTATCGGACCTTAATTTGCCAGGAAAATTCCTGCCAATATGGTGATTGTGTGTTTTTTAGTGAGGAAAATATTCGGTCCCAATTAAGTTCCTTAATTCCCAGGAGTCCCCTGCACCATTTTTTTTATATTAGAAGTGAGTCCCTTTCAATGATATTAAAGCTTTGTAAAGGAAGGAAATCATCCCTTTTGAGTGTCAACACCTTATCCTGCAGAAAGGCTCCTAGGAACTGTTGAGCCCTAGTTGCCTCTGTGTCCATCTTTTTTAACTTACATAGATAACTCCTAGCCTGTAAATATCTGAAGTGGTCTGAATTTTGCAAGTCAGAGATATTTTTGAGAGATTCAAAATCTAGGAAGGTCTCTCCCTGCCAAACCTGCGAAAGATATCTCAGGCCCTTCCCTTCCCATATGTGAAATCTGTTATCCAGACGTCCTGGATGGAAGTCTGGGTCCCACGCTAGTCTCCTTAGTGGCCAAGTGGAGTTCTTAATTTTATATTTCTGCCATATTCTGTGGACGGATCTGGTTGTATCCCTGATTGAGCACAATTTCGGGTAAGACTGTCTATTAATATTGGAAGCTAGAAGTCTAACTTCTAAGGGATAAGACCCCAGCTCCTTCTCATCCTCTCTCTCCTTGATTTGCCAACCAGTGGGGGTACCAGGATTGGACCACCTCAAGGCCATCTTTAGTTGGGCCGCCAAGAAGTAATCCTCTAAGTCTGGGAGAGACTGACCTCCTCTCTCCTTCTGCATTTGAAGGATTTTTAAGTTGATTCTAGGTTTCTTGGAGCCCCAGATAAACTTGGTTAACATTTTGTTCCAAGGTTTGAAACGTCAGTTTGTGTATATGGATTGGGATACATTGGAACAAATATAAGAATCTAGGGAGTACGTTCATTCTCAGGGTATGTATTTTAGTGTACATTGGGAAATTCAACAGAGACCACCGTTCAAGGTCTTTTTGTAAGTTCTTTATTAAGGGAAGGTAGTTTGTCGGGAATAACTGGGAGTATTGTTTTGTACTGTATACCCCCAAATATTTCATTTTGGATGCCTTCCAGACTAATCGAAGGAGGTTACCTATCTCTACGCTAGGCTTATAAAAGAAAGCAAGCACCTCTGTCTTATTTTTGTTAAGGCAGTACCCCGCATGCTTACGAACTCCATCAGTATTGTCCATACTTGTTTTATGGATTGTTGAGGGTGTGAAGGGACAGAGACGTCATCCGCGTAAAAGTATGATTTTCTTTTGGAGTCGCCTATTACCACTCCTCTTACATCTTCTGCCTCCCTCACGCTTCTGCTAGGGGCTCGATGTATAATGCGAATAGTAGCGGAGACAGGGAACAACCTTGACGTGTGCCTCTGCTCAGGTTAAACCTCTCTGAAATGCCTCCGCTCACTGAATGTAGGCTTGTGGGTTTGAGTATATCGCTCGAATGACATTTATAAATGCAAGGGAAAGCCTATGTCCAATACGGCAAATAAGAGCTCACGAAACTTTATCGAGGCTTTTCAGCGTCTAAGCTCAATAAACAAGCTGGTACCCTGTTCTTTGGATGGTGTCTGTTATATTTATCGCAGATCTGACACTGTCCGGGGCCTGACGTCCGGAGATAAAGCCCGTTTGGTCCATATGTACAAGATTAGGTAGTATGGGGTTCAATCTAGAGGCTATTATCGCCGTGAAAATCTTACAGTCCATGTTTAGTAGGGATATAGGCCGGTAAGATTCACATCGAGTTAGGTCTTTCCCTTCCTTAGGGATAACTGAAATTGTGGCGTACTGCCAGGAAGGAGGGACAAGATCTGTTCCGGACCATACAGCTGCGAACACATTTATAAGGACCAGGGAAACCTCTGCTTCGAAAGTCTTGTAAAATTCTGCACTCAGTCCATCAGGACCTGGGCATTTGGTCATTTTTAAACTATTTATTGTGTGTTTAAGTTCTAGCAGAGTAATAGGTCTTGTTAGGGTTTGAGCTGCCACTCGGGAGGAAGGAGATGGAGTTCAGATATGTCTTTTTCTGTTGAGGAGATTATTTCTTGGGAGGAATACAGTTTCATATAGTAATCCACAAAAGCTTTCGCTATTTGTGAAGCGTGTACAAATTTCCGCTTATTATCGGATGAGGTAATTGTCGTGGTAGTCGCCCTGGCCATATTTTGTCTGAGTCTATAGGCCAGTATTTTGATCCCCCTGGGCCCACCTTCATAATATTTTTGCTTTAAGTAAAGTAAAGCTTTCTCTGTCTCTATTTTCTGTATTTTTTGTAGTTGTTGCCTGCTTTCGTTTAGTTTCCTTTCTCTTCTTGCATCCCACTTAGCTTTCTGTTCCCTTTCCCATTCTTTAATCTGAAGGATCAGTTCCTGTTGTTTCTGGGCTGTCTGCTTCTTCTTATGGGTGGCTACCTGAATGAGTTTGCCCCTAACCATCGATTTAAGGGAGTCCCAAATTATTTGGGGAGAAATTCCCGGTGTGGTGTTCTCTTCTAAGGATCTTTTAATAAACTGTTTAAGTTCCTTTTCTATATCTTTATCCTGGAGAAGAGAGGTATTCAACCTCCAGAGAGTTTTTTTCTTGGTTAGACCTAGATTTATCTCTAGGTAGAGTGGGCTGTGATCCAACAAGACTGTAGTTTCCACCCACATTGATGAGAAAGAGGGAAGGTCCCTTGTGAAAGTAAAAAACACGTCTAACCTTGAGTAAATAGCAAACCTTGGGGAGTAGCATGTGTACTCTCTACTGTTGGGGTATTTTTCCCTCCATATGTCTACCATACCCAATTGTTGAGCTAATAGCTTAAATGATCTAGCTTTATGAAGGTCCGGTTTAGGTATTTGGGACGTTGTATCCATTTCTCTATTGAGAATTATGTTCCAGTCCCCACCCATAACCAAAGTACCCTTTGCTTTTTCCGCCACTAACTGTAGTACAGCCCGGTAGAAGGAGACCGGAGACCCCGGGGGGACGTATACATTAACAAAAGTGACCAGCTGGTCCTGTACTGCACCTATTACTATGAGGTATCTTGCCCCAGGGTCTTCAATCACCTCCCACAGCTGAAAAGGTAATGTGGGCGAGAGAAGAATGGCCATCCCTCTCTTCCTGCCTCCCTTGAGAGAGGAATGATACAAGTGGGGCAACGCCTTGCATTTCAGTTTCTGGGCTTCTGTGGGGGTGAGGTGCGTTTCTTGTAGGAACACTACCTCACATTTTTGTTCAGATAAATATCTTTGCAATCTTTTCCTCTTAATGGGGCTCGTACATCCGTTTATATTAAAAGAGACTATCTTTGATAGTTGATTAATCATTTTATTTATTTTTATTATTATTGAGATCAGATTTACAACCTTTGAGTCAAAGACTCGTTTACAAAGGTACCTCGTCAAAAGGGAGACAACAAAAGTGTGAGGTTAGGACAGGGAAATGACGAAACAGGTTAGATACATAAAAAATATACACTTGGAGAGAGCAGACATCGAGGCTGCACTGGATTAAACTTGTGGAAGGTACTAACATTGGTAAGAACAACAAGAGACTCAAGTTTGACAGTAAGTCACAAGTTAATAGGTACTAACATTGATAAAACAATAATAGATACATTATTCATAATTAGCATGTCCAAGCTAATATGTAGATATATAAGACCAGTGGGCGAGGGGTTGAAAAGGTTAGTAGGGACCGGCATAGAGGCCGTAGAGGACGGCGTGGGCAGCTACAAGCATTTACAACATCGGCTGTCTATAATATGTTGGCGAAGGGCAATTTTGAAGCTGCCAATACCAGGGATCTTGGAGATAGTTTCAGGAAGGAGTTAAACCAGGACGGGGCTTGGTGATGGAAAGATCTTTGGTAGCGAGAGGTCCTCACTCTGGGAACGTTGAAGGTGGCTGCGGCAGCGTACCGGGTTGGCAGGGACCTGCAGCCACTGCGAAGGTCCAGAGACCCCAGGAGGGCAGAGACCGACAAGGATTTTTGGCCAGTAGGCAGGTTTGATAAATCAGTCTTTCCTCAGAGTGAGTATTTTTTGTGGCGAGTATAGCAAACAGGTGTGGGTTCTGCTGTGGGCACGGTAAAGAGCCTACATGCTTTATTGATAGAGGTCTGGACTTTGGATAAGGCAGAGCATCAGCAGCAGCGTAGACAGGGAGACCGAGTCGCCAGTGATAATACCGATGAGGTGATGGCTAGTTTTAAGGCGGGTTCAGGAGACAGTCTTTGTGGTGGTAGAAGACCGATCCTGGAGTTCATTGCAGATGCCAGAGCTTTAAGGTGGGCGTGGAAAGTAAGGCGAGTCAAGCTGATGCCCAGGTACCTATAGGATGTAACCTGCTCCAGAGGGAGGGGCATGCTGGTGGTGATGTGGAGGAAGTCTCTGGCATTGTTTTGCTGATGAGAAAATAGCATGGACTTAGTTTTCTTTAGGTTCAGGACTAGGCAGTGATTATTGAACCACTTTTCGGTTTGGAGGAAGGCGCTTTGCAGCATGCTTTGGAGTGGGAGTGGGTCAGGGTGTGATGCAAGGATAACAGCGTCATCAGCATAGAGTAATATTTTACTGGAACAGAAGCTGGGGAGGGTGTTCAGGAATAGACTGAAAAGGGTCGGGCCAAGGATGGAGCCATTTATGTATACCCTGGTCTTAACTACTAATCTCAGAGACATTGTATATGTATATGGACCTTTTGAGCAGTATAAGTATTGCCTGGTTTAAACCAACAAACTTCATTCCTAACAACTTTACTATTGACATTAACAAAACTTGCATTAAACAATTAAGCTTTAAACAGTTAAACTTTTGCTTAGGCCTCATACAAATCGAGCCTTAAGCTGTATCAGTGAATTAATGCCTCTGGTCCCCAGTCCACGGGACCAAGAAACTTTATTCCTTTCAGTCGAACTTCCTAGGTGAAACTGAGTGGTATATCTCAATGTAGGAGGAATTGTCCAGATTGGACTTTCAAGGGAGCTCAGGAGTGCAATGAGACCTCTCTTTGGCCCTGACAGAAAGTCTCTGGTTTGGCCATCCTCCTGCTTGTCGTTACTCCGACAAAGCACCATGCCAGGCACTACTCCCCCTCCCCACACACACACCACGTGTTTTTTTTATGTTCCATTCGCTCCACTGATCCAATGGGATCAGGGAAGGATAAGAGTGAAAATAATATGATTAGCTCTCTAATTGCATAATATTCTGTTTAAGATCTGGTAGGACCTGATGTAGCACCTCTCGCTTTCTCTGGGAGCCTTCAGCTTAATCCCTCCCCCTGAGACCCCTCCATCAGATCGGTCCACCCCTTCTCCTGAGCCTCCCTACTTTAAGTTAGACCCTCCGATTCCAATTCGTAGGAGGAAACTCAGTCTCTCGTCGGGATCTCCCTGCGCCTCTCATCCATAGGTTGCCTGTTTATGTCAGACGCAGCTCCCTCTCCTCACCCTTTTTCTCTAACTTGGGAGTCACCCTCGGGTCCTGCCTTTTCCAACAAAAAGCATTTCTAGACCAATCCTCCCCCCCTCAGTGTCTGATTATTGTCTTCCCTCTAATCAGGAGGCACTTTATAGCTCGTTTGAATTCTTTTGCAGATTCATCAGCTGTTACCAACTACATCTGCTGGAGGTTATTCCCTTCTGACCTTTCTCTCTCCTTCTTTTCCTCTCAAGGGAAGGCCGTTATCGCAATCCATTACCCGAAAACTCTGGTTACCCCAGATTGTCAGTCATTACTCGAGGCTCATCTGGAATATGGCGTCGCCCTTCCCCGGGAGAGAGCACTCCCCCAATCCCAGTCGTCAGCTATCTTCCGTGATTTGGGGGGTCACCCTTCCTGTCTCAGTGGGCTAAGCGGCACCATGCCGAGGCGATAACAAGTTCATTAGACTAGCCTCTCTTACCCCATCCTTAACACACACCCGATTCCACCACGTCAGAAAGGGATTGCAGGCATTTCAAGGGTCAGGGTGGCGGATCCTGTGGCAATTTCAACCCATAACTGATCATGATCTGCAGCCCATTTCACTCCTCATAGCTGTATTAATTTTTTTTTGTTTTGTTTTGTTTAGTACCTCTGTTTGTTCTTCTGAGAGAAGCCCTGGCGGCCTGACCCCAACCACATGATTCCACTGGCTCGCATCCGCCCACAACCCCTACTGTGCGACTATTAGTTTGTATAATGTACTAGAGTCTTTGCAACTGCTAAGTTCCCATCCCAGAACAGCCAAGTTAACCAGCAATTGCAAAACTGATCTAGACCTTTGTATGCGATATAAAGTTCAAAGTCCCTCTTTCAGTTTCAAATTGCTTCAGGATGGGAGTTCTCAGGTGAAGGCTCCCCTCAGAGAGCTTTCCGAAGGACGGGAGTCGTCGGATTGCTTTTGGTTTGGCACCCCCTCCTCTCCACCCCTCCCTTCCGCCTTCCCCACCGCTTGGGGCTTTACATTTTGCGATAATAACCCGTTTTCCAACCAGCTTTAAATAAATTATTTTCGGCTGGCTGGAGTCCTTGAGTGTAATGAGTTCGAGTCTCGAGCTGTACTCACTGCACAGATGAGCTCCGATACCTTCACTCAGTGAGGAAGAAGCAGGGAGTCGTCATCGGGAGGGGTCCCAGTGGAGATGTGTGTGTCAGGGGGTTCAGCAAGGTTTAAGACCATCTTTGAGTCATTTAGGGCTCCTCTGTTGCTCCGTCTGTGACTCCTCAGCGTCAGACACTTCTCCCTCCTCCTCTGTTCGGTCGATGTGGTGAAGGTGTCTGGCAACTTTGTTCACGGTTGCAACATCTGCACATCTTTTGATCATCATTGCTATGTCTGTACGGAGATTTGTTTGTGGGTTTCGCAGTGTGGATCCTCTTCTTGCCGTACCCTTCTGTGCTACTGCCCAAGCCGATGTAAGGAGGTCTTTCTCCAACTTTTCTTTCATCAATGGAGGTGTGGAAATACCGAGCCCTTCCAAGTAGGGTGTCGCTGTCAGCAGATCCTTGAAAACGGTATTGCCTTGTTGGGTGCTTATTTTGAGTTTGGCTGGGTACAAGACTTGTGCTTTATGGCCCTTAGCTCTCAGCTGTTTAATTATGGGCCAAAGGGTCTTTCGCACCTCCGCGGTGTGATCATTATCAAGTGAAATTCTGTGACCCTTAAAAAGAAGGTTATTTTGTAGCCAGGCCCGTCTGAGGATGTCCTCTTTCCTTCTATATGACGAGAGTCTTACTACAAATGACAAGGGGCCTCGCTTCTGGGTTCCTGGGGCACGGGACAGGGGATCGGTGGGCTCGATCTATTTCCAAGTCCAATTCCTCCGGAAGTTTAAGCGTCTCCCTCAGTAGCGATTGGATGAAGGTGATAGTGTCAGACACTTTCTCTTCTAGGCCCTCTGGAATCCATAAATGAGAATATTTTGTCTTCTGATCTCCCTCGAGGTCATCTATTCGGGATTGAGCTCTCAGTCCCTGGCTAAGAGGTAAGGACGAGGCGATCCTGTCTATCCGACTGCTCTGTTGCTTGTCTGAGTCCCAACTCTAGTTGTTCCGTTTATGATCTATTCGATTTAGATCCGCTCTGAGATCCGTGAGTGTGTGTCGATTTTGCAACCGTCTTAGCTGTTTGTTTGATCGTAGTTATTATATCATCTTGTGGCGGCTCGCGTTGTGGAAGGCCTGCTGTATGTCCGACAGTGCTCCGCTAGTCTCCGGCATCGCCTCTATGTCTGCTTGTATCATCTCCTTCAATTTTTGCATAGGTGTGCTTAGAGGCTTTCCTGGTTTGTTTCTCTTCTGCTTTGCTGGAGATGCCATTGTTAGAGATGCGATTACAATAGATTATTTTAGTGGGGTTGAGAGCTCCCGCTTAGGTGCCATACCAGTCGGTGGCGTCACCGGAAGTCCCTGATCCATATCTTGACAGAAAATCAGCATTGACATTCTCTTTCCCAGATTTGTGCATCACTTAAAATTTAAATGACTGCAGTGCCAGGTACTACCGTGTGATTCTAGAATTTTTATCCTTCATTTGGTTAAGCCAACAGGGAGGATTGTGATCTGTTACAAGTACAAAGTCAGCTCCTTGGAAAGCAAAACTTAAGGGACTCCATGGTCCACTTTGCCGCAAGGAATTCCTTGTCAATGGTAGAGTACCTTTTCACTCTGTCGTGCAATTTACAACTGATATATAGATTAGGATGTTCCGTCCCATCTATATTTTGACTCAGGACTGCACCTAGGCCTACCTCTGATGCATCTGTTTGTAACAAAAATGGCTTCTCAAAGTCTGGGCTTCTTAAAACAGGGGCTAAACATAATGCAGCCTTAATGGCTCAAAAAGCCTTGTCACACCCTGGGGTCCATTTCACATTATTCAGGAACAATTTCTTGGTGAGTTCAGTGAGGGTAGTAGCTAGCTCAGTAAAGCTGGGAACAAATCTCCGATAATAACCAGCCAGCTCTAAAAATGACCTGACATGTTTCTTGGTTTTGGGGACAGGGCTGTTAGCTACAGCTTCTATCTTGGAAACCTCGGGCTTGACTTCTCCATTTCCCAAAACATAGCCCAAATATTTGGTTTCCTGCATGCCCAATGCACACTTGGTAGGATTAATTGTCAGGCCTGCCTTTTTGATTGATTAGATAACCGCTTGTAGGTGTTCCAGGTGACTTTTCCAGTCTGGACTATACACCACAACATCATCCAAGTACACAGCACAATTACCAGTGTGAGGGGATAAAATTACATTCATCTACCGCTGGAATGTAGTGGGTACGCCATATAAACCAAACAGCTTGGTGGTGAACTGATAGAATCCTATAGGAGTGGCAAATGTAGTTTTGTCTCTGGATTCTTTAGCTAGGGGGATTTGCCAGTAACCCTTGGTGAGATCGAGGGTACTGATATACTTTGCACTTCCCAGTCTGTCCACCAAATCATCTATTCTGGGCACATGATAACTGTCAAATTCTGACACTTCAGTTTCCTAAAATCAAGGCAATTCCTACACCACCTTCCTTTTTGTTTACAATCACCATTGGTGATGACCAAGCATTTCTCGACTCTTCTGTGATACCCAATTCTTTAATTTTTTGTATTTCCTCAACCACATCTGCTCTTAACCTGGTAATCTGTATGTCTTTTGTCTAATAGGGTGAGCATTCATTGTCACTATTATGTGCTCGACCCCTTTTGCCCAGCCTGGTACTGTGGTAAAAGTACTGTTAAATGTCTTTAGCAAGTTACAGATTTCTGCGGTTTGTTCGGAGGTTAAGGAAACATTTACCTTTACAGCATCAGCAGTTACAGTTTGTTCCAGTCTGTCATAAGCTACATCAATATCTTCTTTATCAGTTTCTGGTAAAACTAGCAAAACAACTTTTGGTGTTTTTTCAACCCGTTTCTTGAGGAGGTTAGCATGGTGTATCTTAGTAGGATGTTTCCTATCAGGGGTCTCTATCTCATAGTTAACTGTGCCAGTACATCTAAGCACTTTATAAGGCCCTTGCCACTTCATTAACTGTTTATTTTCTGTAGTGGGTAACAGTCGCAAGACCTTTTCACCTGGTTCAAAAACTTTTGCTTTTACCCCATGGTCATAATACACCTTCTGTTGGTTTGGGGCCTCTTCCTCTTGGGCGATTTCAACATATTTTGCCAGCTTCTTTCTCAGGGCGCACATATAGGATGTAATGGATTATTTCTGATGGGGGTTCTCTTCCCATGTTTCTTTTATTACATCTAGTAGCCTTTTAGGTTGTCTACCATACATTTCAAATGGTGAAAAACCTGTTGATGCCTGTGGCACTTCTCTATAAGCAAAAAGCAGGTAAGGTAAATATTGGTCCCAGTCTTTCCCTTCCCCTTTTGCAAACCTTTTTAACATGCATTTTAGGGTTTGATTAAAATGTTCAACAAGACCATCTATCTGAGGGTGATAAGGAGAGATTCTTACGGCAGTGATGCCTAGTAGTCGGCATAGCTCCTTCAGTAATGCAGCACCAAAATTACTACCCTGATCAGTAATAATTTCTTTAGGTATGCCCACCCTACTGAAAATTTTTGCAAGCTCTTCTGCCACTTTTGGGGCTATGACAGTATCCATTGGAACTGCCTCTTGGTATAGAGTAGCATAGTCACATACTACCAAAATGAATTGATTACCCTTTTTACTTTTGTCTAAGGGGCTAACCACATCCATTGCAATTCTCTCAAAGGCACATCACATCTATTAAGGATAAAGGCTCATGAGTGGTCTCTCCACCCAGAGGTAGTACACAGTCTATTCTCCCAGTGGGACACTTTTCTGGTGGACTTGTTTGCCTCCCAGAAGAGCATAATGCTGACACTGTTTTATACCTGCCCCTCTCAGCAGGGAATGCTGCAGGGAATGCTTTCTCAAGGCCCTGGATCCCAGGCCTCTCTGTGCCTTCCTCTGTTTTCCTTGTTCCACAAAGTCTTGCTCAAAGTGAGAGGGACAAGGCACAGGTGATCCTTGTGGCTCTGGACTGGCCATGCCAGTTCTGGTACCCCGATCTCCTCAGCCTCAGCAGCAGGCTCCTGAGGCGTCTCCCTCTACACCCGGCCCTGCTTTCCATCAATCAGGGAAACTTACTCCACCCAGACCTTCAGTTCTTATATCTGACAGCCTAGTTCCTGAGTGGCTAGAGGTCGAGGCTTTGGGTCTCTCCGCAGATGTCCATAATGTTGTTGAGGCTTCTCAGAAGGAGTCCACCAGAAAATGCTGTGCCTTCAAATGGAAGAGATTTTCCATTTGGTGTCAGGAGAAGAGGTTGGACCCTTAGCCCTGTCCATTGGCTAGCATCCTTGACTACCTGTGGTTCCTCTCTCAGTCGGGACCTTGAGGTTGACAACCCTCAAGGTGCACCTGGCAGCCATCTCTACCTACCGACGCAAGCTGGTCAGCAGTTGGTGGCACAGGAGAAGGTGGTCTGGCACTTTTTTGAAGGCCTTGACCACATTTCCCCTCCGGTGCCTGAACCACCACCACCTTAGGATCTGTTGCTGGTTTTGGCAAAGCCCATGGGCAAGACAGTCGAACCAATGCACAGGTGTGAGATGTCTCACCTGTTGTGGAAGACTGCCTTCCTGGTGGCTATTACATCAGCCAGAAAGATCAGTGAGCTCCAGGAGCTTTTGATGGAGTTTTCTTATCTGATCTTCCACAGGGACAAGGTTGTCCTTCGCCCCAACTGGAAGTTCGTCCCGAAGGTTTTGTCAGATTTTCACCTTAACCAGGTGATTAATCTCCCAGTGTACTTCACCAACCACACCTCGGAGGCTGAGCACAGGCTCCATACTTTGGACCTGCAGCGAGCGCTAGCCTATTACAATGAGCGCATGGCTGGAGTTCGGGGAGAGGTTCGCCAGCTGTTTGTCACCTATGCTAAAGCTGCACCTATCAGACCGGTAGCTAAGCGGACAATTGGCACTTGGATTGTATCCTGCATCGTCCTCTGCTATAGGTTAGCGGGTAGGGAGTCCTACCATAGGGCTAAGTGCTCATTCCACCCACTAACCGGTGGCTCGTGGCTGCTTCCAGGGACATCCTTATCCAGGAAATCTGCAGGGCTGCTACCTGGAGGTCAGCACACACACCTTCATTTCCCATTACCACATCAACCTTGAGTCACGCCGGATGCTGGTTTTGGGGCCTTAGTTCTCCAATCTCTGTTCCCTAAATAGGAGGTGTGCGTCTTGCCCCCTCCTCCTGGAGAACTGCTAGGAGTCTGCCAGTAAGTGTGGATAGAACATCGTATCACGTCCCTAGAAAAACAGGTTACTTACCTGTAACAGTAGTTCTGGGAGTGTTATATGATGTTCATCCACACGGACCCACCCGACCTCCCATGGCTGTGGCACACCCTTTTGCTTCCAGCGGGCAAGATCTGGTATCGTGGGGCGGAGTTGAAGGAGTTACCACCAGGGTGGGTTGGGAGGAGCCAGCTTGAAGACGTTCCAGTGAGCTCTTAAGGGAAGGCAACTGCCAGCAAGTGTGGATGAACATCGTATACCACTCCCAGAACTACTGTTACAGGTGAGTAACCTGTTTTGGTAGACCACTAGAGGTGAGAAATTGTAGACTGATGGGTACAGACAGGACGGCACCTGGTTAAGGGTATGATGGTGGGAGGGCGGTATATGTACCCTGGCAGAGGGTCACCTGGTACCAAGCTGGGAGTCTACAGCAGTGCAAGCTGCAGAAGAGGTGATGCCAGCACCAGGCCCGCAGATTGGGGCAGCGACAGGTCTGGCGGCAGCCCAACAGGCATCAAGCAGGGAGTACCTGGGAAAGGGATCTGCCAGCGTTGGGCAAGCCAGAGAGGCAGACACCTGGAGGAAGGAGATCTCCCAGGTGAAGGTAGAGGCAATGCTGGGCTAGGAGAACTGGCAGTAGGCAGCTGCTTGCAGTGCCTTGAAGGACTGGTGTCGGGTCCTGTAGAGAGGACCAACGTAGGCATCGCCTTGGCTGGGGGGGGGCAACGGTGGAGGAACCGCCACCCAAGACACCAACACTGGCCGAGCCTCCTGGCTGGGAGCCCATGAAAGAAATGAGCCTGGGGGTCAGGAGATGCCTCCCGTTATGGCAATGAAGGCAGGTGGATGTGCCACCAGCAGCCTGGTAGAGGGAAGGGTTGGCAGGGCTGAGGGAGCTGGCCTCCTGCAGGAGGCCGGTCCTAGTGTTTGTCCCAGTGTTTATGATTCCCACTGGATTTTTTTAGAAGAGGAAGCAGTCCTGGAGGACTGTGCTGGCGAAGCCGAAGAGCTTCTGGCCTGCAGCTCCTTTTCTGCCATGACCAGCTTCTGCTTAATAAGATGGGTCTCCAGAATCTTAAGATGATGTCTCCAAGTGGCTTGGTTGAATTTCTTTGTTGTTGTGGCTGGGGCCTAGGCAAAAAGATGCAAGCAGAGTGGCTGTCATTTTCAGAAATTTGCCACAGGCACAGTTCGAGGAGTGGTTGTAAGACGAGGCTGATTGAGAAAACATAAACTCAACGACTGAAATACTGAAAATTTGATGTTAACTACTTAAAAGAATGGAAAATAAAAAAGTATGGCAAGCACGAGTAATGGCGGTTGAATGTAGCTCTACCGTCCGCTAGAGTCCGACGTGTGTGGGTCGATGGCAGTAAAAAAAACTGAGGAGGGTGTGGGGGACCGCCCACCTTTATAGGATAGTTTTTTTTCATACTTGTTTTATTGTAGTTCACAGTTTCCCAAGCACATCCCAATGT
The DNA here is from genome assembly GCA_016271365.2 of Neoceratodus forsteri. Taxonomy (NCBI): domain Eukaryota; kingdom Metazoa; phylum Chordata; order Ceratodontiformes; family Ceratodontidae; genus Neoceratodus; species Neoceratodus forsteri. The sequence goes on from CM028130.1 coordinate 877,750,952, forward strand.
GCATACGTTTTACACAGTTAATACATCTTTAGGTAGGATGACAAGCTAGAAATCCATAAACAAATGATATCTCATCATTCCTCTCTGTGTTATAATATTAAGAGATCTAGGTACATCTTTCTTTTTACTAGTAACTAATGACCAGGTCATTACTTAACGTAACTCTCCATCATCCTTACAGTCTTGCAAAGCGCCCAGGTTCTTGTGGAAACCACTCCCTTCACATGGTCAAGTTTTCCTCCGCCCTAACCACTATTCCTCTCTTGTTCCTCAGACTTATTACATTACTTCTGTTCATTCTTTTGGGGTCAAGATTTCCGGTCTCATCTCTCTAATGAGTCTGCCATTCTTTCTTTCCCTCATATAGAAGCCATCTTGTCCATCTATTCTGGTATTCCTGGTTTAGTTGCCTGAGAGAAAAGGTAATTTTCTCCATTTCCATTATATTTTCTATTAATTTGGCCCATTCCCTCAGATCCAGGCTGTCTCTCTCTTGCCACCTCTTGGTAATAGATTTCAAAGCAGCAATTACAAGTATTGACCACAAATACCTTGTCTCTCTCCTTTTATTTCTTGTGGGACAATACCTAACACCATATGTTCAGGTTCCAAGGTGTCTGGACCTCAAATATTCTAGAAATGTGTCGTCTAACACCTCCAGAATGAGACAATCTCGGGCAGGCCCAAAAGATATGTGCCTGGGACGCACTACCCTCTCCACATTGCCTCCAACACTCTGAGCCTATTCCTGGGATACAGTGACCCAGCCATACAGGAGCCAGGAAAAAACGGGTCCTCACCTTCCAACCGAATTCCTTCCACAATGGGGGGGACGTGGTACCCCAAGTGCTCCTCCACACCTGGGACCATTGTCGGTCTGTAATAGATATGTCCATGTCCCTCTCCCATCTTTCCTTAATATACTGTGAGGAGATACTAAGGTCATTTAAAAATTCTTATATAACATGGTGATCATGTGCCTTGCATTAGTTGCCATCCAAATCTGTTGGAGGTAGATCCCCCGATCCCGCACCTCATTTCCTTTACGCAGCTGATCATTTATATAGTCCCTTAACTGGCAGAATCTTAATCTATCTTGTGAGGCAATACCAAATTTTAACTGTATCATCTCAAAGGACATCAGGGAGGAGCCATGAAATAGCTGATATGGTGCCTGAAATCCTTTTCTTGCCTGTCTTAGGAACCAGTTGTCCAGTTTTGCTGGTACAAAATTGGGGTCAAAGGTCCACCATGTGCATTTCCATAATTGTCTTTTGGTGTTACCTCTACTAATGCCCCTTCTCCAACCCTCTAAAACCGCTGCCGTCCCTGAATAAGTCGTAGTTCCCTATACCTTCCCCCCTGCAAAAAGGGCCGCCTGTAGGGGGACCTCTCTAACCTCTGCCAAGTCAAGCCTCTTCCAGTGGGATGTGTACGCCTCGTTGCCCCACAATAATGCGATCCTCATTTGGGATGCTATCCAGTATCCCTGCAAGTGGGGAAAAGCCAGATCCCCTTTGTTTTTGGGGAGAAATAAAAGTTTTTTTTTTAACCCTTGGTCGCATTGTTCCTCACAAAAAGCTTATAAACATCTTTTGCCAGGATTCAAGATCCCTCTGGGAAACAATGCAAGGGACACACTGAAATAAATAAAGCAGCCTGGGCAAGGCATTCATTTTTAATGCTTGATTTCTTGCGTGCAAAGCTAGGGGGAGCAAGGTCCACCTTTAATTGTTGCACTAGTGGGGGATAATTCAAATTGAATAGGTTGGCCGTGTTTTTACTGATCTTGATTCCCAAGTACTTGATAGTTTCCATGTCCCATTTCATTGGGTATCTCTGCTTAATTTCAACAGATGGGGTGTAGAAAAAACTAAGGACCTCAGTCTTACTCCTGTTCAATGTAAAGCCTGAAAGTGAGGCATAGGCCTCTATCTGTCAAACACCTCTGGTAGTGAACTATCTGGGTCTGACAAATACAGTAGGACATCATCAGCATATAAAGCTAATTTCTGCTCTTCACCCTCCCCATTGAAATTCCCTTAACCCTCCATTCTGTCTTATACTCTGGGCCAGGGCTCTATATAAAAGCAAATAGCAGTGGCGAGAGGACATCCCTGTCTTGTTCCTCTTCCTAAATGGACTGCTTCTGAAACATGACCATTCGCACGTATAAAAAAGCAGAGGGGACTTATATATTTTAAACAGAGCCCTCAAGAATTGCTGAGGAAACCAAACCAGGAAAGGACCTGGCCTAGAAAGGCCCAAGAGACTTTATCAAATGCCTTTTCGGCATCTACGCTCATAAGGAGGGAGGGTCCTTGTATAGTTAATCCGATCTATAACATGAGATGTTCTTCTCAGGTTATCCTGAGCTAGACGTTCTGGGACAAAGCCGGCCTGGTCCATACCAATGAGACCAGGGAGGTATTTATTCTTTTAGCTAAGATGGACGTGAAAATTTTATAGTCTGTGTTTAGTAAGGAAATTGGTCGATCACGAGGAGCATTTAGTAAGGTCCTTTCCGGCTTGGGGAGCACTGAGATCACAGCCCTATCCCATGATGGGGTATTTGCTCATCCTCATTAAGCACAGCTTTGTATAGACCCAAAAGGCCTGGGAGTACCATCCCTCTAAATGTCTTATAGAACTCTGATGGTAACCCATCTGAACCCGGGCATTTACCCGCTTTCAGTCTTGAGATTTCTGCGGTCACCTCCGCTTCCGTAATAGGGGTTAGCAATGACCTCCCCTGTTCCTCTGATAGCCCTGGTATCGCTAGTCCCTCTAAAAAGACTTGTACTCTTTGTACACACGGTGTCTTATCTGGTGTATATAGCTTACCATAAAATAATTTAAAGGCGTCTGTTATCTCCCTCACCCCATGGACCATTTATTTTCTCTGTGGGTGCCATATTGATGTTATTGTGGCTTTAGCCCTCTAGGCACGAAGCCTGCTAGCCAGTAATTTCAATGACCTCAGTCCTCCCTCATAATATTGTTGTTTTAAAAAACGTAGCTTTTGTTCGACCTGATAGTCTAAGATGTCGTTCAATTCTTTTTTAAGTATCTTCAGCTGCTTAGTCCTTGTTTTGTCTATTTTACCTTTCTGGAGATCTTCCAAGTTCTTAATTTGTATGGATAACGTTATCTTCTTAGCCTCCCTATCCTTTTTCTTTTTAGATGCTATCGAAATGAATTTCCCCCTCAAAACTGCTTTTGCAGCATCCCACCTTATTGCCTGAGAAGTATCTTGAGGTTAATTCTCAGCCATATAGTTATCAAATGTTTCCTTAATGCTCTCTTTAATCTCTTGATCATTCAACAACGATAGGTTGAGATGCCAAAATGTATTTCTCTAACCTCTCTATATCAGTCCTCATGAAAGAGAGTGGTGAATAGACCTAAGTCTCACCCAACTCTCCTTCACTCTGTACATATCTTCCCCAGGCACCAGAAAATAATCTAGCCGGGAATACATCTGATGTGCAGCCGAGAAAAAGGTGTAGTTCCTCCCTTTCCCATTAAAATACCTCCATACATCTTGGAAACCCAGTTCCCTCACCAATTTCTGCACCTTCCTCGCTGTTCCATGTATTGCTCTCAGTGTTTGTGAAGTAGTATCTAGAGCAGGGTTCAGTGCCAAATTAAGATCCCCCCCCCAAATATTATGGTACCCTCGGCTCAACTCAAAAGGGTGGTCAAAAAGGTCCTATATTCTTGACATCTAGAACCCGTTGGGAAATACACAGAGGCCAAGGTGACAATCACTCCCCCCAATCTGCCTTTCAACAGAGTGTAGCAACCTTCCTTATCTGCCAAAGTATCCATCTTTTCAAAATGAGTTTTGGCTGGAACCAGAATCACCGTCCCTTCTTCTACCTTTTTATATGAAGATGCCACCATGTCCCGAAATCAAATTTCAGCAGTTTGGCATGTTCTTGCTTTGACAAGTGTTTGTTGTAAAAAAAATTAAGTTGGTTGTAGTTTTCTTTACAAAGATCATAACCTTTTACGTTTAACAGGGTTGGTGAGGGCCATTCACATTAAAAGAACAGAACAGTGAGCTCGTCCCAGCCATCACTCCTGTAAATGAGATACAGACTGGCTTTCATAAAGCCATTACCTGAGTGCCTGATTAAGCTGTCTCTCAAACTGGCTAAAGTCATTAATATGAGCACCATTGATACAATTAGGATCATAAGAGTTACCTGGTACAATAAAATTAAATCCTAACATTTTCATTAACATTGTCAGCCAACATGGCTTCTATCCAACATTTTAAACAAAAGATAGCTGACTTCAAGGTAGGAGATTCATGCTAAAGAATCTCTGGTTACCCTCACACCTCTTTCCTGTAGGTCTTAAATGAAAGTGGAGAGTAAGGTGAAAGTACGATTGCCCTGTGCCAGAAGCCCTCACTGGAGCCTCCCTATTAGGGTTTTCAGCTCTGCAGAACTATCAAGGGAGAGGGTGAAAGCCTCTCCCTTGACCTTTAATGTGTTGCGATAAACTACGATAATAACAGGAAGTTGTTAGAAGTTAGAAGCCCACAGTTTAGCAACTAAAAGGTGTCAACACAGTAGGTGGGCTCTAAAAAACAAACAAAGCGCAACACACAACCGTTATTGCTTGGTCTCTTATCCCATTGGCAGACAACCTTGACCCGTTTTGGGCTACATATACTCTTTCACCTTATGTGGTATGGGCTAGAAAACAGGACAGTGCCTGAGTGACACCAGTGATCGCCCACCCCCCCCGGGCAAGCCACGCGTCATCCGCACGATAGGCCGCAGCAGCTGGGGCCAATATCCACATACCATCCAAAGAGACCCTTTACATTCCTTTATTCGTGCTAGGGAAGTGTACCAATGATACGAATGAGCCTTCTTCGTATGGGCCGGCCGTATCAGAAATAAACCTGGTTTCTAGTTCGGTGGGTTTCAGTCGTCCCGAGAGCTGTCAGGCCGTCAGTGCAAACCAGCCCATTCCTTATGTTTTTCTTTTTTTTCTTTTTATATTTAGGCCTCTGCATGGCCTATTTAGCCCCTGAACCTCCGAGCAAAATTGTGGTCATAGATTAAGGCTCACATCCCTCTGAGCACATCACTCCCTGCTTAGCGTTGGTCTCCCAAAGTTATTGGCCCCTAGTTGCTTGCACCAACGTAAGCTTCAGTCACCAGCCTCCCAGAGGCGAGAGCCCCAGCAGCGCCCCCTGACACCGATTGCTCCCCCCATCCCCTCCCAATATATATCCATTTGTTAGACCATTCTCAGTTTTTGAATACAGTCAACCCAAATAGTACATTTGATTTGCAACAGTTTCAGAGAAAAAGGAAAACAAAAAAGAGTTCCTTTTAGCTTCATCAGCAATTTGCCGTTTCAGTTCTAAAAGACCAAGTCCACCCCCTAGTCCCGAATGCTCAAGCCCCAGAAAATGACTGCCATTTCAGGTGCCTCTTCCTCTTCTATCCCATCTTGCAGCCTGCGAGTCAGAACGCCCTGCTCATCTCGAGCAGCCCAGTTGCTCCGAGCTCCTGTCCATGTGTCTCTTTGTGCCAATCTTGTTCCACAGGCGGAAGTGTCCACCTTCTCCTCGTTCCTCGACCTTTGGGGACAATAACTGACCAATTATTATTTTGTAGTTGTCTCCGATTTTGTTCTACAGATAAACGCGGTATGCTGATTTCTAAAGTATGTAGAAACTCCTCTGCTGCTTCTAGCTCTTGAAAATGAATTGGGCCCTTCTCTGTCATTATCTTTAGCCTAGCAGGGTATTCCACAAAAGCCTTATGGTTCTTCTGTTGCAACAACTTCACAACCGCTAAGACCTGCCTTCGTTTATTTAACAGTTGTGGGGTATAGTCCCGATCGAAGTACAAACGGACATCTCCAAAGTGAATTTCCTTTTTCCCCAGGCTAACATTAAACCTCTTCTTTTACCCTGTAGTCAGAAAAGCTATCACTATGGGCGTGGTCTTGCCTTCAAGTCCTAAAGAGGGATTAAGGATCTGTGGGCCCGAATTATATTTAGTTCTTTCTCCTGTGGGAGGTTCAGGATCTCACGTAAAAAAGAACTCATGAATTCCACCATGTTTTTGGACTCTGTACCTTCCGGTAAACCATGGATGCGAATATTATTGCGGCAGTTTCTATTTTCAAGTTCCTCCAGCTTTTGCTCTAATTTATTTGCCCTCTGGTGAAGATCGAGCAGTGCAGTATTATGGGCATCTGTCGTGTGGGTATAATCTGACATCACAGTCTCTAAACTTGTTGTCCTCTGTGCTAAGTCCAGTATATCTTGTTTTTGGCTCAAGACATTTTTATCCAGACGCAGTAAAGTTTCATTCATTTGCCTTAGGGTAGAGCATAGTTGTTTAGATGTTATCGTATACTCCTCCTCTCCGTGGCTTGCCCCCTCCGCATCGTCATGCTGCATTTGCCTCGTTAGCTGCACCATCACTCGTGGGCCTAACTCTGTCAGCATTTTCTGTTGTTTGTTCGCCCCACCTGAACAATTTTCCTTCATTTTGTGTTTGGCCGGCATCAGGTAGTCCGTTATTCTGCGTTTGTACGACGGGATGGGTTTTTTTTACTTGATTACAAGCAGTTTAGGTTGGGTGGTAGCGGAGCTAAAAGCTAAGCTGCCATACAGGAAGTTGACCAGACGGGAAGTCTATATAGGATAGGTTGACATCAGCGGCTGACGTTGGCGGTGGGCGATCCCCCGTGGTAGACTGCTAGCTAGAATGTCTGTCATGTGATCCTGGCACTTGGTGGCTTAGTCCTACCAGTGTTGACTTGCTGCAACAGCCTTCCCTCGCCCTACCCGGGGGGGGGTATCCGGGGGTATTAAGGGTCTCTCGAGCGACTGGTTGCAATCTAGGGGCAGACTCCTGGGGCATTAAGGGGGATGCAGTGAGGCATGAGGGGATCTGATTGAGTGGAGGACAGAGGTAGTAAGGTGGATAAACAGAATGATAAAAAAAAAGTCTTGTGATGTGGTCCTGGCACTTGGTGGCTTAGTCCTACCGGTGTTGGCTTGCTGCAGCAGCCTTCCTCGAAGTAAGATCCACAGGTCCAACCATGTGAGCCTGTAGCTCAGTGGTAGAGCACCAGGATGGTATTCCGGGGGTCTGTGTTCAGTTTCTAGTAGGTCACATTATTTCTTTCTCACTACAGTTTGTGATTTAATTGCTAAACAGTGGCTAAAACTGCACCAAAAATATCAAAATGTTGACTGTATAATAAGGAACTGATTCCCTCATTCTTGCGGAGTTCTGCTGTTTTGTTTTGGCTCTTTTGAATGGACATGTAGAAACACCCTAGATCCTTAATCAAGATTGTTTAGGCTAACTGTTACTCTAATATCCATTGTATGGATCTTGGTATTCAGTGTTGTATGCCTGACATGAGTATTAGTGTGTGGTACTGCTTGTTCAGGAAAGCAATAAAATATCATTAAAACAGTTCTTGAAATCGGCCAGGTGGTGTGGAGGGCTGAGGCGCTGGGCACCTTACCTCCTGCTACACTGGTGACTTGAGGTCAGGAACAGGATCTGGTTGCTTGGGGCCAGCAGGAGAGGAAAGATTGAGCATCCCTAGACAGTTCTCCTCCCTGGGGAGGGGGGATTTGAGTGGCACGCTGCTTGCTTGACACCCAGCGGTGGCTGGGTGCCAGCACATGCATGCCAGCATGTAGGGAAGAGATCCCATGTTCAGGACGCTGCCACTGTTTCTACGGAGGCAGAGCTTGGACATTACACCCAATGCATGTCTGTGGGCCCAGGGAGAAAATTGAAAGAAAACCACTCAGGCAGCAGGATGACAAACGACCCTCCACAGGGCCCGCACCGGTGGCCGGGCACAACCCCAGTCCTGTGGCAGAGGATGATGGTGAAGGTAGGTCCCTGAGGAGCCGGTGACAGGGCTGGGTGGGTTGGTTAAAAGGGGGCTGCCGGGGAGATCAGGGGATAAAATGTATATGGAAAAAAAAAGTTTTTGAGGGCTAGTCTGTTGCGCAACCGCAGCATTGACGCTTGCAATGCCAGCGACCAGGTTTTGGTTTTTGGGGTGGAGATAGTGTCCCAGAGGATGCTGTTGTCCTCTGGGGACAGAGGGCTGTCCTGTCCGCTGCGGTACCACTACCGTGATGACCACAAGTGGAAGTGCAGCTGGACATCATAGTACATACAGGTGAGAAGGAGATGCGTAGATGTCTGTGTGCCTGATGAGTTTGTGCCGCAGACATCTTATCGCACATCTCGAGGATGGGGAAAAACAGAAAATGGGCTTCTGATTGGTCAGATGATGTAGTCCAGCCCCCTTACCACCACCTCTGCAAGTCTCCTGCCACCACCTCCTGGAAGGCTCTCCTGGTCTGCCCTGGCAGAACTAGCTGCTAGCCAAATAAGTATTTTCTTCCTCCTGTCGCTACAGTGGAAAGGGATAGGACCCTGACCCTCACCCTAGGTGGTAATGAGAGTTCTCCACCCAAGGGGCATGTTGGGGGATACCAGGCCTGACTAGGATCCTAAGAGGGAACATGTTGGGTAGAGGCCCTGTGGTCAGGCAGAAGGCATTAGATGTGATGGAAGGCAGTACTTGTCAGATGGAGAAAGGCACTTAAATTTGAAAAAGAAAAGATTTTAAAATGTGTTAAGCAATTGAATTTCATGTGGAAATGTTTAAAGCTCAGGGAACTTCTGGGAGAGGAGGTTCTTCAAGTTTGATGGACTTCACCTAACCAGGGAAGGGGTGAGTGCACTGGGACAAAAATTAGATGTCTGGATGGATCGTTTAAACTAAGAAAGTGGGAGTTCGTGGCTAGGGTACCTATTGCCCGTAGGGAAGCGCCACATTTCGTTGACAGTAAATCTGCCGACATCCTGTACAGCGATGGCACAATGCCAACACTTAGTATTGAGCTGTCACTAAAAAAAGTGTTTTTTTGGCTGTAGCATGGAAGATTGGAACTTAGCTGACACTCCCTCAGAAACACAGAACACTCTTCCTCAAGCGGCAAGCAAGTATAAGATACATTAGAGATAGCAGGGGGACCGTAAAGAGGACCAAGAAGCCAAAAAGGGGCAGCACAAATCAAAGAAAGGAAGAAAAAGTGCTCCTGAGGATACCTGGAGTGTGTTTTAATGCAAGAAGCCTGGGAAATAAATTGAGTGACCTGCAGGCAATAATGGTGGACTCCCAACTAGACTTGGTGGCAATAACAGAAACCTGGGCTACAGACAACAATGATTGGGACCTCTCAATACCGGCTACCCGCTCTTCAGAAGAGTCAGGAAGGAACTTGGGGGGGGGGTAGCACTTTATGTATGGGAAAGAATGAGAGCCATGACACTCAACATCTGCAAAAAGGAAGGAAGAATCTTCGGGGTGCAAATCAGCTCGACAGTGGGGAAAAAGATCTTCCTCACGGTTGTATATAAGCCACCAGGGCAAACAGAGGATAGAGATGAGGTACTTCTGGAGGAGATTGGGGGCATGGCACAGAAAGAGGAAACAGTGATAGTAGGTGATCTGAATGTGCTCAACATTGACTGGGGTATCCCTGTGGCTAGATCCTCAAAACGTGGATGAGGCTTTAAAAGACTGCCTACTCACCCAACTAGTTAACACTCCTACTAGACTTGACGCCATCCTTGATGTGGTTCTTGCCAACTCCGATGTGGTTGGCACTGTTAAGATAGGGGAGCCACTGGCTAATAGCGACCACAACTCCGTCTGGTTCAAGTTGTCTCTAGAGGATTTAAAATCTAAATCCACGGTCTTTAACTTTAAAGGAGATAACCTCAAGAGAATGAGACAGGTAGTGGGTGAAAAACTGTCGGGGATCCATGAGATACTAGAGGTGGAAGACATCAGGGGACAGGTTAAACAAGATACTCTAGAAGCCACCAAGCTGTGCATTAGGACTGTAACAAAAAAGAAAAGGCACAAGAGGCCCATTTGGTCACGGGCCACGTCAGAGAAGCAATGAGGAACAGGAGGGAAGCTTTCCACAGATATAAGACGAACCAAGGGGATCACAAATGGGGGGGTGAGGAATATACTCATAAACAAAGCAAAGAGGCTAAGAGGCAGTGAGACTGGCCAAAGTGGCAGCAGGGCATCAGATTGTAGCTGGGGTCAGATCAGGAGATAAACAATTCTTTGGTACATTCAGGAAAAGAAGAACCATAGAGGAGGGATAGTTCAACTGCTAGATGTGATAGGGTCACTGAGGAGGATAAACAAAAGGCAACTGTTCTGAAGAACTTCTTCTGTTCAGTATTCACCAAGGAGCACAATGGCTCAGTTCTGGATAGTGACATTAGGGCTGAGGACAGGAGGATCCTGAGAATGGAGGCACCAACATTCACCATAGACAGGGTTAGGGAAGCACTAGTGTACCTCAACACGGACAACGCTCCCGGACTTGATGGACTGCACCCAAGAGTGCTAAGGGAAGTAGCCGAGATATCAGCAGACCCCTTAGCACATTTGTTTAACTGCTCGTTAATTCACGAGAGGCATAAATAAAACACCATACTCAGAAATTTTCAATATAGTAGACGGCTCAGTCATTAGGGACACGAATGGAAGCTGTGGAGTGGGAGCTTTAGAAGGGATCTGAGGAAGTATTACTTCACAGAAATGGTCATTAAACCCTGGAATAGACTGCCCGCCGAGGTGGTGGGCGCTAAGACCGTGGCGGTTTTGAAGAGAGGGTGGGACAGGGTGAGAGCTCACCGTGTACAGGGGTTTAGACTTGGGGCTAGGTAGCGGGACCCATAGAAAGAAGGTCTTGGTAAACCCTAGGCAGACTTGATGGATCTTTGGTCGCCTTCTGCTGTCATCTTCTATGTTTCTAAGTAAAAGAACAACTGGCCAGCCGAGGGAAGGGGGAGTTGTCATAAAATGAACTAAAGCTAGATACCAGAATTTTTCAGACGTGGAGCTGACCCATTATGCATTCTCTTTTTACTTTTCTGTATGTATAATTAGCTTTTTTCTTTTGTACACTAATGTGTAAAGGTTAATTTGTAATATACCTGTTCCTCCTTGGGACATTCATTTAACTCCTACGGAGCCTATCCATTTTCATGTTTGCTTGTGCATGCACAAAGCAAACATGTTGTTACAGTAATGGGTTTCAAAAGTGTGTCACTGTCGGTTCCAGTGCAGTTCAGGCTACAGGTGGCTTGATAGCGATAGCACAGTAATCAGCTAGGCTGATCATGACAGTGTTCTCTGCTTGAAGCTTGAAAACTTTGTGTAGTTGAAAGGAGTGAGCCGCTCTTATCACATAGCAGCCCGATCTTCTTCTTCAGTAAGCAGCTGCGTGGCATCATGATCAGCTTTGAGCTCCCACCCCGCTGCTGTGCATAGAAGAGACATGCAGAAACAACTCCCTCCTAGTACCAAGTATCCCACCCTCCTCACGATCCTTCCCTGTGCCCCGTCCATGAAAAAAACCCTTCCACTGACAAGTATCCCACCCATTTCCTAATCCTTCTGTGCCCTATCCATGAAAATAAAATACCCTTCCTCTGCCAAGTGTCCTGCCCAACTCCCAATCCTTATTTATTTATTTATTTATATTTGGTAACCTGGTAGGTTCACTAGACATACAAATGTCTATTTTCACACACACCGGGAGGGTACAAGTTGGAATACAAACATCAACAGTGGATACAGTACAACCACCTTCCCTATGTCCTGTCTATGGAAATGAAATACCTCCCCATGCTAGTATATTTTTACCCCAAATTTTCATCATGGCCTCTTTTAACCCCACACCATGAACCAGTTAGGCAAAATATTTCAAATCCTCCCAAAATGTGATTTCATAGTTGCTCTGCAAAATCATGTTTCAGATGGGATTTGAAACATTTCTCCTGACTTGATCATAAGATGGGTAATAAAAAGAGTGTTGAAATGTGGGTCAAACTCAAAAAGTCAACAAAGGTATGAAGCAACATTGAAATTCTTCAACGCTTTCCATATCTTTTTTAAACTCTCAGTCTTTATTTTGCAGTAAAGAATATATACATTGCTTAAAAGCAAAATGTAGACTAACAATACAATGAAATAATAAAACAATAAAAATACAAAAACATAAATAGATTAAAATAATAAAATAAACATAAAGTACACACATTTTGTAGTTCATTATGTTCTACATGTTGCCATAAATAATACACAGAAATAAATGGATGGGTCAGTTAATTCCCCAGGGTAGTAAGCTACAAACTCGCTCATGGTATAAACTCTGTCCATATTGGTGTAATGTATATTACCCACTTTCTCCACATATTCTCAAACCCAGCCTGGGATTTATTTAATGTGGCTGTAATTTTCTCCATTTTATAGATGTCTGTCATTATTTGGTGCCACTGATCCAGAGTGGGAGGCAAGGGGTTTTCTCATATCTTTTGTCATGTTTTTAGATTCTGTCCCCAAATTTTCAACATTGTCTTTTTTTTTTTACCCCACCTCATGAACAAGGCAGGTGCAGGTGTAATTTTTCAAATCTCATCCGAAACATGTTTTTGCAGTCACTCAGTGACATCACCTTATGGACAGGCTTTAAAAAAATTCCATTTGTCTTGATCATATGGTGAGGTCATAATAAGGCTATATTGAAAATTTGGGGTCAAAATCTCAAAAAATGACAGTGTTATGAGGAAGCACTGAAATTCTTCACTGTTTACTCCTGGCTTTGCTATTTTATAAGATTGTGACCCCTCATTTTTAACACAGCCATTTTTTGTACCCCACATCATGAACATGACATGCATCATTGTTCAGTTCTTGCACAACATTTCTTTTTACACGCGTGCTGTAAAATGTCATTTTGGACAGGATTTCATAAATGAGACCTGCACGTTCATTAGGTGGTGATATAAAAAGACTGTTGAAAATTTGAGGTCTAAATTGAAAAAAAATAAACAATAATTAACAAAGGTTGACATTTTTCAATGTTTACTCATAACTTTGCAATAGTTTTACTTCTTAAACCACATTTTCAACATACTTGTGTTTTTACCCCTTCAATAAACAGGGCGGTGTCATTATCAGATCCCTCCAAAACCTATTTTCGGTGTTGTTCCACAAAACAGTGTTTTGGGTCACATTTCATAAATAACACCTATCTTGTTCATATGCTGGGGCAAACAACTCGTATTTTGAAAATTCAGGGTCACAGTCTAAGTAAACAATCACATGATGTGTGAACCTCTTCATTTCCCAGTCATGACTGTTTCACTATTATAATTCATGCTATTAATTTGTTAATTATCGCCTCTGCAATATCAATGCCAAACGCCTACACCGCAAAAACAAGCAAACAAACATTTCGCACTGACAAATACTTGTTTCATTAAAAGTGCATATTTGCTTAAGCACTTTAGAGAGTGGCACTGAGATATCTGCACATTTTTCATTCCAGCAGCCTCCATGCTATGTTATTGGAAGGCTACAGCCTATAGTTCAAGGGGCCGGTGCAACTGGCCGCCGCCCCCACCCCTCACTCTGCTCGCCCATTTTAAGGGCTGCTCTCCTTACTCCACACACACACACACACACACACACGATTTTTCCTTGCAGCCGGAGGCTCTGTCCATTCTCTCCCGGCCCTGCCCCCCCACACTGTGTTTGCCTCATCCCTTCCATCCTGATGGACTCTGCTGGCTGTGCTAGACACCCTGCCTGGTTTGTACTTCTCCTTTTTTTTAACTTTATTTTATTTCATTTTTAACATGTTTAGGATTACATTGGAATCATACAGAAGTAAATTGTACTTTACATGACAAGATTACGAGTTTCACTAATATAGTATCTAGTCGTGGGATGTGTGGACTCTATAAATAATATATAAATCAATATTAATATACATGAATTGAAAGTTAATATTTAATGTATTGTTTAGTATCAAAAGATCATTCAAGTCCTTTCTTTCATAGAGGTGAATTTACATCAGCATTTGTTCTGGGTTTGGTAGTACTTTATGAAATATCTCCTGGGTTAGGTAATTAGGTAAGTACATATTCAGATAAATGAGCAAAAAAAAAAAGGGGGGGGGGCCGGCACCAAGGGGAGGCTCCTCCGAGCGACAGCAGCGGGCTGGCACTCCGTCTTCAGTTATTACTAATGGAACCCTAAAGGGAATAACTGTGTCTAGGACTGGCTGGACCCCAACAATCTGATCTCCTCCCGGCTTCTCGACCGATTTCGAGGTTTAAGGTATTTGGTCCGATCTGAACTGATCAATCGAGAGGAACCAGGATTCCACCTGTTCATCAGCTCAGGAACCTTATTATGAATCATGGTCATATGTTCAAGTTTGTATGTGTCGTATACTGTGTTTTCTCAGGCTGTAATGGTGGGAGACTCTCGCTGGAGCCAGAGTCTGGGTATACATTTCTTGGCTGCTCCTAGTAGGAAGTTAAGGAGGTATATCTGGTGTGGGTTTCTAAAGGAATGGGGATAGTGGAGTAGTAGACTCGTTGCCGGAGAAAGCTTGGTCAGTGTCGGGAAGAGTTGTGTTATTCTGTCACTTATGGTGGCCCGATATGTGACTAATACTGGGCATGACCATAGAATGTGCGTGTGGGTGGCTACCGCGCATTTGCAATTCATCCAACATGAGGAATCCCCACCAGCCAAGAATTTAGCTGTGATCTGTCATGTACGAAAATATCTGGAGACTATTTTCCATGAATATTCTCTCCATGTGTATGAATTAGAGGTTTTGTGCTGTCTTCTCCATATCCGGAGCCAGTCTTTCTTAGTCAGATCTATCTGAAGTTCGGCCTCCCAGTCAAATTGCACCAGGTCCATAACCTGAGATGGAGCTCCTTGTAAGGCTTTATAAAACTGAGAGATCAAGTGGTTACGGGGACTTCCCCCTTCCAATTGGGTTAAGAGGTTACAGAGGGGTGGGATAATCTGATCAGAGACGTCCAGTCTGATCTTCGAATTCAAGAAGCAGCGGATTTGTAAGTATCTGAAGAAGTCACACCACTGTAAAGAGAACTCCTGTTTAAGTTGATCAAACGTTTTGAATATTGCATTAGTGTAGAATTGGTGGGTAAATCGGAGTCCTTTTCTGGCCCAGAAATGGAAAGTGGAATCTAGCCCTGCTGGGGTCCAAGAAGGGTCCTCGGCTGGGATCCCTAACCAGGAGGCGAGAAATTCATGTGACAGGTGCACCAGGAACCGGGTCCAGGCATGAAGCTTCTCTTTGGTAAATCGAGAGGACTCTTGCATACGAATTCTATTATTTGGTTGGAATACCCATGAAGAGGACAGGGATCATGAAGCCATATTCTGCTCTATTGATACCCAAGTTGGGGACTACGTCTGAGGCAACAGCCAGGTAGTTATGTGTGTAAGTAGTGAGGCCATCGAGTAGAGGGAGATATTAGGTAGGGACAGTCCTCCTCTTTCCTTGGTGCTCTGCATCTTAGCCAGAGCTATTCTAGGCTGTTGATTCCCCGATAAGAATTTGCTAGTGGATTTATTCCAGAATTGTATATCCCTCTGTGAGAGAGGTAAAGGAATATTTTGTAGTAAGTACAAGACCTTCGGGAGAGAGTTCATTTGAATGGACTGCACCCTGGCTATCAGAGACAGTGGGAGAGGGGCCCACCTCTGGAGATCTGAGTTTATTCGGGAGAGGGTAGAGGAGTAGTTCAAGTTGTAGAGTTCTTTTAGTTTTGGGGGATTTTGATTTCCAAGTATGTTAGGTATGCTTTATCCCAATTAAATGGGAATTTCTGAGTAAAGTCCGAAGAGAGGGAGGACTGCACAGTCATGGCCTCTGATTTACTAGTGTTTATGGTGTATCCAGTGAGAGTCTCTATTTCTTTTAACATAGTAAATAGAGTTGGTAATGATTCTTCTGGGCGGGTATTATAGATTAAAAGGTCATCGGCATAGTATGCTATTTTATGATATGAATGGCCTGGAATTTCATATCCGTGTAGATTGGGGGATTGTCTAAGAAATTGGGCTATGGGTTCAACAAAGTTGGCAAACAGGTACGGGGAAAGGGGACAGCCCTGTCAAGTGCCCCTATGTAAGGAGAAGTGCTCTGAGTGGGAACCATTTAACTTTACAACTGCCTCCGGTCCTGTGTAAATTCCACTAATTGCGTCTCTGAAAATAGTTGGAAAATTACATTTCTGCAGGGCTGCTTGCAGGAATTCCCAGGAGACCATGTCAGAAGACTTTTGGGCATCCAAACTTAATATTAACAGAGGGGAATTATTAGATTGGGCATGGGCCATAAGATATAATGTTCTTTTGATATTATCGGTGGTCTGTCTACCTTTAATGAATCCCAATTGATCTGGGTGTATCAATATGGGAAGGATGTGATCTAGTCTATGTGCTAGTATGCTCGTATATATTTTATAGTCTTGATTGAGTACCGAGATAGGTCGGTATAAATCGCGTAGATGCGGTGGTTTTGGGGGTTTCAGGATCACTGAGATTGTGGCTTGTCTCCAGGAGATAGGGAATGAAGAGGTAGTGTGCGTGGATATTAGCGCTTGGAGAAGTGAGTTTTTTAATTGGCCCCATGTATTTTTGTAGAATTCTGCCCCGAAGCCATCCGGGCCTGGGGACTTACCATTCTTAAGGTCTGAATTGCGTTTTGAAGCTCCAATTCTGTAATTGGTGCTACTGTCTGGTTTTGTTGATCCTCTGAAAGCACCGGAAGATGTAACCAGTCTAAAAACTTGGGAATGTTATGTGGTTCTGGAGGGGTAGAGGAGGAGTACAACTTCTGATAGTAATTTTTAAATGCCTCTAAAATCTGTGGTGTAGAATATTTAGTTAGGCCTGATATTGGGTCCTTTATTTTGGGGATAGTGCATTGTTGTATTTGATTTCTGAGGCGGAAGGCTAGAAGTTTGGATGCTGTTGCTCCTCCTTCATAGTAGCGTTGCCGCAGCCACGCCAAGGCCTGCTCAGTTTTTGCTGTCAGTAATTGCTGGATCTTTACTTGTGTTTGTGTTATCAGCGGAAGGAGATCAGTATCTCCCTGCATGTGGGCCTCTTGTAGGAAATTAAGTGCGTCTTGCAGGGTTAGTAAATTGGACTCTGCCTGTTTTTTCTTTTGAGAGGCGTAGGCTATGATGTAGCCTCTAAATACTACCTTAAGGGTGTCCCAGAGGGTTTGTGGAGTAGTCTGTGATGAGGTATTATCTCTAATTATTTCTGGTATCCATTTGTCTAATAGGTCTCGGAATTCTTTATCTCGAAAAAGAGATGGATTGAATCTCCATTGAGTGTTTATTTTATCTTTCTTAATGTTAAGGGTCGAGATAATGGGGGCATGATCAGATAGACATACATTATGAATTTCCGCAGTCGAAATTAGATCAGGGTATTCCTTTCCTAGACAGAAATAGTCCAGTCTAGAATAGTGTTTAAAGGCGTGGGAGTAAAAAGTAAATTTTTGCTGTGAAGGGTGCAGTTGACGCCATGCGTCAACCAGGCCTACATCTTGTATGAGGCATCGCGAGTGTTTTTGTCCTGATGGTTGTGGAGGGGGTCGGGTCGCCGATGAATCCAGGGAGGAGTTAAGGAGGCAATTAAAGTCTCCCCCAAGGATTAAAATTCCCTGTTGCCTAACCAGAATGGCATCCATTTGATGCTGTATGGTGGAGGCATCCGATCCCGGTGGAATATAAAGGCTGCAGACTGTTAAAATATGTTGGTTTAGTCTGACTACCGCCAGTGCCAGTCTACCTTCTTTATCAGTGTATTGATCCAGCAGTTGTAGTTTGGAATGTTTCGGTATTAAAATTACTTAACCTCTTTTCCTTCCTCTGTGATATGCAGATTCAATAATCTGGGCGAACCCAAACTTGAGTAATTTATGGTGTTCCGCCGAGGAGAGGTGAGTCTCCTCTAAAAGGAGAATGTCTGGGTTCAGTTTTTTAAGAGCTCTAAGTGTCCGATCCCTCTTGATGGGGCCAGCCAGTCCGTTCACATTGTGAGATATAAGTTTAAAGGGGTGTTGCATTACTATCTATATGTGGGTTTTCCATTTTCATCAGGGCCTCCCCCAGGTGCCAGCAACCCCCCACCCACTCCCCAGGACTTTCAATTGCATTCAACCAATAAGATCTGTACCTGAAACAAAACTTCAGTTCTATGTGATCCAAAAATAATAATAGTAATACTGGAGAACAAAAAAAAGGAAACTAGCCAAAAAGGAGGAACTATATAAAACCTAGCTTGCCAACTGGGCCTGCTTGTAAGAGTATTTACCCAATAGGTTAAACTAAAAACTATATACAAACCCCTATTCTGGGGAATGTGTGTGACTTCCAATAATGCGTGCTCGAATAGAGCATGCATTGGGGAACGGACATTTGGCCGTTCAGGAGTGGGCTCCCACATCACCAATTGGTGTAGGGCCCTGGGGGAACCATTGCCCCTAAGTCTGGTAGGGAAGAGGGTGAGAGTAGAGACAACAAACAAACAGGGGTAGAAGTAAATTAACTATGATTGGTAGGAAATAGGGAAGGTCTCCACGGGGGAAAAAGGTGCAGGACCTTTATGGTCTGAGCTTAGCTTACGTAGTGGTCTCCGGACTGACCCCCATTAAATGAGGTTGAGTCTATGGGGGAGACAAAAATTATCCTAGCCAAATCCGATGACCTCCATTTTTGGCAGCGTGAGTGTCCCCTAGGTATATAAAGGCAAATCCATGTATCCCTCTCCTAGATCCCTCCAATATCAAGGTTTTATTGCGAGGCAGCCTGTTTCCTGATACCTCAGGGATTTCTCTATGGGTTCCATGAGTACAGGGTCTGCCTGCATCTTTTCCTCGCTAAGGAGAGGTCGGGGAATCAATGCACAGTTCTGGAATCAGGGGTGTTGCTCCAGGAGGTAGGGGGTCAGAGGGCTCTTAGAATGAGTTTGTGGCTTGAGGTAACTACCTCGATTCACTTAATAAGAAAAGCAAACATTTGTGGTGAAATCTGCTTTATCAGTTTAAGCTGGGGGCCCCCCCCCCCCGAGAGAGGGCCCCCAGTTATATACAGGTCGTGGAGGTGGAGGAGCACAGGAACCCCGGAAGGATCTGAGAAGAGCACCGCTTACAGGCTCTCTGCCTGTAGGAAGGACACGGACCTGGGACTAGGTCAGGTCAGAGAGAGAGGAGTACTCAGGGCAGACCCTGTTTGGAATTTCGTCCACGGCTCGTGCTCCACAAGGATAAGAATGCCTGGGAGGGGAGGGACGACCCCCCGCCCGCCCCAACCCCAATGTCATCCATATTGTCTAGTTCTGGGGGTTGGGCAGAGGCAAGGGCTGAGCTCACCCGCCTGAGGGCCCACGAGTATCACCCTGGCTAGGTCTTGTATCCTGATGACCTTTTGACACATTCGGATTGAAAGACCCTCCATTGTCCCCTACTTCTCAAAGCTGGGGATATTCTATGACTGTGCCCTATTTATCGAGCATGTGTCGTCATAGTAGGGGAGCCCTATTTTATTTTTATATACAGGCTTAGTGACCAGGATCCCATCAGCCCATCTCTGGTACCGGGCATTTCTGACAAACCCCTATTTAGTGGGCAAAACCAGGAAGAATTGGCTCCCTACCTATCTAGAAGCTAATGAGACTATATTCTCCTTCCTTGAACTGTCCTGTGGTGTAGCATATCCTTTACTGGTTCTGGGTTACGAGAGTATTTCCCAGCCTCACCATATAGGGCTTGTCTCCCCCGCCACCCTTGGATTTGGGATTAGAGTAGAGATAGCCCCCCATCGATCCCACTGTCCCGACATACGGGTCCATTGGTCCTTTCCTTTATAGGATGTGCCCTGGCTCCCTCCGCCCAGGAGACAGAGCAGCCCAGCTGTGGGTGGAAAAACCCATATCTCTTCCGTTGATCCGGGGAATGTATGTTAGGACTCCTTCGGACTCTTTGGTTTGTGGGGTCTTCCCTGGACCCCCGGTGTCTGCTCCTTTACTGTGTACCAGGTGCACTGGAAGCATGGCAGCCTTTCTAAATGCAGCTGGGACACTTCATTGATCAGGAGTTCGTCAGATTGATAGTGATTTTCGAGGGACACTTCTAAACACTGTTCCCCATAATTGTGCAGACCTTCACGGGGAGGGTCAGTGTTAGTTTGTGTTGAGGAGAAAAACTTATTAGGAGGTCCAGTCGGCTACCCGGACCGTGGTATCTTAGGAGATCACTAGTCAGTCGCTAATCGCCTGACCAGTCACTTCTCAATCCCTCCTGGTAAATGAAGAGGGTTTTTACTGTCTAATTCTAGTGTCAAGTTAAGTGTCTGGTCTGACATGAAGTTGGAGATCTTCGAAGTCAATGAAGGACCTTAGTATGTAAACTTCAGATGTGTCTGCATAGCGAGGATGGAGGGATTCAAACCTACCGGGGGGGCCCGGGGAAGAACCCACTTCTCTGCTCCTCAACAGTAGGACCAGAGCAAAGCCAGTGCTATTCCTGCGAGGGGGAAAAATAGGGGGGAACCCCGACCGGAGACCTAACCAAGTCTCATGTCTCTTGGGCAACAACAGTCGTCTAGGGGAGAGGGAACATTTCCACCTTGCTTTCTGGGCATTTTCAGGGCCAAGTGCCCCGGGGAGGCGAGACAGGGAGCGAGCCCACCAAACATAAATTTCACCTCGGGTTATCAGGGTGAAAGATCTATGTGTGTCGCCAGACTTTACCAGGCCGAGAAGACTCTTTAACTGCGCTCTATTTAACGAGCAAATGCAGACTTAGTGAGGGAGCTCATTTAAATGTGTTCTCACAGTCCTGGTGGGTATTTGGGCCCAAGCAGACTGTCCGGCCACGAGAGCCTTTTAACCCTGCACAGTTACTGGACTCCTCTGTCAATCCCCTATTTAGCGGGAGAAAATCAGAGCGAATGAGCCTCCCCTAGGTCTAGGGCCAATGTTCTCCTGCCCAGTTTTGTCCGGTGGCAAGGCATCCAAATTGTGAGATTCTCCAAATTACGGGCTTTTCATGGTCAGTTATGTATGACTTGTCTTCCGCTCACTCGATCCCCGAGCTCCATCAGCCCTATAGTCAGCGCAAGGTTACCCTCCATTGCCTGACACCTCCGTAACCCAGTCTGATGAACTCAGTGGTCCCACCCTACGCAGGGCGCACCCCCCCACCTCCGCCCCCCCCCAAAAAAAAATACAGGGACTCCGGCTCCATTTTGGTCAACTGTACAACTTCTAATGTGTCTAGCGAGGAGAGAAATACAAGCCCAAACACACATAAGTCTGCCAGCATTGTGGTTCCATGGGATCAAACCCCCCCCCCCATTGTCCCTCCACTCACTGTGCACCATAAGTTCTGGGATATTTTAATCTGGTTGTCTGGAGAATTGTGCCAGCATTTTCTTGATTGCAGCTATGGTAGCTCTTTGGTCTGGCGGTTGCCCCGCTGATGTTTGTTCTTGGGAGTCCCATTTCTCGGGCGATTTCCTTGGTGGGTGGGTGGACTGAGGAATAGCAAGTCCACGCTTCTCAAAGTCTGTGCAGGCCTCTTCAAAGGTGTTATA
This sequence comes from Neoceratodus forsteri, assembly GCA_016271365.2. NCBI lineage: Eukaryota > Metazoa > Chordata > Ceratodontiformes > Ceratodontidae > Neoceratodus > Neoceratodus forsteri. Next base: position 877,772,518 of record CM028130.1, read on the forward strand.
CAGTTGTTGCCCCAATGGAAATTAAACTATCAGTCTGCTGAGGTATGGTGTTCTGAATTTGAGTTTCTGTTGCCTGAGGATTGGAAATAATGGGATATAGGCCCGTCTGCGTCGCATGGTGACCAAGGCATAGTCATGATCCACAAATACGTGATGTTCCCCATAGAAGAGGCAGGATTTGGCCCACGCTTGTTTTAGAATGTATTCTTTTGTTTGAAAGCAAAGGAATTTGATGACTATAGATCTAGGGCGTGCTGTCGGCTGTGTAGGCTTCGGGCCTAAGGCTTGGTGTAGTCTTTCTATTTCGAAATTGTAGTCCGCAGGTAACGCGAGGGCCTCCCGAAGAAAAGCCTCTATGAAATCAAGTAAATTCAGACCTTCGCTGTTTTCAGGGATGCCATATATCCGCAGATTCTGACGACGGCTGCGGTTTTCATCATCTTCTTGTCAATCCACCGTAAGCTGACTGAGGTGAGCCATTTGGTTGAGAGTATCTTGCAGTTGTGATGTGATGGCAGATTGTTCTAGTGTCCTTTTATCAAGAGAGGTAACTTCAGTGTGTAGATCAGCAAGGTCTTTTTGAAACGATTCTTGTGTTTGTTTGAATTTATGGAAGTCCAATTTGAATTCTTGGAGTTCCTGCAATATTTTATCTAGTTTGCTTTCCATTTTAGTTGGTTGGTTTAGTTTAGGTTTGTTCCGTCTCTTGGGCCTGGATACTTGTTGTAGGTGCGTGGAGGCTCCGGAGTCAGTTGCGTCTCCTTCCGAGTTCTCCGTGTCGGGGCGAAGTGATGATGATGATGATGATGAAAACTTTATTTTTATACAGGAAATTCTAATCATTAGGATTATACAATCCTGTTCTCAAGATAGTCCTGTTTGTATTTCACTAGGTTACATCTAAACATATAGCATATGACATTGCTCAAATGAGTACAAAATATACACAATACACAACATTACAAAATCCGACAATGCATTAAAACACAAATACAAAAAAAGAAATACAAAATTTCACAATAAAAATTCCCCAATCAAACAAAATCATGTGCAACTACATTCTATTTTATGAAGTTTCAAAATTTCATTTTTAAAAATTGTGTGGTCTTGTAGAGATCTTATTGGAGGGGGTAGATTATTCCATACTTTAGCTGCCTGACATGAGATGGAACCATTACCGTATTTGTTATGAGTTTTTATAGGACATACTCTATGTCTATGCACAGATCTTAATAACTCATGCCTGCCTTTACTAACTTTGGGAAAAAGTGTCTGTGTAATGTAATGTTCGGGGTAAAATATCATATATTTGTGTATCAGTATTAACCAATTTTTTTGAGAGATCATGTCTAAAGACTACCAATTCAATTTTATAAACATATTACAGTGATGAGTTCGATATGCACACTGCAGAACATATCTAGCTATTCTATGTTGCACCCTATCCAATCTAATCAAATGATGTTTACTCGCAGTTCTATAAATTAAATCCTCATACGTCAGGGATGGCATGATCAGCTGTTCAGCCACTTTTTTTCCTATCCTTAATTTGTAAACATTTAGTAGTTCGTCTTAAGGCTCCTAATTTCTTGGTCACCTTTTTTATATTATTATTTATGTGGGTGTCAAAGGTCAACAAAGAATCAAAAGCCACCCCCAAATAACAATAACTATCCACCTGTTCTATAAATTTGTTTGTGTGTGTAACAATGTGAATCTGTGATTTGGGCTTCTTATTAGAAAAATACACTAATTTTGTTTTTTTAACATTCATCAAGAGCCTCAACCTGGTGAGCCACTCCCCTACCCCGGGCAAAATCTGTTTGAAGCTTTAGTTGACGATCCAAAACAGAACTTCTGGTGGTGACAATCGCAATATCATCAGAATACAGCCTCACAGCTGAATGCCTCACCACCTGGGGCAGATCATTATTAAACAAGAGGAATAGCAATGGCCCTAAAATGGACCCCTGTGGAACTCCTCTACTAACATTTCTAAGTGTAGACAATGTCTGTGAGACCTCTACCCTCTGGATACATCCTGTTAAATAAGATTTTATCCAATTTCTGGGCCCATCAATTATGCCTATATCTTTTAATTTATCCAGTAGAAGGGAGTGGCTCACCAGGTCAAAGGCCTTGGACAAATCCACAAATACAACAGCAGTTTCCAACCCCAAATTTAAAGAAGTACAAACCAGATTTTTAAACTCTAACAATGCCGTAGTTGTAGAGTGACCCTTTCTAAACCCTGATTGATGGGGTGTCAACAATCCATATTTATCCAAGTGTTCGGAAATCTGCTTATTAACACATTTTTCCAGACACTTGGACAATATGGAGAGTAGAGCTATAGGCCGATAATTATTCAATTCTGCAGTATCACCCCCTGAATGGGGATGATCTTACTTTCTTTCCAAGATATAGGAAAGCATTCAGACTGTAAGCTCCAATTAAAGATGTAAGTTACAATTGGAGCAATATAGTCTGCCGCTAACTTAAGAAATCTACCCTCAAGTTCATCTGGCCCTGCTGATTTATGGGCATTTATAGACCTCAGTTCCCTACATACTTCTGATGTTTTCAAGGCCTTAAATCTAAATGGTGGTGAACAAGATAAATTCTCTATTTGCATAGGCATCATGTCTCCAGATATGAAACCTCCCGACTCATTGCAACCTGGCAGGTCTATAAAAAAATTATTCAGGGCCTCAGAAGTACTTTCTGGTTTATCAATTAGATTTGCCCCAATCTGTAAATTTAGATTTATTTGTGTTCCAGATTTACCAGGGTTTGTTAAGTGATTAATAGTATGCCAAAACTTGCATGGGTCAGAATTACAATTCATCTTATTTCTATGATAATGGGCCCTAGTCTTTCTTATAAGATATTTACATGCATTTCGCTTAACTTTAAACAGTTTCCAGTCAGAGACTAATTTAGATTTTAAAGCCTTTTTCCACAACCTGTTTTTTACTCTGATATTTTTCAGGATCTTTCATTAATCCATGGTAACCGGGTATGTTTATCCTGAGATTTGGATTTTGATGCATGGTAATCACAAATCGTACGAAAAGTAATAGAAAAATATTCTACTCCTTGATCCAGTTCTGTTACTAACCTGCATCTTTCCCAGTTTTCATTTGCTATACTCTGCAGAAATCTCTGTTCAGAGAAATTCCGCATGTCCCTTTTCTTATTATTATTATTTGAACGTTCTAACAAACACCGGGCCTGTTTTGTTACCACAGCTCATATTGAATTATGGTCACCAAGATACGGTGGTAAAGTTCCTAAAGCCTCAATATCTATAAAAGAATTTGTAAATAACAGGTCCAGTAAAGTTTCTTCTGTTCTAGTATTGGTATACCAAGTAGTTGTTTTAATATGCTGAGTTAGTCCCAGAGTTGAAGCTATCTCTTTTAATTTCCTACCTCTAGGCTTAAACCAATCACAATTCATATCTCCGATTAGGATTTTTTTTTTTAAACTTTATATTTATTATTTTACTTATACTTCATATACGGAGGTATACATCATCTTGGAAACAGCGTTACTGTTATACATTTCAGTAAGGAAGAAAAAAAAACTTCCTATATAAAATAGGATATAAGTATCTCCAAGTTAATTCCACATATTGAAGGGGAAAGAACTAAAATGTTTTAAATTCTATACTGTAAGACTACAGTTCTGTGTAGCTGTAACCCAAGAGCAAATGGAATAACTCCTAAAGTTAAACTTAACAGTCTCCAAAATTACCAAGCTTTCAAAGCCTTGGATCCATCTTTATACCTAAAGTGACTCCTGCATTTTATAGACGTCAGAGACATGCAGTCCGTATCTATATGGAAAACCAAAATCCACACTTTTCCCCCCGAGAGAACACAGCTCAATTCCCCGGTACTCAGATTATCACAAGCCCCCCCCTTAATAAAACAATTAAAAGGCTCAAAATACACCCTTATTAAGAGGTGAGGAAGAGGGAGATAAGCCCCGTGGGGCATAACCTTACATTTTAAACTAAACTGGGCAATACAACCTGTATAGGGCCACATACTAGCAGGTAATTTTAACCCATATAGATATTATTAATTTGTAAATGTCACCAAGTGTCCCATTCAGGGTTCATCTGAGGATTCCTCATCCGATTGTCTTATGCTATGTTCCTTGTTTTGAGCTTCCATTTGAGCGACCCATTTGCCCGCATCAATCGGGTCAGTAAACACGAAGACCTTGTCTTGGAATACAACTCGGAGCTTTGCCTGGAACAGAACAGCATGGGGTATGTCTAAATCCTTCAGCTTCCTCCTTACTCCGTCAAATTTCTTCCGATGTTGTCTGGTAGAAAAAGCGAGATCTGGAAATAGGTGTACGGTATGGTCCTGTACACTGAGTGGGCCTAGATGTGTGGCCAGAGTTAAAATAGAATCCCTAGTACCAGAGCTGTCGGTCACAATCATGAGGACCCACGGTGCCGATTCCGTCTGTTTGCCTCGTGGCCGGATGTGATATGCCTTAAGGAATCGCCAACTTGAGAAGTCACCTTGGCCCACAAATTGCTCCGAAATCCACTCCTTGAAGAAGAGTAGAGGGTGGTCCCCTTCCAGTCCCTCCGGTAGGCCTATCATTCTGATATTTACACTTCTAACTTGATTTTCAAGGATCTCCAGCCGATTTTGCAGGTACTGCGTCTCTTTCATTCTGCCCGCATTTATTGCATTGCATTTGGTGGCCTGTTGCTGCAAGCCTTCTACTGTGCCTGTTAGCTGTTCCATTGAAGACTCAACTAGTGTAATTCGCCCATCTAAACCATCCAGCTTAGAGTTCACCATCGATACCGAAGAGATTAACGTTTTTAGCTTATGGCCTAATGATTGGAGAGTTTCTTTCCCTTCGGCATTAGCTGGCTGGGCCTGTCCCGTAGGTCTCGTGGTTGAGGTGTTGGCTGTTTCTTGAACGCGATCCCTTTGATCTTTCTTTTTAGGATTACCCATTCTGACCTGCGATGTCTCCTCTTCATATAGAAGTGCTTCTTTTAAGTTTTTAAGGCCTAAAAGATATATTTTTAGCTTGTTTAAATCGATATAGTTGCAGAGCTGCCGCTCCTGCGTCTAGCTAGCTCGGGCTCCACAGCGCCACCCCCCTTCGATTAGGATTAATGACCTATCCCCTATACAACCACAAATCTTATTTAGTACTGCTTCAATAAATACCAGATTTGATTTTGGAGGAGAATACACCACAGCAAAAGCTAATTTGAGTCTATCCACATACACTACCAAATATTCAATATTATTCTCACTCCCCTTTAAAAGAAGTTCCACATGGCCTACCACATTTTTAAAATAGAACATTAGCCCCCCCTCCCCTTTTATCTCTATCTGATCTAAAAATTTGGTAGTTTGGTAAGGTTAATTCTCTATCCCCGATCTTATTTGTTAACCAAGTCTCGCTCAGTCTTAATACAGCTGGGTCGTGTTCTGCTACCAATAAGGCTAGTTGATCAGTTTTTGGTGCCACACTATGAGCATTATCATGCATTGCTTTACATGTATTATTTACTGGGCCAGGATTCAATTCTATATCTCCCCCCAAAATCATCAACATTATAAAACAAGTCCCCTTACAATCAGGTACTATCCTTGATGAATTTACAATAGAAACCTTAATATTATTAAAATAATCAAATCTCCCCCAATTTCTAGTAAAAACATTCCTTCTAGTAGATTTCAATTGCTTCTCTAAGACAGAATTTGACCAATATGCACCCAGTTTATTTCTATTCACTCTAATAATAGAAGCAAACATCAGAAAACAAATGAATACTAGACTACTTAGTACTTTAAATACAATCATTTTCAATAACAGCAGGTGTAATTTAAGAAAAACTGCCTTAGACTGAGCCGACTTAAAAACTTTTTATACCTTTTTTTTTTTTTTTTTTAAGTATTGCAAGGCAGGGCATGCGTGGTAAGTCCAAACCCAAACTAAACCAACGTGATAATTACAAGCAAAAACAGAGCACTGTTTAATACAATGCAGCCACTCTTACTTATGATAATGGAACACTTACCATGCTTGTCCCAAGCCTCAAACAATAATCAAATATTCCTGCTACCAAATACACCGGAGATTTTCACAAAATATTTCTTCCGAGTGGCGCAGCCACTCACGCTCGTACCACGCTCGCCGCTGCAGCGCAGGCTTTTTGTGCTATCGTTAGCCCCCACCTCTTCTGCTCGTTCACTGGCTGACGGCTCTCCCGAGCCCCCACACACTAGTATGCTCACACAATCAGAAAGTGACAGTCCTGCTTCTTACGATGTTGTGGAACTAGCAGGTAACACACAGCAGAACGAAGCCCCAGCACGGATGTAATAGCTGGACAAGTTGTAAATTTCAGCCGCCAGCAGTCTCTCCTTCTCCGTGAGCGGCGCGGGCTTTTAAAGTACGTTAGCCCCGCCTCTTCTGCTCGTTCATTGGCTGACGGCTCTCCCGAGCCCCCACACACTAGTATGCTCACACAATCAGAAAGTGACAGTCCTGCTTCTTACGATGTTGTGGAACTAGCAGGTAACACACAGCAGAACAAAGCCCCAGCACAGATGTAATAGCTGGGCAAGTTGTAAATTTCAGCTGCCAGCAGTCTCTCCTCGGCGAGTGGCGCGGGCTTTTAAAGGACGTTAGCCCCGCCTCTTCTGCTCATTCACTGGCTGACGGCTCTCCCGAGCCCCCACACACTAGTATGCTCACATAATCAGAAAGTGACAGTCCTGCTTCTTACGATGTTGTGGAACTAGCAGGCAACACACAGCAGAACGAAGCCCCAGCACAGATGTAATAGCTGGGCAAGTTGTAAATTTCAGCTGCCAGCAGTGTGGCAAATCTGTTTAGTCCTCTGCGTAGGTTATTTACAGCCATAGATTATTAAATCTCTTTTTATCAGGATTGTTTTTGATGATCGGCCGTTTTATCAACTTAAAAGCGGAGAGCGGTCTGGAGCATGATGTCTAAGCAGCCATCTAGCTGGAAGCTGCACTGGAAGTCCCGGTTTGTACTTCTCCTGCTTCTGGGTCAGTAATTTTTTTCCTTTGCTTCTGCCTTTCAGTCCGCGTTTTGCCTCTAGCTGCAGTCCGTGCTTCTGTCACAGTTGTTTGTTCTCCCTACTGCTCCTGTGGTCCTGTTTGCTTTGTTTGCTTTTTGGACTTTTCTGGTATGCTAGTGGCCCTCTGTTTGCATTGTTGTATTTAGCTGCATTGCTAATCAAGCTGTCAGTTCATTTATCATATTTCAACAATCTCTCTTTCTCTGTACTAGGTGCCTGTGTGCTGTAAGTTCCAATTGCTGTTTCCATGCTGTAGTCCCAGTGCTCATCTCCTTAATTGTTTGCACCTGCCTTTAGTACTGGCTCCGATTAGGAGCCATCACTGTATCATTCCCCTGCCTGCTCCAGCAGTGTCCTACCCTACTGCATCACTCTTCACTTCTATGTTTGTGTTATTTAGGCTCATTTGTTGCTCATTTATTGCTACTCCCACTTTTACCAAAACTTACTTTTACTAAACTTACAGCAGTGTGTTTCTGATGATAACCTAATCCTGCTTTCATGGCTGGCACATATTTAACTTATTTCATTAGCTGCTTGGTGTCGTGGCATCATGTTCGTGGCTGCTTTGTTTTTCCTATGGTGGGGGACTGAGAAGTCACAGCGGGCACTGCGGCCCCAGGCAGTGAGAATAGCTTCCTATTTGTCGTGTATTGTATAAGCCCCAGGCTTGCCCGGCCTCCTCCTGCTGCTCTGCATAGCTTTTTATGGCACTACGCAACCATCAATTCCAGGCAACTCTCTACTTATGGGCTTCTGGCTCTACCCAGCCTTCTGCCATCCCTTCCTTAATATTATGCACCTGGTTTACACAGTCATTCCAGCTTTCCTGTCCCTTGCACTACCAGCAATGCTCAACCCCTTCCAAGTCTGGCAGCATATCATGTTTACTTACTTCAAACTGCACCTCCCACCATACTGGCTTTGCAGCCTCCTCCTACCTAACTAGCTTCACAGCTTCCTCCTCTCCAACCGTCGGCCCCGGGCTTTGCCCAGCCTCACTGTTCTCTTACTCATAACATACAGTCCAATTCACTTCCAATTTGACTTCCTAATGGACTTGGTCGGCATGCATTCATGTGGTTGACAAATGCTATTTGCCTTACCTAGACCAGCGAGAGGGTTCCTGTTGCTCAACCTGACCTACGTACAGGTTTCTCCCTATCAGCTCTCATCTAGTCAAGACCCACGAGAGGATCCACAGTGCTCAAGCTCACCTACATACAGTTCTCCCCATGTCTGCTATCATCCATTAAGACCGATGTGTGGGTCCCATGCTCATTACAACTCACTCCTCCACATTTTGGAGACATGCTGACCGTATCCATTACTTCCAGGATTCAGGGCTAACCCTCTGGCTGACAGTCTCCCTCAGTACCCGGAAGTCCACATCTTGAGCATGCAAAGCTTGGGGCGGGGTCCTTCTCACCTGACCCATAGTTGGGCATGTCCTCGCTCTGGGTGGACCTTCAGTCATCAACCATACCGATGTTACCTCTTGGATGTAGCATTGAAGAGTTCAGAGGGAAAGGGGTGAGGCTTTCATGGGAAGGGCCCCTTTAGCTGCCTGAGCGGGTTCGGAGGCGCCCTTTAAAGCTGTTCTCCCTGCAACTGCCTCTGGTTCACCTGGTTTGTTCTTTTTTTTTTTTTCCCCCGCCTCCCATGCTTCGCTGGTCCCCACTCCTTCAGGCTCCACAGGTTCCCCCTGGCCCCACTGTCCTTACCCAGCCCTCCTCTGGTCCTCAGATTGCAGCCGATCCCCAGGATATCCCGGCGTATCCCTTCACCGGGCGGATCCCCCTCCTCCGAGGGGGAAGGCACCGGGGAGAGGGGATGGCCCCAGCACGCACTATTAGGACCCGGGGATGCTGCTGAGGAACAGGAGGCCCTGGGAAGGTACTGGAGGCACTCAGGGAATGGAGAGCCATCATCCGGTGGCCAGCGAGCAATTTCTTCCATTTTCCTGTTGGGGGCAGTGTAGTGACGTCACGGCATACGCCGACATCCGCTCCTCCCCCAGTTAACTTTGGGCCGCGGCGTCCTGTGATACTCCCAGCCTCCGCTAGGAGCCAGCAGGCGCCGGACCAGTCCCCTACCTTCCCCCCAGAGAAGGAGAGCTGTCCATAGGATGCTCGATCCTTCTCCCCTGGCCAGCCCTCCAGTGACCCGGGCTTGTTCCTGAACCCGGGTCGCTGGCGTCGCAAACGGAAATCCAACCGCTGCGCTGGCGGGCCGGCACCTGGTTTGTTCTTAGATTGGTAGGCAGGCTGAGTGCCTCAGCAGTTATGACTCTCCTCCTCCTGCCTTGGAGGTTGGCACCGATATGCCCTGGTGTTGCAGAGTTCACTCGCAACCCTCCATGGCATTTCCATTAGAGGGATAGAGCGGGAGTGTTCCTCGAAACTGCAATTCCCCTCGAGTGGCCTACTAAATTGCAGTAGCAGAGCTGTCACTAAACAAAACTGTTCCAAAGCCTTGAGGGAAGGTGACCTAACTAGGCCTTGGATCCCCAGAGGTTTCCTTCTCAAAGGGGGTTTTTCCCTCTCCCCTGTGCCAATGGTCTTAATACTAGATAGGTGTAGCTGTAGTCCCTAGATCACTTAGTTAGGTTTCCGCTGTTGGATGGAGTTGGGTGGCTGCCCTTCTAATTGTCCCTTCTCCCCCTTTGGATGTCCCCTCTCTCCTTAGGAAACCAGGCCTCCACGCCTAGGAGTCAGACCTCCAAGCGGGTCACTATTCACCTGTTGTTTCCTGCCTACTCTACTTAAACAATACAATCAACTGACCCATACTCCCAACTGACCTATGTGCAGGTTTTCAACCCCGATAAATGTTCACCACCTTGTATGCTTTGCTCAACACTCTTTTTGGGCTTCTTCCTAAGGTACCTTTAACCAAGGGAATCACTCCTGCGGCAACTTAAGGGGTGGAATCCTCCTCTAGGGTTCCTTGCCTTCGTTCCCCTACAGGGGGGTATATCGCATGGATAGAAAGAGTCGAACAGCCAAAGATTATCTGTGTTACACAAGCATTTAACCAGTTGCACAGGCATATTAAATTGGAAGGCTACAGCCTGTAGTTCAAGCAGTGCAACTGACCACACCCCCGTTTGACCCATTTAAGGGCTGCTCTCCTCACTCCACACACAAGCATTTTTTCCTTGCCCCTCCATCCACTCCTCCTCCAGTGGCACGCCTCTTTCTCCCATGGGCTTCTTCCCAAGGTACCTTTAGCCATGAGAATCACTTCTGCGGCACCTCAAGGAGTGGAACCCTCCTCTAGGGTTCCTTGCCTTCGTACCCCTACAGGGTGATAAATCCCACAGCTAGAGAGGCGGATATTGTTTTAATCAGGGAAAGTGCAGAACTGAACAGCATGTGATTATACTCCTTAGATTCTCAGCATCAACCCAGGAAAACCTGTGTCATTCTTTTAAGACTCCAAGATCATTGTGCATGAAACTGCCTTTCACGTAAAAAAAAAAAGAGAGTCCAGGCTTTAAAGAGTTAAAGGGGATTGGTTATCTCTGGAACGGATTATCGCTAGAACTGATCTCCATAAATACTTTGTGAAGGTGAGGTGCTCATCATTACCTGGGAGGAAAGCACAGGCTGTCCAACCAAGAAGTGACATTGACATTGACTGTCAAGGCAGCGGCTTGTCACGGGCACGTCAGGGAGATGTGAAACATTTGAGAGTTAGCCCTCTGAGTCTCTTAGATTTTTGTACATGGGATTGCTTGTTAATGTCAATAAATTGTGATTTGCATCACTGCCTACCTGCGTGAGTGTGCTGTATCTTTCTGGTTGGGTTTAGCTCTGCTATGGAGTATTGACGTTGGCACCTGACAGACTGGAATGGCAGACGTCACATTTTCATGTTTGTGGGAGTGGATTGGGAACCATAGGGAAAAGGGGAAAAAAATAACAATGATAAAAAAAACACTGCATAGATTATCATGATACTCTTTGTTTTCAGAGACCTTGCAGACAAATGCAAGGTGCTTCATTTGAGGAAAAACAGGAGTAGGACCCACACACACTGCAGGGCTCCTCTTGCAACAGGATAAATAAGGAAAAGGACCTGGGGTCTTAATAGACAGTGGTCTGAAGCAGGGCAGGCAGTGCATGGCCTCTTTCAAGCGAGTCTAGAGAAGGCTGGCCCAGTGGTGTGGAGAGCTGAGGCATCGCACTTTACCTCCTGTCACACCCGTGTTCTGTGGCAAGCATGGGTTGCCGAGGGTTGGACGGGGGGGAAGTGGAGCGAGTGTCCGGAGGACAGCTCTCCTCTCCAAGAGAGGGTGTCTTGGTAGTCCCACTGAATGACTGCCCCAGGTGGAAGCTGAGGGTAGAACGGGTCAGGGATGCCAATGAAGGGAAGGTGCTGTGGGACTCCGCAACATGTATACACCTCCACATGCACTAACTGACATTTCATGCCCCAGCAATGGGGAGGGAAGGGGAAAAAAATGATAGAAAAACACCCGAGGCAGCAGGATGACGATCGACCCCTCACTATGGCACCGTTGGCTGGCACAACCACAGTTCTGTGGCAGAGGATGACGGTACAGGTAAGCCCAGAGGAGCCGAGTGATTGGGCTTGGGGGGGCAATCAGATAGAGGCCACCAGGGAGAATTGGAAGATAAAGTGAATATCGATGGAAAAAAAAAAGAGAGGGAACCAAGATAATGCTTGGGTACATCGGGGGGCAGAAGAGCAGGGGAAGTAGTCTTGGCACTTTACAAAGCCCCGGTCAGGTCCCATCTGAAGTACTGTATTCAGTTCTAGGCCACTAAATGCTGAAAGTACATTGAGGCTGATAAGAGGGTACAGTGCAGGATCATCCACATAGTCAGGGGTACGGAGGACAAAAGCTATGAGGAGAGGCTTGTGGCTCTCGATAAATTCACCCCAGAGAAGGGAGCATAATCTCGGTTTACCACGAAGTCAAGGGTATCGACAAGATTGAACAGACAGAGGTGTTTGATCTGGTGTCCTCCATCAGGATGCTAAGAGAAAGCCTTGAAGCTCAGAGGTGATAAATTCAGGTGTCACTTTACTAGGCACATCCCCGAAAGGGCAGTGGGTCTATGGAACAGCCTACCAGCACAGACAGTGGATATGAAGACAGAATAGGCCTTCTAGGGTAAACCTGCTCACCAAGCGAATCAAGGGTATTCCGGGCAGTAGCGTGCGTAAGAAATCCCTGTAAATTAGTACATGCTGAACCACATACTAATTCATCTGTTTGAGAAGTGTGTGGGGGCAGAACTAATGAACCTAGAGTCCCTTCTGCCCTTAAATTGTATGTTGCTTTGTTACTGTTGCTGGGAAGCCACAGGGAAGGGATTTTCACAAGTGGTCACCAGAAAGCTATACGTCAGTTTGGTGGTGTGGTAATCAGTGGCTATCAAACACTGTAGTTTCTAAAAGGTCTGCCTAGCAGCTGTGCAAGGCGCTTGCCAGGAGGCAGTACAGCGCAGTGGTTTTACGGGGTTGTGGGCAGCTGGGGCAGTACCAGGGATAATAACAATCTATTTGCAAGGGATAGGCTGCACCTGAGCGGGGAGGGGAAGGAGGTATTAAAGCAAAGACCGGGGAGGTATATTGCGACAAAGGTGGATTTAAACTAGATAGCTTCTGGCAGAGAACAGCAAGGGAAAGGAGCTGCAGTTATAACTATACTTCTCTACTGGGACTATATTGCCCTCCTTTTCTCCCCTCCACCCTTAACCAGTTCTTCTTTTATAGGCACAGGATTTGACTGACAACAGGAACTTCCTGTTTGGGAGCAGGAAGTGAGTGATCACAGAGCCACAAAACACTCACCATCCTAGAAGGAAAAGAGTAGCTCTCCATCCGTCCGTTCCCCCTCCCCAGCTGCTGGAGGTCTGACTTTGAGCAAGTAAGGAGACTACTGAGAAATATAGGAACTTCTTGTCTCAGAACAGGAAGACCAAGAGCTTAAAGGGCACAGAGGCAGTAAGCAAGTAGGGAGAAAAAAAAATGAATCAATAAACAGAGGAAAGAGTAAGTATTCAAAACAACTGTTAAGGGTACAGAAATAAGACATAATGACTCCCAGGCGCAGTGCAGTGGCTGTGGAGCAGCAGTCTTCCGGGAGACGGTCTAGAGGATGCGGTGTTGTCCCATCTGCAGGCACCTCTCCGGGCTGAGGGGGGAGGTTGCTCATCTTCAGGCTGAGTTGGCCAGGATTTGGGGGACCTCCTCTCCCACCCAGGGACCACCAGGGCCACTGCCGTTGCCACAGAGGTTGCCAGAAAGAGGAGTGGTTGGACCACAGTGGGCTCAGGGAGGTGAGGGTGGTGGAACAGAGGCGCATCCTCCAGTTGTACCTCTCCACAACATATGCCGCTCTGGCAAAGTGTGGTTCCTCTATGAAGGCACACGCAGTGGAGACCAAGGAGGATGCTGGAAACCTCCACAAAGGAGACCCACAGGAGGGTGGCATGGGACCCCACAGGGAAAGGAAACAACTCCTGGTAGGGGACTCCATTGTTAGGAGGGTAGAACTGGGGGAGGAAGGGGAGAGGGAGGTGGGTGCCTGCCTGACACCATGGCTTGGAGTGACAGGAGCGAATCCTCAGGATTGCAGGAGCAGCTGCATGGGGAAGGGAGCCGGATGTCATTGTCCACCTAGGGACAAATGACCTGGCTGGGAAAGGGATCAGAGCAGTGCAGGAAGAGTTTGTGGAGTTGGGGAGGGGCCTTAGACAAGTAACACGTACGGTAACCTTCTCGGAGGTGTGGCCTGTCCATGGCATGGGTGAGGCTAGGTTGCTCCACACCATGAGATTCAATCAGTGGTTGAAAAACTGGGGCAGAGCTCAGGGGTTTGGCTTCTTTTGGGACTGGGGGTCCACCTGGAGTGATGCAGGCCTATACTGGTGCAATGGTCTGCATCTGTCAAGGAGGGAATCAGGATCCTAGATGATAGGTTTAAATGCTTCACTGGCAAGCATTTAAACTAGCCAAGGGGGGAGGCATGGGAAAGGAGTAGGGAAATCCTAGCCCCCCCAAAAAAAATCAGGGTAGTAAGTGAGGTAAACACCAAGACAGAGACGTTGATAGGGAAAAGGGCAGGGGTAAATGGAGAAAACAACAAAAGCAATAAGGACAGGGATGGGGCAAAAAGGGATAAGGCCATCAAGAAATGGAGGGTAATGAGTACCAATGCTCGTAGTCTGGGCAACAAGCTCCCTGAACTGGTTGCCTTGATGGAAGAGGGATGCCTGGATATAGTGGCAGTCACAGAAACATGGTACACAGAGAACCATGACTGGGATGTTAACATACCAGGGTACACAACCTACAGGAGAGACAGGGAGGGTAGAAGAGGGGGAGGAATAGCTCTCTATGTAAGGGAAGGGATAAAAGCAACAGAACTAAAGAGTAAACAGGGAGGAGAGGAGGCACTGTGTATCACCTTAGAGACTGGAAATGGCACCACAGTCTGCACAGGGGTTGTATACTGACCCCCATCTCAGAGGGAGGGAATGGACAAGGATATGATAGAAGGCATCCTTAGGATGGCAGAGAAAGGGGAGATACTGTTGATGAGGGACCTGAATATGCCAGATGTTAACTGGAGCACATTTGTTGCAGCCACATCCAAGAGCAGGGCCATTCTCGATGCCCTACAGGGGGCATGCCTCAGACAGCTAGTGTTGGAACCCACTCGGGAGGGAGCAATCTTAGACCTTGTACCCTCAAATGGGGACAGTGAGAGGATCTCTGATCTAGAAGTGAGTAGTCATCTGGGAACAAGTGACCACCAAACAGTGTGGTTCATGATAAACTCACATGCAGAGTCAAGCCATACAAAAGTGAAGGTTCTGGACTTCAGGAGGGCTGACTTTGGCAAGATGGGAGAGTGCCTTACAAAAGCAATTGCAAACAGGAAAGAAGGAGGGGTAGAGCAACAGTGGGGAAACTTCAGAACTGCCATCACAGAGGTAACAAGCCTTTGTGTGAAGTAAACAAATCAAAACAAAAGAAAAACCCACTGTGGTTCTCAAAAGAGGTGGTGGGGAAGGTCAGGGAGAAAAAGATAGCATTTAGGAAGTATAAGGAAACACAGAAGGAGCAGGACAGAGAACTGTACCAGTTAAGGCAGAAGGAAGCAGGGAAGGCAGTCAGAATAGCAAAGGCCCAAACTGAGGAAAAGATAGCCAACCAGTTAAGAAGGGATAAAACCTTTATAGGTACATTAGGACATAGAAAGACAAAGGGAGGAATAGTGAGGCTGAATAGAATGGAAGGTGGGTGGGCAGAGAGGGACAGTGAAAAAGCAGGGATACTGAATGAATACTTCTGCTCAGTATTCACAAAAGAGGAGGAGGGGGAGGAACCTAATCCAATTAACAGAACCACTCTGGGCAGGGGGTTGATCCCAGTCCTTTCTCAGAAGAAAGGGTTCTGAAAGAATTCCTAAAACTGAAGGGTGACAAAGCAATGGGACCTGACGGGATTCACCCCAGAATTCTAAAAGAATAAAGGGAAGAACTAGTGACACCACTGACTACCCTTTTTAACAAATCATGGGAGGACGGTGTGGTACCTGAGGACTGGAGGAGGGCTGATGTGATTCCCCTTCACAAAAGTGGGAGCAAGACAGAGGCAGGAAACTACAGACCTGTTAATTTGAACTCTGTGGTAGGGAAAGTGATGGAATCACTTCTGAAGGAAAGAATTGTTGAGTACCTAGAGGCCAGTGGGGCACAGGACCCAGTGCAGCATGGGTTCATAGTGGGAAGGTCATGTCAGATGAATCTAATCGATTACTTTGACTGGGTGACCAAAGTAGTAGACCAGGGAGGGGCTGTGGACATGGCCTACCTAGACTTTAGCAAGGCATTTGACACATTCCCACACAGAAGATTAATAATCAAATTAACCAGCCTGGGAGTGGATTCCAGGGTGGTAGCCTGGGTAAAACATTGGCTGGACAACAGGACACAGAAGGTAATAGTAAATGGAGTCCACTCTGAAGAAATGGGGGTTACTAGTGGGGTACCACAGGGCTCAGTACTGGGTCCAGTCCTTTTTAATGTCTTTATAAGTGACATTGCAGAGGGACTGGAAGGAAAAGTATGCCTCTTTGCAGATGACACAAAGATCTGCAACAAGGTTGATACACAGGAAGGTGTGGAAAGGATGAGAAGGGGCTTGGCAAGGCTGGAGGAATGGCCAGAAGTATGGCAGCTTGGATTCAATGCAAAGAAGTGCAAAATAAGGCGCCTGGGAAACAAAAACCCAGGGGAAGAGTACACAATGGGGAGGGGGGGAGGTAGTAACAACAACAAAAATAGAAAGGGACCTGGAGGTTATCATATCAGATGACCTAAAGGTTGGAAGCAGTGTGAGAAAGGCAGTAGGGAGGGCTGGGGGATACTGGGATGTATAGGGAGAGGCTTCACCAGCAGAAAACAGAAGTTGTTATCCTCTGTACAGACAGTTGGTGAGACCCGATCTGAGTACTAGCTCCATTTCTGGAGACCCAACCCACAAGGACATAGACAGGATGGAGGCAGTCCAGAGGAGGACAACTCAAATGGTGCAGGGTCTGCAAGAGAAGCCATACAAGGAGAGACTAAAGGAGCTTAATATGTATACCCTTGAGGAAAGGAGGGAGAGGGGGGACATGATAGAAACTTTTAAGTACCTCAGTGGAATCAACAAAGTCCAAGAGGGTAGCATCTTTCAGAAAAAGATATGTGCAAGAACAAGGGGACACAATTTGATGATAGAGGGGGGACGGCTCAGGGGCCATGTGAGGAAGTATTTTTTCACAGAGAGGGTGATGGATGCATGTAACAACCTTCCTGAGGAGGTTGTGGGGTCTAAAACTGTGGGAGAATTCAAGAATGCATGGGACAGACATAAGGCAATTATTGTGGGGGTAGGAAGAAATAAGCTGTTAGTTAACTAGGATCTGTAGCTTATCCAGTAGGTAGGGAAATGGGCAGACTGGGTGGGCCAAGCAGTCCTTATCTGCTGTCAAAGTCTATGTTTCTATGTTAGTGGGGGGGGGTGGCAAGTGGACAGCAGGTAGGCAGGGATCCGATAGAGTGGAGTCACAGCCTACCCCTCAGGCTAGCAGGGAAGGACTTGGGGTGGCCGAAAAGGGAGGGAGGAGATGGAGGGCGATGAAGGGCAGGGGGCAGGATGTAGGGTGGTCTCACTGAATGTGAAAAGCTTAGGCAACAAATCAGCTGAGCTACAGACACTCTTGGCAGTGTGAAGGGTGGAAATTGCAGCTGTCACGGAAACGTGGGCAACCGAGCTCCAGGACTGGGATCTGGCAATCCCAGGGTACAAATTATATAGGAAGGACCATCAGTGGCTCAATAGGTAGCACACTCACCTCTGAGGCCGGGAGATCAGAGGGCTGTGGGTTCAGTTCCCACATCTGGCACTTGGGTTAATATCCCAGTACTGACACTGTAGTGCAGCATGAGGGGGTGCTGCACTTCTGAGGTGCCGTCTTTCAGATGAGACGTTAAACCGAGGTCCCATCTGCCTGGATTGGTGGTAGTTCAGGTGGATGTTAAAGATCCCATGGCACTTCTTGAAAAGAGTAGGGGAATTTCCCCGGTGTCCTGGCCAAATTTCCCTCATTCACTCAAAATACCACCAACAGCTTAATCTGGTTCAAGGTCAGTTGGCATTCATCTGTATCCCCCTCCCCCCGGGTTGTGCCTGAAAATAGGCAGGATTTGTCTAGTGCACTTACCCGATCAACAAAAAAACTAAAAAGGAGGGGAAGCGGGTTGGGGTGGCAGTCTATGTTAGGGACGGGATCAAATGCACAAAGGACAAGTGGGGGAAGAAAGCAGAGCAGAGACAATCTGGTTGCAGCTCCTAGACTCAAGGGGTAGGAAACTGAGGTTTGTGGTGGTATACAGGCCTGCCATCCCAGTCTGAGGCGCTTGACAGGGAATTAGCGGGACAAATCAGAAAGGTATGTAGAAAAGGGAAGGTGATCATCGTAGGGGATTTCAGTTTGCCGGGGGTTGACTTGAGCATTCCGGTCACCTCTAGTGCTAGGAAGCAAGTGCGCCTGGACGCGATCCAGGAGGGTCTCCTGACACAGTTGGTCAGGGTACCTACTAGGCTAAAGAACACTTTAGATCTGGTATTGTTGAATGGGGAGGCAGTAAGAGAAATAAGAGTGGAGGACCCACTAGCCACCAGCGATCACCAAATGGTATGGTTTAATATCACAATGTGCGGGGAGCCAGAGAAGTCAATAACCCAGGTGGTAAACGTCAGGGGGGCGGACTTTGGGAGGATGTGGGAAGTACTGAAAAGGAAACTGGAGGGCATAAGGCAGGAGGTGGACGCAGAGCAGAAATGGGATATTATTAAACAGGGGATTACAGAGGCAATGGAAGCCTTCAACAAGACAGAGTAAGAGGAGCAGAGCAAGGAAATCATGCTGATTGAACAGCGAAGTAGTGGAGGTGGTGAGGGCGAAGCAAGAGGCGCACCAGAGGTATCGGAGAACAGGGAAAGAAGGGGACAGGGAGGAGTATGCAAGATGGTCCAGGGAGATGACCAGAAAAGTGAAAGAAGCCAAGGCTCAGAGGGAGCTGAGATTAGCACAGGGAATTACTCGGGGGACTTTCTCAGATACATCAGGGAGAAAAGAAAGTGCAAGGAGACAACTGTGAGGATAAAAAAGGGTGAGGAGTGGACGGAAAAGGGGGAGGAGTAGGCAGAAGCACTGAATGAATAGTTTTGCTCAGTGTTCACAGAAGAAGGGGGACTGCTACCAGCATGGGCTGGGAGGGTGGGGACTGGGGAGAGGAGGTGACGGGTGGAAGAATTGAGGGAGGTAGAGTCCTACAGGGACTGAAGGCACTGAGGGTAGACAAGACACCAGGGACTAATGGGATCCACCCCAGGATGCTGAGGGAGATGGCGGAGCCGCTAGTGGATCTGTACAGCATCTCACTGGAGTTGGGATGTGTGCCACTGGACTGGAGGATGGCACATGTAGTGCCGTTACACAAGAGCGGACCAAGGGACGAACCGGGTAATTATCATCTAGTAAGTCTGACCTCCATAGTGTGCAAACTCATGGAAACGCTAGTAAAAGAAAGACTGGAGTCATACCTGGAGGACAGCAGCCTCCAGGATGTGAGGCAGCATGGGTTAGTTTCGGGGAAGTCTTGTCAAACCAACCTGATACAATATTATGACTGGGTGACAGGTGAGCTGGATAAGGGTCATGCGATGGATGTTCTTTACTTGGACTTCAGGAAGGCCTTCGATTCGGTGCCTCCTGGGTGGCTTGGGGGGAAGCTAACTGGTGTAGGGGTAGGGGCAAAAATGACAAACTAGATTACAAGCTGGCTGAGTGGGAGGCTGCAACAGGTGGTGGTGGAAGGGGAGCTCTCAACTCTGAAGCTGGTGTAGAGTGGGGTGCCACAGAGCTCTGTGCTGGGACCAGTATTATCTGGGCTCTTCATATCAGACATTGCACACGGGGTGGTGAGCAAGATAAGTCTGTTCACAGACGACACCAAAATGGGAGCAGTGGTGGATGGAGGGAAGGGATGGAAGCAACTGTAGGGGACCTAAGCAAGCCAGAGGAGTGGTCAGAGAGGTGGCAGCTGAGGTTCAATGCAAAGAAGTATAAGGTTATGCACTTCGGAGCGAAGAACCCAAGGATAGAATACTGGCTGGGGGGGGGGGGTTAAGCTGGGGTTCACTGAGGAGGAGAGGGACCTGGGGTAATGGTAACAGGGACCATGAACAACACTGCCCAGTGCAGGAGAGTGGCTGCAAAAGCGAACAAAATGCTGGGGTGCATAGCGAGGGGTTTTTCGTCCAGGTGAAGAGAGGTGATCTTGCCCCTCTACAGGTCGGTGGTAAGGCTGCACTTGGAGTATTGTGTGCAGTTTTGGAGGCCCTACCTGAAGTGTGATATCAGGCTACCGGAGGGGGTGCAGAGGAGAGCAACGAAGATGATATGTGGACTGGAGGGGAGAGACTATGAGAGCAGGCTGGGAGTCCTAAGTATGTATACCCTGGAGGATAGAAGGGACGGGGGGACATGATAGAAACATTCACGTATCTGAGGGAGAATCAATAAAGATGGTCAGACGAGGTCTTTAATCTAAGGAGGGGGAGGGACACCAAGGAGGCACGGGCTAAGAATAGAGGGGGGAAGATTTAGGAGGAAATGAGGAGACACTATTTCACGAGATTGTGGTAGCAAAATGGAGCGCACTACCAGAATCAGTGGTATCATGTAAATCTGTGAATAGCTTTAAAGGGCATGGGACAGGAGCAGGAGAGTGAGGTGGGGAGGTGGGGGCAGCAGTATAATGACAAAGGGGGGCAGCTACAAACTAGGGGTGCTAACTACATACTCGAGCAGACTTAGACCAGGTGGTCTGTTTCTGCTGGCACATTCGTATATTCGTTTTCGTATGCAGCTGTAAAAGGCATAAAACTGCATTCTGATCTGTCACCCATAGCCGGCGGTATATGTAAGGATTAAGCCATGAGAAAGGATGGGTCTACTGTGGAATTAATCCAACCACCCAACCATGGATTAATTCCCACAGTAGACCCATCCTTTCGAGTGGCTTAATCCGCTTTTAACGTGGCAAGCAATATAGAAAGTTAATATGTATTATTATTAAATCAAATAAATATGAATTACAAACTGGAGTGAAAACATCAGCTTCTTATCTGTCACTAATGTCTCCATAACCTTCTATACACTTTAAAACGTGCGCGTGCACGTTGCACATTTAACATCTATTCATAAAGTTATGTTGTTTTTTTGAAATATAGACGAAGTGGGTAAAAATATCCAGCACAAGTATAGATAATGCTGAGTGTATTTACTTTTTTCCCCTGTGGTTTCTCTTTTCCCGTCTCAGCTCCATTGTAAACTTTTTTATGTGCTCTCTGCTGTTGCACTGTGGGTATGTGTGGAGATTTGCATGTTAACATACACACCGTGCCACCAGTTCGAGTAAACACAGATTTCTGTGGAGATGACCGTCTTTTACCATGGCAACCTGGTGATACTCTACTTGTTTCTATTGGCGGAGTGGCACAGCTACGGGTAAGGAAAGATTTATATGCCGCTCACCCCTTTTTCCCACATACATGCCACTGACGGTCTGCTTGTTTATATTGCACTACTTATGTTACGGTCCACTGACTTTCCGAGTCTGCAAGGTCTGTCGGGTGGGTGAGTAGATGGGTGTTGGGGCAGAAACTACAGTCGCATGGCAAGGAACAAAAGTACTGACTCCCTTGTAGATGGTTTCTTCGTCTCAGTCGTCACCGAGGTTGTGTAGCACGACCATGATCCCAACCGTGGTCTAATTATTTTGGTGCACACCCGATCGCTACTATGGTCTACTGTGGAATTAGACCATGCTTGCTCATGTACCACGTGGTATGTTTTCACTAATGACATTTCTTGTTTTTGGTTCTATTTTTTATGCCATATTACAAGATTCTTTACACCACTTATATGGCTCTCTGTAGTGGTAGTGATGTCAGTCAGTAGCTATCCTCTACTGGGAATTGATCAAAGTGCAGTTTCATAGATTTCATTATGTTTGTATGTCTGTGAAATATTTAAAAGAAAAATTTAAAAAATTTAGAAGCCAGTACAAAAAATTAATAATAAAATGAATTAGTAGTTTTGGAACAAATAATGTAAAAAGTAAAGGTCCAGTCCTCAAACTCGCATGTGGCCCACCATGAGTGTAGAAGGCCTTGCATGCCTGCTGGATGCCCCCCTGCATGTGCAGGACACCCTGCAGCATGGTGAAGGGGTGCAAGCACCCACTTCACACCCGATCCCTGGCCCGAACGCTGGCCTTTGCCCATAGCCCGGATAAAGGCGGGCAAGGGGACACACATGGGTATGATTCTTGCAGCACAGCACATGTGTTTTATGGTGTGAAGAGACTGTCAGCGTTATGCTGCATTGGAGGTTGCCACAGTGCAGGCAGACCCTGCACGGAAATGCACCGAACCACAGGTGTGGCCTTTCCTGGGTCCTTTGAGCCCAGTAACAGGATACCCCTAGCAGTCTGAGCCATCAGTGAGGGCTGGGGTTATCGGTCTCTTCACTGATGATTAAAAAACAAAGTGATATTCTGCCATCTAAGAGATGCGGTGTGCCATCTAAGAGATACGCTGCCATCTAAGAGATATGGTACTTTTTGGTGAACTGCTGCATCCCACACCTGGTGCGGGTCAAAGAATCCACTACAAAGTGGAACCAAACGTTTGATTGGATACAAACCGTCCATTACAGCACTGCCTCTCGGGATGCTCCCCATACCCCCATGCAAAGTTCTGTATTCGGGGGGGAGGGGGGTGTCACGTGGTACAGACCATCAGCAGGTGTGTGCAGCTTAGTACCTGGGAAACGCTTGTCTTTCGGGTGTCCCAGCCTTCTTTGAGGATTGGGTAGTAAGACTTTTTAATTTTCATTGATGGTCACTTTTCAGTTACAGCAAATAGGAGTCCCATACAAAGTCATACAGGACTGCCTTTAAGTGGCTGCAATGATCACTTATTCGCAGTCCCTCACGGGTCACAAGCCTTTCCTTGTACAGTCATCAGTGACATGCCGACCCCTGGGAAAGGGGTGGGGGTTTCCATGAAAATGGCCAGAAGGGCTAAACAGAAAGCATGGAGATCTGTACTAACTATATTGCAGAGTTTAGTGACATCACCTACCTGTTGAACTGGTACAGGCAAGCAGTAGGAGTGCTGGTACTCTGCGACAGGGTCAAGAGGAGCTGGCCCATGGGCAGGAGCACCCTGAAGGGAGGGAAAGGGGGATGGTGCATGTCAGTCATCCATGGGGGAACATAGAGCTGAGGTAAGTCCCAGAGAAGGCGGATAACAGAGCTGGGTGTAGTGGGCAGATGTGGACTGGTTGGGTACAGGGGGCATAAAGTATACCAAATAGTAAAAAAATTAAGGTACAGATGTGTACACTGATATTCTGTGCACCAACCCACTAGGGCAGACTCCCCATTGCACCAGGGCATGAATGAGCCGCGGACAGGCGGAGGAGTGTGGCATGAACAAGATGGGTCAGTGGCAATTGCATGAGGGAGTTGTAAAGTCAAGAAGAGACTTAAAGGAGAAGATGGAACAGGCAGAACAGATGGACAGTGGAAGAGAGGACCAGAGCTTCGGGAAACCATATGAGAAGCCAGATTGGCCAACAGACGATTTCCTGAGGATGAAGGAAAGGGAATAGGAAACAGTATTACAGAGGGGATTGGAGGGGGGATAGAGGAGTGAAGAGAGGAAGAGAAGGTGCCAACCCAGTATTTGGATATGAAGGAGGTACAGTTGACAAGGCGCTTAGATCAAGGGAGGGCAGTGGGAGGAGTAAAGAGAGCAATGTTGGTACCGGGCGGCAGTCCAACGCAAAATGGCAGGAGTGAAAGAGGGGTCAAGCCGAGCAATGGTGGACTTGGGAGCAGTGCTGTAGACGATGTCATCATAGTCAAAGATGGGGGGGGGGATCATCTTTGAGACAGTCTCTTGGCAGACAGAAGCAGGATACTCACTTTGTTCCTGTAGAGTGCACCATGTTTGGATTGGAGCTTGAGGTGGATGGCATCTGCATGCATCAAGAAATTGAGATAACCATCCAGCCAGACCCCGAGATACTTAACGGAGGAGACATCCTCAATCGCAGTACCATCGGTGGAGTGGAAGGAAGGGCGTAGGGCTGTCAATCCTCTACCAAGAGTCAGAGGTCATGGAGACCATTTTTTGGCATTGAAGGACAATTGGGTAGACTGAAACCAGCACTGGATGCTAACAAAATCCAGCTAGAGCTGGGATGAATCTGTCCCTTGCAGCCACTTTCCAGCATCTCTAAGGTCATTGAAAATGAAGACCTGATCCCCTGGATATTTTGCAGTCTTGTTGGTGGTAATAAGGCATGCTAGATCCTTTGCTAATGCAGTTTAACCCTTACTGTGTCAAACTGTTTTCTTTACTCTCTGGTGACATATGTGATGTCAGAGAACATCTTGACTGTTGAGCCATATACGCCTTCTGGCTGTCTACAGGTCCTTTGTCTCTTCCATGCACTCCCACATGGGCACCAGCATAGTCCAGTGGGCCTCCAATTTGACAGCTGCCCTCCTAGGGTTTATTCTAAATGCCCTTTCCAGCAAGAGATGCTGTCCTGCTGGCTTGAGCTCTAGGATTTTAGGGAGATGGTCCATTCTATAAAGATAAGAGAAATCAGTATAGCCTAGAGGTCAGAATAATGAACTGTGAATGAGACTGGTACATCCAGCAGACCTGGGTTTGATTCTTACAACCTCCATCTGCATACTGTGTGGCTCTGAGCACGTCACTTAACCACGCCAGTGTTTCCGGGTTGCCCCTGAAAACAGGCATATTTGCCTACTGGGCCTTATCCGATTACAAATATAACCCCTTGGTGGCACTATTCCTAAGGTTACTACCCCTGCCTGTATGTCTAAGCACAGGTTGAGGGGCCTGGATTCAGTATTTATGTGCCTGCATCCAGAATAACGGTATTGGGGTGTCTGTCTAGCCTGTTATAGCCCTCTGGGAAGCTGCAGCCACCCACCAACCCTCCTAGTGGCTTTGAACCTGTTGCAGCAGTAGCTAACACACAGTAAATAGCAGTAATAGAATGCACACACCCTTAGCACTTACCACCAGGGTTGGACGATCAGCAGTATTCCTGGAGACCCCCTGTAAAACAAGGTTAGCAAAACAACTGCACTCTTTCAACACTGTAATGCAACTAATAAAATGCACATGAGGCAGATTAAACGTAAATAAAGACAATCAGATTTATTTAGGGGATGTGAACAAGGAAGGGGCTTAAATCTAGTTAAATGTTTGGTACTCTTGATTCAGTTCAGGTTCTTGGCATGTACTCCCCCCCCTGCCCCCGTATAGCTGTTTGGTCCCCGTCGCCTCCTCCCACCAACTGGCGATGGGGACACATAGGTAGTTTACAGGTTTTCGCCCCTGACCCTTCCCCCCAAGGCCCCAGTACATGGCCATGCGAGCATGTGGAGGCATGCTGCACACCCTGTGCTGCCAGCTCAGCCCCTTCCACCTCCTGCAACTGTTTATCACCCCCTCTCCTCCTACGCTGGTGGGAGCGGAAGTTTGGGAGGGCACCAACCCACCCACACCACCCTCGGGAGAGGAGTGCTGCCCATCGGCATGCTCGATCCTGCTCCCCCCCCCCATGCTGGCACCCCAACGACCCGAGGTCATTCCTGAACCTGGGTTGCCGGCGTAGCGTGAGGTGTGGCATCCAGCGTCTCAGCACCACCGGGCCAGTGGCATGCACTTTTAAGTCCCATATCAATAGTTCTACAACACTGGGTACCCAGGAAGGAAACTGGCTAGCCAGAGGTGTTGCCTGGGGTTGGCCAGCATTGCAACTGATGTTGGGGCCCTTGATGGAGAGAAAAAGCTGTTAGCATGCACAACAACAAAATGATTATTTGTAATCCTGGCTGGCTGGCCCAGTCTCTTGAAACCTAGAAAATTAAAGAAATCAGATGGTACCACAGATGATTAAGTAACTCATTGCAGGGAGCTACCCAGATGTTACTCACGCTACCAGATTGGCGTAGGATTACAGGCGATATGGAGACCTTGTGATGTTCACCGATGGGCATGGGGAAGCAGAGCCGACATGACGCACCTCCTCTTCATGGCCTTTCCCTCCAGGTGGCCGCAACCTGCGAGTTGTTTCTGCGCATGGGCTGAATCCCCAAAGCCAGTCTCTCCCCGATGACAGTCTCTGGTGCAGGATGGTCTGCCTAGGCCGGATTGGCAAAGGCCCAGGCGTGATGAGCACGTTGGCTGATGTGGTTTGGCTAGTGAAATCTCCAGCTGGCGTAACGAATCAGGCAGAGAACAGGCAGGTCTCGACCCATAGGAAACATTCAGCACATTTAAATCAAATAGCCTCGACTTTCTACAGTTCAGATATAGTCCAATTACTATTGCAGTAGATTCACTGAGCAAACCTCTCGATTCCAAATCAGTCTTGCACACTAGCTGGGACAGTCGCTTCACAGGAGCAAATCTTCGGTCCAAAATGCAAGCAGTGCTTTAAAACTCTTTGATCTTTCAGCCGCAGTTCCAGTCTTAAATCAGAACAAGTCCGCCTTCTGCTATCAGGCAGTTCAAGGCTGAAGAAACGTGGCAGGGAGGGAAGTTAGGCCTCTTCCCGCTGATTCCCCTGAACTCCATTCAGGGAGCAGCTGCTCGAGCTGTTCACACTTCAAGCTGCAACTCATCCACTGTCTTACAGTTCTGGGCATTTCCCTTCAATTCCAGGATTTGGGTTGGCTGGGAAAGCTGTCAATCACAGTTGGGATTCCCCCCTCAGGTCAGTTTGGGTGCC
Source organism: Neoceratodus forsteri (assembly GCA_016271365.2). Taxonomy (NCBI): domain Eukaryota; kingdom Metazoa; phylum Chordata; order Ceratodontiformes; family Ceratodontidae; genus Neoceratodus; species Neoceratodus forsteri. The sequence continues at coordinate 877,799,073 of CM028130.1, forward strand.
AACCTAACAACTACAAAAACTAGTTTTCCTTCCCACGGGACACTTGAGCCAGGATCCATTTTAGGTCCCTTTAGTCCCATTGGTCCAATTACTGGAAGTCCTAGACCTAACATGGTGGCTCCCATTCCAAAAGGCAAGCTGCAAGGAAAGCAGGTTAAACAAACTTCTGTAGTTTAAACACAACGGTACATTAGAGATAGATAAGTACAGTTTTCATACAGGCTCCCTCTGCAGTACTATCGACTGCAGAGTGGAGCAAATCAGACCGGCGTCTGCTGCATCAGCAATAAGTAACCTCGCTATAGACAACAGTAGTACTATACATTTTACATCTGGCAATGAATTCTGTACATAAACATAGTGCTTTCCGGCCGGCCCGGTGGCGCTGAGGGTTGAGGCGCTGGACGCCACACCTTCGCCACGCCGGGCGAATCCGGCTCAAGAATGAGCCCAGACCGCTGGGATCGGTAGGGGAGAGAGGATCGTCCAGGAGGACTGCTTTCTCCTCGGGGTGGGATCCAGGGTAGCCCAGCGCAGCAGCGGCCCCGTGGAGACCGGTGGCACTGCGGCGCACAGGGGCTCACAAACAGGGAAGACGCTGGGCAGCTGCCTTCCGGACGTGAGTGAGAGCACCCACGTCACAGGCTGACAGCATTGCACGTCCCACATCTGGGGCGTAAACTACGTAAAAAAGCCCCACCAGCCCGGATAGGCGATGGCCATCCCAGTGCCGAACTGCCACACGCCCAACAGTGGAACCCTGCCACTGCCCTTTCAGACTCCTCAGGCCCTTCATCCTCCTCGGCGCTCGGGGGGAAAGTAACGCTCTTGAATATGACAGGGTTCACAGTGGGCGGTAGAGTGGCATAGGCAAGTGGATAGGCCTGAGAGAGTTCCGGTGCCTGGGGGAGATAAAACAGACTTGAAAAAAAAAAATATATATATATATATATATATATATATATATATATATATATATATATATATAGCTTTCCACAGAAACTAATTCAAGTAGCTAAACACATTGTGTGTATCACCTCCTGCACACTAACCCACATGGTTGGGGGCTGACCCTATCAGCTAATCTTGGGCTGCATGGGGAGATGTCACTAGAATAATGATTAGAGGGCTTTATTATCAACTTAGTGGCTGCAGTGTAACCTATTTTTGGAAGAGAATTTTCAGAAATGTAAACCCCTTTATGAACTACATTCATGGGAAGATCTACAGGCCTTCCTGGGGAATCATAACTAAGGCATGCTACAGGCTTAGTGGCTGTTCCAGACTTTCTGGGAAGGGCAGGCACAGGCTCAGTCCTTTCAACATTGGCATTTGGGTTGATCAGTCCCAGCTCATTGTCCAGCAACAAGTTAGCTTCTGACGAAAGGGGTGCCTTTGCACTGGCTGTTGGTTCAGAACTAGAAGGAGCACTTGTATTGGCCTTTTCTGTGGATTCTGATTCAGAAGAAACACTTGCATATTCTTGCCCCAAAATTTCAGATTTATCTTCAGGCGGAAATTCCATGGAATTTAAATCATGTAACACATTACTGATACTTTTAGAATCATTTTCTAAATTAACATCATTGTCCATCATGATATTAGAGTCACCGTTTTCAGATATTTTAAATTCATCTGGTATGTCACCAGCTTGACTCTCGTGGACTGGATTTGCCTCTTAAGGTTCAGTTAGTTCCACGAGACATAAAGAGTCAGCTGCATCAGACGTGATACTTTGCACCTCACTATCAGGGGGCACAGGGGTAGTTGAGAGTGGGGGATAATTAGACAGTCCAGAGGATCCAGCCTCATCTCCCGTGTTACACGGGATTTTCTTGAAACAACTGCCTCAGTTCGTAAGAAGGATAATACATGACCCCACACTCACTATCATCAGATTCGGATTGGTTGTCATTGTTAGTGATAACGTTATTTGTCTTAGGCTTGGGTTACGGAACAGTAGAAGGGGAGTTTGACTGTTTCTTTTTAGCTGCAGCCTGGGTCCCAGTCCCAGTGGGAGCATTATCTTGGAGTGCAGCATCAATGATGATTTACCCAATCGGTAACAAGTGATTTCTGTGCATTGTCTTTATAGCTCTTAGGTCATTTTCTGGATGCACTTTGTAAACTGGCAGGTCCTCCAGCTTGCTGACAACAATGTACGGTGTGTGCAGCCACCTGTCAGTTATCTTGTGTTTTCCATGCAGTCCCAAGTTCCTTAACAAAACTCGGTCTCTAGGTTGCAGCTCTTGGGCCTTGACCCGTTTGTCTTGTCTTTTTTTGTTCGCTAAGTTTCTCTTGGTAACCATTGTGTGGGCTAGCTGATAGGCATGATTGAGCTGAGCTTTGAGTTTCTGTACATACTGGAGATAGGTTTCCACTTGAACTCCATCAGGGGATACTCCAAAACAGATATCTATAGGCAGCCTTGCTTCTCGACCAAACATCAGATGGTAACTTACCAGGAAAACCCAGTTGCATTGTTATGAGTACAGTTGTATACATGAACTAACGTACTTGTTTGCTGACTCCATCTCGGCTTTTCTCTGGGATGAAGTGTCTAGTAAGAATAAATAAATAAAAAAAGAGGTCTGACGTAGACCTATTAATTTATTTGGCAAGAGGGAGTGCAGACCTGTAGTTACTTGACAAACAGATAACCTGCAAACTTAGAATTAGTTCATGTGCACCAAATTTGATGTTTTTACACAATCTGATTCTAAATGTGAGACCCAATAGTTTGTTTTCTTTTCTTTTTAGGTTTTCTTTTAGTGTTGCAGTGTTCTTGACATCTCAGACTGATACATATGTCATTATGCTTTGTGGTTATATCTGCTAACCATGAACTTTCAGTAAACAGAGTATATATAAAACAAAATAATTAAAAAAAATAAAAAATCACTTTCTACCCCTTCTGGCAGTCCTATGATCCACATGTTTGTGGCTCGTAACTCATTTTCTGTATTTTCCAGGCAGAGTTTCATATATTTCTTATCCTTCACTTGAAGGGCTGAGGATTGCATTACCCTTCCAGCTGCCGCTGCTGTTTCTTGGATGATCACACCACCTCCTTTAGAAGGGTTTCAACCATCATCAACCTGGAGACATCGCCATCCATTTGTTTTTGTCCGTATATGTGACTACACAATGTAACTGGTGTACGCTGGCATGCAGGGCCTCAAGTGTGATGCCACGGTGTTCAGCGGTCCTGCCACGACACCAGGCAGCATTCCCTTTTTACCATCTGCCCACTTTTTCCTGCTTCAGAAGTGACTTTCTGCAATCAAACCATGCTACCACAATTACTGCACACACTCTAGTGAGTAAAAATTTGAAAAAGATCATTGCTGTAATTCTGTAGTAATTTTTTTAATGATCGTGAGCTCCAAATCAAACCATGTTTTTCCATCTTGAGTGCTAGGCCACGCCCCTTAAGCCTACCTCTTGCTGTAAAATATTCACATTTAAGTTTGTGGCTAGCTGGAGAACTTTGTGTAAGGGGCTTTCTTCTGCCATCTGTAGCATGCAGCTGTGGCTCAGGCAGCTGCACGTACTTCAAAAACAACAATCTAGCAGTTGCCCTGATGGACCAGTGATGTGCTGCCTTGCAGGGGAGGTGGGCTCAGGAGTAGACATTGGTCGCTGCATCAGGAGGTAGACCAGGCTCTGGTAGTTGCCTTGCTGTAGTGTGCCTGCACTAGGGACGGCTGGCAGTGAGTTGAAGCACCACAGTGACCCCTGCGATTTAGCCAGGGAGCTTGCTGTTGCTACAGGGGCACCATGTGTACACAAGGCCAGTGGTGGCTGTGCTCATGTAAGGGGTGAAAGGATGGGTTACGGAACAAGAGAGACATCCACAAACCAAATGTATGTGCTCCATGCCATCTAAATGGCAGTTGTCGGCACTCTTAGGCCCTACTCTGTGTAGATTACACAGACCCTGACTGTGCAGGGAAACAGCACATGAAGCTGAGGTGTCACTGGCAGCAGAAGACCCAAACAGTGAGGCAGAGGTGCTGACTCGGGCCAAGCAGCTAAACAGAAAAAAAAACTGGGATCTTATCCAGACTGTGTTCGTCAAAAACAGGAACACAGCTTTGATGTTTCTCATGGAACTTTGGCGGATTTCTGCATTTTGTCCAAAATAGATTAGATGGAATGCTATTTGAAAGGGCCTTTCAGAGTTGGTATTTAGTTTGTCATGTCAGAGCATCAGGAATCCTGGCTGAACTAATTATGCCTTTTTTTTTGTGTAATATTTTTATTGTTAATAAACAAAAAGAGGTTTCTCTGCCTTCATAGGAATTCAAGCTTGACAGGGATACAGACAGTACATTAAGTATAAAATAGAGCTTACAACTCAGTCATTCTCTTTTTGCTTTTAACGCATGAGAGTGTTAACGTGGAAGGATTATATTTATAGTACACATGACCCAGCTTTTTTTTTTTTTAAACTTTATTTTTGTAATTATCATATATCATCATACAGACAACTTTGCTTTATTCAGGACTTACCAATAACATAGATACAGACCATAGAGAGAATTTTACCTCTCCCATTAATCTTAGGATTGATGCTTCCCAAATATTTTGATACCACATAGAGGGGAAAGCTTAAAGTTTTTAACTAGCAAGTACAATTACATTAATAAGCGGTGTTTACAAGCCCATGAGCAGTGTGACTATATCAATCTACTAAAAGACCATGTTTTAAAGTCCTTCAAAAAAAAAACGCCTCGAACTGGGACTAAAGGTGTCACACTATATAGCTACAAGTGAAAAATATCCTAATAAAATAAAATAATAAAGGCAGCATTTACCACAACAAGCACCCATCGTTTAACTAATATACCCCATTTCAAAAGTGGATTTAAGCACTGATATTGCTTTACTAGTTGGTAGCATAAAATAGATACTACAGCTCTATCACATTAAAATAAGGCCATAAAAATATAATTATATGCTAGAGCTTGGTTCAGTAGCTTCGTTTATGTGTAGTAGTCCAATATCCCAAGGACTGTCCACTTCTCAAAGAGAAAAAAAAAAGGTCGAGATTGACTGTTATACAAAGTTATTATATGGGGTGTCATAGAAATTTGCCTCACTGCTTTTCAGCCGTCTTCATGGTCTTCCGACTCACTGCTCTCTTCTCCATGAACCCTACTCTGACTCTGACTGGTATCAACAAAACAAGAGGCCCATTTACCTGCCTCGACAGGATCTGAGAACACCCAAACTTTACCATTATGTACGATTCGTAAACGAGCTGGAAACACCATCGCGTGTACAATCTTCGCCTCCCTCAGCTGTTTTCTTACCCCATCGAATTTCTTCCATCGGGTTCGTGTAGCATAACTTATATCAGGAAATAAGTAGACGGATCGCTCGTCCTGTGTAATGGAGCCCGCTTGTCGGGCATATCGGAGGATCCTGTCCCTGGTTCGTATACCATCTGTAACAATAAGCAGGGTACGAGGCGTTTCCATATCCTCGCGATACCCACGAGGAGTAATTCTGTATGCCTTTTGTAATCCAAAGGATACATCATGATTCTCTGGGACCAGTTTATCTGCCAGCCAGTCCTGTAACAACATTAGAGAATGATCCCCCTCGATCCCTTTGGCAAGCCGAGGACTCGAATGTGTGAGGAGTGGACCTGGTTTTCCAGAGTCTCGAGTCTGGCCCTCAGGTGTGTATTTTCTTTCACCATTAAAGATGTGGCAGCCGTAGCTGATTCGGCCTGTTTCTGTATCTCCCCAACTTCAGAGTGCATCCCCTCTACTGTCTTTTCAACCATCGTCACCCTTGTACCAAATAAATCCATCTTGCTGTTCAGGTCGGAGACCGATGCAATCAGCCTTTTCAGTTTAAGGCCTATAGATGCCATGGTTTCCTCAGACTTCTGTTGGGATACGGCCTGTGCATCAGAGGTAGGTCTCATAGGTTGCGATGTGCCAGCCGATTTAGTGCCTGTGCTTCAGCCTCTATCTTTTCGAGGGTTACCCATATTATATTTAGAGGGTTCCTCTTTCGACTGGTGGTATTTGTTTGAGTCGATTGCTGGTGTTAAAAGGAGATTTTTTTAAAGTTTTAAAGTTCGATTAAGGAGCTGTTGTAAAATGCTGCCATTCTGCTCAGGCTCCATAGCGCTCCCACATGACCCAGCTTTAAGTACGGCATGGGTTATGTCTTGTGGTAAAAGACATAGAGCTGAGCTGTAGTATGTGTTCCATTTCTTACAAGCATTCATTAGAAAAGAAGTATAAAACCTGATCAATCTTTCTTGATGCTGGCTAGGGCATAATTCCCAACAACATCTAACATGGCTATCCTTGTTCTTTGGTTCCTGTCTGTTTTCGAAGGCAGCTAAACGGACACATACACACACACACACTCCCAGCAGCCCTCACTTTAAAGTGAATCGATCCACATTAAAGTGAATCAAATAATGATCTGGCACCATTTATTATCATTGGCAAAAATGCATTATTTTGTTTTCTCTGCCACCCGCCTGCCTCTATACACTACTTCCTTCAGGACTTGCAGTTGTTGGGTATCTGCCATCAGGCCTTCAGGACTTGCAGTTGTTGGGTATCCGCCATCAGGCTCATGATTCTTTGAGCTGGCTGGCCACTTGGACCACTCCAGCTGGCACACCTTATGAGCTCTTTTCCTCCAAGCCCACTCCTTGGAACCTGAGAGGGGGAGCACATATTTGTCCTGCTGGAGAGACGGAGGAAGGCATTGTTTCTGATGACTTGTGCAATGCTGTGGTCCATAATGTGTGGTGGGGGGAATGTTTAATTCCATGCCTACAAGACCCTCCCACCTCCCCAGGGTAAGCGCTGCCTGCCAGCATTTATCTTGCAGTGAGAGGGCCAGCATTGCTTGGGCAAAGAGTAAGTGGACATCTGGAATTTTTGTAGTTAGAAAGGTAGTATGTTGGGGGCTAGCGGTCCAGAGAGGTAGAAGGACTTCAAAACTCCCAGTCATTTTCCTAATGAAACCTTCATTTCAAACAGTTTCATTTAATTTTTGATAATTTTATTAAACAGTGTATTAACACAATGGTATTTGGACATTACCTGATAACATCAACTGATGTGGTCATAGTAAAACCTCATCTGGCTCCAACTCAGTAGGTGGAGAAAAGAAAGCAGACCATTGGAGAGACAGAACCACTAAACAGCGAGGTGTTGAAAGCAGTGAAAGATCTAGAAGAATCCCTCAAAGATTTGGGCAGAAAAAGTGGCTTTAATTGTTGAGTCACTTTGGTAACAACAAAGTTGGAAGCTGTGTCAATGGAGGCACTTCTGGCCGAGGATTCAGCAGATAAAGTGGTGACTGTTGTTTTTGGGGGTAGTTCTGGAAAACAGAATCCTGTGTATGCAGCTTGAGCAACTTGAAAATAAAATGTGCCTTGCCAGTATTAGACTTTAAGGAGTACAGGAGGGACAGAATGCTTTGTAGCTCTTACTTCAAGGGAGAGTCTTGCAGCAGGCCAACACCGGTAGGATTTAGCCTCCAGGCGCCAGGACCACAAGGAAACTTTCTAGCTAGCAGTCTACCAAGGGGGACTGCCCACTGCCGATGTCACCCTCTGACGTCGGCCTGTCCTATAAAGTCAGGCGCAATTTCCACACCCTCTTCAGTTCTTTACCGCAATTGACCCACGCACGTTGGACTTTAGCGGAAGCCGCAGCTACAGTAGACTGCCATTACTTGTGGCTGCTGCTGTTTTCCTTTTTTCTGCCAGTTTAAACATCGATTTTTTCAGTATTACCGCTATCAAGTTTATGTCTTCTCCACCTGCCTCGTCTTCTGACCGCTCCACAAAGTGTGCCTGCAGCAAACAAATTCCTCAAAAAGACGGCCACTCTGCTTGCATCTTGTGCCTAGTCCCCAGCTATGACAGCAAAGCCTGCCAGATTTGCCAGAAGTTCAACCAGGCCACTCAGAGACAGCATTTTAAAATAATTGAGAGCCATCTTATCAAGTAGAAGTTGGTTGCAAAGAAAAGGAGCTGCAGGCCAGGTGCTCTTCGGCCTCACCTGCAGAGTCTTCCAGGGCTTCCTCTTCATCTCAATCATGGGAGAAATCTGGCGGGAAGCATAAGCATCAAGACAAACACCGGGATTGGGATTGGGACTGGGACCGGGACCGGAGGAATCTGCTTCCCGCTCTCGGTCACCACATAAGCCATTGACTGCATCAGGGTCGTTCTCCGGCGGGGGGTTGGCCCATACAGCCCCATCAGCCCTTACTGATGGCCCTGCTGCCCTCCCTTATTTCTGTCACAAGCGGTTGTTCTTTGGGGCAGGGGACTCTGTTTCCTGATGCTCAGCCTGTTTCTTCTACAGGTTCTCAGCCAGGATGCTCATCTGGTGTTGGTGCTACTAGCGCCAGCTGTTCAGCTGTCACATCCCCCCCTCCAGCCAAGGCACTGCCTATTTCGGTCCTCTCTGCAGGACCCAAGGTCAGCCCTTCCAGGCAGCCCCCTGCAGCAGGCTGCCACTGCCTCCCCAAGTCCGGCGTCACCTCTGCCTTCGCCTGGGTGGTTCCCCCCCCCCCCGGTGCCTGCTTCTCCAACCTGGCACTTCTCCCAGGCGTTCCCTACTGATGCCCACTGAGCCGCTGCCGGTTCTGATGCTGCCCCAGCCTTCGGGCCCAGTGTCTGAGTTGCCTCTCTTGCAGCCTGCACCCTTACTGACCCATGCGGGTCTGGTGCCGGACTCACAGCCAGCTAGTTCCCCTACCTGCATACCCTACACTGGTTCCACCGGCCCCACTGCTGTCGTACCCATACCCAGTGCCAGCTTACCCTTACCCACTGGTCTTCAGTTTCCCTGATCTGGTGGACTACAACAGCCTTTTCTCAGTGTGGAGGTCCTTCGAACAGAAGCAGACCTCTGCCCCCCCAGGGCCTGCCTCCAGCATCCCCCAGGCAGCCACCTTCTGCCCCAGGATAAGGGACGGTCTGGTGCCAGCGACCCTTGGATGCTGGGGTCCTCCGGGTCCTGACCTGATGTCGGTTCTGGCTGTTGCCAGGAAGGGTGCCCGCCACCCAAGTGTGATCAGTCGGATGAGGGTGACTCTGACTATTTGGAGTCTTTCTCCACCCCAGAGGAATCTTCCAAGGGTGAGGAGCCCACCAAGATGATTCCCAAGTCCCCTCCTGACGATTCATCATTCATGGATGTCATGAAGCATATCCATTCCATCATGGGCTGGGAAATGGAGGAGCAAGACCCAGAGTGGCATCGCCTGGCTGTTTATTTGAGGCAACGGGATGCCCTCCTCATGGTGGTGCTACCCCTGATTGACTTTTATGATGCTGTCACCAGGGCGGCTTGGAATCACCCCTCTATTCCTCCACTGCCTAAGAAGGCAGACAGGCTCTGCCATGCTCCAGCTGGTAAGACTTTTTTGGGGGGCTACCCTAAGGCTGACTCAGTGGTCATCAGCATGGCACATGACCATACGAAGAAGCCCAAACACCTTAGTGCTCTTCCGCCACACAGGGAGTCCAGACAGCTGGATCACCTGAGTAAGAATGTCTTTGCATCCACTACCCTGGCTATCCAGGCCATTAACTACCTGGCCAATATGGTCAATATCAGAACATCCACTGGGACCAGGCCAGGGACCTTGTTAAGGCTTCGCTCAAGGATCCCACCAAAACACAGCTTGCTTAGCTACTTAAGTCGGGCTCCAGCATTGTCAACCATGTTCTTCAGGCTGCCTATGATGCCATGGATGCCTCAGGCAGGGGAGCGGCTGCTGGTGTCTGCCTCTGGCACCATTCGTGGCACTGGGTATCCAATTTTGCATCAGATGTGCAGTCCAGCATTTTGGACACCCCCCTTTCGGGACTCCATCCTCTTTAGAGGGGATTTTCAGGATATAATTTCTACCCTTCAGGAGTCAGGCCGTGCCCTCCGGTCTGTTCACTTGCTGTACCACACCCAACCTAGGGTGGATCAGCGCCCTTCATTTCGCCACTCCTCCCATAAGCATTCCTGACTGCTTGCCAGAGGTCAGGACAAGTGCAAGACAGTGTTGGCCTCCTCTGCAGCTGCCCCCTCGTGCACCCACAGCCACACTCTCAGCATCCGCTTGGACCTTCTGACTCCTTAGCCAACCCCCAGAAAGAGTTCTGGAGGAGGCTGTCAGGGGTCGGTTCTCCCTCCACCTTGACAGGTGGAGGGACATAACCTCAGACAACTGGGTGCTACAGATAATAGAGCATGGTCACACTCTAGAGTTTCTAGAGTGGCCTCCAGAAACTCCTCTTACCCCTCCCCCCCAGCTCACCTGCCCCTCATCTGGGAGGGAGTTCAGGCTCTTCAGCAAAAAAGAGCCATAGAGCCCATCCCTCCAGCTCAATGGGGAAGGTGGTTCTACTTCCACTTCTTCTTCGTGCCCAGAAATACTGGGGATCTCAGGCTCATCCTGGATCTGAGTCATTTGAACCTGTACATTGAGTACAAGTGTTTCAGGGTGGTCACCCTTCAAGGCTTATTGCCCCTCCCGCACCTGGGGATTGGCCTGTTCTCTGGACATGCAGGATGTGGACTTGCATATCCAGATTTTTCCTTTCCATGGACGCTTCCTCCTCTTCCAGTTTTAGGGAGCCCATTTTCAATTCTAGGCCCTCCCTTTTGGCCTTTCCTTGGCCCCCGGGTCTTTATCAAGTGCCTGGCAGTGGTGGCAGCTGTCCTGAAGAGGCAGGACTTCTACGTGTTCCCCCACCTGGATGATTGGCTATTGGGGACACTCTCCAGAGACCGTCTGGTTCAGATGCTGGAAGACACTGTCTGTCTGTTTCAGGCCTTGTGGATCACCATCAACCAGCTGAAGTCCTGCCTGTCTCCTTGCCAGCTCCCCCAGTACATAGGGGCAGTTCTGGATACTGCCCAGGGTATGGCCTTTTTGCCCATGGACAGAGTGGAGTGTCTGATGGCCCAGGCTCGCCTAGTTTCCTCTAGTCGCTAGGTCCCTGCCAGGGTATTCCCGCACCTCCTTGGTCATATGACAGCAGCTATTGCCATGGTTCCTCTTGCCTGATAGCACATGCAGGATCCTCCGTGGACACTAAAAGTCCAGTGGGACTAACGTATGGATGACCTGGACCAGATGATCATGGTCTCCGACCCACACAAGAGAGTCCTGTCATGGTGGCTGGAGCCGGCCAGCCTTCTTTGGGGGGATGGGGGCTCCCCTTTCAACTCTTGGCCCCTCATCAAATTCTCATGACAGACACCTCCGCTCTGGGCTGGGTTGCTCATCTGGCCAATCACCAGACTCAGGATACTTGCACAGAAGTGGAACAGGGTCTCCATATCAATGTCCTGGAGATGTGAATAGTTCTTAATGCTTTGCAGGACTTTCAGACTAATCTCCTTCCTGGTCTGCTGTTGGTGCAGATGGACAGCGTGTGTGGCATATAACACCAACAAGCAGGGGAGCACCCACTCTTACCCCCTGTGTTGGGAGGTGAAGAGGGTTTGGTATTGGGCCATCAAGCACAGGCTGGAGCTCTCAATCATACATGTTCCAGGTGTCCAAAACGTCCTGCTGGACAGTCTCAGCTACTCCCAGTCACAGACTCACGAGTGGGAGCTCCTGACCCCAGTGGTCGAAGATCTCTTCAACAGATGGGATCAACCAGAGTTGGGCCTTTTTGCATCCCCACTCAACGCCAAGCTGCCGCTTTTCTGCTTGCTCGATCCCAGGCCTGGAGTTTCTAGTGAGATGCATTGTCCCTCTTCTGGAAGGGGAGATTTCTGTATGCCTTCCCTTCCTTCCTGCTCCTAGAGAGGGTGTTGCTCACGCTCCAGTTGGAGGGGGTGGAGATGATACTCATAGCTCCCTTCTGGCCTGGCAGATATGGTTCCTCTTGCTGCAACAGCTGACGGTGGAATGTCCAGTACCCTTGCCCCTGTGCACCAGCTTGCTTTCCCAGAACCAGGGCACCTTGGTTCATTTGGATCTAAAGTCTCTGCATCTCCATGCCTGGCTCCGGCAGACATAGCCATCGCCGGCTTTGGGATGTCCTCCAGGGTTGTGGATGTCCTGTTGGCTGCTAGAAAGCCCTCCACCAGGGCTACCTATGCCATGAAATGAAAGTATTTCTCCCCTAGGGCCGCTTCGGGCCAGCTGAACCCCTTCACCTGCTCGGTGAGTCAGGTGTTAGAGTACCTCCTCTCCCTCAAAGACTCGGGCTTGGTGTACTCCTCACTCAGGGTGCATCTTTCTGTCATCTCTGCCTTCCATGTGCCTATTGAAGGCAGGGCTGATGCTCAGCTTGAGGTGTCCCACTCCTTTCTGTGGGGCATTTTGCATCTGAAACCTCCCATTCGGGACCTAGTCCCCTCTATGGGACCTCAATTCTATGTTGGAAACACTAACTTTACCTCCATATGAACTAGTCATGAGTTGTGAGCTGCGCTTTATGTCATGGAAAGCAATCTTTTTAGTTGGCGTTACTTCTGCTCAAAGGATTTCCAAGCTTCAGGCTTTCATGTGTAAAGAGCTTAACTTAGTTTTCCACAAAGACAGGGTGTCTTTGCGTACTAATCCTAAGTTTCTTCCTAAGGTGGTGGTGGAGTTTACTTTGAACCAATCCATCCACCTATGGGTTTATTATTCGGAATATTCTAATCAGGGTAGGCATTGCTCCATACTTTGGATGTACGTAGAATATACTGATATTATACACACCGGACCAAGATTTCAAGGATGTCTGATCAGTTTTTTGTTTCATTCACCCCCAAGAGAGAGTGCACTCTGGTTTCCAAAGTGTTTATGTAAATGGTTAGCCAAGTGCATTGTTTATTGCTACCATAAGTACAAGACCCTTCACTGAGTGATTAAGGGCCATTCCACCAGGGATATGGCAGCTTCCATGGCTTGTTTCAGGAATGTGTCTGCTGAGGACATTTGCACAGCTAGCACCTGGGGTTCTTTCCACACCTTCACCAAGCATTACAGTCTGAACATTGCCTCTCGGTGCAGGGCCAATTTCAGCCTTGCCGTTCTTCAGGGCCTTCTCTCCTGAACCACTGGCTGCTGTCTATCCTCCACCTGGTGCTGCTTCTCCTTGTTATGCCTGGAACTGCTTGGGACTCAGTCCTACCGGTGTTGCCTGCTGCAAGAGCCTCCTTCGAAGGAAAACAGTACAGTTACTTAATAGCTTACTGTAACAGCAGGTCTTCGAGAGCAACTCTTGCAGCAGGCCCTGATTTTCCCTTCCTCCTTTCCCCCCCTTCTGTCTCTGCTGTTCTTTTCTCCGTTCACACTATTTTTTTTTTTATTTTTTCCTTTTCATTTTTTGGCTCTCGGGAACCTCCTTAGTTCTTCATTCGCTGCCCAATCCGGGTTTCCAGCTGAAGAACTGAGGAGGATGTGAGGGACAGGCCTGCCTTTATTGGATAGGCTGACGTCAAAGGGTGACATCAGTGCTGGGCGGTCCCCTATGGTAGACAGCAAGCTAGAAAGTTTACATGTAATCCTGGCACCTGGTGGCTAAGTTCTACTGCTGTTGACCTGCTGCAAGAGCGCCTCTCAAAGATGTACTGTTACGGCAAGTTCTTTCACATCTGTACTTTTTGCAGACCGTTTTAAAACAAAACTGGAACTGGGTCTGGGGGACACAATCCATAAAGTTTACCAGATCACCCCAAGGAGGGTGCCTGCAGACTTAAACCTCCCAGGACCTTGTTGTTGGTAATGGCAGGTCCCATATTGGGGATTCTATTTTACATGCAGTTAAACTGAATGAGCAATCAGTCTGCCGGATGGCACCACACTTTACTGCTTCCTGGACTTCTCACATGTTATGTGGCAGTGTCGTAAATCTTTTAATGCTGTCTATACAGAACTTAAATAGCTGGGAATATCTTACATGTTACAGCTGATGGCTCACTTGAGAATCTCCTATGGAGGGGAGACATGCTTATTCAGTGAAGAAACAGCAAAATCTGCACTTGAGAGCCTGAGGAACCAGTAATACAGGCAAAAGCTGCAAAAATAGCCAGGAATTATTCCCAAAATATGGATGCTGGAGGACATTTTAGCCCCCACACTTTGGCCAGGATCAGGTCTTCATCAGGAGGGTATGTCCTTTGTCCAAGGGTTCAGATATGTTTACAGACACATTTCAAGGTGTATCACCCCAATACCCTATTACACAACAGTAAACAACAGTAAATAAAGTGCTTCCAAGATTTAAAACAAGTGTCGTGAGATGTTGGGGGGGGGGGGGGATGGAGAGAATACTGCATACATCAAATCTTTAGATAATACAAAAATAGACAAAGGCAAGGTACTCCATAGTCCATTCATACTCACTAACGAACAGCACAAAAAATAATCCCATCATTATATAAATTAATTACTAAGCAAGTCATACATCTTTAGCTGTCTACAAGTATTAAATTCTACTTTTTATGGGAACAGGCATCCGAAGTGTCATATGCACTAAGAGCTTATTCTCTTTTCCTAAATACACAAAGTTTTTTGAGATTACTGAAACATTGATTACTTCAAAAAAAGGAGAAAAATCAACCTCCTCATTTTAACTGTATGGTTGTACAATATTCAGGAACACTGTCCATCTCATCTTTTTCAAGTCTGTCACCTCCCCTCATGTGTGGTGGCACGTACTCCAAGCCCATAAATCTGAGTGTGAAAAGATCTGAACTATGTGAAGCTTGAAAATGTGCTCCAGGGTGTTGCATACATTTCCCTTAGCAATTGCTCTATTGTGCTCCTGGATGTGCACTTTCAGTGGTCATATGCTGCGACCCCCATAAAATAGACTGCAGGAATACCACACTCAGAACACTACAAAGGAGGTTACGGAGCTGATAAATTGTGTAAACGTAATCCTTCGACCATTTAGGGGTTGTACAAAGCAGTTACTATCATTAGCATGTTTGTACGTGCTACAATTGCCATAATGGTGAAATCCTGGTGGTTTAACTGGCAGCCCATTCAGGTGAGGGTTTTCCTTTTTACTAGCCAAAAAGTGGCTAGTGGTGAGAAAATCACCCAGATTCTTGGCTTTTTGGGAAAGTTACTCTGGGTTGAATCTACAACCTCATTTCTCAGAGGACCATCATCTTTTAATGTTGGCCAATACTTGTGGACATTATTACCCATCGTCCCTGCTAGATTGTTGTGTTCTGTAGAAAAAAACAGTTTTCTCACTGGTTTCTTTTTCTTTTTTTAACTTACTGTTTATCCCCCCTTCATCTCCGCTGTGGCTGCCTTCCCTTGGGGACTCCCAAGGCACCTTGCCCGCCAGGTCTCCAGGAACTGTCAGCCCTCGCGAGTCCTCTCCTGCCATCGGCCCCTCGGATTACCGCTCGAATGGGGTGAGAGGCATACCCCAAATCCTCCCATCCATCATCCAAGTTGGATGGACTCATGCGACTCCTCCCCGGTCCTGGTCTCATGATGCCGGGGCCCATCTCCAGGCATCGCTGTGGGTCATTTTCCTGCTTTCTGGTCCCACCCCCTGCAATCGTCAGCACACTAGGAGGGGCCAAGGAGGCGAGGACACGCAGAGACGTCCCCTCGCTATGAACCCTCGGCCGATGACCACCCTTCCCGGTTGTTCCTGCCTCCTCAGGTGCACCCCTACCTGTGGTCACTCAGGTGGTGGCATTGCCCAGAGGGAGAACAGCCCTCTGGGCACTCGATCCCTCTCCCCGGCTGGCCCTCCAGTGCCCAAGCTCGCTACTGAACCTGGGTCACTGGCGTCACAAGCGGAAATCCTACCACTGTGCCAGCGGGCTGGCTTTCTCACTGGTTTCTGGGGGTTTTGGCTTAGGTGTTAATAGAGTTTGTCTCTCTAACCCTTTAACTTTCTCTAAGGCAGTATTCGGAATACCATCAATGTACCCTTGTCTCTTGAATCTTTCCACCATCTCATTAGCCTGGTATTGGAAATCAGTATCACTTGAACAATTTCTCCATACACTAAGTAGTTGAACATAAGGTATGGAGGCTATTACCATCTTAGGATGCTCACTGGCTGCCTGTAATTTGGAGTTTGAAGCCCTCTGTTTCCTGTGAGTACTTCATTATCTGACTTGGTCAGGCACTGAGAACCACATCTAAAACGTGGCATGTTTCTTTGGTACGTTTAAATGTAAATTTGAGATTGTCAGAACTCTGATTGAGATATCCCATGAATCTGGTTATGTCTGCCTTAGTGCCTTACCAGATACAGCCTATGAGGACTGAGCATGGTTGCTGGCCGGATATGTGCGATTCATGTGTACCTTGCCCACTTTGCTGTGCACCCGGGGTCAGGCACAGGGTGAGCAGTGTGCAGAGTCCCATGCCGCCACATAGTCCCTGTCCATGGCACTCCCCCGGGGCAGATCAATGGACACAGGCAGGCATCCAGTCAGATGCCCTTCCTGGGTCTTTCAGTGGATCCCCTGCTTCATGTGAGCAGGGGATTCTGAGAAGGTGTGGGACCAGAACATTTTCAAAGTACGGCCGAATGCCCAAATGGCTTCCCCCAGCCCTCCCTGTCAGCCTAGTGGGCTGAGGCGGCACGCTGGGGAGGGGGGATTCCCTGTCCTGCAGAAGCTGGTGGGTGTTATGGGGGGGCGCACAAAAGATATGGCAGGGTCTCTGCTGCCACACCCTGTGCCCCTTCACCTGGCACTCCTCAACATAGTGAGTGGCACGTAGTGCGGGCACACCCTCAGACACTCCCAGACCAGCTGTGGTGCGTAACTGCACAATCTGGCAGGGAATCGAGTGCTGAAGGGGTGCCCGCTTCTTCTTTGAATGCTGGTTTTTGGCATTCCAACTTAGGGTTGACTACGCAATGCGTAAGCAATAGAAACGTTAGTGCATAGACACTCCATATCGTCAGTGAAGTGGTATCAGGTTACAGTATTATCACTAAACACATTGTTGTCACCACTGTAGATGTACCTTTCCTTCCACATGCCCGTGAATAAATTTTGCATATGATGGGGCCATTGATGCCCCCATAGCTGTGCCAAATTGTTGTCTGAAATCTTCCCACTGAAAGTAAAGAAATTTCTGTGCAAAATATATTCAAAGGCCTGTAGAAGGAAGGTTGTGAGTACCCTGTCACCCAGGTGTGGCTTGTGTAAGTAATAGTCCGCTGCCTTTATGCTTTCCTAGTGTTTAGTGCACGTATACAGACTAACCACAACCAGTAAAAATGGCCATTCCAGACAAAATTGTCCAATTTTTTAAGAGAACCATAGTATCTCTGGCGTCAGATCTGAGGCTGTCTATTGACGGCTGCAGGAGGTAATCTGCAAATCGTATCATATTTTGTGTTAAGGATCCTACACTAGAGATAACTGGCCGACCTGGGGAATCAGAAAGATTTTCATGGCTCTTCGGGAGGATGCATATTGTAGGAATGACAAGGAATTATACCCTCATAAATGAGGCCTCCTCCTCACTTACCCATCCATAGTCAAGGCCCCGATTTTTCTGTGATTCCGCGGAATTTAGTGTAAACCGTGAAAAAAAAAACACAGAATAATATTTTGCAGTTTACATGAACTGCAGGATATTATTCAGCAGTTTATATGAACTGCAGAATATTATTCTACGGTTTACATGAACTGCGGAATATTATTCCGTGGTTTACATGAACTGCAGAGTATTATTTTGCAGTTTGCATGAATTGCGGAATATTATTCCACAGTTTATGTGAAATGCAGAATATTTTTCAGCAGTTTATACTGAAGCATCTTTATTTAGCCGACATGTCAATGCAGAGGTACCACTACCACTCCCAACACCGACGACCCGGGTTCAGGAATGAGCCTGGAAAGTTGGAGGGCCTACTGGGAAGAGGAGGATCAAACATCCTATGGACTGCTGTCCTCCAGGGAGGGAGGGAGGGGGGAGTCGCCGGTATTCAGTTAACCCCTTGTGGTAGCCTGGGGTATGACAACCATGACTGACTACATTTGGCAGGTGTGTCATATATTCAGTGTCCCAACATCATTGTATGACATGCCTCCTGGGGAGAAAATGGGAAAATGGAGGTTCCTCCACTGCACTATGACATCTGCCCCCACATTGCAGACCTTGCACTACCAACTGAGCTCTCGCTCCCATCTACTAGTCAGTCTCCATTAGGGGAAGGGGCCTCCCGGTGGCCCTGCCCCTGGGGCATAATCCAAGGGTGTTTGAGAATAAGGTAAGTCTTGGGGTGTGTGGAGGGTCTGAACGTGTGTAGATTGGACCAATGGGGGCCAGCAGATGAGAAGATGAAGCATAATAGATAAATAAAAATGAAGAGTCAGTATAAACTGTGAGTAAAACAAATCTGCAGTTTACATTGACTCTGACGAAGAAAAATTATTCCATGGGTTATATAAACTGCGGTTATTCCATGGATCATATATACCCCGGAAAACTTTTCTTCGGTTTATGTTAAATTCTGCAAAATGTTTTTTGGAATTCTGTGGAATTGAAAAACAAAAATCTGAATGGCATTTTGGAACAGCCCCTACTCGTTAGATTGTCTGCTAGGGCTCTATCTTTAAAATCAAAACAGGTAAATTCCTCCCCCCATCCAGCTTAGCCCACCACTCTCCCTACCCCACCCTGAGAACCTCCTTGAGTCCCTTTATTTAAAGTAGACATATTTGTATCAGGTCTCATACTGTGCAACAATCCTCATCCTTTTAATTGTACCGCTGTGCCTGAATTCTGGTTCCTTGTCCTGGATGTGCTTTGAGTACAGCTGCACAACGCACTACTGGAATAAGAAAGTGGTATTCTGGCTTTGTGGTAAAACTAGAAGGATGAGGATCACTGCGCAGTGTGGTAGCCACTAAAAATATGACTTATTTGGTGGCCCTAGAGACTCTCCGGCTGGGGTGGGGAGGGTGATGGGGCTGAGATGGGTGGGCTGGATTTGTTACTTCCTAATTCTGAGAACTCAGGAGTTAATTGACAACCTTCTCTGGTTTGTAGGTCCCAGCTCAGAAACTAAACTTTTCCCTTACCTGGATGCTTGGCGGAGGGGTTTGGTTACTGACTGCTACCGAAGACCCCCAAATGCCGTTGCAGAATTTCCACAGAAATAGGAAACTAATGCCGCAGAAGTTCTGCAGCAACAGGGGTGCTTGCTGCAGAATTTAGAACCAAACTGCCACAGACAAATTGGGGCGTTGACCATAGTTCAGTACCCTCTCCATTATATCAAACAATTCAAGCCTGTACACACTGGTGGGATCCCCGGGTAACCTCTCATAGCTGCTGGCATCATTCAGTAGGTCATGTACCTTGCGAACATAGTCTGCCTGTTTTATGATTTACTAGGTTTCCTCCTTTGTCTGAGGGTTTTATTACTACCTGTTTCCGATCCATGAGCTGGCTTTGGGCTTCCAATTCAGAAAAGGGCAGGTTGCCAACTTGCCATGGTTGTTGTTACAGTACCCTTAGAACAGTTTTTCAACATCAGAGATAGCCATTATTTAAAATGCATGTATAGCAGTGCAATTCACCTGGGGCCAAAAAGTAGATTCTGATTTAAACCTGCCTTTTTATTTCTCAATCAGTGCAATGTTTCTCTCACAATTCATATTATTACTAGTCATACTAACTGTGGTATCGACCTCTGATAGTAGTTCATCAATGTTATAGCAATCAGTTATTTCTTCAAAGGCATGGTAATTCATACAGTTGCTTCCAGAAGTAGTATAGTATGTCCCCGTTCCTTTTGTCCCACCATCTAATTCAGATGTGTTAAACTGTTCACCCTAGAGTTCTGTTCCTGTGTTTGGGCCTGAAAACTCCACTTCGGTCCTAGCCCCTCAATGTCCAACAGCTGATCCAGTAGTGTAAAGCCCATGTTGTGTTTCAGTGAGAAAATTGTGTTTTCTTCAGAATACAGCAATCTAGCTGTGAGGGTAGGTAATATTGTTCACAAGTGTTGGCCAGTATTAAAAGATGATGGTATTCTGAGAATTGAGGTTGGAAATTCACCCAGAGTAACTTGCAGAAAAGCAGAGAATCTGGGTGATATTCTCATCACTAGCCACTTTCTAGCTAGTAAAAAGGAGAACTCTCATCTGAACTGGCTACCGGTTAAACCACCAGGATTTCACCACTGTGGCAATCACAGCATCTGCAAACAAGCTAATGACGGTAACTGCTTTGTACATACTAACATACGAATATACCAGCAGAAACAGACCTCCTGGTCTATCAACGTCTGCTCGAGTGTGCAGCTAGCTCCCCTAAGTTGCAGCTACCCCACCCCCTCCCCTTTTGTCCACCCTCAGCCGTTTGCAGCCTCACCCACCCGTACTCTCCCCTGTTCTCTGTCCAATGCCCTTTTAAAGCTACCCACAGTTTTGCATGATATCACCCTCTCTGATAGGGCGGTCCACTTCGACACCACTCTCTTTGTGAAGTAATGCCTCCTCATCTCCCTCCTAAATCTTCCCCTCTCTATTCTTAGCCCATGCCCTCTAGTGTCCTTTCCCTTCTTCAGTTTAAAACCCCCATCTGCTCCATCCTTGTTGATTCCCCTCAGATACTTGAAAGTTTCGATCTTGTCCCCCCAGCCTTCCTCTTCTCCAGGGTGTATATATTCAGTTCCCCCAGCCTGTTCTCGTAGTCTCTCCCCTCCATTCTCTGTATCATCCTCATTGTCCTTCGCTGCACTCCCTCTAGTAGCTTGAAATCCCGCCTCAGGTATGGCTTCTAGAACTGCACACAGTACTCCAAGTGTGGCCTGACCAGTGACCTGTAGAGGGGCAAGATCACCTCCCTCCACTTGGATGAGAACCCCCTCACGATATACCACAGCATCTTGTTCGCCTTTACTGCCGCTTTCCTGCATTGGGCAGAATTGTTCATGCTCCCTGTTACCATCACCCCTAGGTCCTTCTCCTCCTCTGTGATCCCCAGCTTCACCCCCCCCCAACCAATGTTGTCTCCTTGGGTTCTTTGCTCCAAAGTGCATAACCTTACACTTCTTCTCATTGAACCCCAGCTGCCACCTCTCTGACCACTTCTCCAGCTTGGTTAGGTCCCCCTGCAGTTGCTTCCATCCCTCTTCCTCGTCCTCTACTGCACCCATTTTGGTATCGTCTGTGAACAGACTCAGCCTACTCACTACTTCATGCGCGATGTCTGGGATGAAGAGCCCAAATAGCACCGGGCCCAGCACCGAGCCCTGCAGCACCTCGTTCATCACTGGTCTAGGTATTGAGAATCCCCCACCACCACCACCCATTGTAGCCTCCCACGCAGCAAGTTTGTAATCCAGTTTGCAATCTTCACCCCCACTCCCACACCAGTTAGCTTCCCTCCAAGCCGCCCATGAGGTACTGAATCGAAGGCCTTGTTGAGATCCAAGTAGAGGACATTCACTGCATGGCCCCTATCCAGCTCTCTTGTTACCCAGTTGTAATATTGTATTAGGTTAGTTTGACAGGACTTCCCCGATACGAACCCATGCTGCCTCACATCCTGGAGGTAATTGTCCTCTAGAAATGACACCAGCCTCTCCTTCAGTATCATCTCCATTAGCTTGCCTACTATGGAAGTGAGATTGACCAGCCGTTAATTGTCCGGTTCGTCCCTTGGGCCGCTGTTGTGTATCGGCACCACATGGGCCATCCTCCAGTCCTGAGGCACACATCCCGTATCCAAAGAGGTGCTAAATAGATCTGCCAGCAGTTCCACCACCACCTCTGCCATCTCCCTCAGCACCCGGTGGTGGATACCATCCAGCCCTGGTGCCTTGTCCACTTTTAGTGCCCTCAGTCCCTCTAATACTCTACTTCCCTCAATCATTCCATCTGTCACGTTCCCCCCCCCCCGCAGTCCAAGGTGGTAGTGGTCCCCCCTTCTCCTGCGTGAACACTGAGCAAAAGTATTCATTTAGTGCTTCCACTTTTTCCTCTCCCTTTTCTACCCATTCCCCACCCCTCTTTATCCTCATTATGTTATCCCTGCACTTCCTTTTCTCTCTGACGTATCTGAAAAAGCCTCCCCCCCCTTATTTCCCTGTGCTAACCTTAGCTCCTTTGAGGCCTTAGCTTCTCTCACCCTCTTGGTCACTTTCTTGGACCATCCTGCATACTTCTCCCTGTCCAACTCCTTCCCAGTCCTTCTGAACCTCTGGTACGCAGCTCTCTTTGCCCTTGCCCCCTCCTTCACCTCGCTGTTTAACCAGCATGGTTTCCTTGCTCTGTTCCTCTTACTCTGTAACTTGGCGCAAGCTTCTGTCACCTCTGTAATCCCCGTTTAATAATGTCCCATTTTTGCTCCACTTCCATCCCTGGCCCTAAGCCCTCAAGTATCCCTTTCAGTATCTCCTGCATCCTCCCGAAGTCTGTCCTCCTGAAGTCCACAACCTTTGTTAGTGAGCCCCCTGACTCCCTGTTCATCATGATAGTAAACCACACCATTTGGTGATCACTGTCAGCTAGTGGGTCCTCCACCCTTAATTCTCTCACTGCCTCACCATTCAACAGTACTAGATCTAGTGTTTTACTTAGCCTAGTAGGTCCAGTGATCAGCTGTGTCAGGAGTCCCTTCTGGATCGCATCCAGCAGCACCTGCGCTGTAGCACTGGAGGTGACCAGAGTGCTCCAGTCAACCCCCGGCAGATTGAAGTCCCCCACTATAACAATGTTCCCCTTCCTACATACCCTCCTGATTTGTTCTGCTAACTCCCTGTCCAGCCCCTCTACCTGGGACGGCGGCCTATACACCACCCCGAACCTCAGCTTCCTACCCTTGGAGTCCAGGAGCTGCATCCAAATTACCTCCATTCTCCTTTCCTTCCCCTCTTCCCTTGTACATTTGATCCAGTCCCTCACATTGATTGCCCCCACCCCTCCCCACCCCACGGTCCTTCTTGTACAATTTATACCCTGGGATTGCCAGATCCCAGTCCTGGTACTCAGTGGCCCACATTTCCATGATGGCCACAATATCCACCCTCCTCACTGCCAAGAGAGCCTGTAACTCAGCTGATTTGTTACCTAAACTTCTCGCATTCAGTGAGACCACCCTCAGTCCTGTCCCTTCCCCTTCCATGCTTCTCCTCCCTCCTATTCCCCCCCTTGTGCAACTTCCCCGAATCCTTCCCTGCTAGCTTGGGGGCGTAAGCTCATTTGGCTCTTCTCGTCAGGATCCCCACCTACTAGCTGTCCACTCCCCCCCCCACCTAGTTTAAATCCACCTTTGTTGCTATATAACCCTCTAACTTCTGCTTTAATACCCCTTCCCTCCCCACTCAAGAGCAGCCTATCCCCTGCATATAGATTATTATTGTCCCAGGTTCCGCCCCATCCACCCACTACCCCATACCCCTTGATTGACACCACTCCCCCAACCATGTGTTGAACTCCCCAATCCTCCCTTTCCTTGTCATACTCGCACAGGGTACTGGGAGCACCTCTGAGAAGGCCACCGACTCCCCTATCACCTCACATAGCCTTCCCACACCCTCAGACCTCTCCCTCACTACCTCCACCATCTCCCCCACCAGGTTGTTCATCCCCACATCAACCACTACATGCGGTTTCCTCCTACCCCCTATGCACACTTTAGAATTGACTGCCCCACCCTGTCTGCCGTTAACCCCGGTATGGACTCCACCCATATGCGACTATGCCGTTCCCTCTTGCTGCCCCATCTGATCCCCTTAAGTATGGAGTCCCTCAATACCCATACACCCCCTTCATCCTTCCTCGCTCTCGACCCCACCCTTCTACCCAGGTTCTCATTTCTAGAGTCCCCCATATTAGAAGTTCTACCGTCTCCTAAATAGTGACTGGATTACAGTTAGATAACTTATGAGCTATGTAATGTCCTTTGTAGTGTATGTTGTGTGGTATGCTTGCAATCTGTTTTATGTGGGTCATATCATAAGACTATTGAAAGTGCTCACCTGGGTTCAGGAACATCCCCGGGGAGTTGAAGGGCTGGCCAGAGGAAGGAGGCTTGAGTGTCCGTGGGACTGCTCACCTTCTGTGGGGGACAGGGTGAAGTAAGGCTCTGCGCTTGACTAGCCTGTGGCGGAATTCGCAGCACAGCAAGCACCAAGTTCAGTCTTGCAGGGGAGGCATGATACACATTGGCGATGGTCCTTGATGTTGCCAGCATCACGCCTGGCCAGGAGAAAGCTGAAATTGGCCCCAGCACACCAGGAAGATGAGCGCCCGGCACCAATCCAGATCTCCTCTGCCTGTCTCATAACCCAGCGTCCTGATGAAACAGAAGAATTTTGAGGGCTAAATCTGCTCACCTCATCCTCGCCTGGGGGTAGAGTCACGGCTTCATGGGGGACCTCAGTCACTTGGCTCCAGGTAAGGAGGAGATGACAGCTGTGGGGATGTCTTGGTGACTCCTGATGCGTCAGTGTGCTGGTGGCAAGGGAAGCATAACTAGAAAGTAAAAAAAGGAAAGTGCGCATCCAGGAGCACATTAGAAAAAATGCTTAGGGAAATGTATGCAACGCCCTGGTGCACATTTTCAAGCTTCATATAATTCAGATCCTTCCACGCTCAAATTTATGGGCTTGGAACACATGCCACCAAATAGGAGGGGGTGACAGACTGCATCATCTCCTTCAAAATGAGGCAAGATGGACAGTGTTCCTCAATATTGCACAACTGTATGTTTAAATGAGGTTGATTTTGCTCTTCATTATTCAGTGTTCTATTAGTCTCAAACTTTAAAATATCAGATATCTTGTGTGTCAAGTTTTGGTTTAGTTATTCACGTGCCTGTTTCTTTTATTTCATTTCAGATTTGTCTATTTAGAAGAAGAGACTATGCCCCCCCCCAGTCCATATGACACTTTGGATGCATATTCCCATAAAATGTAGGATTCAATACTTGTAGACAATTAAAGATGTGTGACCTGCTTAGTAATTAATTTATATAATGATTGGATGATTCTTCATGCTGTTTCTTAGTGCACCTTTAAATGTATCTGTCTAAATAGCTGAACAATTGGACAAAGGGTAGCCCCCCCGAGGAAGACCATATCCTGGTTGAAGTGCCAGGGCTAAGCTGTCCTCTAATATCCACATACTGGGAACAAATTCTGGCTATTTTTGGAACTTTTGCTTGAACCTGTATTACTGTTTTCTCGTGCGTTCATGCAGATTTTGTTCTTTGTTTTATCTAGGGGCTGGCCACCCCTTCTGCACTCCTGGCATTCCCAGAGACAGTATCACTTTTGTCTCAGTTCTTACTCAGTGACCCTGCTAAGAAAACAAGCATTTGTCAATGCCGAATGTTTGCTTGCTGGCATTGGCAGTGGTAGTGTAGAAGTTACAGAGCTGCGTAATAGGAATGGCAGTGAAGTATTGAACTGAAGCCAACCCCACCACCACCCTGCAGAGAGTGACAGGCATTGGGGTGTGCGTTTGGGTCGTCAGGCATAACGGCCACGCTATTTCACCACACCCCACCCTGCAGACACTGACAAGTGCCACGGTGTTCCTTGTGGTCTTTGGCCCTTATGTGCACCCCATTTCATTAGGAAATATGGTGAGATGGGTGCATATAGAGAATGGGGTGAACTTTAAATCAAGAGTCTAAGGCATACCTCGATGCTCTCAGTGACTGCAGGTGGAAATGGTATGAGCATCACAGGCAAGAATCCCAAGTCACACCCCGATTCCTGTCATTCTCATAGGGTTACGTTATAGTTGAAAAGCCTAATACCTCAGGCATTCATTGGTATTTTCACTCAAATTTTCAACATGTTTGTTTTGTGACCCCATCTCATGAACAGGGGAATATCAGTTTGTTAGCCAGCTGCTTATGCACAGTGACTACGGCATTTAGCAACACAGGTGCAAAAATATTCGAACAGGATGTAAAAATGACAGCTGTACTCTTTCATGGGAGGTATAAAAATGGCTATGTTGCAAATGTGTAGTAAAAATATTTAAAAATGGTGAAGTCACGAGCATACATAGAAACTGTGCAACGACACCGTGAATATAATTAGGTTGGGGATTTCTACAGCAGATTGTCAACTCAGGCATTTTGGTGCCTCCGATCATGAACAGTGTCACTGTAATTTTCTTTATCTGTGCCGAACAATGATTTCCCACAGCGCTACCTATCTGTACTGAAAGTGTGAAAACACACCTCGGCCATGTTGTGAAAAATGGCAGCTGTACTGTTCATAAGGAAGTGTGGAAAAATGCCACTGGTGAAAATCTGGACTGAAAATATTACAAAGTCATGAACTAACGAGGGTGCGTGGAAACTGCTCAATGCTCACTCATAACACTCATAACACTTTGAAGAGGCAGTATAGCGCAATGGTCTAAGGCTCTGAGCTGCAAATCTGGTGACATCCAGCAGACCAGACCTGGGTTTGAATCCCACAGCTTCCACTTGCATACTGTGTGACCCTGAGCAAGTCACTTACCTCCTTGTACTCCCAGGTCGCTCCTGTAAAAAAGCTTTCAGCTTAGTGTGCTATACCTGGTTAAACAACTAAATAAATAACAGTCATTTTATGGACTTTTGTCACCAAATTTTCAACATAGCCATTTTAAGACCTCTGCTCATGAACAGTGTAACTGTGATTTTCTTAATCTGTCCTAAACATTGCTTTCGCACACCAACAGCACCATTGTGCGCTACATGTGCGAAAACACATTTTGGGCGACATATGAAAAATTGCAGCTGTACTGTTCATAAGGAAGTTTAATAAAATGGACATGTTGAAAATCTGGAGTGAAAATATTAAATTTGCAAACTTACGAGCATGCATAGGAACTGTGCAACGCACGCTCGTAAAAGTCATTTTTAGGAATTTGTTCAAATTTTCAACATAGCCATTTTAAGACCTCTGCTCATGAACAGTGTCACTGTGATTTTCTTAATTTGTCCTGTACATTGATTTCGCACACCGACTGCGCCATTGTGCGCTACATGGGCGGAAACACGTTTTGGGTGAGATGTGAAAAATGACAGCTGTACTACTCATAAGAAGGTGTGGTACAATGGCAATGTTGAAAATCTGGAGTGAAAATATTGAAAATTTGCGAACTAACGAGCGCGTGTAGGAACTGTACAACGCACGCTCGTAAATCAGTCATTTTTTGGAATTTTTTCACCAAATTTTCAACATAGCCATTTTAACACCTCACCTCATGAACAGTGTCACTGTGATTTTCTTAATTGTCCGATACATTGATCTACGCACACCAACTGCGCCATTGTAGCGCTACATGGGCGAGACACGTTTTGGGTGAGATGTGAAAATGGCAGCTGACACTACTCATAAGAAGGTGTGGTAAAATGGCAATGTTGAAAATCTGGGTAGAAAATATTGAAAATTCACGACCTTACGGCGTGTGTAGGAACTGCGCAATGCACGTCTGAAAACAGTCATTTTAGGGATTTTTCATTCAAATTTTCAACATAGCCATTTTAAGATGTCTGCTCATGAACAGTGTCACTGTGATTTTCTTAATTTGTCCCATACATTGATTTCGCACACCGACTGCGCCATTGTGCGCTACATGGGCAGAAACACATTATGGGTGAGATGTGAAAAATGACAGCTGTACTACTCATAAGAAGGTGTGGTAAAATTGCAATGTTGAAAATCTGGAGTGAAAATATTGAAAATTTCGCGAACTTACGAGCCTTAGAGGAACTGCGCAACGCACGCCAGAAACAGTACCTTTTGGGAATTTTGCACCAAATTTCAACATGGGGTTTTTGGGACCCCTCTCATGATTGATGTCACTGTCATGGCGCGGTCGGTCCAAGGTGATTTCGGCAGTCATCATGCCGAATCACCTCTTCGCCCGAATAACGCCATGACAGTGACATCAATCATGAGAAGGGTCCCAAAACCCCATGTTGAAAATTTGGTGCAAAATTCTAAAATGCCGAGATATGCAACAGGTTGAACCCCCATTAGCCCATTATACAGCTTACCGGCATTTCCTCAGTTCGCGGTCGGCTTTGAAGAGTGCAGACGTGTTCCGGTCCACTGAAGATCGTCGCGCCGAGGTCCGGTAGGCATGGGTGAAGGGGGTGGGGAGGCTGGGTGCACAGTGGTGGTGTGGGTTGTGGGAGGGTGGGAGACTCGCCGTGGGACCGTTTTTTCTTTACAGGTAGAAAAACAAAACACGACGTGGACGTTTGCCACGCTGGGGTGGGCTCCCAGCGTGGCACAAGGACGTTAGGGGGGCCATTCAGCGAAGGGGGATTGGGCACCTGCAGGCCTAAGGAATACATTGCCATGCTGGGGTGGGCTCCAGCGGCACTCACTACTGGGGGACAGTGCAACCGACAGGGATTGGGCACCTGTCGGCTATATGATTACTTGCCATGCTGGGGTGGGCACCCAGCGTGGCATTTTGCAAGCCTTTGGGGGAGCCAGGAACGCAGCACAGCCGAGGATTGGGCACCCTGTCGGCTATACCGCAAGGGGGGGCACGCATGCGTGTGTGTGGGGAGCTGCGCATGAGCAGGCGATATCTTATCATCACCACCAAGCGTAGCTCCCCCTTTCAACTGTATGCCACTGCATTTTGGAGTGTGTCATAGACAGCTCCAAAATGCATTGGCTTACAGGGGCCTTGCCTGCCAGCACACTGACTGAATTGGAGGAGGAGGTGACACACCTCCGAAATCTCCGATGATGGCACTATGTTTCTTGCACATGCGTGCAAGCAAACATAAAAATAAGTAGGACTTTGCAAGGAGGGAAGCAGTCCCTGTGAAGGAGGGAAAAGGTGAGGACTGAGGGACAGTGATGGGTTTAAATTACTCACTCAAAGTGATTCTAAATAACAAACTCAGTTTAATACACTGATTTTTTTTCCATACAGTGTGTATAACTTTAATGAAGAGTGCCTAGTTTAGTTTATTTGAATGGGTGTGGGAGGAGAGATTCTCTGTTGACTGGCCCTTGATGTGGGGTGTAGAAGCAGTCTTTTGAACACTTACAATAGTTAGACCATATTTTATTTATTTATTCAGATTTTGATAACCGGGTAAGCTCACTGAGACTAGGGTTCCTTTTTCAGGAGTGACCCGGATTAGTTACAGACAATGATTGCATACAATTAGCACACAGTAGTACATACATTGGCAGGAGTACACAGTAGATTAAGTATACATTAGAATAGGGTAAGGAGTATGTTACAGAGCATGTCAGTTACATGTACATAACAACATAGTAAGTTTACATACACATAACAGCAAAGCAGATTAAATCAGACATGTGACATCATCACCACCATATTTTGGGCTCCTGCTGTGAGACAAGCAGAAACTTATAGCCACCGGGACTAGGTT
Source organism: Neoceratodus forsteri (assembly GCA_016271365.2). NCBI lineage: Eukaryota > Metazoa > Chordata > Ceratodontiformes > Ceratodontidae > Neoceratodus > Neoceratodus forsteri. Next base: position 877,828,413 of record CM028130.1, read on the forward strand.
TCAGGCTAGCGGTTGCAGCCACAGAGACTAAGCTCTAACATGTAAACTTTCAGGCCAGACTTAAAATCTTGACTAGTATGACTATTAGCCAAATCAGCCAGGAGAAGGTTCCACAAGTGTGGGGCAGAGTACCTAAAGGAGCACTTGCCACAGTTGGTTCAGACACGAGGGATGTCAAGGGGATGGCTAGTGGAGGGTCTCGGGTTCCGGCCCCGGGCTTTGGGGTTTAGTAACCCATGCAGGTAAGGAGGGGGGCCAGCAGTGGTGAATTTGAAAGTCAGGTTCAGAGAGGAGTAGGCCAGTTTTTGTCGCATAGAGGGCCAGTGGAAATCAGCAAGGACCTCGCAGTGGTGCCTTCTTTGCAGGGAGTTGGTGGCAAAACAAGCCACCCTATGGTAGAGCGTAGTAAGTTTTCTTTGTTCGCCCTCCCTAAGGGACTGCAGCAGGGGAGCCCCATAGAGGAGGGAGGGGAGAAGGGTGCAGTTAGATATGGCGCAGTGGGCCTCGAGAGAGAGAGTCGCTCAGCCTGTAAAGAAGTCCTAACTTCTGGTGGGTGAACTTTACAACGGAGTCTATGTGAGGCTGGAAGGTCATTGCATGATCAAGCAGGATTCCGAGGTATTTAATCTTATTCGAGACCTCTGTTCTCTTCCCTTGTGCAGTATGAAGGTGTAGGAAACCATGCCGGTCTGAGCCAAGACAACAGGACCCAAACAAGACTGCCTTCGTTTTTTCCTCATTCATTACAAGCGAGTTTGAGGAGAACCAGGCTTCCTGTGCAGCTAGACCAGCCTGGAGGTTGGCACTGATTACACTAGGAAGTGGGTCACTGCAGTAGATGACAGTGTCATCTGCATAGAGGAGGAGGTTATTCAGAGGTCTCTTGTGCCAAGGTGGCCATGACCGCATGGCTGTGAGATGGGTTTTTGCATTATATGTTAACAATAACCACGACAGGGTATGGGGTTATAGGCATTTAATGCATGACTGGGGTGCGTTGTGATGCATGAGGCCACAGGCTGAGTATCCTCACAACACCCCAGGTGTGCATTAAATAGAGAATAATGGATAGGCAAGTGTGTGCTATGGATGTTTTGTACATACTTGAGGTGTGTGATGACCCATAAATCTCGAGAGTGAAGCTCGAGAGGTTTATGAGGTCACCACACACCAAGGGTGTGTAAAAAAAAAAAAATCCTTAAACACACACTTGCCTATCCTTTATATTTTTATAATTGCAGGTGCAGGGAGTGAATGCCAAAATTAGTTAAATTAAAGCACTTCTATCATACTGTCAGATGCAGACTCTCAAAAAACACACACACACACACACTCTCCCTGTCCGGTAAGGATATTTTGTCCTTTTTTTTTTTAGTTTAAAAAAAAAAATGCTAGTGTTGAAGGTCAGAAAACGCTAGTGTGAAAGAGACAGAGTCAGACTGGAGATCGCGCTGTGTTAGACCGAAGCTCTGACAGAAGTGCAACAACAGCAGGATCAACCAGATAGATTGTCTTGCTGTAATGGCACGTTCAACCAGATGGAAATAAAGAAATATAACTTACACAGGAGGATAGTGCCAGACAGAGTATTTGTCCGGATGGGTGTGTGTGTGTGTGTGTGATTAGTGTGGTTCCTCGGAAATGGAGCTGCCATGTTTTTTGAAGTGTTTAGACTGCCCACACGTACATTAAGAGCCAGTCAAATGTCGCACCATGAATGATTTGCACTGTCGGTTAAAGAAAGTTTTTCAGGTTGTTACGATGTTTACCGGAGGCTTGTGAGACGGTTGATAAAGGGGGTCATCAGTAATTATATGCCTACAACCCTATACCCTGGGGTAGGTTATTGGACTTATAACACAGAGAAAATAACATAAAGGGGGGGTTCTCCCTGTTTACAAACAAAAAGAAATGACTGTATCCTGCCACCTGGAGAAATAGTTCTCAACAAATAATCCACCTCTGAGTGCTTTTATGCAGATACAAATGTCACAATGCAGTACTGAGATGATTTCTGACATTTTTTGTGCACGACAGCGTTTGTTACAGTGCCAACGCGGTGCATTTTGCACCCCCTGCCCCATGACAGAGACACAAACAAAAGAGAGAGAGAATGATGACAAACTGAAGGGAAAGGTACACATTTAAGAAACTGCCTCCTTTACAATGGTGTCTGTAAACCTTTGAATGATTTTACTACAGAATAGTTAATGTGCTGTATGTATGCGTTGCTGTTTAGACGTGGTAATCCATAAAGACACAAGCAGCCGGTTTTGAGGAGGTCCCACGGCGTGCCTCTCAACTTCTGCCCGATGTGACGGAGCATATCCTTCATTTTTCCCCTTAGACCTGCTCCTTTCCACATCCCGAGCCCCCAAGATGATGTCAGCTCCTGTCCCAGTGCGATGCTATGGAGCTGGTGAGTGGTCCCTCAGTCGAGGCATTGCAGACACAGAGCAAGGGAGGGAAGTGAGAAGCACAGAAACAGCACTTTATTGTTTGATCGGAGACCACACATCCTCAGGTGACAACATTAGCAGATCGGCTATGAGGACTGTGTGTGTGTGTAATTTGCGGCTGACATTTCGATCGCTGGGTTGCCCCTGCAAGACCAGCGAAGGACTGCTAACAAATACCACTGCGACTCACTACAAAATGCACTGACGGGAGATCCAGAACACTTAACACACTTTTGCTAAATAGGAGAAGCAGCTGAGGACCGCACTGCCAATATACACAGAGGGAGAGACAGCTATCGATAAGGTACAGTCAGGGCACTGCCTCTCTCCCTGCACATTTTTCCCACTATTTATTAAGCAACATTTCTTCCCCCATTGCCCGCTCTCTGCAAACTTTTCATGGCTGCCATTCTACTTTCACAAGTTACAGGAGGGAATGAGTCCTGACGATATTTCACTGACTCCCTCTGCTGAACCGTGCATTAAAGAGTGAATTTAATGCACAGTCTGCTGCTGCTGCTAACCCAATCAGGACACTGTCTGCTGCCGACCCCCTTTATAAATTATCTTCACTTTGCACATAGTGTTTCTGTTCTGGTATGGCACATCATATCTGCAGTTTAAGATGTTACTTTATACTTGTCCAGCTATAGCTGAAAATCAGTTTTGTGTTTGAACTGCTTGATATCACCGGTTTTATTACCTATATACAGGGTCTGTTTAAAGTTACTTAATTGAGTTTTAAGCTATTAAATCTATTTCCTGTTAGGAGACTGGTATTATGTGGGAGTTACAGGGAAATGCTTCTGCTAGTTTTCTGGGTATAATTATTATTTTATTCAAGGTTCATGGACTTAAAAAGTCATTGATTGACTTGCAGGAATACATTTACTCCAAGACTTTTGAGGACACTTTATTATAGTCAATGTTGACGGCCATATGAAGCAGCATTTTTATTTATTTTTTTTTTACTTTCTCCAGTTCCCTGGCCAGTGGATCTTATCCACTAGTCTTTTTGGCCAGGCCACTTCCGTAGCGTGAACCCGGCGTCATTCTGCTCGGGGCCGGGAGATTTTTTGCCTTTGGTTTTTCTCCCGGTCCCATCCTTCTGAGAGCGCTGATGCAGAGGACTTGCATCCAGATGAACGACGTGCTTATGCACGCTGCCGTCAAGCATCCACGGCACTCCCCCCACCCCCCAGCTCCCTCACAAAGCATTATTTTGATGGTATCTGTTGTAGCATAATATTATGCAGGTATACTCCCCCAAATGAGCATCTCAGGGAGACTTCTCTGACCTTATTTCGTGCCTCAGAACCAAGCTAATACATTTTGTAAGCATTATGGCAAATTGTATAAAAATAAAAAAAGGGTCAGATGTTTTTTCCGACTTGGCTGCACTGCTGTTTTAATGACAACAAGGGAACTCAAAAAGGCTGCCTGGGGTAGTTAGAGCTACAGCATGTAATATCGAAGAGCAGGGGAGTTATTGTGTAAAGGCACATTGTTTTCACTTACAGCCAAGCAAGGCAGTTAGACCTCTGTAATAGTCAGGTTGGTTCACAAAAATAGCAGAACTGCCGTATTGTAGTGTAATGAGCCATTACACATATGCCGATATAATAATAAATACTAATGCATTTAATTTACACTTTTCTAATCTGGCCAAATACACTAAGCTATCTTGTGGTGCACTGCCTAGTTGAACAAACAGCCCCCCCCCCCCACACACACTTTCTACCTTAGGACTGTCAGTCACAGTGAGGTTTTACATCTTTTGAAGACACTGGGCTTAGATCAGCGCAAGCTGCGGCAAACAGCAGCTTGTGCTGAAGCCCGGTGCTCCAGTGACCCTGCACCTGATTCTGGTACAGGAAGGGTCCCAGCACCTATGTCATCATACTTGTGGCAACCCCTCCTGTGTGGCAAAGACATGGCATATGGAAGGGTTTGCCGCAGGCACCTTGTGGCAAAGGCAAGTGGTGCCCCCTCCCCGATCCCTGTTGTCCCCATTATTATAACATAAAATAATGCTCCTTTCATTGATGATCCGGTGGCCCCACTCCCTAATCCTTGATGTCCGCATTATCATAACATAAAATAAAGCTCTCTCATTGGTGGTCCAGTGGCTCCCTCCCACCCCAGCATGCAGTGCCCACTCCCCCCCCACCATCCTGAGACAGAATCAGGACCAGCACAGCCTTCCTCATACCTCGTGGTTGCCTTCAACTGAACTGTCACTGAGCAGACTGTAGAGTGCACACACTCATTAATTATCAATGAGTGCATAAAGTTTACAGTATGTGCTTAGTGACAGTTCAGTTGGGGGCTGACTGCAGAGGTGTGGGGAGTGCTGTGCCAGTCCTTGGCCTCTATCTTGGGATTGGGGAAGTGGGTGGTGGGCACTCACCTGCTGGAGTGGGGGTTGGGGTAGCCACTGACCACCAATGAGAAGAGCTTATTTTCTGTTATAATAATGGGGACATTATGGATCGGGGGGGGGGGCACTGGACCATCAATGAAAGGGACATTATTTTATTTTGTACTAACGGGGAGGGGGAACTGCGGCACACTGCCACAAACAGGCTACTCTCCCAGAGGAGAATTTTCTAAGTACCCTTAGACCAGTACCTAGACTTTCTCCCTCTGGGAGAATTCTGTGAATCCTACATTTGGGGATTTGCCCCCTAGCTCCACGTTGCAGCCCATTTTTGGGTGCACAGGCGGTGCAAGCCCCATTTGGGACAGGCAGCCTGCAGGTGACGCCGGGTGCCATCGTGACTTGCTCCTGGCATATTGTTTGGCGAAAGGGGCACGTTGCACCATTGATTTTGGCGCAAGCTCCTTGCACTGTGCTAGGAGCTTCAAGAATTGAGCCCCATATCTCCCTGTTGCAGTGTTGGTCATGATGGCCTTGAATGTAGGCTTCTCAGGATTGCGACATCACAGCAAACCTTCCCAGTAATGCAGCTATTTAACTTGTCCCCCTTCCCTGGTATGGATGCCCAAAATCTGGAAGGTGGATAAAGTGGTACCGGTTTACAAAAAAGAAGATCCTAAGTGTACTGGGATAACTACTGAACAGTTGCAATCACATCAGTTCTTTTTTTAAATATTTTATTGCTTTTACAATAAAAACAGTGACATATAATTATTTCAAGCAAGATATCACAACTTTCAAAAGTCGATACATTCAATGTAATAAGAAGACATAGTCTATGCAATCGGGATTACGGATGTGGGGGTAATCCATTGAAATCGATTCCAAATAATGTCCAGAATATGCTGCATCCTACAAAACTATGGATGGTCAATTTGGATAAAAAATATTTATATTCAAACAGGTAAACTCAACCTCCTGTGTTGACATGACCCCCTCTCAAACATGGTGTTCCAAACATATGGTGTGCTTTGAAGAGAAAACATACATATATAACTTTAATATTCAGAAAGAACCCCCTCTTAGAGATTTAAAGCCAGGGCTGAAAGAGGTGTCCTGAAGGTCGAGGGAGAACTACTCAGCATCTACTATGCAGTAATTACCCTTGCCTCTGTATGAGTTATTTATTTTAAAGCAGAGACAGCCCTGTAGCACCAAACAACTTTTAAACTGTAGTTTTTGCCTGAGAAAAAAATGCAAGCCATACATCACAAGCCAACCAAAAACTTTCAGTAGTAACTCTTAACCTGAGGTAACATTAATCATAAACTGTTGGGCATTGGAAACGTGGCCTCACCCAAGCCTTTATCAGATAGCAACGACATTAAAGATTATAAAACTTATACGTGTTACTTGAATGGAAAGTCCCAAGTATTGTTCTTTTCAAGTGCCCTCCTCAGAGTCCAAATTTTCCATTCTAGCTCGAGCAAACTCCTTGCTTATGGTCTCTACTCTTTTTCCCGCTTCCTCTGGATCCATAAATTGGCAGATGTGCCCACCGTAAAAGATTCTCAAGCAGGCCAGCATAAGCAAAGAATGGGCTATTCCCAGACTCCGGAGCTTCGCCTGCACTCCATCAGATCTCTTTTTCCGGGCTCGAGTTATGAAGGATAGGTCTGGGAATAAGTGAACCGTCTTGTCTCGGTAAGTCAAGGACCATGATCCCCTGGCTGCTTGCAAGATGAGGTCACTCATGGCTACTCCAGCCATGATCAGCAAGATTGTCCGGGGTGCTTCCCCCTAGTTCACGGCAGCCCTAGGTGAGATGCGGTAAGCTTCCAGAAAGCTGGTCGATGTGAGGTCTGCTTCAAGCTGTAAGGTATTTAGCAACCAAGATTGTAAAAATTTGATCAGACTCTGTTCCTCGCAGTTCTCTGGCAGCCTGACTACGTGACCATTCTGGGCCCATTGCACGTTCTCCAAAGACTCCAGATGGTACCTTAGCTGAGAATTTTCTTGAGCCATTTTGGAGGTGGATGTCAGGGCTTTTGTTGCCATCGACTCAGCCACTCCAGCTGTTTTGGTAGGGTTTTCAATTTTAACATCTTGTTCTGCCATCCGGGTTAAGGCAGTTTCTGTTTTGCTGTCAATGGCCTGCATAGATTTCTGCAGGGCCTTCCAGGGAGGGTCAGACCCCGGTTGGAGTTGTGGTTCAGCTGAGAATGTAATTTCTGCTAGTGGATGATTTTTGAACTGCCTCCCGTTGCTTTATTGGTGTGAACCATCCTACAAATTTTATATGGTTCAGTTCAGCTGTTTGAGTAGGATCCATTTCTGGGTAGCAAATCATGATTTTAGCACAAAAAAGTGTTTTATCTAGCTTTAAAACTCCGTTTGTAAGGAGCTCTCCCTAAGCACATCTTGTTGGTAGGTGTACTCTATAGCAACCCCCAATCCTGTAAGTTCTTAATGAACGCTGGAAAAGCTGGCAGCCTTTCAGGTTAATGAGTACCTTCTTAAATATAACTTTCTGTCTCCAGTCCAACATGGTTTCAGGTAGACCCGTAGTGCATCAGCTGCCCTCATCCAGTTTACTAATGATGTCAAAGTGGCCATGAACAGTGGTAGGTACATAGTGGCTGTGTTTATCAACCTTATAAGCCTTTGACCTAGCCGGCCCAATGGTGCTGAGGGTTTAGGTGCTGGACGCCACACCTCGCGCCACACCGGCAACCCGGGTTCGGGAGCGAGCTCGGGCTGCCGGGGATCGGCAGGGGAAGGACAGGATTGAGAAACTGTAGGACTGCTCTCCTGTCCTGGGAGGGAGGGGGATCGAGATCTCGGGCTCTGGTGGTTTCTGGCAGCAGTTGGGGGCACAGCAAGCCTGAGGTCTAGCAACCACAGGATTGGCTATGGCAGCAATCCTGCAGGCACGCATGAGAGTGTGCATGCCTGCACTGGATGCATTGCATGTCCGAGCCCAGGGGAGAAAGCAGGAAAAAATCCCTACCAGCCAGGTGAGGCGACAGCGACCTCCGAGAACCAAGGCTCCACACGCCCATCGCCTGCCGCAACCCCCAACTCTACCCCTGGAGATCCTCGGCCTCTCCAAGGGGCCCGGGAGAGACGAGGGTCCTGACACCGATGATACTGTCAGGGGAGAATGGTTCAGGTGGGCAGTTATGAGCAACAGGTTGAATGAGGGCAGCCCAAGCGATACCCCGGAAGGTAGGTGATAAACAGAGTTTCCAAAAAAAAAAAAGGCCTTTGACCTTATGGATCACTCCCTAGTCAAAACTAAACTGTTTGCCCTTCGTTGTTCTACCCCTGTCATTACCTGGTTTTCAAGTTACCTAAGAGATCAATAGTAGTTTGTTAAATTCAGTCAATCCAAATCTGACCTCTCCACCGTAAATATTGGTGTTCCTCAAGGCTCCATTTTGGGGGCCACTACTTTTTACCCTCTTTAACAATAACTTGTCCAAGGCCACACCTTCCTGCTCTACCCTGCTTTATGTAAAAGATATGGTGATATATACCAGCTCTAAGAAAAGTACTGATATTAATTTCCAGTTTAATGCAGATTTTTTGAGTGTTCTGTCTTGATTAACTCAAAACAGGCTTCCCCTGACTTCCGGTGGAGCCGATAACCAAGATGGCGGCTTAGTTGAGAGCTCCGCGATCCCCCCTCACTAAATCCTTTGCATTCATCGAGTTTTAACACTTTTGGGATTTGGAAAGCAGCATAACTGCAGGGACTACGGCTAAAACGATTCAAAAACTGCAAATTTGTACACAGAAGAAAGCGAGACACTATAAATCCAGCAGCCGCAATGCTGGCCTGAGAGGCCTCCGACTCCGAGCTTTCAGTGGCTCCGTCCAAAATCCCCAATCAGATTACAACAGCTCATGGCAAAATAAAGAATAAACAGGTTAAGCTTGATACAATATACAAGGAGTTGCATGCATTTCGAGCGGAAATAAAAGACATGTATGGTGAGTTACGCAGGGATGTGGCAAATCTTGAACAGTGAACAGATTCTACGGAGAGGCAGATCATGGTTGTAGAAAATAGGGTGGATGATATTGAGGAGTCTTTACATGAACTGCAGGATCAATATGCCCTTCTCCACTCTAGACAAGAAGATGCGGAGAATAGGGCCCAATGAAAAAATATACGAATTTACTGTATTCCGGAGGGCTCAGAAGGCCAGGATCTCCCAGATGTTATCATAACAGTTCTGAGAACAGCCTTAGAATTGCCCTCAGACATGCCGTTGGAGTTAGAGTGAGCCCATAGGGTGCTAGGCCCACACCCCAATGACCCAAATGCTAGACCTCGGTCAATTATTCTTTGCTTCCTCAGTTATGCAGTAAAAGAGAAGATCCTGACCGCAGCATGGCGTAAGGGGAAGATTTTCTTCGGAGAGACACAAATTTACTTGGATAATGATTATGCCCCCGGAACTATTCGGAAAAGGAGGGCTTATGCTGACTTTTTTCCAGTTCTGAAAGAGGCCAATATTAAGTTTTCCACCCCTTACCCTGCTCGGCTCATTATGCAGCTCCCGACAGGCAAGAAGGAATTTCACTCTGCAGAAGAGGCCAGGGAAGAGCTTCTCAAAATGGGGATCCAGATTAGGAAGAAGGCTGAGTCCTCCGGTTCCACCGAAGGTACCTAGATGGCAGACAGTGACTCCACGTGAAGAATGTCGACAAGCTGGAGAGCAGAGACTGGACAGTCTGAAGAGCTGACTCGCTACATTCCGTAGACCTTCCCATGGCAGAACCTGATTTAAACTTAGAAAAATACAGAGAAGTAATTAGTGAACCCAGTCTACAGATAGACCTCTGGAGAATTTACCTGCAGAGACTTTCTTATCTGGGGCTGAGTCTTGAATCCGGGACGTTGCTCACGGACAAGTTCAGGCTGGTATAAATAGGCCTGCCTTGGAATCCTTTTATTTCAGCTTCAAGCCAGTATATATAGTTCTTATAACCATAAGGAAAGTATATGAATAAGAAAGAAGGAGGGGTTTAGTGTTCAAATGGTGGGAGATACACATGATAGCCAAATGTTTATTAAAGAAAGTAACAATCTGAAGCGGAGGGGGGAGCCTGCGATTACCGCCAGGTTATTAGGCTTATGTTTGATTTAAAAGGGCAGCAAAGTATTATACTTTGTTTTGTTTATTTGGAATCCAACTTAATATCCTGCCCATTTTTGGTTGTAACTTTAGAGGGAATTCATACCCTCAGGAGGCCCGAGAGCCATACGCACCTTCTGTTGGTCTAGAGGAACATATAGGGAGAATACGTATAATCTCCCCTACCTTGGAAGTCGTAGTTGATGTACATAGTTCATGTTTAGAGATGGGGGTTTCTCCTCGTCTTTTGGTTTATGCAGTTAACTATACTGTTCATACAGACTAACACATTTAAAAAATGTAAAAAATAGTTGTTCTATTTTTCCAGTTGCATTTACAGCTACAGCAGGATAGCAGTGTTGACAGTAATGTTTATACCAAAGATTTACATGGGTGGATTCGCTCCTGGGGAAGGGGGGTGAGGCAGGGACACGGACTTAGAATCAAGTCAAGGAAATGCATTAAAATTTTCTGTATTGTGGAATCATAACACACCTTCTATTCTCCAGGCTGAACGGGGGGGCAAGGGGAGGTCCTATCGCAGAATTGTTCTATAATGGCGACCCAAATAATTAGGGCGTTGTCCCTTAATATAAATGGGTTGAATAACACGATCAAAAGAACAAGACTCTTCCAATACCTAAGGAAACATTTATCTGATGTCATATATTTACAGGCGACCCATTTGACAGACATTGAACACTTTAAATTAGCAGGAGGGGGGCGGTATCAGGTCTATGCTTCGTCTTTCCCTAAGGGAAAACGACGTGGGGTGGCAATTATGATTCCTCGGACCTCCCCTTTTCACCTATCCTCACAGCTCACTGATCCTCAGGGATGCTAAGTGATCCTCAAGGGGACATTGTTCGGGAAGCAGGTAACACTGGTAAATGTGTACTTCCCTCCAATGATGCCTATAGCAGTATTGAAATGATTCTTTGACAGATTAATAGACAATCTTCAGGGATGTTTGATTATGGGTGGAGATCTTAATCTTACCTTGAACCACCATTTAGATTCATCCTTCCCACATAAACATAGATCTTCCCCGGCCCTGAAATATTTCCGGACCAACATAGAAGCGGTGGCCATGACTGATGTCTGGAGATTTTTCTATCCGTCGACTAGGGGATATACATTTTATTCTCCTTGACATGACTCACATTCCAGATTGGACTATTTTTTTTATTACCCGGGAACATACAGCTAATTTACAAGACCTGACAAATGGTCCTAGATTCCTTTCTGATCATTCCCCCTATTCTTAAAATTAGACTTTAAAATTCCTAAGACGTCCACTGGGTGGCATCTGAATACCTAATTTTTAAGAGATGGAGTCTTTAGAGATTGTTTCAAAGCTAAAATTGCTCAGGTAATCACGGAAAACTCAGGAGGGGAAGTTTCCACATCTATGCTATGGGACACACTCATGGTTGTGATTCGTGGAGAGATCATAGCCTATTCAGTGGCTAGGAAAAAAACCTGGGAAAGACAATATACTAGGCTTCATGGTGAATTGAGAGACCTACAGGCCCATGTCCCTGTAACTAAAGAGATTAGGATACAAATGAAGCAAACAAAGGCTAGTCTGCAAAAGCTCTTAGATGAGAAAACACAACACGCTTTGTTTTATCTGAAATCTTATAGGTTTGAGGGAGGCCCAAAAGGGGCTCGGAACCTGGCTAGGAGACTAAGAGGGCAGAGGACAGCCACACACATTTCACACTTAACTGATTTAACATCTAATACCCGAGTAACTCATATAGAGCAGATAAAAGCCTGCTTTAAGAATTATTATTCCCGGCTATATACCGCCCCTGTACTTACTGACCCAGTTAATTTGGAGGAGTTTTTCCACTCCCTCACTCTTCCCCGTGTCCCAGAAGATTTGGCAGAGAGACTGAAAGCCCCGATTAGGTTAGAAGAACTTAAAAGAGTGGTGAAAGATAATAAAACGTTAACAACCCCAGGCCCTGATGGAATGCCTGCAGAGTGGTATAAAACCTTCTACAAACAGATCGCCCCTGTATTGGTTAAGACATTTCAGGAGATACAGGAGGGAGGACCCCCCCCCTTGGGATTATACTAATATCTCTCCAGTGTTGAAACAAGGTAAACCCCCAGATTTAGTTACCTCATATAGACTGATATCCATACTCAATATGGATTATAAGTTATTTATGTCTATATGGACTCATAGAATAGAGGAAATGATTCCCCAGCTAGTGAATTCAGATCAATAAGGGTTCATCCAAAACCGAGAAACCTCGGATAATATCCGAAGGACAGTGCATGTCCTTGATTATGTGAATCAGAGAAATATCCCGGCGACCTTGGTCAGCTTAGATGCTGACAAAGCATTTGACCGGGTTAGCTGGTGTTTCCTCTGGAGGACCCTGTCTGAGTTTGGGTTTCCAGGGGAACTTACTGTATTTCCCTGCTGCAGAGAGTATATGCTTCTCCAAAGGCATATATCAAGGTGAATGGCCAGCTATCAGATAGGATACATCTAGGCAGGGGGACAAGGCAGGGTTGCCCACTTTTGCCACTTCTGTTCGCCTTGTATATTGAACCACTGGCAGAGGCCATTAGGCGAAATGCTGACATTCAAGGGATACTTCGGGGGGGGGGGAGAATTTACTCTCTCATTATATGCAGACGATATACTGCTGACCCCATTAGATCCAGAAAGCTCGGTCCCAGCCACACTAGCGGTGATAGAGAGGTTCTCGGAAGTTGCTGGATATAAGATTAATATCCAAATGACAGAGATTTTACCACTCAACTTTGTTCCATCTCAGGCTCTGAGTACTCTATTACCTGCTAGATGGCGAAATAACAGGATTCGATATCTGGGGGTCGTTATTCCCAAAGATTTGGAACTTTTAGAGCTCCTGAATTTGGAGCCTGTGACTATAGCCATAGAACAACTAATGGGGAGGTGGGCACACCTGCGCTTATCATTTCATCAGCATATTCAGACTATTCGAATGACGGTGTTTCCAAAGATTCTATATTTTTTTCAAACTCTACACTTCGTTCCATCCAGATTTTACTTTTCTTCTTGGGACAGAATATTCTCCAGGTTTGTCTGGGCGGGGAAAAACCCAAGGATAAAGTGGTCATCCATACAATTACCTATTACTAAAGGAGGTTTAAACCTTCCTAATTTAAAAGAATACCACAGAGCTGTGACATCTAAGGTCATTCTTATATGGCTTAACAGTATATAATGCCCCCGTGGAAATTAATAGAATTTACCCTGAATTACCTTTATGACATATTCCCTGTTTTGTTCTCTCCATTAGATTCCATTCCATGTTTAAGGGACTTTACCTGGGGGACTCGTAATATATTAAAAATATGGTATGAGCTCAGGTCAGGGGGAACTTGCAGAGCTTTTTTTTTACTTCCAACTGGTGACTAAGGAAAAACAGTTCATAGCAGCCAGACAAGACCATACTTATGAGGAGTGGCATAGATTAGGCCTCTCAATGCTTTACCGATTTTTAGATATACATGGGGTAATGACTTTCGCCTCCCTGCGGTCTAGATTCAGACTCCATTTTATACATCACTTCAGATTTCAGCAGGTACGCTTCTATCTGATGGATCTGGGCCCCACTCGAATGGTTCTTCCTTCCCCGAAGCCCACTCTCATGAATCTGATCATAGAGGCAATTGAGGGAAAACTTCCAACACAATTGGTCAGCTATATAGCCTTGAGGGAAAATTGGAAGCAGAATACTGAGAATGTTTTAACTAAGTGGAATAAAGAATTAAATACTCAGATTACTTATGATAAATGGCTGGAGCCAATTATTCCATCAATGAAGGCTTCTTTAGCTCCCTATTGGCTTGAATATATTTGGAAGTGTCGCATGCATTTCTTTATGTCTCCTGACAAACTGGCTAAATTTCTACCTGGAAACCCTGGAATGTGTTGGAGAGAATGTGGGCAGGTGAGGGCTAATACCTCCCATATTTTTATTTGTGCCCAAAAGTTTCCCAATATTGGAAAGAAATAGCCAGGAGCCTTCAATTATTAATTGACTCAGATTTAGTTTTAGCACACCAAATGATCCTGTTATATATTGGGGAAGAGGGTTTAGTACCTCCAAAAAAGAGCAAACTCTGTTTATACTTAGCTGCAGCTAAGAAGGTGATTACCCGCTTATGGCAGAAGCCCACAATCTCTACTTTGACTCATTGGCACTCTATAGTGTCAGAGATCTATTACCTGGAATGACCTTTTGCTAAAAGAGCTGATCGTATCCCCAAATTTGAATTATATTGGAGGCCTTGGGTCTTCTGTATTTCCCCATTGGATGATTAATTTATTCCCTGACAAGATTAGTCTCTTGGTACCAGCGTCTCTCTTCCCCCACGTATCTAGTAATCAACTATACATAGCTAATGGACATTATATGGCTGAAGTGGGTTTTTCTAAATGTTAAAAGCAGGTTAGGGTGTCCTGTATCGTATGAATTTCCACTGTATATGTATATCTTATACAGTGAAATTGCTGTGCAAATGTATTCCTGCTGTAATACTGAACTGAAAAATAAAGAATAAAAAAAAAAAAAAACAGGCTTCCCCTGAACTCAACAAAAAACAAGCATTTGCCAATGCCGAATGTTGATTGCTTGTATTTGCTGTTAGGTGTTTGGCACTGATAGTGCAGAGGCAATAATCAACAAATTTAACTAGTGTTATTGTGGTTGGGAAACTAGTGTGACTATAGGGAGTGGGTGTAACTTGCTCTACACATGGTTAGAAAGTGTACAACCACAGCATGCTGTTGCATGGATGGCATGGGACACATTGCACAGATGGCACAGGAGACAGTGTAAGCAGTGTTGTGCGAGTCACCCACACTGAACTCACACTGAACATGGAATAGCTGTGGTATGTGCATGCTGCTATGTCTCACACTGCATGCAGTGTTGGACAGTCCTCATTTTTACCCTCCCAGCATCATGTGCCTACTCAGTCCCACTGAAGTGTACACAGAATTGTGGTGTTGCAAAAACACTTGGGTGGTTGTACAGACTCCAGAGATTTCTCCCTCAGTCACGTCTGAATGAGCCGCAACCAGGTCCTGGACATTAGCTGGGGTGGGGTGGGGGTGTCTTAGGACAAATACTTCATTACCGCTGTGGGCTGCCTGTCCAGAGATCAGTTCAATGAGTGGGAGAAGAAGTGCAACAGAGTCAGGAAAGACTGTGCAGAGCAAGCGCAGTGATAATGAGCAGAGTACCACAGGGATCGGTACTGGGACTGGTGCTGTTTGGGATTTTTATTGCAGATATCTCACACAGGATCCAGAGCAAGATCAGTCTGTTCGCAGAAAATATCAAGATGGGAGCTGTGGTTGATGACGCGGAGGGGTGGAAGGGGTTGCAGGAGGACCTGACTAAGCTGCAGGAGTGGGTGGAAACATGGCAGTTGGGGTTCAACGGCAAGAAGTGCAAGGTTCTGCACTTCAGAGCCAGGAAACGGGAGGGATTATCGCTTGAATGGGGTACAGTTGGGGAGCTCCACAGAGGAGAAGGATCTAGGAGTGATCATTACAGGGAGCATGAACAACTCTGCTCAGTGCAGGAAGGTGGCAGCAAAAGCCAACAAAATTCTGGGGTGTATTGCGAGAGGGATCTCCTCCAGAAGGAGGGAGGTTATCCTGCCCCGTACAGGTCATTGGTCAGGCCCCACCTGGAGTACTGCGTGCAGTACTGGTGCCCATTCCTGAAGAAGCACATCAGATTGTTGGAGGGGGTGCAGCGAAAGCCACAAAGATGATCCTGGGATTAGAGAGCAAGCACTGCGAGGACAGGCTTGGAGAGCTGAATATGTATTCAGTGGAGGAGAGGAGGGATGGGGGGGTGGCGATATGATTATTTATTTATTTATTTATTAAATTTTGATAACTGGGTAAGCCCGCTGGGCCCCGAAGGTCCCTTTTTCAGGGGCGACCCGGGGCATTACATGGAATAATACATGGGGTAGCATACAGCACAGGTACATTACACTAGACAGCGAGGAACATAATACATAATAGTTTTCAGCAGTTACATTTAAGAGGTAAGACACAGTAGCTTTTTAGCAGTTAACATTTCCTGGGTAAGCTCTACAGATGGAGTGCAGTGCTATATAGATGGGGTGCAGTGATAGTTGCTATTTCCATATGAGGGAGAGGGGTGGGCTTCCACTTAGGAGCCTCTCACTTTATCAGTTACATATGGAGGTGACCATCATATGAGCCTTCAGCCTTGTGCGGAAGGTGTGGGTAGAGGTAGCATCCTGAACACCAGGGGGCAGGGAGTTCCATAGGGTGGGCGCTGTGATGGCGAACGACTTACCCCCCGCCATGGTTCTAACCCTTGGCACTGCGAGGAGGGTTCTGTCCGTTGTTCTGAGGAGCCTAGGGTTTCTCTTTTGGGCAATGAGTCCAGTGAGGCTGGGAGGAGGGGATGGGCTGAGTAGTTTATGAGTGTGGCAGAGTAGGGGGTATTGGAGCCGGGCCTCCCAGGAGGGCCAGTTTAGTTGGGACAGAGTGTCACAGTGGTGAGCCCGGGAGCTGGCTAGGGTGATGAAGCGAGCCACCTTGTGACAGAGAACTTGTAATCTGTTCATTTCTTGTTTGGCAGCTCCCTGTGTCACCGGGGCCGCATAGGAGAGGGTAGGGAGGAGGACGCTTGTGGTGATGGAGGCCCTGGCCACGGGTATCAACTGGTCTTTCAGCCTATACAAGGTCCCGAGCTTGGCGTGAATATTTTTTGTTACCTGGTCGACATGATCCTTGAGGGAGAAGCACTGATCCAGGGTGAGGCCAAGGTATTTTATCGATTCAACCACCTCAAGTCTTTTTCCTGATTTGGTCGTCAGCCTGAGATGTGGGCTTCTGTCCCAGCCGAGGGTTCTTGGACCAAATAGCATGGACTTGGTCTTGTTAGGGTTAATGATCATTCTGTTGGTGACAAGCCATTGCTCAAGGGAACCCAGGTCTTCCTGTAGCCCGGAGCAGAGATCTCCCAGATTAGAGGAGGGGCAGTATATGACCACGTCATCCGCATACTGTACCACTGAGCTACCCCACAGTGTTTACTGAGATCGTTTGTGAAAAGAGAGAAGAGAAGGGGGCCAAGGATAAATCCTTGGGGCACCCCATCCGTTAGGGGGAGAGGCTCCGACAGGGAGTCTTTCCGTTTTACCCTCTGTGTCCTCCCTGTGAGGTAGCTGTTGAACCACGATAGGGAGTGACTGTCTAACCCGACCTGGTCAGTTTTGTAAGGAGCAGGTTGTGGTTTACAAGGTCAAAAGCCTTGGAAAGGTCAATGAAGACTGCCCCGGTGGGGGATCCCTTGTCCCGTTCTCTGAGAACATCAGTGGAGAACTTGATAAGCGCGGTGTCAGTCCCATGATTGGTTCTGAAACTGTACTGGGAGGGGGCAAGCAAATGGTGGAGCTCTAGGTAATCCCGGAGTTGTCTGTAAATTAGTCTGTCTTGAATCTTACTAAGGCTAGATAGCAGAGAGATGGGCCTGTAATTGTTGGTAGTCTCCCTTGAACCACCCATGTGGACGGGGACACATGGGCCAGTTTCCATTGTTCCGGGATGGCACCTGCGATAAGGGATCGATTGAGGAGCCAGGTGAGGGGCCTGGCGAGTGCAGGGGCCCCTTCCCTTAGTATGTGGGGGGGATGCCATTGGGTCCCATAGCTCCCGACATTTTGAGGGACTTTAGTAACAGGAGGACTTCGTTTGGTCTTACAAGCCGGATGTGGAAGGTTGGGCAGTCCAGGCTTTGGGGGATGGGCTCATTCGAGACTGAGAGGAGGGGTGGCAAGTCCATTTTGAGCAGGTCCAGGTTTGTGAACTGGCGGTTGACAGCCATGGCGAAGCTAAGGTTGTCGTTAGTTAATTGGCCATTGACCTCTATGGGCAGTGAGTGGTCTTCCCACTCCCCTTTATAAGCCCATTTATGTGAGCCCAAAAGAGTCTAGGGTTGCCTAGGTTCTTTTTCTGTAGGTCTGTGAGGTAGTCTCGTTTGGCCACTTTGATGGCCAGTTTGCACTAATTTCTCAGCGTCTTGTAGCGGTTTAGGTCAGCCGATAGGGAGGAGAGCTTGTACTTTTTCCAAGCAGTGTCCCTAGTTTTCATCAGTGTTTTCACTTGAGGGGTGATCCACTTGTAGCAGCTCCCCTTGGTGTGGAATTTCTTAAAAGGGGCCAAGCAGTCAGCAACCATAATGATGGCTCCCTGGAGGAAGGCCGTAACCTCTTCCAGTGTGGGGAGTAGTTTGATTGGGCTCCAATCAATCCCGTTTAGGCAGCCAATCAAGTGTTCAGATTGATAGTTTGAGTAGTCCCGGTTGCGAGTATTCTCGGGGGGACTCTGGGGGCCCTGTTTTTCCAGAAACAGAAGATTGGGGAGTGATCACTCAGGGCATCTGCTAGGGTGCCAGCCGCCTTTATATTGGGGGTTTGCTAGTAAGCACCCAATCAAGTGTGGAATGGTTACCCGCTTTGTAGTTCATTCGGTGGGCCCTGTGATAACTCATGCAAGGTTAGCTTCCTGAACCAGTCCTAGTAGGGAGGGATTGTCTTTCGGGCCCAATTCAGATTGAAGTCCCCAGGATGATTAGCTCAGAGGTGACCTCATTGGAGATGTCCCTAGGACCACCTCCAGAGATGAGCGCGCATTGGTTAGGGGGTTGTATACGCATCCAATGTTGAGATGCTTACATGGGCCAAGGGTGATGCAAACGAAGATCGATTCACCTTCCATACTAGTGGCCTGTAGCAGGTTGACCTGCACTGAGTTTAGGGTGTCTTTTGTGTAGATTAGGACCCTCCACCCTTTTCCTCAGTCTATCTTGTCTATGGAGAGGTATCCTAGAGCTGCAACCTCGTGGGAGGGTATGTGAGGCTTGAGCCAGGTTTCCAATATGGCCAGGATGTCCGGGTTGTACCGGTCCAGCCAGGGTTGAAGTTCCTGCATCTTGGGTCTCAGGCTACATATATTCATGTGCGCAATCCTCAGGCCCTTATTGGCCGCCTAGTGCGGGTCCACCGGCGAGGAGACCAGAAGATCATAAGGAGGGTGACCAGGATTTGGTTGGATGTCCCCTGCCATGAGCAGGAGGGTTGCAAGGAGGCTAAGAGAAGGAAGCCGACTGAGGGGTAAGGACTTAGTCCAGAGTCTCCGTTTAGCAGTGAGTAGAGTTGAGTACAGGATGCCTCTCCTGCAGAATACATGGGCAGTCAAAAGCGCCTCCATGTTATTAAGAGGGAGGGTATAGTGGTCCCAAGAATGTTGTGAGGGAATGTCCAGTTTGGGGGGACTTCTCAGGTCCTGTTCTCCTGTACTTATAGTCCTATCTGCCCAGTGTAGGAAGAGGAGGTACAGGCCGGCCAGTAGGAGCCCTCTATTTGGACAGCCAAGAGAGGGGAGTCCAAGCATGGAGGGCATCATGCTGGTGAGGAGGGTGGGTGGGGAGGAGGATGGATGGGCAGTAGGGATGGTTGGGCCCCTGGAAATAAGTTCCCCTGAGCCCACCATGCTCAACTTAAGAGTAATAACCAGCCTCGTCAGGCACCAAGTCCCTGACAGATCAGGTCAGTGGTGTGGCCAAGAATTACTACAGTGAGCTGCTGGTCAGCAGTACCCAAACTTATAGGGTATCAGATGTCGCACCACAGGGATAGATGCGACAGTGTATTGGAGGGAGGTGGTCTTGGTAGCACTTGTTACTATAGGATTCTCCTGGGGATGAGTTTGAGTGCCGCTGCCCTTTAGGTCAGCAGGCGGGTTGGACGCAGGAGCTGTCTATGGCCTGAGGCCGGGCACGCTCGTGTTAAGCAATAGGGGGAGGCAATCTAGCTGGAGATACAGTGTTAATTAGGTAATCAGGCAGTTAAGGGTGCACCTATATATTTACTGAAAACCATACCCCTGAGGTAGAGCGGAAATCACATTTATATGACTCATGGGAAAAATAGAATAACATGCAATTTACAAGACATAACTGTATTACTATAGTGCTTAATAATCACTTAGATACTGCAGGTACAGCAGCAGCTGTAATTTCTGACTACCTAGTTTATGATACAACTGGCAGTTTTGTGGGTAGCAGGCAATTTGGTAGGGAGAGACAGAGATACTTCCCCGAGTTGCACAGTAATTTGCAGGTGGTGCAAAAAGGTTGGGATTAGAGAAAGCAGGTGCAGTGATGGCTAAATGCCACTAGAGGGGGTATTGGAGTTTTGTATTGGGCACGGTAGCCAGAAGGTTCTTTTATTATAGCGGCCACTAGTGGACAGCTGTGATAACCTGCAAATGGAAAAGTCACCTGATAGGTTAATTTCAGTCAGGTGCTTTATCCTATAAAAAGGAGTGACGACCAAGGGTGGTGGTGGGGGCGGCAGGGTCCTTGCTCTGCTGTTTGCACTCCTCACTCGTCCTGGTCTCCTTTACCTATGCAGATTTTTTGGTTTGAATTCCACGCCTTTTGCAGGGGGCGATCAGCGTGGGGCTTGGGAAGAGTCCATCGGCTGTGGGGGAGGGCTGCTCGGTTGCCCTCTCGACCCAGAAGGCTCCCGGGGAGCAGGTTTGTCTCTGCAGAGGAGGAGGAAAAAGGTGAGGCTTTTATACAGATCCTACACAAAGCAGCAGACTAAAGGAGCATTGGGGGTGGGGATCACATATTCAATGCAGTTAAGGTTATTTTAGCCCAGCCCTTGTTAAGCTCATTGTAGGACTTTCTAAACAAAGAGGGCTCAGGTGGAGACAAAGCAGTTTTTGCATGCACTGGGGTTTGTAAGGTTAAAAGGTGCAAAAGCAGTAGAAGTTTAGCAACTTGGGTAATCAGGAAAAATATTTTTTTTCTCTGGCACTACAAGTTTCAATGATTCAGTTTAAAATAAAGGTCACGGTCAGAGAAGGCACTGGGGTTTGTAAGGTTAAAAGGTGCAAAGGCAGTAGAAGTTTAGCAACTTGGGTAATCAGGAAAAATATTTTCTCTGGCACTACAAGTTTCACTGATTCAGTTTAAAATAAAGGTCATGGTCACAGAACGAGCTTACTGTGGCATTTGATGTTTCACTATTAAGGTGCTCTACTACTTCCTTACAATTCACAAGTATACAGGGAGAAAACTTGAGGGGAAAAAAACAATCAGCACTCGTGTGGTGACTGAAAATAAAGTTTTAAGTCTTTCAGTAAAAATGGCGCTCTGCTGTTTGCACTCCTCGCTCGTCCTGGTCTCCTTTACCTGTGCAGATTTTTCGGTTTGAATTCCACGCCTTTTGCAGGGGGCGATCAGCGTGGGGCTTGGGAACAGTCCGTCGGCTGTGGGGGAGGGCTGCTCAGTTGCCCTCTCGACCCAGAAGGCTCCCTGGGAGCAGGTTTGTCTCTGCAGAGAAGGAGGAAAAAGGTGAGGCT
Source organism: Neoceratodus forsteri (assembly GCA_016271365.2). Classification (NCBI taxonomy): domain Eukaryota; kingdom Metazoa; phylum Chordata; order Ceratodontiformes; family Ceratodontidae; genus Neoceratodus; species Neoceratodus forsteri. The sequence goes on from CM028130.1 coordinate 877,849,842, forward strand.
TTTATACAGATCCTTCACAAAGCAGCAGACTAAAGGAGCATTGAGGGTGGGGTCGGGGATTGCATATTCAATGCAGTTAAGGTTATTTTAGCCCAGCCCTGGTTAAGCTAATTATAGGACTTTGTAAACAAAGAGGGCTCAGGTGGAGACAAAGCAGTTTTTGCAGGCACTGGGGTTTGTAAGGTTAAAAAGTGCAAAGGCAGTAGAAGTTTAGCAACTTGGGTAATCAGGAAAAATATTTTTTTCTCTGGCACTACAAGTTTCACTGATTCAGTTTAAAATAAAGGTCACGATTACAGAATGAGCTTACTGTGGCATTTGATGTTTCACTATTAAGGTGCTCTGCTACTTCCTTACAATTCACAAGTATACAGGGAGAAAACCTGAGGGGAAAAAAACAATCAGCACTCATGTGGTGACTGAAAATAAAATAAGTCTTTCAGTAAAAATGGCGCTTTGCCGTTTTGCACTCCTCACTCATCCTGGTCTCCTTTACCTGTGCAGATTTTTCAGTTTGAATTCCACGCCTTTTGCAGGGGGCGATCAGCGTGGGGCTTGGGAACAGTCCGTCGGCTGTGGGGGAGGGCTGCTCGGTTGCCCTCTCGACCCAGAAGGCTCCCAGGGAGCAGGTTTGTCTCTGGTCTGATCAAGACCTTTAAGTATCTGAAGGGAATAAACAAGACCAACACAGATGGGATTTTTCAGATGAGAAGGGGGATGGACACGATAGGGCATGGACTGAGGTTGTAGGAGGGAAGATTCAAGAGGGAGATGAGGAGACATTTTTTCATTGAAAGAGTGGTGGACAAATGGCACACCTTACCAAACGAGATAGTGTCCTGTAAGATGGTGGGCAGTTTCAAAAGGGGTTGGGACAGGGTAAGGGTAAGGGATACTGGGAAGGGGAGGTGGGAGGGGCAGCTGTGAGATGAGATGCTAGCTGCAGACTCAAGCAGAATCGATAGACCATGAGGCCTGTTTCTGCTGGCAATTTCATATGTTCGCATGTGCAGTAGGTGTGTTGAGGTCTGCAGGGTGGATGGGTGGGTAACTACAGTGACATGCACACCACTGCGCCGTCTTTCTGGTTACAACCAATGTCCAGGTGGCCAGCTGGTCAGAGAGGGGATGGGGCTCCCGGAGATCAGCAGGCTGCCCATGTGGCTTACTACCCTGACTTGGTGAAATCCTATGAGCTGTCTGTCTGGAGATCACTTGGGTGAGTAAGTAGAACAATAGACGTGCGTCAGCGATCACTGTGCAGAAGGTCGGCAGGGTGGCTGGATGGGTAACTACCTTGCTATAAGGATCACAGGGTTTTGGGTTTGTGCACTGGATCGCGGGCCGAGTGACTGTGTGGTGACACATCGAATTGACCTCCAGAACATGAGCGGGGCGGCGGCTGCCCTAGTAGAGCAACTTCCTCAAAGCCTGGGAGCACTGTGTCTGGAGATGACTTAGACGGGTGGGTCCAGAACCACAGCCCCCTCGGGAAGCTCTATCCAGATGCTTTGCCAAGGTACGTGGGTGGTGGGGGGTTGGAGTGCTGTCACATAATGAAGACAGCTGCTGAATGGATCACGGGTACAGTGACAGCTCATCTGCACAGACTGCTACCGCCTGCCTCCTGCAACTGTCAATAGCATGATATATGCCATATACAGTAACTGCCGCTGTGCACATAGTTATCCCATCTGGAAACAGAGTTGCAGGGCAATATGCTTGCAGAACAGTGTGATTCACTTAACAAGAGATTTAAAAGGCAGCTGATCTGACAGTAGGGCCAAAAATACACCAGGCAAAAATGACAAGAAAACAATGGATTTACCGCATGCATTGACATTCTGGTAATCGGGGATGAGGATGTCCACTAAGATGTTCTGTGAGAACTTCAGTAAGTCAGAAAAAGGGACAGAGTGGACGGGATTAAAATATAAGGGCACAGTGGAAGGAAGTACATTTGAATTTAGAAAGTTTTGCACACCCCTCCCCCTCAAGGTTACAAGAGGCAGCATGAATGTGCACACAGGCAACTGAGAACAAAGGGGGTGTTGCAAACAGGAAATCGTGTACCGATTTATTTTTGTAATTTCTGTAAAAAAACATGGAGTATAAAATGATGGAGGGAAAACAGCGAGGAAATATAGAAAACACAGGAACAGAAAATAGTGAGGGTAAGTGAGCAACTTGAAATATGAGAAAACCATGACACTGTCTCTTTGAAAACAAGCTTGGGGGGGGGGGACATGCGCTGACAGAGAAGTGAGAGAGAGCAAGGAAGAGGAGGCACACAGCAAAGCCGTTCAGCTGTTTGCTGATGCAGTTTCATTCAAATCCAAGCACTGATGTTTCTGTGCTGGTGCAATGTGCTGCATTCCAGACATTCCGCTACCTGCTGTGGTACTATGTGGTCAACCAGAGCATATGCAGATGAAATGGACGAAGTGCTCTCTCATTGGAATACTTAATTCATTTCTTTTTTTTTCCCCTGGTATTTTTTATCTCCTCCCCAGCCTGCCACTTCCGACCCTTCAGGGGGACAAGTGGACATCCCACTGCCCGGAACTCTACCCAAGCAGACCCCTAGGCCCCATGGAGCCGCGGATTACCCCCCGGGCAGGGACAAGGCGGGGACTCAGACCCCATATCTTACATTTCATCGGTCTGGGGTCTGCTGGGCGGGCACAAGCAAATCGTGGGCACGGCCTTGGTCCTCCCATCTTCCCAGATGAGGCAGGCTTGTTTTTCGCGTTTTCACCCTCCCCGAGCAGCAAGTGACTTCCCCCGACGTCATGACACGAGCGCCGACATCCATGCTGCTCAGTGGCTGCATCCCATCCACAAGTGGAGCTTGCAGTTCTCCGAGCCTCCGCTCAGGGTCATGCAAGTGTCGGGCATTGGCCGGATCCCTCCTCGGAGAAGGCGAGCTGTCATTGGACGCTCCAGCCTATCTCCCCTGGCTGACCCACCAATGACCCGAGTCCGCTCCCGAACCCGGGTCGCCGGCATGGTGTGAGGTGTGGCGTCCAGCGCCTCAACTCTCAGCGCCACCGGGCCGGATCCCTGCTTCATTCATTTCTACTACACAAAGTTTCTGCCCATAAACTGTCAACCACTGTCATACTTAGCTTGCATGAACATTGGTTTGTCAAGGATGAGCCCAAGGCAGCTTAACTTACACTGGGCTGGTCAGTGACACACCTCTGAAATGCCATTCAGAAGAAAACGTTTCTTGCGCAAGCGCAATCAGCATGAAAAATCCTTGCTGTTTGGTTTGCCACCAAAGCCAAGACCTTGTTCCCCTGCCCTAGATATACACTGCTCTGATGCTCCCCCTCCCCTCACTCCTATTGACTTCTTCAGATGCCTTGGTGTAACTCTTGACCCTGCCCTTGACTTTGGCTTGCACATATCTATTGCATGCGAATCTGTAAATTGGAAGCTTGGCCTTGCCTATAAAGCAAGACCTGCCCTGACACCTGCTGTCAGGCTTGCTATTGCTGAGGGTGTTTTGTTGCCTAGCCTCACCTACAGTCTTATACTTTATTTTGAGGCAAGCAAATGTATTGTAAATAAATGGAATACCAGTTATAACATGTTATAACAACTATGGAGACACCATCTATGGCAGCGCCTCAAAGTCCACCCTAGCTACACTGGACCCCCACTATCCCTCCTTCTGCCGGTTTGCTCCTGACTGCCCTCTTCTGACTCACCACTGTTCCCTCTACACCTCGCTCAGTCTTCCCTCTCTTGAAGCCAGATAGCTTGCACATGCCTTCACCCTTATTGGCAAGTACTGGCTGAGCTCACTCCCCTCCTACCTCACATCTCTACTTTCTGCTCCCACTCACTCCTGCTAGTCCCTTCGTGGTGCTGGCTGCTGGACCCTAGCACTCCCATCTAGCTCATCCTCTTCCGGCCAAGCTGCATTCTCCTTTCGCTTCCCTAAACTCTGGAATGCCCTTCCCATCCACACTGCCACCTCCTTCCGCTCCCTCTGGTCTTCTCCAAGACTTCATCTTTCCTTCCTGCAACTGCACCTGAGCTTTCCACCCCACTCCACTACGCTGTCTACTTCCCTCTTTTCTTCCATTACCGCTGCCATTACCTCCTGGTCTTCTCCTGTAAACCCCACCCAGGGGTCAACCTTAACTTTTTTTGCACTAGCCAGCTGGACAAGCTGATTAAAAATTGCACTAGCCCACAGATGGTTGCATTAGCCCACAATAATAATGGTCAATTTTGATTGGTTATACAGGAAAAATGCAAGCCAAGAAATACTCTGATTATTGCATATTTATCCTGCTCCCACATTGCTTCCTGCCCCAGCAAAAAAAAAAAAAAAAAGACTGCAGTCCAATCCCACGCAGTGTGTACCCCCATTGTTTTCCTTTTTTTACCATGTGCCCCTTGTTTCCTCTTTCTTCACCTCCTCCCCGCCAAACCAGAGAATACCATAATAGCAAATGTTCAATCAGGCAGTTCTAGTTCTGCACACACAATAGCCGACATCATCATGTACGTCACCACAGTCCCACCCTGACCTGCAGGGCAATGTACAGAATCAGGCAAAGAAAGACACTCTCATCCCCCACCCTGTGATTAGCCTGAACTGCACTTCTGGAAGTTTTCTTACACTGTGAAGGGAGCTAGGGGCAGTTCTAGGATTTCTTTAGAGAGAGTTAAACAAACACAGGGGGCTGGGATGTAAGAAACTTTAACGCATCTGTTTATATATACCAGGCACAAAAATATTGATTTAACATGCTCTGCCCTAACAAACAGATTTTTCATAACAGTGTCCTTTCATCAGTCAAAGGGGAGCAGTATACAGGCTTGATGCTGTACTACCTCTCTTTCTATGTAGGATGATCTGTGTGCACCAGGAACACCCATTTTAACCTTTCAAATTATATATTTTACTAAGGTTTTGCTTTGTACCATACATGCTCCAAAGCATTATTTTTAGGATGAAATGACATGCTGGGTGGTACTGCATTGATGGCATTGACTGGTGTGATCCATTAAGAGGAGCAGTGAACCATACATGAGTCAGTAATGGCAGCTTTGGGTCTATGGATTGCCACTTCAGAGCCTAGGCTGCAGTGGTGTCCAGAGAAAGTATAGAGTGGACAACCACCTGACTGGGCAGACCGTGTATACATGATAGCATTCTGTCACTGCAGTGTTGGATACAGGCACTCAAAAGATTGGGAAATGAGGCACACTGGTTTTAATATTGTGGGACAAATCAAAGACAAGTTCAGCAAACTGGAAGCTAGTTACTTAACGGCACTCTGCCCTTGATCACAGCATGCACACTAGCTGAATGTCCTAACAACTGAGTGATAATGACTCACATTGAGTCTTTTGTTGGATCCCCCTCTTAAACTGCCAGATAATTGCAGCTCTTAATGAGCTGTTAATCACACCAGGCCACCTGGAACACTCAGGGAGAGTAGCAAAAGGACTACAGCCTGCTAAAGTAGGGACTTTTTCAACTTCATTAACAGCCATGAAAAACCTGCAGTAGTCAAGACAGACAAATAGAGGGTTAGCTGCACTAGCCCTGGCCAATTTGCACTAGGTTCAGGGCTAGTAAAACAATGTTAAGGTCGAACCCTGACCCCACCTCAATCCCTACCTACTATATTCCTCTCCCTGCTTCACTGCATATCTTTATGTTGTCTTCACCTTTTGGTTGGCACTATCGTGTGTTGTATATGCTGAACCTAAGTATGCATATTATAATACTGCTGCTGCTTAGTTTTGCCTACTACGCACAGTAATGCTTGATGACAATTCATTGTACAATCTATCAGACTATGTACTGTAAACACTATGTTTATTTCATTGTACAGCTTATCATATTATGTCCTGTAAATACTATCTATATGTAAATACTATGTATATGTATATGTCTCGCATGTCTTTCCTGGTGAAACTTTTGAAATAAATAAATAAGCAGCATCTGTTGCATTTGCTGTATTGGTGTCCAGACTGATTCACCACTGCTCTCTTTACTCGAGCCTAGGATGGTTTTCCCGAAGCTCACATTGGCTATATACTCTTGGGTATACCATAGACAGGATTGTATGTTCACAAAAATTGACCAGGCTTACTCCCTGAGACCTAATGACCTGTCACTTCTGTCGGTGCCCAAATGCACCACAAATTTGGGTGAGCAGGCCTTTTCCATCTTTGCCCGTAAGCTCTGAAACTCACTTCCACCTAACCTCAGCGTCTCTCAGGCACATCTAGTATTCAAGAATGAGTTTCGTAAGTTCCTACAATGCTTACACCTGATGCTTTGTACAACTACTAGTTTGTGCATTTTTTTATGATTTTTGGTTGTATTTGGGATGTACTCTGCTCTGAAGTTTCTGGGCTTCAGTATTGTTTGACTTCTATTGCTGATGTATGCAAGATTGTTCTGTACCCTTGTGCCACTGTGCTAATGTTATTTATTGTTGTACTCTCCGGGTTGTACCTGAAAATAGGCACTGCACTGTCTAGTGCACTGAATTGGTAAACAAAAAATAAAATAACTAACTAACTAAATAAATAAATAAATAAATAGAAAGAATACTAAAGACAATTTGAGGCTGTTGAACCAAAAAAAGAAAAATTATAATGTAATACTTAAACAAGGAAAAGCAAAATATCAGTGTATAGTATGGTCTCAGTTATATCAAACTGTCTTGAATAAGAATACTAAAGAATTTTGGCTATTGGTGGCCAAAGGTACTGATTAATATTCAGTATCCATAGATTCTTATATTCAACCCAATCAATCGGAACAACATTTCTCTCAAGTCTACTTTAGCAACTCTCAACAAAATTGTCACTCTACAATAGAAACATTAAGGAAAACATTACAGCCTCAACATTGGCCTATACCTGCCCAAGTTTTTAAAAGAGGACATACTGTAGCTAGAGCCATCATACTAAAAGTACTAAAGCATCTGGACCGGGCTAGAGTTCCCAGTGATCTTTTTAAACATTTTCTTCACTGGTGAATCCCTCTGTTATACTATGTTTATAATTCGATTGTGCTTGCGCAACTGGATGAGATGATGTTTGTGTGACTTCACTTATGTTGTGAATATGATTTATGTTGTGGTTTTTCTGCCTCTCTATGCATGGGATATACCACCCTATTAGGGTACGATGCAAGGAACGTTAGAGGAGGGCCCCCCCCCCCATTGGTGCCACAGTGATGATTCCGTCAGCTAAAGGTAGCTTTGGAAGAAGCCCACGGGTAAGAGAGACATGGCGCTGGAGGAGGACGGGTGGATGATGGGGCAAAAAAGAAATGAATCCTGGGAAGGCCCGGGGTGAGCTACCTAATAAAGCCTGGTGGGGGGGGGGGTGACGTACTTGCTCCACCCAATCGAACCTCAGGCTTACAACCTTCCCATTCAATTGTGCTTAGGCAACTGGATGAGATGATGCTTGTGTGACTTGACTTACGTTGTGAATATGATTTATGTTGTGGCTTTCCATCTCTCTATCCATGGGATATACCACCCTATTAGGGTACAACGCGAGGAACCCTAGAGGAGGGTCCCTCCCCCATAGGTGCCACGGTGATGATTCCGTCAGCTAAAGGTAGCTTAGAAAGAAGCCCAAAAAGAATACCCAATTGGGTGTCAAGCATCGAAGAGGCGAGGATGATGAATGAATGAAAACTGAGAAGATGATTAAGGCGGACTTCCTTAGGAGAGAGGGGAAAGCCGGGGCCACCATCCACCTCTACCCAACAGCGGAACCTAACTTAATTAAATTAAGACAGCACATTAACCTAAGGAAGCACTAACTCTAACTAATATTATGACCATTGGCATGGAGGAGAGGAAAACCCCCCTTTAAGGAGGAAACCTTTGGGGATCCAAGGCCTAGGTCGCCTTCCCTCCAGGCTGACGACGTTTGATTTAAGGACGTATGTCGTTAAAGAGAAGGATTCGTTAAGGAGAAGGATATGAGCAGGGAAGAGGATGACAGGATAGGGGAAACCCCCAAAAGAAAGCATAGATTGAAGAAGGAACGTGAGGCAGCAGGGACCCGAGAGGGTATGCTCGAGCAGCTGATGGGAAGGAGTAGATCCATGCAGAAGCCAGAGGAGCAAAGGGCATCCAGATGCACACATGAGAAGACTGATTGACACAAGAGTGCAGCAGTCCAATTTGAGAAGACTGAGGATGAGGAAGATGGACGCTGCATGGGCGCGACGGGTCAACAAGGTAGCATAAGACCCTGTGAGAGGAATGCTCGAGTGAACAATGGGTGTGTGAGGATGAAGAGATAGGAATGAACTGGAAAAGAAACACTGGACGATGGTGGAGAGCAGCCAGCTATCCCATACTGAAGGGCGACGGACAGAAAGGTATGGCCTTGAGTGGAGAAAGAATCGAATTGAGGTAGCAGGGAAGCAATGGACGATGGATGAAGAGGAGTGACTCCATGAGTGGAATGAATCCTGATGGCCGGTATGAGAAAAGGCAGCCTGGGTAACCTTCCTCTTGCATATTCCACAGTGTCTGTCCAAGGCCAGTTTAAACTCCCTGGCTGACTTTGCCCCCACAACCCCCAGCGGTAGTCTGTTCCATTTTAGATGGGTTAAAAATTTGGGCTGAGGAGAATACATTTTGGATGAACCCCAAAATGGATTTAGGAAAGCTCATTCTACAGTATAACACCATCAAGCATTACAGCTTTTAATCACCAAATATGTTAAGATTAAAAAAAGCAACACTTTTTTGTTGCTCTGTGAACTCTAAATTGGCATTTGACAGTATTAGTCGGAAAACACTTTGGACAATATTGATGGAATATGGTATAGATAATTATATAGTGTATAGTGGAGTGTTGTTCTGTATAGAATTCCGTCCCTTTCAAAATGCTTTTCTACCACAGTTCCAAGGTCATGGAATGTGATTATACCCTACTGTGGTAGAACAGCATTCTAGAACCTCTAGAGACTGCTTGAGTCAGTTTCATTTTGAAAGCAAAAGAACTCACAAACACATATTTCACACAGTACTATACACTATAAAAAATACAGGATGAGCAACTCTATGCACAACCAGTGTGTTTTGACACCTCGGGGTTCTGATTCCCATGGACCTCTCGAGCTTCGCTCTCGAGGTCAGAAGGAATCAGAACCCCTCTGTGGCAGAACACACTGGTTCTGCATAGTTGCCCATCCAGTATTCTGTATTTACTTGATATTCTGGTAAGACTACATGAAAACACATGGGCCCAGATATTCAAAAGGGTTGCGCATGCGCAACAGTGTTGTGTCCATCGCAACCCACTGATACGCCTGCCGATATTCGTAGTGAAAAGTAATCAAGACAAATCCCATGTGCCAGAGAGCAAGATTAGTACGTATGCAGGCACAGGTGGGGGCGTGCCCATGCATAACCTGTACAGCCCGATATTCAGCCCGGGATGTGGAGAGCCATGCATGCGCAACCTGTACTTGCGCCTGCACAAAGTTAAGCCAAAAAAAAAAGGAACAAATGATGGCCACCCACAGGTGAGCTGCTGCATTGCAGGGTGCAACAAGGCAGCTGCCACCTGTGAGTGGCCACCCGAGTTCCTGCCGCACCTGGCAGCACCCCCCCCGGCCCCATTGCAGGCATCTGTTTAAATAACCCCCTCCAATATCCCTGGTGGTCCAGTGGACCAAGTGCTGCCCGATCGCAGGCATCTGGTTAAATAAAAAAAAAAACATCCTATATCCCTGGTGGTCCAGTGGACCGCTATGTTCCCGATCGTGGGCATTTGTCTAAAAAAAGAAATCCTTGTCTAATATCCCTGGTGGTCCAGTGGACCGCTATGTGCTCGATCGCAGGCATCGGTATAATAACACCCCGGTCCAGTATCCCTGGTGGTCCAGTGGACCGATCGCATCTGTTTAAATCACCCCAGCCAATATCCCTGGTGGTCCAGTGGACTGCACTCTGCCCGATCGCGGGCATCTGTAAAACATAAAAAACATCCTATTACCCTGGTGGTGTAGGGTACCCCCCTCCCCATCCGCCCACTGAGCCCCACTGCCCTGCTCCCCCACCCACCTGCCTGCCGCCAGACTGACAGCTCGGGTAGCTGCACGCCCATGGTTCACAGCATGAGCCAATGGGTGTAGCTATATCGAATATACAGTCCAGATATGGAATGAATCAATCACTATCTGGAATGTGTAGTGTCGTAGAGAAGGTATGCCCATTGGCTCACGCCAGACCCATCGGGCATGCAGCCCCACCGAGCTGTCAGGCGGTGGTGCTGCCACCCGCCGCTGACCGGTGGTGGGGCTCAGTGGGCGGGTGGGAGGGGATACCTCAGACCACCAGGGTAATAGGACATTTTTATGTTTTACAGATGCCCACTTATCGGGCAGAGTGCGGTGCACTGGAACACCAGGGATATTGGCCGGAGGGGTGATTTAAACAGATGCCCGTGATCCGGCAGCGATCGGTCCACTGGACCACCAGGGATATTAGATGAGAATTTCTTTTTTTAGACAAATGCCCGCGATCGGGCTACAGGGGACGTCGGTCCCTGACGGCTGCTGCCTGGCCAGGTGCCAGGCACAAGTCGTCAGGGATCGGCGCACCTGCATGCTAATGGGATGCAAATGGGGCCATAATGACATGCAAATGGCCCCTTGTGCGCCTTGCATAAATTATGGTATATTTGCATGTCCCCTTTTGAATACCGCAGGTCCTGTGAATGGCGCAATGGCACTTGCGCTAGCGCATCTCCATGCTCCACTCTGGCCACTTAGCTTAGCGATACCACTCTTGTCATGCAGTGGGATGGCCAGGGTGTGATATTCAAAGCTGCTGAGCCATAGCGCAGCTCCGTTGAATATCGCCCAGGCCACACCCCTGCGCAACCAAGTTGAGCTGCGCCAAGGCTTGCGCCACAGCCTGGCGCAGTTTGAATATCCGGGCCTTGGTCTAAAAGTTTAGTATAATTTTTAGGGTAATCATAGAAAACATAGCAATAGAATTTTCAGGCAGAGAAGGACCGCTTGTTCCACCCAGTCTGCCCATTTATCCCTACCTACAATATATACCAGGAGACCCTACTTGATCTCCAGTTCTTTCTCCCACCCCTCGTCATTTTCCACTAAGTTTCTCTTATATGTATCACAAGCTTTCTTGAACCCTCCCGCTGTTTTCGCCCAAACTACTTCTGCTGATAAACTGTTCCAGGAGTCCACCGCCTATTCTGTATTACGGTCAATAATTCACCCTGAAATACTTGCATGGGTTTTGCACTCGGTCCTACTTAGTGCTTCTCAGTTTTCTAATTACTAGTCTCATTAATTAGCTGTGTAGAAGTGCATACTCTTGTCTCATATTTATCTAACTTGTGCTGGGATGAGTAGGTGTGCTTCACCTGTTGAACTGGCTGATAGTCCTGCCTCTTATACAAAGAGAGAGAGAGAGTATGTCTTTGACCTAATCCTACATATTCTATTCAGCTTATACAATGAGGGCAGCTGTTACAAGGTATGCTACCACCTGCTTGGTAGACCTCCTAAGGTCAGAATAAATTGCCCTGCTCACGTCTTCTGGGCCCTGTACTCCTTCCTGTTATTCCTAACAGGAGGCATTGAATTAAACTCTGGTCCCAGACCCCCGCCAACTACATAGTCAGTGCTCCGTCTGATATATTTTGGGGCAAAACAAGGGGAATAAAGCTAGCGCACGTGATCATAAACAGTCTCAGGCCAAAGATAAAAGAGCTAGAGAGCTGGGTAGACTTCTATGCCCCTGATGTTCTTGCCATCTCAGAGATCTGGCTTAAACCCAACATTCTCCCTCATGAAATAGAGTCACCTGGCTACTCTGCACATAGACGTGACAGGACCCACAAGAAAGGTGGTAGCGTCCTACTTTATGTCAAAATCTCACTTCATGCCACAGTAGTAACTACCCCAGGTTTGGAAAACTCAGAAAGCGAGGGTCTACTAGTCAAACTACTCCACAGTGGCAGAAAACCACTTCTTGTGGCTAGTGCGTAAAATCCCCCACGAGTGGCCAGCACTGCCCTTACTTCCCTCACCAAAGCCCTCTCCAAATTGTCCTTAGGGAAAATTATATTACTCAGGAACTTCAACATTAACTGGGCCTCTGATGCCAAGAGTGGGAGTGGTCTGAAGGCAGCCCTCTTGGAAGCCCATTTAGTCAAATCATCACTAAAATGACTCAACTAAACAACAAAACAGGTAACCACACCTTGCTTGATTGGGCCCTTGTGTCAAATATGGATAGAATCCAATCAGCAGGTATTTTTTCTGACTCCCTTAGTGATCATTCCCCTATCTACTGCGTCAGGACCAATGCCAAACCCAGGCCTCCTCCCAGGGTCTTTATGGCACGTGACTACTCAAAATGTAATGAAAGTACCTTCCTGTCCGCCCTGTCAACTATCCACTGGGATATAATTAGGACCCAACCAGATGTTGATTCTGCCCTGCAGTTCTTTATGTGTAACTTTACCTCAGCGGCTAGTGTCCAGGCCCCCCCTTAAACAGATGAGGGTTAAAGGCCAGCATTAGAAATGGCTCAACCACACCCTCAGGGAATCTGTGAAATTGAGAGAAAAGCCATGGGGGACTTTCAAAAACTTGGGCCTTGCCTCTGATTGCCATATGTATAGGGCTTTCAGGAATGCTTGCAGAAGAGACCTGAAAACTGCCAAGAAGAAATACCTGAGCCACCAGCAGGCAAAGAACTTGTCTGATCCCAAGCTATTCTGATGAAAAATCAATGCACTCCTTAAAGGTTGCACCAATCTGACTCAGTACGACATAATAGCTGATGGCAAGACATTTCAGGACCCTGTAGCCACTGCTAATGCCTTTAATTACTTCTTTACAGAGATGGACAGATTTAGGTTCCCCCCTCCCCTGTTCAGACAGTTATGGTGAGGCAGCACCCTGAGTTCCATTTCCGTAAGATAACAATTAAAGAAATGTTACCCCCCTACTGAAGCTGAGGGATGATGGTCCAGGTGGCTACAACAAAACTGAGCAGAAACTCCTTAAGATAACCGTCATTGCATTACCTATCGCTATGCTATTTAATAAATCCCTAACAGAAGAAAGGGTCCCAAACATCTGAAAAGTAGCCGTTGTAGTTCCAGTACAGAAGGGAGGACCTAGGGAGCCAATAGAAAACTACCACCCCATCTCGCTGCTCTGCCCATTGTCTAAAATCCTTGAAAGGTTGGTTTATAATCAGCTACAGGAGTACATAGAACAACGACAACTGCTCACTGACAAGCAGCATGGGTTTAGGAAAAACCATGAAACCAACACAGCACTAGTTAGGTTATCGACTGATATACTTGGAGATTTGGATAAAAGGCTTTCTACGGGTGCTGTATTTGTAGACCTTACCAAAGCCTACAACTTGGTGAACCACAGTCTCCTTATTTCTAAATTACAACATTTAGGAATCGACAGCCTGTCCTGTCAATGTTCATCAACTACCTAGCCAACAGATTTCAACATGTCAAGTGGAAGGGAGTGCAATCTAAACAGATCCCCTTAGCAGATGGTGTCCCCCAAGGCTCCATCCTGGTTCCGAAGTTGTTTTCCATATTTATAAACGACTTGCCTAGAAATTGTGGTGGTGCCAGGCTGCTATTATACCCTGATGATGCGGTGCTATACAGAAGCTCTCACGATGTAGCACAGATCAGCAGCCTATTAAACTCTGATTTTCATGAGCTAGAATATTGGTTTGCCACTAATAAACTAGTTTTAAATGCCAAGAAAACAAAAGCTGTACTGTTTGGCCCAAAGCATCTAGGCACCTCCAGAGAGCACCTGCTTCCACTTGCTACCTCTATGGGTGACCCAGCTGAGGTGGTTACTTCTGTATGTTATCTCTGTGTGTATCTTGACCAGGATGTCACATTCAACCTCCATGTTGACCATATCTCCAAGTCACTACACAGTAAACTTGGACTGTTGTACCGCCTGAATAGCTATCTTACTAAGAAGTCTTGTCATCACTACCAGCACATTGCTCCCCGTCCTCTTATACGGCACGCCAATCCAGCAAACCCTAAGGTGAACAGATTTGAATAGGCTAACTGTTCTCTGCAACATAATTAGTCCATTTGCTGCTGGTGTCCCATCACGGATCCATTCAATGCTGGAAATTCCTTCAGATTTAGACCTCACAATGGACCGTGCCCATCGTACCCTGGTTCCCAAACCAGCTAATCCCTCAGCTAGGCCACGGTCATGGATGGTGAGAATGGTGCTCTTTCAGAACAAGGAATGGGTATTAAAAGAAGCTTGGAGAGTCAGGGATCTAAAATACCAGGGAGCGGCTATCTATTTCGAACAAGACTTTTCCCCAGCCCTTCAAAATGAAAGGCTAAGAGTGCACTCAGTAATAAAAGAGTTAAAGGAAAAAAAAAAATAACAGAGCGCAACTGCTATTTCTGGCCAAACTACGGCTTCACCTAGACTCAGGACTGAAAACCTTCTCGAATCTGCTAGAGGCAGCAGCTCAGCTTAGAGAGTGGGAGATCCCCTTGCCAGACCTCAAACTTGAATTACTAGAGCAAAAGCTGTTTAAAAACGCATGGCAGCCGGCAGGTAAACCACAAAAGTGAGCTTTCCCAGGATCATTGCCGAAGCGACTGATGAAGGATGTGAGTAAAATCGTACACCGAACTGCTGGAACTACGAGTCAAGTCGATAAGGAGTTGAACCCAAAGGCAGCGCAACACCGTTGAAACGTCATGGTCCAGAAAGGGGGAAAAACTGACAATACAGAGGCTTGTCCAGAACGGACGCACAACTTACCCAGATAAGTTACAGCCTGTTGATCAAAAGGGAAATATCGATATGATGTGGGCATAGTTAAAAGACAAGAGCCATATATGTACTAAACCATCTCTCCTAGCTCAAAACATGAAGGATTCTAAACTATTTGGAAGGGGGATCCTCCCCTACCCCTGGGTGACCTCCTAAATATTGATACTTTTTCATACTATTTTCAGTACCTTAATGATTTGTTGGGAGTCAATTTTTTACCGATTTGACAAAGAGAGGGGTGGAATGCAGGAGAGAGATGGAGGGGCGCTATCTTCGTTTAAAAAAATGGTATTGTCAAACAATGGGTAGAACAGAGCGCCACCATAATTTGATGGGGGGGAGAGACTGAACTCAAATGGGGGTACTGGAGGGGGGGGACAAAGATATGCCCACTCCTTGAGAAATAGTTAATAGAACTAAAGATGTTTGGTCCTGAGGGAGGAGGAGAACCTATTTCAAACTTTATAACAAAAATGGCTGGATGTGATATTGGAGGGGTGTTGACTCCTCATAATCCGGAAACGTTCAGCGCTTAACAGGAGCTATAAAATCAACGCTCCAAGTCTCTAATTTTGAGACGGCTAGTATTATATACACCATACACCAAGAGTGAACCTGGTATCTCTCTACTCCACGGAGCAGGGGAATTCCCAGGGTTTCACCTAGGAAGTACAAAGCAAAAAGGACAGGAGAGAATTTCATCTTTATTCCTCTTGGCCAAAGTTTTTTACTGTTGTAGTTAACCCTAGTTTTAAGGGGTTTTTCTGAATTTTTTTTTTCTCCTTCTCTGTTTGTTTGTTTCCTGAACACCCACATTTAATCTCTGAGCTTTTATGGGGAGAGGAGACAAAGGAAGTTATGTACAGATCAGTATTGTTTCAAGACAGTCACCTAGAGGTAAATCCTAAACTTATAAAGATACTTTTATTTACACCTAAACTACCACAACCACATAAGAGAATCAAATACAACACGCAGACTCAGGAGAGGATATTTCCCCTTAGTTCCTTATATATTGATTAGAACAATGGCTGCCCTAAATATTTGCTCTTATAATGTAAAAGGGATTAATTCCCTTATTAAAAGAACAAGATTATTACAAGAACTGAGAAGGCTCCAGGGAGATGTGATCTTTCTTCAAGAAATGCATCTCTCAACAACAGAACATTTAAAACTGAGAAGAGCTTGGGTAGGTCAGGTGGTAGCAGCCTCCCACCGCAAATCTGAAAAAGCTGGAGTGGCTATACTGCTTCGGAGAGGTTTGAACCTAACAATAGATACAACAGAGAGTGCTTTTCCGGGAAAATTTGTGAGAATCTCGCTCAAATTCAGGGGCAGGTTATACACTTTGTTAATATATATGCGCCCAACTCACAACAAGGAGAATTTTTTTAAAAAGTATTCCAGAAATTGGCTCATCTGGCACAGGGCCAGCTAATTTTGGGAGGCGACTTTAACGCAGCCCCCCAACCCTAGAGAGATAGATCCTCCAGCCAAACGACAGGAAATCACATGGCATCCAAATCCCTAATGTCGTTTACAAGGGAGATGGGTTTAGTGGACATTTGGAGAGCCCATCACCCAAAAGAAAGAGATTATACTTTTTACTCTAATGCACAAGGCTTCTACTCCTGAATTGACTTATTCTTTACCTCTGTCACGGATCTACACAAGGTGCTAAACTCACAGATACTAACAATGACCCTATCCGACCACTCCCCCATGTCCATTCGCCTATCCCTCCCACCCCAGGACAAACAAACACTTTGGAGACTGAATGTCTCCTTATTAAATAACAAACCCTTTGTAACAAAATTAAAACAAAAAGTGGAAGATTTTGTAGAGATTCACCGTGGTACTAATTCTCAGGCTTCTCTAAAATAGGATACGCTTAAAGCAGTCACCAGGGGATAGATAATTAGCTTTGCTTCTGCTCTGAAACAGCTTGCCACCTTAACACAAAACAAACTTCTAACAGAAATTAACTCATTGGAACGAAAACATAAATCCACCCCAACAAACTCAAGAATTTTGAAAAAATTAAGGCAAGTAAGAGAGAAATTGCAAGATATTGAAAACAAAAAAGTGGAAGGATATTTATGATTCACTAATCACAAATATCATGAGGTAGGGGGCAAAGCATCAAAACTGCTAGCTTTCCGATTTCGGAAAGCCCAAGCAGATAAATACGTACCATACATTGAGGACAGGGGAAATCCTGGCCATAAATGGGAGTCACCTAAACAGATTGCTGATCAATTTCAAAAATATTATCAAAATTTGTATTCTGAAAATCGAAATACACATATCACTTGGCAAAAAACACAGACCTTCCTGGAGTCCATAAACCTACCCACTCTTCCAGAGACAGCTAAGGAGGATTTAAACTGCCCTATAACAGTAGAAGAAACATTAACAGTTATTAAAGGTCTACCCTCAGGAAAAACCCCAGGTCCGGACGGGCTCAGTGGAGAATATTACAAAAGTTTAGGCCCAACATTGTCTCCAATCATCACGGAGGTTTTTAACCAATCTCTGGAAGAAGGTAAATTTCCAGAAAGCTGGACACAATCGATTATAACTGTTATACCGAAGCCAGGGAAGGAAAAGACCAAATGTGAATTCTTCAGACCTATAGCCCTACTTAATCAGGACCAGAAAATATTTACTAAAATACTCTCAATTTGGCTCCAAAAATATATAGAATTGGTAATACACCCCAACCAATCAGGTTTTATTCCCTACTGCCACCTAGCTGATAACATCAGAAGGCTCCTAAACATCTTACAGCCAAAAGAGGCTATACAATACCCTGCATTAGCTATGTTTCTAGACGCAGAAAAGGCCTTTGATAGGCTTAATTGGGAATATCTTTTTCAAATATTGGAGAAGATGGGCTAGGGGGCAACTTTTTAAAATGGGTACAATTGGGATACCAGCAACCACAGGCTATGGTACGAGTTAATGGGACCCTCTCCCCCTCTTTTAACATTGCCAGTGTTGCCTCTTATCCCCCTTACTTTTTGCAATCAGCATGGAGCCATTTGCTGAAGCAGTCAGACAAAGAGAAGGCATTAAAGGTATCACCGTACAACATACAACTTGTAAGATCTCCCTATACGCTGATGACACCCTAATATATCTGACCAACCCCTTTACTTCCATTCCCAACTTACTGGAACTTATTAAGCAATTTGGAGAAGCCTCAGGGTTTAAAATAAATATGACAAAATCAGAAGCCCTACTGCTGGGGGAAAAAGGGACCAGGGACTAGTAGATTTGGTGCCCTTTAAATGGGTGGGCATCAAGGTGAGATATTTGGGAATTCAGATTCCCACAAGACTCACTACATTATATAAGTATAACTACGGAGCCCTTAAACAACAGGTAACTGCTGATCTACGTCGATGGAATCTCCTCCCTCTTACATTTAGTAACAGATTAGAGGCAATTAAAATGAATATCCTTCCCAGATTTCTGTTCCTATTTTCAACCCTTCCTCTCCCGATCCCCCCCAAAGGACTGGAAGGATTTAAAAAAAAAAATATCGGACTATATATGGGCTGGAAAAAAAATGAGGGTCAGATGGGAAATACTCACAGAAGAGAAGGACAGGGGGGGCATGTGGCTCCCAGACTTCCCAAAATACTATATGGCAGCCCAACTGTTACCAGTGCTGAAAATGCTAACACAGGGGAAGACTCATAGCTGGCTAGAGATAGAAGAAAGGGAGTGTAGCCCAGTCCCCATCAATATATTACCATGGAGAATTCTCCCCAAAGATCTAAAAGGGATTACTAACATACTAACCAAACACACTATGACGCTCTGGCTCTAAGCCAGACAGACATGGGAAATAATGGGAACCTTTGTGAAAGGTAAAAGGGTCTTTGACTGAAAGGTGTTATCCAATATTTATCAATAAATGACTAGACCAGTTTGGAAGTATCGCCCCCTTACATATGTACCAGATCTTCCAGTCCCAAAAACAGACCCAATCCTTTTCAGATGGGCTATGAGGGGCCTTATATACCCACAACAGCTGATTGTGGAGAAGACCCTCAAGCCCTTTGCCCATCTCCAATCTGAATTTGGACTCCTAAACTCGGACGCCTTTAGATTCTGCCAATGTACACACTATATTACACATATAGTCGGGCTGAGAGAATTATTATAGAATCCAATGGACCCTATGATGTATACACACCAAAAAAGTGTTCTCATGGAATCTAAAGCTTACATTTCAAGGATATATAAAATCTTAATGGAAAATAAGGGAACCCTGGCAATACAAAATGTGATAGATCGTTGGGGAACGGTGGTAGAACTACCTATATCAAACCAAACTTGGCGGAAGATTTGGATGGGAGTTCAAAAGACAACAAACTCACCATCGTGGCGGGAGTTTAGATGGAAAATTAACATTCGATTTTTCAAAACTCCATCTATATCGTATCATTATGCTACCTCCAAAACAAACAAATGCTGGAGAGACTGCGGGGCTCAGGGCACATATCACCACATTTTTTGGGACTGCCCCAGACTATCCCCATTCTGGATGGAAATAAATGCCCTGACACAAAGATTTTGAGCCTAAACACCCCTTTGAAATTTGAAAATATGGTTTTAGGAGACCCCCCCAAAGAACTAAAATCTCTAACAAGTAGATACCTTTTTAATATGCTCATAGCAGCAGCCTTGAAAGTAATTACCCAGAAATGGCTGAGAAAGGACTTACCACGGGCAGCTGGTTGGTACCATAATATTAAGCAGATCAAGGAGACAGAGGCTATTGCATCTAAATTAAGGTTATCCATTGAGAAATTTAATACTAGATGGCTCCCTTGGTTTAATCACTGGGAGGAAAAAGAAGGCACTTAAATTCTGGAGCAATTACTACATGAATAAGTGGCTAATGTAAATCAAATCCTAAACCATCCTGGAGATACACCAGAGGCAGGACCTTGGGGAAGGGGGAAGGAAAAAAAAAAGAGGGAAGGGGAAATAGAAATTAAATAAAAATTGAAAAACCAAGTTTAGTGGGATCAGGGCAGACAATATCAGAATAAACTATAAACAGGTGCTTAGCTGACTGTCTTATTAATTTACTACGTTTTTAAGTTATGAACTTTACTTAACCTATTATAGAAACATGGCAAAACGAAAAAGGAAACAGGAGAGCATAATTTATAATAAGTTTATTGTATGATGATTGAAAGAATCTGTAAGTAAAACTTTATTGATTCTTTTGGCTACTAAAGCATATAATTATGTAGCTTGTATTAAACTATAACAAAGTTCACAGAGATAAAGTGGTTCAAAGGTAGATATCCAGAATACGTGAAGAATCCCAGGACTAAAGAAACAGGATGAACATGGGAGAGGACCTGTACTCTTCCGGAGTTTACCAAATGGAGAATATCTGTGGGTTATCACAAGATGCAACTCTGTAGAAACTCTCTGGATCTACAATGGACAAAAAGAAAAGGAAAAAAAAGAAGAGACATGATCATGATTGCTATATGGTTGAGTACTTGTGGCATACTGTGTTTATGCTTTTTTTTTTTCCCTTACCTTCAAAAAAAATGTAATGAGAAGGGTGGCAAACCCTGTATAATGTACCAGTTTCCTTTTTTAATAATAAAAATTTGAAGTTAAAAAAAAAAATAATTAGAGCCTGGGAACCAATTAAGGTAATTATCAAGAAGAGATTTAAACTGGACGAATTCATTAGCTTCTACAACATCTTGGGGTAGTGTACTCCAAGCATTTGCAGCACAAATAGTGAAACTGAAGTATCTTTTATTTTTTTTATTTTTAATTTTTTTATTTAGTTGTTTAACCAGGTATAGCAAACTAAGCTGAAAGCTTTTTTACAGGAGCGACCTGGGAGCACAAGGAGGTTAAGTGACTTGCTCAGGGTCACACTAGGGGCTACAAGTTTTGTTTATTTGTTTATTTGAATAGAATCAGAATTACAGTCCTTTGAGTCATAGACTCTTTTGCAAAGGCTCCACGTCAGATAAAAGTAAAGGTACAAATAAAGTAAGAGTACAGAGTAAAATTCAAGAAAAAAATATCCATACAGTAAACAATGTATTAATACAGGGTTAGACATTCCTGGCTTAAGTTTATGTTGTTGGTTACATTAACTGGGAACATGTGGGAGGTCCTGGGTCAGCGCTAAGATAGAAAACAGTTTCATAGGGTCTTGAGGGACCCAAAGTCATAATACCAGGGTAGGGGGATGGGGGATGTTGGAGAGCAAAAGGAGGGAGGCTAGCAAAAATCTAACCAAATGCTACAGGATAATTACTGAGAAAGATTAAATTCCTGAATAACATTTTCTCTGGAAAGGGGTGCAGGGGGCGGGGTGAGAAAGATAGAGTGGGTGTTTAATAAGTCACAGGTTGTGGCGTTAATAGGGTTTTGAGACCTGACTTAAATAGGTTGAGACTATGGGTCAAGGAGATGGAGGACGGTAGGCTGTTTAGTCATGGAGGGGCCCGATAGTGAAAGGATCTTTGACCAAGAGATGTTCCACAGTGGAGGATTAGAAGGGTAGTGTTAGCTGTGTGCCTTTAGGTCCACCTATGGAGGGCTGTGCGGATAAATGGGTGGAGGCTGACAGGGGCTTGCTTAAGTTGTATCTTTTTGGCAAGGAGGCAGGTAAAGTACTTAAACCTGCCTTGGAAGTTAAGCCAGCCAGTATGCTTATAGACCTTGCATGTGTGTGTTAATTTGTCCCATCCTGAGACTAGACGGCAAGCTTTGTTAAGAACTAGGTTGATGCTGCGCAGGGCAGATTGATCGGCTGACTCATATATGACTATACCGTAGTCTACCAAGGATAAGATAGATGAGGACACAGTGAGGTGCATGGCCTGGGGGGTAGGCAGTGCTTATGCCTGTAGAGGATCCCCAATCTAGTGTTAATAGAGGAGGAGATCTGTTGTATGTGGGTGAGGTAGGTGAGGTAGGTGTCTAAGGTGACTCTGAGATATTTAAAACATGAAACCTGCTCCAGTGCATCGCCATGAGTGTTTTTTTTTACAGCTAGCAGTGCATGACTTTGGGGGCTTTGGTGGTAAGCAAAGATCATGGACTTTGTTTTCTTGTAGTTGATAATAAGACGGTGTTCAGAGAACCAGGTTTCTAGCTCCCTAATGTAGCCTTGCAGGGCTAGTTGAAGAGAATTTGGATGAGGGTGTTTCCAAAATACTACCGCATTATCAGCATAAAGCAGCATGCGTCCACTGCAAGATTTAAGGAGGGAGTTTAGGAAGAGGGTGAAGAGTAGGGGGCCAAGTATTGACCCCTGTGGGACACCAGTGCAAACCAGCTTGCATGTGGAGATAGTTGTGTTAATTTTGACTTGTTGAGACCGACCTGAGAGGTAATCTTTGAACCAGGCGGCAGCCTCAGGAGCAAGGTTTAGGGATGGAAGGGTATGAAGTAATAGCTTGTGACTGATGGTATCAAATACCTTGGTCAGGTCAACGTAGATGGCCCCCACCATGGATCCTTGTTCTAGTGCCTCATGAATAAAAGTAGTGAGTTCAGTGAGGGCGGTGGAGGTGCTGTGCCCCTTCCGGAAACCGTGCTGTTCGTGGCAGAGCAGGTCGTGTTTGGATAGGTAGTCAGTAAGTTGATCTGATACTATTCTTTCAAGGGCCTTAGAGAGGGTTGGCAGGATAGAAATTGGAGCAGGTACAACATAGAGCTACAAAAATAATCCCTTAAACTCAGAAAAATGTGTAGTTCTCCACCTAGGTAGAAATAAGGGTATTGCTCCTAGTATTAACTTTTTTGGGTGCAAATTGGAGACCACATTGGAATGATAACTCAGGATTTTGTATGATCTTAAATAGTTGCAATAAGTCACCCCTATGACGTTAGTTTTCGAGACTAACCAATTCTGTTTTAATTAACCTTTCTTGATATGGTAGGTGTTTAATGGTGGGGATTATTTTTGTAGCTCTGTGTTGTACCTGCTCCAGTAGTTTAATGTCCCATTTGAGGTAAGGGTTCCAAAATGGAGAACAAAAGTTAAGATGGGGCCTCTTATGTAAGTTCAGTAGAGTGGGATAATGCACTGTTTGCTTTTGTTTATAAAAGAACATCTAATGTTATTTAGTAAAATGTTTGCAGTTTGAGTTATTTTTTTGCAGTGGTCAGAGAAAGACAGGATGTTATTTACAAGTACCCAATGTCCTTTTCTCTTGTAGAAGATTTTATTTGGGTTTTGTAAGTAGTAATTATAATTAGGGTTATTTTTACCTAGGTGGAGAACTACACATTTTTCTGAGTTTAGTATCATTTTATTTTTGATTGACCGTTGTTCGATTTTTTTTTTATATCCTCAGTCAGGGATAAGTGTTTTTCAAATGTATCAACCTGACTACATATGTTTGTGTCATCAGCAAATTCGGCTATTAGATTTGCAATATTATGATTGATGTCATAAATGAATAGGCTGAACAATGTAGGGCCCAAGACCGACCCCTGAGGTACTCCGCTGGTCACTACCTCTGAAGTAGAAAGATGGACACCTGTCCTAGATCTTTGTGTTCTATTGGATAACCAGTTTTGTGTCAGTCTAACTAAGGAGAAGCTGATACCAAAGGCATTAAGTTTGTCAATCAGTTCTTGATGGGGGACCTTATCAAAGGCCTTTCCAAAGTCCAACAATATGACATCAATGGGTGTTTTGTTACCTATGCTAGCCCCTGCTTGGTTATAAAAAGAGATCACATTAATTGTACGTGACTGTCCTGATGTAAATGAGTGTTGCAGAAACCCAGTGTTATTAACTCTTCTTCGATTTTAATTTTGACTAAACGCTCCATTGTTTTTTATTTATTTATTTATTTTTTATTATTCTTTTTATCCCCCGAGCTGCCTCGCCTTCAGGCTTCCAAGGTCCACAGACATTCCCTACTATCCCCCCTTCCACCACCTTACCTCACAATTGCAGCCGTCTACAGAGTAGACCTGGTGTAACCCTTCACTGGGTGGGTCCCCGCTCCTCCGAGGGGGAAGGCACCGGGGGGGAGGCACCAGCACACTATTTCTTTGCGGTCCCGGGAGCAGCTGAGGCAATCTGTGGCTTCTCAGGAGTCTTGGGGATGCCTGGGGCGGCAGCCATTATCCGGCAGATGCAGTAGCGCGGATTTTCCAGTTTTCTTGGTTCCCCCTAGTGCACTGCTTCTGTAGTGTCCCCGGTCTTCACTGGGGGCTGCTACATGAGCGAGGCAATCCCTAACCCTCCCCAGGATGGGAAAGCAGTCTGTCGGATGCTCAATCCTATCCTCCCCCTGCCGACCCAAGTCCGTTCCCAAACCCGGGTTGCCGGCGTGGGAAGAGGTAAGGTGCCAGCGTCTCAACCCTCTACGCCACCGGGCCAGCTACTCCATTGTTTTGCTGATAACTGAAGTTAAGCTTATGGGTCAGTAGTTAATAATTAAGTTTCTAGAACACTTTTTAAAGATGGGGACAACTATTGAGCTTTTCCAATCGTGCAGGACCTCACCAGATGATATAGATGAATTAAATAATAATGAGAGGGGAGAAAGTATACTAGTCGAGTATTCCACAATTAATCTAGGATTAATATTGTCAGGACCCAGTGAGGATTTAGTGTTTGGCTTATAAATAGACACTTTGATCTCATCAAGGGGAAAGGGAGAAATTTTTTGTGGGAATAACCATTGGGTGAGGTTTTGGTATTGTGGGCTCATAATATATAGAGCAGAAGTACATATAGAACATGATGGCTAGCTCATGATCATCTGTTATAGTTATATGAACATATGAAACTGCCAGCAGATACAGGCCAAATGATCTATCACGTTTGTTCGATTGTGCAGCACAGAGGTTAGACTCCTGTTGCTCCCCCCCACCCCTTGCCCACTCTGTTCCCCCCTCATCTTCCCACTGACTAGTATCTTGCCCTTAACCCTATCCCACCCCCTTTTAAAGCGCTCCACTGTTTTAAGAGATACAGTATCTCTTCTTCAGGAAGTGCATTCCATCCCCCTACTACCCTCTCCGTGAAATAATGCTTCCTCGCCTCCCTCCTGATTCTACCCCCCACCAACTTCAGGCTGTGTCCCCTAGTAATCCCTTCTCCCTTTAATCGAAACATGCCCTCTGTACTAACCCTGTTGATGCCCTTTAAGTACTTGAAGGTTTCAATCATATCACCCCTTTTCCTTCTCTCCTCCAGTGAGTACATGTTGAAGTCCCTCAACCTATCCTCGTAAGGCTTCCCTGCCATACCTCTGATCATTTTAGTCGCCCTCCACTGTACCCTCTCCAGTAACCTGTTGTCCTTCTTTAAGTATGGGTTCCAGAACTGGACACAGTACTCCAAGTGCGGCCTCACCAGTGACCTGTGTACAGCAGCAGAATGACTTCCTCTGTCCTAGATGTGATTCCTCTAGCAATGCACCCCAGCATTCTATTGGCTTTTGCTGCTGCTTTTCTACATTGAGATGAGTGGTTCGTATTCTTTGTGACCATTACCCCAAATCCTTTTCCTCCTCAGAGACGGACAGCTGAACCCCTCCCAGATGGTAACTGTACCCAGGATTCCTCCCTCCGAAGCGCATGACCTTGCACTTCTTAGCATTGAAATCCAGCTGCCAAGTGACTGACCACTGCTCAAGCCTTCCGAAATCTTCTTGGAGGCCTTTTCTTCCCTCTGTGTTATGTTATTTTCAGTAATTGGGCTAATTACGTTGTATTGCTTTCTTCTGGAGTTGACATAAGAGTAGAAGGCCTTATTATTGCCTCTGGTGTGTGCTATTTTAAATTCAGTTTTATATTTCTCTATTTGAATTTGTTTTTTAGTTTATGTAATATAGTTTTATATTTATTATAATTTTCATTAGTGTTATTATTACTTCATTTTTTTTTGTAAGCCCTCTCTTTAATCCAAATGAGTTTTTAAGCTTTAGTGGTCAGCCATTGAGGGATCCTACCTTTTTTGTTAAATTTGATGATTTTAGGGACATAGTTGGATCCAATATCATTTAGGTTATTTTTTAATGAGGTCCAAATAACTTCTGTGGAGATGTGATCTGTTTGCTGTTCCCAGTTAATGTTGTTGAGTGCCTTTTTAATTTGGACAGGGTCAACTTTGTTGCAGTCGTTGATGATGGACATTCTTTTAGTTTTAGATGTAGATAATTTAATTGTGAAGGATACTATAGTATGATCACTTCTACCAAGAGGACAATTTGTTTTAAAGTCAGATAGTTTGTTTATCGTATTTGTAAGTATTAAATATAATATATTATGACCCCTAGTTGGGTTTTCAATTTTCTGTTCTGGGCCCATAGAGGCTATATAATCTATAAATGCCGTTTCAGGGGGTTGGAGCCAGTAAGTAATTCCCAATCAATACCCGGATAACTAAAGTCTCCTACTATTATACAGCTCCTATTATCGGTAATTTGGGAGATCTCATTAGTGAGTGAATTATTGCAATCTTGTGATGAATTAGGCTGTAGCAGTTTACAAATATTAGTTGGGTTTTATAATTTGGAGGCTGAATTTGTATCCATAAAGTTTCTAAATGATCAGGTGATTGAGTAGATGGGGTAATCTGATGACAATCAATATTATTTATTTATTTATTTGATATATCGGTTTACAACCTTTGAGCCAGAGGCTCATTTACAAAGGCACCTCGTCACATGCAAGACAGATGGCAATACAGAACACGGTATAACACCAATTACATTAAGCATGTGTTACAGACATTTGTCACAAACATTATTTACAGCATTTCGATGTAGATATTTGCAGACATTATTTATAATATTTGGATGACGATATTTACGACATAACAGCAGAAGACATTAAAGCTTTAGAAAGCATCTGAACATAGTAGGCAGTCCTATTCATGGGTTTGGTGTTATTGAGCAGAAGTTGCAATTCATAATGGACTTTGTCAGAGAATTTAGATCAGAGTGGGTGTGAGAGTGAAATATTAGTAGCAGTTACAGGAGCGGATATTGAAGAGGTGGTTGCGGAGAGTGGTTTTGAAGTGGGCGATCTTGGGTGCGCTACTGATGGTGCTTGGGAGTGAATTAAACCATGTGGGGGCCATGTGGTGGAAAGATCTCTGGGCAAGGGAGGTTTTTACCTTGGGCAAAATATATATATATATATCTATATATATATATATCTATCTCTATATATGCAGATCCCACCACCCCATTTACAATTTCTTTTGTTATAAAATAACCTATATCCTGGGATACATTCATGCCATTCACTGGTATTGTCCCACCAAGTTTCTGTGATTGCAGCTACATCAGTATGATTCCTGAGCATAATGGCTTGAAGTTCAGAAAGTTTAGTGAGTTTAAGGCTTCTAGCATTTGTATAAAGTATGTTACATCCTGTTTTATTAATTATCTGAAGGTTACCTTGTTTTCTGGATGAAGGGCGGTAACCCGAGTCCCCCTTAGCTATTAGTTTAAATGTTTACTTGTGTGGGAACGGATCTCCTTTCCTAGGACAACATTTCCTCGTTTGTTTAAATGGAGACCATCCCAACAATATAGGTTGTCATTGTTACTGAACTCTTCCCAGTGGGTCAGATAGGAGCAGTTATTGTGAAGGGTCCATTTTCTAAGCCATTCATTTAATTCTTTAATCCCAGGGTTTTAAATAATTGATTAACAGTTTTTTTTCTTGGGACAATGCTAACTGTACAGAAAGTATTTATATAGGTTTTCTAGAAGTGTTATGTTTGTTAAACACAGTGAGGCAAGTGCTATGCATTTTCACAGTGTTTTAGCACTTTTATGAGCAAAACACTAATCAATTTTTGGAGTTAAATAAATCCCTGAATCCTGCTATTTTGTTTTGTAAATCCAGCTCTTGGTATGGGCAGTATCTCTGATATGCAAATACAGCAACCTTTTTCATTCAATTTGTTGTATAGGTCAATGTAATCTTTCTTAATTTTGTCATTATTGTAAATCTACAATGACTAGAAAGTTATCACCAGAATCATATAAAATGTTGTCCAGTCTGTCAGTAATGTCAGCAATGCAAGCACCTCTCAAGGTGCTGCATGTTCTGTTGGCCTTGTCCTGGCCACAGACTGCCCTGTTGAGGTATTTAACCAGAGAGTCACCCAAAACATAGATTTGTTTGGGCAAACTATCCCTTGAACTGTCTGTATGAGAAGAATTTAATGGGGAAGAGTTAACAATATTGTTTATGGGAAGAATTGTCTGGTGGATGCCCCATGTAAGGAGTCCGGTATGTACCTGCTTCCAGCCATAGCTGCAGTTGAGAGACTCCAGTCTACATCTGGCATATTGAGGTCCCCCATGAACAGCATTTCCCCATTTTCTGCCATTTTGTTATTGGTTTCCTCCCAGTACTCTGTCTAATTCCTCCCCCTGTGATGGAGGTCTGTGTATCACACCAGTGCAAATGGTAGCACCATTTCCTTTCTCCAAGGTGACCCACAGTACTTATGCCTCTTTCTGTATTCCCTGTATCTCTATCGCTTTAATTCCTTTCCTTTACATAAAACAACACACCTCCTCCTTTTTACCCTCCTTGTCCTTTTTAAACAGATTATAACCTGGTATGGCCAAAGTCCCAGTTGTGATTTTTATTGCACCATGACTCAGTAATGGCCACTATGTGTAAATCAGCCTCTGCAATGAGTTTCTGCAGATCTGCACATGGCCTTCCAGATTTTACCATTTCGATTTTTTTTTTATCTCTTTTTGCCCACCCACTTTACCCATTACGTTTCTGATGCTGCTATTCTTAGCCTTTGGGGGATGGCTGTTTTTGACTCCCTGATGTCTTCCTCCACCCCCCCCAGCTAGTTTTTTTATCTCCTTCCATGTCAGTCTGCCCCCTTCCACTGGTCCCCCCAGCCCCATCACCCTGGCATTCACCAGGACTTACCTCGATGGCACGGAAGTGCCTAGTTGGCTGAGCGTGGAGCCTGTGGAGGACTGATGTCATCCTGCCAGTTGACACCATTTTCCATTTTTTCTACCCTGCCCCCTGTCATTCACGGCATGGGTGTGTATGCGCACACCACATACCCATGTTCCTGTGTCTCCCTAACTCCGGCACTGCCCTCAGCCTCCATTGGGGGCAGCCAAGGAGCGGGACAACAACCCTTCCCTCCCCAGGAAAGGAGAGCAGTCCATCAGATGCTCAATCCTGTCCCTTCCCTGCCGACCCCCAGCAACCCAAGGTCATTCCTGACCCTGGGTTGCCAGCGTGGTGCGAGGTGTGGCATCTAGTGCCTCAACCCTCAGCGCTACCGGGCTGGCCATCTCCCTCAGCTAGTTTAAATGTTCATCGAGGTATCTTTTAAACCTTCCACTTAGGACTGCAATTCCCCTCCAGGATGGATGTAGGACATCATTCCTGTACAGACCTTTATCTTTCCAGGTATTAACCCACTCCCCCAATGTAGCTGAAACTTTCTTCTCTACACCATTCCCTCAGCCAAGCGTTGAAGGTATTGGCGCAGAGATCCCTCTCCTCCCCTCTGTCACAGACAGGTAGCAGCTCTGCAAAAGCCACTAAATGGGGCTACCTGTTTATGACAACTCCCCAACTCCTTGAACTCCCCTTGAACTATTGCAGCCCCATCCCTAGTTAGGTCATTAGTCCCCAGGTGTACAGTGACATCCAGATCTGTCTTCCTTCTCGCTGCTATAGCGATTCTTGCTAAACTCTTTCCATCTCTCCTGGCCATGGCTCCTGGTAGGTGCTTAACCTCTCTCTCCACCCCCCTCCATACCTATTCCCAGATCTATTCCCCTCACAATTGATTCCCCCACCAAAAGTTGTTTTTCCTTTTCTTTGGGGTCCCTCTGCCACCATCCTTAGGGTCTCCATTATGGAGGATCCCCAGTTCCTCTCCAGACTCACCCGTGGGTGCCTCATCCTGGTTTTCCTGACCTGCCAAGGCAGCAGAGGAATAATGTTTTGGTACCAGTTGTGGTATGTGCCTCTGGCCCAGTTTTCCACCTTTCCTGAGCCCACCACAGTCCAGTTTGTCCTCTTTCTAGGTTTTCTCTGAGGCAACGGTGTCAGACTTGGGTAGCCTCTGGATGGGGAAAGAAGTTACTCACATCTCTGTCAACTGGGACTTGAGTGTAGCAATCTCTTCCCTTAACCCAGAGAGGTACAATACATGCAGATTGGGCAACACTGCAGTCTCTAGAAGGTCTCTCTGAATACTGCTGTCACACAACCACTACACTCTTATTATTTTTGATTGCTAACCTTCCTTGTATTTTTTAGGCAATATTTATTTATCCTTTTCCTGATGAGGTATCACTATTTTTCTCCTTTTATTGTTTTATCTTTTTTTTACACGTACTCAAGATAAGAGTGTTGGCTGCTATAGCCTGTTTAGGCCTTTCCCTTTCCTACACATCTTATCCTTGTATACCGTAACCCTGATAGAGTTTTTCTTATTATTTCTGTTATGTTATTTGTTACTGCACTTTAGCATGCACCCTATATAAGTGTATCAGTTTTTCTCTGTGTTGGCCTACCCTTAACCTTACTCCTGTCCAGTACTGAATGGAACAATAAGAGCAAACAAGTACCTTACCTTAGTCGGGGGACTCACTTCCTCTGTTGACACCTGTCAATGCCTACAATGCCAATCTTTCACCTGGTCCACTCCTTTGGTGTTCCACTCACTCGCTGGGACACAAACCTGTGACACACATTAGAAGTAATCCCTTTTATCCTCCCAGTAGGATCATCCACCATCAGGACATCCTGTGACTCTATGTGATATTAGCGACTCCAGAACAGCGAGTCTAGAATCATAAGCAATGTCGGGCGACGACACAGCTTTTTTGGGGCTTTGCCCCCTGTTCCACCCTTATTTAAATAACCAACTCTGAGGTCATAGCACCTTGGGGAGGGGGAAAAACACATGTCACCGTTCTGTCATCACCATCATTCCCTTGTCAACAGTGGTACTTGCCATTTCAGAGTTGCTAACATTACGTGCCACCCTTTCTGTCTAGCTCCGGAACGTCCCCTTAGCCAGAAACAGGATTGGATTGACTGTTGCTCTTAACTCCAGCCAGCTACAGCCACTGTCTGTAAGAAGGATGACACCAAAGACATTTAAAGTCCACTAACGGGCTCAGTTGTAGTAATCCATGAGCCTGTCTGGCTTCTTCAGTCCCTGCTTGCTGTCCTTGCAGCTCCATTCAGCTATGGGCATACTATAGTAGTAGTATTAGATTATGGCCCCTAACAGCATCAGGCTCTCAACTAGAGCAGGGGGCAAAGGAGGAGAAGTCTAGCTACCAGGAAGACTGCTGGATGACAACCAGCAGTCACAGATCATTCCTGCAGGGAAGCTCTTTATCTGTTGTTTAAGTCCCTCACTGCTGGCTGAGCCTGCTCAGCTCAATCTCATGACGACATCCATCGGTTCAGATCTAGGCGTAAGACAGAGCTGCATTATGTTGCCATTTCTTTTTAAGTTGTATATAAACAGTATATTGAGAACCTGTACAATCAGGATTTTCATTTACCAAAAGCTTTTAATAGACCCATCTCTTTTCTGGCATATGCTAATTGTATAGTTTTATATCAGCATCTTTATTAGGCTTACAGAGAAAGCTGAACACATTTTCACAACTGTGCTCCAGTAAATTCATTTAGATAAATAGGAAAAAGACACAGATGGTCTTTGGTGCAATTTCTTTGCGGAAATAAGGAACTGAGAAAAGGGGTGTGTGCCATTATGAACGGAGAGGGACAAACAGGGTGGCCACATTCCACCATGGCAGGCATCTTCGGAAGGTTTGTAGGCTGCACAGGCTGTGGGGTGGCAATAATTCTCAATTGGGCCTGGAGAGAGGGAGGCTGCCCACTCTGTAGACAGCTATCTCGTATCAGGAGTGAAGTATAGTGGTTAAGGAGTAAGCTGGGGAGTTGAGGGGGTGTCCTAGGATAAGGGGTGTGGATATGGGTGGCAGAAGGGTGGGGCTGAGGGGAGGCTGGGGCAACGCTCAGAAATTACAGGACGTTATGTTACGGCAAGCAGGAGGGGGGGATATTAGGGACAGAGGGTCCTTAGATAGGGATGTTGACGCTAAGGGGAAAACATACGGGGTAAACATTCCAAATATAGAGAGAGTGGAAGGGGAAGAGTCAGAAGGGGCTATTGTGGGGAAGTCTAGAAGAGCAGACAGTGAGACGGGAGGGGCTGTTGTGGGGAAGCCGAAAAGAACAGACTGTGGGAAGGGAGCTCCTAAGGAGAACAGGGCAAGGGGGCAGTCGGGGGAAACTCAGGTTACTTGATGGAGGCTGGCATAGAGTGTTACAATAAATTTGAGCTACTAAGCAACCTAGAGGGGGAGGAAGGGGGGTGGAAATGAGGAAACTGATACAGAGGCCGGGGGGAGGTAGTCGTATACCCATAGGGCATCACAGATCAGCAATGGAAAGGATAGAAATGGTCCCAGAGGGAGAAGAGGAAATGTAAATGTTAAGCAGATGGGGGAGATGCAACATATTGCAGACATGAGGGAAGAGAGCATGCCTGGAGAGAAACTGGGATGGCAGGGGAGGGGCCCCCCTTTAGGAGGGGGGTCTGTACCAAGGATGGGGCCCTAGGTAAAGGGGAACCACAGAGGGCCACTGGAGGTAGGGGTACTATTACAAGGGGGGAGGATGGCGGTGTGGAGGAAGGGGAAACCATCAGGGCCAGGATAAATGGTTCAGATAAGAGAGGGTTAAGGGGACACCTATTCGGGGTCTCAGTTAAGTGGGCAAAATAAGGGAGGCAGAAATGGGAGGGTGACAAGGGGTCCCTAATAAGGCGGGAAGACTCCCATGGAATTGAGATCACGAATAAAGGGGGGGGATGGGGGTTTGAGAGCGCATAGTGGAGGTAACCATAAGGATGATGGTGGTGTCAAGGTTCTGTTATTGGGAGACTCGATGATTAGGGGATATCCATTGGGAGGGACGGGGCGTGGATGCCATAGCCAGGTGAAGGTAGTGAGTATCTGTGGGCTGATGGTGCACAGAGCAAAGTTCATGGTGTACAAACTGGTTAGGGATTGTGGAAGGAAACCGGATTTTCTGGTGCATTTGGGAACTAACGATCTAGAGGGAAATAGCGTTTTGGAAATCCAAGCAAGGTTCCGAGAACTTGCCAGAGTCTGTCGGGATAATGGATGCAACATTTCCTTTTCAGAGATATTGCCGGTACCAAAGGCCTCAGTGGAGAAAAAAATGAAGATCACAGAGGTTAATGACTAGCTCAGGAAGTGGGCTGAAGAAAGTGAGACGGGAGTGTTAGGGAACTGGAAAGGAGTTTGGGAGGATAAGGGACTGTATGCCAAGGACAGGCTTCTATCTTGCCCTGTTAGGGAAGGAAGTCCTAAACAGGGTGGCTGACTACATTCAAGAAAGGTGGAGTTTAAACTTGTGAGGGGAGGGATAATGGAGGGCTGACCAGAAGCCCTCTCCTCCAGATGAGGGAGTAGCCTCAAACCCAAGGGGGAGGAGGGAAGCAGACTGGGGGAGGAGGTTTCAGGAGGAGCAGAGGAGGATGGAAGTATAAGGAACCTGGGTGGGGTTAACAAAGGGATCAGGGATAAGGGTGGGGGTGGTGTTAGTAAATGGCACGAGCTTGGGAAACAAGTTGCCAGGTTTCAGGCCATGCTGTTGGGGTGGGGGGGGGGTGGATGTGGTGGCGGTCACGCAGACGTGGGCCAACAAAAACCATGACTGGGACCTAAACATGCGGGGGTACACTATGCTTAGGAAGGATAGAAAGGAGGGCAGAGGGGGTGGAGTGGCTACGTTCATTAGAGATGACATAGAAATTGCTAGGGTAGAAGAGGCAGAGAGAAACATGGAGGCCTTATGGGTCACCTTACAAAGAGGTAAGATCAAGCTGGGTGTAGTATATTGGCCCCCCGGGATGGGTGATGTTCTGGAGGATGGTTTGCTGGACAACATCATTGCCCAGTGTGGACCAAAAGGGGAGGGAGTGGTGTTGATGGGGGACCATAATATGCCAGGTACAAACTGGGGAACCATGTCCTCTAAGGTGGCCAAGGAGCAGAGGCTGCCGGACAGCTTCCAGGATGTGTTCTTAACACAGCACGTGATGGAACCCACAAGGGAGGGCATGTCCTGGACGTGGTTCTGGTGGATGGGGATCTGGTAAGGGACCTGGCTGTAGAGGATCCCTGACTGGGAGCGACCACAATACTGTCTGGTTTCCAATAAGCATGGGGGGAGGGGGGGAGAGATCTAGGACACTGGCAGTGAACGTCAGGGGGGGCAGACTTTGTGGGCATGGAAATATTCTCAAGGATCACTTGAAGGGAATTACAACAATGACAAATGTGGAAAAGAGATGGGAGGTCATAAAACGGGGACTTCATGAGGCAGTCAGGACCTGCGCTAAGGTGAAGCATAAGGGAGAGGGAGCAAGGTCACATAAACCATGCTGGTGGTCCAGTGAGGTTCAGGTAGTGGTCAGAGAAAAGAAGGCTGCCAAAAAAAATATATAAAACAACGAG
This sequence comes from Neoceratodus forsteri, assembly GCA_016271365.2. NCBI lineage: Eukaryota > Metazoa > Chordata > Ceratodontiformes > Ceratodontidae > Neoceratodus > Neoceratodus forsteri. The sequence continues at coordinate 877,884,285 of CM028130.1, forward strand.
AGGGGATAGGGGAAAAGGAAATGTACCATCTTGCATCTAGAAAAGCCACCCGGATGGTGCAGGGGGGCAATGTCCAGTAAAGAGCAGTGGCTAGCACAGGGGATATTGGGAGGGGAAAAGGGGTTCTTCCTGCATATTGGGGAGCGGAGAAAAACTAAGGGCCATCTCGGCAGATTGAGAGCAGAAGGAGGGTGGGTGGAAGAGGCGAGGGACCAGGCAGAGGTATTAAACAAGTACTTCACCTCTGTGTTCACTAGGGAGGGGGGATGGGATATCTACAAAGCAAGGCATGTTGGGGATAGAAGCGGTAGTGAGTGGAATCAGGGGAGCAACAGAAATGCAGCAAGAGGGAGGGAGAGGTACACCAGGGGTGTCACATCAGGATAAGGATAAAAAGGCCAGTAAGGTGGAGGGGATGGATGATGCTATCTACACCGAAAGGGTGTGGTTAGCTCTTAAGGCCCTAAAGAAAGATAAATCTCCTGGGCCGGATGGCATTCATCCGAGAGTACTATGGGAATTGGCAGACATACAGGCTGCACCCCTGGCGGAGCTCTTCAACAGGTTGCTTGAGACAGGGAGGGTACCTAGCGATTGGCGAGAGGCACATGTGGTGCCAATCCATAAAAGGGGGGTCGAGGGAAGTACCAGGTACCTATAGACCCATCAGTTTGACCTTGGTGGTGGGAAAATTAATGGAGCGTATACTAAAGGAACGATTGGGGGTATACTTGGAGGAGGTGGGAGGTCTGGATAGTCGGCAACATGGGTTTGTGCCAGGTCGATCGTGTCAAACCAATCTTGTGGAGTTCTACGAATGGGTAGCATTAGAGCTGGACAGGGGAAAGCCTGTGGATGTATTATTCTTGGACTTCAGCAAGGCGTTTGACTCTGTCCGCCACAATGTCTGGTGGAGAAACTGACGGGGTTGGGAGTAGGCCCTTTGATGGTCAGATGGATTGAAAATTGGCTAGCTGGACGCACTCAGAGAGTAGTGGTCAGTGGGGAGCTCTCGAACCCTAGAGAAGTCAGTAGTGGGGTACCGCAAGGCTCAGTCCTGGGTTCGATCCTGTTTAATGCATACATATCGAACATCAGGGAGTGTATAGGGTGTGAAATGAGTCTCTTCACTGACGACTCCAAGATGGGAGCAGTAGTTGAGGGGGAAGAGGGGAGGTTGGCCCTGCAATGGGATCTGCACACCCTGGAAAGGTGGGCTCACACATGGAAATTAAATTTCAATATCACCAAGTGCAAGGTGTTACATCTTGGGCAGGGAAACCCTAAACACAGGCACACCCTGGGAGGGGTGGCGCTGGAGAACCTCAACAGGAAAAAGACCTAGGGGTCATGGTGGATGCATGTATGAATAACTCTGAGCAGTGCAGGAGAGTGGCTAGCAAAGCAAACAGGATGTTGGGATGCATCATAAGGGGGATGACCTCTAGGAGCAGGGAAGTGATTCTGCCACTGTACAATGGACTGGTTAGACCACACCATGAGTACTGTGTACAGTACTGGAGACCACACTTGAAGAGGGACATACAGCTCCTGGAAAGGGTACAGTGGAGGGCAACTAAGATGATATGAGGATTAGGGGATTTGACGTGTGAGGACAGACTTGAGGAGCTCTGCCTGTTTTCATTGGAGGAAAGGAGAGGAGAGACAGGGGGTACATGATTGAGGTCTTCAAGTACCTCAAGGGAATAAATAAGGTAAACACGGAGGGGATCTTTAGACTAAAGCAGGGAGGTATCACCAGAGGGCATAGTTTGAAGTTGGAAGGTGGAAGGGTGAGGGGGGGGAAGAGGAGGAGGTTTTTCACTGAGAGGGTGGTGGATCCTTGGAACACGCTGCCTGGCGTGCTGGTTCAGAGATCCATGATGGAGGGTTTCAAGAGAGGGTGGGATAGACACAGAAAGTGGATGTATCAGGTGATGGCCTGGCCCAGGGGGGGTGGGGATGGATGATAGGGGTTTCTGGAACAAAAGGGGGGGGGGGCCTCGGCACCCAACTAGGGATCTGAGGTTCAAGCAGACTCGATAGACCGTAAGGCCTAATCTGCTGGCAATCAGTATGTTAGCATGTAAATATACTCCAAAGCTGAATCATTCGCCTATTGGAACAGTAATAGCATGATTACTTGAGTGTATGATGTGCCATGAATACTAAATGGAATTCTCACATAAAACACCTTCAATAAAAGTTACAAGCATCAGTTAGTGGAGTCAAGTGCTTTATGCGACTTGATGCTGGCTATTCAATTAAGGGTTCACTTACTGTCATAAATGCAAAAATTACAAATGCAATATTATATGCAGCTGAAGTGCGGGGTCTTACAGATTATTCGTGTCTCAAAATAAAAATGATGAATAAATTATATTGGTATCTGATATGAGTTCCAAATGGTATCCCTACTTACAGTATATCCTTAGATCTGAATTAGGACAATGTTCTACTGAAAGCTTTGCTCTAAGATAATAACATATATAATGGATTTGCAAGTAATGCCTGAAAATTGTCTACCCAAGTATTGTTTTGAAGAATAGACTTCATATGCATTAAGAGGTCCCCCTCAATGGGTCTCCAGCTTATACTATATGAGATTCATAGAACTTCACTTAGTCTTAGTAGATCATATTAGATACAGAAGAAAAGATACAGCAACACAGCAGGATGTGGAAAAAATTCAAACCTCTAAAATTCACATAGCATAAAAACATCTTAAAAGGGTTTTCCAGATAGAACCGTACCTGATTAAAATACTAGACAGTGATAAAGATTCTAATCAACTCTTTTATAAACAAAACTGAGAGAGAATTTTTCCCCCATTTTGTAACTGTGGTCAAGCTGACCTAGACAACTTTTTTTTTTTTTTTTTAACTTCTTTTCTGCTCTGCTCTGGTCGCCATCGACCTGGAGCCCCATCAGTCGTCTTCTGTCTGGTCCCACCCGGCCTGAGACCCTCCCAATCTGTGGTTCCATTCCTTCGATCCACCCACGACTCACCTATAGGCAACCCCCCGGCTTGCACCCCCCAGGGTGGAGCAGCCCTCTGCTACTCAGTGGTCCCATACATCAGTCTTAATAGTCATGTATGCGGAAGTGAAGGTTGGGGAGTGTCGGGACCTAGGAGTGCAAGATCTAGTGGTGGGCATGGTGGCTGAGGAGTGTCATCTTCCTTCCAGCCAACAGCGTGATTTTCCTTGTTCTGAGCGTGAGTGTGACTCTCCCCAAGATGGGAGTGGACGTGCAGTTATGTCATGGGGATGCACACGCTCCTGCGCACGCTTTCCTGACATCCACCACGTCCCACTATCAACATTCTCGAGGGCTGCCTGGCTCAATACTTCATGGCCACTACTAGGAGGTATACTATCGCCAGAGTTCTCAGCCCTCCCTCCCTGGAGAAGATGAGCAGTCCATTCAATGCTCAAAACTTCTCCCCCCAGCCAACAGCCTGTGACCTGAACTCGCTCCCGACCCCAGGTTGCCGGCTTGGTAGTGTAAGGCATTAGGTACCTCAGCCACTGGAGTAAAAGTGCTGGGCCGGCTTACTTAAACGATCTTGAACACATTATATTTACATGTCCAAAGTATGACAAAGAAAGGAAATGCTGCCTTAAAAACTCAGTTATGAAGAATACTATCTCAAACAATGATGTGTTACATGCTTTGTTTTCTTGTCAAAATGATGATAATGTGGAAAACCTGCTGGCCTTCTTGTCTAACGTAAAACTGCTCTGATCGTTCTTGGCACCCCTCCCATCAGTGAATACTCAAACCCTCGTAAATGTTTTTTTGAAATCCTCTTTTATGTTAAAGGGTGTAAGTCATTGACTTTAGTTTTTATAGCTAATTATGTTTTTTTCTTCCATGTAGGAATAAGAGAGTATAAGCTCCAATACGCTGGTTAGAGAATGCAGGTAACAAGACCTGAACCTTATGTGTCCAATTTGCATTTCGAACTAGCAAAGTTTGAAATTATCTAGAGGAAAATCAGTGACTTCTACCCAGTCTGTAATACTGCACAAGACAAACAGATGACTCATTATCTTGATCATTAATGGTTACCATACCCTTGATGTTCTATATTCCCCACAGATTAAAGAAGTCTGTTAAGGAGTGAACGTTTTTGTATTATTTGTTTTTGCAGTTTGCATATTCTGTACACAAATTACAATATTCATCATTCAGAATATTGGATGATGTACAATAATTCCTTTGGACTATTTTTTTTTAATATGTAACCCTGTGCTTTTATATTGTAAAGATATGAAATTGATCAATAAAAATAAAATAAAATGAATACATAGGGGTAGAGCTATATGTGTGGCTCGCAGCACATACTTTAGGTGAGGGTTCAAGGGGTAACTTAAGGGGTGCATCCCTATAGGATTTAGGGAGTATCCCAGGATGCTTAACAGCTCAGTGTACAATCCAGTAGGAGTGTAGGAGCATCACATATTGTCTTAAATACAGTAGGCCAGGTAGGCTTGTTAGAACAGTGTGCCTTTCTAGCTCAGCATTACAACCGCTGTGAGACTGTTTCGACATCCCGAGTGGCGAGAAACTTAGATTATGTGTGTATATGTGTTTTCTTTCATAGTTACTGTCTGTTTACAATTTCCTTTCAAGTATATGTGCAAAAGGTTATATTTTATTATTTACTATTTATACCTCCATCTGTCCAGAATGGCCCCCATTCACCTTTGAGACCGTCTCACAGCCCTGTCTACTGCCTTCTCAAGTATTTGTGCCTGTTTTCTCTGCATGAACCCACCCCACAGTGGGGCTCTTGGCTGGGAGTATCCCCTTGGAATCATCTTTGGGGAGAGACTGGCAAGGCAGGCCCAGGAATGCAGCCAGCGTCATCTTGCACAGGTTTCTTCCTTGGCCCATTGGATGCCAGGGTGCTAGGGGCTTCAGGTATACATGCACACACGTGAGCATCCTGACGCAGAGTGTCCTCCCTGTAGCAGTGCTGCAGCAGAGGCACGAGACCCTCCCTCCCCAGATGAGGAGAGTGTCGTCTAGGAATCTGAGTCCGCCTTCCTTCTGCCGCCCCTTCAGTGCTCCAGGACATGAATGTGGGTTGTTGCCATTACTAAGGCCCTGACGCCCAACCTGGTTATCTTACAGTCTTGTATATAGTTGGATATGGATACAGAAGTTGTATAATTCTGCCTTTTTGACTCCTTTGGTTAATGACTGTTTGGGTCCACATGTTCCAATTCGAGGGGAAGTTCGGCAGGGGTGTCCGCTGAGTCCTTTGGTATATGTCTTTAAGATCGATCCTATACTGAGACTTCTAGTCACTGATCGCCATATTCGACACATGCTCAGTCCCGCTGGTACAACATTCCCATGCACAATGGCTTATGCTGATGATGTCTGCCTTCTGGTGGCTGATCATGGCTCTGGTACTTATGCACTTGAGAAGTTGCAGTCCTTTTCCGAATTTTATGGCTCACAGATTAATAACAAAAATGTACAGGGGTGGCTATAGCCATTAGGCCTGAACTTCGGGTTGCCGAGATAGCAGGGATACAGATCCATGCTGATGGGATTCGTTTTTTGGGTATTTCATTTGGGGGTGTAGCTGCTGCAGAAAGGAATTGGTTAGAAAAGTTGGAGGAAGCTGTAAAGAAAGTTGATAAATGGAAGTCTTATCCTATGACTAGGTTTAAGAGGATATATATGTTGAGAACTTATATTGTTCCTCTCTTTTTGACATTAAGTTCTGTGTTCCCACTCTCTTCTAAGCTTGAAGCTAGACTCAATAATACTGTATTTACTTTTAATTGTCGTGGGGGAGCCGGTTGAACCCTGTCCGGCGGTCTGTAACTTATTGGCCCATTAAACAAGGGGGTCTAAACATGCTTAATTCAGTGTTGTTCTTTTTTTCTATTATTGTCTATTCTAATATCCTTCCTCTTCTCGTGGGGAATCGTTTAGACTGGGCATTAAGTCTAAAGGCTAGATGCCTTTATTTTTTCCGTGTAACCCCCCTACAAATGGGGGTTCCCAAAAGACTTCCAGGAGCTTGCTTGAATGCTCCAAGCCTGAATGGTGTTTGGCATTTAAGCCATTTATCAGTGAGTGTTTTTAGAGCCTCTGGTACTGTCTCTTTAAGAGCTGTCTGCTTGCAGACATAATTAGTTTGTATGGGGGGACTGTGTGTTTCTCTGAGTACCACTCGAGCTGCTGCCAATTCACTTCATTTTTGCAGTCACTAGGAGTGCAAAGGGAACCTATCTGAAAGATGTAACTGTTTGCCAGAAATTATTTAGAGTAATAATGAAATTACAGTTTGTCTAACCTGCTTTCTTTGCAGTCAGAACTGTGTCTGCTAGTTCCCCATTCTAGTTTTGAACTGCTGAACTGGACCAATCAGTGTGGGGTAAGCTAGCTCTAAAATGGTGCCTTGGACGAATCAGAACTTGGACTCATAATCTGAGCCAGCCACAAGAGGATTGTATGGGCAGTGACTCTGGGAGATGTAGTTTAGACTTCAGTGCCTTTTTGGACCAACAGCAGCAGTCTATTGTGAGTGACAGCCAATCCAGTCAAGAACTGGGAGGAACTCAAAGGAAGTGCCCGGTTTTGTCGGTTGGAGTTTCAGTTGAGCTTTGGCAGTGAAGAAGGAAGGAGCCCTGTGCTTTTCAGTGTGCAGTTTTAGTCAAAACATGTGTAAGGCCCAGAGTTCGGTCTGCAGCCTGTGTAACAGCTTGTTAGGACTGAATCCGTCCTGTGAAAAGAATCAAAGGATCTCTGAAGAGTAGAAACCAGGCTCACCCTGTAGAAGACTGGAGGAATTGCTGAAAATTGCACTCGGTCTGTCAGGAACTGAATCTGCTGTGTTCTCCCGGTATTGTGCAGTAATTGCGATCGGATACAGATGCAGCCTGCCTGGTATAGTGTCTTTTATATGGATGTGTGAAGAGGTTTGTGTACCTCAAGTGAGCCCTGCTGACATTGAAGGACCCTATCTTATTTGGAGGTCGTGAGTACTAATTCAGGGTCGCTCCCTGTTGAATTGCCACATTAAATCCAAATGGAATTACTGTACTGTGATTGTTGCACTGTATCTCATTTCACAGGAGGTCCCAGTGCCGGAACCAGACCTGGGGGTAAGTGTATACTGTGAAGGTAATTCTGATATATTGTGTGGGCCACTAGTGGGAAGAAAGGGGGGTTGCAGTGTCCCAGAGGGCTGTGACCAAGTTAGTTTAACTATTGCAAACCCTGACCTCTGGGTGGAGGCACCCGCCATTGGATCCAGGCCCCTCAACCTGTTAGTGGCAAATCAGGCAGGGTAGTAGCCCCTGGGATAGCCATCTAGGGGTTACATCTTGAGGCTCACCGCTGGGATTGTGTGTCCTCTAGTGGCCATATTTATGAACCACTGTTAAGAAAAAAATGGGTACCCGACAGAAGTGGCTGTGCACCGCTGGTGGAGTGGTGTACTGGGAGGAGATCGACCCCAAAATGCTATGCTTATCCTGGACATCCCCTGGGTATCAATACGGACACTGTGCAGGGAGTACTTTCCAAGGTGGAAGGTTTACAAAACCCTGTGGTGGTGGGTCGGCATGCTAATCTGCTCACCCACACTTTCCTGGCCCTAGTAGAGTTTAAGGATCCCATAGATAGCTCCAAAGTGCCACAGACCATTACCCCAGAGGGAGCCCTCACTGCTTGGAGAGTGATAACTAAGACAGTAAAGACCTGGGGAATCAGCCCCACCACTATCTGAAACTTTGAGGAGAAATTTGCTGAATGGTTGCTGGGAGAGGAAAACTGTGGAGGACTTGAAGAAACTATTCTTGCCACCTGGGGTGTTCCTCCCAACACCCTCTCCTGCTCCAGTGCCCGTAATGGTGGCTGAACCAATGCAGACTCCTATTTCTGCACCTGCCATTAGTCACGACTCTTACAAGGTTGAGGATCTTCTCTGGCACCTCCCCACCCCCAAGGGGAGGATGACTGGGAGACCTGGATAGACTATGTTGCCCCAAGTGCTAGAATGGCAATGCTCGAAGGCTGAAAGCTAAAGAGGGTTAGTGAGAGCCTCCGAGGTCCTGCCCTGGCTCCATCCGTGCTAAACGGGCCAGTAACCCTGAAGCGACTGCACAGGCCTATCTTGAGGCCTTGGAGAATGTGTATGGGAGCCCAGATTCTGATGAGGACCTATGGTGGAGAGTAAGAAATGCACAACAGTACCAAGGGAGTTGTTGTCTGTGTATGTCTCTCGGCTGGAAAAATTGTTGCAAGAATGCCTCAGAAAGGGTAGTTTGCCAGCGATTGAACTGGACCGAACCAGACTGGACAGAATCCTTAAGTCTGCCCCTTCTCAGAACTGCTGTTGCTTCAGTTACGCCTGGCAAATCGACTGGAATCCCCACCCTCCTATGATGAGTTAATGAGAGAAATTGAGGAGTTGAGAAAAGGCGACCTCGGGAGGTACCTGCACCAACAGCTGTGGCTACGACCGAGTGACTGAGGGTGACCCATCAAGTGAAGTTCAGGGCAGAGGTTGACAGTCAATGAGTGCTCTGACAAGGAAAAGATATGCCACAATGGGGCGAACTGTTGAGAGAGATCCGGAATTCAAAAACAGTCCCTTTATGAAGGCCACGCCTGCAAGTACGGGCCCTGACCTATATCCGACTGCATCTGCTATGGGGTGGGGTACCCACCCATGTATCTCCTGCTGATAACAGCTCCAAACTCAATTCCTTGACCATGGAAGTGGAGAAACTGACGAGATGTCTCCAAATGCTTATCACGCCAGAGACAGAGATGGCACCCAGGTTTCCAGTTAGTAATACCCCCCTGGCTCCCAGTGTGCGCCTCGGCCAGCTCAAACTCCAGAAAGTATGTTTTGCTATAATTGTGGGAAAGATGGGCACATGAAAAGGGAATGCCAGTCCCCAAAAGACACTGACAAAGTTGCATATAGGCTACAAGGAGAGCTCGGAGAAGAAATCAGTGGTTAAGAGGTGCACGACATGATCCCAGTGAGGGCACCAAAATGCTAATTCACGCCCTTTGTGGCAAGGTCAGTTGCCCAGGCCCCCACTACCGCCTCCAGACTGGTCCAGAATAGTGGGTCCCTCCATGGAGACCACTGTAAAGGTGAATGGAGTGTCTACAAGAGCTGTATTAGACAGTGGCTCCCAAGTGACAATTATGTTCCAGGATTGGTATCAGAAGCATTTGTCAGACGTACCCTTACAACCATTAGAAGGACTGCATGTATGGGGGTTAAGTGAGAAGGCCTACCCCTATTCCGGGTATATCCGAATTTGGCTGTCTTTCCCCACCTCCGTGGCTGGAGTGGCCGAACAAGTAGAGACCCTAGCCTTAGTGTGTCCCCCCACTGGACTGTATGATGGTGTCCCTTTGTTGATTGGAACAAATGCTCATATGTTCGGAAGGCTGGCACAGTTGTGTTATGAAAACAGGGTCAAAGACTAGTAGAGCTTTAAGAGTTCCGCTTTAATTAAGAAGGCCTATGAGGCACAGAGAGATGCTGAAAAAACAGAACCAGAGGAACCGGTCGGAATTGTATGGAAGAAGGATCCTGAGTCTCTGATCCTGGCGCCAAATGCCCAGTGTACCTTACAGGGAGAGGTCCGTATCAGAAAGGATGTTAAGAATAAAATATTAATGTTGGATGCACCAGGCGATGGAAAATTGCCAGAGGGACTGCTGGTCAAGCCTAGTATTTTGCCCGCTAGAGCCCATGCTTATGCCAGAAGGGTAATGGTCCAAGTTCATAATGTGTCTGAAAGAGACATTCGAGTAAACAGAGGTTGCATCCTGGCTAATGTGCATTGTGCAGACACTGCAGTGCTACCCAGCAGCAAGAGTTCAAGGAAGAATGACAGAGTAACGCCTGACTTGTTTGATTTCGCGACCCCGCTGCCAGCTGAATGGAAAGTGAGGATCAGTGAGAAGCTTGCCCAGAGAGACCAGGTGTTTTCTTTAAAGGAATGGGATGTAGGATGCGTGCAAGGAGCTGAGCACAATATCCGCTGCATGACGAAAGACCATTTCGTGAGAGGTCTCGACGCCTGGCACCTGCTGACATAGATGATGTGAGACGGCATCTGCAAGAGATGTTAGCTGCTGGTGTAATACAAGAATCCAGAAGCCCTTATGCTTCCCCCATTGTGGTAGTGAGGAAAAAGAATGGAACAGTAAGGATGTGTGTGGATTATCGCACCTTAAACCGGCGGACTATCCCTGATCAGTACACAATGCCCCGCATTCAGGATGCTTTGGACTGCCTAAACGGGAGCAAGTGGTTTTCTAGGATCTCCGCAGTGGGTACTACCAGATCCCGATGGCCCCAGAGGACCGTGGAGAAGACGGCCTTTATCTGTCCGCTATTTATGAATTCATGAGGATGCCTCAAGGATTTCAGGTGCCCCAGCCACTTTTCAACGATTGATGGAGCGTGCAGTGGGGACATGAACTTACTAGAGTGCCTGGTATACCTAGATGATGTTATTGTGTTTGGCAGCTCACTGGAGGAACATGAGAGCAGATTATTTAAGGTATTGGACCGACTGGAGGACTTTGGCCTTAAACTGTCCATTGATAAGTGTCAATTCTTTTCAAACATCAGTAAAGTATGTGGGACACATAGTATCCACCGAGGAATAGAGACCCCACCCAAGCAGTTGAGGCCTTGACCACCTGGCCACAGCCCAAAAATCTAAAAGAACTGCAAAGATTCCTGGGATTCTGTGGTTATTATCGGCGCTCATCAAGGACTATTCAAGAGTGATCCGCCTTTACTTAACCTTACTCAAGGGTATCCCCAACCCACAAAAAATACCAAAAGTCAGGTCCCTCAAGACTGAAAGAGTGTATTTTCATCCGAGTGAAGTATTTGGGGCCCGCTGGACTCTGATTGTGAGACTGCTTTCATGAGATCATATATCAACTTACCCATGCTCCAGTGCTGGCCTATGCCGATCCAAGAAAACCTTACGTCCTGCACACTGATGCTAGCTTGCAAGGGTTGGGGCTGTGTTGTACCAAGAGCACGAGAATGGCCTGAGACCAGTGGCCTTTGCCAGTAGAAGCCTGACCCCATCCGAAAAGAACTATCCTGTACATAAGTTAGAGTTCCTAGCTTGAAGTGGGCTATTGTTGACCAATTCCATGAGTACTTGTATGGGGCTAAAATACTAGTAAAACTGACAATAATCTTTGACCTATGTGCAGACCTCAGCTAAGTTGGTGCCACTGGCAATAGGTGGCTTTCTGCATTATCTACATATGACTATGCTCTCGAATACGGAGCAGGTCTGAACCACATAGATGCTGATGCTCTCTCCGGAGGCCTGTTCCCCAGAATGATTGGGTCCGATTAGCAGAACCTGACATTCGGCACTCTGCCGGAAGTTTGACAGGGAGGAACAAATGTCCACGGACGCAGTGGACTGCATGGTGGATTGCTTGGGAGCCTCTGAGAATTGCATACCTGCTGCTTATTGCCACTTTTCTGCAATAGACATTGGTGCACTGCCTCAGCTGGACAATGACAGTATTCGGCGGCTCAATCCCGCGATCCCATGATCAAAGCAGCTTTGAAGCCCTCTATGCAGGAAAAGATGTGTCCAAATTACGCTCCACTGATTTGAGAACTGCACTGTTATACAAAGAAGGTCCTAAGTTGAAACTGATCAATAAACTGTTATACAGAGAAACAGTAGACAGAGGGGACAAGTAGACAAACAACAACTAGTGCTGCCCACTGCCTCGAGACTCAGTACTGAGGTCCTTGCACAACCACATGGGGCACCTTGGTATAGACAGAACACTTGACTTGGTGAGATCCAGATTTATTGGCCTAAGATGGGGCTGATGTGGAGCAACACATTCGAACTTGTAGTCGCTGCTTACAGAGGAAAGCTTTGCCCCAGAGGGCTGCCCCTTGTTAACATCACCACCAGTGCACCCATGGAGCTGGTCTGTATTGATTTTCTGAGTTTGGAGTCAGATCAAAGAAATATCAGTAATGTGCTGGTGGTCACTGACCATTTCACGAGATATGCCCAAGCTTTCCCACCAAAGACCAGAAAGCATCCACTGTGGCCAAAGTACTTGTAGAAAACTTTTTGTTCACTATGGGGCTCCAAAGAATCCATTCTGATCAAGGGAGAGACTTTGAGAGTCGTCCTGATCAAAGAGATGCTTTCTCTGTGGGGAGTCACAGTCCAGAACCACTCTTACCACCCCAGGGGACCCACAGCCTGAACGCTTTCAACCGCACTTTGCTAGATATGCTAGGCACCCTGCACCCCAAAGGACAAGCCTAGATGGAGCCAACAAATTAGCACCCTGGTACATGCTTATAACTGCACCAAAAGTGATGCCACTGGATTCTCCCCTACCGCCTGATGTTTGGAAGAGAAGCTGACTACCAGTAGATGTGTGTTTTGGGGTCTCTCCTGATGGGGTTCAAGCTGACAACTATTTACAGTATGTGCAAAGTTAAAGGCCCAGCTAACTCATGTACCAACTGGCTCAAACCATGGCTGCCAAAAGAAATCTGGCCAACAAAGAAAGGTATGATAAAAGGTGAAAGCACAGGAACTCCAGGAGGGAGATCGGTATTGCTAAGAAATCTGGGACTGCATGGCAAGCACAAGATTGCTGACAGATGGCACCATCTCCTCACATTGTAGTGGGCAAACTAGATGATCTGCCAGTGTACAAAGTAAGGCCTGAGAATAATTCAAAGATGAAAACAATGCATAGAAATCATTTACTGCCCATTGGACAAATCTTAATTGAGTCTGAGCCCCTAAAGATGCCCTCTGGACCAGTGACTAGAGCTGCTGCTAAGAAAGATCAAGAAAGTCTGCACCTACAGAAGCAAAGTTAAAGTGTTCCCTCCACAAGTCCCAGTTGAGCATGACTGTCAGTCCATATCGGAAGAAAGTGAGAGTGACTTGAATACTATCCTTCTTACTAACTGAGTCAATTGTTTCGGGCAATCCCTAGTCAATACTGGAGACAAAGCTGGGCCTTTGTGACCGGGTGACCCCTGTCATGGAAGGGTGCCCTGAGTCTGGTCTAGATCCCCAAAGACTCACTAAAATGCTTAGGAAGCACAGAAACAAAAAGTAAAAGTGCAGGACAGGACAGCAGTCCCCTTTGTGTTCTGTTCCTGTGTTTGCTAGAAACTGCCCTTGGCAAAGGACAAAATGAAAAGTAAAAGCTGATGGCTGCACTTTTACAGCTGTAGGCAAATGTCGAACTGTTTTCTTCAGCTCTAATTAAGAGTAGTTAATTAAGCAGCTTGTTGCTGCTTTACTTAAAACTACACCATTCTGTGTGGTATAGGGTTTTCATCTGCTCTAATGAAAGTTTAAAAGAGCAGACAAATACCTCAAACAATAATAACACAGTTACAATGACAGTAGGACTCTGGGGCCCCATTAAGATTATCTGTGGTGTTTAGCTAAACTCTAGTAAGGTACACATTGCTTTAAGTAGAAGAAAATAAAATACATAGTTTGGGCCTTGTTTGCAAAGAAATTTACAAGATGCTTACCTGAGTTTAGTGCAGGAGGAGTGCCAGTTTGTAAGTCAGAAAACACAAGAAAGCTAGATAAACTCTAAGGATAACTTTTATGAAACAGTCATTCTTTACTGTGGGGCCCCTTTGCTGTAGTACGTGCTGTTATAGGGCTGGCAGCCCACAGACTGTCTGATTTTTTGTGGAACTCCCAGTTAGTGAGGTCACTGCAGAGGTGGAGCTAGGGAAATTAAGTTCCTCATAGCTATAAAATTGTGTAGCCAGGCCAGAATGAATATTATGTTAAAGATGCTAGGACTCCTATTAACCAGGGCTTGGAAATATCCCTTTTCTTATGTTTAGACCGGATACGAGCCTCATAGAGATGCTTTTAGTTAAAAGACATAATGTGGGTGTTTCCAAGGAAGTGATGTCACTAGGACACAGGATAAAAGATTGCCACTAGAGGCTTTAATTTAGATAAGGCGTCAGTTTAGAACTGACTGTAAGAGGTGTAAGGCCTTAAGTTTAGAAGGCTTGTGTCTATACCTAGACAGCATTGATGTTATGGACTTAATGACAATTTTCTTATTTTCTGTTCTAAATATTATCATTTTATGCTACAAATAATAAAATGATAAATGCCAGCCTGGCATTTCTTATGCACTAACTCTGGATGTCTGCCTGCTAATTGTCTCCTGATCAACAACCCGCTACAGTTGGTGTGCAGAGTGGGATGTCCTGGCTGAGTGTCTGAAGGACACAGGAGGAACTCAGTCAGGGGTACTGCAAATAGTACCTCAGAGAGAGGCAGAAAAGTGCATGGCGCCAGTGGAGATGAGGATATGTGGAAATGGTGACCTGGGCGAGGCACCACGAGAACCAGATGGCTTGACCAGAGAGGCTATTACGATGGATGAATGAGCAGCTGGATGGAGGCAGAGGAGCGCTGGAGGGAGGCAGAGCGGAGATGCCATGAGCTGGAGATCCAATTGGAGCAGAGCCAGGAATGTTTCCGTAGAGATGAGCCTTGGATTATGGACATGGACAACCCTAGATGGAACATTCAGAATCTGAACTTCCTATCCTTCCTATTTTCCCAGGAAATGTATTGGACTGAGGACAATGTAGTGGTAATGCCGAGAAGTCCCCAGGTAAGACTGTACTTGTGGACCTAGGGGTGAAGACTACAAGCAACATAGAAAAGGCTCTAGGAGCTGAAGGGACTTTAAAATGCATTGGACTCTCTAATTCACAATGTAATGACTTACTTAGAGTAAATTGGGAAAAAGAACAAAAGGAAGATCCTGAAGTATCTAGGTTAGGGGCTCATGTCTTAGTTCAGGATGGAAAACAGGTTAATGAGGGGATACAAAGGAATCTGTTGAGGTGGTATGAAATGAAGAATGGGGTGCTCTACCATATGAGGCCTAACCCCCGACCAAACGGGTGGATGCAAGGGTTGTGGTACCCATGAGTTTAAGCGATTAGGTATTGAAGACTGTGGGAGGCAGCCAGATGGGAAAATATGTCATGGAGAGGTACTGACCTGTATCACTCAAGCATATTACTGGCCTGGCATGTATCGGCAGGTGGCCAACTATTTGAATGTTGGTGCCGATCATTGGCAGAGAAAGGTGCCAGAGCTATGGAAGGTGAAACCACTGCCAGGGTTGAAGGCCATATACATGGCACCCATGGAAGAGGTGGTGGTTTCGACACAGAGGCAGGTCAGGATTGGAACTATGTAAATCCTTGTCAGAGAAAGGATCTGGTACTAGTAAAATTGCTGTAGAATAACAGGGACTTCATAGGAAAAGTATACTTGTACATTTATGGAAAATTAATTCATAATGATATTAATGGAACGTATAATCTGCATTGGGTGGTACTGATGTTGACAGAAATATATAATCTGGTCACAGTGGATTCTAGGTGTAATAGCTTAAATTGCCCTAGGGTATGTTGTATTGTATTGTATTGTATAATGGTAGTACTGTGCAATCTGAATAAAGGGACCCTGGGTGGAGCTTCTTGGTGAGGGTGGACCAGAGCTCCACCATGCCCCTTGTTGGGATGGGTATGGGTATTGGACAACCAGTAGTTGGTTGCCCTCTTAGGTGGGGAGGAATGTGACCGGGTGACCCCTGTCATGGAAGGGTGCCCTGAGTCTGGTCTAGATCCCCCCCCCAAAGACTCACTAAAATGCTTAGGAAGCACAGAAACAAAAAGTAAAAGTGCAGGACAGGAACAGCAGTCCCCCTTTGTGTTCTGTTCCCTGTGTTTGCTAGAAACTGCCCTTGGCAAAGGGACAAAATGAAAAGTAAAAGCTGATGGCTGCACTTTACAGCTGTAGGCAAATGTCGAACTGTTTTCTTCAGCTCTAATTAAGAGCAGTTAATTAAGCAGCTTGTTGCTGCTTTACTTTAAAACACACCATTCTGTGTGGTATAGGTTTTCATCTGCTCTAATGAAAGTTTAAAAAGAGCAGACAAATACCTCAAACAATAATAACACAGTTACAATGACAGTAGGACTCTGGGGCCCCATTAAGATTATCTGTGGTGTTTAGCTAAACTCCTAGTAAGGTACACATTGCTTTAAGTAGAAGAAAATAAAATACATGTTTGGGCCTTGTTTACCAAAGAAATTTACAAGATGCTTACCTGAGTTTAGTGCAGGAGGAGTGCCAGTTTGTAAGTCAGAAAACACAAGAAAGCTAGATAAAGCTCTAAGGATAACTTTATGAAACAGTCATTCTTTACCTGTGGGGAGCCCTTTGCTGTATACGGTGCTGTTAGGGGCTGGCAGCCCACAGACTGTCTGATTTTGTGGAACTCCCAGTTAGTGAGGTCACTGCCTGAGGTGGAGCTAGGGAAATTAAGTTCCTCATAGCTATAAAATTGTGTAGCCAGGCCAGAATGAATATTATGTTAAAGATGCTAGGACTCCTATTAGTAAGGCTTGAAATATCCCTTTTCTTATGTTTAGACGGGATACGAGCCTCATAGAGATGCGATTTTTAGTTAAAAGACATAATGTGGGTGTTTCCCAAGGAAGTGATGTCACTAGGACACAGGATAAAAGATTGCCACTAGAGGCTTTAATTTAGATAAGGCGTCAGTTTAGAACTGACTGTAAGAGGTGTAAGGCCTTAAGTTTAGAAGGCTTGTGTCTATACCCTAGACAGCATTGATGTTATGGACTTAATGACAATTTTCTTATTTTCTGTTCTAAATAATTATCATTTTATGCTACAAATAATAAAATGATAAATGCCAGCCTGGCATTTCTTATGCACTAACTCTGGATGTCTGCCTGCTAATTGTCTCCTGATCAACAACCCCGCTACAGCCTTCTGGACTGTCTAAGCCCCCAGCTTCATCCCTGGAGCCAATGCTCCCAGAAAGTGAAGTGCAAAGCATCAGATCAGATGAAATGGAATCATTGTGCATGGTTGAACTGTTTGAGCTTTCAGGGAAATGATAGATTAGGGGCAGACTGGTGATACACCGAACAAGAAGAGTATTTTGAGTGCCCTGACAGTCCACTGCCAGTGTCAAAGCTCTCCATGCGAGCCAAATGTTGTGGACTCAGAAACTGTAACTCCTGGAGCTGAAAGTGCCCCAAGTTCTAGCCTCTCTACCCCCATGGAGACTCCCCACAAGTGAGGACAATGCTGAAAATGAGGCTCAGAGTGCAGAGACTATAACAGTTCCCCTAGAAAGACTGGTCAAGCTGTAAAGCCTGTGGTGCACCTCAGTTATGATTCACTTGGGAGGCCTGTGGACTTGCCTCTCAGTGTTGTCCATAAAGGAGTGTATGTGTCCCCGAGCTCATTGCCCAAACTGAGCATCAGTGCTAACTCCAAGTTACTTGTGTTGCCCTCTAAGTATGGTGCCCTTGCCCCATTCAGCCCCAAGGTAACTGATAGGGAAGGGCCCCCTCTCTTCAGGTTTCATGTACAAGAGGTAATAACTTGAGTTATGGTACAATGTGTATGTAATACTGTGTAAAGAGTGACGTACTGCAATGTTTCAGAAATGTGTTCTTGGTAAAATGATATATTGACTGATGATTACGTATGCGAGCCTAATCCAAATGTATATGGTTGCAGTTGAAACTTATGGGGTGCTTGCTTGACGCGATGCAAGCTTTCCCAGGCCAGGAAGGGTGTAACCCCTACAAATGGGGGTTCCTAAAAGACTTCCAGGAGCTTGCTTGAATGCTCCAAGCCTGAATGGTGTTTGGCATTTAAGCCATTTATCAGTGAGTGTTTTAGAGCCTCTGGTACTGTCTCTTAAGAGCTGTCTGCTTGCAGACATAATTAGTTTGTATGGGGGACTGTGTGCTTCTCTGAGTACCACTCGAGCTGCTGCCAATTCACTTCATTTTGCAGTCACTAGAGTGCAAAGGAACCTATCTGAAAGATGTAACTGTTTGCCAGAAATTATTTAGAGTAATAATGAAATTACAGTTTGTCTAACCTGCTTTCTTTGCAGTCAGAACTGTGTCTGCTAGTTCCCCATTCTAGTTTTGAACTGCTGAACTGGACCAATCAGTGTGGGGTAAGCTAGCTCTAAAATGGTGCCTTGGACAATCAGAACTTGGACTCATAATCTGAGCCAGCCACAAGAGGATTGTATGGCAGTGACTGGGAGATGTAGTTTAGACTTCAGTGCCTTTTGGACCAACAGCAGCAGTCTATTGTGAGTGACAGCCAATCCAGTCAAGAACTGGGAGGAACTAAAAGGAAGTGCCCGGTTTTGTCGGTTGGAGTTTCAGTTGAGCTTTTGCAGTGAAGAAGGAAGGAGCCCTGTGCTTTTCAGTGTGCAGTTTAGTCCAAAAAGCTGTGTAAGGCCCAGAGTTTCGGTCTGCAGCTTGTGTAACAGCTTGTTGGACTGAATCAGGTCCTGTGAAAAGAATCAAAGGATCTCTGAAGAGTAGAAACTAGGCTCACCCTGTAGAAGACTGGAGGAATTGCTGAAAATTGTACTCCGGTCTGTCAGGAACTGAATCTGCTGTGTGTTCTCCGGGTATTGTGCAGTAATTGCGATCGGGATACAGATGCAGCCTGCCTAGTATAGTGCTTTCTTTATATGGATGTGTGAAGAGGTTTGTGTACCTCAAGTGAGCCCTGCTGACATTGAAGGACCCTATCTTATTTGGAGGTCGTGAGTACTAATTCAGTCGCTCCCTGTTGAATTGCCACATTAAATCCAAATGGAATTACTGTACTGCTGACTGTTTAATTCTCCTTTTCTCTGGTGAAAGGGCCCTACCAGCTGCCATGGTTTGGACTAGCCACTAGGGCTTGGGTACCCAGGGACAGTAACTGATAGGGATAGGCTCTGCACAGAGCCATAGGTAGATTATTAGAGTGATAAGCTAATTAACCTGATTTCCCTGTCCTTGTTATATCCCCTAAATAAATCAGAGCTGCTTGTTTGGCAAAGTTATACTGCCTGAGGTATTTGTCTATGTTAAAGTACTGTACTGTGATTGTTGCACTGTATCTCATTTCACAGGAGGTCCCAGTGCCGAACCAGACCTGGGGTAAGTGTATACTGTGAAAGTAATTCTGATATATTGTGTGGGCCACTAGTGGGAAGAAAGGGGGGTTGCAGTGTCCCAGAGGGCTGTGACCAAGTTAGTTTAACTATTGCAAACCCTGACCTCTGGGTGGAGGCACCCGCCATTGGATCCAGGCCCCTCAACCTGTTAGTGGCAAATCAGGCAGAGGTAGTAGCCCCTGGGATAGCGCCATATAGGGGTTACATTCGCAAATGGGAAGCACCATGTTGGGGACTGTTTCGATTGATTCTGGAAAGTACCTCTCTTTTAATTTAATTGAGGTATTTAAAAAGATTAAACAATGGGATGTGACCACTCAACTTTGTCAAAGTTTAACTAGAAAAGCTTTTATAAATCTGTTTTGGAGAGTCAGTTTTTAACTGGGCCTTGTTTCCTTTGTCCTTCCACTATTGACTCTAAGTGGTTGTTGGCACAGCTCACTGAGACTAGGATGCCAGGAAAGCTATGGGATACTGTATGGATGTGTTGCCATGGCAAATTGAATGTAAAGGTAATCATGCTCGTAAGGCAGTTGAAGATCGCCTGTCTATTAGGGAATCCTGCATTATGCAAGTGGAAACAATGCAGCATTTGTTTTTTGACTGTTCTTATATTGTTTCCTTTTGGGACCAGTTAGCTTGGCACTGGCACTTACCTCTCTTCTGCACTGTGTCCTATTCCAAATTGGTTTGTGGTAATTTTGGGCCAGCTTGGGATATGTTTTACCCCGGGACTTTACGTGTGCTTTTTGCAATTATAAAGTGGTGCATTTGGCAGACTGGATGCAAATTTGTTTTACATCAATGCTTGGTACCTTCAAGGGGTCTTATAGCTACTGTTACTAAAGAAGTAGCGATTTTTTATTTGAAGGAACGTTCGGCATTACCTCCTCCCATACTTGCTGATTGGTGGAGAGCTGTTCCAATTATTTTATTTGAAGGAGTGACGTGACTTTGGCCTCAGTATGGGTACAAGGAGTGCTTTCTGTATGATGCATGTTTTTTTTGTTTATGAGATTTGTTCCCGTTTCCTCTTGCTTTGTTTTTTTTCCTAGGTATCAAACATGCCATCATTATGGATTTTCTTTTTTTGTAATTTGACTGTTTTTTTCAATTTGTTTTTTCTCGAGTGTTATTGTATTGTTATATTTTTTCTAATAAAAAATTCCCCTTCTCTCCAGTAGGGGAACCTTTGGCTGACAAGATGGCGGACGTCAGTCCAGGTAAGAAGAAGATGGATGTTGAGTAGTTGGGAGAGCACGCCCTCTCTCCCACCTCGTCAGTGTCTAGGGCTGAAGGTTCGAACCTAGCTGAGCATAATGACAACGGTTCTAAAGTTTTAGAGCAAATACCTAAGGACATACCTTTAAACAGTTCTGGGAACCTTGCACAAGTACAAGAGAACTGCATGAATTCTGAAAGTGCCTCTGAGTTTTCAGATGCAACAGATTCTGTGCCTGCTATCCTCAGTAAAGATTCAGCTGAAACTATAGAATTAAAATGTCTACTTGATTCTGAAGAGCGGACGTTTATAATTAGGAAGCTGTCATTGCAGCAGAAAATTCACCAGCTACAAGCTGGCAGCGCCACTGACGCTGTCTCTGATGAACAACTGTGTAATCAGAATGCTTAAGAAAAGCTGCCGTCTGCCAGTGACGATCCTGAGAAAGCACCTGCAATGGCTTCAGACTGTCGAAACAAGGAAAACATGAGTAAAACTCTTGATGTTTCTACAAAAAGTACTTTCAGTCAGCCCGAATCAATGTGTCACCAGAATCAGCAGAGTAAGAGCAATGTTGCGGTATGGTCAGTGGACGCAGCATTACAGGGAGCGGGCTGGGAGAGGCAGCCTAGCTCAAATTAATGGGTCTGTGGTAACTCTCTGATACGGATGCCTACCTCAGAAGACTTTCCTGAGTTAAACCCTGCCCCAAATTCAGTTCCATATTCACCAAATGGAGAAAATGCTGTAGATCCTCTAACTAGTCCCACAGAGTTACAACTTGCACAGAATCCTGTTTTAAATTTGCTGCCAACGGATGTAATTCAGCAACCTTCTACCACTGCACTATCCAATTTGCAAATGCAGGCAGCGGCTCCATTAAATAAAAAACCAGAAGCTCAAAAGAAAACTTACTCCTCGTTCTTTCGCCTGCCAGTTTATCCAGCAAAACAGCATAATGCTGTTCGTTTTACTTGCTTAGGTGGCATGCAAGATCCTCCAGCCTGTATATTTGTGGCCAGAAACCTACTAAAAAACTCCCTAAAATTCTTTTCCCACGAAATTTATGCTCTGATTCACATTTCTGAAGAGACTTCATTTGATGTGAGCTTTAAAACCACTCATGGTTTAGAAAGATTTTGGTCAAAATACCACACTGTATAGAATTCTGCATTATGGTCTCCCTTCCTAGTAATACCACTAACAAAACCTGCATATAAGACCATAACTGTTTTGTTCCGGAACGAAGGAATTGATGTGACTGATGTTATTTATTGGTTAAAACAATGCTGCACAGCACTTGGGGAACCAGAAGCTATCTTGGACGCTGAAAATATCTGGACTGGGGGTGGGGGGGTTGGAAGGTTAAAGTTTTGTTGAAATTTACAGACTCTGGTGTTTTTCATTTGCCTAATTCCTTTTTTCTTGGGCGAGACAGGGGGTACTGTTTTACCCAGGTCAACCGAAGGCCTGTTATAAATGTGGGGATCCTGGTCACATAAGCCGTGCCTGTGATAAAATGAAATACAATTTATGTGGGGAATTGGGGCACATAAGCACTAACTGTCTGAATGAAAGCAAATGTAATCTATGCAACGAGACAGGCCATACCTTTCAGAATTGTTCCTGGGCAGCACATAACCAGGAGCATCATGATGAGGGGGCGGATCAGCATTTCCTAATTTCACAGGCCCAGAAAGCAAAAATTAGAAATAAGCCCAGTTCTGTCCCTGTAGCCACTCCACAGGAGAATCTTGCCAGGGCCTATCCCTCCTCCCCCAGCTGAGACAGTATCTGTAGTTTCTCTGATAACCTTAAATCCCCCAGAGCTTAGAAAGGAGAATTCTGCTGTTAATATAGACATGCCCCCCACACCCCCACACCCCCAAAAGAACCTGCCCAGGCAAGCTGCAGACGCTCTGCTAGGTCAAAACTGAGGGATGCCCCTCCCCCGGAAAGCAACCAGAACCTCTCCGATTGCATTAAAGAATCAATATGAGATTTTTACAGGAGACCTCAGCTGATTCTGGTGAGGATACTATACTGATGATTCCTCTTCAATCTCCTATTCTCATCCTGAAGGGACAACAGACACTGAGGTTTGCTCCCAAGGGAAAGGATCACAAAAAAGGAAGGCTACATAAAAAACAAGGGGGTAGGAAAAAATGATAATTGATGGCTCTGTAATTTTCCCTTTGTTTTGTTTTTTCTTCTTCCTTATTCACTTTATTAATGTAATGCCTGACATCTTAAATATTCATACTATAAATGTTAACAGCATAAAGCGTTCAGGGAAGCATCAAGCTATATTTTCTTTCCTCACTTCACTACAATTTGGGATCTATTTTTTACAAGGTACAAGACTTCACACCTCCCATGATATACGACAAGCACAAAGGGAGTGGATTTCTGGACCCTCCTTTTGGTCCATAGGGCAAGAAATGTGTTCAGGGGTAGGTGTGCTAATTTGTCTCCCAAGCTTTAAACTGTTAAAAATGTATGATCTTGTGCCTGGGAGGGTTCTAATTAAGCAATAATGCACGAGAGGGTGTGGGTTGTGCTGGGATAACCTAACGCCTGGGTGGTTGGGCACGAGGCTGCAGGCCGAGTGCGTCCAACGTCCCAGAAGTGAGGTTATCCCAGCACAATCCACACCCTGGAGTGCATTATTGCTATTATACAATAGCTCATTGTTATACAAAATAAAAAAAAAAAACATTTAAAATGTTTTTAGTAGATTTTTACTGTGGCAATATATCTTTGTTTCTGAAGAGATCCTCCAACGATACAATACAGTGAGGTTGTGCTGGGATAATCTCACTGTGCCAGGGACATAGTGACCAATCAGAGTCCAGGAAATTTTCTTGCCATTGTGTAATACTGGATATCCTAATACAAAATAAAGCCTATCGGTTAGCTAATCTTTATGCGCCCCAGACAAAAACAGCCCGTAAAGATATAGTTTTTGCTATTCAACCATATTTACATACTTCAAAGGAGTTATTTTCTCTGGTTACTTTAATTGTGGTTTTAGTCTTAAAGATAAGCGTGCACATGCCAAGACTAATGTAACCCCTAGGTGGCGCTATCCCAAGGGCTACTACCCCTGCCGGCTTGGCTAGTTGCAGGTTAAGGGGCCTGAGTTCTGAAACGGGTGCCCCAACCCGGAGGTCAGGGTTGGTAGTGGTCAAACTAACCTGGGCACAGCCCTCTGGGACACTGTAACCCTCCTCTTTCCCTGCTAGTGGCTGGGACACTGTACAATAATCACTTTCACAGTACCCCTTGTACACCAGGCAATTACCCACACTGTTTTCACTTACGACCAGGACTGGTTCCTCTGGCTCGAGCCTGGGGATCCCCTGTAAAACAAGGTTATGCAGAGCAAATAGCAACAGTACAGTACTTCGAGCACAAACTGCAACCACAGTCAAGTTAAATGCAAAAAGAGTTAGATCTGATTTATTGAGGGGACTTGAACAAGGGAGGGGCGTAATCAGGTTGATTTGCTTAAAGACTCTATCAGTCAGATAGTTATGCATGCACTTCAGAGTCCCTAAACAGTCACACACTCTGGGTACCCAGGTGGAGAAGAGGTGGGCTAGCCAGGATCATTGCCCGGGGTAGGCCAACATCGCAGCTGGTTGGGGCCCTGTGATGGAAGAAAACAACATGCACAATACACACTGTTTGTAATACGGAACCGGAGGGCTCAGTTCATGACAGAAAAGGAACAACAAGACAATCAGATGACACTTAGATTAAGCTGTTGTTGCAGAGAGCTACCCCAGTGGTTACTCACAATACCCAAAACCTTGACACAGACTGGACAAAAATCGAGACTACAGGTGGCTGATCTGGAGTGCCATGAGAAGCAGGGCCCACACAATTCGCCGAGGCATCATTCCTGTTCAAGCGTGGAGCAGGGGGCTGATCCCCAGGCAGGTCTCTCGTCGATGGCTTTCTCTGTGCAGTGGGGTAGTCTGGCAGGGCCAGCGTGGCAAGGCCCAGGCCGAATGGAGATGAATGCGGATTCAGTCTGTTTGGGCTGGATACAGCTTCCAGCAAGCAGAACACAATTCACACAGTGGGGAACCAATTCACAACTCACTATCAACACACAGCACATTTACATGTAACAGATTCTACTATACCAGGCAAACCGCTCTCCGATCACAATCGCAAAGTCTCTGCACACACCAGGAGTTTGGGGTAAGTGGAAATCTTGACAGGCCAATTGCATTCAGCAAATCTTCAGTCTTCTTTAGGTTGAGCCTGGTCTCAATTCAGCGGCTTGCTCCGTTCTTGCAAAACTCAGATTCAGTCCAAAAATAAGTGTCTCCTCCCTCTCAGTGGCAGTAGGCAGGCCAAATCTCAGGCCTTTCCATAGTTCTCCCACATGAACTATGCAGACGGCTGCTCGACTGTCTCGAGCTGTTGCTTCTTCAGCTTCCAGCTTAGATCTGACCTCTGTTCATCATGTCTATAAATCGGGACACAACGAAATGTACTTGGAGATGCAGTCCGAAAGGAGGCTTCTTCTTATCTCTCCATGCAGGAGAGCTGAAGGCAGGCAGGCCAGACTCAGCCTTCCCGCCAAGTCCCCACGCTACCCTATGGGCAGCAGCTCCATGAGCTGCTCACTCTTGCAGCTCCATCTCAGTTCTGCCCCTTCTTTGCAGGCAGCTTGGGAATTTCCCTCTGATCCAAGAGGTTCGGTTGGCTGATTCCTCTGCCAATCAAAGCAAGGGCTCCCCCTCCAGTTGCACCTTGGCGCCAACTCTCAAAACTACAATTCCTACAAGTTTTGCCTCCACAGAGCCCCTGTAGGCAGGCTCCATTTTAGGTCCCACCAATACTGATTGATCCAGTTTGGCTGTTCAGGACCAAGATGGTGGAGATAGACAGAACAGTCCTTACTGCAAAGAAGGTAGGTTAGACAAAGTACATTATCATTATCACTCTAATAAATTTTCATCAAACAGTTACATCTTCTAACAGAGCTCCCTCTGCGCAATTAGCATTGGCAGAAGCAGAGCAATTATCAGGCAGCCCGGGCGGGACTCGAGCATGGAAACACTCAGCCCCCCCCCGATCAATTATAACTACAAACCAGGCAGCTCTTAAAGAGACTTTACACAGAGGCTTTACAGGCACTCTCTAGCAATAACATTTAAACGTCTGGAACGCAGGACACCCACCTGGCAGTGAGCGTTTAGGCAAGCTCAAGGAAGACTTTTCGGGAACCCACATTTGTAGGAGGGTTACACTAAGAAACTGTTTTGTGATACTCAGGCTTTAAAAAAGGTCTTGCATACAGCAAGACTAAAGGACACATATCTGGAAGTTACAAAGCAGCATACCCCTACTTTTCAGAAAGGTGCATTAACCACAAGGATTGATTACATATTTTTATCACAATCTGTTAAGGTATACCAAGCCAAAGTTACCCCTCTTGAATTTTTGGATCACAAAATATTAACAGTCTCTCTGGCACACAGTCCCTTAGGACCAAAGGGCCCGGGAACTTGGAAATTCAATACCAACCTATTGCAAGACAGGAGTGTTATAGACTCTTTAACTCAGTTTTTTGCTGCATAAAAATCAGTCCTTGTTTGTTATGATTCTCCCATTGTATGGTGGGAAGATACAAAATTAGATCTACCTCACTTTTTAAAACAATACAGTAAACAAAAGAGTAATACAGAGTATTTGGCATATTTACAGAAAAGGCACCATCTGCAGAATTTATTTACCATAGCTGGCACAACAGGGCAAGACTTAAGTCAACAAATATATTTGGTTCAGAAAGATATACAATCATTTCATAAACAGAAAGCAGCACACATTTATAATCAACACAAATTTGGCACCCAAGGCACTGCACAGGAAATATGCCCTTTTGATCAAAATTATAAAAATGTAGGACATAAAACAATGCCCCTGATGATTGACCAGGCAGGGGTTAAGTATACATCTCAGCAAGATATTTTAAAATTAGTGTCTGGATTCTCTATTAAGTTATTTTCCCCTATCTTATCAGATATACAGGAAACCCAAGATTATCTTTCTGAGATTCAGATACCCCAAATCCCTCCTCAAGTTAGTTCCATAGTGTGTCAGCCAATAACCCTAGCAGAACTCCAGGGTACAATTCAGCATTTAAAAACTAATATCACCCCTGGATCTGATGGCCTCCCTAACGAGTTATATAAATTAGTTGGGAAGCACCTTGGTGCAGAACTTACCAATGTTTTTAATGCCCTACTGGAAAAAAGGGATATACCTTTAAATTTTAATAAGGTGATGCTGTTATATCTACATACAAAAAGAGGAAAAATCAAATCTAAATAATTGGAGACCAATCTGTATATGAAATACTGATTTTAAACTTTTAACTAAAATCCTAACTTCCAGATTGTTAAGAATAGCAGAGCTAGTAATTTCACCGTAACAATCTTGTTCGATACCCCACAGGAGTATTCAGGATCACCTTATTCTCATACGTGAAATCATAACTGCAGGTTATTCCAACATTTTACCAGGATACATAATCTCCCTCAATCAAAGAAAAGCCTTTGATTCCATCAGCCATGAATTTCTTTGGACTGTTCTACAACATTATAGAGTCCCTGTGGTCTTGATTGACTGGTTTAAATCTCTATATAGAACAGCAACAGTTACCCCAGTAGTGAATGGAAGGTTGGGTCCATTAATTCCTATCAAACAAGGGGTAAGGCAAGGGTGCCCCCTAAGCCCCCTCTTGTATGTCCTCTTTATTGACCCTTTACTACGAAAATTAAACAACAGCAACAATATTACATGTATCCCTAATTCAGATATACCAGCTATGCCAAAAGCATTAGCATATGCAGATGACCTGTGTCTGTTATTAGCGGATAAAGACTCTGTTCACAACTCTCTAATTCAGTGTAAGATGTTTGGATCCCTTTCAGGGGCTGCCCTGAACCTAAATAAATGTACTGGATTCCCTCTAGGCACCCTTCCTACCTTAGAAAATACCATTGGCCCAATCCACCTTACAAATGACCCTGTGTCTATTCTAGATGTTAAGTTTGGGCCCCCATGAATGGAGGAATGGAACTGGGAAGAAAAACTTGCCATAGGCAAGCAAAAGTTAGCCCTTTGGAATAGGAGCACTATTGGGAAGAAGAAAAGGGTCTTTTTGGTAAAAACATTTCTAGTCACTATTTTTCTTTATTTGAGTTATGTATTTCCTATTCCTAGACAGTTAGAAACTTCATTATTAAGCCTCTTCTTCCAGGCTACATGGGGCAGTCGCCTCAATCCAATAAAAAGGAATATTACACATGTACAGGTTAAAGAAGGTGGTCTGTCCATGATTAACATGATAATATTTTTTTCTAGTATCTTTTTTATGTTTAATCTTAAACCTCTCCTAATTAACGCACAAAGAGGTTGGGACCAATGGCTATATGGGAACTGTAAGACCTGGTTCCACCAATGGGAGACCAACTTATTGAAAGCAATTGGAGCTTCTGCATCTACACCTGTTTACCTTAAGGAATTCTTCTTAAGATTAAAGCAATGGAAAGGTAGCCCATAACAGCTGATCTCGGCTTCCTCACACAAAGAACTATATAGACAACTCTTAAATACACTATGCTCAGCTCCTGTACCAGTCTTTACTTGTCCAAATTCATATTTAGGTTCCTTGCAAGCCCTTTATCAATCCTCCAGAGTTCCAATTTATATGTGGGATTTCCACTGGCTTTCTTGCCATGGGAAAATTAATATAAAAGGGAACCAAAAACATGAACAGCTCCAGGAAAAAATCTGTAGTCATCCTGGTTGTATTGCTACAATAGAATCCATAGAACACTTGTTCTTTGATTGTTCTTTTGTTTTGGGATTATGGGATTTTCTTGCACAACAATGGAAGGAACCTGTTTTTCCAAAAGTTACTTATGTCAGCTTGATGTATGGTCATTTTTCACACCAATGGGGAAAATGGAATGTGGACACTTTGAATTTAATTTTTACGGTTATAAAATGGAATATATAGATGGCTCGATGTTTATTCACACTTCAGCAGAAGGAGTGTGCTCATATAGAATTAACCAGAAAAATTGAAAAAGATACACATAATGTGTATGATTATGAATGTACAAAATTCTCAATACAAGTTTTGTTAGAATTATGGGAAGGCCTTCCCTGGCTAACAAACACAGATGCTGCTATTACCTAAATGTTGTGTTTTCCTTTTCTTTTCCTTCCAAAATGAGATTTATGTAGCATAAATTGTGTTTATTGTTTTCTAATTTTCTGTTCAATAAAAATTTCCCCTACTGTTTTCGAGAAGTGCCATGGGATCTTTAACGTCCACCTGAACAGGCAGACAGGACCTCGGTTTAATGTCTCACCCGACAGACGGATACGTGTGTGTGTATATATATATATATAAACAAAAACTCTCCTATTGATATTAAACATAACTATTCCTAAATATGTCAGAAGGACCTATACCAATCCTGAGAGGCAGCAGGGTAGGTACTGCTAATCAGAAGAAAACATTGATTAAATGAACTACAGTTGAAAGGCAGGTAATGTTTCTTCTAAGAACGTCAGTGTTTTTATCTGCTCACCACTTTAGGCAGATTCCAAGCAATGCCACATGGAGGCGGGAACTAGGATTATTAGGGAACAGGTTCTGAAGGACAGATGCTAGAAACCTTGGCTCTTCCTGGTGTGCACATCAGTACAGTAATGGGATGTGAAGGTTGTGTCAAATGACAAGGAAACCGCCATTATTCATGTTCCAAGATGATAATGCTTGCCAACTATACCTTGCATAGCAGCAGCAAATATTTTGCAAATCCATCTGTATTTGAACTTCTGTGGGAAGCAAGTTACAGGTTACATAGATAAACAACAAAAGAATTGGGCACACACCACCCAAAAATGGACAATGAAGGTAGGAAAGTAAGGTGTTGTTGCAAACTTTATTTCATCAACCACAGAGAGATAAAATGACCTCACTGGTTGCATGTCACTTGACATGTTTCGAGTCGCATGACTCTTTCTCAAAGGTGAACTGCACTAGGGGTATTGCTCTTAAAGGGAAGAACTCCTCAACCTATTTTCTGTATACCTGTGTAGTTTGTAGGTGTGAACAATTATTCCCTCTCTTACACTCCTCTAATGTTATCCTAATTTAAAAATAATGAAGTTGCATCACTGTGTTGCGCCCTGGTTTGAAAACCTGTTTGACTCCATTGCAAAGGTCATGACCTGACACATGCAAGGCATCTTGGCAGTTAATGATGTGCAAATGCACAAGCCAGCAGAAATGCTACTCTCAGTCATTTCTATTGTATGTCTTCTAAACTGTGTTCTTATCTTGGACTGGCCATCAGACTTTTTAAGGTAAGTTCCCTACTGTGTTCTGTTGTTTACTGTGTGTCTTTTTTTTCAAGCTTTATTTTTGCGCCCTTACCTACTCCACCGAACTCTGACAACGTCCGATATCCACCGTCTCTCCCTCCCTGTGTGACTCAGCTACTCCTTCCGCTCCTCTCCGGCACCGGGCATTCCCCGGGTCTGCCTTCCGGGGAAGGGTTGCTACTGCCCAGGATGCTCTTTCTTATAGTATTGAGTCACTGGGCCAGAGAGGGGAGAGGAGAGCAGAGGGGGCCGAGCCCAACTCCAGGAGTGTGGACCGTGGAAGGAGGCAATATCGCCTGTCAGCGGGAAGGGGGAGGTTTACATGCTTGAATCCTCTGTGGAGCCCAGCTCGTCGTGGCATCGTACTGCCATGGCTCCACCCCCCAGGCCTACGCCATACCACTGCTTTTGGCTACCCCCAGCCATCGCCAGAGAGTCGCCTTGGCGAGCGTTGTACCCTAACCCTCCCTCGAAGAGAGAGGAGTCCTCCGGACGCTCAATCTCTTCCTTCCCCTGATGACCCCTGACGACCCGGGCTTGTTTCTGAACCTGGGTCGCTGGCATGGCGCGAGGTGTGGCATCTAGCGCCACTGGGCTGGCTTATTTACAGTGTGTCTTGAATTGGAAAAAAATGCAGTTGGAAAGATGATGGTGCTTGTGACATTTTGTTATTTGACTGAATAATCGGATATGCTATGAACTTTATTTACTTGCTTACTGAGCTTGCAATCCCTTTGATGTCTATATGCTTGTCTCCTGCTGGCAAACAAACTTTGCTCAGCAGCAAGTGACCTGCTTTATTGTGGTTTCATTTCTGAGTGGGAGTGGAATGTTTTAGAGGATGCTTGTGACGTCTTATTTCTGCTTTATCATACTAGCTGGTGGTACAGATTCTTTGTTTGCTGTCTAAAGGGTACTGGAGGTACTATAGGTTGGCACAGAGACAAGGTTGGGGGCTGTCTTTCAGGGCCGGCCTTAGCTAGGTGCAGACTGTGCCCCTGCACCTTGGGGCCCATACTTTTTTCTTCGAGAAAAAAAATAAGTGAAAACATTTAAAAATACCTAAATTTTGTTGAAGATGAAAATGTTTACCAGCAAATGAAAGTGGAAGACAACTGGCTCTGTTACTGTTACAAAAGGTGGAGGCAGCTTTGCTGCAGTGGAAAGGATTAGGTTAAGTAAGTGCTAATGGCCATACTTTACACCTCCCGGGTTGACTGCTTGCACAAACAAAGGGCTATTTTGACAAAAGAACTTGTTTGAAACCTGGACATGTAGCTGAAACAGTGAGCGATATGACAGAATCTGTTTCAAAAGTATGTGAGCACTCAAAATGGCTAAAAATCCTGACCAGCACAGAGCAAAACCAGATTTCCTGATGGGGACCCTGAAAACCTGATCACCAGGTAAAAAAACTGACAGGTGGCAACCTTACTGGTGTCCAATGATATTCCTGTCTATTCTGTCTCACTCACACCTCCACAAAAGTTAAGTTGTTTAACTTATTTGCAAATCAGAGTATCGGAGGTATGAGTGTCCAGTGATGATGTCCCTGTCCTTACAGAAATTAATACGGTAGTAGTACTGTACTTAAGTTCTTGCTCCAGGCTCAGTCAGATTCATTTCCAGTGGTGAAGTCAAATAAATCAATGCAGTCAATGGCACTAATTAAAAGATGCTGGTTAAATTAGCAGACTTGGTACTGCTTTATTAATACAGGACAGGATATATAGATACATAGACAGTGTCAGCAGATAAGGGCATATGGTCCACCTGGTCTGCCCATTTGAGTTTGCAACTTCAGTTTATGTTTTCCTAGAACTCTGTTGCCCCTTACCCCTGACCTCCAGAATTCATTTATGTCTATCCCATGCATTCTTAAATCCCGTGATTGTTTCAGCCCCCACCACTTCCTCAGGCATGGTGTTCCACTTGTCCACCACCCGTTCTGTGAAGAAGTTCTTCCTCACATTTCCTCTGAATCATCCTCCCTCCAACTTCATCCTAATGTCAGCAGGAGACAAGCATATAGACATCAAAGGGATTGCAAGGAGGGTTAGTTAGGTGTAAATCTTGGATGTGGGGGGCCCACAGGGAATAGAGTGATGGGGCCCGGCAGGGGCTGCACAGGGGACCAGAATGGTTAAGGCCGGCCCTGCTGCCATTTGCAGGGGGTAGTGTACAGGCCTTCAACACGGGGGAGGATTTAGACAGAGCCTTGGAGGAAGCCATTAGTAAAATGGCCAGCAAGGGGGAAGTTTTTATAATGGGAGACTTTAATCTGCCGGATGTAGATTGGGCATTCTCACCACAACTACATCAAGAGGCAGAGCAATCTTCGACTCCACGCAAAAGGCATTTCTCAGGCAACGGATTTTGGAACCCACTAGGGATGGGCAGTGCTGGATCTGGTACTTACAAAAAGAGACAAAAGTGCTGACATCACAGCTGGTAGTCTCCTGGGTACAAGTGATCACCTTACTGTGTGATTTGGCATACGGATAGGGCAGAAACAAAAAAACACACTAAGACGAGGATCCTGGACTTCATGAGGGCAGATTTTAAAGAACTGTGGAACTGACTCAGAAAATGCCATGATGGGGGGAAGGTAGAGGGGGAGTTGAGGCTCAATGGAGAAAAATTAAGGAGGGTATAGCCCAGGCAGCATTATGCTGTTTAATGAAGTGAGCAAGGGAAAGAGGATGAAGAGACTGCTATGGTTCTTTGAGGAGGTGGCAAAGACAGTGAAGGAGAAGAAAACAGCATTTAGAAAGTTCAAGGAGACCCGGAAGGATGAAATCAGGGAGGTATATCTGGCAAAACAAAGGGAGGCAGGAAAAGTTCAAGGAGACCCAGAAGGATAAACTCAGGGAGGTATATCTTGCAAAACAATGGGAGGCAAGAAGGAGGGTGCGGACAGCTAAAGCACTAACAGGAGAGGATAGCTAAGGAGGTCAAAAAAGGGAACAAGACCTTCTTCAGATAATGGGGGGAGGGAAAGAATGGGGTGGGATCATGAGAATCAGGAGGGTGGGAGAGACTGTGCAGTGGAAGATCAAGAGAAAGTGGAAATACTAAATTATTGCTACTGCTCAGTCTTAACGGAAGAGGGTGGGCGGGGAAGGAACCAGCATGCTGCAGTAAGCAACAGGGAGAAGTGAGAGTGCACACAAGTTCATTCTAGGTGGTGAGGGTCCAGAAAGGATTGGGAGCCTTAAAGGAGAATAAGGTGATGGGTTCGGGTGGGATTCATCCAAGGGTCCTAAAGGAACTGAGCACAGCGCAGACCATACCTCTGGCAGTGCTTTTTAGCACCACAGTGGAGATGGAGGAAGTTCCAGAGGACTGGGGGAGGGCCAATGTGGTCCTTCTGCACAGCTGCTGCAGTAGGGAGGATGCTGGCAGCTACAGACCAGTCAGTGTCACATCAGTGGTGAGGGAAGTTAATGGAGGCACTGCCAAAGGAGAGGCTCATGGAGCTTCTGGAGGCAAAAGGGCAACAGGACCACCGACAGCATGGTTTCACAGGTGGGAGGTCATGTCAAAATGATCTCATAGATTTCTTTGACTGGATTACCATGGAGGTGGATCAAGGGAGAACAGTGGATGTGGCCTATCTGGACTTAAGTAAGGCTTTTGCCACTGTGCTGCACAGGAGGCTAGTTAGAAACTAAGCAGCCTAGGTTTGGGGCAAAAAGTAACAAGCTGGGTATCAAACTGGAAAAAGGATAGGAGGCAAAGTGCGGTGTTAAACGGTAGCCACTCAGGCGATAGGAGAGGTAGACTGGTCGAGTATTACAGGGTTTGGTGCTGGGACAGGTCTCTTTCAGTGTCTTCATAAGTGACATAGCAGAGGAGCTTGAGGGTATGGTATATCTCTTTGTGGATGATACCAAAATCTGCAACAGGGTTGACACTTGTGAAGGGGTGGAGAGAATGAAAAGGGATCTGAGGAAACTAGAGGAATGGTCTAGGGGTGGCAGCTGGTTTTCAGTGACACAAAGTGCAAGATTATGCACTGAGGGCTGTGGAACCCAGGAAATGTGTATAAGATGGGGGGGGGCTGGAGCTTACAGTCACCAAGCAAGAAAGAGGGATCATCATATCTGATGACCTCAGGGTAGTTGGGCAGAGTGACAGAGCAGCGGGAAAGGCTATCAGGATGCTGAGGTGCATAGGGGAGGGATTTCTAGCAGCAGGACGAGGAGGGTGCTGCCATTGTATAGCTCACTGGTGAGGCCCCACCTGGAGTACTCAGTCCAGTTCTGGAGGCCGCACTTCTGCAAGGACATTGACAGGGTGGATGCAGTACACAGGAGGGCAACAAAAATGGTGAGAGGGTTGCACAAGAAGCCATATGAGGAAAGGCTGCAAAAACTCAACATGTACTCCCTGGATGAGAGGAGAGCAGAGGGGAACTCAAGACATACTCCCTGGAAGAAAGGAGAATAAGAGGGGACATGATTGAAACCTACAGGTACCTCACAGAAGTGAACAAGGTGTGGAAGGTTTAGTCAGAGAGAGAGAAAGAGAGAGAGAGAAAGAAAGGCACTTGAACAAGGGGGCATGCAATGAAGCTAAGAGGTGGTAAGTTTAGGAGAGCTGTGTGGAAATAACTTCTTCACGGAAATGGTGATGGATGACTGGAACAGCCTGCCAGTGGAGGTGGTGGGGCAAAGATTGTGGGGAGCTTCAAGTATGTGTGGGGTAGGCACAGGGGCATATTAGGTGCTCAAAGAACGTTTCTTCATGTTGCATATATTCTTTTTAACAGCTAACACCCTTCTGTATATTTGCTATTCTAACACCATGCCACCATGGACCATCACTCAAGAAAAATTTGCCTTGAGGCAGCAGAAGATGGGAGAATAAAGACCTGCGCTGTGTGGGGTGCAGAAGCACAGTCGGAGGCAGTGCTGCCTCTGAACCAGCTGTCAGGGAAAAAAGTTCCTTCAGGATATTAGGTGGAGGAATGGAGGAGGGAGTAACACCTGTAACCAGTAGTGTCAGTGGTGATGGAATAGACAGGGACAAAGGGCAGACTGCACAAGCTTAAAGGTTCTTTTTTCCCAAAAGAATCTGTGTTTCTATGTATCTAGTTTAAATGCATTGGGCAGGATTTTCAAACTGTGGAGTAGGGCTTGCGACAAGCCCTGCACCACGGCACTTAAGTTCTAGAAGTGTGGCAAACCTGCTCGCTGCAACTGAGCCCAATTCTACAATTTTGGGTGCAGTTGCAACTGTTTCCAGAATTTATGGCAGCTTTTGCCAAATATCTGGTGTAAACTCTGTGAAAAAGGCCCTTGGGATTGCAGCAAGCTAGACCACAAAAAATTGGTCTATCTTATGGCAATTGGTGCATGGGATAGACTATCCTGATTGCCAGTCAAGGAATGCCACAAGCCCTGTGCTCCATATGTTTGGCGCACCAGGGACTTGCAACACTCTCGCCATTTTGAAAATCCTGCCCAGTGTATTTCTGAACCACCTGAATCAAACCTTTGGAGACATGGTATGAAACTGCCCATTCCCATAAGGGAATAGGTTTGGTGTGTCTGAGCAAACCCTGTTCCTAGGTCTGCACCTTGTGCTGACAAAGAGGGTCTTGCAGACTGGGCCTAGAAGCCCTGCAGTCCAGAGGATGCATTGTTCTGTGTGAACAAGTGCACAAGAGGGGAATAATAACCGGCATGTGACAGTAGGGAATCCACCTAAATCTACAAACCACGATTCATCCTGAAGGCACACTGATAATCTAGGATCAGGCATTGACAGGTAGCAGCAGGAGTCAGAAGTGGTAACAGTAGGACTGTTGCTAAGGTTATTGAATGTTGTGACCTACAGTATGTGGATTTTTCTTGACTTCCTACCTTTCTGACCTGTCCCTATATGACTGATCATTTCTTGACCCTGTCTTCCATTGGCTCTGCCCTTGATTTTCTTATTAATGAATTTTGCATGGTAGTGGACAGACATGCCCCTAAACTTAAATACAGCATCTGTGGCATAGATTCTTAGTGGGTAACCAATGAGGTATTAGATTTTTTTTTTTTTTAACTTTATATTTTTATTTTATATTAATCAAACAATGAAGTTTGTTTAGCAAGCACAGACATTACAGTTATACATATTTTCCTTGTGAGGGCACCGCTCCTCTTGTCCCATACAATAATATCATCTAGTGCTTATAGATACATCATTGAGGGTAATCTTTAAAATGCAAACAACATATCCCAAAAATAAAACAATCAATAGCTGTATAGAGCCCATAAGCTGCATGGATAAACTTAAAATATCACAAAAAAGAGAAGTCCAGAGTCCTTCACCATATTCAAATGGTATTGGGTTCCATGCTTTAACTAATAAAGGCACTCAATAAGTGCAATTCGTAATATAGCTCGATCTTATTTCTTGAATATAAGCTACAGTGTAATCGGCGCTGTAACCCTCAAATTCGAGTTGAAATTAAACAAAACTAGAGAAAGTTTGAAATTCTTAACTTTTACAGTTACATCTCTTGTAGTTATTTAAAGTGAACCATATACCGGAAGTCCATAATAGAAGTAATCCAGTTCTGAATCGCCTGTCCAGATTTAAACAATTCGGTATTAAGAATTTCAGTTGTTAATGTCCCCACCTGCTTCCAGGAGCAATTTCACTTTCACTCTCGTTACCCAAAGAGTTTGACGATATCTTAGGGGTCCTCTTCATCCGTTGATTGATGGTCCGATGATAAGGTGCGCATTGATGGAATCGCGTATCTTCGGCTCCACTTCAAAGCCTCCGCTGGATCTGAAAATAAATAGACCTTTCCTCTATGAGCCACCCTTAACCTAGCTGGGAATATCAGGCCATGAGGTATTGAGGACTCTCTCAGCATCGCTCTCACACCATCGAATAGTTTACGTTTCTTTCTGCCTCGTAGCAAAACTGATGTCAGGGTATAAGCTGATTCTGTGTCCTTCATGCAATAGAGTGCCCTTTCGTCTAGCTAGAGCCAAAATAAAGTCTCTTGACCCGGCTCCGTCAGTGACGATTAAAATAGCCCTTGGGACCTCTGAATCCTCCAACTGACCTCTCGGTGTAATGCGGTAGGCTCGCTGGAAACGCTGTACCTTCTGTTGCACTTCCTCGCCCAGCTGCTGCCCGAACCATTCTTTCAGAAATAGGAGGAGATGATCTCCTTCGCTACCTTCAGGCATTCCCAGTACTCGAATGTTCGGAGCCCTAATTTGGTTCTCCAGATTCTCCATTCTAGCCTTCCAGTGCCCACTTTCTTTAATCATTGTAGACACTGCACCCATGGCGGCATCCGCTCGTTTAGAGGCTTCCACAGCAGTACTTTGAACCCCTTCCATAGATGTCTCCAAGGTAATAACTCGGTGACTAAGATCATCTAGTTTGTCCGAAATTGTGGTCACCGATTTAATTAGAGCAGAAAGTTTGGACTTGATAGTTTGTAAAGTTTCTTCGGCAGCCTCCTTGGGTGTTTCATCGGGCCTACCATGTGGTGCTCTAGTTGTCGGAACGTTTTTGTTTTTTGCTCCCGATCCGTGGTGTTGTTCCTTTCGAGGGTTCCCCATTTTGTAATGGGGATCTTCCGACACAGTTCAAGCCCAAAATTATCTCGTTTGACTCGAAGAAAAAGGGTTTTTATCTATAAGTTCTAAATTAACAGCGTGCTGTTCGATCAAGCTGCTACCATCTTGCTTGGGCTCCACAGCACCCCCCCAGACTTTTTTTTTTACCCCATGTCCAGGTAACCTCCATCAGAGGCTACTACCCAGCCCTCTACCATGGCATTTTTAAAACTTACAGACTGCCCCCTTTGAGCCCCTTGACTTATCCCGCAAGATGGGCTTCCCAAAACTGGGGTGGGGTTGGTGGAGTAATTGGTCCTTCTGTCTAAGAACTTCCAAAGTAGTAGGAGGATATGGTAAGTCACTGGAGACCAGGCACAGGTATGCTTGTCATCCTGCTTTTTTTTCCCTCGTTGTTGTTCTAGCAGTTCCTGATCTCCTCCTCCACAGAAGCTGGCATTCGAGGAGCATCCCTGCATGCCACTGCAGAATACTGGGCAGGCAACAGCCCCTCCTCTCTCATTTCATGATGCACTACCACCTGTGGTCACCTAAACGGCAGTGTGATAACAGGGACCGCAGCCCTCCCTGTCTAAGGAGGAAAGCATCATGTGGGATACTCAACCCTCTGTACTCTGCTGGCCCTCCAGTGACTCAGGTTTGTTCTCAAACCATGGTCTTCGGCATCGTGAGTGGAATTACTGCCGCTGTGCCAGTGGGCCAGTCCTGAGGTATTAGATTTAATGAAAGAGCTGGACAAGGCTTAGGGAAATTTTAAGAACCATGATTCTTGTTAATCTTTGCTTATATGCATGAAGCAAACGGAGAACCTAGCAAATCTAAAGATATTCTGGCACTGCATTGGCAGTCTCATCTCCACCTACCAGGGTAATCCGACCAGTTTGCTTCTGAGAAATGCTGAAGTCATTGATCTGAAGGAAATTGCTGACACTTTCAATGAAAAATGTACAAATCTTTCCACATATAATAGTTGTTCTTCAACTTTATGCAACAACAAACAGGCTGCTTTGACATGAAGACAGTGCTCACAGCAAGGAATGTGAAGCAGGGCAGAAAAATCTGGGCACTGTCTGTTCCATGAGCAAATCAGCATGTAGCCAAGGAAGAGAT
The DNA here is from genome assembly GCA_016271365.2 of Neoceratodus forsteri. NCBI lineage: Eukaryota > Metazoa > Chordata > Ceratodontiformes > Ceratodontidae > Neoceratodus > Neoceratodus forsteri. The sequence goes on from CM028130.1 coordinate 877,922,763, forward strand.
AAAAAACTATGCTTTTATTTTGCACAAGATAATAAAGTGAGACACCACACCGACCCTGACATTTTGTGCCAACTGTGCACTTTAACAGTGTTTTCTCTTTGATCTCTGTTACCCGAACACTCTGGCGTGTTTTACACACAAGTTGATTTTATATTTATTTGCATAATTATTCTTTGACATGGAGGTGGACTGTGTCACAGCCCCTGTCTTCAGCCATGCCTGGGGTACAGATATACAGTATTGCTTTTTGAACATAAAGGAATTAACAGTTAAATATTTCAGTAACATAGGCATGCACTTGTAGAACCCACCATTTTATCTGGTACTCCTGAGTCTTTGTACAGCCAATTATAAATCTATGTTAGGAATAATTGTTCCAGATCCTCTGTCTTATTGAAATGACAAATCCCTTGGTTTTATACTAAGAGACAGCGTTCATTTCGTTTTAGCGCTCCTACTGCTTGGAATTCACTCCCATATCAACTGCAGTCTATGAATAATTTAGTTAATATCACAGCTGAGCTAAAATGTTATCTCTTTGAATGGTTGCATTTTGATTGTAACTCATGATACTGTATATATAACTGAAAGTTTAAGTGTGTAGATGTTTCTGTTAATTTATTTGATGTAATACAGCTGTTATGTCACTTGAAGAGTCTGCCACTCTAGTAAAAATAATTAATATTCCGGTGAATGAGCTAACCCAGTTAGTAAAATTAATCAAATGAAATAGTACTTCCATCTTTTCCAGCCAGATATCACCATGCAGTAATGCAGTTTGGGAAGACTATAGCTGGGCATTTGGCCCAATGCCATGGTGGGCTGAGGCACTGGTTGCTTTACTGATGACCTAGGTTCAGGAATACACCAGGGTTGCTTTTGGGGGCCGGCCGGGGGAAGGAGGATTGAGTGGTCCACGGACTGCTCTCCTCCTTCGGGGGTTCAGGTTTCTCATTGTACTATCACTATCTAGCAGAAGTTAGCTGGTGTAACAAGCGAGCACTGCGGGAAGGGGACCTGACACAGACCGCTGTAATGTGCATGTATGTCAGCAGGGACATATGCGTCCTTGCACATGACCACGGCCCTGGGAAAACTGAAAGCGAAAGGAGAAAACGCAGGAAGATAATAACCTTGGCTGTCAGGCCCTGCAGTGGCGATCAAGGTACATACCCACCACTCAGTGATCCAAGAAAGAGGTGGGGTAAGTTCTGGATAAATTAGGTGACAGGGCTGGGGGTCTAGGCCAGAAAGGGGCTGGTGGGGCATCAGAAGTGCAGAACTAGTACTTGGAAAAAAGAATAAAAATTTATAGCTTGACCATAGAAGAAAAGGGGGAGGCTGCATACTTGAAACAATTATATGGAAAAGAAAACCTATCTGAGGTGCATACTGACAAGTTGTATTTAATTTTGTGACCATTTCCTTAGACTGACAGATATGATCTGTAGCTTGCGTGGGTGGGAGAGTGAGAGATTTTCTCACAGGGCATTATTTCAGGAAACCACCCACATTACCATCCAACGAGGAACAAACTTGCATGACGTTGGCTGTAGTAATGGCCCCCCTGTGGCAAAAAATCAGTATGGGGGCCCCAGAGGGAGGCAAGGGTGACAGTAGATAAGCTGGTAGCTGCAGTGAAGATTGAAATATAAGCTTGTGTCTGCCCTGCTGCTGTGAGAAAAGTGAAGCATGTTCCCTTTCAGTGGTTCTCCCTGTGACTGTCGCTGTGAAGTGCTCATGGAGAGAACTGTCAGTTATTTTCCTCAGCATGTCAGTGACAGCCTGTATGTTTTTGAGGGCCTCTAGCAAGGTTAGACCTTGTGTGTGTGGGTAGGCCCCCTACCTACTCTGTCTCTCAATGGTTAGACTGTACCTTGGTGTGTAGCTTTATGCCATGGTGGGGGGTCACAGTCTAATCCAGCAATGTATTGTTATCTAAGAAGAAATCATTAAGCCACATACTTTCTTGCAGTATGTCCTGGTAGAACACAGCTGCAGCAAAAGTAACAAATCGTCCTCCAAAGCTACTCTCCATACAGTAAAGTAATATAGATTACTATCAAGTACCATCTCTAGCTTTGCCCCATAGCAAGTATTGCAGAGTGCTACCATTGTTATGAAACTGTTGTTTAATCTTTGGGATCCACAAGTGCTGGGATCAAGTTCTGGCAGCAGACTTCAAAGTACCTATAGACCTTCATGCTGCAGGGTGTGATATGTATATGTTTTCAGTAAGATACTTCAGGGATGTGTAATTATGGTCAATAATTAACACACCTCTTGAGTGTATTATTAGTCATGAGGCACTTGCACTGAGTACCTTAAAATACACAAGAAGAAAGCCCAATGTTGACCATAATTACACATCCCTGAAGTGTCCCAGTGCACTTATAAAATGGGTAGTAGTAGTAGTAGAGATTATTTATTTTGGGCACCCTTCCTTGTAGACTCAGGGTGCCCTTACAGAATACAAAAGACAAACAGCATTAGGAACATACATACATAAAACCAATTATGCAATAAATATAAAATCAACTAAATACAGCCTTTAACATTAAAACTAGTTAATTCCTAAGCTGATTAGTGGAATAAATATGTTCCTCAGGTCCTGAAGGCCTTTTGGAAGTGGAACGTTTTCAGATATTTTTAAACACCTCTAGGAAAGATGCCTCCCGGAGGTACCCCAGCAACAAATTCCAAAGGACCGAGGTGGCCACCTGCAATGCCTGTTCCCCAGAAGATTCAACCTAGCTCTAGGGACCTCCAGGAAGGCCTCCCCAGCCGATCTGAAAGAGAGACTTGGGGTGTAGGGATGCAGAAGCTCTTTCCCATAGCCCAGACCCAACCTGTGTAAGGCCTTATAAATCAAAAGACCTATTTTGAAGGCGATGCACCAGCGCAGTGGCAGCCAGTGCAGTTTGTGCAGCACCGGCGTAATATGACTGAACCTCAAGTGTCCAGTCATCAGCTGGGCCACCGTGTTCTGCGAAAGCTGCAGGCGCCGCATCGCACCTCCTGTGACCCAGAGGTAGAGTGCATTACAGCAGTCAAGCCTCAAGGTGACACACACGTATACCAATGTGGCCAGGTCATCAGGGGAAATGAGGGATTTGATTTGGGTGATGTTTTGGGGATGGTAAAAACCAGTCCGGACAACAGCTCAGTCACAAAAATAGAAATTTTATGAGGGACAGAGGAAATTTTTGATGCAAAATCAGGGATGTCCCTGAAAATCAGGGACAGTTGAGAGGTATGGTCCCGAACAGTACCCAAATACCTCACCTTAGAGGAGGCCTCCAGTTTGGGCAGACCAGTAAAAAGCCCTAACGTATCCCCAGAGGCCCCCACTCCCCTCACTTCAACCTGGCTCAACCACCAGTACTTCAGTCTTCCCTGGGTTGAGCCCCAGCCAGTTCGATGACGTCCAAGCCCGGATCTCGGACAAGCAGTTATACAGCACATCAGCTGCACCACATCTTCCAGGTGTGAAGGACAGGTAGAGCTGAGTATCGTCTGCATAGCCGTGAAAACACAGCTCATACTGCCTTATGAATTTGCCCAGGGGCAGCATGTACACTGTGAACAACATGGGGGAGAGGACAGAGCCTTGGGGTACTTCACAGGGCAGGGCCATCAGGCCTGAGGAGTAATTCCCCAGTACCACCCTCTTAGACCTGCCCCAGAGAAAGGACTCTAACCAACTGATGTACTTGCCGGTGAGTCCAACATATTCCCTCAACCTGTCCAACAACACCCCATGGTCCACAGTGTCAAACGCTGATGGTTGATCGAGGAGAAAAGTTTGAGATAGGCCGGTAATCTGCCAAGACGTCGGGGTCCAAAGATGTCTTTTTCAACAGGGGCTTTACCAGAGCTTGTTTAAGGGACTCCGGGAAGACCACCACTGCAAGTGAACACCCGACAATCTTGGCAAAAACCAGGCCCAGGACCCCGACATAACTGACAAGTAATCATGTCAGGCCCGGGTCTGGGTCACAGAACGTTGGTTTAAGTCCCAAGATCATCCCACAGATCTCCACCATCGTCACGGGCTGGAACTCTCCCCAGATAGCCAGAACATGCCTGCCCACCCAAGGTCCACCACTGTTGGATGATGGTATTCCACTTGGAGAAATCCCAGCCCTAACAGAGAACACTCTGTCCAAGAAGAACTGAGCAAATTCCTCACATTTTTGAGCTGAAAAAGCTCACACACAGGTTCCAGACAAGCCGGATGTAATACATACGAACATACAATGAAGCCAGCAGATACAGGCCTTATGGTCTATCAAGTCTGCTCGAGTGTGCAGCTCTCAGTGTTTAGATCTGATGCTGCCCTCCCTCAACCCCCTCCACCCCTTCCTCACCATTAGCACCATCTGAGGTACCCCAACCACCCCTTTCCCATTCTGATTCTGCCTTTGACCCTGTCCCACCCCTCTTAAATCCCCTACTGATGTTTGTGAGACCAGTCCCACAGGCAGAGCATTCCATGCTGTCACCAGTATCTTTGTGAGAAAGTGTTTCCTCATCTCTCTTCTAAACCTACCCCCCTCAAGTTTCAGACTATGCCGTCTAGTAATCCCTTACTTTCTGAACGTAAACAGACTCTCACGGTTAACCCTATTTATACCCTTCAAATATTTTAAGGTCTCAGTCATATTGCCCCTGTCCCTTCTGTCCTCCAGGGAATACATATTGAGCATCCGTAACCTCTCTCTTCGTAGGGCTTTTTCCTCATCCCACTTAGCATCTTGGTCACCTTTCTCTGTACCCCTTCTAACAGTCTGATTTCCTTTTTTAAGAATGGGCGCCAGAACTGCACACAGTACTCCAAGTATGGTCTCACCAGTGCCCTGTACAGCAGCAGGATCACCTCCTCCCTCCTTGAAGTTATTCCCCTTGCTATGCACCCCAGCATCTTATTTGCCTTCACCGCCACTTTCCTACATTGGTCATTCATATGACCTGTGACCAGCACAACCAAATCTTTCTCCTGGCATGATACCAGTAATTGCACTCCCCCCAGCTGGTAACTGTGTCCAGGATTCTTGTTTCTGAAGTGCATAATCATGCACTTCTTCATGTTGAAACCATTTTGCCAGGTGTATGACCAATTCTGCAAGGCTTCTAGGTCTTTCTGCAGTACCCCCCTTCCTCCTCCCCATCAACCATTACTCCCAGTTTGGTGTCATTTGCAAACAGGCTTATCTGACTCTGAATCCCAACTGCCATGTCCGCTGTGTAGATATTAAATAGCACCGGTCCCAGCACTGATCCCTGAGTGACCCAACTAATGACTGCCTGACTGCCCGTGGTGATGATAGTTCCCCACTTACCAACACCCTCTGCTGTCTGTTTTCCAACCTGCTCTTAATCCATCTGATTACCTTATCCTCCACCCCCAGGACCTTCAGCTTGCCTGTCAATCTCCCATGTGGCACAGAGTCGAAGGCCTTGCTGAAGCCCAAATACAGGACATCAACTGCCTTGCCTTCATCCAGAGCTGTAGTCACCCAGCGGTAAAAGACCACCAGGTTGGTCTGATAAGACATTCCCCGAGTGAACCCATGCTGTTGCTCATCAAGAAGACCAGTCTCCTCTAAGAATGCCTCTATTCTTTCCTTTAGGGTAGTCTCCATTAGTTTCCCCACAATTGATGTGAGGCTGACCGGCCCGTAATTCCCTAGCTCATCTGAAGAGCCACTTTTGTGGATGGGCACCACATGTGCAATCCTCCAGTCCAGGGGCACACATCCTGAGAGAAGGGATGTGTTGAATGCATCTCTCAGAGGTGCCACCAGGACTTCCGCGAGTTCTTTCAGGACCCTCGGGTGTATCCCATCTGGTCCTGGTGCTTTATCTGTCCGTAGAGACCTTAGGCCCTCTAGCACTCACTGCACAGTGATCCCCTTGTCTACCGTCTTAGCTCCCCCTCTTTCCCTCCCCTGTTCTGCCCCTGTGGGCTAGGTACCTCCCACTCCCTTGTAAAAACTGACCAGCAATATTCATTTGCATTTCTGAGCTGTTGGAGCAGTTGCCATGCTCCTGTGCTCGGTGGCTGTGTTATTTTATTCAGAAAGTGACCTGGGAATTGTAGTCCTAGGAGGGGTTGTGTTGAACTACAGGTCTCGTGGTAGGACATACTGGGAGGCTTTCCTGACCCCATTAGCTTTGGGGCACTTTTATTGTGATTTATAGCCCTTCTAAGGGCTTAGGCATCATTTATTGTGCATAAACTGCTATTTTAAAAGCAGCGCTCGGAAGGAGTGGTCACGTGACCTGGGGGCAATTTCAAGTCACGGACTATAACGTCAACAGCCCAGAGCGAGCGGGACGACCTACTGCACTGTCCACATACTGTGAGTCAGGTTTATCCTGTGAGACAGGTCTGGCAGTGTGTAATGCTTGCATTTCTGAGCTGTTGGAACAGTTGCCACGCTCCTGTGCTGGGTGGCTGTGTTATTTTATTCAGGAAGTGACCTGGGAGTTGTAGTCCTAGGAGTGGTTGTGTTGGACTGCAAGTCTAGTGGCAGGACATACTGGGAGGCTTTCCTGACCCCTATTAGCTTTGAGACACTTTTATTGTGATTTATAGCCCTTCTAACAGCTTAGGCATCATTTATTGTGTACAAACTGCTATTTTAAAAGCAGCGCTCAGGAGGAGTGGTCAGGTGACCTGGGGGCACTTTCGGGTCATGGACTATAAATTCAACAGCCCAGGGCGAGAGGGGCGAGCTCGCAGATGCCGCGCACAGAGACACGTTTAGCGCGTGTCTGGCATGGGCAGCAGGACCAGTGCTAGTAAAGCTGAGCTACATCTGTAAGTCATTTAACTTGTTTGGTGTCATTTATAACACATATTGTAGTACTAACATGGACTCAAATATGGTAAAATTGGTAAATGGGGAAATTAGCATCAAGTGCTCCATTTGTGATATGTTTACTACTAGTCTGGAGTCCAGTTTTGAGGTATTTACTTGCAAAAACGTACAGAACTCAAGGATATTAGGCTGGTTTTAGTAGCTAAGACAAGGAGATTGAAACCCTCAAGGTGACACTTGAAGGATATAGGGCAACAGCCGGTAAAACGATTGTTAGTGAAGGTTCAATTGTTAAAAAAAAAAATAAGGGCTGATAGTGATGAAGGGGACAATACACTGGATGATTGGACATTAGTTGAGAATAAAATCAGGAGTAAAAAACACAGAAGAAGAGCTATTGGTATGCTTCCAGAAAGTGAAAATTGTTTTGCACCATTAATTAATCTAACAGATAGTACTGGGGCACACACAACTTAGCAGGTAATGAGGGTTAGAAGGCACTAGCTCTAACCTCATGGGACAGCCTATCACTAGTTTTGTGGCTACCGATGAGCAAACTTATACTCAGGACAGGGGAAAGAAGGAGGAACAAATATATATTTTGGGAGATTCCATGATAAAATACACTAATCGATATTCCTCGAGAGGGAATAAGGAAAATGTGACCTGCTGTTCCTGTGATGGTGCTACTATTAAGGATAGCACTGAAATGATTCCCAACATATTAAAAAACAATGAAACCCCAAAAATGGTCCTTTTACATGTTGAGCTAATAATTTGGGGAATAGTACAACAGAAGACACCATAGCTCAGACCATAGAAATACGTGAAGCAATCAAATCATGTAATTCTAAAGTCATTTTTTCTGAAGTGCTCCCAGTGCCAAGGGCTAGCAGGGCAAGGGCAAACTGTGTTAGGACCTATAATGATTGACTCCGTAGATGGTGTCTGGCGAATAATGTGAAGTATGTAACTACCTATAAGAGATTTAGTGGCTGCCGGGATCTTTACAGTTATGATAGTTTACGTTTGAATAAAACGGGAATAAGAAAACTAGGGAACATTTTTTACAATGTAATGAATCCAAATAGGGTAGAATTAAAAAAACTGACATTTGGGGGGCAAAAACGTTGATAGTTCATCAAGACCCAGTTCTAATAGGAAAAATTGGAACAAGAATACATTGAATATCCTCCTGGCAAATGCGAGGAGTCTAAACTCTGTTAAGAGAGCAGATTTAGAAATAGGAATGTTAGAACATAAAGTGGATCTGGCAGCAATCATCAAAACTTGGTGGTCTGAAAGTGCACCTTCCCCAAACAATATCAATGGCTATAGACAATATCATAAAACAGAGAGGGCAGAAGTGATGGTGGGTTGCCCTCTATGTTAAAAATGAATTACTATGTAATGTATCTAACCAGGCAAGCAGCTCCTCAAATTTTTGGGACAGCTTGTGGCTTGGCATCTGTATGGAAGGTAGGCAGAAGTTAAAGGTAGGAGTTATCTGAAGACCACCCAACATGAACATGATGCAGCATATCCAGCTTATGGCTGAGATCAGTAGTATGAACCTGGATAATGATGCTGTGCTTCTTGGTGACTTTAATGCCCCTGGCATAGATTGGATCAAGGGCATTGCCTCTAATACACACAAACAACTCTTAATAGATATTTGTTTTGGTAATGATCTGTACCAGTTGGTGAAGTCAAGTCAAGTCATTTTATTTAAAGTGCGCGCCAACTCAAGGCTCTGCGATTCATAATAAAAGAGATAAAGAAATTTTCCAGCATTGAATAAACCAACAAGACTGAATAATATTCTAGATCTGGTATTAACCAACAAAATAGAGGATGTGGGGAGAGTTCAGATATTACAGCCTCTCTTGGGAGGGGACCATACTGTTATACTATGTCAGTATAAAATAATGCCTAAAACAATCCATGGCAGAATGGTGGTTAAAAATTACAGCAGTGCTAATTTTCATGCAGTACGTAAGAAACTGAAGGAATGGGATTGGTCTGTTGGAGAGGTAACCACCGAAGAGCTCTGGACCAGAATTAAACTTAAACTATTAAAACTGGAAGAGGTTTTTATTCCAAACAAGTCATTATATAATAACAAGCATTTGTCAACGCTGAATGTTGCTTGCTGGTATTAGTATTGGAAATGCAGGAGTTAGACAGATGCAGAACAGGAATGGCAGTGAAGTATTGAACTTCATGCCAATCTCATCTCCACCCTGCAGAGACAAACAGGTATTAGGGTACGTGTTTGGGTCGTCACCCATAACGTTCATGCCATTTCACCTCCCCCTATCCTGCAGACACTGACAAGTGTTGAGGTGTACCTTGGGGTGTTTGGCTTTACAGTCGCCCCATTCCATAAGGACATACACTGAAATAGGTGCAGTATAGGAGAATGGGGTGAACTCTGGGGCCGAAGAGTCCAAGGCACACCTCGATGCCTGTCCCGGAGGGGGGTAGAATGGCATGAGCATTACAGTCGACAATCCAAAGGCACACACCGTGATGCCTGTCAGTCTGTACAGGGTGGGACGTTATAGTTAGAAACCCTAACGCTCCAGGCGTTTGTTGGTATTGACACTACAAATTTGCAGCATGGCCTTTTTGTGACCCCCACCTCATGAAAGCATTTGGGACCTCTTCTCATGAACAGTGGCACTGTGATTTTGTTAATGTGTCCCGAACTTTGAGTTCTTACAGCAACCATGACATTCTGTGCCATATGTACGAAAACACAGATCGGGCAGGATGGGAAGAATGACAGCTGTACCATTCATAGGGATGTGTGAAGAGATGGCAATGTTGAAAATCTGTAGTGAAAATAGTAAAAATGCTCGAACATCCGAGCATACGTGGAAACTGCACAACACATGCGCATAACACAGTCATTTAGTGGAATTATTTCACCAAATTTTGCAACATAGGTATTTTGTGACTTCTGCTCATGTACACAGTCACTATGATTTTCTCAATCTGTCTTGAACATTGATTTCCCACAGCAACTGCGCTATTCTGCGCCAGATGTGTAAACGTATATTTTGGGAAGGATATGAAAAATGACAGTTGTACTGTTCATAAGGAGGTGTGAAAAAATGCCAGTGTTGAAAACCTGGAATGAAAATATTAATGTGCAGAATTACGAGGGTGCGTGGAAACTGCACAAGATATGCTCGTAACACAATCATTTTATGGACTTTTCTCACTAAATTTCAATATAGGCATTTTAGCACCTCTGCTCATGAACCGTGTCACTGTGATTTTCTGAATCTGTCCCGAACACAGACTTCCCACAGCGACTGCTCTATTATGTGCCAAAAGTGCGAAAACACATTTCGGCCAGGATGTGAAAAGTGACAGTTGTACTGTTCATAAGGAGGTCTGAAAAAATGGCAATGTTGAAAATCTGGAGTGAAAATACTACAAATTTGCGAAGTTACGAGGGTGCGTGGAAACTGCACTACGAACGCTCGTAACACAGTCATTTTGGGGATTTTTTTCACCAAATTTGCAACATAGGCTTTTTGAGTGCCCACCTCATGAACAGTGGCACTGTCGTTTCGTTACTCGGTCCCGAAAGGTAATTTCACATAGTGACTGCAAAATCACCTTTTGGGACCGAATAACACTGTAACAGTGACCAAATTCATGAGGAGGGGTCCCAATAACTCCATGTTGAAAATTTGGTGCCAAAAGTCAAAAAATGGCCAAGATATCCATGCAAGTTGAAAGAAAAACCCATTTATGCCATTATACAGCTTACCGGTATTTCTTCAGTTCGCGGTCGGCTTTGAAGAGTGCAGATGTGTTACTGGTCCCACGAGCGTTGCACTGGACTCCGGAGGTAAGTATGGGGTGAGCGGGGTGTGGGGAGGTGGGGTGCACAGTGGGTGGGCGGGTTGGGGAAACTCAACGAGGATGGTTTTCAGTTTACAGGTTTAAAATTTTTTATAACATTGTGGGAAGGTTTTCATATTTACAGGACTTTTTAGCACGCTGGGGTGAACTCCCAGCGTGCAACCTGATGTTTTTTTGGGGGGGCTGGCTAATGGAGATTGAGCACCCCATTGGCACATAAAGAGTGTTGGGGCAAGTGCCGAGGATTAGGATCCCCTGGCACACAACAAATGGAGGGACATTATGCCAAAGAGAAGTGGACTCCTGTCGGCAAATGAACTGGGTCGGGACATGCTGACAAGGGATTGGCAACCTCATCAGTCGGCTTTCATGGATTTGAGGGCGGCATAAGCCGCCATGTTCAGGAAATGTTACACTGCAACAGGTACGTGCCCGCAATGACAGGTTGATCCTCATTGCAGCGGATGGCTGATGCTGCAATGACGAGGCGGCCCATCCTTGCAGCGGCCAAATCGTTTCAAGTTGGTGGCACTTCTGCAGAACCAGCGTCATCAGGACACTAGGCCTGCATTGGGTGAACAGTGCCAGGCCCACAAATGCAGTGCCGGCGTTGGCTGCCACAGTGCTGCACCTCCACAACCCGCTTCTCTTCTAAGCTGCCACATAATGCTTCTTGCTCATGCACGCAAGCAGACATAAAAACAGAAAAGTTTCAGGTTGGTATACAAAGAATGTAAGGAAACATATAGCTAAAAAAAAAAAAAAAGTAGAAAGCCTTGAAGTATAACAGTAACCCTTATGACACCCTTAAATATAAGCAACAACTAAAGACCACCAAAAGAGAAATCAAGGAGGCAAAAAGAAGTATGGAATTTAAAATGTGACGTTTGAAAGATCGGGTTAAAACCTTCTATGCCTATGTTAACAACAAGCCATCAGATAGAACTGTGGGTCCGATTCAGTTAAATGGAAAGGAAATATCAGATCCCTATTTGATGGCAGAAGCATTTAATGAATATTTTTGTGGAGTCTATAATAAAGTACCCGGTCAATTTCCCTCGATTCAGTCAGCAGCTAGCAGTGAGAGCACAGAGTTAATTACCAAGGATGAGACTGCAAACAAACTAAATATGATTGATACATCGAAGTCTGGTGGACCCGATGGATTCCATCCAAGACTTCTTAAGGAGATTTAGTTATGGCTCATAGAACCCCTATATAGTTTTTTTCTTTTTTTCTAATTCTTTTTCTCGCCTCCCACCGACCTTTCTCTGGTGAGGTCGCTCAGCGTACTGCTCTGCCCGCCCGCCTGAAGTCCCATCGGTGCTCCTTGGTCATCAGACTCCCCGCCTCTTCCAGCACCGCCCTAACCCCCTGGGTCTGAGTCCTCCGGGGAAAAACCACCATGCCTCTGGCGCCCTTTGTAGTAGTGTTGGTGTGTGACACTGGCTTGAGGGAGGACCCGAGGAGCACCTCCTAGAGAACCGACATTGGGCGTGAGGCTGTAGCTCCTGGACCTGCCTTTGACTGTCTGTGGGAGGGCTTTTTTCTTTCTTGTTTACTCCCGTCCCCCGCCCCAAGCAGAGCCTGAGCATGCAATGGCTCCAGGCTTGCCTGTTGCGGCTCTGCATCCCCTGTTTCAGCCCTGGAGCGTTGCAGTACCTCTGGTCTCCACGGGGCCTCTGCAATGCCAGGCAGTGGCCTGGATCTCCCCTGCCGACCTCCGGTGGCCCAGGCTCATTCCCAAACCCAGGTCACCGGTGTAGATTGAGGTGTGGCGTCCAGTGCCTCAACCCTCAGCACCACCGGGCCTCCCCTATATAGGTTATTTAATCAATCCCTGAATCTGGGTGAAATACCTTAGGACTGGCAATTTGCTGTATTGATCCCAATATACAAAAAGGGAAGTGGGGTGAAGAGGGGAAATTATAGGTCCATCAGCCTAACTTCAGCCTGGGCAAGATCTGAGACTCCATAATAAGGGACAAGTTGGAAGGGGATATGTCATCCAGAAATGCAACAGGCACTACTCAACATGGCTTTAGGAGACAACGTTCATGTGTGACTAACATGTTAGTTTTTTACAACAGGATTAGTGAATTGTTGGACAACAATAAGCCAGTTGATGTCGTATGTCTCAATTTTAAGAAAGTATTTGACAAGGTACCACATGATATTTTTATAAATAAAATGCCAGATCTAGGCATAAATATTAAAATAGTTATATGGGTAAATAACTGGCTGACCGAGAGAAAACAAATGTTTAAGGTCAGAGGTCACCTGTCCAGTCATGGACTGGTGACTAGTGGAGTGCCTCAGGGATTTGTCCTGGAACTGGCCCTGTTCTCCATTTTCATTTCTGACATGGGGTGCAACATCACTAGTTTTTGCATAAAATTTGCTGATGATTCAAAGATCAGTGCTGAGGTGACCAATGATTACCAAGTAAAGACATTGCAGCAGGATCTGTTATACATTCAAGAATGGGCTACTTGGAATGGGATGGAATGGAATTTAATACTAAAAAGTGTGTTGTTATGCACCTTGGGGCTAATAATATTTGCAGTGATTACACACTGAATGACATCGGACTAAAATCCATAGAAAATGAAACTGACCTCGGCATTCAAATTAGTAATGATTTGTCATTTACTACCCATTGTAAACAGGTAGTGGCAAAAACTAATAGGATCATTGGGGCAATTAGGAGAATGTTTATTGCAAGAGATTGGACCTGCATTCTGCCATTATATAAGTCATTAGTGAGACCATTATTTGACTACTGTAGCCCCCTTTAGAGTCCTTATCTGAGGAAAGAGATTAATGCAGTGGAGGCAGTACAGCATAGACTAACAAAGATGATGTTGGGCATAGAGTATTTATCCTATGAGGACAGACTAGCAACACTTGGATTATACTCACTTGAGTTAAGACGTACAAGAGGTGACCTATTACTAAAATGTAAGATCAACATGGACAAATAATTAATGGCTAGCCCTGGGTTTCAGATTGCAAACAGGGATATAAACTTAAGATGCCACAAAAGGCAGTTGAAATTAACTTACCCCAGGAAACATTATAGAAGATACTTCTATGCACGGAAAATAATTCCATTATGGAATGGCTTGCCAGTCGACATCGTCGAATCAAATTCCGCGATGGCCTTTAAACACAGATTGGATGAATACTTGCTGTCAAGGTGAGGGATTTATAATTCCCTTACAGGAAGACAGGTTCTATGGGCATTTGCCTTCTGTCTGACATACTGAGTATAAACTAAGTATTAATACCTCAGCCTGTTCAGCCCCCTCGTCCACCCACACCCGTTCTGTCTTAGAGATCTGCTCCTTGCAGTTCCTCCTCTCCCTAACATGTTTGAAGAACCCCTTTTCTCCCTTTCTAATTCCATGAGCAAGCCTCTGTTCCTTTGCAGCCTTGGCTGCCCTTACTACCCTGGTCACCTCACTGGAGCTCCTGATGAAATCCTCCTTATCTGCCACTTTGCAGGTCCTCTTATATTTTTAAAGGCCGCCCTTTTATCCCTTACTCTTGTCTGTACTTCCCCTGGTCCACCAGCTCGGTCTATTGGTCCTAGCCTTCTTACTTCTCCACTCTGTGCAGGAGTTTGTGGCCTCCACCAGCCCTAGCTTTATGATGTCCCATTTCTGGGTGGTGTCCATGTCTGGACTTATGGTGACAACATGCCTCCCCAGTATTGCAGCCATCTTACTGAAGTTAGCTCTATTAAAGTCAATTACCTTGGTGGTGATACTTGTCTCCTCTCTTCCCAGCATGAAGAACCATACCGTACTATAATCACTCCCCCCTATGGGATCCTCCACCTTACCCCCGGTACCTGACCACCATTTGACAAGATAAGGTCTAATATATTGCCATATCTTGTTGGCTCCCTTATGAGATGCCTGTCTTCAACCCGAAAGAGCTGAGTCAGTCAAATCTTCCCAGCTGCAATTATCCTAGACATAAAAGCTGCGTTTTTTGGATGATTGCATTCTGATACTCATCATAATGAGCAATCAGAACTAGCTTGTCCTCCTGGGACCTGGTCTTCCTCCACCGCTTCTCTAACCTCCGCCCCCTGGTTTTCAGTGTTCTGAACTCACCATGGAACTGAGGCATGAAACTAGCGACATACATGGATCGGTGCCAGATGATCCGGAGCCTCCATGACAGACCTATTGTAGACCACCATGGCGTCCCACGGACCGTCCGCGCAAGCCTTCAGTGCAGACGAAATGTTCAGTTCGACCATCAGTCCCTTTGGTCGCAGCCCTTTCAAAAGGCGGAACTGAACCCATTTCCACAGGGAAAGGGACATTCGGGGGCCTATGAAGCTGAACCTGATGGTGCAATGATCCGACCAAATAACTGGATCAGTCTTGATGGTGTCAATTTCGAGTCTCAGGGAGAACACCAATTCGAGTGCATGCTCGAAGCGGTGGGTCCCAGCCATGGTCTCGAGTAAGGCCAAGAGCTTCCATACTGGACAGGAAGTCTGTGTCCCCAGACAAAGTCTCGTCATCCACTCAGGTGTTGAAGTCGCCGAGAATAAGCCATCTTGGCAACTCCAACACCCTCTTGGTGGCAAAGGCCACCACCTCTTGCAGGAAACTCCAGTCCCACCCAGGTGGATGGCAGACCAGAAGAATCTTGAACTCCACTCTGGGACCACCACACATTACCACACACTCAAAAGGGACGGTGTTCCCCACTGGGTGCACCACCAGGCCCAGCTCTGGCCTGAAACAAATGGCCACCCCCTCCCCTGCGTTTCTTCCTCGGGCAGTGAACTATGGAAAACCCATCCGGGACAGATACCTCCAGCAGAGGGCCAGAAGTGTCCCCCAGGCAGGTCTCCGTAATGCACGTCAGGTCGACCGACACAACAAGCTCCACCATTACAGCTGTCTTGTTGGCCATCAACCTGGCATTGCACAACACTGCCCAAAGAGGACAAATGGCTGAGGCCAGTCCCTCAGCTACCTGCCCTCTCAGTCCTGAGGGCTCCCTGGTCAGAGAAACAAGGCACGGAGGACCCTGTTCTAATTGCCTTCTTGTCCCAGGCCATCTTCTGTTCCCCACCACCCAAACCGACCCCCCCATTGGTCTCATCACTCTTCACACCTCTCCCCCCCCCAACATTCCTTCTTACGATATCCAACTCCCTTAGAGGAGATGTAAAAAATTAGGACAATAGCAATTTTAAGGAGCATTTTTCTTTTTTCTGGACATTCTTGTAAAAGAATAAAAAAGCAGAACTATCTGGCAGCCTCCCTAACACACTTTAGCATGATCAGCAATAGTTTCTCATGCTAAGGGGGCTGACCGAACACAGGATCGGCATCAGAAAGGGTATCAGTAGAAACACTGAGCAGGGCTTAAGTGCGAGTTGTCTGTAGTTTTGTTAAAAATTACTGGGGAGGTATGGTGACAAGCTGGATGCATACTGCATGGTGGAGTTCTTGGGATTAGGCTGTCACATTGTGGGAGGTAATCACAAGTGGGCAAACAACGGATCAGCGGCAGCAGGTATTTTAATAACATGGACCACGGGTTACATATAGGAAGGTATTTCTCAGTTTAGAAATTACTTTGGACTCTTGCAGAGGGACTGAAGTACTTCAGTTGTAATGTTGGAGGTTCAAGTGAGACAAGAAAAAATACTGCTACTACGTCTTTTTCCTTTGGGATAGTCCTTGGTCATTTGGCTGGGAGCTACAACCTGCGTAATTATGGAATAATAATTACATGGGTCAGACTCGTTCTCCGCCATTGAAGATACTAGATAATTTTTTACCCATTTTATAATTGAATATATCCAATCTATTTATTCTGACTAATGGATTTAAACTGTGTGTAGTCTGCTTTGGGTGGATAGCTCACATTATACAAGGTTTTAGAAATTAAATGGCTAGGTTTTGCACAGTCCGCGTCACACTGGAAGTCTACCTAGCCCAGTGGGTGTCCCTTGTACTGTATACTGTTTCGGGAAGTCAAGTGACTGAGGTAAAAAAACTAGAAATGATATATGCTTTCTGTGCCTTCACCTCATCAGCAGCTTTGGGGGTGGTGGCATTGAAGGTCCAGAAAGTCCCAGTGTCTGAGGTCGACTTTGTCAGGTCTCCCTCTGCTATTGCTATTCTGCCTCACCCTACAGTATTTGCTCTGATTCTGGCAAACCTAAGCAGAGCTCATAGCCATCGCCTGAGCTAACTAGTTACAGTTTTCAATTATTTATTTTTGTATAATTTGCTTTCTCTTGGTTTTGTGGGTGCAGTGCATGGTATACAATAGGTATGAACCATAAAAATGTCTACTTTAAGGTAAGCAGTGAGAAAGGAGACAGGGCTTGCACACAGGGGCAAATTATACACTGGTGTGCTGAGTAAAGTGATTATTTACAGTCCATCTGTCAGTCTTAAGCCAATAGGTAACTTTGGTTAAAAAATAGAAGTTTGGCCGGCCCGGTGTCGCTGAGGGTTGAGGTGCTGGACGCCACACCTCATGCTATGCCAGCAACCCAGGTTTGAGAACAATCTCGGGTCATTGGGGTGCCGGCGTGGGGGGAGTGGAGCAGGATTGAGTATGCTGATGGGCAGCTCTCCTTTCTCGAGGGTGGTTGGCGGGCCCCCCCCCCCGTAATTCTGCTCCCACCAGGTGGAGTTTCAGTGGGAAGCACAGGCAAAGAGGGGGTGGCAAAAAGAACTGGGAGGTGGAAGGGACTGAGCTGGCGCCATGGGGTGTGTAGCATACCTCCTCACGCTCGCACAGCCATGTGCCGGGGCCTCAGGGGGTCAGGGGAGAAAATAGTAAAAATACCTATGTGTCCCTGTCATCGGGTTGGCGGGAGGAGGAGGTGACAGGGACCAAAGAGCTATATATATATATATATATATATAGTTTGGGTTGCCTATGGCCTAATGAGTACTCCAGAAACATACAAACAGGTGTGTTGTAGGGCAAAAGTAATGCAATAAATGAATTCCCCTGATGAACAGAGTAGTGTTTGAAGTGCTGGGGAATGGCAGGTGCTTCAGCTTTGTGATGGCCTGAGGGTCTTTCTTTCTACTTATGCAATTTTATTTAATTTCTTGTGCCTAAGATTGCGCCAGTTTGTGTGTTTCTGTAGTGCTCATTTTAGTTGGGAGGCACCCGCAATTCATCATACAGTGCTTGACCCTGCCATCTCTCTATGGCTATCAGTAAGTGGTGTAACTTGCCATGCCGACGACCCAGGCTGAATTGCTGATGCTGGGGCATAACACATCTAGGAGTCGAGGCAGTGTTGAGTATTTGCCTCAGCTGCCTCCTGCCGTTACGTTTTCCCCCTGGTGGCCCTGGAGAGGGAGTCATGGGAGCTGGAATTCATGCTCCTTACATGGGGGAGATCCTGCTGCTTTCAGTACACAAGGCTGTGACATGTGATGTAGTGGCACCATCCTCCAATCCAGAGCCAGGGAGTGTCAGTGAAAGTGTGGTACTGTAGGTGGGCTTGGCTCCAGCCTGCTTCTGACTGGCCCGCAAAGTCTCCCATCTTGGGCTGTGACCTAGTGGGGATGAAGGAGAGAATGTGTGTGGGGTGAAAACAGGTGGAAACAATGATGACACTCAGACAGATGAAGCTGCCATGCTCTGCCAGTCTTGTGGCCCCTGGAGCCCAGGGTGTCCCCCATTAGTCAACTGATGTGACCAAGAATGGTGAGTCTTGGATCATATATGAGGGGACAGACCATAACAATCAGTGGACCAGTGGTGTCTGCTCCAGGAGATGTGAGATCCAGGATGTCTGAACAGGCTGATAGGGAGAGCGTGACCCACTGAGTAAGGCAGGAAAAATTAAAAAAGAGGAAAATAAAAAATGAAAAGCCAGCTGAAAACAACAAGATGATTCAAATGCATTTGCAGCTGTCTGTGATTCAAATCTAGTGCCTAAGTGGGCGGTGCCTGAGTGGTGCTTTTCGTGAAGTTCTCAGGACCCTGGCTGCATTTTGTTTTAGCTTGAGGCTTTCAGTCAGACCAGCTGTGGGGGTGAGTCGATACACATTTGTTATCTCAGCCTGCTTGAGTTGGCTGTCACTGTAGAAACATTTTGCAGGATTGCCATTCCCCCCTTAGAATCTGTAGTGTGCCCTTCAAAAAATCTGCAAGTGGTACGGGTAGGAATGTGGGGGACCCACTCAGTTTGTCTGAGCTGCTTCCTATCAGTGGCGTCTTTATTGACCCTGCTGTTTGACTTAATGATCTGGGAACAGCTGACTTTCAGAAGTGGAGAGTGGATGGAGATGTTTTTATTATCCTCCTTCTCTACATTGAGAACTACGAGCCCTGTAACTTCTGGGATTTCCGGAGGGTTTGCTTCACAGTTGGTCTTGGAGGAGATATTCTCTTGAGAAGTTTGACCTTCGTTTTCCTCTTTAGTGAAGTCAGCCAGGCAGTATGCCCTTCAGTCAAAAACACACTTGCAGACTGTTTTGCTGGGAGCCTTTTCAGAGGATAGAAGGTCTAAAATAGAGAAATATTTATTTTCTGTTCTGGTCACTGCAGCAAAGAAATGTTATCATCACAAAGTTAATAATTCTCTGAGCCTGAAAGAATTCTAATGCCCCCTCCCATGGTCAGTGGCTCAACTGTATAATTGAACATGCCACTCTAGAAAAAAATTCTATGTAAAGCTTGAGGACAGATCGGAGCATATGAAAAACTATGCCTAGATTTCACTAATGTGGTGGGACAGAGGGTTAAGGCAGCCATACCACAAGGTGGGCAATCTCCTGCCGTTAAATCTCTGGGGTCAGCTAGAAAGTGGACTGCAGTAGTGCATACATGGATTATATTTGGGACAATAGCAGTGTTTTTGGAGAGACCAGAATGCACGTGAATACGTGTGTTTTGCTTACTGTAGTGATGCTAATTGTAGAACTAGTACTATTGTAAATAGTCTGACTGTATGTTAAGTGAAAAAACTTTCAATAAATGTTTTTGAAAAAAGTGGCTAAGATGTTGGGGACATAGGAAATGAGAGTTATCTTGCTGAAAAGTTGTCACGTGTTGTGAGAGAGCAGAAGGATGCTTATTTTTTATTTGATGACCGGGGCTCATAGAGATGGAGCTCATTTCAAGGTGCAGCCTTGGGGAGGCTTACAAGGTGAGGAAAAACAGAAACAGCAAATGCATGTACAGAACAGTAAAAATGCAGAATACAAGCAAATTGTTGTCAGATACACAAACTAAACAAGCAAGAGCAAAGTTCATTGCTGTTCCTAGTAAAAAAATATATAACAGTGAGGTAGGTAAATGTGCAGACATCAAAAAAAAAAAAATCGATAGTTTATAGGTCAATAAAACAATTTGCAGAGGCTGCTGGGATTTCAGGCAAATGGTGTCACTGCCCGTTATTAGAATAATTCAGGAAGAACGCCTAACAGTGAGTGCATACTTTTGAGAAGGGACTCGAGGCAGCAGGAGTGATTTGGGTGAATGAAGAGAAGATGAGAGACAGCAAGAGGAGTTTATTTCACACTGTAGAAAGGTGGATGGAGAAAGCAGCTTGGCCTCATATAGATTTCAAACGAGGGATGTGAAAGGGCTGAGCATCAGATGAGTGGAAGGAGTAGGAGGGCAGAATAGAGCTGAGCCAGTATTTGGAGAGGAAGGAGCATTGACAGTTCATCGATACTGTAGGCGGTAATATTTCTGTACTTCTAACAGTACATAGATATTATGGGCGGTGTTTAAAATATGGGGGTAATTTGTATTGCTCAGCAAAGAACTACCTTGGAATGCATAATACTTTTAAGGAGATGTGTAGAGGTAGAAGAAATATGGTTGTAGAAAAATAAAATGAGACCTAATTATGTCGGCCCAGTAGCACGACCACTTGCACAGATGACCCTGGCTTGGGAATGGACTCCAGTTGCTTAGAGGTTGGCTGAGAGAGGGTGGGTCAAACTTCCTAAGGATGACATTCCTCCCTCAGGAAGGGGGACACTGCATCCCACCACTTAACTGTCACCTGGTGGAAGCTAGGTGGCAGCACAGGGGATGTCTATCGAAGGGGAGAGGGACAGCAACTGGCCACCAGCATGGATGCATATCACTGCATGCCAGCACCCTTGAGATAAAACCGGAGGAGAAAATCCCTTGGCTCCTGAAATGACAACATCATGACTGATAATGCTGGCCACCCACCACATCTGTGGTCATTTTATTTTAAAAAGTAATCAGAATTACAACCCTTTGAGTCAGAGACTCATTTACAAAGGCTCCTCGTCAGGAAGACAAATACCTTAATAGCAAGCAACAGAAAACAAAGTAAATGAGCGCAAATAAACGCAAACAGTCAAAATTAAGGGCTGGTTACAAATGCCCCACGTCAAGGTAAATTAGCAATAATAAACAGACATAAACAATAATATGGGTTATAATGAGTCAAATGAAGGGCAGAGTGAAAAATAGGCAGACTGAGAGGAGTAAAGACAGGGAAAAACTCGGTCAGGGCAGTTACAGCGCCGGGAGGAGAGGAGGTGGTTCTTGAGAGCAGTTTTAAAAGACCCCAATCTTGGTAGGGAGGCGATAGCAACAGGCAGGGAATTGTACCAGGATGGGGCACAGTAAAGGAATGACCTCTGTGCAAGGGAGTTCCTAACTCTGGGGACTTGCAGAGGGGAGGAGACAGCGCTGTGGGTAGAAAGGGAGGGGTAGATAGGCCTATGATAGAAGACAGACCAGGGGAAGTCAGACCTGTAGTGATTTTTTTGGTCAAGAGGCAAGATTGATAGATAAGCCTTTCCTCCAGATTAAGGAAGTTAGAGAAGGAATACAGTGTACAAGTATGGGTAAGATGTGGGGAACCTGTAAGCTGACGGCAGGCCTTATTGAGGGATAACTTAATTTTATGCAAAGCAGTGTTGTCAGTTGCACCATAAATAAGCAGACCATAATCCACGAGGGACAGTACTGAGGATGAGATGGCCAGCCTTAGTGCTTCAGTGGGGAGACAGTCACGATGGCGATACAGTAGGCCTATCCTAGAGTTGATGTTAGGGAAAAGGGAGCAGATGTGGTTGTGAAAGGATAGGGAGGGATCAAAGAGAATGCCAAGATATTTGAAGGAGGAGGTTTGTTCAAGGGGAAGAGGGTACTAGATAAAACCTGGCGTGGATAATCTTTACGTTTACTCTGGTTATGCGCAAAAAGCATGGTTTTAGTTTTCTTTACGTTCAAAACCAGCCCGTGGTCAGAGAACCAGCGTTCAGCCTGGACAAAGGAGTCCTGCAGGGAGTTTTATAGGAGGAGAAGGTCAGCGTGTGAGTCAAACAGGACAGCGCCATCTGCATAAAGTAGAAGGTTTCCAGTACAAGCGGAGGGGAGAGAATTCAAATAGAAGCTGAAAAGCAAGGGCCCTAGGATGGAACCCTGGGGAACACCAGAATGAATCTGTTGGGGCAGGAGATGGTAGACCCGATTTTGACACACTGGGTGCGGGAGGAAAGATAGCTGGAGAACCAATTCATCACACCCTGTGAGGGGCCAAGGGGTTGGAGAGAAGAGAGGAGAAGGGAGTGGTGGACAGTGTCGAAACCTTTCAACAAGTCAATGAAGACGGAGCCAGCAACATGACCTTTGTCAAGAGCAGTGTGAAGGAAATTGGAGAATTCAGTAAGGGCGGTAGTGGTGCTGTGTGTGCGACGAAAACTGTGCTGCTCATGGCAGAGAAGGTTATAGGCAGAGAGGTAGTCAGAGAGCTGATCAGCCACAATTTTTTCCAGAGCCTTGGAGAGAGAGATGGGGGAGAACGGAGATCAGGCGATAGTTGCTGGGGGAGGTCCGGTCGCCAGATTTATGAAGAGGAGTGATCACTTCTGTTTTCCAGGCAAGGGGGAATTGACTGAGGCAGAGGGAGCTGTTCAGTAATTTGGTAAGGTATATGGTAAGGGGGCTGAGGATAGCATCTAGGACCCTTTTAAGCAGTTTGGTGTCGAGGGAGTCACTGCTATGACCCGTGCCCTTAAGTGATCTGAGCAAGTATGGCCTTGCTTCATGAGTGAAGAGGGCTTTGAAGTAGAACGGAGGATGAGCAACTGGATCGGAGGAAGGGGCTGGGACTGGGTTGAAAACATTTTGAGGGATGACTGCCGAGAGGTCAGAGAAAGAACTATTTAAACAGTCTTAAGTATACTCTACTATGCCCCAACCAGCATGGCTTCAGACAAAATCACAGGACCACCATTGCCCTGCTGGACTACATGGACTATGCACATAAGGCAAACTGGTGGGGTCTGCTTTTATTGACTTCACCAAAGCCTTCGATACAGTCAGCCACCCCCTGTTACTGACCCAAATGCAAAACATGGTTGCGTCACCCAGTGCCCTTTGCTGGTTCCAAGACTACCTGATACAGAGAAATCAATGTGTCAAAATTGAGCAAACAGTATCCAGTGCAAGAGAGGTATCATTAGGGGTACCCCAGGGATCAATACTGGGGCCCCTACTCTTCAGCCTCTTCTTAAATGACCTTCCCACAGCCTGCGACACCAAACTCATACTATATGCAGACGATGCTGTGCTCCTGAGCAACAGCATGTCTCAGGCTGCCCTACAATCTGAGCTGCAGAACTCGTTCTCCAAACTCCAGGACTGGTTCTGTAGTCATACGTTGCTACTAAACTACAAGAAGACCAAGGCCATGCTTATATCCAGCCCCCACAACAAAAATAAGCACCACCCCCTCATCATCTCCAACTCGTGCAGTGAGTCACTGGAAGACGTCCACTTGTTCAGGTATCTGGGGTCATAATGGATGACACCCTCACATTTGCGCACCATATTGACTCTCTGGTCAAGACAGTCAATACCAAGACTGGTGTCCTGTACAGGCATAGGCAATACCTGTCTCTCTCCGGGGCCCCTCTGCCTCTCAGTCCACAGCTCCATCACATCTTCTGTTGACTATGGACTAGTGGTCTATGGGGCGGCAACAGATACAGCACTTAAGAGGGTTCAGACTGCCCTCAACAAAACCTGCAGACTCACCCTGGATGCTGAGCGTGGCACGCACACCTGTACTCTGTACGAACACGCAAACTGTCTGTCATTAAGAAACAGGGTCAAATTCCAGACTTGCATCCTAGGGAAGAAGGCTCTAGTGGGTAAAACATTGCCTTGTGTAAACAATTTGATCAAGGCTGCCAGCTCGTTACAAGTCACCAGGGGGAGGACTAGAGGGGCCTTGGCTATCCCCTTCCATCACACCTCACTTGGGCAACGTGCATTTGTCTACTGGGCCACGCTGTGGATGAATGAACTCTCCGGGCACCTCTTGGCCACCAATTGTCTGGCCCACTTCAAAATTTACCTCAATCAGCACCTAATAACACTCTCTAAGTGCACCTACCCCTAAGTCCAGCCGCACCAACTCTCTCTGCCCCCAGCAAGCACTAGGTAGGCCTCAGGTACCCCCTCCCTCTGTCCCTTCTCATGACTTGCCTCAGCAATCAGTTAACTTCATGCTCCTTCGGGACCTGCCACCTCACCTTCCCCCCCTCCCCCAACTCCCAGTCCTGCGAGTTTCCCTAACAGTCATTATTAATGCAAGCCGCCTGACCTTGCCCCCTCGCACCCCACCATTTACTCTAGCGTGTCTTCTCCGCTCAGCCTCCCCTCACCCCCTCTTTCTCCCTATACCTTATCGCCCTTCTACCCCACCCTTCACCTCCACCGTAGTACCTACCTCTCTCTCTCTCGTACCTCCTATCTTCACTCCACTGCCAGCTATCCCTTCCCTCTGAACTACTGACAAGGCATTTTGTGGCTGCTAATCCCCCCACCCTCATAAAGTGTTTTCTTGTTATTTTTACTATACCTAGGTTTGAGTTAATTCTGTAAGTTCTGAATCCAAGCTGTATCGTTCATTGTGATGTACATTTGCTTTCTCCTATTGTACTTTGTTTTGCTATCTATGACGTGGAACCTTTGTAAAAGAGCTTGAGCTCAAAGGTCTTTTCCGACTCACTAAATAAAGTCAGTAATAGCCACAGGATCAACAGACAAGGCGACATTAACAAAGAGATGGAAGGGGGTGTCACAGCCTTGCCATTAAGTTCCTTGATATTATTCATGGGTAAGGGTATATAACCAGGCAGTCCATGAAAAGGTCAGTGACGTGGCTCGCATGCAGTCCGGGTGGTGGGGTAATACCAAGGTCTTGGAGAAAGAGCTTAATTAAAAAAATAAACAGTCCCTAATGAACAGGGTCAGAGCGGAGAAAATGGGCATTTAAGAAATGTAAACTGACTTAAAAGCATTGCATACATTGTAACTGATGAGACTTGGCTATATAGGTTCACTGATAGGAAACCATCTACAACTGTAGAAAGGCTGTGTTCTCATCGAGGGATTCCGATGACACGATAAACCACGGGAGCAAAGTTTGAGTGGTCTATGATGTCATCTGAATCCCAAGATGGAAACACACAGCCATGTCTGAAGATGGATTTCAATCTATTATTTGTTTTTTTTTGGTATATAGTTTTCTTTAAATTAAATATCCCTACCCCAATTTATCAATCTGCTGTTTTTTTAATACTGAAAAAACATCCTGTTTCCAGCTGCCTTATAGACCTAGTTCTCTCGCTATACAAATTAGCCCCTTTCCCTGAAACATCACTCATTTTCCCATTTTGCAAGTCACATTAGCCCTTCTATTACCATCCCACCTTTAGTCATTTTCACTAGTCCCATGTGCCTAGCCCACCTGCTCTTGAAACTAGTAACCATCTTAACAATGACCAGCTCCTCTTGTAGACTGTTCCACTACCCTTTCCATGAAGAAATACTTCTCATGTCCCTCTTAAGTTTCCCCCAGCCTAAGGTTGTGGGGCCCCTTGTGATGGATCCCTTCCCTAGCCTAAACAGTTGCTGGCTGTCCCCTGTTTATACCCTTCAAATACTTGAAGGTTTCAGTTATGTCCTCACTCTTTCTACCGGCCTCCAGGAAGTACCTGTTAAAGTCAGATCTCTCTGCTGGGCTGGCTGTGACCCATTTTGGTTGTTCTCCTCTGAAGCATGTCCAGGTGATCCTTGTCAATTTTTAGTTAACTGTTCCAGAACTGTACATAGCTCTCCCAGTGTGGCCTTGCCGAGGATCTTTATAGGGGTGGAATCACTTCCTTCTACTTGAAAAGGACCTCTGTATGCACATGTACAGTACATCCAATGCTTGGACCTTGTACTTCAACTGTGGCACATAGAAACATAGAATTTGTTAACAGAAAAGGACCACTTGGTGCACCCAGTCTGCTCAGATAGTCTCTGCCTAGTTTGTGTCTGCAGACCCTCACTGGTCTCTTGCGACCATCCCATTTTCTAATATTCCCTACGTCTAAATTTATTTATTTTATTTATTTATTTATTTTATTTTGTTTTTGTTGACCGGGTAAGTGCACTAGACAAATCTTGCCTATTTTCAGGCACGACCCGGGGGGGGAGGGGGATACAGATGAATGCCAACTGACTTTGAACCAGATTAAGCTGTTGGTGGTATTTTTAGTGAATAAAAGGAAGTTGGCCAGGACACGGGAAATTCCCCTGGCTGCTGGTCAGTGGCGGTGGGGAGTCGTGCTGACGTCACGTCTCGACATAGCGACGATCCTGGGTTGAGATGGAGAAGGAGGTAGCTGGAATCGGCTGCTTCAATCAGACCAGGGTTGCGTCCGAGGGAGCGACTCTTGCCAGTAATTGTTCCGACAACTGTGGATGTTATGTTATCAACTACTACTCACGAGCATCAGCAAGCTGACATGCTTTCTCTGCAGGATTCCTCTGCTGTGCTTTCTTCATCTTTGCAGGATTGGCGCTGGGAGGTTTGTACTCCTATCTCTACACAACAGGAACCGTATTGCAGGGAGGCTGTTTCGGAGACTCTATTCCACGATGCAACCAAGTACGCCGCATTTAGTGCATCGACAATTCGGGTTGCAGGAAGGAGGTACTGAACGTAATTCAACGGACTGGTCAGAGGAGGTGGCACCTAATGGAGGCTGGTTGGGCTGCTCGAATCGGGAGGTTGGGAACCGGATTTATCATGGAATTTGGCTGCAGGTACTACAAACTTAGACTCTCTCCTGTACTTTCTCAGCAACCTCCTGTATCTTCTGCTTTAGGGACGGTGGGAACAGCTGCCGACTGCTGAGACTCTGGTTGCTGGTGCTTCCGCTACTGGCATGCCTGCTACTCATTCTCTAGGCCAGAACCCTAAACCCACGATGTCTGACTTGTTTAAATCTAAGCTAGAACAACCCTCTCGTCAGTAATGCTGTCTGCTTAAAGTACAGAGGTGGCTTGAAGGAGCATCCTGACAGATACTTTGTGTTTAAACATCTTTGAAAACCACGATGGGTTTCTGTGCTAAGGACATTTATGCTCTTATCCATATTTCAGAGAAGACTCATTTGACATAAGTTTTCAACGACTGCCCTTATGGACAAATTTTGGGATAGACATGCAAACTTAAAAATCACCCTTCATGGTTGCCTTTTTTGCAATACCTTTAACTAGGCCTCTAATTAGGTTTATTACAATTATGTTTGAATGAGGGTGTCAATGTCAGTGATATTTTCGTTGGTTACAATCTAAATGTAAGTATTGGGTCCACCTGAAGCACTCTTGGATATTGAGGGCATTTGGACGGGAGGATGGAAGTTTAAAGTAAAGCTATTACAAGTTGATTCTGTTATTGCTCACCTACCTAATAGCTTTTTCTTGGGAAAGATAGGGGTATGTTTTACGTGGACAACCGAAGGCATGTTATAAATGTGGAGACAGAACACATATCAGCAGTGTTTGTGACATGATGAAATGTCCTTTGTGTGGGGTTTCAGACATTCTGTAGACATGTGTGTAAATATTTTCAATGTAATCTTTTGGATGAGAAGGGGCACGCTTTCCATCAGTGCCCTTGGGCTAGACATAACTGTTCGGATGGTTTAGATCATGATGGCCTACTAGGCCCAATCTAAGCTTCAGGGTTTTCATGGGACTGCTTCCCTCATTCCCCACGTCATGAGCCTGTTTTAACCCCGTAGTACCAGAAATTGTCACAACACCACCTGTTGTAACTGACCCTTCCAGCCACGTTAGAAAAAGCCCTCTACACTTAGGAGATAAGCAGGCCTCTGCCTCTATGCCACCCCTTTGAGATTGTTAGGAATAGGAGGTTTACTAGGGCATCATTAAAACAGGCTTCAACATGTTCCTTGGTGACTGAGAATTTTTTTTCTCCCCTTCAAGATGAAATCAGGGACTCAGATTTAGAGTCTGAAGCTTCTCATCTCTCAGAAATTGTGACTGATGAAGAAGAAAGCAGGTCCACGGAACTTGCAAAAGATAAAAAGGAAAGAAGGGAAAAAAAGGAAAGTCAGCCAGAAAAATAGTGGTTAATTGATTCAATGGCTTCCTTGAAATTTGCTTCCTTTAATGTATGTAGCCTGAAAACATTCCATAGGTAGGTATCTATTTTCATATCTCACATCTTTAAAACTAGATGTGATTTTTTGCAGGAAACTAGGTTGTCCTCACTTTCTGAAGTAAAGGTTACAAAGACAATGGACTAGTGGACCATCTTTTGGTCTTTGGGACAGAAGTTGCAGACGGGTGGCTATTCTGTTTGGTAATCTATCTTTTAAAGTCTCTCGGTACTTGATCTGTCATCTGGTAGAACTCTTATCCTAGACTGTTTATGGGGTGATTACTTTTTCGTTTGTTAACATTACGGCCGCAGACTAAAACCGGCCGTATAGATTTATTTACGGAAATAAAACCTTTTCTTTTTACAAAAAAACATTTAGTGTGGGGAGGAGACTTTAATTGTTCTCTTGACCACCAGATTAAAAAACTAGCAGGAAAAAAGGTTTATTGTGATTCTAATGCCCTTTTCGAAACAGTGAAGGATGTTAAGCTCACAGATGCCTTTCGCAGTTTACATCCATATGGTGGTGAAACCTATCATAGGCATATTTTTGCAACCAGGATTGACATGTTTTTTATTTCCTATTATTTTAGGATTCTATCTTGCACTGTGTTTCCTTCAGAATTTTCTGACCATCATTTATTATTTTGTACCTTATCCTTACGACACCTCCCACCTAGATTATACTCCTTGATCCAACGGTGGAGGTTGAATGCTTCTTTTTTATCTGATTCAGCATATTTTTCTAAATTGGAATTTTTTTTAGCTGCGAAATTCTCTACTTTAGATTTTTTTTCTTCCTCTTATGAGTGGTGGAAACAGGTTAAATCTGAAATTAAACATCTGTTTCAATCATGGGGCAAGTGCAAAGTTGATGAGAATTATAGGAAATACCTGGTGTATAGAAATCACTTATATAGGCTTATGTCACTTCCTCCCAGACAACATCATTTGTTTATATCTCAAATTAAAGAAGTAAAACAACAAATGAGAAAGTATCAATATAGTAGGGCTAAGTCTTTGGATCTAGAATTTCGTTTTAATATAAAGAATTCTCCCATGGCTGATCCTTTTCAAGCTTGTAAAGCGCATTTAACGGAGACTTTAATGACAGGTTTGTTTAATTCGTCTAATGAACTTTGTTACTTCAGATGTGGGTATGTTAAATATTGTTCAGGATTATGTTCAGACTTGTTTTTCATCTCCACAAGTGCTGTCTATGGATTCTTTTCCAAGTTCTATACTTTCTACTCTCCCTAATATTTCAGGTGATCTTGTTAAGTCTTTGATTGCACCCATCTCATCCCAGGAGGTGATTACGGTCATTAAACAATTGAAATCTGGATCTTCTCCTGGGTTAGATGGGATTCCTAATGAATTTTACAAAAAATGTATTGTTTATGTGGGGTTTTTTCTTCCTTTGGTGTTCAATTCTTACTTGTCATCTGGGATTTCTTGTAAGGATTTTACAATGTCTATAATGACATTTATTCATAAAAAAGGGGATAAAGCAATTCTTTCCAATTGGAGACCGATCTGTTTATTAAATAGTGATTATAAAATTCTATCAAAAATTCTGCATAATAGGTTGGAGAAATTAGCTGCAGTTTTAATTCATCCTGCACAAACCTGTGCTATAAAAAATAGAAAGATTCAGCATAATCTTTATTTAATTAGAGATCTTTTTGCTAGCCAGTCCAGTTTTCATATGTTGGAATTGGTTGCTGCTCTGGATCAGTCTAAGGCCTTTGATGCTGTTAGTCATTCCTATTTATATTTTGTTCTATACGCTTATGGCATCCCTGATATTTTTGTACGGTGGATCTTTCAATTATATAACTCTGCAGTTACTGTTCCAATAGTAAATGGTTTGCTGGGTGGAAGGGTTAGAATTCTAGAGGTGTTAGGCAGGGTTGTCCTTAAGTCCTTTGTTGTACACCTTCACTTTAGACCCTGTTATTCATCATATTGTACAAGATGTCTCCATAATAGGCTTGCTCCTTGCCCCATCTAGAGACGGTAAAGGTAACTGCCTTATGGATGATGTTACCCTTTAGCAGATTCATTTTCTTTACGACAAGCATTGGAGGTTTTTTTCATTTGGCCAATATTCTGGGCTCTCTCAACTTACAAAAAGTTTTGTATTGAAATTAGGAAGCTTGGTTCCTGACTTAACTGATTGTTTTGGGATTTCCTTAGTATCCGGCCTCAAAAATTTTGGGTGTCTGGTTTGGGGTGGAACAAATGGAGGTTTATAATTGGAAAGGATAGAAATTGAGAGCTGAAAATTAATCAGTGGAAACATTGGAAGCTTGGAAAGAAAAAGAGGGTATTGATTATTAAGAAATTTTTATTGCCCATTTTTCTTTATTTAAGTCACCTTTTTCTCCTTTTCCCTAGAGACTAGGATTTATAGCGTTTTTTCAGATGCTCTGGGAAACAGGCTCAACCCAGTGAAAAGGGATTATACGATCTTCAATACAGGAAGGTGGTTTACATATGGTTAATCCTCTCATATTTTTCATTCCATTTTTATTTTCCTCTCTCCCTTTATTTGGCAGGAACCTTCTTTGCATGGCATTTCTGGACCAAATCCTTATGGCATAAGTATTTTTTTAAGTGGTCTATTTTTCCACCCAGGATTTTACTGTCAGACGACATTCCAAAGTATGGTCTTTCAACTCTTAAAAGATTATTCCAATGGCAGATTCCAAGGCAAAAATTGCTTTCACTGACTAGGAAAGCTTTTTATGAGTATGTTGTTTACGATTTACAAAAGGTAATTTTACTTTTTCCTCTTTGCTCTCCATCAAATATGAAATTTGCACTCAATAAGTTAATTGATAATAGAATTCCTGTTAAAACTTGGGATGTCATTTGGATCTCTATTCATGGTAGATTGGTAGTGAGAAGAAACCTAAAATATAAACCAGTGTCTGATAGGTATTGTTTAAGGAATGAATGTATCACTGAAGAAGAAAGTCAGTCCCATTTTTTTATTGACTGCCCAAATAGTCAAAGATTTTGGGACTTTGCAGCCTTACTGGAATTTATCCGCTTCACGGTCTATCACTTATTCTACTTTAGTATTGGGTGATTATTTGGGTAGATGGGAGTGCATCATAGAAGTACATTGAATGTTTTCTTTGCTCCTTACAATATTTTTTATGGCAAGCACGTTGTCATTTTGTGTTACAGCAACTTATTACAGAGTTTTCCTCAATAGTATCTGCTGTTGATTCTGAATTGCATGTACTTCGTTTACAGGATGAGAAGAAATACTCCAGATCTTATGTTAACTATTTATGGAATCATTTTCCTTTGTTTGATTTTGTATTTTAGTATCGTTTATTTTCTCCTCTGTTTATATATGACTATTTTGTTTTCTGTGATGTTGTGTTTTTGTTTAATAAAATCTCCTACTCTTTTGAATAAGTGCCATGGGATCTTTAACATCCACCTGAACTACCACCAATCCAGGCAGATGGGACCTCGGTTTAACGTCTCATCCGAAGGACGGCACCTCAGAAGTGCAGCACCCCTCTCATGCTGCACTACAGTGTCAGTACTGGGATATTAACCCAAGTGCCAGATGTGGGAACTGAACCCACAGCCCTCTGATCTCCCGGCCTCAGAGGCGAGTGTGCTACCTACTGAGCCACTGACTCTGCAAATACTTGACACCCCCTACTGTTTTCACCTCCACCACTTCTTTTTTTTTTTTAATTAATTAATTGTGATTTCTCTTAACAACCTGGCCAACCTTGGCCCTTCTCACTCCCAGTCCCATCACCTGCTATCCCCAAGACTTACCTCCGTCCAGATCAGTGCCCCATGGCTAATCCCATAGTGAAGCACCCCGGCTTTTCCAAGCTAGGGAGGAATTAGAGCAGGCTTGTGGTTGGCAACCCAGTGAGTGGTGTGGGCCTGTTGAGAGGGAGGCAGCGTTATGCTACTACAGGCTGGGAGGTTTTTCTTCCCTTTTCTAGGTTCCCTTCCCTGAGTGCCTCATGGACTGGGATTAAGTGGATGTCTGCATGTCAGTGTACCGATGTCCTAGTAAGGGGACTCTCCACCCACCCATCACGGTTCTGCTGCACTGCCACCTATGGTTACCCAAGTGGTGGTGTCATAGTGGAGTATACAGTCCATCCTCCCCAGAGGAGGAGGAGACAGTCCTCTGGGATGCTGAATCCTCCTCCCCGGCCAGCCCCCGGCAACTCTGGCTTGCCTCCAAACCCAAGTGTCTGGCGTCGCGAGCAGTAGCACTACCACGGTGACGACGATCTAGCTCCACCTCCACCACTTCTGCTGGCTGTGTATTCCAGACATCCACCACTCCTACAGTGAAGTAGTTTTTACTCACATCCCTCCTATACCCCCCCCCCACTTCATCACATGCCCTCCTGCTCTGGTGCTCTTCCTCATTTGAAAGAAACTCCCCTCTTCTACCCTGTTCACCCCCGTGAGTTACTTGAAGGTCTCTATCATGTCCCCTCTCACTTTTCTGTCATCCAATGTGTACATGTTGAGTGAGATTCCTCAGTCTCTCCTTGAAGGGGTTTTGGTGCAACCCCTGCACCATTCTGTTTGCCCTACTTTTGACTGCCTCTACCCTGTCTATGTCCTTTCTGAGGTGCAGCCTCCAGAACTGGACACAGTACTCCAGATGGGGTCTCACCATATAATGATATAGTGGCAACACCACCTCCCTCCTCCTGCTGGTAATACCTCTCCCTATGCATCCCAGCATCCTACTGACCCTACCCACTGCTTTGTCACACTGCCCTGCCACTTTGGGATCATCAGGTATAATTACCCCAATGTCCCTTTTCTGCTTAGTGACTGACAATACCTCCCCACATACTGTACACAGTTATTGGGTTCCTATACCCTAGGTGCATGATTTTGCACTTATTGGCATTGACTCCCAACTGCCACTCTCTTGACCACTCCTGGAGTTTCCCACAGTCCCTACACATTCTTTCCACACCTTCCTTATTGTCCATCCTATTACAGAGTTTGGTAGCATCTGCAAAAAGACATACCTTCCCTTCTAGCTCAATTGCATTGTCACTAGAAATATGTTGAAGAGGACCGGTCCCAGGACTGAGCCCTGCGGCACCCTGCTGGTCACGCTCCCATCATTAGAGTGAGTGTCGTTAACCACCACCCACTGTTGCCTGTCTATTAACCAGTTTCTAATCCACTTCACCACTTTGGATCCCACCCCTGGGATGCTCAGTTTTTTAATCAGTCTTCTGTACGGCTTAGTGTCAATGGCCTTGCTAAAGTCCAGCTAGTCCATGTCCTCTGCCCTCCCCTGATCCATTTCCCGGGTCACCCAGTCAGAGAACTCAAATCAGATTTATTTGGCATGACAACCCCCTCCCCCCATGAATCCATGCTGCCCATTGGATTCAAGCTACTCTACCAGTCAAGCAACCACTCGACTAACAAGGGCCTTGTTATTCGAGTGGTGGCTCTGACTTGAAACAAACGGACCACCAACATACTAAAAATAGTATGTTGAAAGACGCAGCCACAACTTTCTATGGAACACACCCCCACACTTTCCAAACAGAGACATCATAAAAAGTGAAGCGTGGGAGCAGACCTCTCATACCAGGAAGGGGAAGGGATGGTGCAGCAGGACTCCTAGATGCTGATTTATGATCCCGTTCTTTATGTATAGGACAGCAAATAAAAATATAACAATATGCCCATTTAGCTATCACAGGGTAAACCTACCACTGGGGCTTGGGGGGGGGGTTATGAAAAGGTGATCTTCAAAGGCAGATTCCTCGTATTCATGGAAAATAAGATTTAATAGAGAAGTAATTCCATTGTACATTTCTCTGACTTGCACTTCTTTTTGTGGACAGTATTTGAGACTATGCAGAGGAGAAAAAACATGCTCTCTTTATTTCTCTTTGTCAGCTCCAAAAAAGGGGTTTTGGAAGACATTCTCAGTGTGTGACATTTACTTAGGGTTATGAACGCTTCAGTGGAATGGCTTAGTAGTTAGGCATGACTCAAAGTGTACTTTTATTATGAAATATTCTGGAGAAAATCATGTTATTGTCATGGTCAAAATTGACTGACATCATGGAAATCGTAGTAAAAGTCATGAAAAGTAACTGATCCATCGTGTGTTAAACAATTTACCTCTATTTTGACACATTTTTATATAAGCGTTTCAGTGAAGATTTACACTGTTTTGTAATAAATTTATTGTAAGGCTGATCCAACAGTAGGAGGCAGCATATAAAGCTGCCATCTCGGAGACAGGGTCTCTCACGTGCAAACACTAGAACTCCACACTGGTGACAACTGGGGATCAAGTGCACTGCGGTGATTTGGCATGAAATTATGTATCTTTCATTTACAAACGCCAAAAACGAAGGTGACAGTGTTGCATACATCAAGGCAGGAGGCCACCTGGAGAACAGCAGTCGCTGTACAGTGTGGTTGAATATAAGGATGGATGCAGAATTGAACCACACAAGGCTGAGGGTCCTGGACTTCAGGAGGGCAGATTTTAGAAAGATGAGTGAATGTCTCAGGAATTACCTGATGGAGGCAGGGGGATGACCCGGGTGGGGTGGAGGAACATTGGGGGAAGTCCTAGATGGGGGAGGTGGGATGACCTGGGTGGGGTGGAGGAACAGTGGGCAAAGCTAAAAAGTGAGCAAAAGAAAAAAGAGACTGCTATGGTTTTTTGAAATAGTCAGTGGAAAAGATAAAGGCTAAAAGGGTGGCACTCAGAAGGTATAAGGAGATGCACAGAGAGGAGGATAGGGAGGTGTATCAGGGGAGAGAGAGAGAGGGAAACAAAGAGAGCAGTAAGGAGTGCAAAAGCGCAAACTGAAGAGAGAATAGCCCAGGCGGTGGTGAAGGGGGACAAGACATTTTTAGGTATGTAAGCAAAAGAAGGAAGCTAAGGGGTGGGATCGTAAGATTAAAAGTAAACGGGGGTACTGTGCAGAAGGGGACCAGGAAAAGCAAATACTTTTGTTCAGTGTTCACAGAGGAAAGAGAAGGGGAGGGGCCACAAAAAAGTAACTGGAACATTGGAGGGCGGGACTGGGAGGTGGACACTAGTCCATTTTCAGGGCCGAGTGTCCTGAAGTGACTCACTAATCTGAAAGTGGAAAAAGCAATGGGGCCAGATGGGGTGCATCAAAGGGTGCTGAGAGAGCTCAGGAAGGTACTGGCTGCACCTCTGAAAGTCCTATTTAACAGCTCATTGGAAACAGGTGTGGTTCCAGAGGACTGAGGAGGGCGGATGTAGTCCAGCTTCACAAAAGTGGCAGCATGGAAAAGGGTGGTAATTATAGACTTCCATGATGGATAAGTTAATGGAGTCACTGTTGAAGAAAAGGATTGTGGAACATCTATTTTTTTGTACTTTATTTTTATTAGTTTTTCACTGATGACGATCAGTTTTGTTTCCGTATAAGAGACAGTCCAGGTGAATACATAACCAATGGAGCTACAAGCCCCTTAATCACAGATATAAATTGAAAATTATATGCATCCCTCATATCTATGATACAACATCCGGGGGGATAGCTAAACATCGTTTAAAGAATATCTGAAGATCAAAATATTTTTCTTCAGTGAATTCCATGAGCAGCATGGCTATGCCAATAAAATAAAAGGAAAGTCCATTATAATGTGCATTCATGAACTACCCCACTAGGGGGAACGTAAGGCCATGCACATTTCCTGAATTATTCAGACTTGTGTGGTGCACTTTCATACAACTGTATGTAATGAAATTGATAACTTAAACTATGTCCATAAAAGATATAGCCCCCTGTTCATTTCCTATGACACTTTTTAAAAGTTTTTAAACTGTTACTTATAAACAAGTAAATCTCCCGGGTATAAGGCAGAAAAAATTCCTGGAGCAATTAATGACACATTATCACTAGTCTCAAGCATAGATGCCTAAGTAGCACATTCTGCATTATAGAAGGAAAGACACAGATAACATTCAAATAAATTCTAAGCATGAACAATCCTCAACCATGAGAAAACGATGTGCATATACAACTGCACTGTACTATTAAATATATTGATTAGGCACTATTGAGCAAGTACACAGTTAGACCAGTATTAGCCAAAGTCCTCACTCCATAAAGTCTTCTTCGTTGTCCTCCTCGTCTGGACCTAGCATTGTCTGTGTAGCCCGTACCTTGTCTGCCAATTTGCCTGCTTCCACCGGGTTTGAGAATGCCCATACCATGTTCTGGTGCACAATCCTGAGGCACGCAGGGAAAATGATGGAGTGGGGGATGCCCAGCTTTTTTAAAGTGCGGTGGACTCCATCAAATTGTTTTCTTTGCTGCCTCGTTGCATAACTGATATCCGGGAAGAGATGTATCACCTGGCCTTCATAAAAGAGTGGGCAATTCCTCCATGCCAGGGATAGGATACCATCGCATTCCCCAGTTCCTGCCGTAACCACCAGGAGAGTGCGTGGCAGGCTGTTGACCTCCCTTCTCCCTCATGGCATGATGTGGTAGGCTTTTTTTTTTTTATCATCAGACACTTTCTCATGGCCAGATGACCCACGACTTCTGGCTGCGGCACCCGCACCCCTGGACCTGGTCTGGCATGTGGATAATCGCTTCGTCCCACAGGGTTGGCCACACCCGGACAAAGGTGCCTCTCATGTCTGGGGGTGCAGGGCACAGCCATCAGCCGCTGAGGTCACCCCACCATTTTCTGCTTTTCTAATCCCCAGGGAGCCGGACACGCAAATTGACGCAATGGCGTCCAAGCACGTCCGTGCTGACGCCTGCCACTCTCCCTTTCCTTGCTACGCATGCCACTGCAGTGCGGCTGGCCTACGCCAGTCACCGCTGCAGCACAATGCATCATTCTCACCTGCCCCAGAGGAAGGAGAGCAGTCATGGGACGCTCAATCCTTCCTTCCTCTCTCCTGCCAGCTCCGCTGGCCTGAGTCCGTTCCCGAACCCGGGTCACCGGTGTGGCACAAGGTGTGACGTCCAGCACCTCAACCCTCAGCACCACCGGGCCGGCATGTGGTAGGCTTTTTGGACGTAAAAGGCATTCAGGTCCCCTTCTGGGAGAAGTTTATTAGTCAACCATTTATTACTAAACATTTTGAGATGGTCTTCTTCAGTGCCTTCAGGTAGGCCCAGCACTCTCACATTTGCTGCCTTGATATGATACTCGAGGGTTTCGAGTCTCACTTGGAAACGCTGTACTTCTTTAACCACCATCGCTGAGGAACTAGTCTGCTGTAACTTGTTTTTTGACGTCTATCATTTTGACTTTCAAACAGTCGATAGTGGTTTCCACCACTGTGACTCTATTGGTAAAAGTGTCCATCCTTTGGTTAAGATCGGTGACTGTTGAAATAAGTCGCTGCATTTTTAGGCCCAGGGATTGCATTGTTTCAGTTCCCGAACTCTGCCCTGTAACAGCATCGACAGCCTCTGTGCAGCTCAGTGGTGGGCCCGCTGCATCTTGTTTCCCTTTAGCTTGGCTGGTAGCCCCTCGATCATGGCGGGGATTTCCCATTATCTACTCCGGGTGATAATCTACCAGTCTGGGAGATAAAACAAGCACGTTCTTCCAAAAAAATTAACTTTAAAAGTGTCTTTAGGAAGATTGTAGGAGCTGTTAGAAAGCGTGTCTGGTCTGCTCTGGCCTGCCGCCCCGGCACATTGTGGAACATCTAGAATCCAATCGGGTGGAGCAGTGGATGTGGCCTAACTACATTTCAGTAAGGCTTCACACTGCTCCACATAGGAGGCTAGTAAGCAAACTGGGTAGCTTTAGGAGGGTCCAAAGGTGGTAAACTGGGTAAGAAATTGGTTAGGGATATGTGACAGAAGGTGGTGGTAAACGAGTACACGCAGAGGAAGGAGGTGGCCGGGGTGCCTCTAGGACTAGTCCTTTTTAATATCTTTATAAGGGACATTGTAGAGGAGCTGGAAGGGAAGGTCTGCCTCTTTGTGGATGATACCAAATTCTGAAATAAGGTTGACACTGGGGAGAAGTGACCTGAGAAAACTCAAGGAGTGGTCAAGGGTATGGCAGCTGCATTTCAATGCAAAAAAAATGCAAAGTAATGTATTTGGGGCACAAACCCAGGGCCAGGGTACAAAATGGGAGGAGTGGTACTGATGACCACCAAGTAGGAAAGGGACCTGGGGTAATCATATCAGATGACCTAAAGGTGGCCAGGCAGTGCGACAGAGTAGTTTGGAGGGCTAGTGGGATACAGGGGTGCATAGGGAGGGGTATCACCCGTAGAAAGAGGGAGGTGGTATTGCCTCTGTATAGATCACTAGTAAGATCTCATCTAGAGTACTAAGTCCAGTTCTGGAGACCATATTTCTGGAAGGACACAGATTGGAGGAAGTCCAGAGGAGGGCAACGTAAATGGTGTAGGGTCTGCATCAGAAGCCCTATGACTTAAGGACCTAAATATGTACATGCTGGAAGGGAGGAGCTTGAGGGGATGTGTTAGAGACCTTTAAATACCTCACAGGGGTAAATAAGGTACAAGAGGGAAATATTTTTCAGAAAAAAGATGCTCAAGAACAAGAGGGCACGATGTGAAGCTGGAGTGAGGTAGATTCAGGAGAGATGTGAGGAAGTACTTCTTCAGAGAAAGAGTGGTGGATTTCTGGAACAATCTTCCAGTGGAGGTGATGGGGACAAAACATTGGTGGGGTTCAAGAATGTATGGGATAAGCATAAGGGAATCTTAGGGAAATGGAAAGGGGGTGGGTGAATGGGCTGGAGGTCAAGTAGGATCTACCATGATATTATAGGCAGGGAAAAATGGGCACACTAGGTGGGCTAAGAGGTCCTTGTCTGCCGGCAGATTCTATATTTCTTTGTGTTTTCATGAAACAAAAATGCTAAAAATATATGGTGCTGTCATGTAAAATGCCCCAAATACCGGGGTTGAAAAATCATGATTTCTAGGGACATGGATATGTTGTTCATCCACACTCTGGCAGGTATCCTTGCCACTTTAATTCTTGCCGGAAGGTCTTCAAGCTGGCTCCTCCCACCCACCCGGGTGGTAAAACTCTCGGCTTCGCCCCATGATGCCAGATCTTCCTTACCGCTTGGAAGCTCAGGTTCCCTCCTTAGCGCTCTGCATTTTAGACTGATCCTAATTCTTCGATTCATCTGAAATTGGTTTTGAAGTTTTCTAAACTTCGGTCTTCATCTTACCTCGCGGCTGCGATGGAAAAATCTGTTCCCGGCTTTTGGAGGTGCCCTTGCGGGCAGAAAATGTCCAGGACGGATCTGCACTCCACGTGCGTCTACTGCTTAGGCCTAGATCACGACCCGCAGGCTTGCGAGTTGTGCCGTTCTTTCTTGGCCAACGTTCTGGATGATCGCGCTGCCCGTTTGAAGCTCGGGTGCCCCGAGAAACGTTTTCCGCTGGTAAAATCCAAAGAGGCTCGTTGGGCGGTGTCCGTGGTGGCTGGCTCGGCTGAGCAGCTCGAGCAGATGATCGCCCTCGAGGAGGAGGCGGCCCAGGCCGCATCTTCCTCCTCGGCCGCGGCATTTATCCCTCTCTCTGAGTTCCTTGTATACAGCTTCGTTCAAGGAGCTTTGCCAGTCCCTTTCCACGAAAGGAGAGGGCCCTTCGGGACATTCTTCTCGGCCCAAGAAAAAGGAGTCGAAAGGTAAGTCCCACCGTCGGCGTTCGTGGGAGTTGGGAGGTCCCTTCCCGGGCAGCCGACCATTGACTTGATCGTGGTTGCGGCTGAGGCCGCTGGCTTCACCGGTGCCCCGCCAGGCCAGCCTGCCGACTCCCGCTGACGAAGTCGAGATTTTCTCGATCCGTTAGATGGGCTGTCGACTGGAGAAGCCGACAACCCTACTTCACGGTTCCCCGGTGGATACCGAGGATCTGCCTGCTCCCTCGGGACCGCAGTCCCCGGTTAAAGTTCCCGAGCCGAGGGAAGAGCGGGTATCCCCGCCCCTTCCCAGACCCACCCTCGGTCTCCCCGAGGGTCTCGGTCTTGGACCTCTTCTCGGTCCATCCGTTCCTGCCGACATCAGCGGTCTTGGTGTCGTTACCGAAGCAAGCAGCGACACCGTTCTTCCTCGTCCTCCTCCTCGGGTGAGGAGAGGCTGCGGCGCAAGTTGCGCCGGTGCTATGAGGATCTTATGTGGCAGCAGTTGCTGTTATCCGGGCCTAAGCCTACCCCGGCCTAGACCCCGGCCATCAAGTGGCTGTCGCCTGAACGCCCGAAGCAACCACTCGTTCCAGTCGAGTTGCCCGCTCCAGGGCCGGTTGCTAAGCCGAAACCAGCTGGTCCACCGATTGTGGTGGAACCTCCGCCTCCACAACCAAAGTCAGGGGCACCGACCAAGAATTCTCGGTCGGGTCGTGGCCTGCCCCACAGGTTGTCGGTCACCCTCACTCCCGACCGTCCTCAGCAGATGTAGGGTGGCTCAGGGCTGAGGCAGCTCTTCACAGACTCTTCGGAATCCCATGACGATTCCTCCCTGTTCTCCAGGCAGTGCGATCTGGAGTCCTCCGGGGGCCAGTCAGTGGACGATAGCCCATCGTCCTTCTTGGGTCTGCTTCAACTCATCTCGGAGTCCACCGGGATGCAGCACGAGCCCATGTCCAAACAGGCCAAGTATCCTGACGGAGATTCTGGACCGTGGGGATTCTCCACGGAGGTCTTTCCGTGGCTGAGGCCATTGTTCGGCCCAGCCTTGAGCTTTGCAGTGGCCTGCTTCCTGTCCTGCGCCCTCGGCCAGGATGGCCAAAAGTATCCCGGTCCTGCTCTTTGCCCGGTTTCTCGGAACACCCTCTGCCGAGGGGTTAGTCACCGACAGCATTTTCCGGCGTTCCGGTGACGCTCGGGATGTGGACAAGCCCCCCGACAAAGAGTCCAAAAAGCTGGACTTTGCCAGGTGCAAGGTGTACGCTGCGTCCTCCCTCGGCCTCCGACAGGCCAGCTCGGCGTGCTGGTGGCACACTTCTCCCACGCCCTCATGGGCTCCCTGGATGAGGTTGTTCCTCATCTCCCGCCTGACCTGCAGACCACGGTCCGCCAGGTGCGGGACCAGGGTAGGGCGGTGGTGAAGCAGCAGCTTCAGACTGCTCTGGACGTAGGTGATTCCTGTGCCAGGTCAGTAGCGGCCACGGTGGCCATGCGACGCAGGGAGTGGCTGAGGATATCCCCCTTCATGGCGGATACCCAGTACAAGTTGGCGGACGTCCCCTTCTTGGGGACTGGCCTTTTCGGCCCTGGAGTGGAGGGACACCTCCAGCGGATCGAGAAGTCCAGTGCCACTCTGGACTCGGTCACCTCCGCCCAGAGGGACAAAGGCTGCCATCAGCAGCAGAAGTCCTTTCGTCCTTTGGTCCCTGCTTCTCGACCGGCCCAGCAGCACCAGCAACAGGGCCAGCAGGCTCACGCTTGGCGTCCCAAGCCCAAACCAACGGCTTCCTCCAACAGGAAGCAAGGAGGTAAAGGCCCGGGAGGTCCCTTGGCCGGTTCTTCCTCCAAGCCTGCCCAGTGACGGGTTGAGGGGTGCCGCCCCCAACCTCATCACTCCCCCCTGGGTTCCCCCCACAGCTCCGCCACTCCCTTTCCGCCTGGTCCGCTATCACCATGGACCGCTGGGTGTTGGAGGTGGTAGGAAAAGGCCTGCCTCTGGAGTTCGAGCAGGTTCCGCCTTTTCGAGCCGTCACCCCTCGGGAGGCCACAGGGTCTGCAGCCTCGCTGTCGGCACACCGGGCCGATATTGCCCTGCTCCTTGAAAAAGAGGTAATCAGGAAGGTGGCAGATCCTCCTCCAGACCCAGGGTTTGTGTCCAGGTACTTCTTGGTCCCAAAACGGACGGGGGGCTGGCGCCCCATTCTCGACCTGCACGACCTGAACAAGTTCCTAAGGTCTCGGATCTTCAGGATGGTCACTCTGGCTCAGATAATCCCATCCTTGGAACGAGGCATGTGGTTCTGCTCCTGGACCTCCAGGACGTGTTCTTTCATGTCCCAATCGTCCGTCCATCAGAGGTTCCTCCACTTCAGAGCGGAGGGATCCCTATACGAGTTCCGGGCCATGCCCTTCGGCCTCTCCCTAGCTCCCAGGGTCTTCACCAAATGCATGGCAGTGGTGACAGCATTCCTGCGGCGCCAAGGGGTTCGGGTGTACCCTTACCTGGACAATTGGCTGATAGCAGCCCCCTCCAGACCGGAGGTGGAGCAGTCCAGAGATCTGGCCCTCCAGGTTTGCTCTCAGGTTGGCCTCCTCATCAACGAGCCCAAGTCGGAACTCATGCCAAAGCAGGTGATTCTGCTCATCGGGGCAGAGCTCGACTCTCTGCGAGCCAGAGCACAGCTCCCGGCGGACAGGGCCAA
Organism: Neoceratodus forsteri; assembly: GCA_016271365.2. NCBI lineage: Eukaryota > Metazoa > Chordata > Ceratodontiformes > Ceratodontidae > Neoceratodus > Neoceratodus forsteri. The sequence goes on from CM028130.1 coordinate 877,965,349, forward strand.
GGTTCTTTCCTCCTTTGCCCAATCATTTCTGGTTGAGCAATTGCGCCCTGCCCGGGACTTCCTGCGCCTCCTCGGCCTCATGGCGGCCTGCACCAGTGTGGTCCGTTGGGCCCGTTGGTACATGCGTCCCCTTCAATGGGGACTGGCCAGCCAATGGTCACAACGCCGCGATCCATTGGACCGGCCCATGACAGTGACCCAGGAGATGTGGAACGCTCTCCAATGGTGGATCATTCCAGCACATCTGCAGGAGGGTATGCCATTCGTCCGCCCCGAGCCGACGGTCTCTCTCTCGACCGACGCATCTCTGATGGGTTGGGGTGGCCATCTGGGGGAACACCGAGCGCACAGCCTCTGGTCCCCTCGGAGTCCCGATGCCACATCAACCTGCTGGAGCTCTGAGCGGTCCATCTAGCTCTCACCGCCTTCGCTCCGTTTCTACGGGGTCAAGTGGTTCAGGTCCAGATGGACAACACCACGACCATGTACTATCTGAACCGCCAGGGCGGGACACGCTCCATGCTGTTATGCAAGGAAGCTCTCCGCATTTGGTCCCTAGTGCGCAGCCTGGAGGCGGATCTCCTAGCCATTCACGTGGCAGGAGCCTCCAACACCCTGGCCGATGCCCAAGCCGGATAAGGGCCGTCCTCACGATTGGTCCTCCTGCCGGAGGTAGTACAAGATCTCTTCTCCCACTGGGGCACGCCTCAGGTGGACCTGTTGCCTCCAGGGAGAATGCAAAGCTGAGTCTGTTCCATGCCCGCCCCCCTCAGCAGGGCTCGCTGCAGGGGGATGCCTTCTCGAGGCCGTGGACCCCGGGCCTCTTCTACGCCTTTCCCCATTTCCCTTGATCCACAAGGTGCTTCTCAAGGCGAGGAGGGACAAGGCGCAGGTGATTCTGGTAGCCCCAGACTGGCCCCGCCAGTTCTGGTATCCAGATCTCCTCAGCCTCAGCTCCAGGCTCCCGAGGCGGCTTCCAGCCCGCCTGGACCTGATCTCAGTCAATCAGGGGAAGGTATTCCATCCGGACCTTCAATCCCTGCACCTGATGGCCTGGTTCCTGAGCGGCTAGAGTTCCAGGCTTTGGGTCTTTCCGATGAGGTCCTCAACGTCGTTGAGGCGTCCCGTAAGGAGTCGACCAGGAAATGCTATGCCTTCAAATGGAAGAGATTTTCCATTTGGTGCCAGGGGAAGGGCTTGGACCCTTCCGACTGCCCCTTGGCAAGCATTCTGGACTACCTGTGGTCCCTTTCTCAGCAAGGGCTTCAGTCGACCACCCTTAAGGTGCACCTGGCAGCCATCTCTGCTTACCGGGCGCGGGCCGGCAAGCAGTTGGTAGCACAGGGGAAGGTGGTCGGGCGCTCTTTCAAAGGCCTTGACCACATTTCCCCTCTGGTGCGAGAACCTCCACCTCCGTGGGATCTACTGCTGGTATTGGCTAAGCTCATGGGCAAGCCATTCGAACCAATGCACAGGTGTGATCTTTCTCACTTGTCGTGGAAGACTGCCTTCTTGGTGGCTATCACGTCAGCCAGAAGGATGGGAGAGCTCCAGGCGCTTTCCATCGAGCCTCCCTACCTGGTCTTCCACAGGGACAAGGTTGTCCTGCGCCCCCACCCGAAATTCCTTCCGAAGGTGGTGTTGGAGTTTCACCTTAACCAGGTGTTGACTCTGCCAGTGTTCTACCCCAATCACACCTCAGAGGCCAAGTATAGGCTTCATACTTTGGACCCTAGACAAGTGCACGCTTACTATAAGGAGCGGATGGCTGAAGTTCGGGGAGAGGTTCGCCAGCTGTTTGTCACCTACGCTGAAGCCGCACCTGGCAGACCTGCAGCAAAGTGGACGATAGGCAGGTGGATCACCTCCTGCATAGAGCTCTGCTACAGGTTGGCGGGCATGGAGCCTCCCAGAGGGATAAGAGCTCATTCTACCCGCCATACCGCTGCATCGGTAGCTGCTTCCAGGGACGTCCCTATCCAGGATATCTGCAGGGCTGCTACCTGGAAGTCGGCACATACCTTTATTACCCACTACCACATCGACCTCGAGTCACGCCGGGATGCTGGTTTTGGGGCCTCGGTTCTCCAGTCTCTCTTTCCCAAGTAAGTATTGGGGGTGTGCGCCTTGCCTCCCTCCTCTCGGAGAACTGCTAGGAGTCTGCCAGAGAGTGTGGATGAACAACATATCCATGTCCCTAGAAATACAGGTTACTCACCTGTAACAGGAGTTCTAGAGAATGGTATATGTTGTTCATCCACATGACCCACCTGACCTCCCCGGCTTCGACACACAACCTGAGCTTCCAGCGGGCCAGATCTGGCGTCATGGGGTGGAGCCGAGAGTTTTACCACCTGGGTGGGTGGGAGAAGCCAGCTTGAAGACCTTGTGGCAAGAATTAAAGCGGCAAGGATACCTGTCAGAGAGTGTGGATGAACAACATATACCATTCCTAGAACTCCTGTTACAGGTGAGTAACCTGTATATACATGTCTTCCATGACAAAAGTACTGCCTTAGGCTTGACATCTTCAAGTTCCTAAAAGGAATGAACATGGTAAACTGTGAGGTACTATTTAGCATAAGTAGTGGATCAAGAACTCAGGGGTACAAGTGTAAACTGACTGTGGGGAGGCTAAAAAGGGAAGTGATAAAATGTCATTTTGAAGAGCCATGTAACAATCTGCCAGCTGATGCGGTTTGCACCAGAACTATCAATGTGGTGGGCACCAGAACTATCAGTGTGGTGGACACCAGAACTATCAGTGTGGTGGGCACCAGAACTATCAATGTGGTGGGCACCAGAGCTATCAATGTGATGGGCACCAGAACTGTCAATGTGGTGGGTACCAGAACTATCAATGTGGTGGGCACCAGAACTGTCAATGTGGTGGGCACTAGAACTATCAATGTGGTGGGCACCTGAACTATCAATGTGATGTGCACCAGAACTATCAATGCGGTGGGCACCAGAACTATCAATGCGGTGGGCACCAGAACTATCAGTGTGGTGGGCACCAGAACTATCAATGTGGTGGGCACCAGAACTGTCAGTGTGGTGGGCACCAGAACTGTCAATGTGGTGGGCACCTGAACTATCAATGTGGTGGGCACCTGAACTATCAATATGATGGGCACCAGAACTATCAATGTGGTGGGCACCAGAACTAACAATGTGGTGGGCACCAGAACTATCAATGTGGTGGGCACCAACCTATCGATGGTTTTAAACATGGCTGGGAGAGAATGAAGGACTTAGTGGTTGCTCAGGGTGGTGGTGGCAGGGTGGGGAGCGTGTGGGTGGATAGTGTGGGTTAGAACCCTGTATGACCAGCAATAGGTCCTGTGGTAAGGTTTTATGGGTAGTCTAGATGGACAAGTGGTCATTTTCTGCTGTTATTGTCTATGTTTCTTTATATAGTACAATTCCCAGAGACTCCAAATTCTAATGTGGATGAGCATGCAGAGGAAGTGTGAGTCATTTATGGCAGCGTCCTGTAGATTGGGAGACGTGACTTGGCTCCTGGAGAGGACAGTGGAGGCATTCCACCACCCCCAGCTCACCCTCCCTCCTTGCTGCAGTAAGGGCACAGCTTTGGTGAGCCCAGTTGTCAGGAGGGAAGGGGAAGGAAAACACTGGTATTAAAAAGGAAAAAAAAAGCAATGGCTACAAAGTGCCAAGCTCCCTAAACTCATGGTGGTGTCTCCCAGTCTCAGCTATAATGTTATAACAAAACATCAGCATCTTTTGGTTTTTTAGGAAAAATGCTTGCTAAGTTCTGGATATGGAAGGGATAGGCAGTGTGTAACTGGGGGGCCATGGCAACCACTTCATGTGGTGTGGTACCCAGGGTAATGGTAATGGGGTGAGCTGAAGGAGAGCCTAGTGTTTCAAGTGAGAAGGTGATAAATGATAATTAAAAAAATGTGTGATTGATGCCAGCGACCCAAGTTTAAAACAAGTTTGAGTTGCTGGGGCACCAGGGCTGGGGGGAGGACTGAGCATCCCAGAGGACACTTTCCTTCTCTGGGGAGGGGGTGGGAGGGCAACTGACTCTAGTGGAATACTGGCACCTGGGTGATCACAGGTGTCAGTGCATACACAGCAGCTTAGAGGATGGGGAGACACTGGCTGGTGATGCGCTAAACACACTTGCATGTATAGTTTGCACACCCTACCATGCCGTCAGCCTAACAGGATCAGAAAAGTGGTAAATTCCCAGCCAGCACCGAGATGAAGGTCTGGCATCCCTCAGAATCCACACCAGTGATGTTGCCCTCCTCTAGGCTTGGATCCTGGCAGGAGTTGGGGAGCCTTGCAGTCCCAGCCATATGGGGAGGAGAGCTATGGAGAATCAGGAGTCGAGGTAAGTGCACGAGAAGCCAGGTGACAGGCTGGGTAGGCCAAAACAGAAGGGGGCATGACCAGGGTTTAGAAGGGCATAAAAAGAGTATCGAAAAAATGTATTGCTGCTGTTTTCTGTCTTGGATCACTAAAAATTCTACAGGTCAGTTGAAGATGTTGGATCAATAAGATATAAATTGGTTTTAATAGAAGTGAAACTTTTTATGAAATGTAATTGGAATACTGTGTGTTGACATTCTACAATATAAACTTTCCCCTCTTGTTTTTAAGCTGGCTTTTTTCCTACATCTTGGCCCGTGGTTGTTCCTGGCCCCTCCTGACGGCATCCCTCCAGCCCCATCACTAACCTTCTTGTAGATTTACAGGTTGACCACCACATACCCAGGACCACCATGGTGATGGGTGGCCTGCTAGATCAGTTGTGCAGGCCTGCAGTGTGTGTGTGTGTGCATGGAGGGGCGGCTTTGACATCGGTGGACCAGGAAATTTTCCTCCATGTATCCTCACAGAGAGTGCCAGCATGGAATGACCCTCATGCATATGCACAGTGGTGTACATGGATGACAGTGTCCCATGGCAGTACCTTCCCCACAGTAATTGCACGTGTTCACCTCCTGGCCTCCACCTGGTGGCAGTCAAGCAGGGGGACACAGCATCCACCGACCCGTGAGAGGGGAGCAGTCCGTGCGCCACTCAGCCCTCTCTCCACTGCCATCCCCAAGATGACCCAAGTCCGTTCCTGAACCCAGGTTGTTGGTGTATTACGTGGTAGCACCACAGGGTCCTTTTACTAAAAAAAAAAAAAAAAAAATAATGATTACTTCTTATTCACCACTCACCTCCTAAACCCCCATCCTCGTGTCCTTCAGTTGAGTCTTGGCATTCTACCCATCGATTGTGCCACTCACTGACTTCTGCAGAAACTGGTGTAGGAGCACCTAATAGGGAAAGACCCCTCCATATGGCTGGCACCAGGGCTTAGGGAGAAGGTCTGGGGCTCATGATTATTCCTTTCCAGCTGGAGTTGGGCTATACCTGTGACCACAGGTGTATCAACGTTTGACTGACATCATGCACTCAGGGCTGGACTGTTGTTTTTTAAGCCATCCTACCACCGTGCATGTTGGCTGGAGAGTTCACACGCACACCTGAGTGGGACATTATGTGGTCAACCCCAACATCTAGTGCCACTCCAAACCTGCAACAACAGGTGTTGCTATTGCAAAGTAGCTTTCTCTCTTCTCCAGGAGCTTTAAAGTTCTGCCTCCGCAGTGCTTCCTAAGGTCCACCGGCCCAGTGTATTAAAACTGCTCTGAGGCCGGCCCGGTGGCACTGAGGGTTGAGGCGCTGGGTGCTGTAGATGGGGCTGGAATAGACACGATAACAAACCAGGCAGACCAACAAATTCATTGCATAAAAAGTGCCGGCAAGGCACTTATTTTATTTTCTTAGAAAAAGTAGAAACCAGGGTTTCACAGAAATCAGGAAAATAAGGTTAGTTCATTCACTTTCAAAAGTATCAAAATCAAACAAAAAAAATAAACAGATTTATTTATTTATTTATTAAAATTTAGGAATTACAGCCTTTTGATTTGGAGACTCTTTTGCAAAGGCTCCACGTCCAAAAAAACAGTTACAGACAGTGGGCAGTAAATTACAAGCAAGACATACAAGACTTGGGGTACAATAATTACACCAAATTCTGACATGGTTATAACAATAAAGTTATACAAAAGACAAGCATACTCATTTCCGTTACCCAGTTGGATAACTGGTCAACAACTGAGGGGCAGGAGGGGAGCAATCCAAGGGATATTGTCAGATATAAGGTGGGAGAAGGGATGTGCAAGGCCAGTAGGAGGGAGATTTGGGTACAGAGTCTACTGGGTTCATCAGGGTTATTGGGGGGAGGGCATGAAGGCAGTCACAGTTAGAGGAGACAAGTAACAGTTGTCGTATCTCAGATTTGAAGGGTCCCAGTCTCTGAGTAGCCAGTAAAGTGGTAGGAAGGGCATTTATCCATAGTGGGGCTCTATAACTAAAGGATCTTTGACCAGCAGAGATTTCTAAATAGAGGGATGTGGAAGGCAGCATTGCTGGGTAGCTAGTGATTCTTGATCTGTGGGCCAGTGTAAGTATAGTTGACACTCAGGGAGGGACAAGTCCAAGGGATATTTTTTTGGCAGGGAGGCAGGTGTGGTAGCGGATATGTCCCTCAAGGTTTAACCAGGAGGTTCTCCGGTAGAGTTTGCAAGTATGTGTACATATGTCACATCCAGTTGCTAGGCGGCAGGCTTTGTTTAGGGCAGTTCTGATTTTAATTAGAACGGTAATGGGGGCTGACCCATAAACGACTAGGCCATAGTCAACCAGAGGGAGAATCAAGCTGGATATCGCCAGCCTTAGAGCAGCCTCTGGGAGACAGGAGCAAAGACAATAAAGGAGGACAATTCTGTTGTTGACAGTTCTGCAGGTGATAGAGATGTGCTCATGAAAGGTGAGAGCCGAATCAAGGGTGATGCCCAAATATTTAAAGCTAGGGACAGTTTCGGGGGGGGGTGAGCACAGTTGGAATTGATAATACGGAGGGGGTAGGACCTGTTTTTGTTCTGATAGTGCGCAAAGAGCATCCCCTTTGTTTTCTTATAATTGAGAAACAGTTTATGATTGGTGAACCAAGACTCGATTTTGGTGAAATGCTTCTGTAGGTTGTGTTGCAGGGTGGATGGGTCCTGATGCTGGCAATAGATGACAGCATTGTCTGCATAGCGGAAGAGTTGTCCCGAGCAGGCCCAGTGGAGAGAGTTAAGAAACAGACTAAACAGTAGAGGCCCAAGGATAGAACCCTGGGGTACCCCAGACCTGACTGAGAGGACAGTATGAGGTTGAGTTTTACATGTTGAGATCAGCCAGAAAGGTAGTTGGAGAACCAGGAGGAGTCTTCCAGAGATAGGCAAAGGGAGAGTAGGGAGTCAGTCATCAGGAAGTTATGAACAGTATCAAAGGCCTTAGTCAGGTCAACATAGACAGACCAAACTAAGAGCCCCTGATCTAGTGCATCATGGATGAAGGAGGTATATTCCAGTAGGGCAGTTGTGGTGCTGTGGGCCTTCCTGAAACCGTGCTGTTGGGGACATAATAGGTTGTGTGTGTCAAGGAACTTTGATAGTTGGTCAGCAATGATCTTCTCCAGTGCTTTAGATGGATGGCAATATGGAGATCTGCCTATAGTTACTTGGTAAAGTTCTATCTCCACTCTTAAAAATTGGGGTCACCATGGCTTGTTTCCACTGGGATGGAAATTGGCCCAGGCAGAAGCTTTCTCCATATAGTATAATATATAATAATAATAATCTTTATTTCTTTGCGCCTTTTAAAATTATCAAGGCGCATTACAATAAAATATGCTAAAATAAAAACAAACAGAGGGATATAAAATATTCACTAAAATCCAATAAACAGCATTAATAATTCGGGTAAGCTTGCATCCATAAAAATTTCTTCAGTTCCTGTTTAAAACCCCCCACGGTCGTGCATTTCTGGAGCTGACGCAGTCGAGATTTCCTAAGGGCTGGGGCTACATACATAAAAGCACAGGCCCCGGAAGATTTTAAAGATACCCTTGGAATCTCTAGCAACCCCTCGTCAGCTGAACAGAGTAGTTTCTCGGGGTAGTAAGGGATCAGAAGCTCTTTCAGGTAGTCCGGGCCAAAACCGAGTAGGGCTTTATAAGTCAGTAATCCGACTTTAAAGGTGATTCGCCACCGAATCGGCAGCCAGTGCAACACCGGTGTAATATGACGGGTACAGGGAGTCCCCATCAACAACCGGGCCGCAGCGTTCTGCACTAGCTGCAGGTGGCAGATATCAACCCCTGGTAGCCCAAAGTAAAGGGAGTTGCAGTAATCAAGGCGCGAGGTCACAAAGACATGGATCAATGTAGATAGGTCACTGGATGGAATAAGATGCTTGATCCTGGCGATGTTCCTCAGATGGTAAAAGGATGACTTGACGACTGCCGACACCTGCGACTGCAGTGTCAGCCTATCATCAAGCATCACCCCCAGGTCCGGCACCCATTCGGTGGTAAGGAGCTGGGAGCTCCCCAGGAAAACCCCCATGGGCTGCCCAGCCCTCAACCCCCTCCTATCCGGCGACCAGGATCTAGTACCATCACCTCAGTCTTCCCCGAGTTCAACTTCAGCCAGCTAGAGTTCATCCAATCCTGGATTTCAGTGAGGCATTTATTAAAGACTGAGAGAGCACTATCCTGGTCAGGTGCAAAAGACAGGTAGAGCTGGGTGTCATCAGCATAGCAGTGAAACCTCAGCCCATACCATCTTACAATGTCTCCGACTGGCAGCATATACACCGTGAACAACATGGGGGCCAGCACTGAGCCCTGAAGCACTTCACATGGCAGAGAGGGAGGGAGGGTAAGAAGAATAAATCCCGGACACCACCGTCTGAGTTTTGCCAGTGAGGAAAGATTTAAACCATCCAAGGACAGCACTAGTCAGGCCACAGATGAACCTCAGGCACTTAAGCAGTACCCCATGGTCCACGGTGTCAAAAGCTGAAGAGAGATCAAGGAGAACAGTGGAAGGAGACAGAGAGAGGCTACGGTACCCAATCAGGGTGCTGAAGCATGAGCAGACTTGATAGACCAATAGGCCTACTCTGCTGGCTTCTAGTATGTTAGCACCGAGATGGACCGGTGTTTCCGATCTCTCGCCATCAGGAGATCATTGAGCACCCGAACCAGAGCAGTCTCAGTACTGTGCCTCTTTCGAAAACCGGATTGGAGAGGTTCATCAATATTATGGATGGTTAAGTGGTTCTCCAGTTGTACAGCCACTACCTTCTCAATCACCTTCCCAACAAAGGGAAGGTTAGAGATAGGTCTGCAGTTCGCCAGAGAGTCTGGGTCCAGAGAAGCTTTCTTCAAGAGGGGTGTCACCACCGCCTCCTTCAGGGGGCTAGGAACTCACCCGACTCAAGGGAGCATCAGACTATCTGAGCTAGGACCGGGCCAATGGTATCACAACAACCCATAATCGGGGAAGTTGGGCCCGGATCCAAACTACAGCATGTAGGGCGCATACCCCGGACAATCCGCATAACATCCATGAACTCTGGCTGGTCGAAGGCACTCCAGGAGGAGTGAGGGAATGTGGCTGGGCACCGATCACTAACATCCCCCATAGAGTGTATTGGTCGGATCTCCGCCCTGATGTCGGCCACCTTATCTGCAAAGAATCGAGCGAGCTCCTCACACTCCAACTGTGAAAAGGCTCTTCGAACCTGCAGGCAGGCTGGGTTGCACAGCCTTTCCACAGTTCGAAAGAGCTGAGTCAGTCGATTCTGGGCAGCAGCAATCTTCCCGGACAGGAATTCTGTCTTCTTACGGGAGATTGTTGATTGAGAGTGCTGATAATGTTCTATCAATCTAAGGCGGTCGACTTCTAGGGCAGATTTCCACCAGCAAGGCTCTAACCTTCATCCCAATCGCCGCAACTCCCTCAAAGTCCCATCAAACCAGGGGGGCCGAGGGTGAAGGGAGAGAGGGCAAACACAGACTGGAGCGATAGAATCCAGGACCATGACAATGGCCTCATTATAGGCCAAAACCAAGGACTCTGGATTCCCACTTGCTGCACGAAACTCTGATAGGTCCGGAACCAGCTCTAGGCCTTCAGGGCTCACATCCCTTAAAGGGCGGTACCTGGCCATCTCCACAGGGGTAGTCCTACGGAGGGTGGTGCAAAAATTGAATTTCATGGTGTAGTGATTGGACCACCAACTGGTTCCACCCCCACATTGGAGGCATTGATCCAGAGGAGAAAAAACAGGTCAAAGGAGTGACCGTGATATGGATGCAATATGCTCAGGAAAGGTCACTGCTCTGCCCAGCAGTTCCACCAGGCTATCTCCTCACCTGTTTCACACAGACGGGTACATTCCAGCCGTCCACCACCTCTGACAGCTCCAGCTGACTCCCCTATCTGACTACAGCTTACTAAGGTAGGCTTTTTATACCCGCCTACCAAAGTCGTGACTTCGAGTCATCAACTTATAAAACTTTTTGTTTAGGCACTCATATTAAATTATATAATGCCAGAGGACCTTCTAAACATAATAATTAACTATAGAACCCTTCAGATAACAAAAATGTCTGCAAGAAAAAGAATATGAAAGTAAGAGGAAGTGGAAAACTTGCCACTGAGCTGTGATTGATACATCATTACTATAAAAAGATACTAGGGGCCACTGTCACCCTATAGTGCACCTCATTTGGCATACCATTCTTGGAGTGGGCAGACCTACAGGCCTAAAGGCCTGATATTTAGTAATACAATATATAGTAAGTTTCTTTTTTTCTTTCATTTCAATGAGTATTCGTGCCATATTGGTCTTAAACCTCTACAGCCTTGCCTGGAAGACATGAAGACTGTCTGTTTTATCAGTTTTAAAAGAACCTACAGGCAGAGTCGCACAGTTTTCCTCCAGACAGATTTTTTTTCAACCCCCTTCACTTGTGTACACTCATGCAGCAGGGCAGTGCTTAGAGAAACTGTGGGGGATTTTACAGATATCTGTGGTGTCTTTTTATACATGTTAGCTTTATTTTTCTATTTCATTTGTGCATTTTCATTCTTTAGACTTGCAGCCCACTCTTATACTGAAGGCTGCCACCATTTTACACTGTGGTTTCACAGGGATATTTCCGTCCCTTTAAATCCTTAGCTCCTCCAGGTATGCAGCAAAGCAGCAGTCTCTCTAAAAAGAAATTTGACTTGCTGTTCTGCTGTGGAGAACTGCAAAGACTGGTAATTATATTTATGTATATCAGAAAAGACCTAGGCCTGGATATTCAGACTATGCCGGGCAGTGGCGCAAGCCTGGGCGCAGCGCAACAGGGCTGCACGAGGGCATGGACCGAGCAATATTCAACGGTGCTGCGCCATGGCCCAGCACCGTTGAATATGGCACAGAGGGTGCACACACTGCTCATGGCGCAGTGGCACTGCACCAGCGCAAGACACAGAAACGTAGCAGGGGGATGCGCCAGCACAAGTGCAGTTGCGCTAGGTGCATTGCCCACGATATTCAGTCTGGAGCATGCAAATGAGGACATAATGCATGCAAGGCACAAATGGGGCCATTTACATGTCATTATGGCCCATTTACATGTGATGCACCGATCCCTGGCGAATTGCGCCTGGCACCCTGTCAAGCTGCAGCTGTCGGGGATCGACACCCTGTTGTGCCAATACAGCCCCCTCCCGCACGCCCAGTCATGGGCTGTTGAAATAATAAAGGATCCTGGTGGTCCAGTGGTAACCCCCGCCCCCCACCCACCCACAGAGGTCCCCGCCACCCAGCACCCCCTGGCATCAGCAGATGCAGCACCCACTCTCATGCGCCGCCGAATGACAGCGTACAGTATGATCTGTATTACTGTTGGTCCTCGTGGACTATGGGCATGCAGACTATACTGAATTGAGACAGGCTCGCGATGTGAATGAACGCTGCTCATTCTCATATCGGCCTGTATAGTTCAGTGTGGTCTGCTCGCCTACTGGTCCACGCAGTGGACCAGTAGGCATACATATCATACTGTACGCCTGTCATTCGGCGAGGGGTGCTGCCACCCACCGATGATTGGGGGTGCTGGGTGGCAGGGGACCTCTGTGGGTGGGTGGGTGGAAGAGGGTATCACTGGACCACCAGGTAACTCTTTCCTGCACAGCAGCCTGCAACTGGGCGAAGGGGGTTACCACTGACCACCAAGGATCTTTATTTGTATGCAGCCTCATAATCGGGCAAGGGGTACCACTGGACCACCAGGGATCCTTTTTTGTACAAAAGCCCGCCATCGGGCGTACAGGGGGGTGGGGGTTCCACTGGACGACCAGGTGGGTATGTGCCCAGCAACGGTGTTCTGGGTGGGCGGGTGGCCACCTACGGCTGGCGGCTGCTGTGTTGCGCCGTGCAATTCAGCAGCCCACCTGTGGGTGGCTGGGACTTGCTCCTGCTTTTTTGGGGCACATCTTTGAGCCCCCCTGTGCGGCGCAGTGCAGGGTTACACTGGCACATGCGCTGCACATCCCGGGCTGAATATCGGGATGTGCCGCATATGCATGGGCACACCCCCTGCATCTGCACCGCTTAGGATACCATTGCGCCCTGGCGCATCGGGACTTGCGCTACGCATGGCAGCCATTTGAATATCCCACCGGGGCGCAATGTGGGGTTGCGCTAGGCACAACCCCTTTGAATATCCGGGCCCTGGGGTTCTTTATCAATGCCTCCTTTCCTAATGAAACCTTTGTCTTGACAGTTTTTATCAATTTAAGTAGCATAAGTATTTCAACTTGTGTTAATTCTTATTTAATTTTCATTTATTTTATAACTAACATCCAGTACAAAATGTTACATGGCAAGCACTGCTGCATTTTACTTTCTTTCAAGACAAAAAGCACTTTATTATTTAAAGGCGCAAATGTACTTCAGTTTAAATCCAGTGAACATTTGTAAATGCCTCTAATGCACTGTATTTAAACTTTCAAAGTACTTTATTTAAACCATAAACACCTTATTTTACATATAGGCACTTATTGCACTTTATAGGCATTTATACTGTGTTTAAGCAACCAGCACCTTAATTACCTTGGCCAGCTGGCATGCTGGACTTACATACCTGGTGCTTTATTTTTTGGGGGGGACCCTCATGTTTCCACCAGGGCACCCATCCTTGACAGGGGTCACCCTGTCACAGACACCACATCTCGTGCCACGCCGGCGATCTGGGTTCGGGAACGGACTCAAGTCGCCAGGGCTTGGGAGGGGAGGATTGAGCGTCTGGAGGACTGCCCTCCTCTCCTGGGGAGGGTTAGGGCCTCACTCTCTACACTAGCGACCACCCAGTGGAGACTGGGGGATGCAGTGATCAGCGAGCCGATAATTGTGGTCTGGGAGTGGCGGACATCCTGCGAGCGCGCACAGGAGCTTGCGCGCTGCATGCTGGACGTCATTGCATGTCAGCTGCCTGGGGGAACCGCAACACAAGAATCTCCTCTTTGCAGCAGCATGAAAGCCGCCGACAGATGACCAGTCCCATGCCAAACAAAGCCCGACAGGTGGGGCAGGGGCTGCAGGATGACATGGTCTCTTCTCCTGCTTCTCCCCTCGCCGGTGGAGGCCCCTCCATAGCGGGTAACTACGGTCCTCCCCGCTCCACTAGTCGAGGCAGAGGCTGGCATCAGGGACTGTTGCTTGCCTGCATAACTGATTGAAGGGGTAAGTACCCCAGCTGATGCAAGAGTCTAAAATAGAGTCCACAAAAAAAAACTGCTGTAAAACAAGAATACAGGTCACCCACCTGGGAGCATGACACACCTAGCAAGTGCCTCTGAGCCGGACAAGCTGTCTTTTACCCTCTGTTTAAATGAACAGCTGGTTTAATAAGAAGCTAGTGGAACACATTTTAGGAGAGAAACTGGATATTAGTGAGAAAAGCAATATTTGCAAGCTGCCTGATGGCTCAGTGGAACACTTTTCACATTTCCCTGAAGGGGACCAAGGTTCAGGAATGGGATCCAGTATTGAAGCAGCCAGGTCTGTGGAGTGCTGGTGAGCACAACACGGTCAGCCTGGGGAGGGAGACATTTGGGTTCCGGCGTCGCAGCAGCCTGACTCATAAAATACAGTATTGACTGAGATGTATTAATATGATGATTGTTGTTTCTCTGTCAAGCAACAAATGTAATATTAGCTAAAAAAGGGCTCTTCTTAATTCACTCCCCAACTGTGGGATTTTTATCATATTCTGACAACATTCCTAATGCATCCTCAGCTTCCTGTTTTGCCGATTTCCCAGTCCACAGCTGGTGAATAAGACACATGCTTTCCACAGACTTTGTTTATTGGCCTGCACTCTGTTCAGCCCATGACTTTCCCATGCTGTCAAGTTGGCCCGCCTCATACAATAATTTGCCCTGTGACCTGTGTGTCCATGCAGCATTGTCATTTCCCCTTGTGTGCTGCTATTAGTTTGGATATTTCTTGAGAAATAGACCTTTGCATCAGTGAGACATGGGAATATCTGAAGTACGCCTTGTCTGGGAGTGTGTGTGTGTGTGTTTGAGGGGGAGTTGATGCGGATCTGCAGCGTTTAAAGTGGTAAACTGATTTGGGAACTTCTGACCTCTAGAAAGTTTTCGTCTAAAACTCAGAGTTGTAGACATTCAACAACATTGTACCACACAGTCTAGGGCCCCATAGGGGAAACTGATTTGAATACTTCATAAAACTTAGATTGGGCTGGAATCAGGATTGCTCATCCTACCACTGCCTGAACTGCAGATCCGGCCATGCCCACCTGCTGTGGTATGCAGGGATCCTGACCCTGGAAGCAGTAGGCAGAGGTATTTGGGCTGTGTGTCGTCGAGGCACAGGTCAGGAAGCATAGGAAAAACCAGGAGCAGTTGTAAAATTTGCAAAAATATTTATTTACACTAGCAGTAACATAAACAAGCATTTGTCAATGCCGAATGTTTGCTTGCTGGCATTGGCATTGGTAGGTAGAAGTTACAGAGCTGCATAATAGAAATGGCAGTGAAGTATTGAACTGAAGCCAACCCCACCACCACCCTGCAGAGGCAGGCATTGGAGCTTCCTTGGCCGCCAGGCATAACGACTCACGCCATTTCACCACACCCTACCCTGCAGTCACTGACAAGTGTCACGGTGTGCCTTGGGGTCTTTGCCCTTATGCCACCCCATTCCATCAGGAAATACGTGAGATGGATGCGTATAGAGAATAGGGTGAACTTTGGGGTCAAGAGTCCAAGGCATACCTCGATGCCTCTCACTGGCTGCAGGTGTGGAATGGTATGAGCATTACAGGCAGAATCCCAAGTCACACCCCTGATGCCTGTCATTCTCTACAGGGTGGGCGTTATGGTTGGAAACCCTAACACCTCAGGCATTTGTTGGTATTTTCACTCCAAATTTTCAACATGTTTTTTTTTGTGACCCCCACCTCATGAACAGTGACAATATCAGTTTGTTAGCCGAAAGCTGCTTATGCACAGTGACTACGGCATGTAACACCACAGGTGCAAAAACACATTCCGAACAGGATGTGAAAAATGACAGCTGTACTGCTCATGGGGAGGTGTAAAAAATGGCAATGTTGCAAATCTGCAGTAAAAATATTAAAAAAAACTGGTGAAGTCACGAGCGTACATAGAAACTGTGCAACGCACACCCGTAATATAATTAAGTTGGGGATTTTTTACAGCAGATTGTCAACCCAGGCATTTTGGTGCCTCCGATCATGAACAGTGTCACTGTGATTTTCTTTATCTGTCCCGAATAATGATTTCCACAGCGATAACGAAGATCTCTGCGCTGAAAGTGCAGAAACACACTTCAGCCATGTTGTGAAAAATGGCAGCTGTACTGTTCATAAGGAAGTGTGGAAAAATGCCACTGGTGAAAATCTGGACTTAAAATATTACAGTCATGAACTTACGAGGGTGCGTGGAAACTGCGCAATGCTCACTCATAACACAGTCATTTTATGGACTTTTGTCACCAAATTTTCAACATAGCCATTTTAAGACCTCTGCTCATGAACAGTGTAACTGTGATTTTCTTAATCTGTCCCAAACATTGCTTTCGCACACCAACAGCACCATTGTGTGCTACATGTGCAGAAACACATTTTGGGCGACATATGAAAAATGGCAGCTGTACTTTTCATAAGGAAGTGTAATAAAATGGCAATGTGGAAAATCTGGAGTGAAAATATAGAAAATTCGCAAACATACGAACGTGCGTAGGAATTGCGCAACACACACTCGTAAAACAGTCATTTTTAGCAATTTTTTCACCAAATTTTCAACATAGCCATTTTAAGACCTCTGCTCATTAACAGTGTCACTGTGATTTTCTTAATGTGTCCCATACATTGATTTCGCAGACCGACTGCACCATTGTGCGCTACATGGGCAGAAACACATTTTGGGCAAGATGTGAAAAATGACAGCTGTACTACTCATAAGGAGGTGTGGTAAAATGGCAATGTTGAAAATCTGGAGTGAAAATATTGAAAATTCGCGAACTTACGAAAGGCAGTAGTAGAACTGCTGCAACGACATCAGAAACAGTAATTTTATTAATTTTTTTCTAATTAATTAACATAGGCTTTGAGAGCCCACCTTATGAACAGTAGCAGAAATGTTATAGCTCGTCCCGAAGGTGATTTCACAGAGTGACTACTAAATCACCCTCGGCCCGAGTAACGCCATGACAGTGAGAGCATTCATGAGAAGGGGTCCCAAAAACCCCATGTTGAAAATGTGGTGCAAAAATTCCAAAAAATGCCTGAGATATGCAGCAAAGTTGAAAAAACCCTATCTATCCCATTATACAGCTTACCGGCATTTCCTCAGTTCGCGGTCGGCTTTGAAGAGTGCAGACGTGTTCCCGGTCCACCAAAGATTGTTGTTCCGGAGTCCGGAGGTAAGTATGGGGTGAAGGGGGGGTGTGGGGAGGCGGGGTGCACAGTGGGTGGGCGCGGGTGAGGGCAGAGACAGCGAGGGACCGCTTTTCAGTTTCAGGTTTTTTTTTTTTTTGGAAAATGATGATGCAGGACGCTTGCCACGCTGGGGTGGGCCTCAGCATGGCACAAGGACAGCTGGTGGGGGGTGTGGAGCCGATGGGGATTGAGCACCTGGCCGCGAGAAGATAAGTGTTGCCACGCTGGGGTGGGCTCCCAGCGTGGCACCCTGTACTGGGACTAGTGAGCCGACGGGGATTGGGCACCCCTGCTGGCTATACGATAGTGGCCACGCTTGGGGTGGGCACCCAGCGTGGCATATGTAACACTGTTTTGGGGTGCAGCACAGCCGATGGGGGATTGGGCACCCCTATTGGCTACACAGTGTGTGCGTGGGGGGGCGAGCACGCAGTGTGCATGTGTGTGTGTGTAGGGGGAGTGTGCATGAGCAGGTGATATCTTATCGCTGCTCACTGAAGCGTAGCTCCCCCTTTCAACTGTACTCTACTGCATTTTGACTGCTGTCACAGACAGCTCCAGCAGGCATAGGAGAACTTCGGCCGCACCTGCAAACACACTGACTGAATTGGAAGAGGGCTACCACACCTCCGAAAACTCGGATGAAGGCACTATGTTTCTTGCACATTCGTGCAAGCAAACATAAAAAATAAACTTGTTCAGAATAACTATTTACAAAGGAAGAATAAACGGCAGATTCATCAAAGTTTTCCTTCAATCTCTGTGTCTCCATCTTGCAAGCAATTGCAGCTCTGTCTTTTATAAGTCCTTCCAACCCCCATTCCCAGCAAGCATCCTGTTCCTGTATGTTTCAGGCAGGTGCAAGGCAGGAACACAGTGTGCCTGAGCTGAGGCCCCTTTTCCACAGCTCTTCTGCAAAAGACTTAGAAATTTGCACTCGGGTAACCTCTTGAGTTCCCAATAGCTTTCTGTAATCATCTCAAAATATAATTATATACATTTCAACAGTAACACTATATATTTTATAAACAAAGGGATCCCAATATTAGTTACATTTCCACATAATGATCTGCATATAGTTTTATATCAGCAGATATGCAAGGGAGGAAAAAAGACAGACAGCAAGGGAAGACTGAGACAGTGAGAGGCAAAGAATTAATTGCAAGACTGTTGGGGTGATCAAAAATTAGGTCTCACAGGAAAATTTGGTTGCGCAACCAGACAGACAAGAGACAGGAAAGGGGAGAATAAAACATAACCCTGCATTCAAACTCTTTCTATAACATCTGGGTCAGGGTCCTATTTCACCCTGTCACACTGTGCATCAGCCAGATGAATTGCTCATGAATATGCATGAGAATATTTTGTCTATAATGTGACTACCTAGTAGGGTGTAGCCAGGGTGTTGGGGCAGGGGACCCTTTGGATACCACCACTGTCCCACAGAGGGCAGGATCATCCAGTCAGACATATAAGCCACCCCCAGAACACTGGATGCATGTGGTTTCCTGTTCAGTGTATCGCAGAGTCCAGGTACCCTGCTGTAGGTCTTGGGGAGTTGGTGGGCGGATCCTGCATGTCTGACTGGTGGACATCTATGTTGGAAATTATTCCGACTTAACTTCCTTAAGCATGTCTGCCAATTGGTGCTTCCTGTAAGCAGTGTTCCATTGTGGAGCATGTGCAGATTAGCTTTGTGGTCCCAGGTGGTGACCTGGCTGCTACCATCCTGAAACTGCTCACCCCCTGAGGAAGATCGCATGGGTGGCTGAAACGCTGGGGCTTTGTAGCAAAGGGTGTTTCCATGGTGGTGGTATGCACTTTGCACGATTTGCTTGATAAAAACTTGTAATCCGCAAGTAATACTTACCTTGTGGTGTTTTTTGTGCAGCCGCTCTGGTTTATGTTTTCAGATGTGGGTGTGGTAAGGCTAGAACAGACCACAGAGGAGAGGACCTATGAGTTATGATAAGCAATAGCCTCAAGATCTCGGCCCAATGTAACAAGGCTTATGGGAAAGCTAGTAGGATGCTGGGGTGCATTGGGAGGGCCTTTTCAAGCAGAAGGAAATAATTCTACACCTGTACATATCTTTGATGTGGTCGCACTTGGAATACTGAGCAAGGTTCTAAAACCCTCATCTGAAAAAGGAGAAGGAACACTTGGAGGCAGTCCAAAGGAAAGTGACCAGAATACTTAAGAGCCAGCCGGGAAGGACCTATGAGGAAAGACTGGCTGACCTAAACATGTGTAACCCTTTGCACTCCTCACTTTGTACCCATTACTCTGCTTTGTAAAATGGATATTCTCCTGTAGCTCCTGCCCTGAGCCCTGATCAGCATTTATTGGGAAGGCAAGTCTCTTACAGGGCAGGCTGCACACTCCTAGTCTCTGGGGTGGCTCAGAACAGCACCCCTCCTCGCTTTCCATGGCTAGGGGTATCTGATTGTATTCTTGGCAGAGAACGGGGGAGAGCACCAATTCCTGAGTAGGCAGTAAATAAGTTTTTCCGCAGGGTAATAAAACACAGTATCTTAGATGTAGTAGGATTCTCTGGTGACAGTGTGAGCTGTCTGGGTGCTGTAGATGTTTCTTTTCATTCACAGCTGGAGGACACTTAGCACAGTCTTTCTAGGGAGGAAAATTTGTTAGGAACAGCAACAGGCAAACCAATTCATCTGGGGGCACAGACACAAGGATTCGGTCCAGCCAGGAAATCGCAGTTTATTTGTAACAGTTCCAGAAGGTTCAAGCCACAAGAAAAAGATTCTGCTCCATGGAGCTGCAGAGGCACAAATAATTATTTCAGCATATTCACTACGGCAAGCAGCTGTGGCACATCACACTTTGGGGACGTGGGTCTCGAACCTGGATCCTGCACACATTTACTTTTTGTGAGCCAAATGGGCTCTCCTCACTTGGGCCAGCATTGCCTGGCAAGCTATTTCCTCACTGTCCCTTTCTCTTTCCACACCAGTGAAAGTGGGACATCTCTGTACATGGAGCTTTCTGTGATTTCTGGGCATAGTCCTAACTCCTACGGCCTACATACCCTTGCCAATCCAGAGTGGGGGTAACACACTGCAGGGGCCAACCTTCCCATGTTCTTAACTTTTCACAGCACTCTAACCAGCCACAGGTGGACATGGACTTATGGCACGGGCCCAGTTGGCCACACTGGAGCCTCCAGAACCAGGACACTGCCACTACCTTGTCTGGGCTGGTCATGGCAGCCACCTCTTCTCCTCAGTCTCTTCACGGAGCCAGATGGGCTCAGCTCTTCTCACTGTCTTCTCCTTAAAGCTGCAGTTTGCCCTTCCGCCCCCTCCCCACTGATGGATGTGGGTCCATCAGCTACTTTGGGGCACTGGGGGGGCAATCTACCTGCAGACCCAGGCCTCTCCAGCCCTGACTTGCGGCCCCGCTCCGACCGGCGCCTACACAGGCCCGCGCCCTCACAAGCCGCAACTCACTCTCAACTGCCACTCCCTCATGCACTTCGCGCCTTAGCCCAGCAGCTTGTGATGCCCAGGCTCCACCCCTTGGCAAACCTGACATCATATGCCAAACGGGCATCTATTAGTAACCCCCCCAAAATCGGCATGGGGTTACACTTTTCCCTCACAGAAATGCTTCACCTCCTGGGGAAGCTCTCTGGAGGCTGGTCAACCAGGCTGTTGGGCCTAGTGGGATAATGTGCACTCTCTCACAGGCCACCACAACCAGGCTCCACCATCTAAGCCATCACACAGCAGCCTTGCTCCCTAGGTGGGCAACCCACCTACTTACACTAACTCCCACCTAACTATGTCTCTACCCTGGGGCATGGCTACCTGACCTGAGTTCCCTAAGACAAATCGCTGGTACTTTCAGGGCCGGTGTCCCACCCTACTCACCCCCAAGGGGACTCAAAACTTACACTTTTGCCAAGCAGGGTCCAAACTATTCTAGGGGGAACACATTTGGTGCATACCAAAATAACAACTTTAACAATAACAATTTCTTTTTTTACCAATCGCATTTTATCTTTCTATCTAGAACTCCACTAGGGTGGATTACAGTGTTAATTTTACCTTAAAATCAAGCTGCAGAACTACTTCTCCCCACAGAACTACCTGCTACCAGTATCTCTATCTAAATGCTTATCTGTACTAACACTAATATTTCTAAGTGCTAAAAGACAAGGCTATGCTATCTAAACAAGCTACCACTACATACTAGGCTACTTAACCATGTAAACTTACATTTTACAGGCCTAGAAAATACGAAGTGCTCTGTGGTAAAGTCCAAAGGAGTCCATAAGGTGGCAGTCTCTTTAAATTAGAGTCCATGTACCTATCTCGACTTTTTTTCTTGTAGAACACATTTCAGCATAACATTTCTATCTAAATACTACTATCCTATCTATAGCTGCACTATCTAAGTACTAAGGCACACATTTCTTTTCCAAAAAAAAAAAAAATTGTAATTTACATTTTAGAAAAATAAATATGGCAACAACACATGAGCGAACAGTTCTTGTTGTTTTAGGCATATAAAAGTAACAAAGAATAGTCTCACCCAGGTAGTCTCTTGGTGGCAACAGGGGTGGCAGCAGTCTACAACAGCACCAGGGGGGCACTGAGTATTAAGGTCTTTTTCTTGGTCACCGCCTTGGAGCCCAATGGAGGATGTTCTGGAGTGTAGTAGAAACAGGGGTCTGGCTTGGTGTATTTGGTCCCACAGCAGTCATGGCTGACCACATAATACTTTATCCTGTTCCCAGTCTTGTCTTAGACCAAAGCGAAAGTTTTAAAAAGGGTGACCCCTTCCTAGTCAGATGAAGCACGGATGGATCTTGCAGTGATCACTACTTTCTGGCGATCATAAGCAGGGTCAGATGGATCCACTCTGTTTCTCATATGCACTTTTTCCACAGCTCCATAAAACACCCAGTCAGATCACTAGAAGAAGAAATCAGGAACACCTGCTGTAGTCTTTTCTCCACCACTTCACTGGAAGCTGGAAATGACACACGACTAGGGTGAGAAATCCTGGGCCCTCTGTCAGAGCCCACTGGCAGTCCTTCTGCCACTCTCACCTCCTCACTCAAGCTCTACTCACTCAAGACTGACTAGAATTCTAAGCTCCCCATAGCAGCTATCCACACAGTGTGGCTCATGCTGCTGCAAGAGTTCTAAGATGACCTAATCATTCCTCCCCCAGGCTAGCTGAGTAAACAATGATGTCATTATGTAAGGAGCCCCTAATGAGCTCCTTACCAGCTGTCTGTTAACTTCCTAATAATAATACTGATAGGATTCTAGTAACACTAGGGACTGGGTGGTTATTCTCGCCCCATGCCAGGTAAATGACTGTCCATAGTCATTCCCTCAGGTGGCACTGGACCATCCTACCTCTGATGCCCCCTACGGGGAGGGTTGCGCAAGTTCTCCCCTACCATGTGCCAGGCACAAGCAGGTGACACTAAAGACTAGAGGCCCACTGAAGAAACTTCAGTTCCTATTCTACTACTGTACTATCTAGGGATCCTCAGTGGCTCCAAGAAACTGCCTGAAGCATGTCCTACCAGGTCAGAATTGGTGATCCCTATTCCGGAATCAGGACCACCAACCTGCCTTTCCCCCTAACCCTCTAGGGGAAAACTGTCTGACCTGTGCTACCTTCCATGTGCCCAAACCCAAAAAACAAAACCATTTTACACCTCACACCTGTAAAACAAAAAGGGTTAAACATTGCACTAAACAGTTACACAAGCCTAACAATCTACACAGAGGAGGACTCCGATGAGTCCCACCAATCCTGTTCAGGTCTTCTTCCTGGAACACCTTCAAGAGAAACACTGCAAAAACATTTCTGCAAAACTACAAGCTGTAAAGCCAAAAACAGTGACCAAAATCCTCCCACTAGATACTGCACAAGCCCGAAAAGCATTTTTTCAAAGGATTTTCTACAAAAGGACAAAAAATAGAAAACATAAAGACATTTTCAAAACATCTGGGGGAGGGATCCCTGCAAAGTCCCAATCTAAAGAGGAGTCTAGAGTTCCGAAGCACTACAACAAGTCTCTCCTAGGCCGGAGCCTGTGGAAACACAGTCCTGGAATAGGCAAAAGGCGTGCAAGCAGGGTATGAAATTCGTGAAAAAAAGTACATGCCCACTTGGGCATGTAAGAAGAAAATGTACATGCCCAACAAACTATTTACATGCCGCCCCTTAGTTTACAGAATTTTAGACGTCATCTTCACTGGACCAAGCACTTTCGTTTTCATCACCACCACTAGGGCTGGCAGAAGCAGCATGCAGTGACAGTGTTCGGGAGCCATAAGCTTTCGTAGTGGGCCTCTTTGCCATTTTTCCACCACAGTGATATGGCACCTTCAGGTTATAGTCACTAAGCTGGGGTCCATTCAGAGATATAGACATTAGGTCGTGTAGGGTGTCTGGGCGTAATCCAACCCTCCAGTCATTTTTATTCTTCCCATCAGAGAGAAGCCTCGTTCTGCAGCAGCAGTGTGCACAGGAATCAGGAGAATGATTCTGACAACGGCCAGCACATTTCAAATTGTTGATCCTGCACATCCGCAAGAATCACTTTCTGCCACAATTTCAGAGACTTACAACTTTCAACAGACAGCAAGTGGAGTACATGCTTTTTTAAGTCTAGCCACTCCAGCAGTACCAAGGTAATTACCATCAACTCCATGAGACTCTAGGACCACTTTATAGTGATCAACAATTGTTTGAATTGCTTGATCTCCATATGTTTCAAGTGCCTCTGTGGATGTTGGCCAGGACTGAAAATTTAAAGCTCTTGCAGCTAGTAGCACTTTATTGGTCGTGAAGGACTGAAAGCTTAGATTCAATGTGCTGTGACGTTTTCTGAAGAATTTTTTTTATCTCTGAAATTGTGGCTTCTACAATGTCTGAAGGAGAACCTGATCTGTGCCTGCTAGTTTCATTAGTTAAGTCAACACTGTTGTACTGAGTTAGGTTCTCATTTACAGATGTAAGTGTTATGTGTGAAGAGTTTCTTGATTTGAGAGACCATTTAGTTTTTGAATTGTGCTTTCTACTCTGCTGTGAACTTTTTCAACAGTGGCATCCTCTTGCTGAAAGCACAGACTAAGAGCAGATAAGTAACCAAAAACACTTTCAGAAAGTTCATGTATATAATACATTTTAAAGTCTTAAGCACTTTAAGTATTCCTAGTGCTTTTTGGCCATGATCCTGCTTGTTTTGTCAGTGACACATGTTCGAGGTGAGGCACTAATGCAGCCCAATTCCTTTTCAAGGGCAGAAATGGCCTGCCTTCTGTGTGCAAGCTACCTAGTGCCACCAGTGTTAACTGGTTTGACCACATTAATATTTAAAAGGATCCTGTTTCCTGTAGGCCTTTCCAACTTTTGGTGATCTGTGGTAAAATGAGTAAATGCTCAGCAGAAGTTGTTCTAATGACTTGTAAAATGGGCAGTCTCTGAACGAATCCTTTACAGCAAGCTCTAAACGATGTGCACAGCAATGTATGTCAATGAGGTGTGGGCACTGGCAATCTTGTTTTATTCGACTAAGGACACCTGAAGTGCTCCCCAACATTACAGCAGCACCATCAGATGCCGCACTTATCAGCTTATGTTTCCAACCACCATCCCTTAAACCACCTTCACCCTCTAAAGCATTAATCACAGTATTTAAAATGCTTTCTGAATTAGGAACACTGACTGGTTTCAGTGCAAGAAATCTTGTTACAGGTAGGCCATTTTCAAAAACACGTACATAAATGCCCTCCTCCTCCTCAGTCACACTTTTATCTGTGCAGGAATCAACAAGAAAAGAAAAGAAGTCATTGTCTTGTAGTAGACTAGCAGTAGTGCTTTGAATATCTTGGGCAGTATAGTGAATGAAGACACTGCATTGCTTGTCACTACTGTAACTGTGACCCATAGCATCATCCCCATGATTTCTTCTTTGTAAATCTATCAACCCAGGAAAATCCCTGAAAGGTCTTTCGGTCCTAGCAACGTAATATGCAGTACAGAACAATTTACAAATTTGATCCATTTTCTTTTTGTTCCATAAATAGTATGGATTTCTCTATTGGTCTTTCTCCAACTTTTGTTTTATTTGCAATGTATGCCCTCTCAGCATTTTTGTGTGCTATGGACACTTCATGTGCCGAGATAATATGTACTCTAAAAGTACTGCATCCAGTTCTGAAATTATTTTGCTTTGGCTTTTATCATAACTCTGACACCATGTACACAACATGGCACATTTATCGGGTGTCATATTAAGCCACTTCCTGCCTTTTTTCCAGTATTCCTGAAATTTTCTAACTTTCAGGGCCTTAACTTGGCTTTCAGTACAAGCAGTAGCACTTGAGGAAACTTCAGTGGTCATAACAGTTTCATTGTCTGGGCAAGGAGATGGTGGTGTTATAGCTGTGCCTGTAGTAGTAGTACTAGTACTTGGTGTTAGTGAATCCGAATCAGCTCCCGCAGTCTCATCAAAACGCTTTCTCTTAAATCCAAATTTAAAAGACTCATGGTGTCTGCCTGGCCGCTCGAGTTGAACTTGTGAATACTGATTTTAAGAATTTGTTATTTATGTTACACAGTATTAATAAATGCAACAAGGAAAAAGTGTTTTTTAATAATAAACTTAAGAAAACCTGACTGTGTTGTCTGATTATTTTTATAACAGTATACAGATTTTAGACAGTCCACAGACAGTGTAGCCTGTAAAAGCTAGAGATTTTAGACAGTCCATTACCACAATGAGATATTTTTAATAACAGTATTTAGATTTGAGATAGTCAGCTCCACATAAAGTAGCTTTATTAGCTAGTAGAGTAATAGTAGACCCCCTGAGTTTTAGGTGTTCCAAGTTCAAAAGCTTTTAGAACTTTATTAAACAATTACTTTTAATTAAATGTTCTCAGTCCACAGTAGCTAAATAGATTTTTTTTATAACTGGTCCCTGGATTTACATTTAGTTTAGTCCACACTCAGCAATTTTATTTTTATAACACACTGATCCTGGTTGTTTCAGTATTTAGTCCAGATTTTAGTTAGTCCCTCACACACACAGTAGCTAGCTAGTAGAAAATATGGAACAGTAGATTTACATTTAAGTTAGAGAAGTTTGTAAATGAATGCAGCTTTTTTATAGACTGGGTGAGCTGACTGAGCAACACTGAGCTCCTTTAGTTCAAAGAGACTGCAGGCAGTGCTAGTCTGACTCTCTGTACTGTCTCTATAACAAATCAAAAGGCCAACCAGTACAGATTACTTTTTAATTACTTGGCTGGATATATAGTGCATGTGCAGTTAGACTAGTCTCTGCAGTGCTTCACCACAAGCCTGCATTCAGTGTCCCTCCCCTGATATTACAGACTGCTGCTGCCACTGGTTTTTATTAGAAATTGTAGAGCAGTTGAGCAGACTGATTAATTTAGATAGATTTGTTTGCTTTGCTTTTATTTTCTGTTTACTGCCTGGTTTTTATCCTGCTGAATTGTCTCTCTCCTTTGTACCTCTCCCTAACTTAAAATTCCTTCCATTCCCTTCTTTCTGCAGTTTAATCCCCCAACAGATTTCCTTTCTTTCTGCAGATTTTCTTTAGTCCTGACTGCAGAGTGACCCACGTAGTCTCCACAGACACACCCCTCCTCCCCAGCTGCTCCAATTTACAAGTTACAATCCCGACTCCTCCTTTGCAGTCCTGTTTTTCTGGGAGAGTGGTTAAAGAGAAATGTAGCTCTTAAAGAGCTTTTGGTTATTTATTTTATGGATCGCGATCGTTGAGGTTGGCAGGCAGCCTGTCTCCATGAATGCAGTTCACGGAATGGGCGCCATGCTCGGTCCTTGCCACGCTGTTTGGAGGGGGCGGCAATACTCCACATAAGCGCACCTACTGGTGCATATGCTGCTGTAGCCCACCTCCAACAGTGACTGAGGGACCATGAAGATTGACTGGCTGATCTGTGTGCCAGTCAACTGTAATGGGGGCACATCAACCTGCTCTAAACTCGCTCCCTCCATGTGTGTTGCAGACAAGCAGTCAGCTGACATCCAGACGAGCAGACTCTGATCGGCTCTACAGATGTCAGCTCTGCCTCGCGCTTATCTGCTGGCTCCCTGCCCCAAGGAAAAGAAAAAACCGCAAGGTCTGGGGAGAAAAAAAACGAACTCTGCGGGAGAAAAAAACGGAACTCTGCTGAAATACTTTAGGTGCCCAAACGGGCAGGCACTAAACAGCTTTAGGTGTCCCGAAGCAAAAGTGCCTGCCCTGGGGCACCTAAAGTATAGGAATTTCGCACCCTGCGTGCAAGCACTGCAGTCTAATCGTAACATCATTAGGGGGTTAATATTCCAAAGAGTCTTCCATTTTGCAGGACACAGTTAAATAAAGATGAAAAAGGTATCTTACCAGTTCCTGATGACAAAAGGATGTCAACATCACCTCTCTGGTGCTGCAGCCTGTTGATCTTTGGCTGCTGGGTAGATGAAATCTTTGGATCAGACATTTCCACGACCTCCTTCTGAACCCGGACTGGAAATCTTCTCGAACCTGCTGGGCTGATGAACCTGGACGCTGCTGGAGCCGAATCTGGATGCTGCTGCAGATGAACCTGGATCACCAGAAGCAAGGCATCTCCACCCTGGGTTGCTTTCTCTTCGGTGGCAGATGGCTGAGCTGGCAATGGCTGAATTCACCTTTAGCAGGCGGGCACAATTTTCAAGAATGGCACCAATCTCTGGGGAAGTACCATTCCGGATTTGGGGCGCAGACTGTCACTCCGTCTGGACAAACCATTCGAACATAATGAAATGTCTCTTGGCCAGCTTTGTCCACTATTCTCACAGAATTGATCAGCAAAGTCCTGCCACGCCTCCAGAATTGCAGTGTCTCATTGCACACTTTAATTTGGACCCGCTTGTTTATAGTAGGGTGCAGGTTGCCACAAGCTTCCTCCAACAACCAGGCATGCCTATCTTTCTCTGTCTTTTCCTATATTTTTCTAGAGTAGAAAGGGTATGACTGTCCATATCTGGCCTCAGCTCATCTACTCACAATTCTCTCTGCTTTTCTGCTTTTCACTAACTCACGTCCAGAAGCACAGCTTGGGGGTGGCCAGTCCTGGTTGAGCCAGTCTTGAAACACTTGGTACAGAGCAAGAGCAGTCCACCGCTGCAGTCAAGGGCACATTTCTTGAGTCTTCCTCCACACGGGCATCGGGAGGCTCCATGGAAGTCCAAGCCAATGCCGACTCACTAGGGTCTACTGAAGCTATTGCTGCTTCCTCCTCTTCAACGCAGTCTGCCCAGAGCTGGTAATTGCACCAACCCCTGCAATTGTCCATTCTCTACTGTCATCAGAGGCGCTGTCCTCCCAACGACATGCTTCCTCCACCTCGGACTCTTCGATGAGGCTTGGACTTGGGCCTTCCACCCACGGATCTACTGAACCTGCACTGGCAGTGTCCAATTCCACCCTGTGTGGTATGGAACACTTCTCTTCATCTGAGCCTTGCACAGCATCGGCGCAGACAATGTCCAGAAACTCCTTTACAACATCCCTGGGGTCACTTGTACTGAAACCAGCCAGTCGCTGCTGTTCTGATTCTACAGGGTCCCCTGTCTGTGTCCAAGTTGAAGCTAAACGGATGCGTTTCATTTTAGCTTCCCTTGTGCCACCTGCTGTGCTCATCCCGAATCGCGTTCTACAGTCTGTGCAATGGGGAATGGGTAGAACATCTCTTCTGGTTTTAAGCATACAATACACACATTACATGGGTAGTTTGGCAAAGCTACCTCAGCAGGTGCTGTTGAACAGTCATCCAGTTGCTCAGATTGGGCTAGTTCTTGTTGGGTTACCCACGCCCTAGCATGCAGCGGGTAGTGAGAGGTTTGCTGCTCCATATTCTGAAAGTCAAAAACACAAGTCCCAAAATTACTATTGTTTGCAAGCACTCTTGAGATTTGGTTTTAACACACTGGAAAAAAGTTCACAAACAGGCTGCCTGGCTGCTGCAATTGTATTCCACACTTAGCAAGAAATCCATTTTAAATTTTGTCTTTGTTTTGAAACTCTGTCCTAAAATGGCACTACTTTGTTTACATAGCTGGCTAGACCCCAACATGGCGACTGTAACTTTGCATCTCACTCAGTTAAAAATTGCTACGACTCTGTCTGGATCTTTGCATTTCAAGTGAATTTTCTAGCTCAAGTTCATTTTACTATTTCTCAGTCCATTACTTTACAAGCAGTTAGACCATGGGATCGTTTGTTTTAAAGTTCACTTTCTTTGAAAACAGCACTTTTACACCAGAGTCCAAGATTTAACAGTTCACAAACTCTTTCTCTCTCTCTCTCTCTCTCTGTCTCTGTGTACTTTTGCTGCATTTTGCTCAAGTTCTTACTCAGTTTTCCGACCTTAGCACCACAGTCGATTTCTTTTACAAAGGGTACTTACAGGCAGTTGAAGGTTTGCACTGTCGATGGAAATACGGCCTGCTGCCAACTTGAAGAAGGCCTCTGGGGTGAAACGGGCTGGCGGTCCCACGGATCGTCACAATGATCGCCTCGATCACTCCCCAGTCGTTCAGAATATGAGTTGAGCCTGGGTATTTGTGAGAAAACTCAGAAAAACTGCTGTTGCAGATGCGCTTTTGCTGCAAGCGATTCCTTCTTCCTGCCGCACAAACTACAAGCTGCTCGCACACTGCAGGCCGCTCCTCCATGAATGTTGCACGAGCAGAGACTCAGGCAAGGGTTGGGGCTTAGGTGCACTGGGACCAATCACACAATGCCATGCAAATGAGCTGTCTCTCTCTCTCTGCCGCACTCCTTTACTGTGATCATCGAAAAGGCAAAATTTAAACTGCAAACTGTCACTGTTTTTCTCGGCTTGAAATTTCAGTGGGGCAAAGCATTTTAGGGCATTTTCACTCAGTTTTTGGTGCATTTTCCTTAGCAACACCCACAAATTTCACTGTACACACTTGAAACTTTATGAGCACTTAGAAAACACTGTCTTTTAAGTCCACAGATACTTTCCTCAGGGAATTTGCAACTTTTAAACAGTTTTTTAAGTGCTTTTTCCACAAGGCAAGGGTAATTATCTCTCAGTGCACAGTTTCAAAGGAACATACAAGCAGCAAATTCTTCCTCTTTCTTTTCCACATAACTCAGACAGCAAAAGACTTTCAGGTGGCATTTTACTTGGCACAGTTTGCTTTCTGGTAAAACGATCTTCTGTTTGGGGCACCACCACCAGACAGGCAGATTCTGGATATACCCTCAGCATGCCTCTCACCCCAAATTAAATATCCCAAAATGAGCCACCATTTTTTGTAACCCCCAGGCCACTTATTTAACTAGTGTGCACACACCCCATTTTTTGTAATGCTTACCCAGCTAAACTGGTGCCCTTATACTGAGATACTATTTACTTTACTAAAAAAGTAGGTACCACCCTTGGCATTAGGATGTACTGTATACCTGGCTCATTTTCTAGAGGAAGATAGGGGTGGGGTACAGAAACAAACAACTTGAACCCTGTGTAAAAACAACCCAAGTCCTGAGTGGAGGCAGCTAGGCATATGCTTGATCTAACCTGCTGTGGGGGCCCCAGTAAATCCACACAACCAGAAGCAATAAATGGAATGTCCATAACAGTGACTGGGATTGTGCAGTATGACTTTATTCAAAGATGGCAAGTAACGTTGAAGTGGACCCCCAAGGGTTGGTCCAGGCTGGACAGGTACAAAAATCCAAGAACTCTCCTTGCATTGCAGTACAGTTCACGAACAAAACAGAAACATCTTATGCCCAGAGTGCATCTGTGGACACTGGGCCACACACACATGAACATCTCTCTTTCTTTCCCATGAGTGTTATTTAGTGAAATCTAAGCCACACACTCAGAACTCCTTTCAAACATAGGTGCAATATGTGAAAACTCAGCCACACACCTTAACCTGCAGCATGGCCACTTGCTCAGGTAAAAATACTGGTGTCCTTTACGAACCAGGAAGCCCTGCCTTGTGAGCGCTTAGATGACATTCCTCTCACCCTTGGCCCCAAACCGACAGACTCTGCCATTCTTCAGGGTTACACCATTGAAACCCCCATTCTCCACTGAAATGCTAGCGGTCCCATACTTTACTCATCACAACACTGGGGTGACACAGAGAAAATAAACTGCAGTCACTGGGGTCCACAATTTAACTTTCTTCACTCACACTGGTGAGACTAGGGGCACTGACAGGTGCGATCCTGCCTTATCTATGGGCACACGCACCCCAGACTATCCACTCCCCTAAGAACACGTGTGGAGTTCTAGTCATCTTTCAGTACTCACAGAGCCTGTTCCATCCACTGGGCACGGAACAACCAAAAAGAAACAGGAAAGGCACTCTTCTGGGTAGCCGGTCCACACAGTCTATTTCAGGTCCTATACCAAGGCAGCTGAAAACACCTCAGAACATTCAGAGGATTGCCCCTTGAGTCCACAGAGAACAAGCTGATCCTTCCACTTCACTGGGAGTAAAAATCAGGAACACCTGCTGTAGTCTTGTCTCCAACCCTTCACTGGAAACTGGAAATGACACACAGCTAGGGTGAGAAATCCTGGGCCCTCTGTCAGAGCCCACTGGCAGTCCTTCTGCCTCTCTCACCTCCTCACTCATGCTCTACTCACTCAAGACTGACTAGGATTCTAAGCTCCCCAGAGCAGCTATCCACACAGTGTGGCTTATGCTGCTGTGAGAATTCTAAGATGACCTAATCATTCCTCCCTCAGGCTAGCTGAGTAAACAATGGTTTAATTATGTAAGGAGCCCCTAATGAGATCCCTACCAGCTGCCTGCTACCTTCCTAGCAATAATACTGATAGGATTCTAGGAACCCCAGGGACTGGGTGGTTACACCAGCACAGAAAGAGCATAGGGCTGGGGAATGTCTATTTCAATTACCAAGTCCTTTAACACTCTGGTTATTCCCTCTTTAGGCTGGTAATAGACAGACACTTCCTCTCAATGAACACCTTCATTCTCAGAATCTGAACCTGGTCCCTCCAACACAGCTTCCACAGTGACATCAGGTTCTTCTCTTTCCTTGGCCTTTTTCTTCTCCTTTGGGGGTATATTATGTTTCTCAGCCAGTTTAGCCTCCTCTGCCTTCATTGGGTGTGGTGCTGGTTGTTTAGCCATGGTGCTGGGTGCCACAGCCAAGGGGGCTGTCAGCTGATCTGATTTGTCCCTCACAATACCAGGTTCAGCAAACTTGACTTGCGAGGCCCAACCGTGGCCCCTCTGTCTGTCAGGGGGAGGCTCATGGGCACGCAGCGATGGGGAAGGGATGGGCCGATGGTTGGGCCCTTCCACCACCAGTTTTTCCACCGGAATGTTAGCTGCAACTTCTTCCCACTGCTCTAAAGGTTCCACAGTGGAGCACTCACTTCTAGTTGGAGATGTCATTCCTCCTACATGACCCCAGGACCAAGGCAACATTGGTGGTGGCACTGCAGGCACATTCACCACGCCACTGGAGCACTGGAGGCATAAAGGCCGGTGCAATATCCCACTCCCACTAACTCCACAAAGAATACATTTCTCACCAGAGCTTCTTCTCTCCTCCATGTCCCACAGCCAACTCAACAGGGACTCTGGCACTGTCACAGTTCATCCACCAGCCCCTGGAGCATATGCCATCTCGATGATACTTTTTCCTTTACTGCTTGCTGTCCACCACAGCCTTGAAAAACTTTTCTTTCACAGTTTTTTTCTTTACTGCAGATGCAAAAGCTTCCAAAATTGTATCCATGGATTGTGGACTTCGTCTTAGCACAGGTAAGGAAGCAGAATAACAGTCTCTCACATGGGCCCCCTTTTTTATAAGCTCCTATCTAATGAGTTCAGTCCACCAATCCAAATGCAGTTTGCCCCAGTTAATTAGGCATTCATCACATTTTCTGCCATGAGGCTCCTGCACCATTTTGTCTCTTCATGATGCATTTCAGGCAGCAACTCAAATCTTCTACACAGTGCCTCCAGACTATTCCAGTGTTCCATAACCTCAGAACTGTACCCTCCAGCATGGCAGGTAGGTGTTGATTACCCCATTTAGATCCCGGACGAGCCCCCATTTTTGTAACCCCTTGCACACCTGAATTTCTACTCATTGCTCTGCTTTGTAAAACGGGTATTGTCCTGCAGCTCCTGCCCTGAGCCCCAATCAGCATTTTGTGGGAAGGCAAGTCTCTTACAGGGCAGGCTGCACACTCCTAGTCTCTGGGCTGACTCAGAATGTCACCCCTCCTCCCCTCCCATGTCTAGGGGTATCTGATGGTATTGTTCACACAGAAGGGGGAAGGCACCAATTCCTAACTAGGCACTAAACAAGTCTTTCAGCAGGGTAGTAAAACACAGTACCTTAGGTATAGTGGGATTCTCTGGTGACAGCATGAGCTCTGTCTGGGTGCTGTAGGTGTTGTTTCTTTTCATTCACAGCTGGGAGGCACTTAGCACAGTCTTTCTAGGGAGTAAAATTTGTTAGGAACAGCAGCAGGCAAACCAATCCATCTGGGGGCACAGACACAAGGATTCAGTCCAGCCAGGAAATAGATGCAGTCAAGCACAGTTTATTTGTAACAGTTCCAAGAGGCTCAAGCCACAAGAAAAAGATTCAGCTCCAAGGAGCCACAGAGGCACAATTCAGCACATTCACTATGGAAAGCAGCTGTGGCACATCACGCTTTGGGGATGTGGGTCCTAAACCTGGATCCTGCACACATTTCTTGTTTGTGAGCCAAACGGGCTCTCCACACTTGGGCCAGCATTCTTGGCAAGCCATTTCCTCACAGTCCCTTTCTCCTTCCCTACCAGTTAGAGTGGGACATCTCTGTACATGAGGCTGTCTGGGTTTTCTGGGCACAGTCCAAACTCCTATGGCCTCCCTACCCTTGCTGATCCCGAGCGGGGGTCACACAATGCAGGGGCCAACCTTCCCATGGGCTTAACGTTCCACAGCATTCCAACCAGCCACAAGTGGACATGGACTTATGGCACAGGCCCAGTTGACCACACCAGAGCCTCCAGAGCCAGGACACTGCTGCTACCTGGTCCGACCATGGCAGCCACCTCTTCTCCTCAGTCTCTTCACGGAGCCGGACGGGCTCCACACTTATCGCTTTCTCCTCCTTGATACTACGGTTTGGCCTTCTGCTCTCCTGACCAATGGATGTGGGGGTCCATCAGCTACTTTGGGGCACCAAGGGGCAGTCTACCCATCCTGGCCCCAGGCCTCTCCAGCCCTAACTGGTGACCTGCTCCTTGACCAGCCTGCAGACAGGCCCTGGTGCTATTCATGAATCCACGACTCACTCTGAACTGCCACTCCCTCACGCATTTGGCGCCTTAGCCCAGCAGTGCGTGATGCCTAGGCTCCACCCCTTGGCAAACCGGGCATCACACAAATCCCCAATGCCAAATGGGCATCTGTTAGTAACCTCCCCCCAAATCAGCACGGGGTTACACATGTACTTCCTGGAGGCCAGAAAGGGGGGCAGGAGATGACTGAAACCTTCAGACATTTACGGGATATAAACGGTGTACAAACAAACTGTTTAGATTTAGTGTATGTTCCATTACAAGGGCCAACAGCCTGAAACTGATACAGGGGAGATTTAGGAAGGACATAAAGAGCAACGTAAATATGCAGAGGGTGGCAGAAAAGAGGAGCAGCCTGCCAGAGGAGCTGGTCAGTGTCAAGATAGTCGCTATGTAAGCAGTAAGACACGACAGGGTGCGCATTAGACAGTTCTAACGCTGCAGACTCGTGCCTTCAGCCCCTGGCTGTGCATTAGAACTGTCTAATGCACATCCCCGGAGTTTCTTTTTGCGTTTATAGAATGGGACTCTATTTTAAATGGAAGTTGAAATAAAAACTATGTGGTTTAAATACTAAAAAAGTAAATTATTAGGTGTATTTTAATGTAAAATAATCCATCCGTCTGCATTATCTTTCTTTTTTTTTTCACTTCAAGATATTTGTCTTACTGTGGCCTCTATAGCTATAGGTTTTTTATTCGTTTTTTTTGTTACAGTGGTTGTCATGAAGTTTGATAAACTCTGCATGTTTTTTTTTTTTGTTTGTTTTTTAGGGTTTTGATATGGAGTGAGCTGGCTGTTGATGCACAGAGAGAGAGAGAGAGACTGCTGTCAGTCAGATTTACAGTCTCAGTGGGAACAAGTGTTGGGAGGCGGTCAGCACATCACTTGGTAATTGTAATGGGAAAGCTTAGGGTAGGTTTTAGTCTTTCTCTACCTGGTGATTTTTTAATGCCTCTTTTTTTTGTAATGGCGTTTTCTCAATGCTGAACTTTGACAGTTTTGACATACGTAAGAAGTGCCATGCTGGTTCACTGCTGAGATTACCTGCTGTGTTACGATTATCTGGCAGACTGTAGTCCACACTGTCCAGCAATCGGAAAGAAAGAGAGAGGGAGGGAGAGAGAAATCAGAGATGCTGATAAGGGGCATTCTACCTTTCCGTGTTTGTCAGGACCTGGAGAAGTAGGAGTCGCGATGGTACTGAAATAAGAGCCACTGGTGGTGGTACAGTTGGAGTGCAGCAAGAGAAAGAAAATGGATTATCACTGTTACACACTTGAGATGTGAGCTGGTGGGTCAGCGAGTGAGCCGGGGGGGGGGGGTGTTGCAGGCTGGACCATCTGAGTAATGTTTATACAAAAAACTGAGGGACGGAATTTCAGTAAAAAAAAAAAAAAGATTTGGGTAACAGTGCTGATAGGATCGGGAACTGCGAGCTGAACCAAACTGAACAGTGCAGTGAGGTTCTTTATAGTAAATATTGATGTGTGCAGAGAAAGGAGATGCACGAGTGATGGAGGCTGGAGGTGAGAACCAGTGACTGGTCACTGTGAGGGAGCGAGTGGCTGAGGAGCGAGCAAATGGCTGGTTGGCTGTGAGCTGAGTGGCTGGCCGGGACTGTGAATGAGTAATCTGGCCGGCTGGGACAGGGAGCGAGTGAGTGGGTGGAGACAGATTGCAGATTTAATAAAACAAAACACAGAAACAAATTGTAGTTTTTTTGTTAACATACTGTATTTGCCAGACAGGTAAAGAAATGATTGTGAAGTTTATAGAGTTTAGGCAACTTTCTGGCTTGTGGCAAAAAAACAACGGTGGCAAAAAAAAAATGAACATTCCATTTGGCTTTTTAATACATAATTTTTTTAATGCAGCTCTGGTTACCTGAACTTGTTGCTAGCCATGCATTAGACACTTCTAATGCACGGCTAGCAACCAATCAAAATACAGGATTTTCCCTACTCACTTTATAAAGTAGTTTTAAGAAAAGGTGTGCTGGGCACAAGGGATTGGTGAAAATGATAATTGAAAGGGATGGTGCTAGTGGTGGCAATAGGCTTGGCTATGGAGAACCACAGAATGAGCGCTCCCCCATAAGGACCTGCCACTGCTAGGCTGGTAGGGACTAAGGTAGGCACCGAACAGACTTTGATAGACCTTGAGTTTTTCTGTGCAAAAAAAACAATAATGCACCAGTTCAGGTTCAAGTTAATGCCTCAAAAGTAAAGAAATGTGGCATTAGGATTTCCAGCCCTACCCCCCCCCCAAGCAGCAAAAGGGGCCAAAAATGAGGGTTTTGGGTCCCCTGAATCTTGAAAAATCAGTAGTGGTGCCTTCTTTGGGGTTCTCAACTATAATGCCCCCCCCAGCCCGTAGCCTCCTGTCTGAAGGACAAGGTACAGTTCCAAGCCAGTGCCTCATAGTGATGCACTCTTCAAAGATAGATAAATATGTCTTGCCACATTTTGCCGATACAATCTGTTGTAGCTTTCTTTATGCAGGGCCCCCTGGTGTGGCTGATGCAAATGGGGAAGACGAATGGTTGTCTTTTGTGGTGGAGCATTGCCTTACAGGGGTACGATATGACCATTACCCACAGGGCAGGGTTGGCAAATGCCAATGCAGATGGGCTATGTTGACAGAGCAATGAACAGAATTTGTGAAACTCATACCATGCTAGGGATGGATTCCCCCAAATTCAGTCTAGGAGGGAGGAGTGTCGCGTGCTAGCCATCTGCCAACCATTATTTGCCATATGTATTTCTGTTATATATTGTTTTATGGAATTTCTGCTTATGAAACATGGCAGTGACAGCATGGCTCATGAGAGAAACCTAACTGTTTAAAGGGCTTTGACCTCTGACCTGAAGGCCCTTTGCTTGCTGGAGCTAAGCTGGCTAGAGTTTCTTTTCCTGTTTTAACACATATCTGCCAAAACCTGTGTTGTTGTTATAAAAATCATGTTCTCAGAAGTCACTGCTTTGAACCCAGGAAGGCTGCTATAAAAAAGTTGCATTTTATGGGGTATCAAGAGGGAAACTGTTTTTGGAAAACCTATGTGAAATATCCCAGAATGTTGTGAAATAGCTCATCAGGATGTTTTTCTGAAACATCAAAGAGGTTAATTCTTTTTTTTCCATTTAGCTTTTTCTCCCGAGCCCTGGCAGGGGCTTCAGCCCTCCAGAGAAGGGCTCTCTCTTGGGTCCCGCTGCTCCCGTGCTTTGCCAACCCTGACGATTTCTCTGCGGCTTGCACCCCGTGGCGGGGCCAGGGAGGTGGTGCCCCCCCCGAGACCCAATCCAGAGGTCGAAGTTGGTCCTCGAGTGCGGCGGACCGTCATGGAGCCCTACCAGGCTCTTTTTCCTCCTTTTCTCCCGTCCTCCTCCCTACTGATGTAGTTATGTTTTAGCATGCACCCGACCCATATCACCCTCCAGCCACCAACAGAGGTTGATCAGTGGGCAGGACGACATGGCACCCTCCCCCAAGAGAGGAGAGCAGTTCTCCGGGTGCTTCAATCCTCTCTCCCCCTGCCAACCCCCGGTGACCTGGGCTGATTCCCGAACTTGGGTCGCCAGCATGGCGCAAGGTGTAGCGACCAGCGCCTCAACCTCCAGCACCACTGGGCCGGCAGAGTGGTTAATTCTAACCTGCCGTAAACCATGCGCTCTAGTTCCCTAATGAGAAAACTGCCTTTTTTTCCATTTGATGCTGAAACTGCAGATTTCATAAGGATAGTAAGCTGAAACATTTGGCCTTGTGCAATTGCATGTTACCAAGTAATTATGCAGGAATGAGAGTAATCTCACAGCCAGCATCATCACAGAGCTGTGACCTCACGAGCTGGATGGGACACTTTTCTCTCTGATATTGTCAAGTTGCTGGGGAAACATTGGATACTTGTGTTTGGTTTTCCAAGACACACACACTTCTGTTTTGGACTCCTAAGAAGCAACCAGGCACAACTGCAGACTGAACAAACTTCATGCTTGTAAGGTAGAACTTAGTTAACCAGTTTCGAGGTGTTTTCCTGTATACTCTTCCATTTCATTTTCTGACTGTAAGTTAGTTAATATATGTTCTCTTTTTCTTGTAACTGCTTTTTTTAAATTATTTTAGTAAAGACTTTTGTTTTTCTGAAGAATTCTGCCTGTGTGAGATTCCTTATATTGCATGTGAGACTGTAGAAGTTTTAGTACAAATCAGTGACAACTGTTTATGCTTAGAAGGGTCACCAAATAGTGACCAAATTGAAAAGGGTCAGTGGAGACATCCGAGTGGATTTTGGGAGAATACCAGAGTCTCATACAAGTCTGCAGGGATTGTGAACTGGGCTATTGCATGTCTTGTAGGGTGAAAACCAAATCAAGTGGTATACTGTTACCCAAAGAGGGTGTAACGCTTGGGCCTTCCTCCTGTGTGTGATAACCACGAAAAGGGTTCATATTTGGCCACAAGACTCGGGACTGGTATTGTGCCCTGATTCAAAGTATAGAGGGATACTCTGGGACCTCGTGGCAAGTGTTCAGTTGTAAATCCAGCGAGCACTCTGGACGTACATGAGGAGGGTATCCCTGCTTTCCCTCCTCCCTTTCACGGATTGCACTTAGGGGTGGGCACTGTGATCTCAGTGATCTGACCCTCACAAGTGGGTTTGTGACACTCAAATCATAACACTGCTTCTGTGTGCAGAGGTACATGCCCCAGCAGTCACAGATATCAATCAATAATACCCAGATGACAAGAGTTCCTTTGTCTGCAGAAGCCCATGACCCTATGGGGCAGTGCTTCTGTAGCCTTAGGTACTCTTGCGCATTGTAAGACATACATACACTTGATGGGCCTGTGCTTCTGCAGCCACAGGTGTAAGAAATACACACCGACTTCTGGCTACAGAAGCACAGGCACCACAGAATCCATGATACCAAAATTGCAACACTCTTCTGTCTGCAGAAGTGCAGCTCCTTGAGGGGCCTGGGTCTCTTCATCCACAGGTGTAAGACATCTGCACTGACTTATGCAGTTGGCAGTACTGTTGCAATGTGGGAATAATCATTTTACTTACACAGATGCATGTAGAAAAGCATGCGCTAACAGGTCATAAACAGGCCTATAGCAAGGCTAACAGGATACTGGGAATTTGGGAGGGGTATTGATAGCAAATGAAAAGAGGTAATACATCCCCTATACATATCCCTGGTGAGGCCTCACCTGGAGTACTGCATCCAGTTCTGGCGCCCTCACCTCAGAAAGGACAGGGATAGGTTGGAAACAGTGCAACACAGAGTAACAAAAATGATTTAGGGCCAGCAGTGCAGATCCTATGAGGAGCGCCTCAAGACACTAAATATGTATTCACTGGAAACCAGAAGGAAGAGAGGAGATATGATAGAGACCTTCAAGTTCCTTAAAAGAATTGACTAGGTAAACTGTGGGGAGTTATTTACCCTGAATACCAGCCCGTGGTCACGAGTGGAAATTAACGGGGGGAAGGTTCATGAAGGATGTGAGCAAGTACTTCTTTACGGAAAATGTGGTGAAACCTTGGAACAGTTTGCTGGCCGAGGTGGTGGGTGCAAGCACAGTCAGGGAATTCAAGCAGGCATGGGATAGAATGAAGGGAATAGTGGTCACCTGGGGCGACAAGACCAGAGAGGATAATGGGGATAGGACTGAGAGGATTAGTACCCTGGAGGAACAATAGGTTCCAGGGATTATAGGGAATATGGGCAGACAGGATGGACCTCTGGTCTTTTTCTGCCATCATGATCTTTGTTTCTATCTAGTGAGGTACCTCATACAGCATGCATGAGTACAGTGGAGCCAGCCAGGATGCAATGCAGTAACTTGCAGTAAATGACATGTCACAGAATACTGCAGTAAAAAAGGGCTTAATTGCCATTGAATTGCACCGTTCCTTGCAGCGTACTGTGGCATTTTTGTAATATACTGCAGCATTACTGCGTTACATCCTGGCTGGTGCCACTGTACCACTGACTGCAGAGGCACAGGTCCCATGGAGCCTTCTGTCTACAGAAGGGGGCCTGCACTTCTGCAGCCATACATACTTATACACGCAGTACAACATACACACACAGGTGTGGCTGCATAAACACAGGTCCCTGCAGGGCTTGTGTTCCTACATCAGCAGATACAAATCCACGGAGGTAGCATATCAGTGCTACTGCATACGTGTCATCTGGAAACAGTTGTATGCGGTTTGTCGTATCTGATGATGGCTGTCTGTGGTTGCCTGTGTTTTCCTTTTGTAGCTTTGGGGAGAGTTAGGGTTATTCCACATTTCCCTTCTTTTGTTGCA
Organism: Neoceratodus forsteri; assembly: GCA_016271365.2. NCBI lineage: Eukaryota > Metazoa > Chordata > Ceratodontiformes > Ceratodontidae > Neoceratodus > Neoceratodus forsteri. The sequence continues at coordinate 878,005,983 of CM028130.1, forward strand.
TTAATTTGAACCCTAACTGGTGCGTTAACACAGCTGTTTTCAAATAATTTCCTTTCTTTTTGAGATAATGGAATTGTATCCTCGTTCACACAGGTCCTAATAGATGCAGATACACTGGGCCCTCTGGGCTGTGTGCCAAGGGAAGTCTCCATCCACCAATGGAAATGCAGGGCCCTGCACTTCATGCATCGACAGATGTCAAAGATTCATAGGGCTGTCTAGACAGGTGGACTGCAGAAGCACAGGGCTTTCTGCTTCTATGTGGCCGCAGATACAGTCGCACAGGGCAAAGAATCCATCTCTCAGACAACGCCAAGGCATTCTGCCACCCATGGGTGCATGCACCTTTCCTTCCGGGGGGGGGGTGTCGCATAGCAGTATCATTCCTCAACCCTTTCCCCATCCAGCTGGCTCACCAAGCTCACTTCTGAACTCAGCTCACTGACACAGAATCACACAACACTACCCACTGGGGTTACATCGGGCACTACACACACCATTTTTTTTTTTGTTTGTTTGTTTTTCCTGTTGTTTTTCTTTTTTAGATTATTTATGCTCCTCATGCATCAATGGCCCTCTCACTCTGGGGGAGTCCCAGCCCCATCACCCTGGCATCTACCATCTGGCGCTAGTGCTCCAGGGCTTACCCCCCAGTGGTGTTGGTGGAGGGGGGGACTCCCCCACTGAGACCGGATCAAATGTTTGTGTTGTGGTTAGCCAGGTGTGTGGGGTCTGCAAGCTCCCCGTCATCTGCCGAGCTCCGTGTGCCCCGCCGCTGCAGTGCACTGACACCTGCAATGGGGTCACGCATGCCCCCATGCACACCCAGATCAGGCGTCTGCCGCGCACCTCACCCACGCTGTAGCTACTCCATGGCGCCGAGCCCCAGCCTCCGCCAGGGGTCAGGCATGCACCGGCTGCTGAACTCCCCTCTCCCTGAAGATGGAGAGCAGCCAGTTGGACGCTCGACCCATCTCCAACCCTGCCAATCCCCAGCGGCCCATGGTCTGCTGTGCTAGGAGGTGGGTGCAAGATATGCCATCCCAAGCCTGAAAAGTGGTGAGCAAACTGAAAGAGCTGCTGATCAGGTCCTGTAGCAGGCACTGCAGCATGGTGTTGGGCTGCCTTTCACCTGGTGGTTTTGAAGCCTGGACATATGAGAGTTGGATTGGGCCTCAGCAGTCCAGAATGAGTGGAATGAGGTTGGAAGAACCTGTGGCCAGTGCCCAAGGTAGCCGGTTCAGCAGGGAATGGAGTGATGGCGCTTGTTTGCACCATATAATGCTCTGGGAGAGCAGAGATCCAGCAGCCTACTACATCGTGAGGAGCCATCTGGGTCTGAGAACCATGAGTATGCTGCAGTGCGGCATTGTTTCATGGGACAGCACCTGTTTCACCGTGTTTCACCATTTGGAGTACAAGTACCTCATTTTGAGTGAGTTTCTGGCAGTTATCCAATTGCATGGCCTGTGGGGTTGGAGAATTGAGCATGTTGCTCCGTTTAAAGTGCACCAACCTCGGCCAACTTGCAGCAACATGTGTGGGTCTGCAGTGATTCTACACCTGCAATATCCAGGACTGAATTAAGGGAGCTCCTAACTGGGCCTTTTTAAAACCTGGTGCCATAAGGGAGGGGATAGATCTGACCTGCCTAGAAGGGCCATGTTTAATGCTGACGTTTGCACTAATCTTTTTCTTGCATATTGTCTGTTGTTAATAAAGCTATAATGTATGGGAAGTGCCTATTAACCACCATGATCAGCAGTCACACAGCTTTGTTATGCACTGTTTAGAATTTTAAAAGTTGTTAACCACACTTCGGAACTTCCAAACAGTTGCATAACAAAATAGAATGCACCAGAGTTCCATAATTCTCACACATAGAATGCAAACAGTGTTTTTTTGACCATACACTATAAAAGATGATGGCTGGGGATCGGGTGACAACCACGCTGAAATCACCTCTCATGGTTGCTAGGTCTACAGTAAACCTCTCGAGCTGCGCTCTCGAGGTTTACCATGTTGCTCTAGCAACCACTTGAGGTGATTACAGCATGGTTGTCACCCGATCCCCAGCCATTATCCTCTATGTCTTATTCTGTTAGACTTGGGCTGGTTGTTGACTCTCCGTGTGGTAGAGAAATGAGTGGTTAGTTAGTAAAGCCCTTATTGTTCAGTCATTTGCGGCATTTACAGCACTTGCCACAGCACTTTCCCCTGATCGGCAGTTTATCAGACAGCACCATGTGCATGGCCCAGGCATGCCTTGCCTCTGGATCCATCACAGTACAACAGTAGCAATGGTAAATAAGCAGCAAGGAATGTAGGGCTATATATAAAATAAGACAACATCATGGGTCTGTGAGATTCTTACAGAGCCCCTTGATAGTAAAGATTTAGTGTTATTGTAGAACAATAAAAGCACAAAATTGTATTTCATCCTTCATAGGGATTCCCATCATAGTCTTGGCTAGTACAAAAATGAGCTTTTTGAGGCTTAAGGGACATCCTCAGCATCCCTGAAATGGATGTGGTTTACTTAGCATGCAGAAAATGTGAGCGTCACCCCATTAGTTGATACTTTGAAGTACAATAGAAGAAGAATGCCATGTTAATTGCAAGATTAATTAACTGGCTGACATTTAAGTCACAGTGCAGCTCAACGCTGCTTAATAACAAGTCTGCACCAATATATCTAAAAATAAATGAACATGCTGTCATTTTTTTTTGTATTGTTATATAACATCTATCTCCCAAAGAGTGAATCAGCGCGTTTGGTAAAAATTGCAGGCACACAAAGCAGGCTGTTACAATACATTTATAAGTAAAATAACAGTGATCTTTGTTATAGTCTCAATCTCTGTGCCCCCCCCCCCATTTTGCACCCGTTTCATGCCCCAGAGCAACACCCGCTGAGGATGATACACTTGAAAGGTGCCACTGTAGGCTTTCCCTTCAGTGCCAACGGTGTCTGTCTCTAGCAGCGGTATGCACAAAGTTTATTTTTTTTTTTTTTAATATAATGTATTTTCCCATTAAAGTCCAGCTGAGATGTAACCTCTCGTTTCAAGTTGGGTCCTGCTTCTAAACCTTTTTTGCAGCTTGGTGGACTGGAGCACTGAGTCACACAGTAAGCATTTGGCTCTAATGTGTTGGAACCTATCATCCGGTTCGCCTGGTGGTGCTCGAAGCATTAGACCATACTGTCTTATTAAATATGGTATAATGTCATTATGATCCTCCCTCAGTTTCTTAAATGCCCCCTCCCTCCTCACAGGAACAACCATTATAAAGAATGACTTCCTGCCTGAGGTGTTGAAACTCAGAATTCCCCCGTTGCTACAGTTTAAATTCTTTTTTGACCATCCTCTTGCTCCTACCTATCAACAGAGGCGGTGTTGGGGAGAAAATTGGGATCATCCTCTTGCCTGCTACCTGTCTACGGAGGCCAAAATGGGGTTGGGACAATTATCTTTGTCTACTTACCTATCAGCAGAGGTGGAAATGGAGGTGTGGTGGGGGATGGGACATCCCCTTGCCTCCTGTGTATCAGCAGAATAGGAAATGGAGGTGTGTTGGGAGTGGGATCAGTTCATAATGTTGACTAGGCAACATTTGATGACAAAACATGTTCTCAGATCTCCATTAGAGATATTCCATGCTACATCAGTGGTGATGGCAGTGAATTTTTTTCATTTCTGCAACTGTCTACCAGCTGTCCACAACTTCCCTGGGGTGAGACCACCATTTTAGAACATATACATGGGCCAATAAAGTTAGGCGTGGACCAATGCATCCAAATGGGGGGGGGGGGGATTTTTCTTCCCCTTAAAGAAGAGCTGTATGAAACCTGTAAGTAATTTTAGGAGGACTGCGGCATTGCAGCCCATCTGTTGTATTTAATATGAATATTCCCAAAAAATGAGAGGAAGTTTGAGGCACTGCTTGATGCAGGCCCATCTTTAACATAAAACTAGAATGTTGTCAAAACCGCTGAACACTTTTTGCCTACCACTGCACATATCAGAGGCTTCCATAGTGACGTCATTGGCTGGTGTGCAATGATATCCTGTGTATGGCCTGCTTAGACTGTTGGGGTGAAGGAGGAGCCTGTCATTTGCCTGTTGAATGCAGTGAGGAACAGAACAAGGCAAGTGGAACATTTTTTACTACCCATCTGCCCTCTGTTCCCACTCCCTTCTCCAGACAATCCCCACCCACTCTTCCCTCTGTGTGCTCTCCCTCCTGCCTACTCCATCTCACAGCTGTTTGGCCAGCACTGACAGCATCCAAATGGCCCCAACAGGGCCTTCTTTAGTGATGGCGGTAGTATCTCGCAGACCCTGATCAGACATTCTTCACAACCATCAGAGGCAAACTTTCCTGTTGCCACCAAGTCAGCCCACCACCTGCATTGCCACTCCAAGTTCTCAAGGCCCAGTGGGAACTTCTAATTTTGCAGCATTGCCACTCTTGGCTCGGTAGGAACTTACCATAATGTGACTGTCCCTTGGGCCTGGTTACCAATGTGGCTGTGATGCTCCATGTTTGTCTGGCCTGACTGTCACTTTCCCTAGTGCGTCTGTGCTGCTCTGGGTCCCCCGAACCCAGCAGGAATTTCCCTTCATACAGTTGTGCCACTCTGTATCTCCTGGGCACAGTGGCAACTTTTTATTGAGCGGTGCTGCCGCTCCATGTCCTCCTGGCCTCATGGGGACTTTTCAGATATGCGGTTCTGCCGCTGCATGTCCCCAGTCCAGATATTCATAATCAAATGGCCCTGTGCACATTAATAGAACACATGAAGGTTACTGGCGGAAGTGGGATTGTATATCCATCTTGTCTACCTGCCATTTATCAGTGGTAATGTTAATCTCTTCCTCTGGTATCCAGAAAGATGTCCAACTTTAATTTAAAACTTTCTACTGACTTTGCATAAACCACTTCCCTCAACAGTCTGTTCCACTCAGAAAATAGAGTTTGCTGGCAGATAAGGACCACTTGGCCCACCTACTCTGCCCATTTTTCCTTGTCAGCAGTATTGCTGCAGATCCTACTTGATCTCCGTCCCATTCTCCTCACTTTCCCTAAGATTCCCTTATATCTATCTCATGCATATTTGAAACCCTCACTGTTTTCACCCACACCACCTCTGTAGGAACTCACAAGGAACAAGTTAAATGTGGTTAAATCGTGCACTTTAGACAGAGTAGTGTTAGCGATTGGCTTTAATTCACAAAGACTCACTAGTATTAAAAGTTTCAGCGAACACGCTAACAGCAAAAGTATATCAATTGCAGTGTTATAAATATCACCATAAATTCATTAAATAAAGGTAAAAACAAACAGTTACATCATTTCATTTTCATGAAGTCCGTGATTTTACTTTGCTGTGTGCCCTTGGACACTAGTCTCTCTAGTTGGCATTCAGACACATAAAATCAAATAAAATCTGAGTCCTCTCATGTTTTGATGTATCAGCACACCTTTCTCATCATGCTTCACATCTCTCCAGTGGTGGGTGCAAACTCTTCCTCCTCGTCATCTTCATCCTCCACAGTGTCTTCGCCAAGTCCAAGGCACAGAACTGGACGTGAGCTGCTCAATGTCAATTGCCAAGTAGGCAAAATCAACTGTGTACATTCCAGGGAAGGGGGAATGTCTCAGGTCCTTCTATGACTGACTCATCTGTCGGTCCACATAAGCCGGCTTTTTCAAAACAGTTTTATATTGTTCCACTAGTGGCATCAGCACAGGACTGGTTGATTAAGTGGATCGCATCAAAAATTCTTATTGTTTTTGCTTTGCATTTGAAAGATTCAATACCATTCTCAATGTCTGTAATGATTTTAGACACAATCCTTTGCCTGTAATGTTGTTTTAAACTGTGACACCTTGGTCCATTGGTTGGATTATTGATGCGCAGTTTGGTAGTAAAAAAACAGGGCCACATTGCATAAACTAAGCGGTTTGTGTGCTGGACAATTGTTCACCAGCATAACAACTTTTCTTTTCTGCCTCTGCATTTTCCTATTGATTCACTTGAGTCATTCGTGGAAGATATCGCACGTCATCCACGCATTGCTGTTGGCAGTGTATTCCACAGGGAAAGGCTCAACATGTATCCCTTTAAAGCAGCATGGTTTTTTGGACTTCCCCACCAACAAAAGGTTTTAATTTTTTAGAGCATCTCAATTTGAGCACACCATAGTGGAGACGCGCTCCTTAGCCTTTTTGTGTCTGGCTAGGTTTTCATTTTTGAATGATAAAGTCTCATCAGAAGTTGCCCTAAAGAACAGGACCGTCTCATCAGCATTAAAGGTGTTTCTCTGTTCAAACTCTGCAAGCAGATTAGGGAGAACAGGCCACGTCCCAGTCAGCCTCTGCCCTCTCACCGTGCAATCTCCAGTGGCATATGGAGTGCCAGTCATTCCACCGAGACAACCACACGGAGGTCGGTTCAGAGTCCAGCCCCATATCATTTAGTTAGTTAGTTAAAACCTTTATTTTTAGACACGAGTTTAGATGGTATAACACATCATTAGGACATAGTCCTATTTACAAGATGGCCCTGTTAAATTTTAAATGAAACAGCTAGACTACATACAAATCACAAGACAGTCAAATATAAATTTCATTCCATACAGTGTAGGATTCCAATACATCATTCCTTTCAAAATACCAATGTAACATATACTCTCTAATACAAACACTAATTTATACATGTATTATATTCTCCGTTAATTCCAGTGAAATGGTCCATTTCCTAACCATAACATTCACAACGTACTCTTAGTTCTATCTTTTTTAGACTAATTGAAAGTGTTTTCACATCTTGAATTTGATTGCAAATTACTGGTTTTAGGGCTTTCCATATCCTATTAACAATTACTGGAAACCGCAGATTACTATATGTATTTTTAATTTTAGGGAATACAAAATTCCTTAAATTAATATCTCGTAGGTTGTAAACATGTTTTGTCACTTCTAATTTATCACAGAGATATTTGGGCTGTTCCTGTTTTACCACTTTATAGATCTGAGTTGCCCTAGTGATCTGCGTTCGCTATCCTGTATAAGCCATCCTAGTTCATTAAGCAATTCACAATTATGTGTTTTATAATCTTTTTGTGTTATAAATCTTGCCATCCTATAGTAGATTTGATGAATTTTTTAGTAACATGCTTTTTGTTGCCAAACCATAAACATGACTACCATATTCCAATACTAGAAGGAGAAGTTGGTTTATAACACTTTCCCTCATGGACCTATTCATACAAAAGCCAGGAAGCCTAAAAGCTCACAGCCTTTTATTTACTTTTAATACAGTATCTAGTATATGATAATCTAATTTTAAGGTAGCATCAATCCATACCCTCAGGTATCTATATTCCGACACCTGTGATAATACTTCATTTTGTAATGTTTTTATAATTACTGTTTCTTTAAAATTACTTGAATGTGTATGTTTTTTACCAAAAACCATAAGTTTTATTTTTTTGCTATTGAGTATTAAATCAGATTCGGTCAACCATTTACATAGCCCTGCAAAATCTGCCTGTAAGTTCTTCTCTATTTCACTATAAGTTCTACCACTGGCAATTAAGAGAGTGTCATGTGCATAAAGACAAATATTCGAGTATTTTATACTATCCACAATATTATTTATATAAATCAAAAACAATGTTGGCCCCAAGATAGAACCTTGGGGCACTTCTCTCTGCACACTTAGTATATCAGATAACACTCCATTTATATAAACTTGCTGCGTTCTATTCAAAAGGTAGGACCTAAACCAGCTGCATGCTTCTTCTGCTAATTCAATCTCAGCCAGTCGTTCTCCTAAAAGCCTATGGTTCACTGTATCAAAGGCTTTGGATAAATCCACGAACACTGCACTCACCGAGAGGTCTTCCTCCAACTTTGAGGCTATGATGTCTACCATATCGGTGAGTGTGGTGCCCGTGGAGTATCCCTTACGAAAGCCCAATTGTTTTGTTAACAAAGAATATTTTTCTAAATGATCAGTAAACTGTACCTGAACTAATCTTTCCAAAATCTTGGATAACCCAGATAACCGAGCTATAGGCCTATAATTTGTGGGTTGAAATGGGTCCCCAGCATCTTTATATAGGTATAATTTTTGCGTTTTTCCAGCTGTTAGGGAAAATACCTTCAGTAAGAATCCAGTTAAATAATTTAGTCAATACCGGAGTAATCACTTGAACGGAATCTTTAAGGAAGCGATTTTCCATGTAATCCAAGTCAAAAGCCTTTTCAGATTTTAACTTCCTAATCTCAGCTTTTACCTGCTTACAGGAAATTATTTTAAATCTAAACTTTGGTACATCTATATTCATCTTCTCTTTAACTCTGTCTTTAACTACTATATTAGAGAAATTTAGATCAGGCAAACTCAGAAAATAATCATTCAGGATGTTTGCTGAACGCCTAGTATTCTGGGGAGCATCCCTACTTGACATTTGTATCGGGGGACCATAAGTTTGTGGTGATTCAACAGATTTTATTAAAGACCAGTATTTTTTATTATCTGTAGTTTGTTTAGTTTTCTCCTCAAAATAATTTCGTTTTGATTTTTTTATTTGAAATTTCAAATGATTTCTAACTTTTTTGTATTTTTCCCAATCTTCTGTCTTCAAAATCTTATCTGCCTTTTTCTATAATCGATTCTTTCCATGTATTAGTTTTTTTAATTTTTCCAATATCCAAGGGACATGGGACTTTCTTTGCATACATATTCGGTAAGGGGCCATTTCATTACATATATCCAAGAACCATTTTGAAAATTCCTGAATTGCTACATTCACAGATGGTATTAGAAACAGTCTATCCCACCTGACATCAATTTAGCTACAAATGCTTCTTTATTATAATTTTTGAAATTCCTACAATTTATTTTTAAGGGAGAATTTCCAATATAGTTACATTTTTTGCTCTCAACTGCAAATACACAACTTATTGAACTGTGGTCCCCCATTATTGGCCGTTTCACTTCTATTGATTTAATGCAACTTTTGGCTGTAATAAAGTTTAGATCCAATATGCTTCCTACACTAAGTCATGTAGTTTTCCTTGTGGGAAAAAATAATTTTCTGCTCTATCTCTAAAGCTTTAAAACTATTTTCCAATGCCAAACCTTGCGGTTTGCCTCAGGCAGCGATAAAATCACAAATCAACATTAATTCATAGCCCATTGAGAATCTCTGAATCACTGATGCTAGATTTTCAAATTCCCCTATAGGGGTCCTGGGGGTGGGGTCATAAATAACACCTATAGTTAGTTCCAATTTATGGACCTTTATTAATCGGCAATCAACTAATCCTGTTTGATCTGCATATAACATTGAAGTTTGACCAAGCTCCCAATTAGTAAATAAAATGACTCCCCACCTTTCCATCCAACCCTGTCTAAACGGTGGCTATAGAAGCCCTCAGGCACAAGTTCTTTAGTATCTATATTTTTATTTAGCCACGTCTCTGTTAACGCCACTTTTTCTGGGGTCTCTGTGTTTATCCAGGATTTCATTAAACCAATTTTCTTTCTTAGGCTCCTAGCATTATCATATATAACTTTCATTTCTCCATTTCCACCAGGACCAGGATTGGATTCTATATCACCCCCCATTAAAAATGAAATCAACAGGCAATTTCTAAATTTAATTTGTCCATGCCCTAATACATTTGTTACAAACAATTTTATTATTTAACTAGATTCTAATTTTGGAAAAGGAGTTTCTACCTCGTCCTTTAACTTCCAATTCCCTACCAATTTAGATTGTCCCAAATTTTGTAGCAACCCCAATCTCAACTGTTAAGTAGCTAATTATCTCAATTTGACTTGGGGTAGCAAACTTTCCATTTAGTAATAATATTATACATGCTTGTACCAGTAACCTACATAATAGATCCATGTTAAAGGTTAACAATGTGTCAGAAATCTCTTTACCAGACTATTCTCTAGTACTTCTCACTGTCTTGGTATCTATAATTTTAATTACAAATATTTAAAATCATATTAACTTACTAAACATCGATATTTAAAAATGTAAACACTAACCAATCCTGTAAGCACTTTACTTTGGATGTTTAAATTTACCTTGCTGTTTTATTACTGAGTGGCGCTCGCGCGGTATCAGCGCGAGATTTAAACTGCAGTCTTCCCCTCCCAGCGGGTTGACGTTGCTTCTCCGGTACCCGCCCCTTTCACAGCAGATCTCAAAGCTGTCAGTAACCGGAGAACACAGGAAGCAATGGCGCAAGATGTTTTAGGCAAAAAAACACAGTTCTCACAGTTCTATAGAGTGTGGAGATGTCAGTGTCTCTTCAGCTGGACTCCCAGTGCGAGATTTAAACTACAGTCCGCCCCTCCCAGCAGGTTGACGTTGCTTCTCCGGTACCCGCCCCCTTCACAGCAGGTCGCAATGCTTTCGGTAACCGGAGAACACAGGGAGCAATGGCGCAAGATGTTTTAGGCAAAAAACGCAGTTCTTACAGTTCTATAGAGTGTGGACATGTCAGCGTCTCGACTGAAAGGCTCTTAGCCTTTTCCAGTAGAACATGCCCTGACAGTGGGATCTCTCATCACTAACGGTGGAAAAACACTTCAGGAGGGCAACTTTAACAATGACATCTTTTCTGTCCTGTTTTCTTGTTTTTAGGCACCCACTACCCCAGTCACTCAGTACTGCCTCCTTCTGTTGTACGTTGCAGCCAACACAGGAGCTGTCCACCCCAAACTCAGCAGCGAGATCTTTCCTGCTGCTTGTGGACAACTTCTCGATAAGCTTAACTTTTTGCTCCAGAGACAGGATATTTTTTGTAAGCCTGTCCGTACTCAGCATGCTGTTGAAATGATCACTAACAGAGAGGTGAGTTACTCAGGAGGTGCAGTTGACTTTTATCAGCTGTCAATTTGGCAATTAACACCTGGTTAACATGCATAAGTAGTGCTTTTGTATCGGCAAGGAGCATGGGTAAGGGAGAAAAAAGCACACAACTGAAAATTAGTGTGCACACAGATGGATGAAACATAATGGCGAGTATAGGATAGGATTCAGGACCAGACATTTATGTGCATGTAACTGAAATGTGCACACATCTGAAAGGCACCCAAGTGGAATAGACTGTATGTCCAGCAGATTGAAGTCCCCCACCAGCAGCACCTCTGCCTTTTCTACCACCTTATTAATGGCTTCCATCAATACCTCATCTAGCTCTTCTTCCTGTGCTAGAGGCCTGTATATCATGCCAGTGCAAACAGAGTCTCTATTCCCTGTCTTCAGGGTGACCCACAGTACCTCTGCCCCCACTGTATTCCCTGTATCTCTGTCGCTTTTATGCTTTCCCTCAAATAAAGCACCCCCCTTCCTTTCCATCCTGTCCTTTCTGAACAGAGTATAGCCTGGTATGGACATGTCCCATTCATGATTTTCAGTGCACCATGACTCAGTAATGGCTACAGTATCCAGGTTGGCCTCTGCCATGATGGTCTCTAGGTCCGGGATCTTGCTTCCTAGATTTCTAATATTCACACACATGGCCTTCCAGTATTTGTTACCACTCTGTTTGTAACCCCACCTTGAAATCACTGTCTGTCCAAGTGTACCCCACATTGAAATCACCCTCAGTGTGAAGAATCCTACCCTTTTTGTTGTCCTGCACATTTGCCCCTTTGGTTGATGCATACGATTCCTGATATTTAATGAGTTTGATGATTGTAGTTTAGGCCTCAGGCTGGTTTTTAAAGTGTCTAGATTAGGGATTTATACACTAAAATCATATCACCACTGATCCTTCTACATTCTGGGGAATACAGGTTAAGATGACCCCATCTAGTATAGTAAACCATGTTTTCAGTACTAGCTATTAGTTTGTGTGCTGAATCCTTTCTAACCTATTGATAGCTCCTCTCTGGTATGGGCATCAGAGCTGCGCACTATACTCCAAATTTATCCTCACCGATGACATGTAAATTAGCATCATAACCAATACAAGATATTACACAGACTAATGTGAAGAATTGGGGAAAAGGCTGTATGGGCTAGGATGTACAGAGCTTTTGGAGCTTAGTGGTTATGGGTAGTAAGGCTGTTAGAGCAAATATAGAGGCTGCAGTTATTGAAACAGCGTGGATTAACCACTTTTCTGGGATATGTTGTCCTGGGAGCATTGCTAAAATAAAGTCAGAGGAGTCTGCCAATCAAGTCTAAGCTTAACCTCACCTTTACCTGTCTGAATAAAAGTCTGCCCCCATGAAGTTAAAGAAGCAGTTTTTATGCATAAAAGAAATAAAGCTCCAGGCTTTGATCCAATTCCTGCTGAAGCATTGCTGTACATAGTAAATGAATGGTGAGAAAGTTTAGCTTCTGTATTTATAGCCATTAACTATTGTATGAAAATACGATCTGCATGGAATACAGGTATTATAGTGCCTCTTTTTAGGGACAGATTAGATCAAATGTGTGACAGGCGTATTACATTACTAAGCATGTCACTTAAAATCTATACAGGGTACATTATGTAGCATTAGAAACTTGGGAGAAAGATAATACAAAGGATAATTTATGGGCAACCATATACAATAAGCCTGTGTCTGCATCTAGAGGTTTTTGTGTCAACCAGGAACCTTGAGAGTGAAACTCGAGAGGTTCACTGGTTACCGTAGAAAACTTGAGATAAAGACACAGGTTTTCTGTGCAAGTGGATGCCCATACATTATCTTTATAGTGTATGGGCATCCATGCCCATTTCAGATATGCTGCTTCCTTTTAGTGAACTAGGGGTTGGGGGGGACCTGAGGGTTGGTGGCAGGTTGAAATTACTGATTCAGTGTACTGCAGCTGTTTCTGCAAGTTCAAGTAAAAAAAAAACAACTTCCAGCTTCATTGGATAGAGGAATGCAAATGTGTGGCAGCATTCTAAGTTGTTGTGCTGCAGTAGTGACATGGCTACTGCAGCACAGCATAATGTTGTCATTGCTGCAGCACAACAGGCATATTCCAGGCATGCAATTCCATGCATAGAAGGGTTCCACCGTGCACTATAATATTATTTCTGATCTTCAAACTGGATTTAGAGAAAGCTTTGCCACAGTACATTGCATATTTACACTCATAAATACTTGGTGGACAAATATACCAGCAACGGTGGGAAAAAAGTCTGCTCTGCATCGTGGATTTAAGTAATGTTTTTGATAGCATTGATAGAAGCAGTACGGGAGATATTGATGGCAAATAAACAAGATTCTAGGCTGCTTGCCATAATTAAACTGTTACACTCTAACACCATGGCAAGACTACAATTGTTTAAGGATGGTCATCTGTCAAAACTCGTATGTAAAAAAATGGTGTTAAGGTTGTATGCTGGCACCTTTTTTATTTATCCAATGCATTAACAGTATAGCTAATAGGGCACTTTACAGAAACTCTGTGCCCCCACATGGAAACATAGAACTTGTCAGCAGAAAAGGACCTCTTGGCCCACCCAGGCAGCCCAGATGTTTGCCGGAGATTGCTAACTGTGATTTCCCAGTGCTCATGTATGTGGATGGCACTGTTTTAGAGTCTGTTACCCCTCTTGGGTTACAAAGATCTATGAACATCTTCGAATAAATTAGCTGCGCTGAAATTAAAAACAAATATCGGTAAAACAAAAATGTTGTTTTTTGGCAGTACTATAGACGATAAAAGAGCCTGAAAAATTAATAATGCCCCAATTGAGAAATGCTTTTCATTAGAGATATTTAGGACTTGCATTTAAATGCATTAATCTTTGGTCACTACATGGGAAAAGTACAAAAACAGCCACATGAAGGCTATTAAAGGGACACTGTCTCACCGGCCCGGTGGCACTGAAGGTTGAGGCACTGGATGCCACACTTCACACTACACTGGTGACCCAGGTTTGGGTAGGGACTTGGGATGCCAGGGGTCGGCAGGGGAGGGAAAGGATTGAGCATCCGAAAGACTGTTCTCCTCTCCTGGGGTGGAGTGGGTTGGGGAGCTTGCCTCGCTCTGTAGCGGCCCCTAGTGGAGACCGGAGCACTGCAGAGCAGTGCTACAGTTGGACCAAGAAAACCAGATAAAAATGGCATCTCGACCAGAATGGCCGCCTGGACTCTCGCCACCACGGAGCCCCCGGACAGCCAGGACGACCTCAGCAGCACCCAGTGCCGAGAAAGATAAGCCACAAGGCATTTTCTATTCGGAAGGAGAGGACCTGTCCGACATAGGGATACATTGGGATACCATGGGGCAGCTACAGTATATGAGGTGGGGGACGGGGGCTCCCGGGGGAGGAGAGGACAGTCCTTGGCAGCCCGAAGGAGAGAATGGTCAAGATGTAGGGGGAGTGTACAAATAGATAATACAAAAAAAAAAGGGGGGGACACTGTCATCCCCCTTAGACTTCAAGGTGTCTCTAGTTTAAAAAATCACATTTAATGACTGGTCACATTCTGCAGATATCGCTGATGTAGCTGGTAATTAAATTTTGATGCCTTTATTGTTTTTAAAAGTGAAAAACCGATTGCTCGCTATACTGGTGTTACCACACAAAAATATGTTTGTTAACATTCCTTGTCTGCATCTTTCCTGGACTTGGGTACACCCCTACACATTCTAGCCACTCGTGATGCTGGTGGAGGAGAGTAGACTGTTGCATCATGTGTGGCTGCACCATTTGGAGGTGTTCCTAATGTTCAGGAAGTATGCAAGAAAAGTAGATTGAGGGTTTGCATCAAAACAAGGTTGGGTATAATGACATCATTAGCATGCATTTCAAGTTCTGCTTAGAAAGGAAGCAAATAAAACAACCGTCAATACCGATGACTTTTAGAGAAGGTAGGCAATTAAAAAATGTGTTTTTTTGCTTAGAAATAATAAGATGCACTGGCCCAATGACTTGGAAGACAGAAGCACTGAGCGCCTCACCTTTTACTGCGCTAGTGACCCAGGTTTGGAGATAGATGCGGGTCGCTCTGGGGCTGGTTGAGTGAGGGAGGGTAAGACTGCTCTCTTCCCTCAGGGAGCGGGGGTTGCCGTGTCTCGCTCATTGACCACCACCTGGAGGTATCTGGCTGGCAGCACAGGTGAGTCACACAATGGGAAAGGATCCCACATACTGAGTGCCAGGGGCATCTCCACGGAGGCGGATCATCCACATCATGCTCATTGCACATCTGTGGGCCCAGGGAGAAAACAGGAGGAATCATGGAGGATGGGAGGATGGGCTTCGTGAAGCCCCCTTGCACTGTGACCCACAGATGTGGATGTGTCACCCAGTGGGGGGAACCCATGGGAGATAAGGTACACTGGGACAGGGCCGAGAAACTGCCTGTTTTCTGTAAGGAGGATAAAAACCTATACTAAAAGAGAAATAACAGGATGCAAAAGGGGTTGACCGTGTCCCTTTTATCCCCAATAATCCTTTTTTCCTTTGGTGTCCCAGGCAGGGCTGCTCGGTCCCATCCCTGCTCCTTCCAATTGGCCACCACCTCCCCTGTGACCTGACTGACCCAGAACCCCTATGGATTCCCCCTCGTGGTGGGGCCAGGAAAGGAATGGCCATCCTCCTCCCATCCAGAACATAATGCAGTAGGGGTCAATGACTTCAGGTGGCAGTGTGGATCAGGATGGAGCAGGTGGGACATCATGGAGCCCGGGCTCCCTGTTCTTTTGACTGCTTGACCCCATGGTCGTGGCAATGTAAGTGTGTGTGTGTGCGAGAAAGCATGCGCATGTCACAGAGCCATGGCCCCCTCCCTTTGTTGGTGCTCGGACACCACACTGTCTCCCAGGCCTCCACCTGGGGGCAGCCAAGGGCAGAGACCCCAAGACTCCCCACCGTGGCAGAGGAGAAGCAGTCCTCTGGATGCTCGATCCTCTCTTTGCCAGGCTGACCCCCGATAACCCGCATCTGTCTCCGAACCCAGGTCACCAGCATTGGAGAGGTAAGGCACTAAACGCCTTAGCCCTCTGCGCCACTGGGTTCGCATTTGACCATGTCCCTTTAATGATATTATAAAATTCAGAAATTCTTATGCAACAAATTCTTGTAAACCAATTATGGGCATATTTAATGCTAATGTAAACTATATTATTATGTATGGTTCTGAAACCTGGGTAGTTGATGCTAGATGTAAATGTTTAGAAAGCCTCCAGAATCACATTATCAGAAGGATCCTGGGACTTCCAGGCTTTGTGCCTGATGTGACTCTAAGAGCTGAGTTTGGTATATTCTCCTTGAAAATAGGTGGCCTGATTATAGTGTTGCATGCTATATAAAAAGAATTATGAAAAGGGAAGAAAGTAGATGGCCAAGATTCATTTATCTGGGGCATTGTTAGGAAGTAATATTGGCTGGGGAGGAAATGTGAAAACTAAGTTAAAACAAATGGATATTGACACAGTAATAGACTGAGAGAACTGGCAGTCAGTGGCGAAAAAAATGTTTTTTAAAGTGTTTATGTTTTATGTTAGCAGTGTCGGTTGCACAGTCACCTCTGAGGCCAGAAGATCAGAAGGCTGTGCGTTCCATTCCCATACCAGGAACTTGAGTTATATCCCAATACCGACATTGTAGTGCAGAATGAGGGGGGTGCTGCTCTCCTGAGTCTTTGGGATGAGATGGTAATCGCAGCCCCATCTGCTTGTTCAGATGGATGTTAAAGATCCCATAGCACTTCTCATCAGAAGTTGAAGAGGAATCCTTTACATCATGCCCCGTACTCTGGTCACAGAACTCTGCAATATCAGAGCTAAACTAACACAACTGTAGGATATGATCTTATCAGCACACTGGTTCTCAAGCAAGGAGCTTTCTAGATTTTCAGTCTGAAAGTGACTTGAGTTTCAAGGTTTAAACAGGGCTATGATTGGGACCTTTTTTAAAGTGATCTATTCTTGTTCTTTGCATTATTTAAATAATGCTCAGTAGGAGGGGTAACGGGAAGTTAGAATTAGAAACATTGATTTTGGGGTTCAAGTTTTAGTACTCTGAATATTCTCTTAAAAAGTTGCACTGCAGCTAAAAATCATTTTGGTTAGCAAATTACCTTGATTAATGCATTGTAAAGTTTGATATTGCGGGACTAATAAGAACGTAATGTTTTTAGTAATCAGTATGTGGACAGATTGATGTGGATATTTGTGGGTGTGTATTTTATTAGATTTGTATTTTTGCTAATGTAACCCCCCCTGGGGGCTTACCTCAGCTGCCCTGGTCTCCTGGTTTGCCCCGGTCTTGTCTGCCTCCTGGCCTAAGCCCTAAATGCCCCCTTAATCCTCCATCTGGCCCCTGCAGCACTTTGTAGTTCAGATTGCGGCCGGAGGAGTGAGTCCCTGAGCTGCCGCTCTGTAGCTGCACATCTGTGCGAGCTGACGGCCCATGCATGTGCAGTGGCACATGTACATTTTCTGACCGTGATTGCAGTAAAACGAGGACAGTTTGGAAGGTCCCAGTCACCCTGATAAGCTGTCGGGGACCAGAGACCTGCAGGAGGCGCAAGAGGAGCCTCTCAATGTTATATTTAAGGAGTGCCAATCGTGTTGTACCCAGTCTCATAAATATTAATGAGGGATGAATATTAATGAGTCGAGCCTACCTAGCACCTGGGGACGGTGTAAATGGACACTAGCGACAGGGAAAAGGCTGTTTAAAATGTTTAAGCTCTGCAATTGTGTGAAAGGGCAGGGGGCTGCTACATGTCTTCTGTGGGGACAAATAACATTGAAAGTGTTCCTTTTGTCTACACCAGGACTTTGCAGTTGGGACTTATTTGGACTGCATATAAATTGTTTGGGTCAGCGTCCATGTTTGCAGCCTTTGACTCCAGTTTCAACCAATCGGAATGCTAGGATTTGTGCCAAGATTTCTGGGACTGTGCAGAGGACTTATGGGGGGAAAAGCTGGGGAGATTCTTGGCACCCTTTTTCAGGACCAATCAGCCACTGAGGGAGCCTGTTGCATATTCATTTCCTGAAAGGACAAGTGTCTCAGCCAGTCAGGAGCTGCCTAAAGCTCCCCAAACCCAAGGAACTTTTGGTTCTGGCTCAGTTCTGCGGGTGCTCCTCCAGAGGAAGGGGTATTCAGCCCCTTTGCAGAAGGATGGGGTTGCAAGGCTTGAGAAGGGCCTGAATTGGGGTTGCCAGCTACCTGCCCCCCAGGGCTTGCATTCTTGCCTTTCCCTGCTTTGGAGGAACTGTGTTCAAGGAGTTCTGTTTTGCTGCTTCAGCTGTAAGAGAGCTACAGGGCCCAGCAACATTTCTGCTGTGAGAGAGCTGCAAGTATCTGCAATCTCAGCGGAGGAAGCTTTGCCTAAGGGTTCCTGAGTGAGAAAGTTGTCTGTAAATTCCAAGAAAGATGGAGATCTTTTTGGGGCCGTGTGGTCACTGGCTCAAGGTGGTGAATTCTATCTGTTACCCTCTTTGACTCAACATCACAAGGAAGGGATGGACATATGGTTACAGGAATGGCCATGAATAGTTCTGGTTTATGGAAAATGGATGATTCAGGTTTACGAAAATTAACATGAGGGGGGGCTCGCCAGTATTGCCAAGGTTTACCTTCAAAGGAGAAGAGAGAGTCTCTTCTGTTCGTGAGCACCTACACAGTGAGGAAAGTGGTTTTTAGTATCAAGGGACTGTTCGAGACAAAGATGTGTTCGTTCAGTACCAAGTTTAGGGTCCTCGAAGGAGTCAATTTGAATGTACCAGAATGTGCCCACGTCTCACTGCGACTGTCTCCCGTGAGCATCTAGAGACTGTGTCCTAATGTGAAAGGGTCATGACTGCTAGGCAGGCAGTGTGGCTGAAAACAGAGATAGTATCCGGATGTGTCTAAGCTTCCAGAAGGAGGAAGGAAAAAGAGTTTCTTCTATTAAGGTCAGCATTTGGAATCAGCCTGGTAGTGTCACTAGCTAGGCACTGCCATTGCACCTCCCCCCAGAGGTGGTCCGTTCCAGATTATGACCTCATCTCTTCCAGAGTCTCAACTTCTAGAGGAGCTAAGAAGGGTTCCGGCCTTCCAAGCTGCAAGATCCTGCTGCTCATCTCAGTTTCTGAGTATCCAAGTTCTGCTGATCCAACCACCCCAGATCTACAGTCCCAATGCCATCCGAGACTGTCTACAGAACTGTGAGTAAAATCAGTGATTGTCCTGCATCTGGGGACTGTATATAGTTGCTTTCCAGCTTATGCCCAATGGCATAATGAATCCTAAAGTTGCTAAGATGTACAGTACTTGCATATCTTCAATACTGAGTTTTTGCAAGTAGTTAAAGTAATCAAGGAAAAGGTCAAAGTGATCTGATGTAAATTAAGTACGCAAACGCTGGCCAACCAGCTGCATCCCAGGCTTGCAACAAGTTAGTACTGGATACCCATGGTTAGACTTTGGGGCCTTTTTTTTTTCCATATAGGTATTTAACTCCTTTTCTCCCCTGGCTGCCCCCATCAGACCGGCTCCCCCAGCCCCATCACCCCGGCATCTCTGGGACTTACTTTAACCCTCGGCCGGAAGGCTACGGCTGTGCCCAGTCACCAGGTGTGGAGCCTGCGAGGAGTCGGTCTTCACCTGCAGCCCAGGGTGCTTTTTCCACCATTTTCTCCTTTCTCTGTCACTGGGGCACACATGCCAGATATGCATGCATGGAGGTCCGCACACGTCCACGGATGTCCCGCAGCTCCTTCCTTCTTTGGCGCCCTCAGACCCATACTGCCGACAGGCCTCCACCTGGAGGCAGCCATTGGGTGGGAACGCTGAGACAACCTCCCCGGGAGAGGAGAGCTGCGGACACTCAATCCTCTTCCTCCCTAGCCAACCCCCGGCAGCCCGCTCGTACCATGAACATGGGTCACCAGCATGGCAGGAGGTAAGGCATAGCTGCCTCAGCCCTCCAAGCCACTGGGCCAGCTTGTCTTTGGCAGCTTTTAATCTGAACTGGGGACAGGTACAAGTGAGGGTCTGTATGCTATACATCTGCAGCGGCTACTTAGAAAGCTTAACTTTAGTCCATCAAAGGGTTGGTGGGTGGCTTGCCTCAAAAATGTGTTTGAATTAAAAAATGCAAATGATCATTTGCTGATGCCATTTATTAAATGCCAATTGCCAAATGTGATTGTTGCTCAACCTCTGTCTCCAATTATCCTTTTCTAACCTTCCCCATATAAATAAATGGTGTTTTGACTGTTTTGGAAAATTGTGACTCGTGCGCATATTATTAGTGCAAGTCATTAATTCCAAGATATTGAAAATGTGATTTAGGGTTTATGGTTATCCATGTGTGGGGTGACTAGATGGGGTAGTGGGTAGGTAAAGCATCTCAGGGGGTTGTACTGTTGAAAATCAAACTCGCTTAAAATATACTCTGGATGGAGGCACTGCACTATTTGTTTTTTTCTATCTTGGGAAAGAACCCCCTGTAGTGGGAACCTAGGCCCCTCAATCTTGTCTGGCTAACAAGGCAGGGGTAGTAGCCCCCTGGTACATGGCGCCGGGGCTACTCTAACTTGGGTTGTTGGTTATATTTAAATTAATGTTTTATTTTTTTTTTTGATATTTCTGTTTATCCACCTCCCACATCCCTAACAGAGCCGCCCCCTCATCGGGAGTCACCCATTAAGCCTGTCCCTGCCAGCGCCCTACCTGACAGTCCTGGTCCCCCCATCCAGCCTTGGATACCCCCCTGGGCAGGGTTGGGGTGGGGGTGGACCCCAGACTCTTGCAGTCTTGTCAGGGTCCCGGCAGGCACTGGCACATTGGGACCCGGCTCAGCGCTCCATCTTCCTGGCTCTGGAGAGGGTTATTCCTTGTTTTGTGGGATGTTGCTTGCCCAACATCATGGCACGCATACCGACGTCCGCAACCTCACCCCTCCTTCCTTGAAGGAGCTGCCCTAAAGCGAGCTGGTCCCTGGTCACCGCGCCTGTGACAATCATACCCCAGTGACTCCGGCGTGCTGTTGTGCCCCCAGCCTCTGCCTGGGGTCACTGCTTGCCAGACTGAAATCTCGGAGAAGGCAAGCTGCGCTGGGACGCCCAGTCTCCCCCCCACTCTCCGGGTAGCCAGGTCACCGGGCATGGTGTGAGGTGTGGCATCCAGCGCTCAACCTCAGCACTACCGGCCGCCTAAATTCATGTTTTATGTATGTTGCTATGACACTAGGTGATGGTGTCATCAATGGGTGACCTATAAAAGCACCCTGTTTTAATCATCTTAGTAGCCTTTGAAAATGATTATCAGTAATCCGAAATGCGTCAGGCACTTTGATGTTTTTTTACATCTATATGGAATTTTAATTTAATAAAATATTTTGCATGATGATGTTCATGTAGCTGGAGTGGCCGTTATTAAAATGTGGTGAGTGCCTGATTTTCCCTTCTTGATTCCCCGCTCAGTCTTCTTCCCTCAGTCCTCATGGTTCGTGGTTCGCCTGCCTGTGACTTTACCTCTGTAGCTCCTGAATTTTTTTTCTTTTTTTCCTATAATGCTTTGTTCCCTTGGGGTCCAGGCGGGGCTACTCGGTCCCGTCCTTACCCCATCCCCAACCGGTTTCCACCTCCCCCAGCACTTATCTGATCCAGAGAACCCCATGGCTTGCCCCTCTTGTGGTGGGACCAGGAAGGGGAGGACCATCTTCCCTCCACCTGGATCCATTGTACAGTATGGCTCGGTCATTTTGGGTGGTGGCAGGGATCGGGGTGGAGCGGGCCAGCACTTCATGGAGCCCAAGCCCCCATTGTTTATTTATTTATTGAAATGTTTCACCAGTTTTTGTGTTTTTGTCTTCTCCCGTGAGTCCTACCATGGCAGCTCATAGGCATGCTTGCATGGAGGTGTGCGCATTTCACAAAGCCGTGGCCCCTCCCTTGTTGGCACTCGGACACTGCACTGTCCCCCTGGCCTCCACTTGGGGGCAGCCAAGGTCCGAGATGGCTACTCCCCTAACTCAGAAGAGGAGAGCAGTCCTCTGGATGCTCAGTCCTCTCCCTCTGTGGCCAACCCTTGGCGACCTGAGCGTGTTCCCAAACTTGGGTCACCAGCGAGGCAAGAGGTGAGGTGAAAAATGCCTCAACCCTCCACGCCACTGGGCCAGCTTATAACTGCCCAATTTAATGAGTTCTTCACAACTTGCGTTGTCCTATCTCCTCCCCCCCACCAGCTCCTCTCATCTCCCTCTGCTCCACCTTCCTGTTCGCCTCACCCCTCCCTGGGATTTCATTTCTCCCCTGTTACTACCCTGGAAACCCTGATTGACCTTTCCTTCCTCAACCTGTCTAAATCTAGCCCTGAAGGTCTGGAACCTAAACTTTTCCATCTGTCAGCTCCTGCCATTGCCTTCCCCCTTAATCACCTCTTCAACCTCTTCCTCCTCTCCGCTGTTCCCCAGTGATGGAAGATTGCCAAATTTCTCCCACTTCATAGAGGGGGTGACCCCTCCTCTGCTACAACTTCTGTCCTATCTCCCTTCTCCTTTTTCTTGAAAATGTGCAAGAGAGGCTTCTCTACTCTAGGCATGCTAACTTCCTGTACCCTTTCAAGTCTGGTTTTCAGGTGTATCACTCCACTGTCTTCTCCCTGCTGTGTGTCACTGACTCCATCCTCACTGGGATGGATCAGAGGCACTTTATGGTGGCCATTTTCATTGAGCTGGCCAAAGCCTTAGACTGAGTGGCCATCCACTCCTGTAAAAGCTAAGTTCTACCGGCCTCTCAGCTCCCGCTATTGATTGGTTCCATTCCTACAGCACGAGTTGATATACAGTAGATAGGATGCATCCTGTCACCTCCCATGTCCATCCAGGCTGGGGTTCCACAGGATTCCTTCCTGGGTCCCATCCTTTTCTCCATTTCCCTAAATGACTTCTGCTCTGCCAGTGCCTACTCGCATATTCATATGTCTGCAGATGACAGTTATTTACACCTCCAGCCCTGATCTGGAAAGACTCCAGCAAGACTTCCACAACAACCTGAGCAGGTTCCACGTCAGCCAACTGTGGGTCAGTGCTAAGAAAACAGTGTTCATGACCCTTGGCACCAGCCAGAAATTGGCCAGACTCTCCCCCTTCCTGTCTTCTCCACCTTGGATGGCACCCCCCTTGAAGTGGTTTTTCCTTCAGGTATCTCGGTATGTAGCTAGATAGTAAGTTTAACTTCTGTGCCCACATTGATGCCATCCACTCCTAGCTCCACCCCAAACTTGGTGCCCTGTACAGCAACAAAAACTGCTTGACTCCCCAGTTCCGCCTGTAGCTTTTTACCAAAATGGTGCTCCCAGTCTTTGACTATGAGGATGTGGTCTAAGGCACCACCCTCTCTTCTTTCCTCACCAGACTGGACACTCTCTGTAATGCCTTCTGCTACTTTGCTACCAACTCCCCCCTTGAACTTACCACTACTCCCTCTACTTCTCCCTCTCTGTCCTCCCCCAACTCTCACGTCACATTCCCACTGTACCTCCTTCATCTTCAAATACTGGTTTGGTTCCCTGCCCTTGTACAGATCCATATCATATGAGCAAGGTTATATGAGCAAGTACAAAATGAGCAACTACAAAAAAGCGAACATCGAAACAGCGACTGCAAACAAACGAGAGTGCTGAAATAGCGACTTTCTTTCCTAACGTATGGTATATATGAATATTATAGGCAGTGGGATAACCAGCTCAGCAGCACTACCTGGAGTCACCTGACACGCTCTTTCCACCTGGCGGATCCTCTGAACTGTCCTCCTCATCAGTCGCACATCAGGTAAGACACTGGACACATATCAGTTTTTCCAGCAATGCACTTCACCACCACCTGAGCCATGCTGCTTGCACTACTACTCCTCGCCTTTTCCCAAAGATCAGTTAACACACATCTGTCTCCTGTATCTGCAGCATCCGTCACCCAGTGATTCCTGCATCCACCAACCCATCTTTATCCACAGGTGCACCCTTGCCATGCAGGGGGGCTGTGCCCCCCCGAACCCCCTCCCCATCTTTAGAATTCTAACACCACACTGCACATGGACACAGGGGGTAGGATTCATCAGTGGTCGTCCAAATGTCTAATAGCTATTGTTGTATAGTCGCTCAAATGCGTATCGCTCTTTTTAAATCGCTCATTTAACTTCACCCATATTTCATCACTCTTTTAACGTGCTATCCCCTTGTACCTGTCCTCACTCCTCTTTCCCATTCCTTCTGCCTCATACTCCCTCCATTCCAAGGATCCTTACACCTTCTTCCTTTCCCATCCTCACTCCTCCACTGGGCAGTCAACCTTCTCCTGTCACCTTCTTGCTCCAGAACCTGCTTCCCGCTCCCTTCCCCCCCATCTCCCTTAAGCTCCAGCTAAAACTCCTCCCTGCCGCTCACCTCCTTCTCCTGTGTGCCCTCTTCCTGATCCACTCCTGATGTTGGGCCTCGTCCTGAGTTCTACCTCAGTCTGTATCAGGCTTCTAGCACTCTTCAACTGCACTGCCAGCATCACACCTGCTCTGGTCTCTTTATTTGTGCATCATAAGTTGCTCCTTGTGCCTTTACTTAGCTCCATTTATTCTCATTTTCAGTTTTACCATGTTAAATTGTACACTGTTTGTACTTGACTTTGAACCATTTATTGATAACTGTGTTTGCTATTACCCCCACCCCAGTCACACCCGGAAACAATCCTTGCTTCAGACTGCCTCTCCCAGTTACCAATTTTCAAATAAATAAATATCAGCTAGACTGTTCTAGGTCAATAAATTGTGAAAAAAAATGATTAAAATCAAGACCCAAGTCGGCCCCGTGGCATGGAGGGCTGAGGCACTGCACCTTACCTCCAGCCACACCAGCACCCTGTGTGTGGTGGCGAACGCGGGTTGCTGGGGTCCAGCCGGGGAGGGAGACAATCGAGCATCTGGAGGACAGATCTCCACTCCTGAGGAGGGCAGCGGTACATTGGCAGTCCCGCTGAATGACTGCTCCCAGGTGAAGGTCTGGGAGTGGAACGGGTCGGGGATGCCAGTGAAGGGAGGTGCTGCGTGACTCTGCAGTGTTTGCATGCCTCCACATGCGCATGCTGATGTGCGCGCCCCAGCAATGGGGAAGGGAGAAAACCAGAAACTGGGGAGATTGGCAGGTAACCTGAAGCCCTGACCGACACTCCCAACCCACGGCTATCCTGGCATCTGGATGTGTGTCATGGGGGTGGGGTGGTTCTCCCCTGCCTGGCCCTGTCACAGAGGAAAATCCGTGGGGGAATCGACTGGGTCAGGATCGGGAGAGAGCCCACGGTTTAGGGTGGATGGAGCACCCTTGCGGAGAGAGCTGAAAGCCGCCTGCCAGCAGACCCACAGGGAGAAAAAGCTTGATTAAAAAAAAAAAAAAAAGCAAGACTCAAGTTAAGTACCTCAGTTGGTACATCTATCAGACCTGCGTCTGAGTCCAACCACCTCCACATGCATACTGTGTGATCCTGTGCAAGTCACTTAACCTCCTCTGTGGTTCTGGGTCACCCCTGAAAACAGGAAGTTGTGGGTCTTGCCTAGTTACCAAAGAATTAACAACAACAAAAAAAAGACATGGCATATCAGCCAGGCTGTCCTAGGTAAATAAATTGTTAAAAAATGGGACGAAAAACAAGGCCCAAGTTAAAATGAATTGCATATCAGCTAGACTCTCCTGGTTAAATAAATTATAAAAATGGCTGAAAACAGGACCCAGGATAAAATGAGATGTTGCATATCAACTAGGCTGCCCTGGATAAATACTGTAAATTGTAAGCATGGGTAAAAGAAAGACTCGAGTTAAAATGAGATATTGCATATCTGAAGGCTGTTCTGGGTAAATTGTAAAAAAGGGTAAAAACAAGACCCAGTTTGAAAAGGGACATTGCTTGTCAGCTAGGCTAAATAACCCTAAATGCTATGAATACTGTATTGGATACCCTGAGTTTCTGTACCCCCCCGTTTGCACCTGGAAAGCCTTGGCTCACTGTGCTTTTTTATGTTTGCTTGCACGCATGTGCAAGAAAACATAGTGCCATCATCTGAATTTTCGAGGTGTGTCACCCCTCTTCCAATTCAGTCAGTGTGTTGGCAGGCGCGACCCAGTCCTCAATGCATGCTGGAGCTGTCTGTGACAGCTCAAAATGCAATGGCATACAGTTGAAAGGGGAGCTACGCTTCAGTGAGCAGCGATCAGATATCGCCTGCTCATGCGCAGCTCCCCCTACACACACACACAAACACACGCACGCATACTGTGTGCTGCCCCCCCCCACGCACACATTATATAGTCGACGGGGGTGCCCAATCCCCCGTCGGCTGTGCTGCGTGGCAACTCATGGTATAGCCGACGGGGGTGCCCAATCCCCCGTCGGCTCCACTGTCCCCCCCCCAGAGTACAGGGTACCATGCTGGGGATGCTGGGAGCCCACCCAGCATGGCAATAGATGCTATGGGCGCCGGGTGCCCTATCCCCCGTTGGCTCCGCCCCCAACCAGTCGTCCTTGTGCCATGCTGGGAGCCCACCCCAGCGTGGCAAATGTCCTAATCGTCATTTAAAAAACACAACCTGTAAAGAAAAACGGTCCCACGAGTCTCCCTGCCCCCCACAACCCGCACTCCACCCACTCGCACCCTGCCTCCCACACCCCTCCTCACCCCATGCCTACCGAATCCGTAGCGGCGATCTTCGATGGACGGGGAACACGTCTGACACTCTTCAAAGCCGCGCTGAACTGAGGAAATGCCGGTAAGCTGTATAATGGGATAGATAGGGTTTTCAACTTTGTTGCATATCTCAGGAATTTTTGGAATTTTGCACCAAATTTTCAACATGGGTTTTTGGGACCCCTTCTCATGAATGCTGTCACTGTCATGGTGTTATTCCGGGCCCGAAGGGATGATTTACGAGTCACTCCGGCGAAATCACCTTCGGACCAATAACGCAAACAAACCGCCAGTGTTCATAAGGTGGGCTCTCAAGAAGCCTATTTTGAAAATTTGGTGGAAAAATTCCAAAAATTGACTGTTTTACGAGCGTGTGTTGCGCAGTTCCTACGCACGCTCATAAGTTCGTGGATTTTCAATATTTTCACTCCAGATTTTCAACATTGCCATTTTACCACACCTTCTTATGAGTAGTACAGCTGTCATTTTTCACATTTCACCCAAAACGTGTTTCCGCCCATGTAGCGCACAATGGCGCAGTCGGTGTGCAAAAGTAATGTACAGGACAAATTAAGAAAATCACAGTGACATTTTTCATGAGCTGAGGTCTTAAAATGGCTATGTTGAAATTTGGTGAAAAAATTCCTAAAATGACCCGTTTCTGACGTCGTTGTGCAGTTCACACTTGCACTCGTAAGTTCGCGAATTTTCAATATTTTCACTCCAGATTTTCAACATTGCCATTTTACCACACCACCTTATGAGTAGCACAGCTGTCCTTTTTCACATCTCACCCAAAACGTGTTTCCGCCCATGTAGCGCACAATGGCACAGTCGGTGTGCGAAATCAATGTACGGGACAAATTAAGAAAATCACAGTGGCACTGTTCATGAGCAGAGGTCTTAAAATGGCTATGTTGAAAATTTGGTGAAAAAATTCCTAAAAATGACTGTTTTACGAGCGTGCATTGCGCCCGTTCCTATGCATGCTTTCGTACGTTTGCCAATTAATATTTTCCTCCAGATTTTTCAACGTTGCCATTTTATTACACTTCCTTATGAACAGTACAGCTGCCATTTTTCATATGTCGCCCAAAATGTGTTTTCGCACATGTAGCGCACAATGGTGCTGTTGGTGTGCGAAAGCAATGTTTGGGAAAGATTACGAAAATCACAGTTACACTGTTCATGAGCAGAGGTCTTAGAATGGCTGTATTGAAAATTTGGTGACAAAAGTCCATAAAATGACTGTGTTACGAGTGAGCATTGCAGTTTCCACGCACCCTCATAAGTTCATGACTTTGTAATATTTTCAGTCCAGATTTTCACAACTGGCATTTTTCCACACTTCCTTATGATCAGTACAGCTGTCATTTTTCACAACATGGCCGAAGTGTGTTCTCACACTTTCAGCGCAGAGATGCGTGGTTGCTGTGGGAAATCATTGTTCGGGACAGATAAAGAAATTCACAGTGACACTGTTCATGATCGGAGGCACCAAAATGCCTGAGTTGACGATCTGCTGTAAAAAATCCCCAACCTAATTATATTACGAGTGTGCGTTGCACAGTTTCTATGTATGCTTGTGACTTCACCAGTTTTCGTAATATTTTTACTGCAGATTTGCAACATTGCCGTTTTTTACACCTCCCCATGAACAGTACAGCTGTCATTTTTTACATCCTGTTTGGAATGTTTTTGCACCTGTGGTGCTAAATGCCATAGTCGCTGTGCATAAGCAGCTTTCGGCTAACAAACTGATATTGCCACTGTTCATGAGGTGGGGTCACAAAAACCATGTTGAACATTTGGAGTGAAAGTACCAACTAATGCCTGAGGTATTAGGGTTTCCAACCATAACGCCCAACCCTGTAGAGAATGACAGGCATCAGGGGTGTGACTTGGGATTCTTGCCTGTAATGCTCATACCATTCCACACCCTGCAGCCAGTGAGAGGCATCGAGGTATGCCTTGGACTCTTGCCCCCAAAGTTCACCCCATTCTCCTATATCGCACCCATCTCACCGTATTTCCTAATGGAATGGGGCACATAAGGCCAAAGACCCTAAGGAACACTGTGACACTTGTCAGTGTCTGCAGGGTGGGGTGTGGTGAAATGGTGTGGCCGTTATGCCTGACGACCCAAAGGCACACCCCAATGCCTGTCACTCTCTGCAGGGTGGTGGTGGGGTTGGCTTCAGTTCAATACTTCACTGTCATTCCTATTACACAGCTCTGTAACTTCTACACTACCAATGCCAGCAAGCAAACATTCGGCATTGACAAATGCTTGTCTAGTTACCAGTTTCACAATAAATAACAATAAAAATGTCACAGCTTGTTTTGATGTAATGCATTGGGGGGGGGGTGGTCAGTGGTAGAATTCTTGCCTGCCACATGGGAGGCCCGGCTTTGATTTCTGGACAGTGCACTGTCCTTTATAGTCTAACAGAGGAGTGCCAGAGGAAGGAGGGTTGAGGGAACGTGAGAGAAGATGGAAAGTAAATGGAAATCAGAACACTTCTGAATCTCTCCTGGCCTATAAACAAATGCGTAGTTTTTGCAAAGTTGAGGTAAGAGCTAAATGTATCTTTTTTTTTGCATAAAAATAATTTTATTCAAAATAAAAGCACACACATACATTCACAGTCGGTTACAAAAATCCATTAGTACAAACCAATGACAGTGTATCACACTATTGACTATAATCTTATGGCAGTGAATTTTTCTAAAGTGTCTCTTCCATGGCATGTACCTATAAACAGATAAGATATGCACAGATAAGGTGTTCAGGAACTACAGTAGTGTGACCCCCTCTCTTATATGTCTGTCCCATCCCAAAGAAGCACACTTTCTTGTGGGGTCAAATCTACCAGGAAGGGGGCCCACTCTCTAATGAAGTGGTCGAGTCTGTCCTTAACAAGCAGGGTCAGTCTCTCTGGAGCCAGGGTGTGTATTGCCAGTGTGCGCCAGCCTTGTACTGTAGGTGGGGCACATGACACCCACGTATTTTGAATGCAATGTCTTGCCAGGATTAGAAGAATCCTCACCCAGCTTGGTAGTGGCTCCCAATCCTCCCCTTCTTCTCTTTCCACTCCGAATAGGCATCTCAGTGGGTCTAGCAAGATCACCCTGCCCCATCCTCCCCACTTCATGGCCTCTGCTCCTCAAAACCGCTGTAATATGGGGCAGGTCCAGAAACAATGGATATATGTACCCACTTCCCGGCCACATCTTCCACACAGCGGGGGCATAGTAGGATGATATTTATGAACTATTGATGAGGGGGTTGTATACCCTATGTATAAATTTGTAAAAAGCTTCTTTAAACTTGTTACAGAGTAGAAGCTCCATATGCATGGAGAGCAGTACCGTCCAATCCTGCTCTTGTATCTGAACGACCAAATCCGACTCCCAGAGTTTGCAGGTGTTGAACGAAAGATCCAGCATACAGTGCCTAAAGTCCCTAACAGCTTTCCCTATAAAACCTTTTGCTTCCCGCTTTGAACCCTGAATAAGTAATTCTATTTTCTTCATTTCCACCATTCCAGGCCCTTCTCTACCCAACCCCACCATATAAGCCCTAACTTGGAAGTACCTAAACAAGTGCTCTTCTCCCAGGTTTAGTCACTGATGTAAGTCCAGAAAAGAGCTAAGCCCCCCACCACCACAGAGATCCTCCAGATTTCTTATCCCCTTTTTTCCCCATGTCTTAGACCTACGGTCTTCCAAACCAGGCAAAAAACAGGGATTGCCGGCCACTGGCACCATATACGTATCCACTGCTACTGCCCCCCTCTGCCTTAATAGTTTGCCCCAGCTATCCAGCACTGTCAGGACCAGTGGGTTCCTATTCTCTTGCCCTCTATATGCTCTGAGACCCCGTTTCTCTAAATATGCTGAGAGTCTCACTTTACAATTCCGCTGCTCAAGGTCCAGCCACCGAGCCGTCCAAGGCATATATTTCCAGTCACTGATATATTTCTATTGAGCAGCCAAATAATAGTTCCCTATATCCTGAAAATTAAGTCCCCCCTCTCTGTACCTACTTTAAGACATTGTAGGCTGACCCTCTGGCGCTTCCCCTTCCATATGAATGAAGAAAACGTACCTTCCAGTCTCCTGACATCCCTCCTAGAAATTCCCACATACATCATCTGTATAATGTATACCAGTCTAGGAAGGATATTCATTTTGATCAAATTAATTTGCCCAAGCCATGAAATCGAAAGTGCCATCCACCTTCATAAATCAGCCTCTATGTTCCTAAATATAGGGGCACAATTCAGGTCATAGAGGGAGCCCAGAGACTAACCAATTTTAATGTGAAATGTCCTCCTACCTTCTTAAAACCCCATCCCTGATCCCGTCTCATTGTCTTAGGGAGTCTCATGAGTTCAGATTTATCGAGGTTGAGTTTGTACCAAAAAAAGTACAAATTTCCCCACCAGTTGCAGAAGAATGGACATGGAGGCCTTGGGCTCTGTGATGAAAAGCAACATATCGTCCACATACATTGTGAATGTGTGATGCTCCCCTGAGATCCCCTGACCCCCTTAAGTTCCCTCCTCCTGCCGGATCACTATCACCAGTGGCTCCACCGCTAAGGCGAAGAGCAGTGGGGACAGCGGGCAGCCCTGCCTCGTGCCTCTGCCTAAGCCAAATCTCTCCAAGAGTGTACCATTTGCCAGTACTTTTGCCCAGAGGGAATTATAAAGTGCTTGTACCTAACCCACAAATGTGTTCCCAGACCAAACTGGGTTAACGTCTCGAACAAATAACCCCATTCCACTCGATCAAAGGCTTTTTCAGCATCCATGGATATGACGCAGGTGTCTTCTTTCTACTTGTCCGCTCCCCAGATCACATTCAGAAGTCTCCTCACATTATGGTATGAGAGACATCCCCTAATGAACCTGGTTTGGTCTTGGTGAACAATGTCAGACACTACTACTTCTAGTCGACCCGCCAAGACCTTTGCCAAAATCTTGTCATCGCAATTTAAAAGCAATATTGGCCTGTACGAGGCGCACTCTGAGATATCTTTCCCGGTTATGGGGATCAGGCAGATCACCGCATATGAGAATGTCTCCGGAAGCTTTACAGTCTCCCCTTCCACCTGCTTAAAGGTACTGCACAGTAGCCCAGCAAGCTGCCCCACCAAACATTTATAATATTGTACCGGGTAGCTATCCAGCCCACTCGCCTTCCCACTCCACAGTTTCTGAATGGCCTGCACCACTTCTTCTCTCATAATAGGGCCATTTAAAGCATCCTTTTGTCCCCTTGTCAGCTTGGGTAACTTCAATGCATCCAATAAGGCTTGCCCCAAATCCCGTTTCCCCTTCCCCCTTCTGTCATATATAGTTTTTCATAAAACCTCTGGAAGCACTCCCGTATTTATTGTGCCGACTTATGCAACATTCCTTGTCTGTCTTTGATTGCCGTAATAAAATTGATAATTTTAAAGAGAGTCAAAAGAGTTCAATCCTGTCCCAGCAGGCAGTAAGGTACTGATGCTCCTTGGTGATGACCTTTAGGTGCCTAGACCTAATAACTAAAACAGTACAAACTCAATAGTACAGCTTCATCCTAGTTTTTACTTGATTTATTACGTGTTGGGGAACAACCCATTTATTAAGTTGTACAAGTAATATTACTGTTCTTACACTGTCAAGATGGTAACGGAGTGTCATTCATTTTATCACAGAAGACTGGTTGATTTCCTTTCATCATAATATACGACACAAGAGACTTGAGGAAACATTAGTATTTTAAATAATTAAATATACATTGCATGATTTATTCATCTAAAACTGTAATAGTATTAATAGTTTATTTGTTCAACACATGGTTATTACAATCTGCATCATAAAACATTTTAACATTTTACATAACAAATAAAACATACAGGCCCATATATTCCAACTGCGCCAGGCTGTGGCGCAAGCCTGTGCGCGGCTCAAACTTGTGCAGGGGTGTGACCAGGGCGATATTCAGCGGAGTTGCACTATGGCACAACTGCTTTGACTATCGCACCCTGACCACCCCCACTGTGCATGGCGCAGTGGCACTGCACCAGCGCAAGTGGTCAGAGTGGAGCATTGAGATGCGGTGGCGCAAGTGCCATTGCGCCATGCACAGCACCTGCGATATTCAAAGGCTGACATGCAAATGGGGCCATAATTTATGTAAGGTGCACGGGGGGCCATTTGCATCTGATTACGGACCCATTTGCATGCCATTAGCATGCAGGTGCGCCGATCCCCGACGACTTGCGCCTGGCGCCCTGCCAGGCAGCAGCCGTTGGGGACCGACGCCCCCTGCAGCCCGATTGCGGGATGTCCGGTAAAGGACAAAGAACGTCGCTTAACCCTGGTGGTCCAGTGGACTGCGATTAGTCCGATCGCGGGCATCAGACATCCCCCCCTCAAAGTCCAATATCCCTGGTGGTCCAGTGGACCGTGATTAGCCCGCTCGCAGGCATCAGACATCCCCCCCAAGTCCAGTATCCCTGGTGGTCCAGTGGACTGCACGGAGCCTGATCGCGGGCAGCATTCCTCACCCCCAAGTCCGATATCCCTGGTGATCTAGTGGACCCCACCCACACCCACCCACTGGGCCCCACCATCCGTCCCCCTGTCAGCCGGCCGGGCAGCACCACCACCGCCTGCTGCCCGCCCTCCCGCTGACTGACAGCACAGTAGGGCTGCATGTCCATTGGTTCAGAGCATGAGCCAATGGGTGTGCAGCCCATACCGTACTAGTCATTCCAGATATGTGAATGTCTGGGCCACAGTGTTTAAATACATTAGTATAGGAGACACAACCATTTAAACTATATAACATTTTCTTTATCTTTTCCCTTTGTACTTTCCAGTAATTCATTTATATTGCACATACTTATCCTACTAAGAACAACCTCTAGATAAATTTAAGATGGTTCTTTCTCTCCTTAAAACTGGTATCACCTATTATAATATTATTATACATGTTTAATTTTAGCAATACTCCACAGATAATTCCCCAAGCTTTTAATTGTGAATTCAACTTGTGTAAAAATAATAATTTGTGTCAACTTTTCCCTATTTGTTCCAAGATCCTCATATTTTGAATGTTGAAAAACAGTTTTCAGGAAATGAGTTCATTGAAAATTATACCACTTGCACACCCAAAGGACATGGAGTAGGTCTTGTTCCTTGGCACAAAACCCACAATTAGGGGAAGTCTTTCCAGTTTTACCATACCAGGCTAACAGGAGATAACCTTTTTGTATTTTGAATTTATACCTTATGGAGTTTGCCTTAACCTTAGGCTCGACTAGTATGTCCATATAAGTTTGGTAGCTCATATCCTGTATATTGCTAGCATACCATTTTGAATATTTACTATCTCTTATACTTTGTTCGTCAATTATCTCCCAATATTCCCTTATTTTCCCATTTATATAGGGAGAATATTGTTTACTAAGAGAGATTCTTTGTTTATGATAGTTTAGCAGATGTTCCAAACTATATTTTTCTAACAATGTTCTGATTTCTTTATACCATTTAGAGATGTAAATCCTTTCTTCATGCCACACTTCTTTTTCCTGTAAACATAAGCTGGAAAATCATTCTGGGGCTAATCTAGTTTGCCTCAACCAGAAGTTCACTTTCCTTCCGTCCAAAAGTGTGTTAACATTATCAAGCCCTAATTCAGCTCTTAAATACAAAGCTGTGAAAGAGAACCCCACTCCCAGCATTCTTCTCAAAGTCTTTTATATTGGGTTGATTAATTTTTGTCTGTTGGAGCTGTCCAATATACAGTATCTGATCCAGAAGCTAATTGGGCATGATATTTCATTTTGGTTGCTTCTATCGTAGGTTTGATTGACAAGCCCCCATAAGCATAGTTGAACCTTCACAGAGCATTGGCTGTCTTTTTTAAATGTTCCATAGTCCTCTCTATATATGTTCCGTCCATCTACCATTTGCAGTAACATTTAGGCCCAAATATTGGTATGATCTAACTGTTGCCATTTTTTTGCCTTTGTAGGTAAATGTCCCCTTTTTGTTTCCTTTCCCAAATATGGTAACTTGTGTTTTTGTTAAGTTAATCTCCAATTCAAGTGATACAGCTAAGTTCTATAATATATTGATCTTTTTCTGTAACCCTGTTTTAGTCAATGATAATAGAATAATATAATCCGCAAAAGCTAATATTTCACAATACTCATTCATTATTTTTGGGGAATCTGTTTCTGATTTCTGAATTTCCTCTAACAAGTCATTTATATATAGTGTAAATACTAAAGGGGCCATCATATATCCTTGTCACACCCCTTTGTTGATTATTGTTGCTTTTGATAATTTGCCACTGTATCCTAGTAATACTTTAGCCCATGTGTCTGCATATAAGTTCTGATGATTGCTATTAATTCACTATCTATCCCTCTTTTCTCCATGATTGTCCATAAGCCCACCCTACTCACTGTATCAAATGTTGCTCTAAAGTCAACATACAATACAAACAATTTTTGTTTCCTTAGTACAGTATATTTCTCAACCAAATGGTTGAGAACAAAACAATTGTCCAAGATACTATAGTCTTCCCTGAAGCCCACCAGCGATTTACTAATACCACCAATTTGCTCCCCTTCCAACTTCAGTTCTTGTAGAAAAATCTTAAAAAATATTTTTAAAGTAACATCCAATAAGCGAATCGGCTTATACATCTGTGGATCCATAATATTATTTTTCTTGTGTATAGGTACAATTATTGCACATTTCCAGGTTTCCGGAAAGACTAGATCTTTTAGACACAAATTAAATAAGACAAAAAAAATATCGGACCACCATGAAATGTTTGATCTGTACACTTCTGCAGTTATCATATCCAATCCAGGGGTCTTGTTGCTTTTCAATCCCTGTATGGCTAAATAAATACCTGCTCTCGGGATCTGGATACTTTCTCCTCTTCTCATGGGGAATTTTATTTATTTATTTATTTTTTATTTATTATTTATTTTTTATTTAGTTGTTTAACCAGGTATAGCACACTAAGCTGAAAGCTTTTTTACAGGAGCGACCTGGGAGCACAAGGAGGTTAAGTGACTTGCTCAGGGTCACACAGTATGCAAGTGGAAGCTGTGGGATTCAAACCCAGGTCTGGTCTGCTGGATGTCACCAGATTTGCAGCTCAGAGCCTTAGACCACTGCGCTATACTGCCTCTATTTTGTCTGCCTCTAGTCTAATTTGGACATATTAAAAAGCTCTCTGTGAAAATTATAAACCATTTCTGAGTGTAATATCTGATTAACTTTTTCTTCCACCTTACCTTCCCATTTTAATCTTTTATTTCTTATTTCAACTATACATTCTTCATTAAACACTTCCTGTCTAATATTCCCTTCAATAGAAAGCCCAGTCAATATTACTGGTAAGTGGTCACTTTCTGACCTAGTTGGAATATGCATAGTATACTAAAGGGACAGATCTCCATTCCAAAAAATCAGGTAACAAGGCTCCATAGGACCTTATGAATGTTCCTCTTCCTTCTCGATCTCCCTCAAGTCTCCAATTTAAAGGATACAAATTGGCCAAAGTCAGTATTTGTTGAAGTCTAAGACCAGCCTTGTTACTTTTTAAGTCTTGTGTATTTCTCATAAAATCTCCTTCATATCCTAAGTGCCCAAAAAAGGAGTTATCCATTAGCCCATCGAATTGTCCAATTCTAGCATTCATATCGCCAAGCATCATCAGATCTGTTTTGGGATGGCGTAACATTAATTCTGTTATTATTCCTTCAAGGTGATTCCACATTTTCTTATAGCAAAATTTAGAACCAGAAGGTGGTATATACACATTAATAAGTGTGAATGTTTTTTTAGGAGACTTTATAAGAGAGAGACCAAGAAATTGTTTCCCAAATATAGGTTTTGTTGCAACTCACATATATCAATTTTGGTATAAGTCGCTAGCCCACCCGATGGTCTTCCAGACTTACTGTTTCTAGTTGCCAGTACATGGGATACTTCATAACCATTACACATTATTTGGTCTTCCGATTCATGCCATGTTTCTTGGCAACAAACTATATCTCCTTGCTGAAAGAAATCTTCATAATCTTTTTCTCCTACCTTTTTAATAAATCCTGCTAAATTCCATGATAGTATCTTAATTCTTAGATTCTCCTCAACCTTTGTACTGATGTTAGAATACTCATCCTCTGTTATTGGAACATGGAGTCAATCTTGTGGATTTTCTTGGTTCTTCTCCTATATCAATTCATTTTTCTGACCTGTACTATAGGCTCCTTCCATAGTCTCATTTAGATCTGTTAATAACAAACCCAGAGTATCCAAGACTATACTTTTTTGAAATAGTTGATCTGCTAATTCCTTATTTCTCATACCAATATCTATTTATGATGTTGTGCTATTTCTATAGACATGTTGAACCCCCTGTTTGACCAATCATACACCCTTATAATTGGCAAACAGGTTACAAATAGATCCTTTTAACTTATAATCATTTTCTTTCCTAATTCGTGACATTCCAAACAAGGACAGTGCCACTGGAGCTTCAGTAAACTCTGGCTCATCTTGACAAGCATTAAAGAAATCTTGGTTTGGGAAAGTTACTTTTAGCCACTTAAAGTTAAGCAAATGCTCATTCCTCCAAATATACAGTAGTTCGCTATTATGGGTGAGGCAAAATATATTTCAATGGTATTTATATGGCCATCTTGGCTCTTTCTTATTTCTACTGTAGTATGTCCTCTTCCATTACCTCCAATTCAGCAGGGACAAGGATTTCTTGTATAACATATTGTATTAGTGTTTTACCAGGAAAAGATGACCAATCTACTTTTGTGGTAAAATGTAAAAATGGTTTGCTTGCATCCTTGTTTCTAACTTGCATAGATTGCCAGTCATTCCTCTCTGCTCCAGGGTTTACAGATTATATTTCATTCATATTTTCCCTATACGTTCCAAGCATATCTTTGAACTGATTTTTCTTAGATATATTTATTTCAATTCCCTGTTTGCATAACTGGTCGTTAAGACACTGAATTTCTTGTTCTAAAGTTTGAAGTTTGCTTCCAAGATCACTTTTCCAAAACCCTTCATACTATTCCCCACCTTCCTCTTCTAGATTGGTATTAATTATATCAGGTGTTTGGTCCAGTTTTATCGAGATGTAATTAATTTGTCCTCTGTACTTTGTTCCCTCTTACTCTCACTCTGCTGTCTCTTTTAGATCACTTTTTAAACTTCTTTCCCTTTCTTCTTATTATTTTTATCTTCCTTCTTAATTATCTTGTTATTATCCTTATTCTTTTTCTTGTTATTATTACCTTTTCTCTTTTCCTTTTTCTTCTTCTTTTTTCCCCTTTATTAGTAGCTTTGATATGATCTGGAGTAAGTGGTATTATTAGTTCAGAAAAATCTTGTCTGCAATTGAGTTTCTGTGATTCATATATAATCTCCGAATCAGATGGTTTTTCGGGTGCGATTTCATCCAGTCTACCCATGATTGTGACCAATTTTGCATCAAGTACAGCAATATCATATTTTGCATTCTCTAATTCATTTTTTAGTGAAGCTAATTGCTCCATCAAGAGAAAATTAGCTGAATATTGACGGCCAAGTAATGTAATCATTTCCCCACTTAAACAATCAGGGACATATTTTGGTTTTACTTTTATTTCATTTATTTTCTCAGATCCTGAATTTTCTTGTTCTGGTTCTTTATCTCTTGTTACCACTTTTGTTCCTTTTGAATTATATGCATTACTAACCTCTATGTCTTCAAGTGCTGTTTTGATATCTAATATGGTTTGTTGAAGCTCCATAGTTATTTCTCTCAGTTCTTTCCCAGGTACCGATAGAAAGTCCCTTTGTTCCCTTTGCTTTTTATAAGCATTTTCAGTCCCTTCTAATTCTTTGTAGCTTGCTACATATGTACTTAAATCAGCATCTAATGTTATATGCCCTATTAACCTATATCTTTATCATCAAAATCATCCTTTTCAAGGGTGCTAACACTGTCTTCCTCATAAAACGGTCTTGGAGATTGCTCCACACTTTTATTAGAAACTTCTATGATCCCTTGTACATTTTTAGACATATTCTCCATACTCACTAACTGTTTAGGAGTGGAGGTTATGTTCTGCCTCGATTTTAATTTTAGATGGTCAGTAATTTTGGTTTGTTTAGTAGCCTTTAGTCTTTGTCTATTTTTTTCCACAATAAATAATTGATTGTCCCAATATGGGGAGATGTATTCCTGATCCTGCCTTTGTGCCCTAATGTTAATCATTTTCTAATATGAATTTAAATTTTAAATACAAGCAAACAGTTTATTAGGAGCTTAATAAGAGCTTAATGTTTCGATAGTATTTCGATAATAACCACTATCTAATAATCACTAGCAATTGGCATTTTAATATTGTTTACTATCTAATAACAGCCACTAGTGATTAGTAGCAATCAATAGCAGTTTCACTACTTGGTTATACCAAGTGTTAATTATAACACACACATCATTAGTACAGCTTAGTTCAACAATTTCAAAAATTCAAACATGAAACCATGAAAAAAAAAAGAAATTGAGTATATGCCCTTATAAGTTCTATTGAGCCAAAAGCCAAAAAACAGAGCTACTCCTTTCCCAAATCAGTCTCCAAAGTGTTCAAGAAATGTCCAAGGAGTTTTCAAAAAATTTTGAATAATCAAAGGAGCTTCAGGAGTAAATGGAGTCTTCCTCACACATAAGAGGTATTCTTCCATTTCCAGAAAACAGATATCCCATTAATATAAAGATACAAGTCCTCAGTAGGTCCTGACCCGTTCACAACTCGTATTTATGAATGTTTGTATAAAACAGTAGGCACTCACTCTGCGCAAAAGTAGCATAATAACTTCAGGGGATTTAGTCAACCTTGGTTCCCCCCCAAATATTGAGGTGTAGATAGGTAGGATCTGACACTAATTGGAAGAGAAAAACAATCTTATTCCTCTTGTTCCATCTTAATTGTCTAATTGTCTATTAGATTAACTACTGACAATTGTCCTGAACAATCTTATCTCTCTTGTTCCCTCTTAATTGACTATTAGATTAGCTACTGACAATTATCTTGAACACTTCTAGACCCTAATTACTAAACTGTGCTAAAAGGAATCCACTTAGCTAGATTGTTGATTCTGTTAAAAATAAAACTTATTCTTACCAGCAAATGCTAATAGTGCTAAATAAATGCTGATAGCACTATAAAAGGATTGGTAGTAAGCAATATAAAGGGGAGACAATATAATAAAACAAAAAACAGTTAATAGACTGATTCAAGGATATAATTAAATATTGATTAAAAAATGTAAGTCCTAGGCAATTTTTAGAAGGTTCCAAGAGAAATATCAAGATAAAATAACTTACTCTCCACAGTCCAAAAATACTTTTCAGGGAAAATATCCACATTTGGAAGTTAAAAGGATAGCAGTATGCAACAGTGTGCAGCAAATTGTCTTTTAGCCAAGCAGCTATTTGGCTATTACAGCTATTAGCAAGCGCTATAGAAAGAGTACTTTTACTTGCTATCTTGCTCATTCATTACACTAAACATGCTCGCTCCCTCAGCCGACCCTTACAGATAAACTATAAAACAGTATTCGTCTTAGTCTACAAGCGAAGTAGTTTAAACACCAAATTAAAACACCAATATCACCATTCACTTGGCTTCTAGTGCTGCAGGCTACATTGCTCTTTGTGCCACTGCTTAGCTGAAAATATATCTTTGAATGCTGCACCTGTGCCTTAAGTAAGGCCCAGGACATTAGAAGCCAACAGCGTGCTGTTGTATTGGATGGATCTGGTCAGATGACCAGAACTACAGTGAGAGATTAAAAAGAAAAACAAATCTAAATATAAAACATAAAAAATGATAAAAAAACACCAATTTCGTTAAAACCCTAGTACCAACACAGTAACGCATCTCTCATAATTATATAATACACAAGCTGCTAGTCCTCCAAGAGCGCATCAAAACAGGGTCTTACTTCGTACTACTTTCTGTAACTGAAAAAGTTTAAATCCGTCAAATGAGCACCTCCCTTTTGTCTTGTTATAGCCCCCTTTTCTCTTCCACTGGATGGCTTGCTGTAGAGTGGGAAGCTTGCTAAATGCACTTTTTTCAGCTCTCCAGCTCCCCCGAAAGTTGTTGTGGAGGCTTCAGGTTCAGCTTCAGTGAGAGTTCACGTCAGGAAACCCTGCAGTTCACAATGGCTTGCACGCCTCTCTCTCACTGGCCCGAACGGTGTTGGTTTCAATTGCTCGCTCTTGCCATCATATTCATTTTAGAAAATCCTGCAGGTGAAACAAAAAGAAGGACAGTGGCCACACGGACTGAGGGTGCAAAAAGATGGCCTGGAAAGACAGCCAGCATTCATAGCATAGTTGGCATACCTTCAGTAAAAATAAAACAAGTGTTGCAGTCCTACTATCATTGCCGACTCCACAGACAACGGCGCGCGTAGCTACCTCTCAGTCCAGTTCCCCAGTACATGGAGTCTCCGGGACACATCTATACTCTTCAAAGGCAAACCACAAACTGAACAGGAAACCCATCTAAAACTGCATTATTAATGACTCATAGGTCGATTACTGTACATTATACTGTTTGGTTATCAAAATAAAGAAGTTTTAAAAAAGCGTCAAAAGGAATCACTTGGAGGAGATATTTGGAGTGCTCTTAATATGTAATGTGGAAAAATTAAATTCTGATGTAACCAGTTTAAAATTAGGTGATGAAATCTAAGATACCAGAAAGAAGGCAGAATCTTTTAATGAATTATTTAGCAAACTTTCTCCCTATGCCCCAAGTACGAGTCAATGTAAGAGCATCAAGAATTACTTAAAAAAAGAAATGGAAGATTTTTTTTTTCAAAAGTTCTACTCTAAAATGTTAACTTGTCAACTAAGTGGTTAAATATTTGAAAGGTATAAAGCCGAGTCCCAGAATGGGCACAGATGGAATAGACATGCTTATGATAAAGCTGGTTGTTGAACTGCCTGTGATACCAATTTGTAAACATTATAATTTAACATTATGTACAGGTACCATCCCTATTTACCGGAAGCAACCACCCCCCCATTTTGAACTCTGGTGACCCTACAAATGTAAATGATTATAAGCCTACCACTCTACTTTGTTCTGTAGCCAAGGTTCTTGAAGGCTTTATTTTTGATCAGTTACAAGAGTATTTAAATAAAACAAGAAACTTTGACAAAGGCACAACATGGTTTTAAGCCTAATTGTAACACGGCACTGCAGAGACCAGCGAAATTGAGGAACGGCATTGGCTGAAAGGGGCCAGGTGACACCAACCGAGTGGTGATTAACCCACAGGTAACGCCCACTCGGTTAGTACCACCTGTGGCCACCGTAGCAGTAGAGGGGACCCGCTCGCTCCGTCACCACCCCCGCACGCCACCCACGGCGCTCAGTAGCTGAAGGTGTTCTTTGTTTACAGCACTTAAGGAGCTGCCTAAGAACCGCGTGAGCAATCCGCTGTTGAGCATAGACTCGGCGTCTTTCCCCAACTTA
The DNA here is from genome assembly GCA_016271365.2 of Neoceratodus forsteri. Classification (NCBI taxonomy): domain Eukaryota; kingdom Metazoa; phylum Chordata; order Ceratodontiformes; family Ceratodontidae; genus Neoceratodus; species Neoceratodus forsteri. The sequence continues at coordinate 878,048,229 of CM028130.1, forward strand.
CCATACCCTTAGTTGTACCTGCTGTACCTACAGAGAATTCTAGCGCTTTGCTAGATCCCTGGGCTTTTGGGCCTTTGAGCTCTGAGCCTTGTAGAGTGCTACTCGAATGCAAGACTGCTTCATTGTAATTTGTAACACGGCACTACAAAACCCTTGCCGCTCTGCAAACTGTCTCTCTCCTCTCTTCGTAGGGTCTCTGGCACCGAGGGACATACACTGGTAACATAGGCTATTCGCCGCTACAACGAGCCTATGTTACAAGCACGTTAATCACCTCCAGCGTCGGGCTCTGCCGGTGATTAATGCCTGCTGGGTGGTTGGACCCCTCGGGCACCAACCCCCCCCCTCAGCGGGCATTAATCCACCGGCAGAGCCCTCCTCTGTCGGTGATTAATGCTTACACATAGTACCATGACGGCCTTGGTGAGGTTCACGCAAGATGTGCACGCAGCTGTGGGTGTTGGTGGTATGGCTACTGCCTTCTTTGTAAACCTCACCAAGGCTTTCGAGTTGGTCTTTAGTGAGAATTTAATTGAGACGCTGTCAGCCCTAAGACTGTCCTCCGAAGTATACAGGTGGTTTAGGAATTATCTTCAGGGCCAACAGTAGAGAGTGAAAACAGGATGTAGGTTTTCTCTATTTTTGGTTTATTCTCTAGGTGTACCACAAAGATCATCAGTACTGGGCTCGCTTTTATTTAGCTTGTATTTGAATTCACTCCCCCTCACTTATGCTCCTGCAAAAGTAATACTTCATGCAGATAATGCAGTTTTGCATTGCAGGGGCAACAATATGGAGGGACTAAGAGCTGAACTACAGACGAGTTTTGATTCTTCGTAGCACTGGCTTGTGGACCACCGACTAACATTGAGCTAAATACAACTAAACTGTGTTTATTTGCAGTGAAAGAAAATAAATAGATCAGAATGGAGATTATAATGTAGTTGCTTTGGCTGGGAATGGTTTAGATTGTGTTAGCTCCTTTTCTTATTAGGGGTAATGCTTGATTGTTCATTGACTTATGGGAACGATGTGGATTCATTAACCCAGATGATCCATAAGCGTTTAGGGATGCTGTATAAATTCATCACTATAACCCACCCTCACTCCCCAGCTGAGAAATCTGCATTCTCCTATCACCTTCCCTACCTCTGGAACCAACAACCTTCCTCCATCCGTCTTTCCGCCTCTCTTCCCTTTGACACGCACCCTTCTCCCCTTCCCCCCCAGCTCCTGCCAGCACTCTACCTGAGACCTTCCCCTGCAATTTTGCCATCACCTATCCTTTCCCTTCCCCCTAACTGCATGTTCTGGCTATTTTGTGTGTAATCAGCCTGTTTCACTACTTTCTTCAAGACTAGGTCAGTCTCGGCTCATTCAGGCACTAAGCACTTTCTGAGACATATTTACTTTAGCTGGAAATGCTGTACACCGACGTGCAGTATCCCAGTCAGCTTCGCCTGACAGAGGCAATAACCCGACGCTACTACACCCGATGCCAGTACTCCTGGTGGGGTAAGGTAGCGGATGTGACGGAATGCTACCTTACCCCGTGTGATGTGCTAGGAAGGATGGCTGGATGGGGTTGTTGGCCTAGCTGCCCTGGTGGTGTGGAGGGGAATACCACTGGTAGCTCGGCCAGCATACTGCGAGTGACCGGGTTCTGGTCCGGTCACCGCATTTTACACACTGCACCCTGGTAACTAACGCATTTAACTCCGGGGTCCGGCTTCCCTGGGAGTTGGATATTTATGTATATAGGGGTGGGGGCAAGCCGCATTTAACACTTAAATTCTTGACATGCCCGAAACTCGTATGTCGGGCATGTCATTTATTCGGGGAATTGCACTCTGGCATAGTTTACTGTCGGCATACCGAGTTTCAGGATAGCATAGCATATCCCTTTCTGATCATGTCCAATTGCACAGCTGATTTGTATCTCAGTGTATTTGTCCTTTGTTATATGCAACAATCTTGCTTTCTTGTTTGTTCTGCACTCAACTATTGCACTTTATTGTCACTGTAACTGCATCATCTGATTTGCTGTAGTCTTTGTAATAGTGTTGTCCCCTTCTTCTTTCCCCAGAATGCATCTGGAAATGAGCCTCAGCTCAGTGTGTCTCTCCCAGTAACCAATTTTTAAATAAATAAAGAAAAAATAACCGGAAACAAGAAAAATGCTTGCACAAATGTTTTAACATTAGTACTGGATTATAGACTTATGTTTATGTACAGCCCCAAAGTCAATGTTAGTCAAAACTGAAGTTATTCTGTGTAAAATTGTTTGATTTGCTCTTCAGTGTTCATTAAGTATGCACCATTGTGATCGCTTAAAGCTGGGTCAAAGTTTGTCAGTGGAGAAGCTCTTTAGATATCAAGCTGTGTGTCTCTTATTTAAGGCTTCTTTCAGTTTATTACCTTCATCAATTAATATTTTATTTAATCATACTTTATCGTGAAGTACCATTCATGCGAACATCACTTGGCCAATGATCCTTGGTGTACCGGGCCCATCAGTTTCAAATTCATTGCCAACTGAGAGGCTGAACTGCTGGTCTTTTAGTTGCTGCAAAAGCAATCTTAAGAAGTATTTGCTTGACATCAGTGTATGCTCTTGTTTTTAAAAAATTGTGAGATCTTGCACTGTAAATTAATGTATCTCATGTGTATCATCTTTTACCCTCTGAAACTTTCAATCCTGATCCGCCATAAAAATGGACAATTTGCTCATGGTCTTAGCCTTAGCAGGTGTTCTAAATAAATTGAAACTGAAAATTGAGAGCTGCAGGCATTGTATGTAGATTGTCCTTACTAGCCACAAGCAGGTAGGTGTGGCCATTTACCAGGAGTGCAGAATCAATTGGGACAGCTGGGTGGAGCACTGCCTTGAATCTCCTGCGTTCTCTTGTGGTTTGCATGGTGACCACATAACTACAGCTCACTGCTACCTCCTATAACTATTCCATACACATTTTTATTAAGGTAAACACCTTTCTGTACTGATGCTACTCAGTTTAAATCTTTATTAGTTATACAGTAGTTGAATTACAATCTGAAAGTGATTTTTCTCTTAAGGATAACAGTTTGAGAGATAATGTTGAGCAAAATGTTCTAATTATTCAATACCAAGGGAGCTGCCTCCACCAGCAGTTGTTCCTCTGAAGCTCTAGTGCTCAATCTGCTGAGGAAGGTGGTTTACACAAACCCTCTGGAGTACACCTTTCAACGTCGATCTGCAGATCCACAGTCAAGGTCGAGCCACCATTTGCACTTTTGATCCTGCTCTACCAGGAGGTGTTGCCATTGGCGCTCCTTGTCCTCAGAGAGGCATTGATGAAAAATGTATTGATGCTACAATGAGCCACTCCACTGCAGGGCTAGGTAGGGCTCTGCCCCCTGGACCATCAGTCCTTTGGCCTTTGCCAGTCATTCCCACACCGGTCCATGCTTCTCAGCAGTCCCCAGCGTCTGCTCCTCCACCTCTTCAGGTGGAGCCCCTCCACCTCCACCCACATTTGGGGCCCCGACTAAGGAGTCCCGCTCCGTGGCTGGCTCACCCAGGCTGAACATACCAGGGTGGTTCATGGTGGCAATGGTCAAGGGACATTTTTAAAGAGTCCTTTGATTACTCCGAAGGTGAGCCATTCATGACCTCAATCAGGACTCATACTTTCAACTGGGAATTGGTTGAAGAGCTGACCACCGACCATGGGCCAGTGTCATTTGGAGCTTTGGTTCAACTTATGTTGGACTCCATGACAGTTCCCTTACAGCCAGTTCAGAAGAGAGATAAGTACTCATTTACTGACATACTAGATGGGGATAATTCTCTGGGGTTGCCTTTCCCTTGGCTAAGGCCATTTTGGTCAGGCCCTGGAACTTTGGCAGCATCCTGCTGGGCACCCACTCCCCATATAGCCTGCAAGTACATGGCCCCAACGGACTCCCTTTCTTAGTTTTCTAACCACCTCTTTATGGAGGGCTTGGTTTCAGATTCTGTCTTTTGTAAATCTGGAGGACAAGGGAGCACAGAAAGACCTCCAGACCTCCAAAGAGCCCAAGAAGACTGACCATGTAGCTGAAAAGGAGTACACTGCTGCACCACTGGGTCTCCATCAGGCCAGTTTATGCTGTCATGATGGCCAACTTTGGTAATTCCGTGTTTGAGATGTTAGTAGTATTCCTCTCTCATCTTCCAGCTGACAAATAGCTTCCAGTTAGGATGATCAGAGACACTCGAGCCTCTGTATGGATTTGTTCACTGATGTCTTCTTAACAAGCCTCCACTGTGCCCTGATTATTGAGGGACCAGTGGAGCAAATACTGTATGTACCTTCTGTTTTGTAATGTTCAGTGTCGTTTCCTTTTCCTTTTTTAAAATGTTCAATAAAGTATTCTGCTTTCAGGGAACAAAAAGTTGATCAGAGAGACCAGGGTCAGTCTATGGCTAAAGACCAGCTTCAAATGGCTTTGGACATGGGTGATTCCTGTGCCCATGCCATGACAGTGGCCGTCGCCATACATCGTAGGGCCTGTCTGAGGCTTTCCACTTTCACGGCAGATACTCAGCACCAGATGACCGATGTTCCCTTCTTAGGCACCGACCTCTTTGGCCCTGCTGTGGAAGGACATCTCACATGGATTGAGAAGCCCAGCACCACTCTAAATTCTGTGGCTTCATCTCAAAAGGCCCAAAAGCCTAAAAAGAAGGCCTTTCATTTCCAGTCCATCCAGTCACACAGCCTCAGAAACAGCCTCAGTAGCTGGCCGGGTGGTGCTGAGGGTTGAGGCGCTGGATGCCACGTCACACCTCATGCCATGTTGGCAGTCTGGGTTCAGGAACAAGCTCAGGCCACTGGGAGTCAGCAGGGGTGAGAGAGGATTGAGCATCTGGAAGACTGCTGTCCTCTTTTGGGGAGAGGGAGACCTGTTGTCCTGCTTGTTGATTGCCCCCTGGCGGCAGCTGGTGGGCAGTACGAGTCAGGAGACATGTACCGATGTCATCACATCGGTGGGGAGGGGGGGAAAGGAGAAATGTGGAAAACGGAGCATGGCAGGTTCCTTGATGGCTCCTGCTTCTGCGGGGGTCGGCACCGGTGTATCTGGAGTTGTGTCTCTGGGTGGGGGGAATGCCAGTGCTCTCCTCCCTGGCCCTGCCATGGGGAGCAATCCATGGGGGATTGGCTGGGGTCGGCAATATAGGGACATGATAAACAGCCGGAGAGTGGGTCTCCCCACAAGGAGAGACCGCAGCCACCTGCTAGGGCTCCCAGGAGGAAAAACAGCTCTAGGGAAAAAAGAAACAGCTCCAGCAGAAGCAGTTTCAGCACTGGCATTTGAAACTCAAGTTCAGCAGCCAGGGCAAAATGGGGGTGGGGGCAGGGTGGTGGTGCCTCCACGGCCACAGCAGCGGAGCTCCCTCAAGGCTGCTCAGTGATGGATTTTTGGTGTTATCCTCCTCCCATCCAGTCTCTGTCACATCTTCCGGCTGGGAGTCAGTTGTGCCACTTCTTGTCACAATGGTCTGCCATTATCTCGGACAAGTGGGTTCTAGAGGTAATGAGTAGAGGGTTATCTTTAGATTTTGAGGCTTTTTTACCATACTGACTCTGAGATTCTTGGGAGTCCAAGGTATTGAAGGACACATTGTCCACACTAAGAGCCAGCATCGCTCAGCTCCTAGGGCATGGGGCAATAGACAATGTTATGGATGCCTTGGTCACTCAGCGATATGTGTCTAGGTACTTCCTGGTTCTGAAATGGTTGGGAAGTTTATGCCCCATAGAGGATCTGAATGATCTGAACCAGTTCATGCGGAAGCACAAGTTTCGGATTGTCACTCAAAATCAGATCATTCCATTGCTGGAGCAGCACATGTGATTCTGCTCCCTGGACCTCTAGGATGCATTCTTTCGCATCCCAGTCCATTCCTTCTATTGCTGGTACCTTCAGTTCCATGCAGAGGGGATCCTGTACCAGATTATGCCCTTTGGCCTCTCATACATGCCCAGGGTCTTCATCCAATGCAAGGTAATGGTGGCGGCCATCCTGTGGTGCAAGGGCGTCAGGGTGTATCCCTACCTGGATGACTAGCTGATCACCAGCCCATCCAAGGAGACTGTGGAGAGGTCCAGGGAAGTGGTCCTCTAGACCTGTCTGAACATGGGCCTTCTGGTCAACTTAGTCAAGTCAGGTTGGTCCCCTCCAAAGTGATCATGTTTATTGGGGCAGGACTAGATTCCCTGTGGGCCGAGGCCTGCCTTTCTGTGGGTGCTGGATTTTGCCTCCTTTACCTGATCATTTCAGATTGGTCACCCGCGCCCTGCTGGGGACTTCCTGCAGCTGTATGTGGCATCCTTCACCAGCATGATCCTTAGGGCTGACCAGCACATGCGTCATCTGCAGTGGGAGTTGGGTTAACAGTGGTCCCAGTGCCTATGTCACTTGGACCAGCTACTGCCCTGTTACACTTTACTGATCACTTACTCGGGGAATATGGACTGTGTGAGAGCCACTGGTGCTGTATTTGTGGACCTGACCAAGGCATTTGACATGGTCAGTCACTCCCTCCTACACACCAATTCCAACTACTCAGCTGCTCTACTGAGACCACCAACTGGTTTCAGAGCTTCCTTTCATGCTGCTCCCAATCTCTGTGCCAAGGCACTGCCATTTCCCCTGCCCTTCCTGTCTCTACAGGTGTTCCGCAAGACTCCATCCTGGGTACCCCTACTATTCTCCATCTTCATTAACTCCATCCCCTCCGACAGCTTCTTCTGTGGTTCTCTCCTGTACGCTGATGTTGTTGTCCTCTTTCATAGTGACAAGTCCCTATCTAACATATCCTCTGTTCTCACGCAGAACTACGCCTCAGCCCAACACTAGTTCATGTCTTACTTACTTCTGGTAAATGAAAAGAAAACAAAAGCCATGCTGTTTGTGTTGAAACCATATCTTGCTAACCTTCTGAAATCTAATTCATCCCTTTCTGTACTCTCTCTCTCCAGATGGTCCAGCCCTAGAAAACATTGTTTCCTTTAACTGTCTGGGTGTTACGCTTGACCCTTCCCTCTCCAACATGGAACACATCAACATTATTGTCCGCAGGGTTAATCAGAAACTTGGGGCTGCCTATTGCCAAAAACATTACTTGACCTCTGAGGCTCACCTAGCTATTGTGTTGGCAATCTACTTCCCATCATTGATTACTGTTCCCCATCTACTCTCATGTGTTCACCTCTCTGCACGCAAGACTTATGACAGTATACAATAGTGTCTGCCATTTTGCTTTTGTGGCTCCCTTCTCTACTCACCACTGTGACCTATACAGCTCGCTTAGATGGCTTCCTCTTCAAGGCCATTTTGATTATGCCCTTGGCAGCATTGTGGACAACACCCTAAGGGGTGGGAACGTGTCCCCTTGTGCATCCCTCCTCCAGACCAGAACCTTACCCAGGAGTCTTCGTGGATCCTCGGTCTCCCCCTTGTGGTTCTGAGAGTCACCACTAACATGGGTGGCAAAGCACTATCTGTAACTGCCCCCTCCCCATGGAATAGACTCCCCGCGTCCCTCCGCTCATGTGATATGCACCTCACTTTCAAATCTAACCTCAAACCTGGCTTATGGTGGGAGCCAGCTGCTCCGGTTTGCCAAGGTGGCCCTGCTACCCAACCTCATTTTCCTCTGACTCCCAGCCCCTGCCCTCCTGTAGCTACCGACCATCTTCTTTCGAGGTGCAAACCCGTTTCTGATCACCTCTGGGGTGTAGCTGTACCCTTCTAGTTTTACTTTCCCTTTGTTATTGTGGTGATTTAGCATACTGATTGCATTTATTTTGATGTAGTCCCATGAGTGTATTCTGAACTATTTATACTGTCTGTATTTTTCTTCATCTGTAATGGTGATGATTTTGTATTGTGTTACTTCTGTATTTTGCTGTTTTCTCACACATTTGTAATGTATATTTTCTGTGCCATTCCTGTGGCCTGGGTTGTGCCTGAAAATGGTCCTTTGGATCAGTTCAGTTACCCAAGACATAAATAAATAAATAAGTAAATAAGTACTTAGAGACTCAGCGATGTGGTTTGCCATCCAGTGGTGGCCGGACCCACATCTGGAGGATGGAATCCCTTTCATCCACCCAGAACCTTCTGTCACGCTCATGAGGGACATATCTCTGGTGTGGTGGGGAGCACACCTGGGCGACCACAGGGCCCACAGGTTCTTGTCACTCCAGGAGTCCCGACACCACATCAACCTGCTGGAGCTCTGTGCAGTGCTTCTGGCTCTGACAGAATTTGTCCCCAAGATTTGAGGTCAGGTCATTTGGGTACAGACAGACAACACAACTGTCATGTTCTGTCTGAACAAGTAGGAAGGAACACACTCCTTTCCCTTGTGTTGGGAGGCTCTCACACCTGGACACTCCTGTGCAGCCTGGGTGCAGATCTCCTGGTGATCCATGTCATGTGAGAGAACAGCTGGTGGATCCTCTCAGCTGGGTTGGAGGGATGTCCCATGAGTGAGTGGTCCCTGTATCAAGAGGTGGTAAACCACCTGTTCTCTCAATGGAGCAGTCCTGTAGTGGATTTGTTTGCCTCATAGGAGAATAGAAAACTGAAGTTGTTCTGTGTCCGCGCCTCACAATCCGGGACACTGTTGGCATGCCTTGCAAGGCCCTGGACCCAAGGCCTCCTGTTCACCTTCTCTCACTTTCACTTGGTCCAGAAGGTAGTGGTGAAGACCTGGCAGGACAAGGTGTGGGTGATCCTGATGGCCCCAGACTGAGTCAGGCATTATTGATATCCAGATCTCCTCAACCATCAGTAGCAGGGCTCCATGGATGTTGCCTGTTCATGCAGATCTGCTGACCAGACAACAGGAGAAGGTCCTGCACCTGGACCTTCAATCCCATAGCACAGGAGTTGTGTGGTACCGTACCCACATGCCCGTTGGGTGGTCCCTTGGCGGCCATACCTGGTTTCGGGGAGGGGGCAACGTGTCACTTTGTACCAAGAGGGCCAGCATTGTTTTTTTTAACAGTTCTAGGGTACAGAGAAAACATTATTACAATTGGCATGGTGCCTGCACCTGGTGACTGTTATAGAGAGCACTGAACCTACTGAGCAAGAGAGCAGTATTCTAGATAGAACACAGGCCTGGGGTAGATGAACCCCTGGGGAACAATTGGCTAGAGGTATAGAAAAAGGTTTAAAGTCTGTTAGCAACAGTTCCAGTACTTTTTAAATAGTATATGGTCCCTTTCTCCAACCAGTAACCTCAGGACGCAGGGCACCACGCTTGAAACTTAAATAGCTTGCAAAATCAAAACTTTTATTTAAAGGGCATAAACACACACCAGATTAGCAACAGGAGTTTACACAGCTGGAGTCCTGGCCAGTACCTCACCATGGACCCAGTCAGAATAAGCATTATCAATTGTTAGTCATCAGGAATACTGCACACATTTAGTAGCATCATATATTTACAGTATTTTCCATATAGATAGGAAGTCCCTTGTAGCCGCAAGCAGTAAAAGGGGACCTGGGGTGTAACGGGTCCTGTGAGGCTCAGCTTTCACTCCATGCCTCAGCAGAGGTTAAGTATAGGAGAGATATATCCTCCCAAGGTAAATACCATGTCTAGCTTTGACATTAGCAAATTGAGGTAGTACAGTTATTGGCCACTGCACTTAGCTTCTTGGGGATTCAGTACACAGTGCACTATGTAGTTACAGCTATAAAGGCTTACCAGGCTCACTGCATCCTTCCTTTTGTTCTTGGATCTTTGGTGCCTGCCAGCTGCGCTGACTCTCTTGCAGATACGTCGTTCCTTATACCATTCATGCAAATCTCAAGCCTCTGCCAGAGCTTGTCCGCTTTCTTTGCTGGAAACATAGGATGGTGTTACAGAAACCATCAGGCAGCCCTTTTGGAGAGTGAGCCACCAACAGGCCCCAAATGTCCCTAGTTCTCAGAATTGGTTGGGATCTGAGCCTCTGGAGACCTGCACTGGGGAGAGACAGTCCCACTTGAACCCAATATCCTGCAACATTCCTGGACCTGCAAGCCCTATTTCCTCATGTTGAATGCTAAAGGAGACAGTGCACAAGTAAGTACTGCTTTGCTCTGCACTCCATTAACAGGGTAAGGGACATCATTTTGTTTTGGTTCTCCTATGCCTGTTCCAGTTGTTGGCATATCCAGGCTCTCCGTACCTATGCCATCAGGAGAACCACAGAGCTCCACCCAAGGGTGAGGACCCTGTGCATCAGGGAACCTACTGGATGGTCTCCTTGGCATCCAGTATTTAATCCAGCGATGCCTGCTCATTGCCCCACCTCCATGAGGCTCCAAATCAACGCAGCTCAATATAAAGCCTGGCAACCAAGTCTCCCTCAGCCAGAACCCATGGAAACTCCCATGGCAAGGCACCAAACATTCCATCTCCAATGGTACAGGCAGCTTATAGGATACCCATGCCACCCAAGACCCTGCCACCATCCTGGGCATAGCGGGCTCCCTCCAGCCACCCTGACAGGCGTGTGCAGTACTTACTGCTTGTTGGCTGTTATGATCACAGGCTGGAAGAACACTTCTGGAACTTAATTAGCTCTGCCTGGAGAGCCATATTTATACCGCTTTGAGGGCAGGCACTCCAAACAGTATGGCGTCTTGCAGGGATAAACAAGTACAGGATATATCTTCAACTTACAAATTTTAAAACTCTAAGTTCTTTGCAAAACGGTGCACAGCAAGCATTTGAAACATTTCTGCTTTCCATCTTTCTTGACTATGTTAACTCTTTTTATTCTGTGGCAGAGTTTAAGAACTACATGGTAACCCCCATTTTAATAGAGCTGCTACACACTGATTTTTAAATTTTTTTCTTTTGTTATGGTAATGCCGTTTTTTGTTTTTGTTTCCTCTGGTGCAGGTTGTGGCTGATGCCCCAGTCTGTGACCCAGCTCCTCAAGGGCTTACCTGCAATCACTGACAAGTTTCTCTCGCCCCACATGGCAGAGATTGGCGGCTTCCCTGAAACCAGCTGATGGAGTGGGTCTAGTGTCACCCTGGGGAGCGCTCTGCCACCGGTGCAGGGCCTGTGGGGGTCGGGTCCAACATGGTGCACTGCCCAGGGCTTTTCCTTCCCTGTTATGTGGGACACTGACTTTATGACACTACAAGCTTGTGCATGCAAGCATGCAGAGCATGATGCCCTCAGGTGTCCCTTTCCGTACTGCTATGCCGTCCCATGCACACTACCGCCTGTGGTCCCCCAGGTGGCAGTTTAGCATTGGGACCTGCCATCCCCTCTCCCCAGAGGAGGAGAACATCCTCTGAAATGCTTGATGTTCCTCCCCCTGGCCAGCTCCCGAGGACCCAGGCTCAGTCCCATCCCAGATCGCTGGCGTTGCAAGTAGTAGTGCTACCACTCCACCAACAAGCCAGCTTATGTTACACATTGACAGGATGACTTAGCGGTGAGTGAAATAGATACACAGTAATGTGATGGGTCTTAGCCAATCATAGCTTTTCATTTTAGCTACCCATTTAATAAATTCGATCAATTATCATTGCAAACTTTGCTTTGTTCTTATTTTTTTAGCTGCCTTTTTATGTCCCTTTTTATTAATCCTACTGCCTCGGCAACCACCCAACTCCCATCACCCCTTACATGCAGTGCTTCTTCTAACTCCACGGATTCCCTTCCCCCAAGGCAAGGATGAAAAGTCAGCATCCCTCTGAGCATTTGTTTTTTGCAGTTAGTTCTTTGACTCTCCTTGCCCTGAGCAGCCTTCTAGACGCCGGCCACCCCAGTCCCATCTCTCCAATTTTCTGCCAGGACTTATCATCAGGCAAAGGCAGTGTGGCCTGGGTATTCATCGGGCAAAGGCAGCATGGCCTGGGTATTCATCAGGTGCTGGGCTACCAGGTGGCTGGAAGTCAGGGACCACCCATTAATCTATCGTTGTTGCTATGTTCTTGCTTTGTACCGTGGATGATGTGCAATGCCACCCAGATGTCGTCACACCTGCTACTGCATGCAGGACATAGGCAGCCACCACTGTGCCCCATCCAGACAGTCCCTGGCTGCTGTACCCCCAGCCAACACTAGGGGCCAGGCTAACGGGTGCTGTAACCCTTTCTTCCTCCCCAGGCGAGGAGAGCAGTCCTCAGGGTGCTCTGTCTTTTCCCACCCTGGACATCCTTCAGTGTCCCAGGTCTGTTTCCAAACCTGGGTCACTGGTATGGCAGCAGGTGAGGCGCTGAGCACCTCAGAACTCTGCGCCACTAGGCTGTCCCCACCCTTGAGGATTTGTGTGTAGAGACGACAGGAGGCTGTGTGGGCAGGGAGCAGGATATCGTCATTTAGATAAGGTGGGCTTTTCCACTTCTCTTGTTCCCATTCCCTGGGACAGTGGTGAATACAGTACACCAAGCTCACATTCATGCACATGCATTCCAGCATAAAGGCCTACTGGTGTCTTCCCTCCCCCGCAGTAAATCTGGTGCACTGCTACCCATGATCATTCATATCCATGTGGCAGTGTTGCAGTGGAAGCAGGAAGCCACCCTCTCCAGGCATCCTCTGGAATGCTCAGTCCTCTTACCCCTGTCTCATCCTACCGGTCATCCAGTACCCCAGATTCAGGACATCAACCCATCTCACCAGGCTCACAAGTGGCTGTGCTGCACCTGCGGTGATGGGTTGGCTATTTTCAGTGCTTATTAGTGTGATGCATGCTATAACAGTACAGACATTAGGGCCGCCTGATGTTCCAGCCGAAGTGCAGTGCACTCCCATGCTGATGACCCTGGTATGGGAGCCATATCATGGAGCCTGAATCATGGTGGCCAGGGCTAGAAATGCTCCAGCTCAAAGGAGGACATGGGGCATCTGGCAGTGCAGCACCCTTTCACAGTGAGCCAAGGAATCCTGCTCCAGCACACGAGGGATGGTGCGTGACCCAGAGTGCACTATACTGCTCGAGACCACAGGACAATTGGCTCATGTCACAGTGTGTTGGGAGGCAAGGTAAAAACTGGGGAGCTGCCATACAGTATGAATAATTATGAGGCTTGAACATGGTATAGCTCTGAACTCAGGGAATTTCCATGGCATTGACCGCAGCTGGCCAGGGACATAGAAAAATCTATGTTGGATTAAAAAAAAAAATCCAGACACATGACACGGCCATAAAGAAACATACTCTTGATTTCACAAAAAAGTCAGACCTGGTTCTTTAGATCTGTTTGCTTCTGTTGGTTTGTGTAAAGCAGCAGATTGACTTGCCAAGCACAGTGAACATTTCCACCTGAGAATATACGCTCTAGCAAACGTCCAAAGAGCTGAGAAGTTGGCAGTCACCATTCATGCAGATGCCAAGAACACCTTGTTATGTGATCAGAGACTGCTGCCAGATTGCAAGTCAGAGGAATTAAACCACAGTCATCTGTTTCCTTTCTACAATCACAAGAACCCCAGGGGCTCTGACTTCCCACCACTTATCAATCCTGGTTCAGAATATAGTAGAACTTCAAGATATGGCGTACTTTGTAATGTAGTCTTTAATCTTCGCTACATCACATAGAGGGCACCTGTAAACATTTGAAGTAGTTACTTTAACCTGGATCCCTACTGTTCATGTATTATTTATCATTGATCCTCTAGCTTTCATAGACTTTTTTTTCCCAGTTGTAAAGTTTCCCCTTGAATGAAATAAAAAGCTATCCACTGTGATTTGACTCCCCTGTCTCTACTAGAGTCATATTTTTTCATTAAAATGTAAGCAAAAGAAAATTAGACTGTTAATAATACTATTACGGTTTTATGACCAACGCTTCAAAGGCTTTAGTTGCTGCTAATAAAAATGACTTCATTTATTGCCGGTTTACTAGGGGGCCTCTGTGGGCCCACATGTTTAAACTTTGAACAGCTAGTCCATAATTAATTCTTTGTGTTTACATCCTGGTGTGGCATCTGTGGGCTGTGGTCAGTCCTGTTTAAAAGTGATATAGTGTAGCATCACTAAAATCAAATCAGACCATACATTATTTTGAGCAGACCTACTTCTGACTACACATAGGAACTGAAACGCTAACCCTTGCAGCTGCAGATACGCAGGGAAGCTGGCGTGGAGCCAGGACTTGGTTCCTCAGAGACCTGGTCATGTGGGAGAAATGTTTCAGACTGAAGAGTTTCTCATCCTAGAAGTCATAAAAGGACAACTTAATCCCAGAAGCACAATATTCTTTCAGGAATTGAACCCTAGTGGATATGGGGGCACCTCAGCAGTGCAAGGAGGATCTCCCTTTTCTAATGAAATATGTTAAGGGCAGGAGTCAAAATGCATATGTTTTGGTAGGGCAACAGTTTTCCGTGTTTAACACAAAACATTGGAAAAATCGGAAATTTACATTTTTAACCGGCATTTAGGAGTCAATTTTTCATGAAAAAAAATCAATTTGTATCACTTTATCATGCGAATAAGTGCACTTTGCACAAGCTTTTTGTATAAAATCAGCCTATTTTGAGGCACATTTTTGAAATGCTAATTTGTCCTCGAGTTTAAAAATGGAAAAAACAGATATTAAGATTTTTGTCAAATGGTATTGGCCATTTTTTTTTTTGTAATTTATATTTATTCAATTATATAACAACATAGTCAAGAAAGCCATACAAATAATGACAGAAGTGATCAATACACTGTTACAAAAGCAACAGATCAACATACATATCAGCATCAGGATATTGACCCTCATTTTTATTTATTTTATTTTATTTCATTTAGTTTTTGTTACCCAGGTTAGGTATGTGTCATTGAGGCACAGGTCAGGAAGTATAGGAAAACCAGGAACAGTTGTAGAATTCACCAAAAATATTTATTTGTACTAGCAGTAACATAAAAAAATAAACTTGTTCAGTATAACTATTTACAAAGGCAAATAAAATAGAGAAGATCATCAGAGTATTCCTTCATCTCTGTGTCCTTTTTCTCTTTCAAGCAGTTGCAGCTCAGCTTTCCTGTAAGTCCTTCCAACTCGCATTCTTAACAAGCATCCTGTTCTTGTATGTTTCAGGCAGGTGCTGTCAGGAACACAGTGTGCCTGAGCTGAGGCCCCTTTTTCACAGCTCTTCTGCAAAAGGCTTAAAACTTGCAGTCAGGTAGCCTCTTGAGGTTCCAATAGCTTTTAGCAATCATCTCAAACTATAATTATATACATTTCGAAAATTAACACTATATAATTTCTAAACAAAAGGGATCCCAATATCAGTTACATTTCCATATAATAATTTGCATATATTGTTATATCAGCAAATATGCAAGGGAGGAAAAAGACAGCAAGGGAAGACTGAGAGACAGAGAGAGGCAGAGAATTGTGAGACTGTCGGGTTGATCAAGTCCTAGGTCTCACAAGAAAATTTGGTTGCACAACCAGACAGACAAGAGACATGAAAGGAATAGAATAGAACAGACCCTTGCATTTAAACACTTTCTCCATAACAACTGGGACAGGGTCCTGTTCTACCCTGTCACATACACCCCTCTCCTTAAGAGGGAACCTGTTTTATCAAACAGGTTTCCAAAACTTTCTATTAATTCTGTACTAACATTTGCTGCTAAGTTTCAAAAATTAAGCACATGTGCATTATCCATTTTTTCTATAACAGTACGGCAAACAGTAAAGTTCAAACCCATACATTTGTTTTTCAACCTTCAGAACCCTCAATTCCTGATCCATATCTTGACAGAAAATCAGCATTGCTATTCTCTTTACTAGATTTGTGTATCACCGTGAATTTAAATGGCTGTAGTGGTAGGTACCATCTTGTGATTCTGGAATTGTTATATTTTATTTGGTTAAGACAACAGAGAGGATTGTGATCTGTTATAAGTACAAAGTCAGTTCCTAGTTAATAAAACTTAAGGGACTCCATGGCCCACTTTGCTGCCAAACATTCCTTTTCGATGGTGGAGTACCTTTTCTCTCTGTTATGCAGCTTCCTAATTATTTACAGAATAGGATGTTCCGTCCCATCTACATTTTGGCTCAGAACTGCACCTAGGCCTACCTTGGATGCATCTGTTTGTAACAAAAATGGTATCTTAAAATCTGGACTTCTTAAAACGGGCTGAACATACTGCTGCCTTAATGGCTTGAAAATCATCATCACACTCTGGGGTCCATTTCACATTATTTGGATACCGTTTTTTCATGAGTTCAGTGAAGGGAGTAGCTAACTCTACAAAGTTGGGAACAAATCTCTGATAATAACCAGCCAGCTCTAAAAATGACCTGACATGTTTCTTTGTTTTAGGGACAAGACTGTTAGCTACAGCTTCTGTTTTAGAAATTTCTGGCTTAACTTCTCCATTTTCCAACACATAGCCCAAATATCTGGATTCCTGCATGCCCGGTGCGCATTTGGTAGGATTAATTGTCAGACCTGCATTTTTGATAGCTTGGATAACTGCTCGTCGGTGTTCCAGATGGCTTTCCCAGTCTGGACTGTACACCACAACTTCATCCAGGTATGCAGCACAATAACCAGTGTGCGAGAATAAAATTATATCCATGTACTGTTGGAATGTAGCTGGCGCACCATGTAGACTAGATGGCATGGTGGTGAACTGATAGAATCCAACAGGAGTGGCAAATGCAGTTTTGTCCCTGGATTCTTTAGCAAAAGGGATTTGCCAGTAACCCTTGGTGAGATTGAGGGTACTGATATACTTTGCACTCCCCAGTCTGCCCACCAAATCATCTATTCTGGGCATAGAATAACTGTCAAATTCTGACAGTTGATTAAGTTTCCTAAAATCAAGGTAGATTCTAACACCCCCTTCTTTTTTTGTTTACAATTGCCATTGGAGATGAGCAAGCACTCACTGACTCCTCTATGATACCCAGTTCTTTCAATTTTTGTATTTCCTTAACCACGTCAGCTCTTAACCGCTCTGGTAACCTGTATGTCTTTTGCCTAATAGGGTGAGCATTCCTTGGCACTATTACGTGCTCAACCCCTTTTGCTCGGCCTGGTACTGTGGTAAAAGTACTGTTAAATGTCTTTAGCACATTACAAATGTCTGCAGTTTGTTCTGGGGTTAAGGAAACATTCGTCTTTACAGCATCAGCATTTACAGTTTATTCCATTCTGTCGTAAGCTATATTAATATCTTCATTATCAGTTTCTGGTAAAACTAGCAGAGCAGCTTTTGGCATTTTTTCAACCCATTTCTTGAGGAGGTTAGTATGGTATATCTTAGTAGAATTTTTCTAATCAGGGGTCTCAGTCTCATAGTTAATGGTGCCAGTATGTCTAAGAACCTTATAAGGCCCTTGCCACTTCAATAACAGGTTATTTTCTGTTGTGGGTAAAAGTAGCAAAACCTTTTCACCTGGCTGAAAAACTTTTTCTTTTATCCCATGGTCATAATATACCTTCTGTTGGTTTTGGGCCTCTTCCTGATTACTATGGGCAATTTCAACATATTTTGCCAGCTTCTTTCTTAGGGCACACATATAAGACTTTATAGATTGTTTCTGAGTGGGGTTATCTTCCCACATTTCTTTTATCACATCCAGTGGCCTTCTTGGCTGCCTACCATACATCATTTCAAATAGTGAAAACCCTGTTGATGCCTGTGGCACTTCTCTGTAAGCAAAAAGTAGGCAAGGGAAGCATTGGTCCCAATCTTTCCCTTCCCCTTTTACAAACCTTTTTAACATGCATTTCAAGGTTTGGTTAAAACGCTCAACAAGACCGTCTGTCTGAGGGTGATGGGGGAGGTTCTTATTTATGGCAGTGATACCTAGTAGTCTGTACAGCTCCTTAAGTAATGCACCACCAAAATTACTACCCTGATCAGTGATAATGTCTTTAGGCATGCCCACTCTGCTGAAAATCTTTTACAAGCTCTGCTGCTACTTTTGAAGCTGTGATAGTACGCATTGGAACTGCTTCTGGGAATCAAGTACAGTAGCATAGTCGTATACTACCAGGATAAATCTATTACTCTTTTTACTTTTGTCTAAAGGACCAACCACATCCATTGCAATTCTCTCAAAAGACACATCTATCAAGGGTAGGGGCACCTTGTCTTTCCTAATGTCTGGGGCTACTTTCTGACACTCAGCACAGGAATTACAATCGGTAGCAACATCTTCATGAATTTCAGGCCAGTAAAATCTATACAGCAATCTTACAAGGGTGCGATCCCTCCCTGAGTGAGCAGCCATATGACTATCATGTGCTATGTGTAACAACTCTGTTCTATACTTCTGTGGTATAACCAATTGTTCTGTCTGTTCCTGTGTCTGAGATTTAACCCAAATTTTGTACAGTAACCCATTACATTTTTTAAACATTGGTCCACCCTGTTTTGGTTTCACCCCCAGCTGCTTAAAATAACCCAGGAGAGAAACATTGTTAGTTTGTTCTGAAACAAAATCATAATCAACCATCAATTTAGCTTCAGCATTTTCGTATTTTAACCCTTTATGTCCATCAGTTATTTGTTGCCACAGTTTCTTCAGGCATCATCTTTCCTTCCAGGATTTCCGGATCTTGGAGCTGTGCTCAAACAAGTCTGAATCTAAATCACTGAAAGGAAAAGTGTCAGCACCATCTGAATTTCTCTTTGCGTAAGATCTTGTCCCCACAGCTGCTGAAACATCAGGATTTACTCCTTCTTTGATTAACTCAGTAAATCCTGGAAAGTCATTTCCAATAATCACAGGTATAGGTAACATAGGTACTACCCCCACTTTCATTTGGTGCAACACACCCTTAATAGTCAGAGTCACTTGGGCGGTGGGATTTTATCGAGTGTACCCGTGGACGCAGATGACACCAGTACCTGGTCCTTTTGCACAGTTTTCCCAGGACTAAAAAATGCACTAGGGTCTGTCTGCTTCCCGAATCAATGAGTCCCTTTACAGTCTTATCCCCCACCTTCACATCTGTTCAGTACTTGCCCCAATGTGCCAAGGACAAATCTGCTCCAGTGTTACTCTTCTTACGGCAATTTTTTGCAATATGATCTGGCTTATTACAGTTATAGCAAGTAACGTCTTTGGGCACAGATTTGTTACCTTCACCAGAGTTCTTATCAGACTTGGAGTTGAAATGGGAAAAAGAGTGTCTTACCGGTGCTTGGCTGTTACCTCACTGCTGTGGCGTCTTTCTGGCCATTTGGTAGTCCTTGGCCAAAGAAACAGCCTTTTTCTCACTGTCTGGTTGGTGTTCTTTTACCCAAGGCTGCACATATGTAGGCAGGATGCTGATGAATTGCTCCATTGCAAATGTGTCGATGATCTGTGAGACTGTTTTGCTCTCTGGTTGGAGCCGTTTTATTAGGAGTTCTGTCAGTTGGGTGAAGGCTTCTCAAGGATTGTCAACTAAGTTGTGCTTCAGAGATCGAAATCTCTTCCTGTAGGGTAGGTCTCTCCCAAGATGTCATACCTTTTCAGGATTTCACTTTTCACCTGGTCATATCGTTTTCTAACTGTGCAGTGTCCATACTACTGCAGGCAAGCTGGCCTTTCCCTGTCAGGTAGGGTACCAGACTGATTGCCCATTGCTGTTTTGGCCACTGGCAGGCTGCGGCAACCCTTTGAAAAGTTGTCAGGTATGCCTCGATATCATCCAAGGGACACAACTTTGTAAGTTTAATGGCTTTTATGTTGCTTGTGTTTTGTTGCTCGTTTGGATCTGTGCCAGATCCTCTGCCTTTGATAGCTTGCAAGGCATCCAGCCATCACTGCTCCTGTCACTGCATCTCTTCTCTCCTCTGCTACTCCTGTTGCTGAATTTCTTCTCTCCTCTGCTGCTCCTGTCACTGCATCTCTTCTCTCCTCTGCGCTTCTAAATGTTGAATCTCTTTTTCTCTCTGTTTCTCCGTTTCTATTTGTTGTATAGCCCACCATTTGAAAATGTCCATCAGGCTTACAGGTTCTGTCACTGCCTGTTCTTTTTCCTTAGCTTGTGCTGGCTGTATAATCTCAGCTTGGACTTCTGTCTCTGCTAGTTTGGCTACCATTCTCCTGGTAACCACTCCTGTACTTGTTGCTGCAGAATCCATACCTTTCTCTGCGCTTCCCTGGTACTAGGTCCAGTACCCATGCACAAAACCCCTTGCGTAGAGTATGCATGGCATAAATCCCACTTCTCATACCATCTGTCATTGATGCAGGTCAGGAAGCATAGGAAAACCAGGAGCAGTTGTAGAATTCATCAAAAATATTTATTTGTACTAGCAGTAACATAAAAAAATAAACTTGTTCAGTATAACTGTTTACAAAAGCAATATAAAATAGAGAAGATCATCAGAGTTTTCCTTCAATCTCTGTGTCCCTTTTCTCTTTCAAGCAGTTGCAGCTCAGCTCTGTTATAAGTCCTTCCAACCCCCATTCTTGACAAGCATCATGTTCTTGTATGTTTCAGGCAGGTGCTAGCAGGAACACAGTGTGCCTGAGCTGAGGGCTCTTTTTCACAGCTCTTCTGCAAAAGGCTTAAAACTTGCACTCAGGTAACTGCTTGAGGTTCCAGTATTTTTTGCAATCATCTCAAACTATAATTATATACATTTCAAAAATTAACACTATATAATTTCTAAACAAAAGGGATCCCAATATTAGTTACATTTCCATACAATAATTTGCATTTATTTTTATATTAACAGATATGCAAAGGAGGAAAAAGACAGACAGCCAGCAAGGGAAGACTGAGAGACAGAGAGAGGCAGAGAATTGTGAGACTTTCAGGGTGATCAAGTCCTAGGTCTCACAAGAAAATTTGGTTGTGCAACCAGACAGACAAGAGACAGGAAAGGAGTAAAACAGAACATATCCTTGCATTTAAACACTTTCTCCATAACAACTGGGACAGGGTCATATTCTACCCTGTCACAGTGTGCTAACCAAAAAAATTTACTATTTTCAGACATGACCCGGGAGGTTACACAGTAAGAAGATACAACAGAAGTGCAATAAATAGAAAGCATTTACCCATCGTACTTGGAACATACAAAATTAAGTCTGAAAAAACAGTGGGGTTTCATGATACAGTGGGGTGCAAAGGGTCAGCAACAAGTAAAACATTAATATAGGGATTACATCAGGTAAAACAAGTGCCTGAGACATCAGGGAAGAGCGGCTTAGGTAGCAGCGCAATGATTCTAAATGTACTAAGTGGAGTAATTAGGAGGGACTAGGCATACAGAGAAGGGGAGCAACATAGAGGACAACAGCTGGGGGGTTTGAAGCATTAACACATGTCAGTTACCAACAGAAATATGTGAAGTTATTTATTAAAGATGGAATGGGAGGGTGCCAGACGTACCAATAGGGGAGAGGAATTCCATAGTTGAGGAGCATTGTGGGAGAATGCACAGGTCCCTTTAGAAGTTTTGCACCTGGGAACATGGAGGAAATATTTATCGACTGAGTGTGGGCCATAAGAAGATTTATGAGGAGTCAGTAGTGCAGCTTCAGTAGCAGGAGTTTGTGACCTCGTGACATTGTCCACAAGAGAGCCTATGGCTAGGAGTCTTAGAGCAGAGGGGGATAGCCAGTTGAGATGCACATAGAGTTGGCAGTGATGTTTGCGCCGGGGGACAAGGAGGCATGCCGGCAAACATTGTCATAGGTGGTATCCCAATGCAGGAGCAGGAGCATGGTCTTTGGAACAGCAGCACACGTAACAACACCATAGGTAAGGGCTGGTAGTAGTATGCCACGGGCAATAGCCAGTCTCGCTGAGGAGGTAAGAGCATTGCGAGTCCAGTATGCAATGCCCAGCTTTGAGTTTACAGATTTACATGTGGCTTGTACCTGTAGGTTGAAATCAAGGGACTGATCAAGGAATACTCCCAGATATTTGAAAGAGGAAACTCAGGCAATAGGGGAGCCATTAGAGGTTGAAACCTTAAAATAGGTCTGACCTTGTTTAAGCTTTGTGCAGTCCCATATAACATGGATTGGGTCTTTGGCTTATTTTGAAAAAGTTTGTGATAGGAGAGCCAAGCTTGGATGTTTTGAAAGTCTGAGGAAAGCCTTACATTTATGTCGGATATATTTTTTGAACTGGTGTAAATTAGAATGTCATCTGCATAGAGTATGGATGAATAGCATGTGAGACCAGTGGTTATATTATTTATAAATATAGAGAAAAGGAGAGGCCCCAGCATATAGCCCTGTGGTACCCCAATATTTGCTGTTGTTAGGCTGAGAAGGTGTAGTTGTATTTTAAAACTTGGGCCCTATCAGTCAGATAACTTCTGAATCAGGCCACTACCTTTAGTGAGAATCCCATACATTGCAGGGTGGTAAGGAGGATGCAGTGATCAACTAGGTCAAATGCTTTGGTCATGTCTATGAAAACAGCCCCAGTGAGAAGGCCTGAGTCCATAGCAGAAAGCATGTCAGTGGTGAATTTAAGCAGGGCAGTGGAGGTGCTGTGGCCCTTATGGAACCGATCTTGGGCATCTGTAAGGAGGTTGTTTTGAGCCGGAAATCAGTGGTTTGAACAGCAAGTAGTTTCTCTAGGATTTTGCTTAGGACAGACAAGATAGCAATGGGTCTATAGTTTGATGGATCTTTAGAGTCACCTTTTTTAAATACTGGGGAGACCCTGGCAATTTTCCAGATATCTGGAACATGACTATGACAAAGGGACAGTGTGAAAATCCTGGTCTGAGGGGAGGCTATGTGTGATGCTGCTAATTTGAGTAGTCTTGGTTCTAAAGTATCAGAGCCTACACTGGTGTTGTCCGAAATAGTATTTTAAGAGTTTTAGCACCTCAAATCTGGTTATAGCCTTAAGATGGAAGTGGGGGAATGATTTTCATAGGGCCTGGGGAGGGGTGCAGACATGTCTGATGTGTTGCAGAGAAGGAGGAGGTAAATTTGGTGAGGTCTGAGAACTGTTGGTTAAAAAAGTTAGCAATGGTCAGATGATTATTGGAATGGCAGCCATTAAGGACCATATCATTAGGAGTAGAAGAGTGAGTGGACCCAAGGAAGGTTTTGACAGGTGCCCAGAACTTCTTTGGGTCACCTACCGCATTACTAGCAGGCCTTTGCAATAGGCACTTTTAGCTAATCTGACATATTTTTTACATTGATTTCTCTGGGTCCTGTAGAGATTATAGTCAGCTGGGAGACCAGATGATTTAAACCATCACCATCTTTTATCTCTATCTTTTAGCTTGGCAAGAAAGTCCTTTTTCAGCCATCTAGTTTATTTTCCTTTTACAAGCCATGTGATGTTTGGGGTATGTTTTTCCTGAAGCACAGTGAATTCTTGAAGAAAACAATCAAGGGCAGACTGTACGTCACAGGCTTTGTAAATAGAAGTCCAGTCAATTTGCGAGACATCATACAGAAAACTTTCAGGGACCAAGTTATTGTAGTTTCTTGAGGTCACATAACGTGGTGGGGGGGGGTGGCAGACACTGGGTTCCAAACACAAAAAACTGGGGAGTGGTCTGTAATAGCATCAGAAAGTATGCCAGTAACTGGAATGTGCTGAGCCCGGTTTGTCAATATCCAGTGAATAAGAGTGCCAGCATTCATTTGTGGAGTGGTTCTGGTAGGCTCAGTTACCAGTTGAAGCAAATAATGGTTCTGGACCAGAAAGAGGTAATTGTTATGATTTTTTCCCAACCAGTTTAGGTTAAAGTCCCCAAGAATGAGAACCTCATGTTGCCCAATATACTGCAATGTTTGATTAAGTAGCTCTAGAAGGCCAGTTTGACAACTTTAAGGGGGGCTGTAAGCACATATAATGTGCAACTTTTTTGCTCCTATAGTAAGTAGTGCATGAAGTGACTCACAGTGGGACAGCGGTGGTGTGTTAATGGTGGAGAGATTAAGATGCGCCTTATGAATGGCAACTCCACCACACTTTTTGGAAAAGGGTCTGTCCCTACGCAAAAGGTTGTAGGTTGCAAGGGAGCAAAGGGAGTCATGGACAGGGGGTTTCAACCAAGTTTCAGATAGACAAAGCAGGTCAGGTTTATATATAGAGACCCACGCTTCAAGGTCTGCAACGTTGTGTACAAGGCTCCTAATATTATGATGCATAATGCGGAGACCTTTTGTACAATAACCAACTACATCAGTATGGGAGTAGTGGGTTTGAGGGCCTGGGTTTTGTTCCACATCCTCTGACAGTAGTAAGGCCAGAAAGATGATGTACCACAGTTTTCTGTAGGACAACAGGGAAATACGTAACTTTCTAGTGTGCAGTTTTTTATGATTGAATCTTATTAGGTAGATGACACATCTGTGGATTAGGAGAGGGGTACAGTCAGGCTGTTTTATGCCTTGTACAAGCAAGTTCGAGAAATAGAAGTCAGTTTGGGATGGTGTGGAGGAGACACCAGCGTTAGGGCTAGCAAGAGTTTCAGTTCCAGAGAGGACACAGAGTAGCAGGACAAAGGACAAAAGGACTATGTAGGCTCTGGCAGGCATAGTGCTGAACAGATTGATAACTACAAATGATCTTAGTTAATTTTCAGAGACTAGTTAGAATCAGTTGTTATTAATCGGTATTGATGGAGCAATATACAATTTAGCGTAATGCTAGTTGTAGTAGACCAGACTGTGTGGACAGGGGTATCAAACATAGTTTAAAGAGTGAATGAGGAGCTGTATGCCTGCAGAGAAATACACAGGTCAAATGCCTCTGTCTATGCTATGGGCCACTTTATCTAGACTCTATGCCCCTTGTGGTTGGTTGGTTAGTATAAGGGACCAATGTGAAATCAGATATGTAGACATCTGGTGCAGTGTAGCTAAATAAGGCAGTGACCGACTTGGGTGGGCGGCAGGGCGATGGGCAGGTTCAAGCACAGCTTTGTGGTAGACTTGGCGGGCGGTGGTAACGTACTTTCGGCTTGACTTTCATCTCTGCAGCGGAGTGTGGCTCAGGTCCTGGATTGCACTTTCCTTGCAGTGAGCCACCAGTATGGCTCAGAGCTGCTTTTCCAGTCAGAGTAAGCACAGCTTGTTCCTTGAGGATGAGCATGGTCAGCCTGTTTCGGGCAGGGCCGTGACTAGCCCCTGGAGAGTAATTGAAATGGCAGTGGTCTTGAGACCACCCAAGCAACTCGGACAGCAGGTGGTCCACAAGCCCTACGGGCTCAAGTGAAAGCCTTCAGTTCACTTTCACCTCTGAATTGGAGTGTGGTTCAGGTCCTGGTTTGCACTTTCCTTGCAGCGAGCCACTGGTATGGCTCAGAGCTGCTTTTCCAGTTAGAGTCAGCACGTCTTGCTGCTTGAGGGGGAGTGCGGTCAGCCTGTTTCAGGCATGGCCATGGCTAGCCTCCGGAGAGTAATTGAAATGGTAGTGGTCTCGAGACTTCCCAGGTGGCTCAGGCAGCAGGAAGTCCACTAGCCCTACGGGCTTAAGTGAAAGCCAGACTTGGAGTTTTAATAGAACTATTGAGAATCCCTTCTCTTGCCTGCACTTGTAGTGCCCATTGGGTGATAGTTTCATAATGAGGGCATATTACCTGCTTCTATGCTTGTCTCTGCTCATCTTACATGTATTGGACCCAAACGTGAATCAAAAAATAACTCCTAGAGTGGAGAATTGTTCTCTTTTTACATTATCTGACCGGGACTTTTCCTATCAATTAGAAGAACTTGTATGTGCTCTAACTTCCCCTAGCCCGCTGCTGGTCCTTCGCCTGCACCGGCATACAGGAACTCTCCTAGAGCCTGCCCACAGGGCTACACCACCTTCTGCATACTCCCTCCTACTCCCATTGACTCTCTCGGTCAGGGTATTATTGTATGCAGCATCAGGAAAACTGGTAACTAGGCTCAAAATTCCCTATACTGCAGCAGACAAATCACGTAACGGAAAGAAGACCCAGCCACCCACACTTCTCTTAGGACTCTGCAGGAAACTCTTGTTCCTGCTTTTACTATGATCAGGAAATGTTGAGCTTAATCTAGGCCCTCTGGCACCCATGGAATCCCCAGCAGAGCTACAAAGCCTCAAGGGGCTTGCATTCTTGCATGTTAATGTATGTTGCCTATTAAAAAAAAAATCACTTCTGTTCAGGCCTGGGTATGTCATACTGCTCCAGATGTTCTGGCGATTACGGAGTCCTGGCTCCGACTGGCGACCAGTAACAACGAAGTTAACATCCCCTCCTACTCTTTGTTCAGAGCCAACAGGCAAACCAGAGGTGGCGGGGTAGCGATTTACATCAAGGATAAATTCCCTGCCTCCATAATTGACTCAATCTCTGTCCCAAAAGAATTCGAAAGCTTGTCATTAAAGATTGAAATTGCCACCGGTGTCTCATTGTGTATAATAGGATGCTACAGACCCCCATCAGCTGGACTACAGTTGTTAAAACATCTCGAAAACATCCTGGGCTCAGCATCTTCAGAGTGTATCATACTAGGGGACTGCAACTTAGGCTGGCTCTGCAGTGCATCCGCCCCACTTAAAATATTCAGTGATTCCCTTGGGTTGTCACAGCTAATAAACGAATCTACTCGTCCTAACAAGCTCAACCCTAATAACAGTACTCTTTTGGATATCATTTTAGTTAACAAACCCCATTTATTCTCCCACGCTGGTGTCTTTTTCTCTGATATCAGTGACCACTGCTTCATCGCGTGTGTAAGATCCACTCTTAAATCCACAACTGTACCAAAATTCTCCTTTAAAAGGTGCATACGCAACTTTGATCTCCATGGGTATATATCAGACTTAAGAGACTCCATGCAATGGCAGGACTTTTATCTAGCCAAGTCCCTAACTACGGCTTATGATATTTTCTCAGAAATAGTGCTAGGGGCTCTCAACAAGTATGTTCCCATAGTAAAAGTTTGTACCAGAAACAAATCCTGTCGGTGGTTTACAGAAGACCTGAAAGATGCTTTGCGGAGTAGAGATGTACTCTGGAGAACTGCTAGGAAAACTAATTTAATAAATTACTGGAATTCTTTCTGGAGGGCGAGGAACCTCTGCACCAAAATGGTCAGAGAAGCCAAAGCTAATTTCTACTGCTCTCAGCTGGAGAGGTCCTCAAGAAATGCCTCCAAATTCTGGAGGACTATCAAAGACATTGAAGGTCACACCACTGTAAATTCCGTACCTACTAAATTATTGATCGACAATACTATCATCTCCGACAGACCGTCTATCCTCAATGCTCTTAATAATCATTTTGCCACTGCAGAGCTAGCCTTTGACTCCTCTTCCTCGAATATCCTCCGCCAACAACTTAGATCGAATACACAAGAAAAACCCATCCCCAGTCCATCCTTCTGTCTGCAGCCTACCTCCCTGAAAGAAGTCGAAGATCTTCTCCTTCAGCTGGACACTAGGAAAAGTGCTGGGGCCGACCTCATTGACCCATACTTCTTAATGCTGGGTGATAATTTGTTGGATGTTGAGTCCATTTCTCTTTAAACCTTTTATTGGGAGCACCACTCACAGCTTTTCCCTTGAGCCCAATGTCCCATCTTCCTTAAGGTAGGGCTTTCAGGTAGGCTTCACAGTTGTGGCTGTGCATGCTACTGCCCTAGGTCTTTCTTCCCTTATCCTAAGTCCTTCTGCATGGTGGGTGGATGGGTGGGGGCAGCATTGCAGTGAAGGGCTGACCTACTGCTATGGAACCTGCCTTTTCTACGTTAGCAATGCTGTCATTGCTTAGCTGCCCTCCTGATTACTGGCATTCTGCCTATTAGCTCGGTATGCTCCAGGTAATTCAATATCCCTCCTCCCATCTATTCTCCCCTCTCGGGCCTCCCTCCCGGGGGGTGGGGCATGGGAGATAGTTCCTAGGGTGTTAGGGGTGTGCCTTCGCCCTATGTGGTCCTGAGTGGCTGGATGGCACGTTTCCCTGTTCCCAGCATAACCGCGGCCATCCACCCCCCCCCACCTGGTTTAGTACAGGGAGGGTAGATTTCATATGCAATCATGCACTTATGTGGCATCCTTTTTAAATGGAGATGCTGGTTAAGGTATAGGGTAGTTATATATAAGCCCAGTTTGTTCTGTGGTTAGCTTGTTATCTTGGTAGAGGTTGACCTCCCTTCCCCCCTAGTTGTGGTGGCGTGTTTTTCCCTTAACCCCCCACCTCCTTTTTGGGGTATGGGGCAGTTGGAATGTTCTGCATTTCCCTGTCTTATATAGTGTTTCGTTGGTATAATCCAGAACGTTTAAGTCTGGGTGGGGATGGGTGATGTGATTTGTTTGGACTCTAACTCACATCTGGATTTCTCCATAAGCGACGATTGAGTCAGCGTGGCTAGGGACCCTTCAGTGGCACCCTTCACATGTTCACCTCAACACCATCAGTGTAATCACATTTTCTTTTTAATTGATCTCTTAGAAGCTCAGCACTCCATCCCCTACCCATAGTTCTGTCCCTCTCCCCCCCCCCTTTTGGGGGGTTGGGTGGTGGTGATTATAGTTTATAGCCTCCCTTTCCCAGTTGGTGGTAGTTGCTGGTGGCCAGACACAGGGAGGCTTGACTTCTGACAGACTGTTAGTAACTGCTGTTATCTTGTTTCTGGTGTTTGTTTTTCTCTGGTTGTATAACATTGTTGTTTGTTTTTGTCTATTCTTACAGGTCTGTCTTTTTTGTGTTTGGTGCGTGCACTGATCCTCACACTCCCTGTTTTTTTGTGGTCACCAACCCCCTTGCCCTGTCTCCCTTGAATACATCCCCTGGCGGTCCTTGTTGCTCCCAGGTCTGCACTCTCGGTCACAAGGGTCCTTGAGGTTAGCCCTTTCCTCTTTGGGAAGGTAAGTCCCTTTTCCTTGTCAGTTCGCCAGAATGGCTTGGGGGGGGGGGGCGTCCTTGGGTGTAAGGTGTTTCTCTTGGAATGTTAAGGGTCTCAACCATCCAGGCAAGCGCACCAAGGTCCTTCAACACCTTGGGACCCTTAGGGTGGATGTGGCCCTATTGCAGGAGACGAACCTCATGGCTCGCACTGTACAGTGGCTGAAAAAATTATGGGTGGGAACTGTGATAGCCAGTTTGGCTCGCAATAAGTCCAAAGGTGTAGCCATTCTTCTGCATAAAGCATCCTCATGGGTTATGGAAATGACACAAACTGACTCACAAGGGAGATGGATTGTGGCCCCTATTTCCTATCCAGTGGGGAGAGTCCTGCTCACCAGTGTCTACACCACAAACCAAGACTCCGACAACTTTTTCCTTGAGGTTAGCCAGGCCCTAGCCCAACTGGCAGAGGGCTATGAGAATCTCTCTATTCTGATGGGTGGGGACTTTAATCTAGTACTCCACATTTTTTTGGACAAGTCCCAACCCACACCCCAGATGCACCCTAAGGCCGTGGCGGCTCTTTCAGAATTAATGGCAGAGTGGGGGTTAGCTGATGTGTGGCACAGGGACCACACCACGGGAAGGGATTATTCCTTTTTTTCCCCCCCGGTCCACAATATCTACAGCAGGATCGACTTCTGGTTGGCGAACCAGGAGGCTGTCTCTGGCGTGGTGAACACTAGGTTGGAGAGCATTTTAATCTCAGATCACGCCCTTGCGTCCCTTATGTTCATCCCTCGGGGGCAGGGGAATGCCTCCACCAGGTGGTGGTGTAACCCGCTCCTCCTCCAGGACAAGGATTTTCGTGCCTTTCTGCGTGAAGAAGCCAAATCCTACTTTCTCTTTAATGCAGGGAGAGAGGTTTCTCCCAGCATTGTTTGAGAGGCCTTTAAGGTCTTCCTTAGGGGGGGCGTATTATCTCTTATTCTGCCGGTAAAGCGAAAGCCTGTAAGTCTGAGCTGGACAGCCTCCAGGCTGAGCTCAGGGTGTTGGAGGCCAGATTTAAGGCTATGTCCCAACCTAGTTCTGATCCGGACCTCCTGTCCCCTATTACGGGACTAAAATACCACATAAACACTATACTGCACAGGAAAGCAGAGTGGCATCTCCTCCGCTCTAAGCATAAAGCATGGGAAGGTGGAGACAAGGGGGGCAGACTCTTGGCATACCAGCTGCATAGGCAGCAGGCAGCCACTGGGATTCATGTGCTCCGGGACCCATCTGAGAAAGTTGTCTCAGATCCTAAAGGCGTCAATGGAGTGATGTGTCTCTTTTATGAATCTCTCTATCAGACCATCAGTTCGTCGGATACCCAGGAGTCTATCCAACTCCTTACTAATTTCTGCAACCCGGACTCCCTCCCCAGGCTTACGACTGCTGATCCGCAGAGTCTGGACTCTCCTATAACCTTAGAAGAACTACGTTGTATGCTTTCCCAGTTGTCGAAGAGCAAAGCTCCATGGTTGGACGGGCTGATGGCAGAGGTGTATCAGCTCCTGAAGGGGGAGATATCTGAGCCACTTCTACATGCCCTACAAGAGGCTCACAGCTCTGGTTCCCTAACCCCTAACATGAGAGAAGCCCTTGTTACTTTACTGCCTAAGAAATCTAGTGATCCACTTGACTGTGCCAACTTTAGGCCCATTTCCCTTCTTTCCGTGGATACTAATATCGTGGTCATGGTTCTAGTGAACAGGCTTAACAGCATCCTGCCTCGTCTGATCCACCAATCACAAGTTGGCTTTTCCAAAGGGAAGTCTGGCGCCGACAACCTGTGTCTTGTTTTAAGTCTCAAGTGGCTAGCCCTATAATCCCCCACTCCCATGGCTGCCTTGGCGGTTGACTTTTCCAAGGCATTTGATTTGGTAGAATGGAACAACCTACACGCTGTCCTACAGCTGTATGGTTTTGGTGTGTACTTTCGGGGGTGGATCCAGACTCTGTACATGGGCCCCTTGGCTAGAATTCTGACTAATAGAAATATTTCCTGTCCCCTCACTCTCCAAAGTGGTATCCGGCAGGGATGCCCCCTCTAGCCACTGCTATTTCTCCTGGCACTGGACCCTTTGGTGAGACGCCTGATTACATCTCCACAGGTTTCTGGGATCATGGCTGGTGGCCGTCCATATCTGGTCTGTGCATATGCCGATGATTTGCTGCTCACTATTTCTAATCCAGTGCACTCCCTTCCAGTAGTCATCTCTCTCTCTTGCAAGACTTTGCCAGGCTGTCCGGTCTTTCAATCAGTCAAAGAACGATGACCCTTTCCCATCTGAACCTGGCCTGTACAAAGGATTGCCTCCGGGGGACTGAGATTTCTTGGGCCCCTCAAGGCTTCCAATATCTGGGAATTTTCATTCCGGCAAATTGGAGAGATATAGAACGCCTTAATTTCTCCCCTTTGCTATCCTCCCTTTAGGTCGAAATATAGCACTGGTATAGGATGAAGTTGTCCTTGAAGGGCAAGGTCTAGGCAGTTTGAATGTTTTTCCTCCCCCGGGTCACTTACCTCCTGGCCAATCTCCTGATTCCCCTTATGCCCAAGCTCTTCCAGTCCCTAGACAGGCTGGTCTGTCCTTTATTATGGGAAAGCAAGGTAGCCAGGTGGGTTAAGCAAAAACTCAGAGCACATTGGTCTAGGGAAGGGCTTGGCCTCCCTTGGTTTAAGTGATACCAGCTGGCGTTTAGGATGGCGCAGACTTTCAAATGGTTCTCTCATGGTCCTATTGGTCCTCCCTTGCGGGTGGAGCTGGAGGCTTCCCTGCTGCAAGGGGATGTTCTCCCTTTGCTCCTCACCATCAAGAAAGTCCGCTCCATGAACCTGACCCCCATCATGGTAGAGTCGTGGAAAGCCTGGCAGAAGGTAATGGCTATCTCGCACACCTCCCAGGCTGACAGCCAGACGCCTGGGCAGTTTATTCCTGTATGGAATAACCAATGGGTCCTACTAGACAACAGACCACTTTTTCTGTCCTACCTGGGTATCCAAGGGCATCGAGATGGTCGGGCACCTCTTGCTTCCTAACTTGGTTACTATGCTGTCCTTTGAGCAACTTCGGGACAAATATGACCTACCTGCTAGAGACTTTTGGAGGTATCTGCAGCTCCAGAGTACAATCCAGCCTTTGTTGGTCAAGAAACGCTTAGACCAAAGATGGAAATGGCTGGAGAAGTTGCACCAATCTGAGGTACACAGGGGGGCTGCTGGGAGGATATATAGGATCCTACGGGATTCCCACCCTGACTACACTCAGACCTGCAGGCAGCAATGGGAGACAGAGCTCCAGATTGCTATTACCCCTCAAGAGTGGCAGGATTGGCTTAGGTTGTCCCATACAGCATACAAAGGACGCTAGAAGCCAACTTATTCAGATGAAGATCCTACTATGGTGGTACCAGACACCAGCTGCTCTGCAGGATCGAGGGGTGCTTAGTCATTCTAAGTGCTGGAGATGTCAGCAGGACCCTGCCCATCTCTCGCATGTGCTTTGTCTCTGCCCAAAGTTGACCTCCTTCTGGATGGAGGTTTTACAGGACTGCTCCAGGGTAGTAGGACGGCAGATCCCATCTTCCCCATCCCTCCTTTTGCTGGGGAATACACTGGGTTTGGACCCGCTGTCTTGCACCTCTTAAACTCTGGGTGCTTGGTGTGCTCCTTGAAGCCAAACAGGTCCTTTTGATGAAGGAGAGAGTACCTCAACCTCCCTTAGTGGCAACGTGGAGAGCTGCACTAGCCAGATTGGTTATATTCGACCTGCTGACGTACACGGGCTGCGATCAGCTTCCTAAATTCTTAGTTAAATGGGATACATATCTACATTCTCATCTGTGTCTGGTTCCTCCCACACCACCAGCTATTCCCCCGGTATAGTGTTCATGGACTTTCCTCTGCCTTTTAAGGGACATCTGTTCTCCCCCTCCTGCTAATCCCCCTGTCATTCCCCTCCCTAGCCCTTATTCCCTTCCCCCTCCTTTGTCCTTTCATACCCATTGAACTTCTCAGAATTATCCAGAAAGGTAGTGAGGCTCTGTGGGGTGCACCATATAATTGTCTCAGGGTGACTCCCTTGGCCTGACCTAGGATGGTATAATATTTGTTGATGTACCCTAATTTTTACTTTTTCCTAAGGTCTAGCTGTTTCCTGGACTTTATCACAGAGGCACCTTTTCTATAGCTTTGGAATTGTTTCAACATTGCTGGTATGGTATTTCAGACATTATAGAGTGTGACATTGCATATTGTTTCTCTTGTATGTTGGAATGAATGGTATGACAGACTTGTGTTCTTGTTATATCTTGAAAATAATAAAAAATGTTCATGATAAAAACAATAAGGCATGTTCGAGGGGTGTCTCCGGATCCTTGTACCTGTCGGAAGTTCACCTGGTAAGCCTTCTTAACATACTCCGGAGTGAATAGTGAATATCCCGGAAGAGATGTAGTAAGCCAGAGTCTCACAAAAGTTAGGGGATCATCCCCTTCTATGCCTTCTGGGAGCCCACAACTTGGATATTCATGGTGTACTGAGCATTTTTTCTAAGGTCTCAAGATGGGCTCGAAGATGCAGTGTTTCTCCCGTCATTTTGCTAAATGCAGCCTGGGTACAGAATGGCTGCTCATCAACCTCCTTTACCCTTGCCATGGCACCTTCTGTTTTAGTATCTTGGGCACCCATATGCTCCAAGATTTTCTCAGTTTTCGTCTTCATAGATCACATGGCTTGTAGAATGGAGTTCCAGGGTGGGGGCACACCTGCCTTGCTGAAACCGTGATCTGCCTCATTCTCTGTTGTGGTTTGTTGGGCCTGCTGTGACGGCTGCCCCTGCTTCTGTCCTTGGCCACCTGTACCTCGGGGTCTCCCCATATCCAATTTTGATATCAGTATGTACCAGGAAGCAAGTCCTCTCATCTGGTACTGAGATCATAAGAAAATATTAACTTAAAAACAGCCAAAATAAAGTTTGAAGTACAGCCCTATTAACGTGACTCAGAAAACGTGTTCTGATATGTGCATGGCTGTCTGGCGCCCCTGGAACTGGCCATTTCTGAAAATGGAAAATCATTGGCTCTGTTTTGGAACACACATGCCATGACAGAGAATGCCCACCAAGATGATCCCGGCACAGCAGGTGCAGATATACCATGAAACGGCTTGCAGACCTCAATATGTGCTCGCTGGAAGACAGGAAGAAGAGTAAGGATATGATAGAAACATGAAAGTTTTTGAGGGGGTACATACAGTATAATGTGGATGGTGGGGACCTGCTCTCTAAAAGCAAAACCATGGTTATAAGAGGGCATGATTGGAAACCGGAAAGTTGGAGGTTTAGGAGGTACATCACGAAGTTCTTCACTGAGAAGGTGGTGGACACATGGAATAAGCTGCCCAAAGAGGTCGTGACATGGGGGCAGGGACGAACGATAAACGGCTTCAAGGCTGGGTTGGACAGATTTAGGGGACTGACTGATAAGGATGAGAAGGGTAGAGACCAGAGAGGGGGCTAGTCCTGTAAAGGTGATAGGCTTATAGGACATATATGTATATCATAACTAGTTGTAGGGCAGACTGGAGGGACTATAAGTCGTTTTCTGCCATCACTTCTGTATATCTAGGACAGAGAAAGGCAGTATAACATAGTAGTTAGGGGCACTTAGCTGTAAACCTGGAGACCTGGGTTTGAATCCCATCAGCCCTCCTTGCATATTGTGTGAATTGAGCCAGTTCCTTAAATTCCTTGTGCTCCCAGGTCGCACCTGGAAACAAGCTCCAGCTTAGTGTGCCTATCCTGGTTAAACAGTTTCCCCTTTCCCTTTCATGGCCTACAAGCTGATTTTTTTTTCTGTCCTTTGCTGTCGATTTTGTTTGTTCCCACTACCTGATCCGCACCCCTACTGGTGTTATATT
The DNA here is from genome assembly GCA_016271365.2 of Neoceratodus forsteri. Classification (NCBI taxonomy): domain Eukaryota; kingdom Metazoa; phylum Chordata; order Ceratodontiformes; family Ceratodontidae; genus Neoceratodus; species Neoceratodus forsteri. The sequence continues at coordinate 878,082,966 of CM028130.1, forward strand.
GTTTTTTTTATATTATTTAATTTAATAACTGGTTTATATGTTCATGTCTCTTATGGTTTTAAGAGTGCTTTCTCAAGTTCTTTGGGTGAGAGAACTGCGAAGGTCTTAAACTCTTACAACCCTAAGAGACACAGGAACTGTTAAGATACACAGGAACTGTACATATAAACATATTATAAATAGAAACATAAGGACCGGCCCGGTGGCGCCGAGGGTTAAGGCGCTGGATGCCTTACCTCGCACCATGCCGATGACCCATGTTCGGGAATGAGCACTGACTGTCTGAGGTCAGCGGGGGTGGGGGGAGGGTGCGGAGCTGGATGGAGCCACTGAGAGGCAGCTCTCCTCTCCAGGGAGGGAAGGTGGCATCCCTCAGCTCTTGACTGCTCCACGATGGAGGCCGGGGGGGCATCGCAGACCAGAGGGAGCGCCAGGCGTTAGGCCGACGGGTGGGTGGAAGGGGTCGTCACCGGGGCTGTAGTACACAAGCGCACCTCCACGTGCATGCGTCTCTACTCCTGGGGCCCAGGGGTAATTGGGGAGGACAACAAAAAATGGAGGAAAAAACTGATCCGGTCACAGGATGATGCCTGACCCTGTGCAGGCTCCACTCCCAAGTAAGGTAAGCCCTGGTGACTCTGAGATGTCGGGGCTGGGGGGACCGGTCGGGCTGAAAGGGACAGCTGGAAGGAGATAAAACAATTAAAAAGTAAATAAATAGAAACATAGAATTTGTCAGCAGAAAAGGACCACTCCGGCCACCCAGTTTGCTCAGATAATCCCTTCCTAGTCTGTTTCTGCAGATCGTAACTGTTCTCTGGCCACTCTCCCTGCTCCCTGCCTATTTACTAATATTCCCCTTTATCTGTCCCACGCATGCTTGAAGCTCCCTACTGTTTTAGTCTCTACCACTTCTTTTGGCAGTGTGTTCCATGCTGTTATCAATTTTTGAGTGAAGTAATATTTCTAGGGACGTGGATATGTTGTTCAATCCACACTTGTTGGCAGGTACCTTGCCACTTTAAGATGAGCTGGAAAGTCTTCAAGCTGGCTCCTCCCACCCACCCGGGTGGTAAAACCCTCGGCTCCGCCCCAAGATGCCAGATCTTCCTTGTCGCTTGGAAGCTCAGGTTCCCTCCTTAGCACTCTTGCGTCTCTAGGCCTGGATCCTAAACCTTCGGTTTTACTGAAAATCGTGTTGGAAGTTTATGTGACTTCAGTCTTCTCCTTCCTTCACAGCTGTGATGGATTCCAAATCTACTCCCGGCTTCCGTCGGTGCCCTTGTGGGCAGAAGATGTCCCGGACCAACCCACATGCCATGTGCATCTACTGTCTTGGGCTTGACCACGATCCGCAGGCCTGCGATCTTTGCAAGTACTTTTCAGCTTCGGTTCTTGAAGACCACGCTGCCCGACTCCATCTGGGGCATCCTGAAAAGCGGTTTCTGCCGGTAAAGTCGAAGGAGGCCTGTTAGGCAGTGTCTGCGGCTGCGGGCTCCGCCGTGCAGCTGGAGCAGTTAATCCCCCTCGAGGAGGATACGGCTCAGGATGCGTCTTCGTCTTCCTCGGTGTCGGCATTTATCTCACTCTCCTTGGGCTCCTCTTACACTGCTTCCTTTCGGGAGCTTTGTCAGTCCCTCTCCACCAAAGGAGAGGGGCCTTCAGGGACTCACTTCAGTTGGTCAAAGAAGAAGGACCTGAAAGTTAAGTCTCACCATTGACATTCTATCGACTTCGGTCGAGCTTGCGGCCAAGGCCACTGGGTTTTCGGTGTCCCCATTAGGTCAGCCAGCCAAGACACCCGTCGATGCGGTCAAGATTTTTCTTGACCCGTTAGACGGGCTGTCGGCTGGAGAGGCTGACAACCCTCTTTCACCAGTTCCCCTGGTGCCTACTGAGGACTTGCCTCGACCTCCCGAGCCGAAGTCCCCGGTCAAGGACCCTGATCCGGAGGATATGCGGGTTTCCTCCACCCCTTCTTCGACCCATCGTTGGCGACACCGACAGTCTCGGTCCTCTTCTGTGTCGGGCAAGTCCCACCGATGCCAGCAGTCTCAGTCCCAACATCATGGAAAGTGGCATCGCCGCTGTTCCTCATCATCCTCTTTGGAGGACAGGCTCCAGTGCAAGTTGCATCGGTGCTATGAGGATATGATGTGGCAGCAGCTCTTGTTGGCCAGCAATAAGCTGACTCAGTCGCCTTTCCCAGCAATATGTGGCTGTCGCCCGAGCAGCTGAAGCAATCTCTCACCCTCGGTTCCTTGGTCAAGGAGCGGACTCCGGCGCTGATTGCTTGGCTGAAACCGACTGCTCCACCCATTGTGGTGGAACCAACGCCTCCGCAACCGAAGACAGGGGCCCCGGCCAAGGATTCTCGGTCAGGTCAGGGCTTGCCCTATAGGTTGTCAGTCACCCTCACCCCCGATCGGCCTCAGTGAGTGGAGAGTGGCTCAGGTGCTCAGCAACTGTTTGCGGACTCCTCGGAGTCTGAAGACTCCTCCCTGTACTCCAGGCCCCTAGACCTGGAATCCTCCGGGGGTCTGTCAGTGGACGAGAGCCCATCCTTGTTCATCGGTATTCTTCGGCTCATCTCAGAGTCTACTGGGATGCAGCTTGAACCCATGCAGAAACGGGTCAGATATCCCCCTTACAGAGATTTTGGACTGAGGGGATTCCCCAACGGAGGCCAAGGCCATTGTTGGTCCGGCCTTGGAGTTTTGGCAGTGGCCTGCCTCCTGTCCTGCGCCTTCGGCCAGGATGGCCCGCAAGTACGCAGTCCTGAATGGTCCCCTCTCTGGTTTTTCAGAGCACCGCTCGGCTGAGGGGCTGGTGACTGATAGCATTTTCCGGCGCTCTGGAAACGCCAGGGACGTAGAGAAGCTCCTGGACAAGGAGTCCAAAAAGCGCAAAGTTTATGCTGCCGCCTCCTTAGGCCTTCGACAGGCTAGCTCAGCTCTACTGATGGCACACTTTTCATACGCCCTTTTGGGCTTCCTGGATGAGGTGCTTCCTCATTTCCTAGCTGACCTTCAAATGATGGTCAAGCAGGTGCAGGATCAGGGAATGGCGGTGGCCAAGCAACAGCTCCAGACTGCTCTGGACATCGGAGACTCTTGTGCCCTATCAGTAGTGGCAGCAGTAGCCATGCGCCACAGAGCCTGGCTGTGGATCTCGACCTTCACGGAAGATGCCCATCACAAGCTGGGAGACATCCCCTTCTTGGGCACTAACTTGTTCAGGTCCGGGGTGGAGGGCCACCTCCAGCAGATTGAGAAGTCCAGTGCCACCTTGGACTCTGTCACGTCTGCCCAGAAGAACAAAGGCTGCCAGCAACTGCGTAAGCCCTTTCTCCCTTCTGCCCCTGTGGCACAACCGGACCAGCAGCAGGGCCAGCAGGCTCACGCTTGGCGCCCCAAGGCCAAGCCTGCTGCATCCTCCAACAGGAAGCCTGGAGGGAAAGGTCCAGGCAGCTCCTCGGCCGGCCCTTCCTCCAAGCTTGCCCAGTGTCGGGTTGAGTGGTGCCACCCCCAACCTCGTCACTCCTCCCCTGGGTCCCCCCTCCCCCGTGGGGGGCCAGCTCAGCCACTTCCTTTCCACCTGGTCCGCCATAACCACAGACCGTTGGGTATTTGAAGTGATCAGCAGGGGTCTGCCTCTGGAATTCAAGCAGACCCCTCTCTTTCAAGCTGTAACCTCTCGGGGTCTACCGGTTCCGCAGCCCCCCTGACGGCTCGTCAAGCCAACATAGTTCTGCTCCTCCAAAAGAAGGTGATCAGCAAGGTGTCAGATCCTCCTCCAAGCCCAGGGTTTGTGTCCAGGTACTTCCTGGTCCCAAAACAGACGGGGGGCTGGCGCCCCATTCTCGATCTGCACAACCTGAACAAGTTCCTAAGGTCGCACACCTTCAGGATGGTCACTCTGGCTCAGGTCATACCATCCTTGGAACTAGGCGTGTGGTTTTGTTCTCTGGATCTCCAGGATGTGTTCTTTGACATCCCAATCCATCCATCTTGTCAGCGATTCCTCCACTTTAGAGCAGAGGGATCCCTTTACGAGTTCCAGGCCATGCCCTTTGGCCTTTCTCCAGCTCCCAGGGTCTTCACCAAATGCATGGCAGTGGTGACAACATTCCTGCAGCGCCGACGGGTCCAGGTGTACCCTTACCTGGATGACTGGCTGATAGCAGACCCCTCCAAGTTGGAGGTGGAGCGGTCCAGAGATCTGGCCCTCCAGGTCTGCTCTCAACTTGGCCTCCTGATCAACGAGGCCAAATTGGAACTCATGCCATTGCAGGTGATTCAGTTTATCGGAGCAGAGCTTGACTTTCTTCGAGCCAGAGCCCGGCTCCTGGTGGACAGGGCTGAGGTCCTTTCCTCCTTTGCCCAGTCATTTCAGGTTGGGCAATTGCGCCCTGCCCAGGACTTCCTGTGCCTTCTGTGTCTCATGGCAGCTTGCACCAGCATGGTCCATTGGGCCCACTGGCATATGCGTCCCCTGCAATGGGAACTAGCCCGCCAGTGGTCTCAGCGCTCCAGTCCTCTGGACCAGCCAGTAACCATGACCCAGAAGATGTGGGACAGTCTGCAGTGGTGGCTCGTCCCAGGTCATCTGCAGGAGGGTATCCCATTTGTCCACCCCGAGCCGACGGTCATCCTTATGACCGGCGCTTCCTTGATGGGTTGGGGTGCCCATCTGGGGGAGCTCAAGGCACATGGCCTCTGGTCCCCTCAGGAGTCCCAATGCCACATCAACCTGCAGGAGCTGCAAGTGGTATGATTAGCCCTTTCTGCCTTTACTCCATTTGTACGGGATCAAGTGGTTCAGGTCCAGATGGACAATACCACGACCGTATACCACCTCAACCATCAGGGCGGGACGCACTCCTTGCCCCTGTGAAAGGAGGCTCTCTGCATTTGGTCTTTCATGATCAGCCTGGAGGCAGATCTCCTTGTCATTCATGTGGCAGGAGCCTCGAACAGTCTGGCCAGTGCCCTCAGCCAGATACGCGCTGCATCTCACGAGTGGTCTCTCCTGCCGGAGGTAGTTCAAGACCTGTTCTCCCAGTGAAGCACCCCTCAGGTGGACCTGTTCGCCTCCAGGGAGAATGCAAAGCTGAGACTGTTTCATGCCCACCCCCCCCTCAGCAGGGCTCGCTGCAGGGGGATGCCTTTTCGAGGCCTTGGACCCTGGGCCTCTTCTATGCCTTCCCTCCATTTCCCTTGATCCACAAGGTGCTTCTCAAGGTGAAGAGGGACAAGACACAGGTGATTCTGGTAGCCCCAGACTGGCCTCGCCAGTTCTGGTATCCAGATCTCCTCAGCCTCGGCTCCAGGCTCCCGAGGCGGCATCCAGCCAACCCGGACCTGATCTCAGTCAGCAAGGGGAAGGTGTTCCATCCGAACCTTCAGTCCTTGTACCTGACGGCCTGATTCCTGAGCGGCTAGAGTTCCAGGCCTTGGGTCTTTCCTCGAGGTCCTCAACATCATTGAGGCGTCCTGTAGGGAGTCAACCAGAAAATGCTATGCCTTTAAATGGAAGAGATTCTCCATTTGGTGTTAGGGCAAAGGGTTGGACCCTGCATCCTGTCCGTTGGCTAGCATTTTGGACTACCTGTGGTCCCTTTCTCAGCTAGGGCTTTGATCGATGACCCTTAAGGTGAAACTGGCAGCCATCTCTGCTTACCGGGTGCAGGGTGGTGCAGGAGAAGGTAGTCTGGTGCTTTTTCAAAGACTTAGATCACATATCCCCTACAGTGCGAGAACCTCCACCTCCATGGGTTCTACTGCTGGTATTGGCTAAGCTCATGGGCAAGCCATTCGAACCGATGCACAGGTGCGATATCTCCCACCTGTCATGGAAGACCGCCTTCTTGGTGGCTATCATGTCAGCCAGAAGGATGGGAGAGCTCCAGGTGCTTTCCAACGAGTCTCCTTATCTGGTCTTCCACAGGGACAAGGTTATAGTGTATGGTAGAACGCTGCTGAGCATGGAAATCCATGCTCCCAACAGTGTTGTTGTGCTTGCTTGAGTGCATCACGATCTTGTTGTGCTGCACTGAGTACGTTACCGGTGCAGCACAACAAGATCGAACGCTTTCGCACATGCGCAATTGAGTGGCCCATGGCAATGCGGAAGTAAGCGCGCTGCTACAGATCATCAAGTAAGACTTATTTTTTCTTGTAGATGTGTTTGAGGGATCATGGAGTGCTGATTATGGTTGCCTATACGCTATAAAAGATTGTGTATGAGCAACCATACACAAACAAGGCAGTTGTAAGATCTTGAGGTTTCCGTGGTACAATAGGAGGATTCTGATCTACAAATTTTTACATATGAGGCAAGGTAGTCTGTGCAAAGCAGTACCATCTACAGAATAGTGAAAGCTGTGAATAACAGCCAAAACAGCAGTTCTGAGTAATTGTAGTGGCATATAGAGACTTCTGCTGGTAGTGTATGGAATGGTATATCAAGTCAGTGGAGCATTAACTGCTCAGCTAGAGGATATATATCCCAGATGAATGGTTAGAGTTGCCGCCTTTGGGAGTCACTCATAACAGAAATACCGTATTGTTACCTCTTTGCAGGTGAACATCCCCGGTGACAGGGATATAATGCTTATGTACAGTGGAACAAGCTATGATGCAATGCAGTAACTTGCAGTAAATGTACTCCATTGCATCCTGGCTGGTGCCATAGATACATGGCTGAATCAGCCTAAAATTTCATGGTGATTTGCATATATATCCCATGATGCTTTGCATTATGGGTCAAAGTGTGATGTTTTAGATATGACATGGCCTGACTGAAGATATATTTATCTTCATGAGAGCCAATGATATCATGATATCTCATGAGTGGCGAAGCTACAGTTGAGATATCTTGATATCACTGGCTGTGAGTGAAGATAAATATAATGTCTTCAATCAGGCCTTGTCATGTTCTGTTTATACAACATATGTTTTGGGCCTCATGAAGTACAACCCCCAAAGACTACCTTACATATTCCCCACCCATAGATAACCCCAAATATCCCCTAACAGCATAGAGATGGCACGTTATTTAAATAAATCACTGACAACTCCAAATTTCCCCCACCGACTAGCATCAGAGATGACACATGTTATTTACATCTGGTTGATCTTGCCATTATTTTTAAATAAGTAATGATTTAAAAATTTATCTGGTTGATCCTGCCACTCTGCCATTTGGCAAGCCTAACAGCACTTTCACTTTCTGCCCAAAATTTATCTGGTTGATCATGCCACTTTAAAGGTATCTGGTTGAGCCTGCCATAATATTTAAATAAGCAATAACTGGAAAACGTATCGGGTTGATCCTGCCACCCCTGCCATTTGATAAGTGTAACAATAGTAGTAAGCACTTTCACTTTCCGCCTGAAATGTAGTGTGACTGATTGGTATGAAGACTGACACGAGACACGCTGCCAGACCTTTACTCTAAGGCAGTCTGTGTCAGAAATCTGAGGCAATTGTGCATATTTGCACACTTTAACTTTCTTTTTGGAAAAGAAGCTTCCGACTGTGCAATCAGGACAGCGAGTGAGCTGGCAGCTTCCGAACAGGGAAGGAAGCGCGAGTGTGCATTGCTATAGAAACACACTCATGCTTCCTTGTAGGATTGTCAGAATTAGTTCAATAAAGATTCGAACCCTCCTTGAACCCTGGTGTTCGCGTTCTAATTTAGAACGCGAACACTAGAGGGTTTGCAAAAGAGTTCAAATCACAGTGCTCATTTCTGCTGCCCATTTTGTTTGAAAAATAATTATTACTTTACTGTCGGCGTGTCGCTCCTTCTCCCTTCTGGTTGGCGCTAATGTTTCCAAGTCATTTCAGCTCAGCTCCTCCGTACTGTGCAGCTCAGGACAGTTGGGGGGCAGCAAGGTTGCGCTCTGGAGTCCCCGTCACATGACCAGCTGCTGTACAGTCAGGTGGTAGAAAGAAGGTCAGAGGGGTAAGTGTCGCGGGATCCATAATTCGGGATAAGAGAAGTGCGACTGCACGGCTCCAGTCCTGTGTCTAATTCCGATTGAGGAAGGCATGCTGTAGAGTGCTGTTTCCAAGTCCAACCCCGGACCCGCCCAATTGCATTTTATCAGGCAGCATTCTACTGTTTTGAAAAATTTTTCAAAAGTGTATTGCCTTGTTGAAAACAAACAAAAAAAAAGGGTTGCATAAAAGGGGGGGAGTGGGGCCGGCATTACAGCAGGAAAAAATGGTCAGGAGCACTCAGGAGGGAGATCACCCTGCTGGGGGATGGGGAAAGAAATTAACGGAACCAGAGAAAGTTGGAAACAAACAGGAAAAAAATGTCTCCCACACCATGAGACGAGCAACATGTTGTGTTGTTCAGTGTGCTTTACTAGTAAAACATTTCAGTAAATAAATTCAACAAACTGAAAAACCGTACCATGATGACTGTGCTGAAGGGGTACTTTCACCCCAAACCTTCTGATACATACAAGGCAGTTAGTTTTTGACACAGTATTCACTGTGTTGTTTCCTGCTGTGGGGATCTATGGCCACTGCCAGCCCATCACCCTGCTGTGTGTGTGCCCTTTGACTGCACTGTACCCCAGAGTATGTTGTGTGTGACTGTGTCTAGCCCAAAAGCCAGTTCTGTGGTATCCTACATATGCCAAAGCATAAAATCCCAGCAGTACCACCACTAGCCACACAATTCAATAAGTAAAATACAAGAACATGCATCAAAATCACATTTATTAAAGCCAATAGTGTGCAAAAATACCCCTTACTATGAGACAAGGGGGAACAACTCACCACCTCCTACTGGTTTCACCTGCAAGGGTTTCCTCAGGGAGTATTTTTACACATGATTGTCTTTAATAAATGTGATTTAAAACATCTGTATCTTACTTATTGGACTGTGTACTAGTGATAATAGTGCCGAGATTTTTGTGCTTTGATTTAATATTTTTGTCCTGAGCACACTATAGCACTGGGGCAGTATTCCTTCTGCCATCTTTAAATACATGCCAGAAATATATTTCCCAGTTGGGAGAAGAGACAGAAAAATCAATTTTCACTGTGTTGTGTGACTGTCTCCTGTGGCCAGTCCATCACCCTGCTGTGTGCCCTTTGATCAGCCCAGTAGACAAGTTGTAGTGGTATCCTTAAATATATACCAAAAATATATTTCCTTGTTTGGAGGACAGACAGAAAAATCCCTTTCAGTGTGTGTGTGTGTGTGTGTGTGTGTGTGTGTATCACTCTGTCTTGTCTACTGTGGCCGGCCTATCACCCTGCTGCTGTGTGCCCTTTGACCGCACTTTACCCTACCCAGTGTGTGTGTGTGTGTGTGTGTGTGTGTGTATCACTCTGTCTTGTCTACTGTGGCCAGCCTATCACCCTGCTACTGTGTGCCCTTTGACTGCACTTTACCCTACCCAGTGTGTGTGACCGTATGCAGGCCAGTAGCCAGTTGTGTGGTGGTATCCTTAAACACATGCCAAAAATATGTTTCCCTGTTGGGAGGAGATTCAGAAAAATCCCTTTCACTGTGTTGTGTGACTCCGTCTCCTGTGGTGTACTATGTGGCCAGCCCATCATCTTGCTGTGTGCTGTTTGACCGCACCATCCTACCCAATGTGTGTGACTGTGTGCAGCCCAGCAGCCTCTTGTGTGGTATCTTCAAATACATGACAGAAATATATCTCCTTGTTTTGAGGAGAGACAGGAAAATCCCTTCGGTATGTTGTGTGACTCTATCTCATATGTTGTGTACTGGCCAGCTCATCACCCTGCTGTGTGCCCTTGGACTGCTGCACTGTACCCAATATATCAGGTACTGCATCAGAAGACATATGAGGACAGATTAACGGAGCTCAATATGTATACCCTAGAGCAAAGGAGGGAGAGCGTTGATATGATTGAAACATTCAAACACCTTAAGGGCATTAACAAGATGAAAGAGTCTTAACATGTTTCAATACAAGAAAAATAGCAGGACAAGAGGACACAGCATGAGAGTAGAGGGAGGCCAATTAAGGGGTAATGTGAGGAAGTTGTTTTTCACAGAAAGAGTGGTGGATGCATGGAACGGTCTACCTCAGGAAGTGGTGGCTATGAATACAGTGCAGGGCTTCAAACCGTCATTTACTGTTACCTTTGCAGCTTTATGCTCCACTCCTACCGACATGGAAGAAACTGTTATCCATTTGGATTCTCATTCGGATACCATACCTAGCTCTGGTTCTGGGATCCTGTTATGGACAATAAGTCCCGAACAAGATAGGGTACATGCTCTTTAGCGTAGTCTGGGTGCTACCTCGGGTGGTTACTTTCTCAGAAATGCCTATTAACAGTGGCCTCATACCTCCTCACTGAGTCGCAGCTCCAAGCAGCAATGTCCTTAGGCATCTTCCAAGAACCCTTCAGGCCCAAAAGCAATTGATGCACATCTCTTGAGGGGGTGCCCACCCAGGAACTAGCTGTTTCCATCCCAAGCCATTACCTAGTTGTTTTGCACCCTTTTGCAATGTGCCCTCCCACCTGACACTATTTTGATGTGTTGTTGGTGAAGCTGTTTGAATTGGAGACCTGTTTCTTTTGGTAGCAAACCTATTTTGGGGGCTTTGAGTAGAATTGTGATTCATTTTTGCTGGCTTCACTAGCTGTAAAGTTTAGTGCATAGTTGGGGAAGGGTGCTAATGGTCTGGCCAGGTCTCACTCAGCTAGGGAGGCGGAGCTGAATCAGGTGTGGTGTCAGTTGCTTTGGCTTCTCAGCAGGAACCAGAAGGGGACAGGATCAGATCTGTTACAGTACAGTAGCTTCTTCTTGTTGTTTAACATTGTTTCTTGTGGATTCTACTTGGTAGAAGGTTATTTGTTTTCTTTCTTACTACTTCTAAGGGGTTAGCAGGGTATTGTTTGAGGCTGTTGGAATTTTAAATCATGTTTTGGTGGCTATACGTGGGCTCATTTGTTTGATGTTTCACTGTGTAACAGGCTGCATTTGTAGAGGCCTATTTCTTCTGATTTAAAACCTATTTGGTGTGATTTAACTGGGGCTGTTTCTTTGAATTGGAGCCCTATATCTTCTAATGTCAAGCCTATTTTGATGTGTTGTTGGTGGAGCTGTTTGAATTGGAGACCTGTTTCTTTTGGTAGCAAAGCTATTTTGGGGGCTTTGAGTAGAATTGTGATTCATTTCTGCTGGCTTCACTAGCTGTAAAGTTTAGTGCATAGTGGGGGAAGGGTGCTAATGGTCTGACCAGGGGCCTCAGCCACCTGACTGTTTCTGGAAGACTTGGGCTGGTCCCCCCCAACCCCTCACCCTACCTGCCCCTGCTCCATGATTTCCTTTATACCAAGGGTTCTGACATCACTTCCTCAAACAAGCAAAGGACATGCACCTGTCATAGCAGAAGCAGACATCTAGGAAAGGAACAGCAGCGAGTGACGAGGTGACTGCTATCTCAGTGGAAGGGAAGTAACTGCAAATCTAGGAGCTTTCATTGTTACTACTTTGCATTGCTGTTGCATTGTGAAAAGGAGGAGTAGGAGTTTGAAGAAGGTTGTGCAATAGCTACTTAAAGTCTCTTTTTGAGTGTGGATAGGAAGGTTAGGAATATAAAAGGCAGTTGCTCAATCTATCCAAACGTGTGCAACAAAGGGGGTGAAGGAAATTAAGAAAATAATGTTTTGCACTGATAGAGGGGGGAGAGGGGAGACTTGGGGGAGTGTTTGGTATCCTGCATCTGGAATGGTGGGGAGTCGCTGGTGGGGAACGACAACAATGGGTAGGGTGGTAGGCTGCAACAACTGCGGTGCACCAGTCTTTCTAAAAATTGCCTGGAGTGTGGGAGGATGTTTAGTGTGCAACCACGTAGAGAAACTTAGAAGGGAGATTGAGGGTCTGCAGGAGGAACTAAGACAGGCAAGGCAGATTGGGGGTGGGTTTAGCCCAATACTGGTGGGAGGAAGAAGGGGAGATGAGGGGAGGGCGATTTAAGACGACAGTGGTGAGAAGAGGGTCAGAAGAAGGGAAGCAGAGACAAAGGGGACCAGGCCAGGAAGAACGATTGCTGGGGAAACCAGGTCAGGAGACAAAAGACAAATGGAAGGAGGAGATAGGGACTTGTGAGGGGAGGCGAAGAAGTGGTAAAAGTCATGGAGTGGAAAGGAAAGAACAGGTTACTATGAAGAGAGAGGCGGGCATTTGTGAAGGGTCTTCAGAAAATAGTTTTGCACTGCTAGAGAGGAAGAAGGTGGAGGAGGGAAATGATGAAATTAGAGGAGTAATTGATAAATGCCTGGATCCAAACCGGAGCGGGGGAGTTCTGCTGGGAGAATTGCAAAAGGGGGAAATAATGTGCAGGAGGAAGAAGAGGAGCCGGAAATGAGAGAGGGAGATGAATGGAAGCAAGCAGGGAGTAAGAAGGGTGGAATCTTAGTGCTGGGGGACTCAATACTAAGAGGAGTTAGGTGGGGTAGCAAGGGGGAGAGGCATAGTTGCAATTGGGTGGAGGCCATGCTAGGAATGACAGCGGAAAGGGTTGGACAGTCTGTTCTGAAATATGCTACAAGGGGTAGGGACAAGCCTCATTTAATTATACATCTTGGGACGAACGACCTGGCTGACATGACAGTAGATATAGTCCGGAGGAGGTTTGAGGAACTAGGACAATTATGTGAGGGTGCAGGAAGATCAGTAACTTTTTCAGAGATACTTCCAGTGCCCAAGGCAAGCACAACAAGAAAGCTGAGAATAGAGGAATTTAATGGATGGCTAAGAACCTGGTGTTGTGCTAAAGGGTATGAGCCGTTGGGAGGGTGGGGAGGGACCTGGGAGGACAGTAGTCTGTATGCCAAGGACAGACTACACTTGAGTGAGGAGGGAAAAAAAGTGTTAAAACAGAGGATGGAGCAGTACATAGAGGAAGTTGGGAATTTAAACTAGGAGCAGGGGGTGGCAGTTGAGCAAGAGACATGCAGGGATCATAGGTTGGGAAACCACATGAGCTTACCCCCCATAACAGTGACAAAAGAGAAATGGCAAGTACTGTTGGTGATGCTAGTAAAGGAGGACAGGATGGGAGGGGGGAAAGGGTGGAAGGTGGTTACCCTTAATGCTAGGAGCCTTTGGGAGGAAAACTGCAGAGTGACAGGTGCTCATGGCAGAGGGAGAGGTGGACATTGCAGCCATCACAGAAACATGGGCCACCCAATACAATGACTGGGACCTGTCTGTACCAGGGTACAGGTTATTTCATAGGGACAGGGTGATTGGGAAAGGAGGGGGTGTGGCACTATATGTGAAGGAAGGATTGAAGTGTGATAGGGAGGAAGGGGAGGAGGGTAGTACAGAGTCACTTTGGATGTAAATCCAGGATTCCAAGAATAGGATTCTTAGAATGGGAGTGGTGTACAGGCCACCATCTCAGACGGAGGAGTTAGACAGGGAACTAGTGGGACAGATCAGGAGGACCTGCGAGAAGGGTAGTGTGGTGATTGTGGGGACTTCAACATGCCAGAGAGTGGACTGGAGTACCTAACAACCAGGAACAGAAGGGCAGGTACTGCTGGAAGCCTTCCAGGACAGTTTCCTGCTGCAAATGGTCAGTGAACCAACCAGGTCAGGGAATACCCTTGACTTCATGCTTACAAATGGGTACTGTGTGAGAGAACTTACAGTGGAGGAACCGCTGTCAGGGAGTGACCACCACTCAGTATGACTCACATTGGATATGGGCAAGGAAGAAATGGAATCTGGCACAAGATTGCTGGACTTAAGGAGGGCCGACTTTGGGAGGATGGTGGAAGTGGTAAAAGGATACCTGGCCAGAAGTCAGTCTAGTATGGACACTAACCAGAGGTGGGAGCTCATAAAGCTGGGGATAGTGGAGGCAACCAAAACCTGCTGCAAGGTCCAGAGCAAGAAGGCTAGGGCTAAGAAACCGAGCTGGTTGAGAAAGGAGGTCATGGAAAAGGTAAGGCGGAAAAGAGCTGCCTTTAGGAAGTACAAGAAAACAGGGAGGGGGAAGGACAGGGAGGAGTACTTGACGGAATTGAAGGAGGAGACAAGGGCAGTAAGGGGAGCCAAGGCATCTACAGAACTCAGGCTGGCACAAGGCATTAAGAAGGGGGAGAAGGACTTCTTTAGGTACATCAGGGAGAAAAGGAGCTGTAAGGACCACATAATAAGGATTAGGAAGAAGGGGGGTTAGGTGGAAGCAGGGTGCAATAAGGCAGAAGCATTAAATGAGTACTTCTGCTCAGTATTTACTAAATAGAAGAGGGGGTGACACCCAAGGGGGGAGAAATGGCAGAAACAGGGGGAAGGGGGTGACAGATGGGGAAATTATGGAGGGCAGAGTTTGGGAGGCTTTGAAGGCACTGAGGGTGGATAAGGCACCAGCCCCAGATGGCATCCACCCCAGGGTACTGAAGGAGGTGGCAGAGGTCCTTGCAGGGCCTTTGGCAGACCTATTTAATACCTCACTACATTCGGGGTGAGTACCTCAGGACTGGAGGATGGCTTATGTGGTGACCCTCCACAAGAGTGGCCCCAAGGATGAACCGGGAAACTACAGACCAGTGAGCCTCACATCCATCGTGGGTAAGCTAATGGAGACTATCCTGAAGTAGAGGCTGGTGTCCCTCCTAGAGGCCAGAGGACTACAGGACAGCAGACAGCATGGCTTCATATGGGGCAGATCCTGCCAAGCCAGCCTGGTGGAGTTCTATGACTGGGTAAGTAGGCAACTGGACAGGGGCCATGCAGTGGATGTCCTGTATCTGGACTTCAGTAAGGCATTCGACTTGGTGCCACATGGAAGGCTGGGAAGTAAGTTATTAGGCACAGGGGCTGGTGCAAAGCTGGTGAGATGGGTAGGGAACTGGCTTCAGGGAAGGCAACAGAGGGTGGTGGTGGGTGGGGAGCTCTCACACCCAAGGGTAGTAAAAGCGGTGTCCCACAGAGCCGGAGTTAGGACCAGTGTTGTTTGGGGTATTCATTGCAGACATATCATTGGACATCAAGAGCAAGATCAGTCTGTTTACTGATGATACCAAGGTAGGAGCAGTGGTGGATGACCTAGGGGGATGGCAGGGGTTGCAGGATGATCTTGCAAAGCTTGAAACCTGGTCAGACACCTGGCAACTGGGGTTTAATGCTAAAAAGTGCAGGGTGCTGCATTTTGGGATAAAGAACCCAAGGAGGAGTTACCAGTTGAGGGGAGTGCAGCTAGCCCAGACAGAGGAGAAGAAGGATCTGGGATGCTCATTACAGGGTCAATGAACAACTCGGCACAATGTAGGAAGGCAGCTGCAAAGGCCAACAAAATGCTGGGTTGCATTACAAGGGGTATATCTTCGAGGAGGGAGGAGGTGATTCTGCCACTGTACAGGTCATTGAGTTAGGCCACCTGGGAGTACCATGCAGTACTGGCGCTCATCTGAAGAGGGACATTGGTTACTGGAGGGGAGCAGCGAGGGTGACAAAGATGACCAAGGGGCTGGGGACTTATCATATGAGAGGAGGCTGAGGGAGTTGAACATGTACTTGCTGGAGGAGGGAGGGACAGGGGACATGATTGAAACTTTAAGTACATGAAAGGAATAAGCAAGACAGGTACAGAGGGCTGTTCAAAGTAAAGGAGGGAGGGACACCAGGGTCGTGATATGAAATGGAGGGAGGAAGATTCAGGAGGAGATGAGGAGACACTTTTTACAGAGAGGGTGGTGGCTGGGTGGAATGCATTACCTGCAGAAGTGGTATCCAGTAGAACAGTGGACTGCTTCAAAATGGGATGGGACAGGACAAGGGGGGGGGTCAATGAAGGGGAGGGGTGGAAGGGAGGGGGGGCAGCTGCAGAATAAGGGGTGCTAGCTGCACATTCGAGCAGACTTGATAGACCACTAGGCCTTTATCTGTTGGCAAATTTCATTATGTTCATATGCTCAGAGGTTTCCAAACACAAAACTGGCCATGATCCCAGAAGCTCAAGAGGATGGACTGGATACTTGGGGAATCCATGCTTTGGTTCCCATTGTCTTACACCCCACTTCCAAAAAGTTTCAGACTGATCTGGCCCTGCAAACGCATGGCTGCCAAATCCCTGTCACCCCCCAGCAGAACTCCCCGAGTGGCACAATTTAAAATTCTTACAGACCCCACCCCCCCATGTTTTTATTTTTATTTATTTAGTTTTTGTTGATAAGGTAAGTGCACTAGACAAATCTTGCCTATTTTGAGGCACGACCCAGGGAAGGGGGATACAGATGAATGCCAACCACCTTGAACCAGATTAAGCTGTTGGTGGTATCTTTAGTGAATGAGGGAAATTTGACCAGGACACCGGGGAAATTTCCCTACTCGCCTGTGGGTGGACGGCTGTCTCTGTGTGAGATGGCCACTCTGGGGGAGATTTCGGAGGAGTTGGATGTGAGTCTAGTGGTGGGGAAGGCCTCACCGCTAGCAGAGGATACTTTATCAGAAGACGCGTTGAAAGTGTCAGTCTGTGAAGGAGACGAGGTTTTTCATGAAGCCATATTCGTACCGGTGCTTTTGGTACCTGAGAAGACTACGACGGTTTTATCAGAAACAGCAAGAAAAACTAACTTACGATGTGATGGCAAAGAATCCATGGTGGAAATTACAAAAGTAGCGCGGTTTGCACTTCAACACCCTACGTCACACACTGATTCGGCTGAGCAGTCTGACAAGCCGCCCGCAGGTGTTGACAGCAGGAATGAGGAAGCTGAAGGTCGGCTTCCATTGAAGGAGATGGGCGAGTGCACTATTGATTCTTTTAAGGCTTTGAAGGCTGAAACATGTGTGCCGGCTGGCAGATTAGTCGCTGGGAATAGCGAGTGCCGAAAACTGAGCACACCTCTTGGGATTGACGTTGTTGGTGAGCCGGTATCGGCTTCTTCTGAAATTTTCAAAGGCCCTCCTGTGGCTCCAGTGCTACAACAAGCTGACTCACAGTTCCAAACTGCAAAGACTCTGTCTAAAGAATTAGGGTTTGTATTCTATCCGCGTCGCCTTGTGGCACTGCACAGACTGAAGGACTGCCAATAACTTATCAAATGAGGGCTACTGATCAAAAGGAGTTACTGAATTCAGTTTTTCACCGCCTGTTACCTCTAAACCTCAAACGCCTTTACTACAAGGGGCTACAGCTTTATCGCAGAAGTATGCCTAGTCAAAAGAGTGTGCTGCTATTCAGGAACTGTTCCACTATATCAGGGTATCAGGGTTTCTGGTATACATGACGCTTCCTGGTCTCCTCAGAAAGTGTTACAGTGAGCTGGATGGGAGAAGGGCCCATCAGGGATTTGGACTCCGGACTCGGCCTGGGATCCCTCATTCAATCTTCAAACTCCTGAGTGGCGGCCAAAGTCTAATTTACATGGTATCTCTACTGCTACTCCTGCTACAGCTATGCCTGTTCAAGTATCTGAACCTGATCTAAAATCTTTTCCAAAGGCGAATTTGGCTCCAGGGCCACAAGTTTTAGCACAACTAGAAAGTGTGGGGACTCCAGAACCTACAATTAAGCCTCTTATCAGACTATTTCAAAATCCAGAAGGGAAGCTGCACCTCAGTGAACACAGTGAGATTAGCTATAAAGGTGGCCTGATCAGGCCCGATAGACATTATGTGGGGAAATAATTAATTAAGTAATCATTGAAATTTTTACCAAGAGATGTTTTTGCATTTATAAATATATCTGGGGAAGACAATTTCGACATCAGTTTTCGCTCAGCTTATGATTTAGACCTTTTCTGGGAACATTACGGGCAAGTTAAATTTTCTCCCATATGGACCCCCTTCTTGGTGATTCCACTTTCTAAACCCTTAATTAAAAAGGTTACAGTTATGTTTAGAAACGAGGGGGTCCATGTAGGAGATATTACTTATTGGCTTTCCCAAAAATGTGACATCCAAAATGATCCAGACCCTATTTTGGACTCTGAGCAGTTTTGGACCGGGGTGTGGAAATACACGGTGAAGCTCAGGCAAACAGATTCAGGAATTGATCATATTCAAATGCCTTTTTTGTTGGGGAGAGATGGTGGGGTGTGTTTTTACAGTGGGCAACCTAGGGCATGCTGTAAGTGTGGGGCTAAACTCATCTTTCTAGTGTGTGTGACCAGCGAGATCTTGATAATAATTGTGGGGAAGTGGGTCATATAACTATGCTGCAGTGTCGAGAACCACACTAAGTGTGACTTATGTGATGATTTTGGCCATGCTTTTAGAGATTGCCCATGGGACGCAAAAAATAAAGCTTCTTGTGGAAGTACAGACTTGATTATTCAGCAAGCCCAAGATGCTGTTTCCAAACAAGTGGAGTCTAAGGCAATGGCTCCTCCTCTTCAGCAGGAGTCATTAGACCCGGTTTCCCAATTCAGGCCCCCTTTGGCACCCCTGCTTCCTTCTGTTTCCACTGTCCCTCTCTCCCCTGTAGTTCCAGCTAGCATTGTCAAAATTGAAGCTGAAGTGGCAAATCTTCTAGAACCTGTTTGCTGCACTGATACTACAGATTCAGAACAGACTAGGAGGGACAGTGTAGGAGTGTCTTCCCTTCCTCCACGACTGTCCAATAGACATGTGAAGACTGTGATTGTTTCAAAAAATGAGTCTTTTGAATCTCCTAACTCATTTACTGCTCTGTTTACCCCTTGGGGGGGATTCAGAAATGGATGTTGGAGACTCTGAGTCCCAAAAATCCACACAAGATGGTATGAGTACCCCTATAGAAGACTACAAGGAGAAAAAAAAAGGAGGAAAAAATAGGTTGAGGTTCCCATGCTCTTTTTATTATCTTCATGGCTGGGTACTCATGGGGCTCCCTTAATACATATAGTCTACTCAGTTCTGCTAAAAGACAAGCTGTTTTTCAGCTCCTTAGGGAGCAATCTTTAGGGGTGTGTTTTCTTCAAGAAACCTGGATGTTTGCCCAAGAACAAATTACTTCCTTCAAACGGGACTGGCCTTGGGGCCGTCTTTCTGGTCCTTTGGTAGGGACAGTGCAGATGGGATAGGTATTTTGTTTAATTCTTTTCATTTCTAGCTACTCAAACTAATTGAATTGATTCCAGGGAGGATTTTAATTATTGATGGTCTATGGCACTCTAGATCTTGTAGATTCATTAATATTTATAATCTCCAAACAAAAGGCCTTAGAACTGAGTACATGAAACTGATTCAACCCCTTTTTGATTTCGTCCCTTACTATTTTTTGGGGAGGAGACTTTAATTGTACTCTCTCTATAAAAGGTGGGTCAAACAAAAAAAATTATTGTGACTCGAACTGTTTAGCATCGATTATCAAGACAGGAGATTTGGTTAATTGCAGCTCTTCGGTAAAATCAGTCTCTAATTTTACTTTTTTTAAGGGGAAAGTTGGTTCCACGATCGATTATCTGTTCCTTTCAAAAAATACAGCAATAGGAAAATTTAAAATAGTCCCTGTGGAATTCTCAGATTACCTTTTAGTGCTGGTTGAAGTTGGCACTTTCCCCTCTGTTGGGAGGAATTCTACGAGATGGAAACTAAATGCCTCCATCTTGAAAGAAGCTGTTGTAATAAATTCTATTTCCCTTATATTAAGGGCTAGACTATCAATAGCATTTTTATATTCTAATTTAGGCATTTGGTGGCTGGAAACGAAGCAAGATTGTTGTTCTTGGTTTCAAAAATATGGTAAAGGAAAACGGAATTCAGGTTTTCTTTCATATTTAAAGTTAAGGTCCCAATTGCAATACTTGACTATCCTAGCTAATACATCTAAGTATGATTATTCTGATCAAATTCAACACATTAAAGATCAAATGAAAGTATATCAATATAATAGGTCTCAGACCTAGCAAGCTGTCCTTACTAATCACTCTTCTAAAACAGTTGTCGGGGATCCCTTCGAATTATGTAAAAAAACTTAAGGATTCTACAGCTTTGGAATATCTCATGTGGAATCAGATTAAGGTGGAGGATGCAGAAGGTATTAATTCTATTATTAAAGACTATTTTGATAGTTTAAAACCAATTTCTGAACCTTCAGTTTTTGGTATTGCACATTACTTAGGGGTGCCTCCTGATCTTTTAGAAGCCCAGGAGATAAAAAAAATCGGAAGTTCCCTTTTCTTGCCTTGAAATAGAAAAGGTTATTAAAAATTTAAAAGATAATGTTACGCCAGGTTTGGATGGCCTTCCAAATTCTTTTTATAGATCTTTTCAAACAGACATCATGGCTTGTTTACTTTTAGTATTTCAATTTTTTGTCTCTAAACTACAGTTTCCAGATTTTTTTACAGAAGGGCTATTGATTTATATATTTAAATCAGGTGATAAAGAAGATCTTAGGAATTGGAGGCCCATTACTATTTTAAATACAGACTATAACATTTTTGTTTCATTACTTAATAACAGGTTACGATTAATGGCTAATAAAGTTATATCACCATTACAATATTGTGGTGTCCCAGATAGGAATATCCAGTTGCCTTTAACAATCATTAGAGAGGTGATAGAATATTTATCCTTAGAAAAGGGAAGTCTGGTTTTTTGTTATCAATTGATTTGGAGAAAGCCTTTGACAAGGTTAACCAGGGGTTTTTATTCCAGGTTTTGGAATTTTTTGGGATCCTTATTTAATTTGTTGGGATAATTTGGGCTTTATATAAATCACCTAAAGTCTACCCAGTGGTCAAGGGGATCATAACAAAGGGAATAGAAATAAACACTGGGGTTCGTCAAGGGTGCCCGCTTAGCCCCTTGCTATATGTTTTTTCACTAGAACCTTTATTACATGCTTTAACTATCCCTCCCCGCTGGGAAGGGGTGCATAAACCACTATCAAATGATCATGTACTGGTACAGGCTTTCGCAGATGTTTGCCTTTTTTTTTTAATTCTCAGGAGCAGATAGAGGAGTTTTTTACAGAATTTTCTTTTTTCTCTTCCTTGTCTAATGCCAAACTTAATCACATGAAATCCAGAGGTCTGCTGATGGGGACTGTTATTCATTTTCCTATTTTTGTAAATAATATTATTTTTTCAACCGAACCTTTAACTATTTTGGGTGTTCTTTTTGGGCCTCAAAACTTGCCAGTACATAATTGGGATTTAGTATATAAAAAGGTAGAGGGGAAAATTGCTAGGCGGAAGCAATTTAAATTTTCCAAACACAAAAGAATTCAGGTTCTTAAACAATTTATTTTACCCTGTTTTCAGTATATTGCCCAAATCTTTCCTGTACCTACCCAGCATGAAACCAGAATATATAGTTGTTGTTTCCAACTTCTATGGGGGAATAGACTGAATCCAGTGAAGAGATGTTATACGTATTTGGCTACGGATAAAGGGAGTTTGGGTATGGTGGATCCAGTTATTTTTTGTCATGTTTTGTTTATTTCACATAATTTAAGGAAATGTTTTTTATTTTCAGAAAGCCGAGATAGGTATTGGATTAGGCAATCCTTAGAGTGATATTTGAAGGCCTGGACAATTTATGCTCCTAAAATTCATCCACATCTCCATTTCCCAGCATATTTTCGGCCAACAGCACAGAAGCTGTACAAATGGCAGGTGTTAAAAGAACACATTTCTTCTGATAATACGAAAAATCTTTATAGGATTATAATGGCTAGTGTCTATCCTAATGACCCATGTTTTAAAAATTGCCCCTTAGCTGGTAATAATAATATTTTAGAACAATTAAATAACCCCAGACTCCCTATACAGATGTGGGAAACCCAGTGGCTCATCATGTATGGTTGTTTAAATGTTAGGGGTATGGCTAAATATAAAGCCAGGGTAGAGAGGAATTGCCCTTCTCCTGATTGTATAAACCAAGAGGAAACCATGGATCATTTTTTCTTGTACTTTTCCTTTTCAAAATCAATATGGAAACATGCTGCTAATAGACGGAACATGCCTTGGTTGTCTCTCATTAATTATGAGACTTTAATTATTAGAATAGTGCCACCCTGCCTGCAGATATATGACAAACACACTTTGTTGATTTTTTTTGCATGTTTAAGATTTTGTTTATGGCAATTAAGATGCTAATGGGTAATTTATCATAAAATTAGTACAGTTGAAGGGTTTTGTTGTTATGTCAAGAATGAACTGTCGAAAGTTTATTTTAAAGATAAACAAATGTATAATGTTGATAAAGTGCAATTTTGGTGGAGGGTTTTTTCTCACATTATTAAATATAAATAACTTGGATATTAACCCTCCTCCCCCCCTCCTTTTTTTTGGTGTTTTTTTTTTGGCAACATACTGTTTTGAATTATGAATTTCCTTTCTTTTGATTTGTGTCCTTTTTATTTTTCTCTGCCTTTATCTTTCCAGTTTTTTTTGTTGTTTATTATGAGGATCATGTATCTTCTTTGTTGTTCATGTGGTTTCTTGTATGCATTATTATAAATAAAAACACCTCTACTCTTTTCGATGAGTGCCATGGGATCTTTAACATCCACCTGAACTACCACCAATCCAGGCAGATGGGACCTCGGTTTAACGTCTCATCCGAAAGACGGCACCTCAGAAGTGCAGCACCCCTTTCATGCTGCACTACAGTGTCATTACTGGGATATTAACCCAAGTGCCAGATGTGGGAACGGAACCCACAGCCCTCTGATCTCCCGGCCTCAGAGGCGAGTGTGCTACCTTCTGAGCCACTGATACTGTCACTAACTGACATGTTAGCGACAGCCTGCCTAGGGGTTCAGTATCACTTCAACCCCAGCACCCTGCCACTAAGCTAGAGCCAACACACCACCTCTGACTCCCAGTGGTGACCTGGAGACCCACGAGAGAACCCAGGTCACTTTGACCCTGGCAACCTGCCGTTAAGCCATGGCTGATGGTCTCCCTCCCAGGGCCAGAACCTTCATGATGGCACTGGTGCAAATGCTACCTAATTTCTTTGCTATCTTGCCAACTCCCCCCACTCCCAGGGAACCACAAGGAACGCCCCACATTCTCACCATGCTCCTGTTAATTACTCTGCCCCACCTCCTAGGAAACAAAGTGATTGGTGCACTGGCACTCAGTGTTTTGATGGACAGTCTAGCAACAGCCCTCCCCTTTCTCGGGAGAAGGTTGTTATGCTTACTTTCTTTCTATCTGGTGGATCTGCTGTGTCCCCGATTCCCTGCATAAATAAGATGAAGGTAGTGACATACAGAACTCCTATTGTATATCCCACAATCCTCTGTGGCTGATACCATGGTTGGAGAGCAGCAATGGTGGCTTCAACGTACTATAAATAGGCTTAGAACTTCCAGAGTCCCATTTTGCTTATGCTGGCGCCCTCTCCTTGGGCAAACTATGGGGGAGGGATATGAGTGGCTACAGTACAATTTATGAAACGGCCACAATTACATGAGTTTCAGCCTCTGAATATTTGTGGCTACCAGACTTAAAAACATTTTTATACCTTTCTGTTAGCCTAAAATACATTCTTATTACTTAGTTTGCAGCAAGGCTTCAAAGCGTCTTGTAATTAGTACCTATAAACTGTGCTGATTTCGGTCAGGGCAGCACAGTAATGGTGATGAAAGACCACTGACCAGATAGGGTCAGAGGCTGCATACAAGTGTAGGGCTTATGGGCAGACTGGATAGGCCTAGCGGTCCTTATCTGCTGACAATTTCTATGTTACAGTAGTTTTAAATGGTGGCCTGTGAAGTGGGTGAATACAAAATGGCAAGCCCAAAAGTCAGTGAGGCATTTCGGTGAGACGAAAGAGCGACAAATGTTTTATCCCCGAGGCACTACAACCTTGGAGTTGGGTCATTTAAGTAATGGGGGCAAGCACCAAAAACATTTTTCGCCATGTCTGTCCTCAGTGACATGTTGACATGGTTATGGGCTCACTGTTTTATATTCGCCCATTTCCCATAAAACCATTTTAAACAGACAGATCCTTCTGCATGGAAATTCACTAGCTGACTTTGGACTAAATCCGTTGAGACATGATAGGCCATTTTTAACATCCTGTCAGGCCTTAGAAGCTCACCAGGGTCGGGCCTGGTCAGTAGTAGAATGGCAGACTTCAAATAAACAGCAGGTGCTGCAGGAAGTTGTCTTGGTAGCTCTGCAGGGGACACTCTCCCAAGGGTGAAACTGAAAAGTAACCACACTGATGCCCCAGCATGGTGTGGGGCATACACGATACTGTCAGATATGCCATTTTACAGATGAGGCATTAAACCAAGGTCATGTCTGTCCGTGTTGGTGGTTGTTCAGTTGGACATTAAAATCCAATAACACTTCTCAAAGGGAGTAGGGGAATTTTTATTCAAAACCAAAAACAGAACATAAAGGAAGAATACAGTACAGTTTCAGACAAAATTATAAAGCAGAACAGAAAAATAAAACCAGTCAATAGTACTACCTCACATGAAATAAAGTCAACCCACCCAATCAATATTGTGCCACAAAACTAGTATCCCAATTCAGCTTGTAATTTAAAAAACAAATCTTCAACAGTTAAATCTTGCCCCTATAAAAATCTTTGGCATCTAATCTGCCAAATTGCCCACTTTACACTTGCCAGGATAACATAAATTGTACTGTTATCCCAACCCTTCCATGGAGATGTTAATTGACCATAAACCAAAATATCATAGGACATATGTCTAAAACAAGCAGCATTCCAATACTGTGCTAAGACAGTCCAAAAAGGTTGGATAAAAGGACAATCAAAACACAACTGCTGCATGGTTTCCTGCACCGCAAACTGCTTGCCAAACACATTCTCTCCTCTATGGCCTTATGCTTATGATCGGCTTGAACATTTAGTTTACCATGACTATAGAGCCACACAATGTCTCTCATTTTAACCAGAATCCTCCTTTCAGTAGTAGGCTCAGTAATGAGTTTACAGTCCACCAGCTGACTACCGACATATACAGGATCTTCATAAAACTAAGTAAGATGGCATTGTACAGTTGTTTTCTAGTATTATCTTTTATACATTTCAGTGTCACTTTCCAGAGTTTAATATATTTCAAACAAGTCTGTACATGTGCAGGCAAGTGTGACATTCGTTTGTTCCCAACCTCCATACCCCAAATTGCAAAAAAATTATTTCTCCAGTGCTGTACCACATGCATCCACAGACATTCCACAGTGCCCATTAAAGGTAGAATTTTTGAATTAAAAAAAAGATACTAAAAAAGAGCACAACAGGCTGTATCATATTAAGCCCTCTTTGTTGCAGTGAGCGATAAGTAGGACACCGTTTAACTGAGTTAAATCTGCTTCCCCACAATAACTGAAAACAAGACCTAAAATTTTCATCTGCATGATAAAAGGGAGGGGGAATATATGTGATATATACAAAAAACAGGCAGAATAAATGTTTTCAACAAAAATATCTGTTTCTTCTTTGTGATAGTCCAAGATTTCCACTGCAAAACTTTAGCTTGGCCTGTGGCAAATTTTCCATCCCAGTTTGTCTGTGCAGCATTATCTTACCCAAAAATCATACCCAACAATTTCACATTCCCTCTCTGCACTGGTATATTAATATCCCCACTGTTGGGAATATTCCCTAAAGCCAGAATTGTACACTTCCTTCTACTGATGTATATACCCGTAAATGCCCTGTTGTCCTCAAATATCCTCAAAGCATTATCTCCTGACTTCAGATCTGCCACCACCAATATGCAATCATCCGCATGTGCCATTGTTTTACTAATAACACCATCACTCTGAGAGGTACAGTAACTGGAAGAATACAGTGCTGTTGTTCTATTTTTCTTAATAAGGGATCCAAACATAGCACATATAATAGTGGACTTAATGAACACTCCTGTCGCACTCCGTTATGAATTAACATAGGTATACCCATATGCCCATTTATCACTGGTAAGATTTGAGTGTCCCTATACAGTAACTGTATGATTGTTATAAAATCTTCAGGAATACCATATCTCCTTAATATGTCCCACACATAATTATGCTGTACAACATCAAATGCAGTTTCCTGATCTAAAGCCATCAAATAACCACCCAGCTGCATATGTACTCCTTGATCAACAAGGTCCCTAAGGAACAAAAGATTATGAGTAATAGTCCTCCCAGGGACAGCACAAGTTTGCGTCTGCAAAAGCAACTGCTGCGCCACTAACGCCAATTGTCTAGTAACTAATTTAGCTAAACTCTTATAGTTGGATGTTGGCAAACTCAAGGGCCTCCAATTAGCAATGTCAGCAACTTCCTCTGTTTCATGGATAAACACCATAATGCCTTGTGCCATACTTGGACTTAAATGGCATACCTGAGAAATAGCATTAAAGACATCCTTTAAAATTAGGGTTGCTACCTGTCAGGGTTTTCAGTGCACCCCTTCAGGTCGACACCCTGATGGTGAAACATGAAAAAAGACCATTACGGCGACAATCGCTGTAATGGTCCTTTTTCTGCGTTTAAGCTTCCCCAGTGTTTGACCCTCCCGGACCAACTCCGACCTGGGTTGATAATCCTAAAGTCCGGAGTGCGAGAACAGAGCCCCGCGTAAGGTGAGGGATGCAGCTCCCACAGAAAACACTTGTTGAATGGGCGGCACAATACCTGTGTCGGTATTGTGTCGTTACAAAGCGGAGGTCGGCATTTTCACTGTCGTCCTCCCTTGGTGCTTTCCAGGTTTTTTACCTGGTGATCAGGTTTTCCAGGGTCCCTATCAGGTAATCCGTTTTTGCTCTGTGCTGGTCAGGTTTTTGAGCCATTTTGAGTGCTTGCATACTTTTGAAACAAATGTTGTCATCTCATTCATTGTTTTAGCTACATGTCCAGGTTACAAACAAGTTCTGCTGTCAATATAGCATTTTGTTTCTGAAAGCAGTCAACCTAGGAGGTGTAAAGTATGGCCATTAACACCATTCGTACTTACTTAATGTAATCTTTTCCACTGCATCTTAAAGTGGCATTGCAGCAAAGCTGCCCCCACCTTCTATAACAGCAACACAGCCAGTTCCTCTTTCATTTGCTGGTAAACATTTTCATCTCTAACTGAATTTAAGCATTTTAAATGTTTTAAATTATTTTTTCCTCAAGAAAAAAGTATGGTCACTTATTTGGCTTTGAAACAGTACTGTGGACATAAAAAGGAACTGGAGTCAGAAAAATATATGAAGTACACATTATAGGAGACAGTTGGTTTATTATGAATTATTCTATACCATGTGTACTGCTGTATGCAATTTAAAGTATTTCCCTTGTCTCACACAGATCATATCTGCAAATGAGATTTTTTTATCTCTGTATGTTTATCTGGTAAACCAATGTAAATAAATAAATACATAAGTAAATAAATAACTAGGAAGAACCTAGGAAAGTAATTTTAACAGGTACAGTACAGTATTATAACATTTTTGTTGAATTGCTGCTTTAAGTGTTGTGTTTTATTGATATAACAAATGGCTTTCTAGGAGGAGCAATGCTTGATGAGTCATGGAAAGGGGTGGGGCTAAGGGTGGAGCTTAGGCTCCGGTTTTTGCCTCATCCAAAGGTGGCAACTCTATTTAAAATTGTTCAAAGCTGAACTTCAGAAAGCTTATAAAATTTGTTGGGAATCCCAGCTATCCCTGGAGCCATATTAGATATCAAGGACCAAGTCGCGTCCCTAATGTCAACCTCCTGAAGTGTTTCACACATTAAAGTTTGTTCTTTAGTCTTGACTGTAGGGGCATCCAAGCACTCAAGGAACTCACTAGAGGAAGCATTACCAAGGTTTTGAAACTTCAGTCGCAAATGTTCCTGCACTATCAACTTCATACAGTCCAAATCCGCATATTTATTACCAGTATGGTCCATCAATTCTGTCATGATACGATGCTGAATCCTATCCTTATTGCTATCAAATGGGTTAACATGAAATTTATTGCCCTGTGTTCCAAACTTTTGTTCCAACAGTAAGGACTTTCCTCGATTATATTGAAACGCAACCATTTGCTGCTTCACCTGAAAAATTTGATCCGTTAAGTCGAGCCCAGTTTCCTGCATATGTATAAGCAACTGAAGAAATCGAGCTCGGAAACTCAAATATTGTTTATATTCTGTCCCTGCCACTCCCTGAGATTCCTGTATCATTACTTGTTGAATATCCCACTTTGTATCCTCCCACCACTCAACAGAGTCATCATACAGACACCTGACCAACCTCCGCTCGTCTAATGTGTCCAATATTTCCTGTTTAATATAGTCATCGTGCAATAAAGAGGCATTCATTCTCCAATATCCCCTCCCAGTTTTCATATGTTCCTTTAAATATATAACAACCTGCACTGCCACATGATCAAAAGTTTCTACCAGCAAGATCTGGACATCATGTATCCTGGTTGTTCTGGGGATAAACCAAAAATCAATCCTCAAGGACAATTTACCCTTATAGAAGGTATGCATAAGCTGTTTCCCTTTAATGACATACACATCCTCTAAACCTGATCTCTTAAGAACCTGTTGTAAGACATGAGTATCACAGTATATTTTCTCAGTCTTCCTACCCCAATCATGCTTCGACAGACCGCAGTTAAAGTCTCCTCCCCACAAAATTAGCTTGGAGGTACGCAGATATGGTTCCAATAAATGTATGAAATGATTTCTTTCTGTCTCTACTTGTGGGTTATAAACATTTATCTTCCAGACTGGCAAATCAGGCAGTAAGGCATCCACCACAAGAACTCTCTCTGGGCAAACATCCACTTCCCTTGTGACTTTACTGTCAAGCCTGTTCAGTAAAATCCCAACCCCTTAACACTTGTCTTCCCCTATGGTCCATAAAGAAGGGCCCCATCTCTAGTCTTTTTGTGCCTGTGTAATGTCTGAAATAGTATGCAGTCATTTGTCTTGTATAAAGACAACATCACTGTTGGAATCATGCAATATGGAAAAGGTGGCTAAACGTGTTTTACAAGCTTTTATGCTATTAACATTGCAAGTGAGGAGTTGTAAAGCATCCATCAAAATAAGTAGGAAGGAAAAAGACATTAAGGCCAAAGTCACTAGAAGAACATAATCAGTTTTTCTTCTTCCTTTTCTTGGACTTCTGTGCAGAGGACAAGTCCTTTTCCATCTTAACTCCCGGTTGTGTGGAAGCAATGGAAGAAGTATCAGATTCTCCATCAGACTCTGTCGAATCTCTACCATGTAGGGCTGTATACTTATTCTTCAACAACAACTGATCCTCCTCAACCTTTTTCACCGAATGTTTGGGAGGTTTAATCAAACTCTTAGAATGTGTAACCATTTAAATCCCTTCCCTGCAGGGGCCACCAGAGGTGGCATGACCACCAAGGGAGATCCAGTACTCTGGGCAGAGGACAACTCTGGCAAGAGTACCTGTCCAATAACCCGTGCAGCAGTGTCCATTGCAGAGATTGGAGGAGTAATCTCTTCCTCAACCACCATCTCCTGTGGCAATGCAGAAACATAGAAACATAGAAGTTGACGGCAGATAAGGACCTCAAGGCCCATCCAGTCTGCCCATTTCTTTTTTTACCTTATAAATATGCCATAGGCCTTTGCTCTGTCAATGGCTTATCTATTTATACTCATCTGTATTGCTCCCTTATGCCTTTCCCATGCCTGTTTGAAGCCCTGCACTGTATTCATATCTACCACTTCCTGAAGTAGGCAATTCCATGCATCCACCACCCTTTCTGTGAAAAAGAACTTCCTCACATTACCCCTTAATCGGCCCCCCTCTAATCTCATGCTGTGTCCTCTTGTCCTGCTATTTTTCTTATATTGAAACATGTTAGACTCTTTCACCTTGTTAATGCCCTTAAGGTGTTTGAATATTTCGATCATCTCACCTCTCTCCCTCCTTTGCTCTAGGGTATACATATTGAGCTCCATTAATCTGTGCTCATGTGTTTTCTGATGCAGTCCCTGCACCATTTTGGTTGACCTTCTCTGGACTGCCTCAATTTGGTTAATGTCATTGTGAAGGTGTGGCCTCCAGTACTGAATGCAGTGCTCCAGATGGGGGCTAAACAGTGTCTTGTAAAGAGGGATTACTACTTCCCTCTTCCGACTTGTGATACCCTTACTAATACACCTTAACATCCCCCTAGTCTTACCTGCTGCTTTAGTGGTCTGCTTGAATGATTTCAGGTCATCGGTGATGGTGATGCCCAAGTCTCTTTCTTCCCTTGTGACTGTCAGCAACTCCCCTTCCAGCCTATAGGTGGCTTCAGGGTTTCTCTTCCCTGTGTGCATGATCTTGCACTTCTTTGCATTAAACCCCAGCTGCCACTCTTCTGACCATTTTGCTAGTTTATCCAGATCTATTCTCATTCTGCCAACCCCATCCGGATCATCTACTCTGTTGCAGATCTTGGTGTCATCTGCAAACAGACAAACCATACCCTCCAGTCCATCTGCAATGTAACTAATGAAGATATTGAAGAGGACTGGCCCCAGGACTGATCCCTGAGGTACCCCACTTGTGACTTGCATCTCTTCTGACTGTATAACGTTTACTACCACTCTCTGTTTTCTGCCTGTCAACCAGTTTGCCACCCACTTTACCAACCTCTGACCCACCCCGAGCTTACCCAGCTTATTAATCAATCTTCTATGTGGAACAGTATCGAAAGCTTTGCTGAAGTCGAGATAGGTGACACCAACTGCTCCCCCTTGGTCCACCACTCTGGTTACCCAGTCAAAGAAATCTATGAGATTAGTTTGACAGGACCTTCCTTTTGTAAACCCATGCTGTCTTGGATCCTGTGCTCCTATGGATTCCAGGTGTTGCACAATCCTTTCCTTAAGGAGTGCCTCCATAATCTTGCCCTCTACTGAGGTAAGACTGACTTGTCTGTAGTTCCCTGCCTCCTCCCTGCTACCACTCTTGTGGAGCGGGATCACATGAGCCCTTCTCCAGTCTTCTGGGACCGCTCCTGTACTCAGAGACTCACTAAACAGTTATGATAATGGCTGTGCTAGTTCCACCCTTAGCTCCTTTAGTACCCTGAGATGTATGTCATCAGGTCCCATTGCCTTGTCCACCCTGAGCTTATTGAGCTCTTGTAGGACCCTTTCTTTTGTGAAGGGACTAGTGCTCACCTCCTTCCCCCCTGTGACCATGGTGCTGAGCTGTGGGCCCTGCCCTACCTTCTCTTCAGTAAATACTGAGCAGAAGTATCTATGTAGGATAGATGTTTTTACATGGTCCTCCTCCTCATACGCCCCCTTATCTCCTTTGATCTTAGCAATACCCCCTCTGGACCTGCTCTTTGGGGGGGGGGACTCCATTGTCCCTCTGATGAATGAGCCTGACCAGTTTCCTGACTGGTATTGGACTCTGTTTCCATCTCCAAGTGCTCCTTCTGAAGTCTCTCTTTCTGTGCCAAAGTTACATGCACATCCTGCTCAGCACGTTCTGCCAGATCAGAGCTATTGTGGGAAGCCCAGTCACAGGTGCGAAAGTATGCCCTAAGCCCTAACAGAGATTATATCTTCATTGAACTCGTACACTGCATACTGGTGTCCCCCAACACACTACAGAGACCACACTTCAGTTTATGACAGACATTACTAAAATAACATTTCCTTTGTCCCCTCAACGATAGCAGGCCCGGGGCTGCCCAGCATAAAATACCACACACCAATCTCTCCCCTAAAGAAAAAGTTTGGTAAGTGTTGAATCTCTCCATTCACTTGCTTCAAGGTAACTTTATACCGCCATCCTCCAGTCCATAAATGTTCTGCATCCTGTATAGGCTCGGGGGTAACCATCAATGTTGCAGCACGGTTTCGACCAATGTGTGATATCAGCCACATTAACCCCCTTATTGCGAAACAAAAGGGTGACTCTTCTAAAGGAAGGTCTAGTAAGGGGAACAGCCACAAAAGGTTTCCACAAGGGGGTGTCCTTCAAAAGATTATATTGCTTCCAAAATCTTTCAAGACCAGCAGGATACTTGAAACTAATATCAAACAAGGTGTCACCAGGCATATGTATCAATGCATGTATTTCATATGCAAAAAACTTCATGCTGTCTTTAATTAACGATCTTCCAATATAAAGCCTGTCAGGGATCTCTGGGAGACCGCCCCTGTATTTCAGTTGAACAGCATTCCTTCATTTGGCAGGCTCAGAGGCCAGCCGTGCATTTTCAGGAAATAAATGTTTCCTTACATTTTGGCCCCTTACTGACTCAGAGATCATCCTAGGAGACCCAGCACCATTTTTTGCAGCTGTACCAGACTTGAGGGGCATCCTGCCTGATCCTTGCTAGCTGCCCCCACCATCCTCCTGCGCAACCTGTAACTCAGGCAACCCTGCAACAGGCAACACAGTCTGCTTCCTCCCTTCTCCTTCAAGGGTCTGTATTTTGTTCAGCAGGTCCTGTCCTGAATTATCCACAGAACGGGACCCCATAGTGTCTGAATTAGCAATACCCTGTCCCAGCTGTATAGAAATGTCAAACAACAGTACCTGTGTTCTCTGTTGACCAATAGAAGAGTCCACAATGGCAGCCAGCACAGCAGTATCAACAACTGGACCAGGGAAGTTCGAGTCCCACCTGGTGCCATCCAGAGATCTTGTCCATCCAGCTTGCTCCAGTGCCTCTTGCACCCATGCTGGAGCAGCCATTGTGACCACACCACAAAAGTTATCAGCTGCACTTCCTATATCCATGCCGGAGCCTTCCACTGCATCAGCCACAATCACCTTTGCCACAGGTGACCGTACAGCATTCCCAGATTCACATACCTCAGCTGTCTCCGCTGGTGCCATACCACTCTCATGTGCAGTTGCCACAATAGTATTGGGATCCATAGAAGAGTCCTGCCGCTCTGAATCATCTTCAGGCAAATTCATCAAAACCCATCCTAGGCCCAGCTTTTCTCTGCTAGGTAATGCCATTCCATTCAGAGTTTCATTCAGTAGTAAGACATCCTGTGCACCTTCTGATATGCAAGCAGCACACTCCTCCTGTGGAGGAACACTTTCAGCGGCCACTTCATCTCACACAGCAGCATCCTTCTTGAAAACTGCTGTGACATGATCTGTCATTTGGGCCTGGTTTACAGACTCCGATGACGTTTCCTCAGGGGAGCGGACCTGTGCCATCTGCACAATTTCTGCCTGCAGTTGCCTTCGTCTTAGCCTGAACCTCAAATCTTTCTCTTTTAATCACTCATGTAATGCCAATGTTTTTGCTAGCAAGGCTGTTGCATCCATTTGTAATCTTTCCTGTAAGAACAAGTCATTAAGTTCCGGTACTGGATCTGATGCCATCAACACTCCAGCATTGCTAACTTTCACAGTATCACCGCTCCCCAGCCTCCAGCACATCCAAGCTGTCCACCGTCGACCCAGGAATGGCCATTACTACGGATGGTCACAAACCCCTACAGGTGAGTAGAGGAATTTCCCCAGTGTCCTGGCCTCAAATTTCCTTCCGCTCACTAATCCTCCACTGGATTAACCTGGTTCAGTATCAGTCAGTTTGTATTTACTTCTGCTTTACTTCACCATGGGATGAGGCTGAACAAAGGAAGTATTTCCTAGCTTTCCAGCCAACAAAAAGTAAGTAAGTAAGTAACTAACTGACTAAATCTTTTAGGTGATCTAAGAAGATGCTCTAACAAGTCTGTGCATGTGAACTGGTTGAAAAGAAAGACACACACATTGAATTTGCATCCTTATTACACAACTTGTGACTTTTTGTGGCAAAAGAAAGGGTGTTCTGAAAATCCGAACCCTGATTTTTGGACACAGACGCAAGCGGGGCATGTTCTGTATCTGCTTTAGCCCATTTTAAAACTGCAACCATCTGGATTTTCAGATGCAGGTGAACTGGGAACATTTTACTCGAATGATGATGTATATCTGGGGAGATGGAGTAGAGGCTATGTGCTTGTTTGCTTGTTTCATCCAGATGTGCCAGCAGCTCAGTGGTACACAAACTGATAGCCTGAGCAGAGTATGAATCTTCAAAATACAATCTGCTAGCCGGCCCTGTGGCGCTCAGGGCTGAGGTGCTGGTCAGCGCACCTCAAACTACACCAGAAACCCAGATTCGGGAGTGAGCTTGGGTTGCTGTGGGTTGGCAGGGGAGGGAGTGGATAGAGCATCTGCTGGACTGCTGTCCTCTCCAGGGGTGGGTTAAGACACAGTGACGGGCGTGGCCTGACACCTAGCGGAGGCTGGGTGTCGTCACGTCCGGCCTGGTAGAATGGAGTGGTAGGCAGGGCAGCCGGCGGGTGTCCTGCGTGCGGACGCATGCATGGTATGCCCCTTGTCGGCACTGCATGCCCTGCCTCCAGCAGAACAAGGAAAATGGGGGTGCCCAGCCATTGTAGCTTCATGGCCGTCCAAGATGTTCTGTGCTGGCTCCAAGGGGACCACCGAGAGTGGATCTGGTTCAGTGAGGGAGTTGGTCGACCCCAACCCCCCTGCCACAGGGGGGTAAGCCTTGGGGTAATCGAGTGGTTACCCTTACTAGGAGAATGGCGCAGGTCGGACGGCGGATGGATTGGAAGGTTGCAGGGACACTAAGGCTGACTGAGACCCCATGGGAAAAAAAGTAATGAAAAAAAAAATACAATCTGCTGATTGGAACCTGAAATGCTGTATTGATACTTTTATGGACATCCTAAACATCCAGAGGTGCAGAGGTAGTGATACTGTGTGTGTGTGTGTGTGTGTGTGTGTGTGGGTTCAGGGAGAGGAATTTTATTAATTTGGTAAAAAGGGGGCTTGTTACAGTCTGTGTATAGTACCATACACTGCTTACAAAGCCTATCCTACTTTGTGTTTCTTTTTTTTTTTTTTTTTTTTGCGGTTAGTCCCTGTTTCTCCAGTGCACTGCCCACCATCATGTCGGCCACTCCAGCCATGTGACACAGATTTCCCCCAGGATTTCCCATTTTGCATAGGCAGCATGGTCTGGGTCCTTGAGTGTGGGGCCTGCGGGTGGCTGGAGTCATCCTGCCGCCGGTGCACCATTTTCCTTGTTCCATCCCATCCCATCCAAGGAGCGGCATGCAGTGACACCACTGGCAGTGCTGTACACGCTCCCATGGAACACTTGCTGGGTGTCTGCCCCTTCTCCTCCTAACTCTGGTGGTCTTGGCCTTCTGCCCCCCCAACCACCGCTAGGGGTCAGGCAAGAGTCATGCTCCATACTGCCCCTCATGCCAGCATAACAGCACAATCCAGCGGCTGCTCAATCCTCCTCCCCCCTGCTGACCTGTTGACTCCATGAGTTTGCATCTGAACTCGGGTTGTTGGCACTGCAGGCAGTAGTGATACCACTGTGCCAACGGACTGGTCCTCCTGCTCTTCATTGTACATTTTGCATTCCTTCTTTTGGCCACTGGATGGAACACATCACTAAACTGCAGTTTAGATCAGAAATAATAAAGAGTTGAGATGGGGCTATAACCTGGGACCCTGTCCCAAAGGCAGGAACACTTTACCTGATAGCTAAAAGGGACATCTCTGTTAGCTAACCTGCTGTAGCTTGGCTTATATACTTATATAGGAAGCAGTGGGTCCAGTGGTTAGGAGGCTGTGTGATCTCATGGTTAGGAGGCATTGTGGTCTAGTGGTTAGAAGGCAGTGTGGTCTAGTGGTTAGGAGGCATTGTGGTCTAAGGGGTTTGGAGGCAGTGTGGCCTAGTGTAGGGGTGTCACGATAACATGATATGGCGATGTATCACGATAATTACTACTGAGGATAATTTATTGTTGTAAAAAAAACAATATAACGATCATCATGCAGCACGATATACCATGGTATACCATGATAAAACATCTTAACTTGCTTCTCTGGCAGCATGTTCCTCTCCAGGTGCAACCATGGTTCCCAATTCCTTGCCTTCCTCCAATCAGATTTTTACTATTTTTTCCTAACATTAGAAATGCTGCAGATTAGCATACTAATGAATACATTGTGATATTTTTTATACAAATATCATGATACTACGATACTAGAAATTTG
Organism: Neoceratodus forsteri; assembly: GCA_016271365.2. Classification (NCBI taxonomy): domain Eukaryota; kingdom Metazoa; phylum Chordata; order Ceratodontiformes; family Ceratodontidae; genus Neoceratodus; species Neoceratodus forsteri. The sequence goes on from CM028130.1 coordinate 878,118,933, forward strand.
ATATTGTGACATCCCTAGTCTAGTGGTTAGGAGGCAGTGTGGTCTAGTGGTTAGGAGGCAGTGTGGTCTAGTGGTTAGGAGGCAGTGTGGTCTTGTAGCTAGGAGGTATTACTTGGTATTACTTGGCATTTTGAGGCATAAGAAGGCAAACTGCCCATCGAGAATGCCCCCTACAATTCTGTGGAACATCAAAAGTTAAATGATATTTAACCAGAGGTCTAGGTTAGCTTTAAATATTTCAAAATTATTACTGTTTACAATATAGTCTGGTAATTTATTCCAAATTCGTGGTGCCCTTATTGTAAAAAAAATTTAATCTTTTACTAGTTATTGCTTTTTGCATTTCAATTTGTCTAGAATGTAATCTAGGGACAAGCTTTCTAACTGCTAATTTGATCCCACATTGTTCCATTAGTGTAGGTTTTGTAGGCTTTTATAAAGAAACAAGAAATCTTCCCTATACCTTCTTGTCTCTAAGTAATGTCATTTTAGTTTTTCTAATCTATCAGGATAGCAAAGTTTTGCCAAATGGGGGACCATCCTTGTTGCCCTCCTCTGAATACCTTCCACCCTTTCTATGTCCCCTCTGAGATAAGGATTCCAGAATGGTGACCCGTAATCTGTGTGTGGTCTAATATAGGTTCTGTAAAGGGGAATAATGCAGTGTTCTGATCTGGATACAAAGGTTTGGTCAATTTTTCTAAGAAGTCCATTCGAGATTTTAGCCCCTTTTTACAATAGTCAGTGGAAGAAAGTTTGTTATTAACTGTAATCTCAAGGTCTTTTTCAGTACTTTCAACTCTCAATAAAACATTATTTAGTTTATAGGACTGAAGTGGATTATTCTTACCAAAGAGCAGTACAGTACACTTTCCAATGTTAAAATCCATTTCATTGATTTCTGCCCAAACCTCAATTTCTGATAGGTCTTTAAGTAATTGATTTCTATTGTCAAAAGAATCCACTTTCCCTCCCAGTTTGGTATCATCAGCAAATTTGGATAAAAAGGTGTTAGAGCTGACCTTCATATCTGAAATGAATAAATTAAATAAAGTTGGGGCAAGGACGGAGCCCTGTGGGACCCCACTTGTTACCTTGCCGATACCTGATAAGGTTCCATTAATTTTACCTGTTGTATTCTGTTTGTTAACAGAAGTCTATCCATTTAATTAAATGTTAGAAATCCCTGAATGTAGAAGTTTGTCAATCAATTTCGTATGGCTTACTCAATCAAAGGCTTTACTATAGTCTAAGAGAATAACATCCATTGGAGTATTAGTGTCAATCCCTAGATTAATATGATTATAAAAAGCGATGAGGTTTGAAGTTGTCGAGTAGTTCTGTTTAAATCCATGCTGAGTTGGGTCACTAAAATTTAAGTTTTGAAGTTCAATTTCAATTATGTTCTTTATGATTCTTTCTAATAATTTGCATGGTACGGAAGTTAAACTAATGGGACGATAATTTTCTGGAGTTGATCGACTCCCTTTTTTAAAAATAGGTGTTACATGGGCTAACAACCAATCACTAGGCACTGCAGAATCCTTAAGAGATTTGTTAAAAATAATAGTTAGGGGGATACAAATTGTATCAGCAGTTTCTGACAAAAACCTGGGACTGATTCTGTCAGGTCCAGGACTTCCTTTTTTATTAAGTGTTTTTAAAATGTCCTTTGTCTGATTAATTGTTATACAGTGGTTGGGCTTGTTAGCTATTCTTACTGTGTGGAATGGATGCATAGTTTTATGTGAAAAAACAGAACAAAAATAGTCATTCAGTTTATCAGCTGTTTCTTTATCTGATGTTATTGGTTGCTCATTTATTATTAACGGTCCTACTTGCCTGGTATTACATTTTTTTATTTAAGTAGGAAAATAAAGATTTGTGTCCGTCTTTTGTGTGTGCTATCCTAAATTCAGAATTTCGTTTAGCTTTAAATATTGCTTTTTTTACTTTTTTTACGGTAGCTCTATAAAGTAATAACATTTTATTATTTTTTTTTTTTGTGAGTCTAGAAAAAACCTTTTTTTTTTGCTTGATTAGTTTTTTAATATTATTGTTAAACCATGTCAGAATTTGTCTTTTATTATTATATTTTTTTTTGTTGGGACAAATTTAGTTTCTAGATCAGAAATGATTTGTTTAAAACTGTTCCAAGCTTGTTCTGGAGTAAGGGGTAGTAATTTATTTTCCCATTGTATATTTTTAGATAATTATTTATAAATTTAAAGTCAGTTTTGTCATAATTTTTTAATAATATGTTATTTCTTAAGTATTGTTGATGATATATTAAACTAAATTGTATGGATTTGTGGTCACTGTTTCCCAGGGGATCAGACACACAGAGGTTAGAGATATTGTTGTCAGTGGTGGTCAACAGGAGGTCTAGTATGTTATTTCCTCTAGTATTTTTGGCAATTAATTGTTCTAATTCCAGATCTATAATGTCCGAAATAAAGTTTTTCTCGGCCTCTGACTTTCCAGTTAAGTTTTTCCAGTTGATAGTTGGAAAGTTAAAGTCGCCTAATATTATTACATTTCCCTTATCTGCAAATTGTTTAATTTCCATAAGTAATAAATGAGAGTATTCTGTTTTGGCATTAGGTGGTCTATAACATGTCCCTAGTAACATCTGTGGTTGTCCTTTGAATTGGATTGTAACCCACAAGCTCTCAGTGATGGTTTGTGTTTTATTCTCAAAGGAAGCGATATTGTTTCTTACATATATGTAAACTCCCCCTTCCTTTCTATCCAGTCTATCTTTGTGATAACGTTTGAAGCCTGGTATATTTTTTGACCTTTCTGAATCAGTGTCCCACCAGGTTTCAGTTACTGAGACAATGCCTATATAAAATGTGTTGATTTGTACTTCTAATTCTGCTATTTTAAGACTGTTCAAGGACCTTGCATTTATATACAATACATTACACGACTTTTGATGGTTGGCCCTATTATTTAGAGATGTGGAAATGAGTCCATTCTCCCCCTTGTTTATTAGTTTAAATGTTTAAGGATGAATGATGCAATTTTTCCCCCAGAATGGTACTCCCTCTCCTGCTTAAGTGCAAGCCATCCCAGCAAAAGAAGGAAGGTCTATCACAGAACTCCTCCCAGTGGTTTAAACATGGGATGTTTTGATTAAAACACCACTTCCGGAGCCACTCGTTTAAGGCCTTGGTTTTATTTGTAATAGCTATTGTTGCTCTTGGAACTGGAAGAATTTCTGCGAAACGTAAGTCACACCCCCTCTCCACTAATACATTATTTAGAGCTGTAAAGTCTTTTTTTGAGTTCAGTTAATGAAGTTTTGTTAATATAGTTCATTCCTGCATGGATTATAACTAATGTTTTATTGCTTTTGTCTTTGAATATAGTACAGGGCATTTTTGTGATGTCAGATATTCTAGCCCCCTTGTAACTAGAGCATGTATGATTATTTTTATCTGGATTGCATATTAATCTATCTGTATGTTTGATAATGGAATCACCCAGGACAAAAATTTGCTTAGGGGCCTGGGTAATGTTATAAATTTCTGTTCTACTCTGCCTGACAGTTTGTGGAGATTGTGAAATAGTGTGCTCAGAAGAAGCTACAATTGGTATTTTATTGTAACTATTGGTAGGTGATATGATTGGGGGGGGTCAAAATAGTCTGATTCTATATCCTGAACTATAGGTTCTTCATCAGTTTGTAATGATTCAAATCTATTGTACAGAGGTAAAAGTGGTGTGCTGGAGAAAACTTGGCCACCTCTCCTTTTTGTTTTGTGTTTGTTTGTTGGCACCAAGGCCCATGTGTTATCAGTTTCTGTAGGTTCTAGTAAATGTGTTTCTGTAGGTCCTGAAAAATGTGTCTCAACTTGAATAATACTATTGTTAGTTTCTAAATTTGTTGTGGGTATAGTTGTGGTTTCAAGATTTGTTACCATAGAATCTTTGTAGTTTTCCAGAAGGGTTATCTCAGATTTGACTGTCATCCTATCTTTTATGCTTGCTATCTCATCATAGAGAGTAGCAATCAGTATACAGTTCGTACAAGTATAACCCAGTATTTGTTTCCCAAGACTGTACATCCCACAGTTTTGACAGTAGTTCTCAGGGGTATCCATAGTGTATTGTTTTTTGGGGGATTTTTTTATAGTATACTTGAGTTAATCTGTAAACTGGTTAGTTGTTTCTAACTTTCTTTTATTAGTATCTATACAAAGAAATTGTTCCACTTACCCCCAGGTTTATAATGGGGGCCCCTTATCCCCACTTTCCACGGTTGACATGGTAGACACGCGCTAACGCGCTTGTCTCAGTGCGCGGCCTCGCGCACACTTGCCCCGCTTGCTAGCAGGGTCCTGAAATAGCACTATTGTCTTGTTATTAGGGGCAGTGTGGTATAGTGGTTAGGAGGCAGTATGTATAGTGATTAGGAGCAGGGTGGTATATTGGTTAGCAGGCAGTGTGATATAGTGGTTAGGAGTTAGTGTGGTCTAGTTGTTAGGAGGCAGTGTTGTCTCGTGGTTAGGAGGCAGAGTGGTCTAGTGGTTAGGAGGCAGTGTGGTCCAGAGGTTAGGAGGCAGAGTGGTCTAGTGGTTAGGAGGCAGTGTTGTCTGCTGGTTAGGAGGCAGAGTGGCCTGGTGGTTAGAAGGCAGAGTGGTCTTGTGGTTAGGAGGCAGTGTGGTCCAGTGGTTAGGAGGCAGTGTGGTCTAGTGGTTAGGAGGCAGTGTTGTCTGGTGGTTAGGAGGCAGAGTGGTCTGGTGGTTAGAAGGCAGAGTGGTCTAGTGGTTAGGAGGCAGAGTGGTCTAGTGGTTAGGAGGCAGTGTGGTCTGGAGGTTAGGAGGCATTTTATTTATTTATTGAAATGTTTCACCAGATAGGCTCATTGAACAACAATTTGCTTATCTCCCAGTGCAACCTGAGGGGGAGGGTACAGTAGGATGTGATAGTAGGTATACAATGAACATTTAACATAACAGAGGAAAACACAATACATTTGCGTTTAAAAATAATACATTCAGTTACATTTGCCAGAAGGCTTAGAGATTAACATTTAACATGGCTAAGAATTTATACATACAGTAGTATGCTCTGCCCCAACAGGGCAAGAAGTGCAAGTATTAAGTTTGGAGTGACCTAATACCTATTTAAGTGCTGAGGGGTAAGGAGGTGAGAGGGGGTGGGGTGGGGTGGGGAAATGGACAGGGAGGACAGAAATGAGCCAAGAGTTTACCTCTCCAGGATGCAGGGAACCCTGCCAGGTGTAGAATGCCTTGGAGACCAGAGAATAAGAAAGGGGAGGGTGAGATAGATGGAGAGAGGCAGGGTAAAAGACAGGGGGAAAATAGATTTGGTAGTAGGAATTTAGGATAGGTGGGTGAGTGGTAGTGGTGGAGGAGGGGAGCTTGCCTAAGACTGGCCTCTCTAGGATGTTGGCAACCCTACAAGAGGGCAGAAATTAGGGGAGGACAAGAATAGAGTTGAAATAAGAAGGGGGAGTATGAGGAGGAGAAGGTGTTTGCCCAGTACTAGACCCCTCCAGGATGCTGAGAACACTGCCAGGGGGTTTGGCCAGGCACGGGCAAGTTGGTAGTGGGGATAGATGGAGAGCAGGGGTGCAAAACAAGGGGGTAGGAGTAAAGTAGAAAAGTGTGAGTGCTGGGTGGCAGGCTCAAAGGGGGAGAGAGAATTTAGCAGGAGAATGGTGAGCGTGTAGTGGAGCAGGCTCGTAGGGGAACTAGTTAGGGAGAATTATAGCAGGAGCAGCTAGCAGAGAGAAAGTTAAATAAGGCAGAGGCTAGGGAGTGGGAGGAGGAGGAGTGTTGTATTTGGTGGGGGAGGCAGGGAGTTCCAGATTTTGGGGAAACGATGGGAGAAGCCTGATTGGCCGATGAGGGTGGTTCGACAGGGGACAAGCAGAGTGCGAGTGTCAGAGGATCTGAGGGAGTGGTGGGGGGAAAGGGGGCATGAGAGATAGGAAGGAAGTTCTCCTAGCCAAAGTTTAAAAATGAGTTTGGCATAGTGAGCGAGGCGTCTGTTACCAAGCAGGGGAAAGGACAAGGCATGGTAAAGGTCACAATCATGGGTGCGAGATGGAGCGTCAAACGCAAAGCAACAGAAGGAGTTGAAAAGAGAGTCCAATCTGGTAGGGAAAGATTTGGGAGTGGCACCATAGACTACATCACAGTAGTCAAAAATGGGGAGTATCATCTTCTGGACAAGTTCACGCCGTGCCATAGGAGGGATGCAGCTATGGTTCCTATATAAGGCACCAAGCTTGGGGCACAGTTTTTTCAGAATGGCATTAATGTGGCCAGAGAAGCTGAGGTGCTGGTCCAACCAGACCCCAAGGTATCAAAAGAGGAGGTTTCCTCAAGGATTGTCCCATCAAGGGTATGGAAAGAGGGTAAGGGGTGGAGCCTAGAGAGTCTCTGCCTAGTGCCGAAGGTCATGGAGACTGTCTTCATGGCATTTAGGAACAGCTGATGTGAGGCAAACCAGAGCTGAACCTGGTGGAAGTCATGCTGAAGAGTGATTGCTACATCGATGGGGGTTTTGCCAGAGGTGAACAAGACGGTGTCATTAGCATACATATGGATAGAGGGGAGGGAGCAGACTGTAGGAAGGTCATTAAGGAAGATGGAGAAAAGAATGGGTCCGAGCACAGAGCCCTGTGAGACTCCTCTGGAGATTGGGGGAGGGGGGAGAGATGGCATCCTGAATCCTGACTGATTGTGTTCTGCCTGTAAGGTAAGCTCTAAACCAGGTAAGAGCTAGAGAAGACAATCCAGCAGTCATAAGGGAGTCAAGAAGATGAGATTAGGAGACTGTCGAAAGCCTTGGCGAGGTCGACAGAGATAGCAGAGGTGATGAGTCTGTTGTCCATCCCGGGGAGGATGGCGTTAGGGAGCCTAATGAGGGAGGTGGTAGTGGCGTGGTCCTTCCGAAGACCAGATTGGAACGGGGTGAAGCAGGAAGAGTCAGCAAGAAAGGAGGTTAGTTGAGAGAGGACCAGGTGTTCTTGGAGCCTGGCAAGGGTGGGGAGGAGGGAGATTGGGTGATAGTTGGCAAGGGAGGAAGGATCATCACCCTTTGGGAGAGGGAGGACCACCACATGTTTCCAGGGTGTAGGGACGGAGGAGGAGGACTTAAAGGAGAGATTTAGAATTAGAGAGCGAGGGTAGGCAATAGCAGGGGCTGAGAGGTAGAGGAGTTCAGGGTCAAGGTGATCCAGAGAGGAGCCTTTGGAAGGATTGAGAGAGAGAGGAGGACTGTTATTGTCTCCTCAGGAGAGATAGGAGTAAAGGAGAAGGGGGGGCATGGGAGGGTTGAGTGATAGAAGAGGGAGTATGAGGGGAGGAGAGGTTTGAGGAGAGGGACTTTAGAAGGGTTAAGGCACAGGAGGTGTAGTATGAGTTAAAGTCCTGAGTCACTATGCATGGTTCAGACACTAGTGTGTTGTTTATATTAAGCACTGGGGGTGGGGGATGCAAGGGGGAAGAATAGCGAGTGGACCGCTTTCCAGAATTTTGAGGGGGAATTAATGTTATTTAGGAAAGAGGATTTAAAATATTCAGACTTGGCGAACTTGGTAGCTTTTGTACAAGTGTTTCTTAGCATGTGATAGTTAGTATTGTCTGATGGGAACTGAGAGGCCTTGTGTTTCCTCCAATCTTTATCACACTCTCTGAGGCAGGTTATTAGCTCAGGCGTGATTCAGGGATGATGGTTTCCTCAGACTGCAGTGCGTTTAAATGGGGCATGGGAGTTCCAGGTAGCTATAAATTTGTCTTTGAACTAAGTGAGGGCTTAGTCAGCAGAAGTGACAGAGGCAATTTGGGACCAGTCAGAACTGAATATTTCATTGAGGAGAGGGTTTAGGTCAAGGGAGCTGAAAGAACGGAGCTGCAGGATTTTGTATGGCGGTTTTGGTCTATGGACTTTCCTGACCACAAATATAGGGTGGTGATCACTGAGGGCATCCTGGAGGACACCTGATATGATGACTCAGTGAGGGTGGAAGGTGAGAGCCCAGTCTATCAGGGAGTGATCTAGGGTTTTATGATTTAGTCGGGTGGGTTCCTAGATGATCTGGGAGAGATTGAGAGCAGAGTTATCATTACAAGTCTTGGAAGAGGTTGATGACAGCCAGTTTAGATTTACATCACCTAATACATATAGCTCACCTTTGTGTGAGAGGAAAATTGTAGAGGTGATGAGAACTGTAGTATCAGAGGGCTTTATACCAGGGCGACAGTAGATACCAGCAATAAAGATAGGGAAGGAGAAAGGCAGGGCAATATTTACTACTAGGGCTTCGTAGGTGGAGGGTAAGGAGGAGGAGGACAAGAGAATGGTAGTGTATTGGAGTGAAGACAGGATATATATGGCCACTCCGCCTCCCCTACCAGCCCTATCCTACCTGATTATGGAATAACCTAGGATGACAATGGATGGATCAGACATGTTAGCGTTTAGCCAAGTTTCGGTTAAGATTAGAATATCTGGTTTGAGGGAGATTACCATCGTCTGCAAAAGGTCAGTTTTTGAGACAAGACTGCAGATATTTAAATGAAGGATCCTTAGTCCTTTTGGGAGGGCATTGTGGTCTTGTAGTTAGAAGGCCATGTGGTCTAGTGGTTAGGAGGCAGTGTGGTCTAGTAATTAGGAGGCATTGTGGTCTTGTAGTTAGGTAGCAGTGTTATCTGGTTAGGTGGCAGTGTGGTCTGTTTGTTAGGAAGCAGTGAGGCATAATAGTTAGGTAGTGTGGTCTGATGGTTGGGAGGCTGTATGATCTAATGATTGGGCAGTGTGGTCTAGTGGCTAGGAAGCAGTGTGGTCTCATGGGTAGGAAGCATTGTGGTCTAGTGGTTAGGTGGCAGTGTGATCTCTTGGTTAGATTGCAGTTTAGTGTAGTGGTTATGAGCTAGTTTATTTATTTCTTTTTTCCATTTATTTATTTATTAAACTCTCAGATTTTACACCTTTGAGCTGAAAGCTCATTCATTACATAGGTTCCACGTCAGAGGGTTACATAAGCTGGTTACAGGGTAGCTGCCAACAGGCGATATGCACTTACAAAAGATACAGTGTCAGGAACGGTACAAGACAAATTATAGTGAACAATACATACTGAGGAATAGGTGACAGGATTAAATGGCATTGTACAATGTATGCCAATACAATAAGTTTAAACATACGGTAGGCAGACAATCGGAGGCAGTACTAAAATAACAACAAATAAAAGTGAGAATCAGCCCATAAGGCCTAGTCAAAAGTAGGGGGAGGGGTAGAGGCAGGGTGGGTGGGTGATTAAAGGAGGGTTGGAGAAGAATAAGAGGAGGAGGGTAAGGGAGGGGTTGGAGGGAGGTGGAGGGAGCAGCAGAGGGGTGGGGAAATGCGAATGAAATAAGGAGGCATGGAAGAAGTACATTGGAGCCAACTACATAAAGAAAGGATGTAGTCAGCTAGGGTTTGAGTGCAAATCAGAAACACACTGCAAGGGGGACAGCTAGTGGAAGCAATCACAGCTGGCTTTGGTTACTAGGTGCTGCCGTAACTTACGTTTAAAGGAGCCCAGCGTGAGTGAAGAGGTTTGTCATTATGTAGAGAGTTGAGCCAGAGCGTGGCCCTATAGGGAGAGGAAATTTGGCTTTGAGAGGTGCGGCAGTGGGGGGTCTTGAAGATCTGGTTGTCTAAGCATCTGGTCCGACCTGGGTTGCAGTAGGGGATAATAAGCTTCTGTACCCCTGGGGGAGACAGACCTAGGTTTACTTTTTTAGCAAGCAGGCATGTATGATACATAATTCTGCTTTTGAATTGGAACCAGTTTGCCTGAGCATACAGGTCACAAGTGTGAGTAAGATGCACTGCTCTGGTGAGGAGCCAGCAGGCTTTGTTTAGTGCCGTTTTGATACGGCGGAGGGAGGTATGAGTTGCAGAGCCATAGATGACCAACCCATAGTCTATAAGTGAGACAACACAAGCTGTGTATCGCTAGATTCAGAGCTTCTGAAGTCAGACAATGCTTGTGCTTGTAGAGTAGTCCAATCTGCCTATTAACTACTTTGGTAATATTGTCAATATGAAGAGTATAGGTTAGAGAGCTGTCAATAGTACTCCCAAGATATTTGAAATGCTGTAGTAATTCCAACGGGGAACCCACATTGTCAGTGATAGTAAGTGGGAAGGATTTATGTCTGTTTAGGGTGCTAGAGAAAAGCATGTTTTCTGTCTTTTTGTAGTTCATTATGAGTTTGTGGTCATTGAACCATTTTTCCACACTGGTAAAGCTAAGTTGTAGATGGTTCTCTAGAACCTTGGGGTCAGGGTTGCTGGTATAGATGACAGCATCATTGGCATATGGTAGGAGATGATCATGACTGGAGTTAGGGAGCTTGTTCATGAAGATGCTAAACAGGAGAGGTCCCAGGATGGACCCTTGTGGAACTCCTGAGCAGATTGGTCTACTATCAGAGAGGGCATCACCTGTCTTCACTTTCTGTGATCTGTTATCGAGGTAGCTTTTAAACAAAGTTGCAGAATCATTGAAAAGCCTGATGCCAATTAGTTGTTTAACCAGGAGGGCATGATTTACCACGTCGGAGGCTTTGGGTAGGTCAATGAATGCCACCCCAGCCAGATGACCTCGATCAAGAGAATTATCGATGAAGCATGTGAACTCTAGTAAAGCCATGGTAGTGCTATGCCCTTTCTGGAACCCATGTTGCTGGGGGCATTGTAACTGATATTTTTCCATGTATTCTACCAGCTTGTCTGCAACTGTTCACTCAAGGGCTTTTGAGAGTGGAGGGAAAATGGAGTTCGGCCTATAATTTCCATTTAGGGTGCGATCACCACTTTTATGCACAGGTGTCACTACAGCAGCTTTCCATTTCTGTGGGAAATGAGAGTAACAGAGCGATAATTTAATAATCTTGATTAGGAGTGTCAAGATTTCATCCAAGGTGAGGGCCACCAGTTTAAGATCAAGGGTATCCGCACTGAATCTTGATTTCCCAAGCACTTTGAGGATATATTTTCTTGCTTCACGTTCTGTGATTACTTTGAAGTGGAATGGCGGGTCTTTTATGGTCTGATCTTGTTTTTCAGGGGTATCATTTGTTGAGGTAGGGTTGAAGTCGGGGGGGGAGGAGGACATGACTAAGGTTCGTAAAAGAGTTATTAAAAGTGTTTGCGATAGTTCTTGTTTGTTCTGGTTGTTGGGAAGCTGTGTCACATAATAGTTAGGAGGCAGTGTGGTCTAGTGGTTAGGAGGCAGAGTCATCTAGTGGTTAGGAGGCTGTGTGGTCTAGTGGTTAGGACGCAGTGTGGTTTCATGGTTAGGAGGCAGTGTGGTCTTGTTGTAAGGAGGCAGTATGGGCTCATGGTTAGGAGGTCATCTAGTGGTTAGGAGGCAGTGTGGTCTCGTGTTTAGCAGTCAGAGTGGTCCAGTGGTAAGGAGGCAGTGTGGTCTTATGGTTAGTGGTTAGGAGGCAGTGTGGTCTCGTTGTAAGGAGGCAATATGGTCTCTTGGTTAGGAGGTGGTTCAGTGGTAAGGAGGCAGTGTTGTCTTATGGTTAGTGGTTAGGAGGCAGTGTGGTCTCGTTGTAAGGAGGCAATATGGTCTCATGGTTAGGAGGTGGTCCAGTTGTAAGGAGGCAGTGTGGTCTTACAGTTAGGATGCAATCTAGTGGTTAGGAGGCAGTGTGGTGTCATTGTTAGGCAGTGTGGTCTTGTGTTTAGGAGTCAGAGTGGTCCAGTGGTGAGGAGGCAGTGTGGTCTCATGGTTAGGAGGCAATCTGATGGTTAGGAGGCAGTGTGGCCTAGTGGTTACTAGGCAGTGCTGTCTTGGTTAAAAGGCAGGTAGTCTAGTGGTTAGGAGGCAGTGTGGCCTCATTGCTAGGAGGCAGTGTGGTCTAGTGGTTAGGATACATTGTGGTCTAGAGGGTAGGAGGCATTGTGGTCTGTTGGTTAGGTATCAGAGTGGTCTGTTGGTTAAGTGGCAGTGTGGTCTCTTGGTTAGGTGGCAGTGTGGTCTTGTGGTTTTGAGGCAGTGCTGTCTATTGGTTAGGTGACAGTGTGATCTAGTTGTTAGAAAACAGCATGGTGTAATGGTTAGGCAGTGTGTCCTCATGGTTAGGAGTCAGTGTGATCTGGTGGTTAGGCGGCAGTGTGATCTAGTGGTTAGGAGGCAGTATGGTCTGGTGGTTAGGAAGTAGTGTGGTCTGGTGGTTAGGAAGTAGTGTGATGGTTAGGCAATGGCTTGGGAACTATTATATAACAGGTTCAGACCCTACCTCTCTAGTGTCCCAGTGCACCCTGCTTTGAAAAGGGTAGAAGCAGGATCTCTTTGGAAATTTCATCTCAGCATGGCTTTCCTTTACTGACTTGCTGTGCAGTGCCCAGAGCCTCTGGGATTGGTACGTCTGACTAAATTGACTGTCCCTGCCTTGTGACATTTCTCAGCAGAGCTTCACTCTCTAACTCTGCAGCCTAATGGACATCATATTTACTGTATTTAATCTGTTTATTTTACCAGGAAAGTGAACTGGATAAAAAATACATTTTCAGCCACGCCTAGGGAGATTGGGTTCACAGCAGGTATAGGCAATACCTGATTACTGACTTGCATCATATACAAGATAAAAGTGTCTCATTATACAAAATGTACAGCTGCACAGTGAAGCAATAATTTGGTAGTCCGGATTTGCTATGAATAATATGTTATCCCCTGTAGTAGGAGGTGCTGTGATATTTTCAAGAGTGTAACCAGACGTATTGTGTTTTTTTATAGTGAAAATGAATTCCGTTAATCCAAATTTGATGCTATTCTTTTTTTTCTGTTTGTAACCTGGAAGGGGGAGGCTAGAAAATGTTTCTTGATCTTGTTTTGTGTTATCATAATACTTCTGTGTTTCCAAATTACCAACTAGAATGATAGATAAGTGACCAATGGTGCACAAGGTTGCATTCCCATGGAGGGAACTTTATAACATCATAAACCACAAGAGTGAAACTTGAGGGGTCTGTTGATGTCACAAGGTTTCCTTAGGTGGGAACTTACCTTGTTGTGCTTTGCATAACCATTTTTTTTTTAAATAAAATGGCTAAGAAAAATGAAGCCATCTGATTGGTTGACAGGTACACTAAGGTATGCATTTATTTCATCATAATTACACACGTTAGGACTGGGAGTTGTTAGTAGCCACGTCACACATTGAGTAAATCAGTCCCCCTACACCCAGAACTGACCTTCCATCACAAACATGGTTGCCACCAATACTCACTAATAACCTTCAGCTCTGCCCTAAAAATTAAACTACCTTAAACAAAAAACAAAACAGTTTAATTAAATGTTGCTTCCTTGACCATTACATGCTCTTTACACAAATAAATATTTTTTAAAAAAAAGGTGAAGTACTTCATAGTTTCCATTAGTAGTGTTCCTTTGCAAACCATGAAAAACTCCCTCTCCTATACTTTACCAGAATTCTATGCTGCATACCCTGCCACAGCTAAAACTGAGACTCTGGCTACACAAGGCCTTTGTTGTGTGTGTGTGTGTGTGTGTGTGTGTGTGTGTTGGGAAATGAACATTCCACCAGTGGAGGTGTGAAGAATTTTGAACTTCTATGTTCCGTGGTAAATATTCCATTTGTTGAATTTGGGGAAGGACGGGGGCAAGAAACCGGCGAGAAATGGGGCAATAAACAAAGAGGAGAAAGGTGGAAAAAGTTACATGGGCAGGGGCAGACCCAAGCTGCTTAAAGAAAGTCTTGAAATTTATAACAGCACATGCATTTTAATCAGGGTGGGTGAACCTGTTCAAGAGACATCTACACATACAAATGTCGCACCTGTGTCTGTCTCAAGCACTGAAACCTCCAGTCTTTTTGTAAGTTCATGCAACCGAAATCTGACTTCTGGGTGCTGTTGTGCCATCTGTCGGATGTCATATCAGTGGCACAACAAGGCTGTGATGTCACAGTTTCCCTGTTGGATAAGTGACCAGCGACACCCTGTTTTGATTCCTGATTTCCGTACCAGCAACACTGTATGTCACCTACAGTATGTCACCCTTCCAAGAGTCATAGACATAATCCTCATTAATTTTGGCAATAACTGCCTTACTTTTGGTGGTCAGACAATCCCAAAATTAAGTTAACTGAAGCTCTGAGAATAACTTATCCTTTTTCTATGAATTTGCGACTGGGACCACTAGTTTAGATTACTCATCCTGCTGTGTCCCTATTTTATTTTTCCATAAATAGAACAATGGGCTTTCTACAGCAATATATTCACCACTGTGGTGCCCTCCTAGCATGCAGAACAAACTAGGAACACAGATTTATCTCCCCTTGCCATGAGTTATACATTGTTTAAACTTTTTCAATAGAAGGAATAATTATCATGATGAGGTGCAGCTCTTGAGTAGCTCAGCATAATCAGATTACAGCACTTTACGTAAATTATTTTTAGTAGTCTTGGATGTAATTTGGGAACCAGTATCAGAATCTGACAGCACTTGACTGCAAGGGACCTGTAAGTGTTTTGGTGTAAAGTGGCAGGGATGACGGTGGTGGTAGGGGAGAGGAAGAGATGCCATTCTGTATAATTACATCAAGTGATGATGTTGTAAACACACTTAAAGTCTCATAGAAATAAACTAAAAGAAAAAATCCCAGGCTACTTAAAGCACTTGGTTTACTTTTGAGCTACATTGATTTTTTTCATGGTAAGTAACACTTTCAATTTACTGTATTACAATGATATAAAGGTCTTACCATTTATACATAATAGGAGTTTTATACTTCGCTGTTTTCTTCCCCTTTATAAGAGAGCAATGACAACACATATACAGTTTTCTTTCCCTTTTATGATAAATTACTGCCTTAATAAGTATTCTTTCTCATTGGATCTGAGAGTGTTGTACAGTGAGTGGGTGTTTTTTTTCATTATAGCTGCGGGTGTTGCACTGGTGCTCTTCATCTAAACTTATGGTGTTGCAATGTGAATGGGTCCTCCTCATTGTACTGTAGCTAAGGGTGTGTCACTGTACAAGTGTGTACCTTTTCATTGGAACTGAGGGTGTTGCTCTGTGAATGGGTGCAGCTTCTCATTGGAACTGAGGGTGTTGCACTGTGAGCGGGTGTTCCTTCTTACTGGAACTGAGAGCGTTTCACTGTGAGTGGGTGCTCCTTCTCACTGGAGTGGAGAGTGTTCCACTGTGAATCGGCGTTCCTTCTTACCAGAGCTGAGAGTGTTTCACTGTGAGTGGGTGCTCCTTCTTACTGGAGCTGAGTGTTTCACTGTGAGTGGGTGTTCCTTCTTACTGGAGCTGAGAGTGTTTCACTGCAGGGTTTTAAATAGCTGGTATAGCATAGCAAAACATTACGCAAAACAGTGGGTAATGCTGACCATTTCCAAAAATGCATAGCAGTAGACTGCTAACCATTTTTTTCCAGTGAGTCTATGGCACAGTAGACAAAATCAATGACATTATATATATATTTTTAAACTTTGCTAACCATTCTGTGTCAAGCGCTATGCATTTTTACAGCCGATTAGTGCTTGCACGTGTAAAACTGCTAATCAATTTTTCCGGCTTATTTAATACCCTGCACTGTGAGTGGGTACTCCTTCTTACTGGAGCTGAGAGTGTTTCACTGTGAGTGGGTGTTCCTTCTTACTGGAACTGAAAGTGTTTCACTGTGAGTGGGTGCTCCTTCTTACTGGAGCTGAGAATGTTTCACTGTGAGTGGGTGTTCTTTCTTACTGGAACCAAGAGTGTTTCACTGTGAGTGGGTACTCCTTCATTTATTTATTTATTTATTCAGTTGTGATAACCGGGAAGACCCACTGAGCCCTGAAGGTCCCTTTTTCAGGGGCGACCTGGAATTAGTTACACAAAGTAAGAACGTTTCGCATATACAGTATATAGGTGAGCTGACCATTTCTGTTTATAGTCAAGTCAGTATACAGTAGGAGTCGGACATACATTAAGACAAATGCAATGTACAGTCACATTAGGACAGAACAGACCTTTAACAGGGTGTGGAATTAGTACAGAACAGGACAATTGACAGTACACTTACATCTCTTGGATTGGAGAGGTTTCTACTGGACTGACAGGGCAAGTGTAGGCCAGGATTTAAACTTTGTAGTACTGTGCCCAGATGCAGGAGCATGTGCTCTTATCTAGTAGGTGCTCACAAAGCCCAATATGGAAGTTTCCAAGGGAGGTAGCATCCTGGAGGTGTACAGGGAGCTTATTCCACAGTACAGGTGCTGCATAGAAAAAGGATTTGCTACCAGCTGTGGTCTGTACCCTAGGTTCTTCCAGGAGATTTCTCCCTGTGGTGCGGAGCTGCCTACCTGATCGTTTTGGAACCAGCAGGCTGACTAGCCTATCAGGGGGCTGATTGTTGATGAGCTTGCATAGTAGGGGGTACTGCAGATGGTTGCTAAGAGATGGCCAATTTAGGGAGGCCAATGATTCGCAGTGATGTCACCTTGGGTGGGACATTGTGGCGAAGCAAGCAATCTTATTATATAGAATTTGCATCTTGCAGCATAGGACAAGGATGGGAGGAAGATGCTGTTAGCTATGGTAATCCTGGTCTCAGGGATCAACTGGGCATTCAAGCGGTAGAGTAGACCAAGTTTTCAATGTATGGTTTTGGTCACCTGATCCACATGGGGTTTCAGTGTGAAGTCTTGATCCAGCATCAGGCCCACGTATTTAAAGGACTTCACTACCTCTATTGATGTACCTGATGAGGAGACCAGGGAGAGTAAGGGGCTTCTATCATGTGCTAGGGTTCTTAGTCCGAATAACAAGGCTTTTGTTTTTTTGGCATTTGGAACCAGCCTATTTTCTGAAAGCCAGCTTTCTAAGGTTGCAAAGTCCGATTGAAGCTGGGGCCCCAGGTCCGCAGAGCTGTTCGAGGTTCTGTATATAACTGCGTCGTCTGCATACTGGACCACAGAGTTGCCTCTGCAGTGATTGTTCAGGTCATTAATGAACAGTGAAAATAGGAGGGGGCCCAGTATGGAGCCTTGTGGTACCCCCTCCTTGAGGGGGAATGGTTCAGATTTAGCACCTCTCCACTTGACCTGTTGGGAGCGATTGGTCAGGTAGCTACTGATCCAGGTTAATAAGTGCTAACCAAGGTTGAGTTTACCCAGTTTGTTTATCAGGAGGTTATGATCTACCAAGTTAAAGGCCTTAGTCAGGTCTATAAAAACAGCCCTTGTGGGGGTGCCATTGTCCAAGGCCGTAAGGACATCAGCAGAGAATCTGATAAGGGCTGTATCAGTCCCATGGTTTCGCCTAAATCCTTGCTGGGTGTACACCTGCAACTGGTTTGCCCCCAAGTAGTCTCGGAGTTGACAGTTGACTAGCCGTTCTTGAATTTTGGCTAGAATGCATAGTAGGAAGATGGGCCTATAATTACCTTTAGGCTCCCTGGGGCCTCCCTTATGGATAGGTACCACTTGGGCCTATTTTCATTTGTCAGGCATAGCTCCTTCAAGTAGGGACCTGTTAATCAGCCTTGTGACAGGTAATGTTATGGCTGATGCAGCAGCCTTGAGCAGCCTAGGGTCAAGGCCATCCGGACCAGCTGAGCCTTTCGCTTTGATGGACATTAGGAGGGGAAGTACTTCCTTTGCTCGCACTAGCCTTAAGTGAAAGTGTGGGCGAGGAGGGTTCGGTATCTCAGGGCATGGTTGCTCTGAGGTTTTGGGGATAAGACTCATCTTGTAGTTTTCCAGGTTAGTGAAGAGCCTGTTAAAGGCAGAGGCAGTCTCCAGGCCATCGTTAAGTGTTTGGCTATTGTATTCTATTGGGCCTTGGGGTGATTTACCACTGCTTTTTATCAAGGCATTGATGTGCGACCAGAAGGACCCTGAGTCAGTCAGATTGGTCTGTTGGAGGCTCTTGACATACTCCCATTTTGCAGCCTTCACTGCTTGTTTGCACTGGTTCCTTAGGGTTCTATAGATCACCAGGCCCTCTGGGAGGGTTATCTTATGTTTTTTCCAGGCCTTGTCCCAGCTTATCATCATAGATTTCAACTCTGCAGTGATCCACTTGTAGCAGTGACCTTTAGCTCTAAATCTCCTTAGTGGAGCGAACAGGTTGGCTGCAGAGATGAAGGCATTTTAGAAGTACTCCAGTGCTTCATCTAGGCTAGGGAGTAGCCAGGTGGGACTCCAGTCCAGATTGTCTAGGTACCCCTGGAAGGCATTTGCAGAGAAAATGGAAAAATCTCTGGCTGTGAGGAGCCTGGAAGAAACCTTGGGTGTCTTTTTCTTCCATATACAGAATATTGGTGAGTGGTCACTCAATGCAGGAGTCGATCTTAACATTATTTTACTGGCCCGGAGCATAGTGCAAACTGCCTTGGGCCAGTGCGATCGTCTCCCAGCATGGCTAGTGCAATCTAGCCATTATTTGGTGTATGGCCCTTTAAGGGAATCACAAGGAGAAACGCAGTTCCGTTTTTTTCCCTCTTGTCTTCTAAATACGCATTTTAGCACAGAAACTCCTCCCAGCTCATTGATGTAGAGCCTGCCGATTGGTGAAGAGGCAGAGTTTGCGCATCTTGCAGGCCATCCTCACCTTCTGAGCTGCTGGCTCCTGCACGTGCAGTTGTATGAAGTGGGGATTTCATTTTGAGAAGACAGAGCAGTCATGCCCCAAGTTTTGCCACTGTGACCCGTTTCTGGTAAGCAAGGCTCCTGGTGTACGTATGGTCAAGCAACAGTATTTTATTGGTATTTTTGAGGAAAAGGGCACTTAAAGCTTTATATGATTTTGCAGTTCCAGGTGCGTCGTCAGCAGTCTGAGGTGCGTTGTCTTCTGATATTTGAAATCACATGCTCATGTCTGGGAAGGGAGAGTTTAAGTTTACTCAGCTTATCAGGTTGCCTGCTTGCTACCTACAAATACAATGAAGAATAACAGCTTGAGATGTCAACATGCCATGGCATTTAGTGGGGAAGGGGGGGACTGTTAGGTTTACAGTTGTGGGGGAAGGTAGTCTCAGTTTTCTGAGCAGTGTTCCAGAAGTCCCACTAGAGAGACAGTGATATTGCTGGAGGCATACCATGGCACACCCGGCTGGTTAAGCTGTATTTATTTCAGAGTTTATTTCACATGAGAGCGAGCGCACAGGTGGGAAGCCGCTGTATTTTGGTGCTCAGACTAGATTGTGATGGTTGGGTGCATGTGAAGTTGTGAATCATGGGGACTGGCAGATTTGAACATTTTGATGGATCATTCTGCTGTGCTTTTATTTAAAAAATGCATTTGCAGCAGGTTGGATCATCTTCTAGCTGGGCCTCGTATGCTGTAGGGGGCCCTGTAGGTCTACGCTTCCTCAGATCTGTCGTCCTGCTTGCCGGGATCAGGGAGATAATCATTCATGGCCAAGCAGCATCAAATGAAACGTTTGTTCTGCTGAGTGGGACAGTAGTCTGTTTGAGAAACCCTGAGCGTTACTGCAGGCACTTTGGAAACACTACTGTAAAGTAGCTGCATAGGTGCGTGTCTGGCTCTGGCCTGTGCAGCTGGTAATAAAAAACAAATCTGGACAGGAGGGTTCTTTGGATCAGTGTGACTGGAGTCTGTGAGCAGTCTGGGTGTTTGTTTGGAGGCCCGATCCCAATAATTAACTGCTACAAGAATGCATGATGATCTCAATGAGTGATCCCACAGTTGCTGAGGCCGTGGTTTAATTAGAATTTTGTCATCTCATGCAGATGCTTGAGAATGCTGAACTGTTGCCAGCATTGTTTGTAATAATGTCTGTGTTTGGATTTGATATTGGCTGAATGGATCTTGTGCAGAGCTGGCAGAATGCATGCCAAATGATGCCAGCACCTCTTCATCAAGCCCAGAGTGACACATCATGGTGTGGGAATGGGAGGGATGGCGGGAGGTGAATTTCAACAGGGTGGACTCAAGAATCCCAGGCCAGCACAATCTTAATTGGATGAGGGGCTGGCGCCTGACTGTGCCCATTGGCACGTCATGGAGAGTGTGGGAATTCTGCATATGAGGGAGGGATTAGGGATGGAGGGTGGTGTGTTCCAGAAAATCTTAGGCAGCACACAACATCCTGTGCCTGGTGGTGATGGGGGGGTGAACTTGAGGGTGTCTGAAGTCAAACTCTGTGATATGGAAACGAGAGAAATATTACTTAACAAATAGTAAAAAATACTGTTTCAAATATCTAACTTTGGCATTGTGTGCTTTTTTTTCATAACATTTTACTGTTAATGTTGGGGCTAGTGCAAACTCAGGGGGGCCAGTGCAGCTGGGCCATCACTTTCCTGGGTGGACCAGTGCAAAAAAAAGTTAAGTGTGACCCTTGTCAAGGCATCCGCCAGAGTGCCAGCCGCTTGAATGTTTAAAGGATTAGAGGTCAGTACCCAGTCTAGGGTGGAGTGGTTCCCTGTTTTGGCATTGTGCCTTGTGGTTTCAGTGATGACCCGAACCAGGTTGGCATCCAGGAGCAAGGCCCTGAGAGCCTGCTCAGTGTCAGAGGCCCAATTCAGGTTAAAGTCCCGAAGTATTAACAGTTCAGAGGTGATATTTTCTGCTAGAGCCTTGGTTAGCGCTTCCAGAGCTTGGTGGGCAACCTTTGGAGGGTTGTATAGGCAGCCTATTGTTAGGTGTTTGGCAAGGCCAAGGGTAACCCTAATGAATAGTGACTCACTTCCAGTGCAGCCGGCAAGGGGGAGGGAGGCAAGTGTCATGTCTTGTGAGTCTCTGACGTAGATAAGTACCCCACTCCCTTTTTTGTGCCCCCCGTCCTTCCGGAAGGTATTGTATGTAGCCAGTGACTTCTATTTCGTGGATTAGGATGTGTGGCTTTAGCCAAGTTTCTGATACTGCCAGTATGTCTGGTGTGTGTATAGATCCACCTAGCTTTGGATCTTGTGTATTTTGGGGTGCAGGCTGCAGACGTTCATATGTGCTATTTTTAAGCCCTTGGTGGGGAGGTCCAATTCGGGTCATAAGGGGAAACCAATGTTAAAGTTAGCCACAGGGGGTCCAGAGTTGGGCTCAATGTCACCTGCAAGGAGCAGCAGTACTGAGATTAAGCTTAGTACTTTTGGCGTTATGAGGAGTGCACCCCATAGCCCCTTCAGCCATGGAACATTAGGTAACAGGCCCCCTTTTTAATTAATCCATGCATCACAAGCAGTAAATCCACTGCCGGGGTGGTAGGATGGTAAAACAGATAAGGTGGATTGCATACTTGCTGACCCCAGTCCAGGTTACATGTACTACCCACATAATTGTACAGATGTACATAACCATCAAGATAACACCCCTGTTTGGCATGCATTCAGGGTTAATATGTCTGTTCCTGTGAAGATGGGCTGAGGGGCTCAGGAGGTTCTCAGACTCTGGGTCTGACATTTTTTGGACAGTGTTTGCCCCAGGCATTGACATAACAGCTGTTACTATCCTAAGCATTGCAGCAACTACTTTGTTCATCTCCTCAGTCTTTCAATTTTAACTACACCCTGCTGCAATTCAGCTATGCAGCAACTACTACCTTTGGTGTCCTCACGTAAGGTTCTACGCATCCAGGTTCAGTGGTGCTGTTATAACCTTTCTACAGAATTCTACAGTTCACTGATTTGCAGTTAATTCCAGCCTTAAGTTTTCTTAAGCTAGCAGGTGCTAATGCTGTTGCGATTGTTATAACAACACTGGTACAACTATGCTCAGTAATTATGTCAGTAAAGATAGGATAGTTCAGTAAACAAGAGGGGCACTGCCTCCTAATTGGATAAGTCAGAGATAGGTGGGGCTAGGTTGACCTACCATTTAAATGGGAGGAGGGACAGGGTGGGCTGAAAACCCTCCAGCAGTTCAGTCCACGGTGTCGGGGGAGGACCGCTGTACTGCATTCAGCACAGGCGCACCTCAAACCCTGGTTCGGCTCTAGATGATCTTTCCCTCAGCGTTACGGTTTCGGTGCAGAGGCAGGGGACCAACAGCAAAAGGTCTTCCCCTCTGCCCCCTGATGTTGCAGCTATAGTCTCCAGTGGTGTCTGAGTGGCAAGTAGATTTCAGCACGGCTTTTAAGCAGGGCCGGCTAAGATCACTCGCTCAGTTCCTTTATCCGATTTAAATTTCAGCGCCAACAGGGTACACAATGCTGACTGGCACAGGCGAATGGAAGTTTCCAGTGTGGCAGGAAAAAACCCTCCAGCAGTTCAGTCTGCGGTGTCAGGGGAGGACAGCTGTACTGCATTCAGCACAGGTGCACCTCAAACCCCGGTTCGGCTCTGGATGATCTTTCCCTCGGCGTTCCAGTTTCGGCTCAGGGGGAGGGGACCAGCAGCAAGAGGTCTTCCCCTCTACCCCCCAGTGTTGCAGCTACAGTCTCTAGCGGCATCTGAGTGGTGAGTAGATTTCAGCACGGCTTTTAAGTAGAGCTGGCTGAGATCACTCGCTCAGTTCCTTTGTCCGATTTAAATTTCGGCGCCAACAGGGTACACTGTGTTGATTGGCACATGCAAATGCAGGTCTCCAGGGTGGCAAGAAAGAAACCCTCCAGCAGTTCAGTCCACGGTGTTGGGGGAGGACCGCCGTACTGCGTTCAGCACAGGCGCACCTCAAACCCTGGTTCAGAACCGGATGATCTTTCCCTCAGTGTTCCGGTTTTGGCACAGGGGAAGGGGACCAGCAGCAAGAGGTCTTCACCTCTACACCCCCCCCCATGTTGCAGCTGCAGTCCCTGGCAGCGTCTGAGTGGCGAATAGATTTCAGCATGGCTTTTAAGCAGGGCCATCTGAGATCACTTGCTCAGTTCCTTTGTCCGATTTAAATTTCGGCGCCAATAGGGTACACAGTGCTGATTGGTGCAGGTTAATTAAGGTCTCCGGTGCAGCAAGAAAAAAACCTCCAGCAGTTCAGTCTGCGGTGTCGGGGGAGGACTGCCGTACTACGTTCAGCATAGGTGCATCTCAAACCCAGGTTCGGCTCTGGATGATCTTTCCCTCTGCGTTCTGGTTTTGGCACAGGGGAAGGGGACCAGCAGCAAGAGGTCTTCCCCTCTACCCCCTGATGTTGCAGCTACAGTCTCTGGCAGTGTCTGAGAGCTGAGTTTGTTTCACTGTGAGTGAGTTCTCCTTTACATTTTGGCTGAATGTGTTTCACCATGGCAGAGTGCCCCATCTCACTGTAATTGAGGCATTGTTCCCCATTCATTCTGTTAACATGGTAGGCCACCATCCTATATTTTTGTCAATCACTCTGTTCTTCATAAAATCCTCTAAAATTGTCTTTTATCATGATCCTTTATTGCACTACCACCCCTATTTTGATATCTGCACTCTATACCTTACTTTAAAACCCCTTGTGCACATGTATAGTGCATATAGGAGGTCCAAGGAATAATGCGCCATTGGCCCCAATCACCACAGCCACCACCCTGTATTCCCAGTCAGTGGGGAACTCTGTGAGGGTGTTGCTGTATAAGTAGTTGCTCTTTCTTACTGTAGCTGACAGCCTTGCACTGTGACTGGGTATCCCTTCTAGTTAGAACGGAAGGTGTTACAATATGAATGGGTACCCATTCTCATTAGAACTGCATGTGTTACAGTATGAATTGATACCCCTTCTAATTAAGGCCGAGGGTATTTTACTGTGAATGTGTGCTCCTTCTCATTAGAGCTGAAACTGTTAGACTATAAGTGTGTGTTCCTTCTCATTAGAAACAAGGGAGTCTCACTGTGACCGAATATTTA
This sequence comes from Neoceratodus forsteri, assembly GCA_016271365.2. Lineage (NCBI taxonomy): Eukaryota > Metazoa > Chordata > Ceratodontiformes > Ceratodontidae > Neoceratodus > Neoceratodus forsteri. The sequence continues at coordinate 878,142,702 of CM028130.1, forward strand.
TTCTTGTTGAAACTGAGGGTGTTTCACTCTAAGCATGTGCTTCTTCTCATTGGAGCTGAGGGTGTTTCTTTGAGAAGGTGCTCCTTGTGACAGACAGCAGTAGAATTCTTTTTGTGTATGTGTGTTGTGAGAAAGCTAGGCTTTTTCAGCTGGGTACTGCACAGACTGGGAGACTAAAGGTTTACCGTCAGCATATCTACACACTGTTTAGAAATCAGAGACATTTGTTCAGGTGTATTTTATGACAGCAAATTGCAAACACTTGCTCAGCATCAGTTCTGTTTTGAAAACAAAAGATCCATTTATCTTTGCTTGCATACTAAATGTTACATGTAAAATTAATTTTTGTGTGCGAAAACCAGTCAGTTTATATGACTGAGAAAACAGGTGTGTAATCAGACCCAGACAAATTGGGCATAAATGAGCCTGGGTACAAGAGACAGAGAGAGTAGGGAACCTGTCTGTAGTTGTACAAACTGACTGTATGTGAGAGAGAAACAGTGAGGGAGAACTCTGATGTCTTCAGAAACTTTAACAGCCGGGGGATTGGTCCAAATGGTAATGAATGAATGAAAGATATAATTGTTATTTTTCACCTAAGATGCTACCTAGCATGAGGAAAGCCAAGTTCTGTGTTAATGTGTAATTATCTTTTCTTTTGCATGTTTTTTCCTGTAGGCACTTTTGTTATAATTCTCGTCGATACTAAATATATTGTGTAAATAAATTAGCCTTTTTATGTATCATAAGAAACTAACTGGTGGTACATTTTAGAGAAGCCATTGTTATGAAACTTGGAGCGTGTTTCACTGTGAGTGGGTAGTGGGTGTCCTTTCTCATTGTAGCTTAGGGTGTTGCACTGTGAGTGGGCATTCCTTCTCAGTGGAGCTGAGGGAGTTATGCTGTATGTGGATGTTTCTTCTCATTTGAGCTGGGGGTGTTTCGCTATGAGTGGGTGCTCCTTCTCATTGGAGTTGAGGGTATTTTACTATGAGTGGGTGTTTCTTGTCATCTGGCTGAGGGTGTTGTACTGTGAGTGGATGTTCCTTCTCTATGGATCTGAGGGTGTTCCATTGTGAGTGGTGTAATATGCCTTCTCACTGGAGCTGAGGGCATTTCACTGTGAGAGGGTGTTCCTTCTCTTTGGTTCTGAGGGTTTTTTCTGTGAGTGTTCCTTCTCATCAGAGCTGAACGTGTTTTACTGTGAGTGTTCCTTCTCATCAGAGCTGAGGGTGTTTTACTGTGAGTGTTCCTTCTCATCAGAGCTGAGGGTGTTTTACTGTGAGTGTTCCTTCTCATCAGAGCTGAGGGTGTTTTACTCTGAGTGTTCCTTCTCATCAGAGCTGAAGATGTTTTACTGTGAGTGTTCCATCTCATTTGAGCTGGAGTGTTTCACTATGAGTGGGTGCTCCTTCTCATTGGAGTTGAGGGTATTTTACTCTGAGTGGGTGTTTCTTGTCATCTGGCTGAGGGTGTTGCACTGTGAGTGGATGTTCCTTCTCTATGGATCTGAGGGTGTTCCACTGTGAGTGGTGTAATATGCCTTCTCACTGGAGCTGAGGGCATTTCACTGTGAGAGGGTGTTCCTTCTCTTTGGTTCTGAGGGTTTTTTCTGTGAGTGTTCCTTCTCATCAGAGCTGAGGGTGTTTTACTGTGAGTGTTCCTTCTCATCAGAGCTGAGGGTGTTTTACTCTGAGTGTTCCTTCTCATCAGAGCTGAGGGTGTTTTACTCTGAGTGTTCCTTCTCATCAGAGCTGAGGGTGTTTTACTGTGAGTGTTCCTTCTCATCAGAGCTGAGGGTGTTTTACTGTGAGTGTTCATTCTCATCAGAGCTGAGGGTGTTTTACTGTGAGTGTTCCTTCTCATCAGAGTTGAGGGTGTTTTACTCTGAGTGTTCCTTCTCATTTGAGCTGGGGGTGTTTCACTATGAGTGGGTGCTCCTTCTCATTGGAGTTGAGGATATTTTACTCTTAGTGGGTGTTTCTTGTCATCTGGCTGAGGGTGTTGCACTGTGAGTGGATGTTCCTTCTCTATGGATCTGAGGGTGTTCCACTGTGAGTGGTGTAATATTCCTTCTCACTGGAACTAAGGGCATGTCACTGTGAGAGGGTGTTCCTTCTCTTTGGTTCTGAGGGGTTTTACTGTGAGTGTTCCTTCTCATCAGAACTGAGGGTGTTTTACTGTGAGTGTTCCTTCTCATCAGAGCTGAGGGTGTTTTATTGTGAATGTTCCTTCTCATCAGAGCTGAGGGTGTTTTACTGTGAGTGTTCCTTCTCATCAGAGCTGAGGGTGTTTTACTATGAGTGCATTTCCTTCTCTTTGGAGCAGAGGGTAATTTGCTGTTAATGAGTGTTCCTTTTCACTGAAGCTGAGGGTAATGCTCTTTGAGTGGGTGTTCCTTCTCATTATTTATTTATTTATGACTTTGATAACCGGGTGAGTGCACTGATCCCAGGGACCGTTTTCCGGCACGACCCAGGCCATAACACATGGCGCAGGGTGACAGTGGAGTACAGGTAACTGTAATACACATGAAACAGATTTGATACAAGCAACAATAGTAAGCACAATATACAGGTTTGATGCATAGGTCCATTACAGTTGAGGGTGTTTCTATGTGTGTGGGTGTTCCATCTCATTGGAGATGAGGGTGTTTCTCTGTGTGGGGGGTCTGCCTCATTGGAGTTGAGGGTGTTTTTCTGTGTGTGGGTGTTCCCTGTTATTGGAGCTGAAGATATTTCACTGCAAGTTGTGTTCCTTCTCTGTGGAGCCTCGGGAGATATATTGTGAGTGGTTTCTCCCTGTTTCACTGAGCTGAGGGTGTTTCACTGTGAGTGGGTGCTCTTTCTTATCGGAGCTGAAGGTGTGTCATGGTAGGTGGATCTTCGTTCTCATTGTAGCTTAGAGTGCTCCACTGTGTGTGTGTGTTCCTTCTCATCGGAGCTAAGGGTATTTCACTGGGAGTGGGTGTTCCTTCTCATCAGACCTAATGGTATTTCACTGGGACTGGGTGTTCCTTCTCTTTCAAGCTGTGGGTAATGCACTGTGAGTGGATGCCCCTTCTTATTGGAGCCTAGGGTAATGCACTGTGAATGGGTGCCCCTTCTTATCGAGCTGAGAGTGTTTCACAGTGGGTGAATGTTCCTTCTCATTGTAAATTAGGGTGCTGTACTGTGTGTGGGTGTTTCTTCTCATCAGAGCTACTGTAAGAGTATTTCACTGGGAGTGGCTGTTCCTTCTCTTTGGAGCGGTAGGTAATGTACTGTGAGTGGGAGCCCCTTCTCATTGGAGCCTAGGGTAGTGCACTGTGAGTGGGTGCCCATTCTTACTGGATCCTAGGGCAATGCACTGTGAGTGGTTGCCCCTTCTCATGGGAGCTGTGGGTAATGCACTGTGAGTGGTGCTCCTTCTCTTTAAAGCTGAGGGTGATGCACTGTGAGTGGGTGCCCTTTCTCACTGGAGCTGTGGTACTGCACTGTGAGTGGATGCCCCTTCTCATTGGAGCCAAGAGTGATGCATAGTGAGTGGTTGCCCCTTCTCTCTGGAGCTGTGGGTACTGCACTGTGAGTGGGTGCCATTTCTCATTGGAGCTGTGGGTATTACACTGTGAGTGGGTGCTCCTTTTCATTGAATCTGAGGGTGTTGCACTGTGAGTGGGTGCTCCTTCTTATTGAAGCTGTGGTTAATGCCCTGAGAGTGGTGCTCCTTCTCATTAAAGCTGAGGGTGATGTACTGTGAGTGACTGGCCTGTCTCATTGGAGCTGTGGGTACTGCACTGTAAGTGGGTGCCCCTTCTCATCAGAGCCAAGGGTGATGCATGGTGAGTGGTTGCCCCTTCTCACTGGAGCTGTGGGTACTGCACTGTGAGTGCCCTTTCTCATTGGAGCTGTGGGTGATGTACTGTTAGTGAGTACTCCGAATTGAAATTGTGAGCGATGCACTATTAGTGGGTACGCCTCATTAAAGTTGTGGGTGATACACTGTGATTGGGTGCTCCTTTTCATTGCAGTAGTGAGTAGTGCACTGTGAGTGGGTACTCCTTCTCATTGAAGCTGACATGATATATACAATATTTTATTTTCAAGCCTATTCAAATGAATTATTCTCTCCTTGAAAGTGACTTATTAAATATGGTTATCATGCCTGTGATGGCACCAGGAGATATATCGCTAATGTTTTTCACAAGTGCTATTTGACCTTATAACATCACGAGTGGCATAGCCATGAGTGATGTCATAAAGTCAAACAGCACGAGTGAGAAGTATCAGTGATATTTCTCCTGGGGACATTGCATATTCAATTTATCCAATGCTTGTTTCCATTTAAGCTTTTATTTATTTTTTTATTTCTTAATATTGTAGTTTTCTTTTGTGCTGTTTTCTGTGTTCCATCAGAAGGCCAAGTGATGCGGAACACATGATGCATGTGACTCTTTTGCATGCATCATGTGTATTGGGACATTAGGATGCTCGAACTAGCAGGCACATAGTGTGAGCAGGGTGCAGATTTTTGAATAGCCCAGGAGTGCAGCCTTTAGGTCAGCGTAAGGAACAGAGATGTCCCAGATGAAGTAGGTTACAGTGAGAGTCGGCGGATATTGCAGGTACGAGATGATGTTTGACTGAGGCTGCTACCGAGGAAGCAAACATGACAAAACAGGAAAAAAAGAGATATTTGTGGCATATTTTGGTTCCGTAACTCTGGGTCACTACTGTTTTATTTTAAAGGGAAAAAAAGACTTGAGTAGTGGAGGGGAAAACAAAAGTGCTGTGATGGAGTTTAGCATCTCATCCGAAAGACTGCACCTCTGGACTGCAGCATCCCCCTAATGATACACTCACTACAGTGTCAGTATTGGAATTTTACTCCAAGTGCCTGGTGTGGGGCTTGAACCCGCAACCTTCTGCTTTTCAGTCTAAGTGGCGAGTGTGCAACCTACTGATCCATTGACGCTGAATATTTTGATATTCTCACTCTAGGTCCAGAGGAAGCAAAAATGTCACTGATACGTGCCCTTAAATGTCCTCACAAGTGTTGGTCAGATATACATGTCTATACTGTAGTGGTGCGGTAGCGTCACTGTAGTTCGGGTTGAGTGGGCTGTTTAATGTTAAACCCCTAACTTTGCACTTTAATAGCTTTGCCCCCATTCAGTGAATTTGTATGGAATTTTGCAGGGGGGGGGGGCAAAGTCTCTTGACATGCCAGATTCCTTTCCTGTTAGATGTATGGATTCCGAGATTCGTATCGTGCATTTTTAGGAAAAGTCAAGGTTTTTAGCTGTTTTTCTGTCATCGCGTAGTGCCCAGACGGTTTAGAATTTTGGTCTGAAATTTTCAGGGTAGAAAGGGCTTACTCCAGAATGGTGTTGATCCATTCCCAAGTTATAAGGATTTGAAATTTCAGTTCTGAGTGTGCTCAGTAGGTCTTTTGGGTAGATGTTTGATACCCTACTGAGCATGCTCAGAACTGAAATTTCAAATCCTTATAACTTGGGAGTGGATTCATAATTTTTCATCATACTAATGAAAGGCACCATTTTGGGGGAAGCACTTTCTACCCTAAAAATTTCAGACCAAAATTCAAAAGCGTCTGGGCTGTATATATGTAAACAATTACAAATCACAAGATGGGAAATGGTAGTGCAATTTCTTGTTTCTTCAGTCCCCCTTGAGGTGCATGAATGAATACAAATACAACAAAAGAATACAAGGGGTACCTTTTTAAATGACGACTCTTCAACAACTTCGGTGTTTAAAACCTTCCTTGTTTTATTTCTTCTTTCCCCTATGTTTTGCTCTACTTAGAGCTTGTTCATGGGGTTAATAGTATTTCTTATATCTGTTGATACATAATGTTTTTTGTTATATGCGTTCTTAATCGTTTTAAGTTTCAAACAAACTTTTTTATACTTATTTTTTTAACATACACGTTTCTTTCTAGTGCAACATACAGCACTGTGCAATATTAAAGACCTGTATTACTGGCATTATTGTATATTTTAGGTCTCTTTTCCTTCTGGTCTTTCTCTTGATTCAATTTTTGTTCTGTAAAAGACATTACAACATAATGGTGTGTCAGTGCACCTCTATATGCATGCCAAAGCATTAGGTGATTTATATTTACTACTGACAAAAAGGCGTGTCACTTTCTAGCTGTGATAGCAGCGTACCTCTGTTTGTTTGCAAGCTGCTTTGTCTTAAAGAGAGGTTTTCCAACTCTGTGGGGACACAAACTTTTTTCTTTGTTTACTTTTTAAACTACCTTCTCTTAAAGAGAAGTATTGCAACTCTGTGGAGACAAACATTTTTCTTTGTTTACTTTTAAATCCAGCAACTATTCACTTGGTATTAGCCTTCTATTACTATTCGTTTTTTGTGATACAGAATTTGCCTTACCTCTTAAGAATTTGCCTGCTGTTTGACTGCGTGTTGCAAAATGGAGATCTCTCATGGAGCCACTATCTCCTTCACCTCTTGCTCGTTTTGTATAATCCCACGATGTGATGTGTGGTGACATCACACCTGGTCTCTGCGCATGCAAGGAATGGACTGCTATGCAATCCTTAACCCTCACTGAGCTCAGTGAGCGGTTTTGACCCAAAACGGGCTAAAACCACCTTTTGCTTTGGCTATACCTGTTCTTACACAGAGCTAGAGGGTGTAGTGAGGCCCTCTAGCCATGTGTTAGAACTGTCTAATGCACACCCCTGGAGTGGCTTATTGCGCTTATTAAATGATCTTCTGTAATTAGCATGCATGTAAAAAAAAGAAAGTTTTTATGTTGATAGGGTTAAAATTTAAATACTGCAATGTATTCTGATGTAAAATAGTTCCTCTGCCTACAGTAGAGTGCTGCATTTTTGTTTTCATAGAGACAAAGTAGTTGCCATGGCTCCCCCATGGTAGTTTTATTTTCTTTTTTTAATTTTACAGTTATTGTAGTTGTTTTCTGCAGATATTCTCTCCCAAATTGATTGTTATTACTGCCACGCCCCACCAATCCCAACAGACACATCAAGTTGCGTGGCGCAGCAGTCAGATTACAACCCGGAAGAATAGCGGTCATGTACCACTCCACTCCTGAGCACAAACCCTTCCCATTAGCGAAACTTCTAGAAATAGCACAGACACTAGCAACTTACCTGCAGTTGCATCCCAGTCACCTATAGAACAGCAGGATCCAGAGCCCACCCACACAATACCCCCCTGCCCCACCACCACCACCGAACTATTTCAGCCAGTGCAGAAAGGAAACAGGAGAAGGAACAAAACCAACAGAAACGGAGAACAAGTTTGTAATACTCCAATGGGGAAATGTAGAAATGGAGGATGACTCAGACACCTCTTCATATATATCTTCAACAGGAAGGTTCCACAGCTCTAACTAAATGTGTGGTGAAAGATTATATAAGACAGCAACCAATGCTACAGGATGAACTGAAACAAAGAGAAGAACAAGTAGCCAAATTTAAAGGAGATCCACAGTTTCAAGAATTAGAGAGAAAATTAAAAGAAAAACTAGATAAACAAGATGAAAAACTTAAAGAGCAGAAGAAGAAGTATGAGAGAGACAGAAATGACTGTGCTCAAGGGAATGTGTTTTCATGGCCAAAATCTAAATAGTAGAAGGAAAAACTTATACAAAAATAAAAAACAATCCAAGCAGCCAAAGTCAGTTCTAAAATCTCGTAGTCCATCTCCCGATACATCTAATTATACATCCACCAGTGCAAGTGGTTCAGATAGTGGAGTACCAGATGATTTTTTCGAGGATATGACCACAATGGACCCAGATCCAGGACCTCCTATGAATTTAAGAACACAGAGAACAGTGAGCTTCCAGAGTGCCAGACAAATAGCAGGAATACAGGGACCAAAAGAACCCGCCGTGGAGGGAAGAAAAGAACAGCCACGCAGAGGCCTTGGAATGGGGAGGGACAGCAGAGTAGCGAAGGAGAAATAAATATTCTAGGGACATGGATATGTTGTTCATCCACACTTATTGGCAGGTATCCTTGCCGCTTTAAATCTTGCCGGAAGGTCTTCAAGCTGGCTCCTCCCACCCACCCGGGTGGTATAACTCTCGGCTCCGCCCCATGACGCCAGATCTTCCTTACCGCTTGGAAGCTCAGGTTCCCTCCTTAACGCTCTGCATTTGAGACTGGTTCCTATTTCTTCCGTTTTTCGAATTTGAAAGTTTTGCTAAAAAGACTTCAGTCTTCGATCCCTCGCGGCTGCAATGGACAAATCGACTCCCGGTTTTCAGAGATGCCCCTGCGAATCAGAAGATATGCTCGGACGGATCCACACTCCACGTGTGTCTACTGTTTAGGCCTTGAGCACGACCCGCGGGACTGCGACTTGTGCTCTTCATATCCACTTCGTCCTCGAAGACCGTGCTGCCGATTGCATCTGGGCCGTCGAGGCGTTCCCTCCAGTGAAGTCTAAGAGGCCCGGTCGGGTGTCGCGCTCGCGGCGGTCGGCGGATCAGCTCGAGCAGATGATCGCCTCAAAGAGGAGGCGGCGGTCAGATCTTCCTTGGCCGCGGCATTTATCCCGCCTCTCTCGGTTCTTCCTACACAGCTTCCTTTAAGGAGCTTTGTCTGTCCTCTCCACTAAGGAGAAGGGCTAGCGTCTGCTGGACCTTTTCTCGGTCCAAAAGAGGACAAGGTAAATCCCTCCATCGGCGCTCTTGGGGCGGGAAAGGTCCCTCTCCCGGAGTTGTCGACCGTCGACTTGATCGACCGCTCGCTTGACCACTGGTCTCACGGTGTCCCGTCAGGTCAGTTGACTGAGACTCCCGTCGGCGGCGAGTCGAGATTTTTCGATCCACGTTGGACGGGTTGTCGCCTATAAAGCCGGGACTCCCTCCCCTGTTCCCCGAAGTTGAGGATCCCGTGGGCTTGCCTGTGCCTCGGTTCGGAGCCCTCGGATGAACCCTCGGGCGAAGGAGTGCGGTTCCTGCCGACACTTCCCGTACCAACCTCGGAAAAGCGAGGCTCGGTCTCGTCTCGGACCTCTTCGATGGTCCCTGGCGATCCCGCCCGTCATAAGCGGTCTCGGTCGGCTTCTAGCAGTAAGCAGCGTCGCCGCTCGTCCTCGTCCTCCTCCTCGGACGAGGGGAGGCTTCGGCGTAAGTTACGTCGACGGTACGAGGACCTCATGTGGCAACAGTTCCTCCTGACCGGGAATAAGCCGACGCAGTCGCCTTCCCCGGCCATTAAGTGGCTGTCACGGGCGGCCGACACAACCCCTCGACTTACCCGAGGAGCCTGTACCCAGGCCGGTTGTTCGGCCAAAACCAGCTGCTCCACCGATTCCGGTGGAACCTCCGCCTCCACAGCCACTATTTGGGGCTCCGACCAGGGATTCTCGGTCGGCTAAGGGTCTATCCCATAGGCTGTCTGTTACCCTCACTCCCGACCCGACCTCGCAGGTAGAGGGTGGCTCAGGCCAGAGGCAGTTCTCGAGGACTCAGTCCGAGTCCGAGGATAATTCCTCCTTTTCTCCAAGCGACTAGACTTGGAGTCCTCAGGAGGACAGTCAATGACGATAGCCCGTCGTCCTTCCTAGGACTGCTTCGGCTCATCTCGAGTCCACCGATGAAGCTCGAACCCGTTCCAAACAGGCCAGGTATCCCCTCACGGAGATTCTGGACTGAGGATTCTCCAACAGAGGCCTTTCGGTGCCGAGGCCATAGTGGTCCGACCTTGGAGCTTTAGCAGCCCTGCTTCCTGTCCCTCGCCTTGACCAGGATGGCCAGGAAGTTGCTGGTCCCCTACCGGTTCCCTGTCGGTTTTGAAGCACCCCTCTGCTGAGGGGTTGGTTACCGACAGCGTTTTCGGTGGCCCGGCTACGCCAGGGATGTGGACAAACCTCCGACAAGGAATCCAAGAAATTGGATTATGTCGGGCGAAAAGTCTATGCTGCGTCCTCTCTCGGCCTTCGTCAGGCCAGTTCGGCCATCCTCATGGCACATTTTTCTCATGCCCTGTTGGGCTCCCTGGATGAGGTCATCCCTCATCTTCCCGCGGATCTGCAGACTACGGTCAAGCAGGTGCGGGACCAGGGCAGGGCAGTGGCCAAACAGCAGCTCCAGACTGCTTTAGATATTGGGGACTCATGTGCCAGGTCGGTGGCGGCCGCAGTGGCTATGCATCGACGGGCTTGGCTGAGGATATCCACCTTTACTTCGGATACCCAGCACAAGTTGGCGGATGTTCCCTTTTTGGGGACTGACCTCTTCGGCCCTGGGGTGGAAGGTCACCTGCAGAGGATCGAGAAGTCCAATGCTACCTTGGACTCAGTCTCTTCTGCTCAGAAGGACAAAGGCCGCAAACCACAGCCTAAGCCCTTTCGTCCTTCTGCGCCCCCGGCGCGCCCGGCCCAGCAACGTCAGGGCCAGCAGGCTCGGCCTTGGCATCCCAAACCCAAGCCGCCGGCTTCCTCTAACAGGAGGCAGGGAGGAAAAGGCCCAGGCGGTCCCTCGGCCGGTCCCTCCTCCAGTCTGCCCAGTGACGGGCTGAGGGTGTCGCCCCATCCCGTCACCTTACCCTGGTTCCCCCCGTGGGGGGACGGCTCCGACACTTCCTTTCCGCCTGGTCCGCTGTTACCACGGACAGGTGGGTACTGGAGGTGGTGGGAAAAGGCCTGCCTCTGGAATTCGAGCAGGCCCCACCCTTCAGAGCCGTCGCACCTCGGGGGGCCTCGGGGTCCGTAGCCTCACTGTCGGCTCGTCGAGCCGACATGGCTCTCCTCCTCTGAAAGAAGGTGATCAGGGTGGTAGCGGACCCCCCCTCAGACCCAGGGTTTGTGTCCAGGTACTTCCTGGTTCCGAAACGGACGGGCTGGCGCCATTCTCTAATTCTACACGACCTAAACAAGTTCCTAAGGTCTCGAACCTTCAGGATGGTCACTCTGGCTCAGATAAGCCCGTCCTTGGAGCGCGCGTGTGGTTCTGCTCTCTGGACTTGCAGGGCGCATTTTTCACGTCCCTATCCGTCCGTCTCACCAGAGATTCCTTCGCTTCCAGCGGAAGGATCCCTTCGAGTTCGAGCCATGCCCCTCGGCTTGTCTCCAGCTCCCAGGGTCTTCACCAAATGCATGGCAGTGGTGACAGCATTCCTGCGCGCGGCACCGAGGGGTCCGGGTGTACCCTTACCTGGACGACTGGCTGATAGCAGCTCCCTCCAGACAGGAGATGGAGTGGTCCAGAGATCTGGCCCTCCAGGTCTGCTCTCAACTGGGCCTCTTTATCAACGAGGCCAAGTCGGAACTCGAGCCGAAGCAGGTGATTCTGTTCATCGGGGCGCAGCTCGACTCTCTTCGAGCCAGAGCGCGGCTCCCGGCGGACAGGGCCAAGGTTCTTTCCTCCTTTGCCCAATCATTTCTGGTTGGGCAATTGCACCCTGCCCGGGACTTCCTGCGCCTCCTGGGTCTCATGGCGGCCTGCACCAGCGTGGTCCGTTGGGCCCGCTGGAACATGCGTCCCCTTCAATGGGGACTGGCCAGTCAGTGGTCACAACGCTGCAATCCTTTGGACCAGCTTGTGTCGGTGACACAGGGGATGTGGAACGCTCTCCAGTGGTGGATCGTTCCAGGTCATTTGCAGGAGGGCATCCCGTTCGTCCGCCCCGAGCCGACGGTCTCTCTATCGACCGATGCCTCTCTGATGGGTTGGGGTGCCCATCTGGGGGAACACCGGGCTCACGGCCTCTGGTCCCCGCGGGAGTCCCGATGCCACATCAACCTGCTGGAGCTCCGAGCGGTCCGCCTAGCTCTCACCGCCTTTGCTCCGTTCCTCCGGGGTCAAGTGGTCCGAGTCCAGACGGACAACACCACGACCATGTACTATCTAAACCGCCAGGGCGGGACGCGCTCCATGCTTCTATGCAAGGAAGCTCTCCGCATTTGGTCACTCGTGCGCAGCCTGGAGGCGGATCTCCTAGCCATTCATGTGGCAGGAGCCTCCAACACCCTGGCCGATGCCCTAAGCCGGATAGGGGCTGCATCCCACGAGTGGTCTCTCCTGCAGGAGGTAGTACAGCATCTGTTCTCCCATTGGGGCACACCTCAGGTGGACCTGTTTGCCTCCAGGAGAGCAGCGAGCTGAGGCTGTTCCATGCCCGCCCCCTCAGCAGGGCTTGCTGCAGGGGATGCCTTCTGAGGCAGTGGACCCCGGGCCTCTTCTACGCCTTTCCCCCATTTCCCTTGATCCACAAGGTGCTTCTCAAGGCGAGGAGGGACAAGGCGCAGGTGATTCTGATAGCCCCAGACTGGCCTCGCCAGTTCTGGTACCCAGATCTCCTCAGTCTCAGCTCCAGGACTCCACGGCAGCTTCCAGCTCGCCCGGACCTGCTCTCAGTCAATCAGGGGAAGGCGTTCCATCCGGACCTTCAATCCCTGCACCTGACGGCCTGGTTCCTGAGCGGCTAGAGTTCCAGGCCTTGGGTCTTTCCGACGAGGTCCTCAATGTAGTTGAGGCGTCCCGTAAGGAGTCGACCAGAAAATGCTATGCCTTCAAATGGAGAAGGTTTTCCATTTGGTGTCAGGGCAAGGGCTTGCACCCTTCCTCCTGTTCCTTGGCAAGCATCTTGGACTATTTATGGTCCCTTTCTAATCAAGGGCTTGGGTCGACGACCCTAAGGGTGCACCTGGCAGCCATCTCTGCTTACGAGGCGCGGGCGGGAAGCAGTGCGCATGAGCGAGAAAAGGTGGTCGGCGCTTTTCAAAGGCCTTGATCACATTTCCCCTCCGGTGCGAGAACCTCCACCTCCGTGGGATCTACTGCTGGTACTGGCAAAGCTCATGGGCAAGCCATTTGAACCTATGCACAGGTGTGCTCTCTCATCTGTCGTGGGAGACCGCCTTCTTGGTGGCTATCCGTCAGCCAGAAGGATGGGAGGCTCCAGGCGCTTTCCATCGAGGTCTCCTTACCTGGTCTTCCACAGGGACAAGGGTTGTCCTAAGCCCCACCGAGAATTCCTTCCGAGGTGGTGGCGCCAGTTTCAACTTAACCCAGGTGTTGACTCTGCGGTGTTCTACCCAATCACACCTCGGAGGCGAATATAGGCTCCATACTCTGGACCCTAGAAGGGTGCTCGCTATTACAAAGAGCGACGGCTGAAATTGGGAGAGGTTCGCCAGCTGTTTGTCACCTACGCTGAAGCCGCATCTGGCAGACCTGCAGCCAGCCGGACAAAGCAGGTGGGTCACCTCCTGCATAGATCTCTGCTATAAGTTGGCGGGCATGGAGCTCCCAGAGGATAAGAGCTCATTCTACCCGCCATACTGCTGCAACGGTGGCTGCTTCCAGGGACGTCCCTATCCAGGAAATCTGCAGGACTGCTACCTGGAAGTCAGCACACACCTTCATTACCCATTACCACATCGACCTTGAGTCACGCTGGGATGCTGGTTTTGGGGCCTCGGTTCTCCAGTCTCTCTTTCCCAAGTAAGTATTGGGGGTGTGCGACTTGCCTCCCTCCTCCCGGAGAACTGCTAGGAGTCTGCCAATAAGTGTGGATGAACAACATATCCATGTCCCTAGAAATACAGGTTACTCACCTGTAACAGGAGTTCTAGGAATGGTATATGTTGTTCATCCACACGACCCACCCGACCTCCCCGGCTTCGACGCACAACCTGAGCTTCCAGCGGGCCAGATCTGGCGTCATGGGGCGGAGCCGAGAGTTATACCACCCGGGTGGGTGGGAGGAGCCAGCCTGAAGACCTTCCGGCAAGATTTAAGGCGGCAAGGATACCTGCCAATAAGTGTGGATGAACAACATATACCATTCCTAGAACTCCTGTTACAGGTGAGTAACCTGTATTTATCAACGTGTCCAGTAGGATACTAACAGCTCTAGAAGAAGGGATATTACATAAAGGACTGACATTTGTTCCAACATGGGATATTACACCATTTAAACTGTTTATGGACTTCAGACCTTTTACCAGAAATTTGAACTTAAAAGCATTTGAGCAAGAATAATGAGATACAAACATCAAGCAGGTTGTTTAATGTTGACTATCAGCTAGCATCTCCCAGTACAGGAAGTGAACAAAGTGATAACTTTTCTATATATAGCCATGAAGGGGATAGTTTAGTACAAGATATAGAAATAAAAACTAAAATTCTAGCTCAAGATGTGGATTTAAATAAATTCAAGCTACGCTCTAATTTGAATCCACCTTATAATGTAAATGTCTCTGTATTTGAGAGAGTTTGTGAGGCAGATATCAAGAAAATGTTTGAAGAGAAACAGGAAGTTAAACAACATGGGAATATCAATAAGATAGAAAGAGAAATAAAACAGTTGGAAAAAGATAAAACAATAACAATCAAGAGGTCAGATAAAGGAGGAGCTATGGTAATACAGGACACAAGTAAATACATTCAAGAATGTCTTAGACAACTTGACAACAAAGATCATTATGAACTAATGAAGGGAGATCCTACACAGTCTTTTAAACATATAGTGGATAATATACTAGATGAAGCACTGGATAAAGATATAATATTTAGAACCATACATGAAGCCTTGAGCGTAACACACCCAGTCAGAGCATGTTTCTATAACGGTCCCCAAAGTCCATAAAGGCCTGGCTGAACCACCTGGACGGGCAGTTGTATCTGGGATCGGTAACTTACTAGAACCGATATTACAATTTGTAGATGCACACATGAAAGATCTGGTGACCCAGCTATCTACATACCTTAAAGATACAACCCAGGTTTTGAATTTACTGGATGAAATAGAATTGGAGCAAGACTGGTATTTGGTGACATTCGACACTGAATCATTATACGCAAACATTCCACACATGGAGGGAGTCCAGGCTCTCAGGTTTTGGGTAGAAAATGGTACAGAATTTGATCAAGGTGTGATAGACTTTCTATGTGAGAGTGACCGCCTGGTGCTGAAATTGAATGTGTTTTTATTTCAGGGCCTCTATTACCTGCAAATTAAAGGAACGGCCATGGGGGAGACATTTGCCCCCAATTATGCCAATCTATATTTAGGATATTGGGGAAAAAACAAACGTCTGTTGCCCCAAGACTAATCTTTATTACCATACGATACAGTAGATCTCTGGAGACGTTTTATAGGCAACATTTTTATGGTGTAGAAAGATAGCGGGGGAGAACTGGATACCAACCCTAATTTAAAGTTCACAGTGCATGCAAGTAAGAAGAAGTGTATTTCCTAGATCTGTCAACATCTAAACAAACAGATGGTACAATTAAAACAAAGATGTACTGTAAAGAGAAAGATAGGAACACTAGCTTATTTCCGACAAGCTGCTACCCCCAACACTTGAAAACCAGTTTTCCAAAATCCCAATTCCTAAGAGCAGAGAGAAACTGCAGTGAAGAGGAAGACTTTAAAGCAGAATGTAGTAACATGAGACAAAGATTTCAGCACAGGGGGTACTGTCAGGAAGTATTAGACCAAGCAGAAATAGAGGTAACAACTAGAAATAGAAATTAATTAGTTAAACAACAAAAACAACCAGAAATAGACAAGCCAGAGAGCCTGAAGTTTGTAACAACCTGCGGCAGTAGTTCAAAAACAGTGGGAAATATTATTTTGAAACATTGGAACATTATAGGTTCAAATTCAGTATTGGGAAAAAGTTGTAAAGAAGCACTAAGATTTAGTTACAAAAGAGAAAGGAATTTGACAGATATGTTAACACACAGTCTGTGACCAGCAGAAAGCAAAAGTAAACATTTATGGTTGCCAGAATTACCAGCTGGTAGCTTTAAATGCAGTAGATGTAAGTACTGTCCTGTAATGGAAAAAAAATTATATTTCACCAATCAGAATACCACCAAAATATTTCACATCAGAAACTTCATAAATTATGATAGTACACACATAGTCTACATGGCAACATATACATGTAAAAAGATTTATGTGGATAGAACCACCAGACAGTTAAACGTTCAGGTAGGGGAACACATGAGGGCAATAGAAAATATTGAACTTAGGAATGCACTTGCAGTCCATGTCTTTGAGAGTGAAGATAGAAATGCTCACAAATTCAGTTTTAAGGGAATAGAAAAAGCCTATATGGGAAAAAGAGGGAGAAACTTAGAAGACGTTACTGTACAGAGAAGCGTTATGGATTTTTCAACTGGGAGCACAATATGATCCAGGTTTAAATGAAAAACTGTACATAACGCCAATCTTGAACAGAAACAAATATAGGCGTTGGTATAGCCTAATGGAACAGGCCCCCAAAACATTCCCTAATAGATAGGATTCAGGATATAATGGGTCATCAGATACTATCATGTTGTTGCAGAATTAATAACAACAATAGAACCAAGATAAAAATATATACAGAAATAGACACTGTCCAGTCAGATAGGCCCTTGCGGTATTCTCATCTAGTAAGGCAGTAAGAAAGGCACTGATAGATAAGTTATTTTCCTTTCCCCATTTTTTCCTTTTCCTTTCCCTCCCTTTCCTTCCCCCTCCCCTTTCCTCCTCCTCCCTTTTTTCCACTTTTTTCCCCATTTCTCCCAAAAACCCACCCTCACCCTTCTTTTTCCCCTTCTCCCAAATATTCCCTCCCCTTCCCCTCCCTCTACCCTATTTTTCCCTAGTAACAAAGACACTCTTGTGTATACATACACATATCTATCTATATATATATATATATATATACATAAAGGAGATTTTGAATAGATGTGTTTCACGTTGTGAATATGTATTAGCAACAAGAGCTCTTAAGATATAGTATAAAGTAGATATACAAAAAATTAACACACTGAACCTTTGCACACTGAAGCTTACCAAATAGAAACAGATATATTATGGAAAAGAGATATATGTAAGAATATTTAAAAAAAATATATTTAAATTAAAATCATAAATTAAGCAGTGACGGCAGCATGTGAAAGGAGAGAAAATATTAAATATTCAGTGAGAACTATAATTGGAATATGCTACTCTTAATTAAATATTTTGAAGAATATGCTACAGCACAAAATGCTCATGTTATTGTAATGTACACATGTTTTTTAATAGTTTATAATGTGGTCAGTTGGTGGTCACAAATGTTTAGTTAGGCACCTAAGCACTTTTTGAATATTGCACTTTTTGGTACTTGTCACTTTAAATTGTATTGCAGTATGATGTCATACACTCTCTGATTGGTGAATTGTGATTTTAAAAGTGCAGCTCTCACTACTCACCGGTGTTCCCTTGAAAAAGCCAAGTACGGCGAAACCGGTTGGGAGCATTGTTTGCTGCTACCTTTTTTACCAACAAATAAATTAGTATGGAAAAGAAAAAGTAGCAAGTCCTGGTGCCGATTCTTTTGATGTGAAAGACCTCTTCATATATAAAACACTCCTTAGATAAAGAAGAAGCGCACATCCACATCACACACATCCACCATGCAGACAAAAAAGAAAAGATGGGGAACAAGATCTGGAATTAAAATAATAAAATCCAAATAGGTTTTCCTTACACAGAATATAAATAAACACTCTTTCTGAATTATCCTTTGCCTCTCTGAACATGAACAGTATAAAAACTGAGATAAAAAGGAAATCTACTTTTGCCATGTTTGAGCATCAGAAATTTGATTTACTCTTTTTTCAAGATACTAGACTGCACACATTAGGAGAGGCTCAGAAAACCACTTCAGATTGGATATGATGAACCTCTTACTGGTCACTGGGAGAAGACCTGTGTAGTGGAGTGGGAATCTGCATTAATCATGCAGAAACAAAAGTAACTCAAACAGTTGAAATGCACCCTGGCTGAGCACTTTTGGTAGAGATCTTTAATCAAGCTTTTCACTTGGTTAATGTCTATGCACCCCAAACTAAAGCCACACATATAGATTTATTAAAAATATCCAACCCTACCTGTACACAGCTAAAATGGTACTGTTTTGGGGAGATTTTAATTGTAGCATACTCCATTCCGATAGAGGAATCAAAACCAAGATATTTTGGGATTTTTTTTTTTGAAAAATCTAATCCCCCAAACAGGGAAAATAGATGCACAAGCATCTAAAACAAATACCTCCATACACACATATATCACAGAGGAGAATTATCTGCCCATATAGATTACTGGTTTGCTATACTTTCGATTCCAATTAAGCAAAGACCCAAATGGTAGCAACTTCAGACCACAGTTTAATAAGTTTATACCTATTTGACTGTTCTAAAGCTTCAGCAGGTAAAAGACTATGGAGATTAAATGTCAGCATGCAACAGAATGCAAACATTTTAGAGGAACTTCAACATCTAATATAAACTAGGAAATCTGTATACTTTTTATACGATTCCCCCTTCGAATGGTGGAAAGACACTAAATTAGATTTCATCAACTGTTTTAAAGCTATGTCAAGGGAACAGAGTAAAACCCAGCTTCAAAAATATTTGGAACTAGGACACATTTTACAGAAACTACAATCTCAGCACTTAAGTGGATCACAAAATCTGTCTGAAGAAATGTCTACAGTTAAGGAAGAAATGAAAACATATCAATATAATAGATTTAAAACCCTACAATTAGAACAAAAATTTGGTACACAGACAAAATCTTCCCAGGTAAACCCATTTGAAAGCTGTAGAAACAGGGTACTTAAAAGATGTATACATTTGCTGAAAACCAACACAGGTACCTTAGTATCAGACCGAACAAACCTGTTACATGAAGTAGACATACATGTACAAAAGATGTTTGGGACAAAATTTACAAACACTGTCAAAATGACCGAGTGGCTGGCACAGTGTGAGAGACCAAAATCTCAGCACAATCTGCCAACAATCTCACAGCACCTATTTCCTCAAACAAATTAGAAAATACAATAATAAACTTGCAGGCCAATACTGCACCTGGCTCGGATGGACTGCCTCCCGAATTTTACAAATGGTTATGGCAATATATGCCACAAGAATTATTATCCCTCTACAACTCATTATTGCAAGCCACAGAACTACCATCAGAAATGTATAAATGATCCTCATTTTTCTGTTCAAAAAGGGAGATAAATTCCTTATAACAAATTGTCGCCCAATAACATTGCTAAATGCAAATTTTAAAATATTCGCAAAACTGTTAAGCATTAGAGTAGCTTCCACCTTAATACAGGTCATCCACCCGACACAAACATGTTCTATCCCAGCCAGGAACATTACAGATATTCAAATTCTGTTAAGAGAAATAATGGGGAAGAAGTCAATCTAGTGAACCAAATGGAATTTTATTAAATTTAGACCAGACAAAAACATTTGATAATGTAGCCTATGAATATTTATGGTTTTGCCTGCAAACATATGGCATGCCATATTATTTCATCAACTGGATGCAACTCTGCTATAAAAATGCAGTAGTGACACCACTAATTAATGGATGGATGGGGTAAACTCTGCAGTGAGGAAAGGGTTCGCCAAGGCTGCCTCTTAAGCCCACTATTATACATTCTTTCGTTAGTTCCACTGTGACATAGAATAAATCTTGACCCTGAAGTTAAAGGATTGATTACACAAAATACCACAGTAATGATGAAGACAATCGCATATGCAGATAATCTTTGTCTCACTTTAGCAGACAAGCAATCAGGTCAGATAGTTAAGGAAATCTTAGATTCATTTTCTATAACTACAGGCTCTAGCATAAACTACCAGAAAAGCTTCTGCCTACGAATAGGCACTCATGCCCCACAGCATACAGACTACCTTGGAGTTCCCATAATACAGGGTCCAGGTAAAATCCTAGGTGTTTATTTTGGACCAGGAGACATGGCCCTATTTAATTGGGACAAAAATTAAAAATAGCACAACAAAAAATACCCCAATGGAACAAATAGTTTGTGTAAGAAAAAAATGTATATATCTAATCAAATCATTGTTAATACCAATTTTCTCTATTTAAGTTACCATATACCCAGTACCAAAACAGTTAGAGGTTAGACTATATAACTGTTTTTTTTCCAAATTATATGGGGAAGCAGGCTAAATCCAGTTTACTTATTTACCTATTAAACAAGGAGGACTGAAGATGGTAAACCCAATTGTGTTTTTTTTTCAGCATATTTATTTACTCCAGTATCAAAGCATTGCCACAAAAAAACCCTATAATCTGGTTACCATGGATACAAGGGTATGTAGTCCCTGCCTTGGACAAACGGGAAGATAATGCCCCAATGTCATAAACCACAACATTTATACATAGTACATAAAAAGCTGCTTTGATAAAATAAAACAGTGGAGAATTACAAAAGAACAAATCTTCACACTTTCAAGGTGCTCCCTGTATGAATGGAGGATACAAAACTTCTTAGTATCTGATCCATTTTGAAGGTGAGAATTACCAGGAAAAATGACACATAAACATTTTGATAGAACCAATCATTCCTGCAAACATGTCGGATACTCAAGTGCCAGAACTCAAGTGCATGATCTACCAGAAGATCAGACACCCGGCTTCTCCAGGTCCCCCACTGTCGGACCACACATGGTCAACGATCATTTGCCTATCGTGCCCCCAACTGGCTAAACACTCTCAGCACCTCTATTACCTCCTCTAACTCATTAGGTGCCTTTAAATCTAGACTATTCTCTCACCTAGCCACCTCAAACTCCTGTGACTGCCTTGATTAAATCTAATCTATTCTCACTTCTCCTCCTTGCCCTCTTACTTGACAAAGGCCTACTAGTGGATCCTCGTCTCCTACAATGGTCTGCTTCTCCTCCCACCCCTCTTTCCTCTTTTTCTCACTTACACTACCTAACTTACCTTCCTTACCTATCTTCCCTCTCCACTTGTTTTCTATATAGTGAAAGTGCTTAAGTGATTTATCTGCTATTCATAAATGTCATTAGATTAGCTATTTTTTGTCTGTCTATTTCCACAATGTTACCTAAATGTGCAACCCTGTACCCCTATTGTTTGTAACCGATTTTTAATGCGGAACCTTTGTAAAAGAGCCTTGGCTCAAAGGTATTTAATTCCTAGTATTTACAATAAACAATAAACACTCTGGTTAGGAGCACATGGGAAACTGAATGCGAAAAACAGTTTGAAACATAAAGAGGTTACAGAACGTTATTGTCCAAGACAAACCTGTGCGATGGAACTGGAAACCATGGAACACTTATATTATGAGTGTCCTTGCATTCAGGAATTTTGGAAATTAATAACACAAAACTAGAAATCTTCCCCTTTTCAACACATTACTTATGACACTCTTTTACTAGGTACTTTTTCAATACAATGGAGAAGTAGAACCAAAACACCCTTAGAGTAATTCTCGCCTGTTTCAAATATTGTATTCGGCAGGCTAGATGTAGACTTACAATACAACAGCAATACCTCACTCAAGAACAATTATTTCAGCTAATTCTCTGAAATATCAAAAAGATAAAGGAACAGGATTCACAGAATATGTCTAGATATTGCTTTTTGGAAAAATGAGCAGGTTTTACATGTTTATGATGTAAAGAAAAAGAAAGACGGGAAAGTCGTCATGCCTTAAGACATAACTTAGAGGAATTTTTTTTTTTGGCGTTACTTAGAAACTACCTTAATTTCTTGTTTTTCATCCTTTGCTGTTTAAAAAGATTTTATGTGACTCCTTAAACTGATTTGAATATACTTTCTCTTTTTATTTTTTCCTCTTATGTAAATCCTGTACAGTGAATGAATTGTGAAGTTGTTTTGGCCAAGCAAAAATGCTCCTACTCTTTTCAGGAAGTGCCACGGGATCTCATTCAGCCCAGCAGCGCATATGTGCGACCTCATCTTTGTGGCTGCTAAGCCCAGCTGCACACATATGAGTCTGCATTCCAGTCACACTCAGCCCAGCAGCGCACCGGTGCATCCAGCAGTTTTAGTAATTTAACTGACTACATAGAAACATAGAATTTGACGGCAGATAAGGACCGCTTGGTCCACCCAGTCTGCCCATTTCCCTACCTGCTGGATAAGCTGCAGATCCTAGTTAGCCAGCAGCCTACTTCTTCCTACCCCCACCCCCTAGAATTGCCTTATAACTGTCCCATGTATGCTTGAATTCCACCGCTGTTTTTGACTCCACAACCTCCTCCGGAAGGCCATTCCATGCATCCACAACCCTCTCTGTGAAAAAATACTTCCTTAAATTACCTCTGAGCCCCCCATCTTCAAATTGTGCCCCCTTGTTCTTGCACACCTCTTTTTTTGAAAGATGCTACCCTCTTGGACTTTGTTGATTCCCTTGAGGTACTTGAAAGTTTCTATCATGTCCCCTCCCTCCTTTCCTCGAGGCTACATATTAAGCTCCTTAAGTCTCTCTTCATATGTCTTCCGGTGCAGACCCTGCACCATTTGATGCCCTCCTCTGGACAGCTTCCATCCTGTCTATGTCTTTTGGGAGATTGGGTCTCCAGAACTGCACGCAGTACTCCAGATGGGGTCTGACCAGCTGTCTGTACAGAGGGATAATAACTTCCTGTTTCCTACTGGTGATGCCTCTCCCTATGCATCCCAGTATCCCCCCAGCCCTCCTTGCTGCCCTCTCACATTGCTGTCCCACCTTTAGGTCATCTGATATGACTACCCCCAGGTCCCTTTCCATTTTTGTTGTTGTTAGTAATATTCAGCAGGATGCATCACCTCAGGGACTACGCAAAGACACTATGTTAGGGGTATGTTTCCACTGAAGGTTTCCATGGAAACCGCAAATTCCCTGACATAGTGTTCTTTGCAGAATAGCCCTGAGTTGCATGGTAGTTCTGTAGTTGCTCATTTTGAATCGTGATTATTTTGGGGCATGAAGTGTGGAATTACTGTCCTTAAGGATGCTGTACGTGGTTTTGACCTCAGGTAGGTGGTTTTATGTGGCGGTGAATCATTTTTAAATTGTTTTATTTACTTTATTTGTCGACCACACTGGACCCGACTTCCGGTTTCACCAGGCACTGTCCATCAGCGTGCAGTGTTTGCTGCAATTCCCCGAAGTGGAAATCAGGCACTAAACTGTATGGAGAGCTGCTGTTTTTGTAAAGAAGCACTTCTTAGTACTTATTGCATTTTATAAGAAAAGTCCTGACGTGTTATATATGCTTGAACGGAAAGTAACTAGCAGTTTACCCTGTGGCGCTCCTGTCCAGAGAGATTGCGGCTGCACAGAATAGACCGGCTCAGCTCTTCCGGACCGTGGACAGACTGTGCAATCCAGTCTGTCTTCAGCCCAGAAGAGCCTTTTCTCAAGAACGGTGTGAGGTGTTTGCTCTCTTCTTTGCAGATAAGGTTGCCAAAATCAGATCGGATGTCCGCTTGACCCTCTCCAATGGGAGTTGTGATGGTCGGCAGGAGATGTCGGACACCCAGTTTGCATGGTCTGACTTCAGCCTCCCCACAATCAATGACATTGTGATGATCATCCGAGCACTGCGTCTGACCAACTGTAATTTGGACCCGGGCCCCACGCGTCTCTTAGTGGATTGTGTGGATAAAATCGGCCCAGTCCTTGCTGTGATAGTCTGGAGGTCCTTGGAGAAGGGGATCTTTCCAGATCTTCTTAAGGAGGCTGTAGTTAAGCCTCTTTTGAAGAAGCCTTCTTTGGACCCGAATTGTCAAGCAAATTACAGGCCTGTCTCTAACTTACCCTTTGTGGGTAAAGTTATTGAGAAGGTGGTTGCAGCGCAGCTGGATGATCATCTGACCAACAACAATGTCTATGACTCTCTCCAGTCTGGATTTAGGAAAAGGCATAGTACCGAGACAGCACTGGTTCGGGTACTAAATGACCTCCTAATACCGAGAGATCGAAGGACCTGCTCTATCTTGGTTCTTCTTGATCTCTCTGCAGCGTTTGACACTGTGGACCATGGTGTGCTACTGGAGAGTTTGCGGTCTATCTGTGGACTGTCTGATACAGTCCTCAGGTGGTTTCGATCTTACCTCGAGAGTAGGACTCAGAGGGTGGTGTCTGGAATTTTTTCCTCTGCATCAGTCTCCCTATCCTGTGGGGTACCGCAGGGTTCCGTTTTGGCACCCATGTTGTTTGCAGTGTATATGCTGCCATTAGGAGCGATTGTTAGACAATACAGTCTGGGTTTTCATTGCTATGCAGATGATACCCAGCTGTATATGTCCTTTGTGCCCGGCCAGGATGCTGCCATTTCGGTATTTAACAACTGTCTTGCTGAGATCCAAGACTGGATGAATAGGAGTTGGCTGCGGTTGAACCCGAAAAAACTGAGGTGTTGGTTGTGGACAAGGGTCGCTGTGAGGCGGGTTTGTTAGCTGGATGGCCCTCGGACTTATGGCTAGGGGTGTCCGGCTGACGACTCAAACCAGGTGGGAACCTGGGCGTTGCCTAGACGACTGTCTGACTTTTAAATCTCAGGTGTCAGCGGTGGTCAAAACCTCTTTTACCATCTGAGGAACATCGCCCGGTTGAAACACCTGGTTCCGTAGAGGATCTTCAACATTGGTCCCATGCCGTTGCCTCCGCGCCCGGACTATTGCAATGCCTTTACCTGGGGCTATCGGGGTTGAACACGCGTCTGCAGCTGAGTGCAGAATGCGGCAACCAGGCTTGTTGACTGGATCTTCTAGGTCTAGTCATATAGCGCCTGTGCTCCGCTGGACTGCACTGGTTGCCAGTTTGCTGGCGAATCACCTTCAAGGTCGGTTTGCTGACCTATAAAGCCCTACACGATCAGGGACCTGCTTACCTGAAAGAGCTCCTTTGTCCCTACTGTCCCCCTCGCTCTCTCCGATCCACTGATGTGGGATTGTTAGAGATTCCCAGGGTCTGTTTAAAAACTTCAGGGGCAAGATCGTTTAGTTTTATGGCCCTGACCCTGTGGAACTCTCTACCTCATCAGGTGTGAAATTGCCTGACTGTCCAAAGCTTTAAGGGAGCTTTGAAAACATCTTTTTAGCAAAACTTTTAATGATTTATGATTGTTTTAATGCTGTTTTAATTATTTATTGTTTTATGTATTTGTACAGGCGCCTTGGTTTTAAGAAAGGCGCCTTATATAAATAAAGAATGAATGAATGAATGAATGAATGAATGAATGAATGAATGAAGAGGTAGGATCTCTGCAGGACCTCTGTCACAGGAGTGACAGAACTGAAGACTTCAGCCTGTGAGTATGTGCATTCTTTCTATTTTTCACCAGATACTCAGCACTCCTAACACCTAGGAAGGGACTACTGTCTCAGCCTTGCAGGCTGTACAGAAGGGCTCCCTCCTACCCCTCCTGCCTTCCCGCACTTGGAGTCCCTCCCCCAAAGGAGCAATGTTAATTGGGGGCTAGGGACCAGCAGATCAGAGCCAATTTTAGGAGCAGTGCTCAATGCTCATCCAGACTGCCAGCGCAATAATTCCTTGTCAACGAGCCCCCGAGAAATGTTTGGCTCGTTGATCCTTCAGGCAGACAGAGCTTTTTCCTCTTGCCGGTGGCCACTACAGTCTCGGGCCATCGACACACCTCCATTCAGGCAGCCGGAGCTTTTTCCTCTCATCGACAGCCACTCTAGTTTCAGGCCGTCGACGTGCCTGCTTGTTGGAGAGCTGCTTGGGATTTTCTTGGCTGTCCGGCGCTGTACAATTTCATTAGAGCATTCACGCTCTTTTAGCAGGTGAGGAGGCAATACAGCCACCCCAGTCTCTGGCCTTCAATGCACCTGCTTGCCGGAGAGCCACTTGGGCTTTTCTTGACTCTCCAGTGCTGTAGAATTTTTTTAGAGCATTTGCACTCTTTTAGCAGGCGAGGAAGCAGTATTGGCCTCGAGGAGGAAAAGGGGGCAGAGCATTCCGCAGCTCGTCGGCAAGCATCTCTGGGTTTGCCCATCGACGGAGCACGTCAAGGCTCTCCATTGCCTACGTGTTTCAGGGAAGCAGTTTGGCCTAGTGATGAGAAGGGTGAGCTTAATCCTGAAGACCAGGCCTAAGTCCCTTACCTGCTACTTCAAAGATATTACAGGGTCCCGGAAGAAATAAAATTGTAAATTTATAAATTATCTCAAGCTAAAACCAGGATTGGTGGGCTCACTCCAGGCCCTCGAGCATGTCCTCAGCTAAATCGGACAGGCCCCACCCTGTGGCAGAAAGTGCCTCAAATGCAGATCCCCCAGAATGGCAACTTTTTGTGAGATCATTATGTGTCAAATGCGAACGTACTACGTCTGCAAGCATGGAAGAGGCCGATGAGGCATCTGCTTCCAAATCTCGGGGCCTGCGCAGCCAACCCATGAGCTACGGGCAGTCCTCTGCCCCAGAGGGATGCCACCACTCGGCTACAGATCTAGCCCAGGATAGAGAAACTGAACAGTGCCTTCGCCCTTAACCCTTCTTACTTTGACATCCTGCTATAGTCCCTGGAGCCCAGGGCACACAGAGAGGCCACCAGCAAGCACTCCCCTCTCCTCACGAGACGACCAGAAGAGAAAGAGGGCCAGATCCAGGAGCAGATCCAGATCCAGGGATGCCACCCATGAGAAGCACCAAAAGGACAGATCTGCCTCAGTGTCCAGCTATCCCTCTCCGGAAGAGGGGGAAATCCCAAATTCGGATTTGGACTCCTCGCCAGCCAGAAACTTTGATGTGGACGACCTGGATTTTTTCATCAAACTGGTAATGGATGAAATTCACCTGGGCCCATCTTCTCCAGAACCCAAGGCCAGCCTTTAGACTTGGTTCGACTTCAAAGCCAGCGACAACCTTCCCCATCCCGCGGGCCGTAGAGGACCTGTTAAAGGAAGAATGGCAGGGACCAGAGCATTCCTACCCCATTCCACGCTGGCTCACCAAGTTACTGAAATTTGACAAGAAGCTGACGGAGAGATGGCTCAGCTGCCCCAGAATTGACCCTTTAATCTCCAACTTCACTGAAAAAAAAATAAATGGTTATCCCAGCAGAGGTTGGAGCCTCCCCGAGAGACCCAGTGGATAGGAAGGTGGATACCTCCATAAAGAGGGCTTTTCAGTCAACGGCACCCTCGCTTAAGGCAGCTACAGCTAATTTTTTCTCAGTTCGAGCGGCCATGTCCTGGGCCACTGATCTGGCATTCCAGCTAGCTGATGAGCCAGAGAAGAACAAATCTATTCTGCAGCATCTTCAACTAATGGCGCTAGCGTCTGCCTACTCTGCTGACGTATCGGAGGAAGCAATCAGGTGTGCAGCAAGAGCTATGTTTTACCAGACCTCAGCTCAGTGGAACTTATGGCTCCAAGCTTGGCAGGCAGATGCCTTCTCAAAGATGCACTTGATGAATGCTCCTTATGAAGGAGACCTCCTCTTTGGTTCAGCTCTCAAGGAGGCGGTTAAAGAGTCTGTTGAGATGGCAAAAATCTGAATGCCTCAATCCTGGGGCAGGAACAGACCTTGGAATTTGGGGTCCAAACAGAATTTTCGTGCCCAAAAATTATTCTAGGAGCCAAAATAGGGCATTTACAGGCAGACGAGCATGGTTCACTTCTCGCAATCAGCGTAGCTTCTGGGGTGGCTCCCGAGATGCCGGAGGGGGGACACCAATAAATTACAATGAAGATTTACGGGCCCATCCTCATGTTGGGGGAAAGCTTTCCAGCTTTTTCAAGGAATGGATCCACATCTCCACGGTCAAATGGGTGCTAGACGTAATTTGAGAGGGTTATTTCATAGAGTTTGAGGCCAGGCTCCCACTGCCCCACATAGTGCCCTCGCCCGTCTCTAACAATCCAGTGAAAAGAGCAGCGACGCTGCAAGCGATTACAGACCTTATTCCAGCAAGGGCGATCGAACATGTTCCCGATCAAGAAAGGAACAGAGGAGTATACTCCGTATTCTTCATAGTCCCAAAGCGCTCAGGAGGTTTTCGACCTCCATCATCTGAGAAATCCATCAGGGAGATTTTTTTAGCCTCAGTAGATTTACAAGATGTGTATCTACGTATCCCTATTTACAGAGCGCACCGGCAATTCCTCAGGTTCTAAGTGGGGGGAGGCCATCACTTTCAGGTTTTGATGCTACCATTCGGTCTGTCCACAGCCCCCAGGGTCTTCTCCAAAGTCCTCGTAACAGTGATCGCCCATCTCAGGCTACAAAGAATCCAGCTCTTCCCATACCTGGATGACATCCTCATCAAAGACCCTCAGTACGATCAGGCAGTCCAGGCAGTGACGGAGGTCATGCAGTGCCTCTCCTCTCCTCTCTCGGGTTCATAATCAACCAGAAAAAGAGCTGCCTGCGACCATCACAGTCTCTGAATCAGCTAGGGTGAATATCAACACGACCCATAACAAGGTTTTTCCTACGGAGTTGGAATTCAGGGAACTGGGGGCACTCATCAGCAAATTCCAAGCGGCCTAAACCGTGCCGGCTCACTCCTTCATGCAACTTATAGGGACGATGGTCTCCCTGGCAGACTCAGTCCCTTGGGCACTAGTCCACATGTGCCCTGTCCAGTCAGGCCTCCTCCATCAATGGACCCAGTCAAGGGAAACACTGGGCCAGAGGATTCAGATTTCTTGCCAGGTAAAAGTTTCCCTTACATGGTGGACCCAGCATTGCAACATCATGAGGGGTCTCAAACTGGGACATCTTCACCAGATGAGAGTCACCACCGATGCCAGCCTCTGGGGCTGGGGGGGGGGCTCACTCGGAACTGCTATCAGCACAGGGCAGGTGGTCGCTGATGGAGCCCCGCTTCAGCATTAGTGTGCTGGAGATGCGGGCAGTCCACCTGGCACTTTAGCAGATCAAGGCACAGATCTCCAACCAGGACGTTCTCATTCTCCGGACAATCAAACAACAACAATGGCCTACATCAATCGCCAGGGAGGCACGAGGAGCTCTCGGAAGTTGCAAGAGACTCTTCTACTCTTTCAGTGGGCAGAACACAATCTAGGGAGTCTAAGGGCCATATACATCTAAGGCCAGGAAAATGTCACAGCAGATTGGCTAAGTCAAAAGGACATCCTGCCAGGTGAGTGGGAACTCGAGGACAGCACCTTCCACCTCATCACTTCACGGTGGGGCTGCCCACAGGTAGATCTTTTCGCCTGCCAAAAAAATTGCAAAATTCCATAGTTCTGTTCTCTCAAGGATGAGAGGGCCATAGCACAGGGCACCTTCTCTCTCAACTGGGGATAGTTCGATCTTCTGTATGCCTTTCCTCCATTTCCGATTTTATCAAGGGTACTGCACAAGATTGCCCAAGATCAAGCAGAGATGATTCTGGTTTGCCCATGCTGGCCTCGCAGACCGTGGTTTTTTCGATTAGTCCAAATGTCTCTACATCCTCCTCCTCTGGGGTTCCAAGAAAGCCCAGACCTGCTACATCAGGGACCAGTGCTGCACTCCAGTCCACGCAATCTATTCCTCTAAGTGTGGAGGTTGAGCAGGAAACTGTCAAGGAGTTAGGTTTCTCTGCACGTCATTGAAATGATTATCCAATCCAGTCAGGCCTCGTCCTCCAAGGTTTGTTACAGAGTCTGGAGGAAATTTCCTATTCTGGTTACGATCCACCTGTCTTCCAAATGACTCAATGTCTCAGCCTACTATCCTTCAATTCCTTCGGGAGGGTTTCGACAAGGGTCTCCACCCGGCTACCTTAAGAGTCCAGGTTTCTGCTTTAGGGGCGCTCCTGTTGGCAGACTCGGGAATCCTCCACCTTGGAGGCTCAACCTGGTACTTCAAGCCCTCACCAAGTCTCCTTTTGATCCCCTAAAGGAGGCATACTTACTTCATCTCATTATGAAGGTTGTTTTTCTTACTGCAATCACCTTAGCCCGCCGCACCAGTGAGATAGGAGCCCTGTCATTCAAAGAACCATACACTGTCTTTCATCAGGGTTCAGTAGTTATGTGAACAGATCCCTTTTTACCAAAGATGATGTCTCCTTTTCACTGCAACCCAGTCTTGAATCTTCCCTCCTTCTGTCCTCATCCCAAGAACGAGAAGGAAAGAGAATTTCACATGCTTGAGTCTAGGAGGGCTCTCAAGATTTACATCACGAGATCTGAGTCAGCCCGTAAGACTTCATGTCTATTCATCCTTACTTCAGGCCCGAATATGAGCAAGAAAGCATTAAAGGACTCTATTGCTAGGTGGATTCGTTCCACCATTGCCATGGCTTATCAGAAGGCCTGGATTGACCTGCCAGGACCAGTGAGGGCTCACTCAATCCAAGTAAATGACTGTATCCTGGGCGGACTTCGGAGAAGCCTCTCCAACAGACTTTTGTAGAGCGGCCACTTGGTCATCCATCCATACCTTCGCAAAGTTCTACAAGTTGGATGTTTCAGCCTCTGCAGAGGTGTCCTTTGGCCGCAGGGTCCTCCAGGTAGTAGACCCATAAGAGACTATGGACATTTTCCCACCCAGGAACCAGGGGGATGTACTGCTTTAGTATATCCCAAAAGTGATGAGCCCAGAGACCAGCTTTAGGAGAGAGAAACAGAAATTTAAATACCTGTCTCCAGGCTCCATCCCTCCCAGAATGTTGAAGGCCGGCCATCTGGCCACAAGTTAGACTAACTTTTCTTCTGTTTGTTACCAAGTTATGTGTTTCCTCAGGGGACAACTGCTATAGAAGTACTGACATCTGGAGGAAACAAGTGGGTAGGTATGCTGTCCTGCAGAATTCTGTTTGCATCCTGCCTGTCATGTGGTACCAGGAAGGACCTCCCAGAAGTGATGAACCCGGAGACCAGCAGTCGGAGAAGGAAAATTTACAGGTATTTAAATCTCAATTTCTGGGGTGGAAACATCTGATGAAGTGGATGGTACATTACACTGTCTAATCTGCTGTCATTTGCCACTATCAGGAACAGCCAGTGATGCGTTCCAATCCTTCCCCCTCCCCACAGTTAGTGAGGCACCCAAAGAAATACTATGACTCCCTCCGTTCCAGAGATGTAAGACGTTCAGACGGTCCGTTCCATCTGAGCAACTGATTCAAATTCTTGTCCTTTTGTGCAGTGTTATTCTTATATTTTGTGTGTTAGCCCATGGGGAAGGGGTAGAACACTTCACTGGCTGTTCCTGATAGTGGCAAATGACAGCAGATTAGGCAGTGTAATGTGCCATCCACTTCTTGCCCGTCATACCTGTAAAAGTGCGGTGGCATAGGGGGACCCACTAGGAGCCGGTGGTGTTGATTCTGACCTGCCACTCAGGGAAGAGAGGATCCCTTGGATGCTGCAAGCCCCCTCCCAGCCTGCTTCTGCTCCTGTCATCCTGGGCTCGGGAATGGATCTGGGACGTCAGCATGCCATTTGAATACCTATTGACCTGACAATGTAGTTGTTGTTTTTTATTTCCATGGTGGTGTTTGCTTAGTGGTGTTCTATTTTTGCAGGTTTATACAAGAAAAGTAGAAGGAGCTCCAGAACAAGGCCTTGCTGAGCGAGTAATAAAATATTTGACTCGTGATCTGCATGGAAAGAATGATCATATTTAATATGATAATTTCTTCACAAGCGTGAAGGTAGCAGAAGACCTGCCAAGGTTTCATTATACACCTGTGGGACTGTCAGAACAAATAGAATTGGTTGGCCAACAGAACTAGTGCCTGCAGCTTTCACAAAGAAAGAATGGGGGTACATAAAGGAGCTGCAGAAAGGATAGCTGGTAGCAACTGCTTGGAAAGACACCAAAACTATGTTCATTTTATCGAGAAATCATGACCCTACTGGTCTGATGACCTATGTGTCGCAAACAAGTAAAGATGGGGAATGAAACAAAGTGCCATGTTCCACTGTTGTTCAAATGTATAACGGCAATATGAACAGCGTGGACATGGCAGATCAGTTGTGCACACAATATCAGACCACCAGACATCCCAAAAAATGGTGGTGGTACCCTTTTTGGTTCTTTTGGGATATAGCGGTTGTTAATGCCTATGTAATTTTCAGGGATTCCCTGAAACACCAGAGAACAACAAAGAGTGGCACGCCCAAACCTAGTACGCAGCTTGACTTTCTAAAACGTCTGTCCGTACAGATGATTGAGGGATTCAATGGAAGAAAAAGAAAGGCGCCACAAAAACCATGTCCTGCATTGGTTGTAGAGTTGAGAAGTGATGGTGGACATCTTCCAATAAAGAATGCAACACGGAAGCAATGTCAGGTGTGCCTTGAAAAAAAAAACACCTGTGCGCAAAGACACATTTCTCGAATGCATAGCATGCAAGGTTGCAATCTGTATGGATAGTTTTGCAGCATATCACAACCAGAGATGAACTGCTTGTCTTCATGACCGGTTGCTGTATTTGTAACTTGGTTGTGGTACACAAGTGTTTATAACCAACATTGACTGGATGGCAAATTACTAATATTTATTTATGTAATTATGAATGTATTTATCTAGCTATTTATGTGTTAATTCCATTTTTCAGTATGGTGTACTGGACATATTACCAATTTCCAGCCAAGCAAGACTGGCAGTTTTTTCTTTTATTCTCTTTTAACTAATACCATGGTTGGCACTGCTGTGACTGGCTCAGAGTCACACAGTATGCAAGTGTATGTTGTGGGAATCAAACCCAGGACAATATTGTTCATAGCTCATTATCAGAACCTGTATGATATATGCCAGATGCTGCTTTTATGAATAGTGTTTGAGGGGATACTAAACATTACATGTTTACTGTCAGCACATAGTTTTCGATGTGCCATTGTTGAGAGAATTCTTTGTTCTTCATGTTTGCAAGTTATGTTTCATAAAGTGGTTTTACAAGAACAGAAAGTTAGACAGGAGTTTCAAGTTTATTCAAAATCTTTATTAAATATTGAATTTATAACTTTCATTTACGTAGTTTATAATTCTATCTGAAACACAGGAGTCAATATGTAATATTATCATATGTAGTATAAAACATGGTCCCACTAACTTCATTGAAACGTACAATTTCTTTTTTTTTCTTTTTTTTTTCTATTATGTGTTTATTCTCACTGAGTACGGCAGGCGGCTTTGGTCCCTCCCTTGGAGGCACTCGGTCTCTGGACGCACCATTTCCCAGGCCCGACACCCCTAAATCCCCCATGGATTCCCCTCCAGTGGCAGGGCTGAGGTGATGGAGTGCCAGCTTTACTCCCAACCCCGGAGTGAAATCCAGACATCAGGGGCCAGCCAGGGCACTAGTGTGCCCATCATGGGGCCTGCCGACTCCTTTTCCACCTAGTTTTCTCCCGCTCCCCTCCCCATCGACAGCATACATCGGCGATGTGCCTCCCAGCTCGCATCTCCCCCTGGCTGATGCCAGAGGGTGATCGATGAGTGGGACAGTAAACCCTCCCTCCCCGAGAGAGGAGAGCAGTCCTTTAGCTGCTCAGTCCTCTCTCTCCCCACTGCCGACCCCTGGCGACTCAGGCTAGTTCCCAAACCTTGGTCACCGGTGTGGAGCAAGGTGTAGCAACCAGTGCCTCAGCCTCCAGTGCCACCAGGCCAACCGAAACATATAATTTCTTGTCTATTTTTGCTGCTATCACTTTAGACCCTTAGGATGATGATTCATTTCTAGGACCAAGAAGCACATAAGTCTTATTTTGTCCCATTGTACCATGTCTGTTCTGCTGAACTGACTTTATTTATGATGCATGTTTCTTTCAGGTTTTCCATTGTGCACTGCCTGGGAAGGAAAAGGAAGACAAGGTAAGTCCTCTAACATTTGTTATTTGATCAGTAAGTTGCAAGATAAAAACAAATGTAAATGGGCTGAGCACATGGCGCTGAGGGTTGAGGCACTGGATGCCACACCTTACGATACACCACTGACCCAGGGTCGAGAGCGACCTCAGGTTGCTGGGAGTCAGCAGGGCAAGGGGAGAGGATTGAGCGCAGGGTCGGATTGGCCCACCTGGATACCTGAAAATTTCCAGGTGTGCCCCTTCAGTTGGGTAAATGGTTACCTTCTGAAATCCGAAAACTTTTGCATTTATCATCTTTTTTCTTATTAAATGGGGTATCTGGGACACTGTTGATAAATGTAAGATGCAAACACAGAGCTAGTGTATCAGATTGAAGTGGAATATTGATATGAGTGGGTCAACCTGGGCCCTCCTCTATTGATTTTCCAGGTGGGTCCTTGTATCTTCTTTCCAGGTGGGCCCTCTGTACCCCAGTCCGACCCTGATTGAGCGTCTGATGACAAGTCCCCTCTCCCAGGGATGGGGAAGATGTTCCACTCCTAGGCTGCCCCATGATGGAGTATGGGGAACAGCGTCTGAGTCAGGGAAGCAATAGCGTGACTATGTGATGCATATCCACACATGCACGTCCATGGCCATGAGGGATGGGTCATGAAAAGTGGGAAAAGAGGAGCAGTCACAGGATGTGTGAAGCCCTGTCAATCCAAATAGTGTCTAGCTTCTTATCCAAAGCGCCTTGATTACCATGATTTAGATTGTGTACGGGGTTGGGGGCAGATGAACCTCGGTCTTCCTGCCCTGCCAGGGGAAGGGGGTGTAATCCATTGGTGAGATGGTTTCCAGAGTTTGGGGAGAAGGGAGCAACAACGGACTAAGGGGGATGGAAGTGGTTAAGCGTCATGCCTGCTGCAGCACGTTACATAGATACATAGTGTTGGCAGATAAGGGCCTATGGCCCACCCAGTCTGCCCATTTGAGCTTGTAAGTTCACTTTATGTTTTCCTAGAAGTCTGTTGCCCCTTACCCCTGACCTCCAGAATTCCTTTATGTCTATCCCATGCATTCTTAAATCCCGTGATTGTTTCAGCCCCCACCACTTCCTCTGGCAGGGTGTTCCACTTGTCCACCACCGTTCTGTGAAATTCTTCCTCATGTTTCATCTGAATCATCCTCCTCCAACTTCATCCCATGCCCTCTAGTTCTGGAACATCTTTTCGCTAAAAGAGTGTATTCCTGCACCCTGTTCCTCCCTGTAAGATACTTGTATGTCTCTATGATATCCCTCTCCCTTCTCTCCTCCAGGAGTACATATTCAGTTCCTTCAACCTGTCCTCATAGGACTTGTGATGCAATCCATGTACCATCTTTGTTGCCCTCCTCTGAACCTTCTCTACCGTGTCTTATGTCCTACGTAGGTAAAGTTTCAGAACTGTACACTGTACTCCAGGTGGGGCCTCACTAGTGTCTTGTATAGTGGAATTATGACCTCCTTTTCCTGCTGGTGATGCCCTTCCATGCATCCCAGCATCCTATTTGCTTTACTTGCTGCCTTGTCACACTGTTTCCTACTTTGAGGTCATCAGAGATGATAACCCCAAAATCCCTTTCCTGCTTGGTGCATGCGATATCCTCACCCCCAACTGATATATTGTGCCAGGGTTTGTGCCCCATATGCATTATCTTGCACTTCTTTGCATTAAATTTCAACTGCCAAACCCTGACCATTCTTCAAGTTTCTGCAGGTCCTTCTCATTCTGTCTACACCCTCTGGTGTGTCTACTCTGTTACAGAGCTTTGTGTCATCAGCGAACAGTGAAATTTCCTTCTAGGTCCCGCGCAATGTCACTGATGAAGATGTTGAATAGGACCGGTCCCAGCACTGATCCCTGTGGTACCCCACTGGTCACTCTTCCCTCTGTGGAGTGACAGCCATTTACCACCACCCTCTGTGTCCTGCCACCCAGCCAGTTACCTACCCACGCCTACTGTCCTGCCCACACCCATATTCCCCAGTTTGTGTAATAGTCTTCTATGTGGCACAGTGTCAAAGGCCTTGCTGAAGTCCAGATAGGCCATGTCCACTGCCCTCCCCTGATCCACCTCCTTAGTCACCCAGTCAAAAAATTCAACGAGGTTGGTCTGACATGACCTCCCCCTGGTGAAACCATGCTGCCTTGGCTCCTGTAGTCCATTGACAACCAGATGTTCCACCAATCTCTCCTTCAGTAGTGCTTCCATGATCTTCCCCACTACCGAGGTGAGGCTAACTGGCCTGTAGTTCCCCGCTTCCTCTTTATTCCCACTTTTGTATAAGGGGACTACATCTGCTGTCCTCCAGTCTTTGGGTACCTCCCGTTTCCAGTGATTGGCTAAACAGGATAGCCAGAGGTTCAGCCACCACCTCTCTTAGTTCTTTAAGGACCCTGGGGTGCACACCATCTGGCCCCATTGCTTTATCAACTCTTATTACTTCCAGTTCCTTCAGGACCCTTTCTTGTATAAAGGGACTTGTGTCCATTTCTGCACCATTCTCACCCCTTGTACTCCCTTCAGACCCATTACCCTCCTCTTCCTCAGTAAAAACTGAGCTGAAATACCTGTTCAATATGTCAGCTTTACTGTTGTCATCCTCCACGCAGCCCCCATCCTCCCCCTTCAGTCTCACTATCCCTCCCTTTGCCTTTCTTTTTTGACTTATGTACCTGTAAAAGATTTTGTCCCCTCTACCCACTGATTTTGCAATGTGTTCTTCTGTCTGAGCTTTGGCTTCCCTTACTGACTTCCCTGCCTCCCTTTGCTTCTCCTGGTACTTCTCCCTATCCCCTTCTGCCTGTGTCTTTTTGTATTGCCCGAATGCAATCTTTTTGGCTTTCACTTTCTTTGCTACCTCTTTGGAAAACTATAATGGTCTCCTCTTCCTTTTCCTCTTGCTAACCTGCTTAATGCATAATTCTGTTGCTCTTGTAATCCCCATTTTAAATACTGCCCTCTGTTCCTCAACCCCTGATTCCTGCCCCATTCCCCTTAATGCCTCTTTCAAGCATCTCCCCATTTTCCCAAAGACTGCCCCACTAAAATCCAGGATACGTGTTTTTGTGTGGTTTGGTTCTGCTCTTTCTGTGATTTCAAACCACAATGACTGGTGGTCACTGTTCCCCAGGTGCTCCCCACTGTTAACCCCATCACACTGTCCCTGTTTGTGAGCACAAGGTCCAGTATTGCCTTCTGCCGAGTTGGTTCCATGACCAGTTGCTTGAGGAAGGCACCCTGAAGGGAGTCCAGGATAAATCTGCTCCTAGTTGATGCTACTGCTGGGATGCTCCAGTCCCGTCTGGAATATTGAAGTCTCCAACCAGTACTACCTCACCCTTGTCTGCCATCCTTTGGATGGCTAGCATCAACTCCCTATCTGTTTCTTCCTCCTGGGCTGGTGGTCTATAGACCACACCTGTGCGGATAGGCTGGCCCCATTTTCCTTTCAGCTTAACCCACAGTATCTCTCCCCCATTTTGTTCCTCCTGGATCTGTGTGGCCCTTATGTCATTTTTCACATACAGTGCCACTCCTCCTCCCTTCCTACCTGCCCTGTCTCTTCTGAATATGTTGTAGTCAGGTATGGCCATCTCCCAGTCATGGTTATCATTACACCAGGTTTCAGTGATGGCCACAATGTCCAGGTCTGACTGCACCATGACAGCCTCCAGATCTTCCATCTTGTTGCTAAGGCTCCTGGCTTTGGCACACATGGCTTTCCATGATTTGACCTCCCCTAGACTGTTTCGCTGTTCTACTCCTGCCCCTTCCTTGGTTGTCCTTTATCCCTGGTTCTCCTTGCAGTCTGCCCTTCTGCTGAATTTTGCCCTTTTTCTGCCTATCCACCTCTTGGGCACTAATCTCCATCTTTTGCACACTGCTTTGTAGAGATAGCCACTCCTCCAGTTCACTGGTTCTACTGCTAGCTGTAGGGGGTGAGCAAGTAGGTATCTTCCTTGCTGGCCTGCCACCCCCCTTTGCTAGTTTAAATGCTTGTCAATGTAGCATTTAAACTTATCATTGAGTGCTTGGATTCCCCCCTCCAGGATGGATGCAGGCCGTCAGGCTTGAACAAACCTCCATCCCTCCAGGTGGGTCCCCAGTCACCAATGAATTTAAACCCTTCCTCACAGCACCAGTTCTTCAACCATGAGTTAAAGTTCCTGGTGCATGCACCCCTATGTTCTCCCTTGCCTCTCGCAGGTAGTACTTCTGAGAAAGTGACAGAAGTAGCTACTTGCTTGAGACCCTTCCCCAATTTCCTAAACTCTTCCTGAACTTCCTTTGGCTCCCCATTTGCCAGGTCATTAGTACCCAGGTGGATAATGACATCCGGCTCACCCTCCCGTCTTGCCTTCCCAGTGATCCCCAGGATCTTCCTTCCATCCCTTCATGCCGTGTCACCTGGTAGGCACCTTACCTCCCTGTCCTCCCCCTCCTGTGTTTCTAGCTGGATCCCTCTTATGATGGAGCCCCCCACCAGGATTAGCTTCATCCTCCTCTGGGGTCCACTGCTCTCCCCGCTGAGGTCACCTCCTTGGCTAACCTCCACATCCTTTCCTTCCACTTCTTTGGGTACCTCTATTTGGTTGTCCTGTTTGCCAGTGTGGCATATGAGTTCTTGAGTGGAGTAGGATCTGGGATGTGCCTCTGCCTGACCGCTCTAACCCTCCCTGAGCCCACTGTCATCCAAGTGCTCCTCGTTCTCGGCATCCTTTGAGGCAGTTGCATTGGACTGGGTGGTCTCTGGATAAGGGTGATGGTACTCCTGACCCAGTTTACTTCCGCTTTGAGTCTGGCTACCTCATCCCGCAGTCCAGAGAGATGCATGCAGATAGGACAGCACCTCAGTGTCCATAAGGTCTGCCTGAATATGGCTGCCCCACAGCCACTGCATTGCACCACTCCCCACATTATACTGCAATTATACTGCAATTCCATTACTTGTCTGTTACTGAAGCTCTCCTAGTTCCCTTTTTATTAATTTACTGTCCTAAAAATCCTGCCACTGATCCTTAGATACTTTTCTTTTTAAAAAAAGAAAATAAACCAATAAATAAATGAGTCAAACACTTGTCATGCTGAGGGTGGGCTTCTTCTCCCTTATGCCCCTTCTACTCCACACCCCTTACTATCCCCTGTGTTTAGCTCCTGTCATTCAGATTTAACAGGGCATATAATTAAGAGTTGGGGGAAGGGGATGGGGGGGCGAAATTTTGCAGCAATTAAAGAATTAAAGACAGCAAAGAAATACACCACCACTATGTTTTAAATTTTCAACAGCCCAAAAACAATTCTAAGTAAAGGCAGCAAAGAAATTACAGTGTCACTAAAAGCCCACAATCTAAGTTTAAAAGAAAAATAGCAATTACCAGTTACTGTAAAGCACTGAATTGAATATGTTTCCTTCCCCTTCTGGCTTCTTCTGAGAAAACAAAACTCACTTGCTACCTCAACTCTGACTAAGCCCCACCTCCAGTTATCACGTTGGGAGAAACAGACTATTTGGAAGAAAATATGAATCCTGTATCTATCATTGACAGCAGTGCTATAAATGTGACAAACACAGAATCCAAAGATCTGTTTGTGATGAACATTATTTCTGTGATGATTTCATGATGGTATTATGTATAGTTTACAAGGTATTTTCATTTTACTGTGGTATGTACTGTTTTGAAGATTCTGCTGCACTTTTTCCACCATTGTAATCTGTTACTGACCACAACGCTGCTTATTTCTTTTGGTTTTTTCACTAAAATAAGTGGTGATAAGTGTCAGAAATGTGGCAAACACAGAGCCCACATCTGTATCTGTTGGCAGACTATGAATTTGCTATCGGATGTGGTACTTAGTCACTTTTATTAGGTGTTTGTGCAGGAAACTTTTACAACAAATGTATTTTTCCTCAATAAACACCTAATAAAAATGAATAAAGTACCACATCCGATAAATTTCTAGTCTGCCAACTGGCACATATGGACTCCATGTTAACATTCTGACCCTTATCACCACTTATTTTAGTGAAAAAAGAAAAGTATTAGTCAGCAACATATAGCGGTGGAAAAATCTGCAGGGAACATT
The DNA here is from genome assembly GCA_016271365.2 of Neoceratodus forsteri. NCBI lineage: Eukaryota > Metazoa > Chordata > Ceratodontiformes > Ceratodontidae > Neoceratodus > Neoceratodus forsteri. The sequence continues at coordinate 878,182,427 of CM028130.1, forward strand.
ATACATGTAAATATCTTGAAAACTATACATAATACCATCATGAACCTGCACGAAAAATATTCAGCACAAACAGATCTTTCAAATAAGTGTCAATTTGTGGCAAGACCAAGTACTTTTCTTCTTTTTTTTTTTTTTTACTTATGGCATAATAAATAGCCAAAAATGTAAAACAATTTGTATTTTTGGCTATTTAGTGTGCCATAAGTAAAAAAAAAACGTACTTGGTCTTGCCACAGATCACCACTTATTTGAAAGATCTATTTGTGCTGAACATTTTCCGTGCTAGGTTCATGATGGTATTGTGTATAGTTTTCAAGATATTTACATTTTAGTAGGTTCCGCTGCACTTTTTTCCACCGCTGTAATCTGTTACTGACTGCAACACTGCTTATTTCTTTTTGAGTTTTTTTTCACTAAGATAAGTGGTGATAAGTGTCAGAAATGTGCCAAACACAGAGCCCACATCTGTATCTGTTGATAGACTATAGATTTGATATCGGATATGGTACTTTAGTCACTTTTATTAGGCGTTTATTCAAGAAAAATGTAAAACAATTTGTAATTTCGGCTATTTATTGTGCCAGGAGTAATAAAACGTAGTTGGTCTTGCCTGGTTCTCTCAAATGGAGATGAGGAGAGGATCACAGATGTAGAAGTGGGTAGCCATCTGGGAACTAGCGACCATCGAACAGTATGGTTCACAATAAACACAGCAATAGAGTCAAGCCATACAAAGACAAAGGTATTGGATTTTAGGAGGGCTGACTTTGTCAAAATGGGTGAGTGCCTAAGGAATGCACTAGCAAATGGGCAGGAAGGAGGGGTGGAAGAACAATGGGGAATAATAAAAACTGCCATCACAGAGGTAACAAGCCTTTGTGTAAAGCAAATAAACAAAACGAAACGAGGTAAGAAACCACTATGGTTCTCAAAGGAAGTGGCAGTGAAGGTTCAAGAGAAAAAGAAAGCATTCAGGAAGTGCAAGGAATCACAGAAGGAACAGGACAGAGAACTGTATCAGTTAAAGCAAAGGAAGCTGGGAAGGCAGTCAGAACAGCAAAGGCCCAAACCGAGGAAAGATAGCCAACTCAGTTAAGAAGGGCGATAAAACCTTTTATAGGTACATCAGGAGCAGTAAGACCAAGGGAGGGATAGTGAGGCTTAGTAAATGGGAGGGAGGGTGGGCAGAGGGTGACTGTGAAAAGGCAGAGATACTAAACAAATATTTTGCTCAGTATTTACAAAGGAAGAGGGGAGTACCTAAAACAAACAGTAGAAACACTCTGGATACAGAAGTTGATACCAGCCCATTTACAGAAGAAAGGGTTCTGAAAGAACTCTTAAAACTGAAGGTGGACAAAGCAATGGGGCCTGATGGGATTCATCCCAGAATTCTAAAAGAACTAAGGGTAGAACTAGTGACACCACTGACTACCCTCTTTAACAAATCATGGGAGGATGGGGTGGTACCGAGGACTGGAGGATGGCAGATGTAATTCCCTTCACAAAAGTGGGAGCAAGGCAGAAGCAGGAAACTACAGACCTGTTAGTTTAACCTCAGTGGTAGGAAAATGATGGAATCACTTCTGAAGGAAAGAATTGTTGAGTATCTAGAGGCCAGAGGGGCACAGGACCCAAGGCAGCATGGATTCACAGGGAAGGTCATGCCAGACAAATCTGATAGATTTCTTTGACTGGGTGACCAAAGTAGTTGATCAAGGAGGGCTGTGGACATGGCCTACCTAGACTTTAGCAAGGCATTTGACACAGTCCCACACAAAGATTAATATACAAGTTAGCCAGCCTGGGAGTGGGTCCCAAGATGACAGCCTGGGTAAAGAATTGGCTGGAGAACAGGACACAGAGAGTAATAGTAAATGGAGTCCACTCTGAAAAAAGGGGGGTTAGTAGTGGGGTACCGCAGGGTTCAGTATTAGGACCGGTCCTCTTCAATGTCTTTATAAGCGACATTGCAGAGGGACTGGAAGGAAAAGTATGTCTCTTTGCAGATGACACAAAGATCTGCAACAGAGTTGATGCCAAGGTGGAGTGGAAAGGATGAGAAGGGACTTGGCAAGGTTAGAGGAATGGTCAAATGTATGGCAGCTTAGATTCAATGCTAAGAAGTGCAAGGTAATGCACCTGGGAAACAAAAACCTAGGGGAAGAGTACACAATGGGGGGTGAGATACTAACAACAACAAAAATGGAAAGGGACCTGGGGGTAGTCATATCAGATGACCTAAAGGTGGGACAGCAATGTGAGAGGGCAGCAAGGAGGGCTGGGGGGATACTGGGATGCATAGGAAGAGGCATCACCAGTAGAAAACAGGAAGTTATTATTCCTCTGTACAGACAGCTAGTGAGACCCCATCTGGAGTACTGCGTGCAGTTCTGGTGACCCAATCTCCGCAAAGACATAGACAGGATGGAAGCTGTCCAGAGGAGGGCAACTAAAATGGTGCAGGGTCTGCACGGAAGACATATGAAGAGAGACTTAGGGAGCTTAATATGTAGCCTCGAGGAAAGGAGGAGAGGGAGACATGATAGAAACTTTCAAGTACCTCAAGGGAATCAACAACGTCAGAGGGTAGCATCTTTCAAAAAAGGTGTGCAAGAACAAGGGGCACAATTTGAAGATAGAAGGAGCAGCTCAGAGGTAATTTAAGGAAGTATTTTTTCACAGAGAGGGTTGTGGATGTATGGAACGGCCTTCCAGAGGAGGTTGTGGAGTCAAAAACAGTGGTGGAATTCAAGCATGCATGGGACAGTCATAAGGCAATTCTAGGGGGTGGGGGTAGGAAGAAGTAGGCTGCTGGTTAACTAGGACCTGTAGCTTATCCATCAGGTAGGGAAATGGGCAGACTGGGTGGGCCAAGCGGTCCTTATCTGCCGTCAAATTCTGTGTTTCTATGTTTCTATGTTGCCACGAATTACCACTTATTTGAAAGATCTGTTTGTGCTGAACATTTTTTGTGCTGCAAGTTTTATGGTTAGTCTTATAGTTTTCAAGCTATTTGTGTTTTAGAAGAGGCATCGCCAGTTTTAGCTGCAAACACTCTAAATAGTCAGGAAGATGGTTACTTTGTTGTGAAATGAGCATTCTGCCCACCTGAACAACCACCAGAACAGGCAGATGAGACCTTGGTCTAACATCTCATCTGAAAGACAGCAACTCAGGAGTGCAGCATCTCCCTAATGATGCACAACAGTCAGTACTGGGATTTCAGTTAACCCCCCCCCCCCCACCACAGTGAGATTTTGTGAGGTCCCCACAGTGACTACAGCGCCTAGCCATGGTGGGAGACCCGCTGGAACCAGCGCTGTCTGTCGGGGTTCCTGAACCCCCAATCAGCTCCTGACTGGAGTTGAGAATCCTTATTGAGGGGTTCGGTAAGCTCCCAGCTAAAGATACAATAGCGAACCGCAACCGACTGCAGAATGCGGTCGACCTGACGGGGCATTCAACAAAATTTTTGTCGGTCTCCTGTCGTGGATCCTTGGGATTTTACCCCAAGTGCCTGGTGTGGGGCTTAAACCTGCAAACTGTTGAGCCACTGACACTGAATATGTTGATATTCACATTCTAGGTCCAGAGGGAGCAAAAATATCACTGATATGTGCCCTTAAATATCCTCACAAGTGTTGGTTAAATGTACGTTTACTGTAGTGTCATAGTAGCGCCACTGTAGTTAGGGTTGATTGAACTGTTTAATGTTGAACTCCTAACTTTGCACTTTAATAGTTTTGTCCCCGTTCAATGAATTTGTACCGAATTTTGCATGTGCAGGGGTAGGGTGGGGTTGGGGGGGTTGCAATGTCTCTTGACATGCTCAATTTGTTTCCTGACAGATGTATGGATTCAGAGATCCATATAGTGCATTTTTAGGAAAAGTCCAGGCTTTTTGGTCTTTTTGTGTCATCGCCTAGCGCCCAGACGGTTTGGAAGTTTGGTCTGAAATTTTCAGGGTAGAAAGGGCTTACATCATTTTTATATTATCTAACACCCTACATATTGGGTAAAACATCCCCAAAACCATCTTCGTTGGACAAAACATTTTGTAACAAAGCATTACTCCCCCAATAGAGCATAGCCTTATATGCTTCCCATTTCATTAACCTTTAGCAAAAGTTGAAAATCTATAAAAACACTGTTTAACTGCAGTCGGTCATCTAACAACCACTGACCTAAATATAATGCATTAACCCTTAAGAAGAAACAATACTTTTACTATGTAGCAAGTATATCTGGCAACTTGAAGGCGCCAAAAAACACCCTTCAGGCTGAAGAAGAAAGGGGTTATGCAAACACAACATGTAGAGCCTCAAAAGTTGCCATTTCAGTTGCTTCGTGATTAGTCCACCATGCTCCTCCACCCAGTTTCTTCAAAATAATAAACACAACCTGCGAGTTTCAATCATTACCCACAATAATGTTCCATGGCTGAGTTTAAAGGTAGACCAAAATCAAAATTATTGTTGCACTAACTAAACAACTATGTCCCGTAAGTTTTTACTCACTGTCCCCAGAGTCAGTCCCAGATGTGTCTCCCTTCGTCCAGAATTCATGCTCTATGCGATCCACCAGTTTATTTGCTGCCATAGGATCTGAAAATTGATAGACTTTTTCTCCATATAGCTGGCATCAAGAGTAGGGATGGGCGGATTGTTCCTTGGAAGATCCGGACCCCTGGATCGAAGCTGCAACCCACAGACCTGGATAAATACGGACTTCGCCATAGAAATCCAGTTCCGGGTCCGTGGAGATGCCATTTCCTGGATCTTGTTGTCTGTTGCCATGGTGACGCTGTCGTCACGTACAGGCGGCCGGCTGCATCCAATCAGGCAACAGAAGGTCATGTGATGCAGTCATTGTATATAACCGTGCTTAGTGCGCCACGTGGCCCCGAAGAGTGAGGAGGACCGGAGAAAAGCAGGAGCAGAGCAGCGCCAGTAGCAGAGAGCAACAAAAGTGCCAATAACCAAAAAAAAAGTTAAAACCACCACCAGAAAGAAAAGAAATCAGTTGAGGGAAGGGGAGGGAACAAAAACAGGAAGGAAGGGGGAGAAAAACCAATCGTTGGGGTGGGTGAAGGCGGGTCAGGGACTCGGGGAGTCAGGACTGGGGAGATAGTAGTGGCCAGAGGAGGATGCAAAGTACTGTACTGTGTGTATGGCTGACTATGAGCAAGAGAAGGCTGGCAAAATCTTTGACTTGTGTCATTCCGGATCCAGAGGAGAGAGGGAGAGATTCCTGGGGGCCCAAGAGAGAGCACAGTTACAGAAAATTCCAAATCAACGTTTTTTTTTCTTTTCTTGGCCTCAGACAGTGTAGCTATGTGTACAAAAAGGGAAGGCTGGCAAAATATTTGACTTGTGCCATTCCAGATCCAGGGGAACGAGGGAGAAACTACTGGGGATCCAAGAGAGAATACAGATACAGAAAATCCCAAATGAAAGTTTTTTTCCCTTTTCTTGGCCTCAAACAGTGTAGCTGACTGTGTACATGAGAAAGGGCAGGCTGGCAAAATCTTTGACCTTTCCCGATCCAGAGGTTAGAGGGCGAGACTACTGGTGGCCCCAGACAAATTTTACAGTTACATAAAACCCCAATTTTTTTTCCTGGCTTCAGTTTGGCTCTGTGTTCAGGGTAAGGGCATCAGGGAGGCAGAATAAATCTTTGATTTGTGCCATCCAATCACTTTCATTCACAATCTCATCCAGAGGGAGGAGAGGGAGACCACAGGGGGCTGACGATAAATGTAACAGTCCTCAAAATCCGAAAAAAAATTGTTTTCCCTGGCTTCAGTGTGGCTGTGTGTACAAGGCAAGGGCAGCAGGGTAGCAAAATAAGTCTTTGACTGTGATGCTTGGTGGGGGGGGAGGAGAGACTGCAGGGTGGCCTACAATAAATGTAACAGTCCCAGAAATCCCAAATAAATTGTTTTATTGTTTTCTTTCCTGGCTTCAGTGCGGCTGTGTAATGCAGGGCAAGGGCTGCAGGGTGGCAAAATAAATGTTTGACTTGTTGTGACGCCAGAGGAGGGAGAGAAAGAGAGAGAGACTGCAGGGTGGCCCATGATAAATGTAACAGTCCCAGAAATCCCCCCCAAACGTGTATTTCCTACCAGCCCAGTGGCACAGAAGGTTGAGGTGCTGGATGCCACACCTTGTGCCATGTCGGCGACCCGGGTTCGGGAAAGAGCATGGGGGGGGTGGGAGGACATTGATTAGCTGCCGACTGACAGCTTTCCTTCTCAGGAGGGTTCAGGAGGGGTTCTCAATGCTTGGCTGCCCCCTAGTGGAGACTGCATGGCAGTGCTTCATCTGAGGAGCTCTGGTATTAGGCCAGGGAGGGCGGAAGGGGCTGTCTACTGGAGCTGTGGTGCGCATGCGCATCTCCACGTGGATGCGTCACCGCTTCCGGAGCCCTCGATAATTAAGGGTCAAAACAGTGGAAAATCCGGGTACATGGTAAGATGACGCCTCTGGGCCGGCCCTGGAGTTCCACTGGGATGCGAATAGCGCAAGGAACATCTCGAACGACCTCAAATCAAGGTAATGTTGGCAGATGGAATCTGTGGTCTGCCGCGGTGGATAAAGACGATGTACAAATTTCTTTTTTCCTGGCTTCAGTGCAGCTGTGAGTATAGGGCAAGGGCAGCAGGGTGGCAAAACAAATCTTTGATGGTGATGTCTTGGGGGGGGGGCAGACTGCAGGGCGGACCATAATAAATGTAACAGTCCCAGAAATCCCAAATAATTTTTTTTCCTGGCTTCATTGCGGCTGTGTGTACAGGGAAAGGGCAGCAGGGTGGCAAAATAAATCTTTGACGGTGACATCCGGAGGGGACAGAGAGACAGACTGCAGGGTGGCCCACAATAAATGTAACAGTTCTGGAAATCCCCCCCAAAAATGTTTTTTTCTGGCTTCAGTGCAGCTGTGTGTGCAGGGCAAGGGCAGCAGGGGGACAAAATAAATCTTTTGACTGTGACGTCCAGAGAGGAGAGAGAGAGACTGCAGGGTGGCCCACACTAAATGTTACGGTCCCAGAAATCGCAAATAAAATGTTTTTCTTGGCTCGTGCGGCTGTGTGTACAGGGAAAGGGCAGCAGGGTGGCAAAATAAATCTTGTACTTGTAACCATCCACAGGGGGGGAGAGAGAGAGACTGCGGGGGGAGGGGCAGAATAAATGTAACAGTCCCAGAAATCGCAAATAAAATGTATTTTCCTGGCTTCAGTGTGGTTGTGTGTACAGGGCAAGGGCAGCAGGGTGGCAAAATAAGTCTTTGACTTGTTATGACATCCAAAGGGGGAGAGAGAGAGACTTCGGGGGTGTTGAAGATAAAGATAACAGTCCCAGAAATCCCAAATTGAATTTTTTTTCCTGCCTTCAGTGTGGCTGTGTGTACAGGGCAAGGGCAGCAGGGTGGCAAAATAAATATCTGACTTGTGCCATCTATTTGCATCTCTCGCTCTCACTCGAGCAGAATATGCCACCATTATAGGCCAGCCATGAAGGGGCTAGTAGTGACTGACTGCTTTTTTATTTAGCAGTTTTACTTTAATTTTTTTGTACAAATAATCCATTAAATTATTTCCTTTGGGTCTCTGTGTCAAATGTGAGCGACTTTGGCCACTTTTATGCATTTCTTCGCATTTTTTCTAATATTGGTCAATAAATCAGAACTATCAGAATCAATCAGAACTTCACCATGTTCTGGTTCTTATTTATTAAGTCAGAACTTCACAGAGTTCACCCAGCCATAATCAAGAGTATGTGGTGAACCCCCAGTGTCTCAAATGGGCTCTGATGCCGTCTAAACCTTTACGACGTTGTCTGGTGGCATAACTCAAATCTGGGAAAATGTGAACCTTTGCCCCATCCCATTCCTAGGTCCCCTTTTTTTTTCCCCATTCCCATTCATAGGTCCCCCCTTTTTTTTTTTTGGTCGTGAGATAATTATCTCTCGTTCCCGGGCAGTCCCCAGTACTACAAGAGGAGTTCTAGGTAGAAGTTGATTAGAAGCTGTATGATTTCTACTACCTCGGGGACTAATTCTTTATGCCTTAAGTATTGTGACTGTTCCCTTTAGTTGAAGACTCTCCCCCAAAAATGTAGCTAGAAAGGGCAAAGGATCTTCTCCCTCCGCTCCTTTGGGTATCCCCAAGATTTGAATATGTGTGGCTCTGGAGGCATTTTCTAAGGTCTCCAAGCGTCGCCTAAGCACCTCATTTTCTTTAGTCAGACCCGTGGTGACTGTCAGTGCAGTTGCCGCAGATTTTGAGGACATTTTAGTTTCTTCCTCTATCATGCCTACTGTAGTATCCAATGTTTTAAATTGTGTGGCAAAGTCCTCCATTTTTTGATTTAATCTTTGGATAGTTTTCAGAAGAGCAGCATTGGAGGGCTGAGGTGATGAGTCTTCTCCGGCCCCTGTACTCAGTTCTTTACTGGTGACCGGCTTCTGATCTTTTGGCCGGGTCCCCTCTCCTCTGGCACCTGCTCTATTACTTTGCCCCATATCTTCGTGACTCAGGCTAGTAGTGCTTCCAAAGTTATATCAATGTGGTCGTTGAACTTTCTGCTTTCATGAAGATAAAATTTAATTCCAAAACAAGTGTTTTTTTTAAAGTAATTTTCACAAATTAGGCTTACTCCAGCAGAGCTGTGCTATTTTGTTGTTGCAAGCTAGGCTGTTGACCGCACCCTCCCCAAAAAAGTTTTTTATGTTTATATGGTTAAAATTTAAACACTACAATGTATTCTGATGTAAAATAGTTCCTCTGCCTACAAATAGAGTACTGCATTTTGGTTTTTTCTTGGGACTTTTATCCCATTATGGCCACCATAGCTGTAGTGTGTTTTCATAGAGACAAAGTGGTTGCCATGGCTTACCCCAGAGTAGTTTTATTTTCTTTTTCTTTTATAATTTTACAGTTATTGTAGTTGTTCTCTGCATATATTCTCTCCCAAATTGATTGTTATTACTGCCATGCCCCACCAATCCCAACAGACACATCAAGTTGCATGTCACAGCGGTCGGATTACAACCCGGAAGCATAGCGATCATGTACCCCCCACGCCTGAGCACAAACTGCTCTCAGCGTGTGCTCTGTATAAGCTAGAGATTACTTTAATTTTTTTTTTTTTTTATTAGTTTCATGAGCCCGGGTCAGGGTCAGAAACACAGTTTAGAGTAGGTGACCAAGAGCGGCAGATGGTTGGGCAGGAAGGTAGAGGAACTACAGTGTCCCGCAGTTTCATGAATGGCTGGCACCATGCGCCATTTCACTGGGTGTCAGCGGCTCAGTAGCTTCAGGAACAGGTGAAGCTGTTGTGCAATAAAGTTAATGTTGTCATCTAAGGTATGCAGTGCCATAACAATTCATCCTAAGGTTTAAATGTTTTGGACAAGTTCCACTCTAAGAAACAAGGTGAGGCAGCAGGATTGGTAGTCTGGAACTGTTGCTGTATTTGTATTCGAGGATACTGTTTAACAAGTTAATTGTGGATTTTTCATGTTTTGATGTGAGATTTTAGAGACAGGGCATCAGGGATTTGTTGTTGAGTACATTGAGTTGCAGTCTCGCTAAGTGACAGAAAAAAATATTGGCTGTTGTATATACACTGTTGTTCTTATATGTCCCCTTCCCCCTCTCCCCGCGACTCATCTGAAAATGATCTAATTCAAAGTTGAGTATTACTTCATTGGTGAAATGCTTTAATAAATAAATAAATACAATTCTGAGACGCTCAGGGATATCTTTGATTTGCTGCATCCAGAAATTCAGGACTAGTTTTAGCTGTGCGTTAGACACTTCTAACACATAGCTAATGACCATTCAGAATAGGCAAAATCTCTCCCCCATTTTATAAATATATAATGGTGGCATGGCAGCACCACTATAGTTTAGGTTAAGTACACTGTTTAATGTTAACCCCAAAATTTTACAGTTTATAAGCTCTGCTCCTGTTCAGCAGATTTTCACAAAATGTTGCATGCATTGTGGGTCCTATGCACTATGCCAGTGTGCCATGTAACCTGGGCGTGTTGGCATAGCTAAGTCCAAATGCCGTGTAGCAGGGTCTTGCGGACCCCGGGTGGCATTCACTACGGGAGGGCACAAGACATGTATGTGCTGATCCCCCAGCCTCGCGGACAGCACCACATCGGAGGCGTGCCCACACTCTGCGCCATTCTCAGAGGTGCAGAGTGCCAGGCGATGAGGGTGCATCTTATGCTGGTAACACCAGCCATAAAGAGATATCGCCCCCACAATGCCGCCACCGGCAGCAGCGTGGACATGGGGGCACTGCTGACCCTCCCTGTGTGCCGCCCCAGCCCATGGAACAGTACAGAGGGCTGGGGCGGCGGACAGGGCACCCTCTCACCCTGAACTTGCGGCGCACATCATGCCCTCCATCTTGTTCCACAGGTGCAAGGGATCCACTCATGGACCAGGTCTGAGTATCCGATTGAATGTGTGCCCAGTCCATGGAACACTCCATCGCGCACCTGCACGCTAGGGGGAGGAGCCAGTTGTGCATACTGGCATATGTGCACTTGTCCGTGGGTGCTTAGCTATGCAGGCGGGGTACACACATTTTCAGTGTACCCCGCCCGCATAGTGCATAGGGCCCTGTGTGAGGAGGCAGAGTCTCTTTAAGTGCTATTGTTTGTTCCAGTCGGATATGCGGATTCCAACATCTGTATTGTGTGTTTTTAGGAAAAATCGTGAAGTTTTGCAGTTTTTGTTTGTCATCACATAGCCCCCAGACTGTTTTGAATTTTGGTCAGAAATTTTCATTGGTTTAGTGAAAAAATATTAATCCATTCCCAAGTTATAAGGATTTGAAATTTTGGTTCTGAGCATGCTCAGTAGAGTTTTTAGTATAGCTGTTTAATAACTTACTGAGCATGCTCAGAACTGAAATTTGAAATCCTTTTAACTTGGTAATGGATTAACATTTTTTCACCAACCAGCTAAAAGCACCAGACCTTACTGAGCATGCACAGAAAAGAAATTTCAAAACTTTATAACTTGGGAACAAATTAATATTTTTTTACCAACCCAACGAAAGGCACCATTCTGGGGCAAACCCTTTCTACTTTGAAAATTTCAGACCAGAATTGTAAAACATCTGAGCTGTAGATGATGACAGAAAACAGCAAAAAAAAAAAAAAAACTGGTTTTCCTAAAAATGCTCTAAAATTATCTCTTAAAAAACAAAAACCAAAAAAAAAACACCTGAACCTAGCTAAACGGAACCCACGTAGTTAGATTAGTCTGTTTGTATTTTTAAAAACTTGCAGAAATATCTTTTCTGGATACCCCAAAATCCAGGGTGCCCAGCTTAACGAGTGGAGCTGTTCACCTGCATTCTCTGTATGAGAACAGTGGGACTTAATTGAGTTCTGCAGCTACAGCTGGAAGTTGTGCTGCAGACAGCAGTGAGAGCACTGAGCCGCTGATCCACTGTTCTGTTTTTCTCTATCTCTGTCTATCTGTCTGTCTGGCTATCTATTTATTTATTTATTTGGTGGACCGGGCTGCCCACTCCCACTACTGCTTCGCCCCCCCCCAGGTCACCTGCCTGCCCTTCCGAATGTTTATTTTTGTAATACATAAGGGGACTGGGATGCCCACCCCGGTACAGCTTCTCTGCAACCCCTTCCCCTCCAAGTCACCTGCCCTCATTCCACAAAGTGTAGCCCGACTCTAGGGTGCCCAATCCCCAGTGTCGGAATCTCAGCTGTAATAAAGAAAACCGTCCCTCAATGTGTTTTTTTCTTTTTAAACTAATGAAAAAGAAAACAGTCCCTCACCAATCTGACTCCGTCATCCTGACCTCCCACTCAGCACCCACCACCCAACACCCCCACCACATCCCACACACACCATCACTCATCTGAACATGTCCCATGGCATAGATCTACTCTCCGATCGAAGACACATTTTGCTGCTGGAACCGATGACTGCAATATGAGAAATGAAGGTATGTGCAGTTCAATGTATTTCAATGGGATTTTGAAATTTGATGCATAACTTTGTCATTTTAAATATAATAGGGACCCTATTAGTTGATCTGTCGCTTTGATTTATTAAAATCCCAACAGGAAAGGGTATAAAAGCATGTGAAAATATCGGCGCCATAGAAGTGAATGGGGCGCGATCATGTAGCCTTTGTTTTGTGACATCACAAAACAGGGCTGCGTTCGCCAGTGTGAGGGCGTGGTTTGCGGACCAGGAAGTCGGTCCTTTTTTTAGGCATAAGGGAAAATACTAATTTATGAGGCATATAACTTTTTATTGCGAGGATGGATTTCTGCCAGATTCTGTGTGGAGACTCAGAGACAGGTCAGTTATCGACCACACTCGGTCTGGCAGCTACTAGGAATCTGCTCTTTAAATATTTTGACCCCAAATTGTCAAAATAGCATTTTTTAACACCACCTCACGAATGTGACAGCTGTCATTTTTCAGATCCTGACCAAAATGTGTTGTCGTACCTATGGCGCAGAATGACATTTCTGTGGTGCCCAATGATGTTTCGACAGGGATTCGAATATTTTCACATATCTGGTTCATGAGGTATGGTAATAAGACTATGCTGAAAATTTTGTGTACAGATATGGTAAAATGCCCAAGTTATGACTGAACGTTGCAGTGTTTCAATGTTTACTCATAACTTCGCTAATTTGAATATTTTGACTCCAAACTTTAACCGTAGTCAATTTTCCACACCACGTCATTAAAGTGACAGATGTAATTTTTTAAATCCTGGACGAGACATGTTTCCATACTTATGGTGGGAAATGACATTTTGGCCAATATACTATAAATATTACATGTAATGTTGATAAGGGCAGTCATAAAATAACTATCTTGAAAACTTGGGGACACAATTTAACAAAAAAAGAATGAATGTGTAAAGAGCGAATGTGTGACGAGTGCATGTGTGAAGAGTGAATGTTCCCGGCCCTGCACTTCTGCAGGCAGACAAAGTGTTCCCATGATGCACATCCCAAAGGCCATGCACATTTGCACCTGTGGGGCCTGCGTGAATGAGGATACAATTTGACTATCTCAAAAAGAAACGAAATTCTTTGAAAAAAAAATTAATGCCATTAATGCACCAGTTAGTGTTCAAGTTAATGCCACAAAAGTAGGGAAATGTGGCGTTAGGTTTCCAACCCTAACTCCCCACTCCCATCCTCCCAAGCAGCAAAAGGAAAAAAAAATAGGATACTGGGTCTCCATAGTCTTGGTGAATCAGTGGTGGGGTCTTCCTTGAGGTTGTCAACCCTATTATCCATCCCATTCCCTGAGCAAGCAACACTACACATAAACTTCTTTCTTCCTTCAGGGCATGCGTGAAGAAAGCTACAACAAATTGTGTTGGCAACTTGTAGTGAGATATACTTCTCTGCCTTTGAAAAGTGTATCACTATGAGGCACTGACTTGGAGCAGCACCTTGTGCTTTGGACTGACGCCTACAGACTGGTGGAGGGTGAGCGTTACGGTTGACAGCCCCAAGGAAGTCCCCACCATTGATTCGCCAAGACTCTGGAGACCCAAAACCCTAATTTTTTTTTTTTTAACCTTCTGTTTATATTCCCCATCCTCTGTGCTCTGCTTTTCGGGGGATGCCTGGCATCTTGTCCTCATTCCTTCCTGCCTGGAGCCGGTGGCAGTCCCCCCATGTGGCCTTGGTTTTCCCCGAGACGGATATGATGTGGGGCCTGTACACCCCAAACAAATGCACTCTGTCGGGGGCCGTCGATTGGGAGAGGCAGGGGACCTTGGGATCCATGCTGGCACTCCATCTACCCGGAGCACACGGAGACATTTTCTGGGCTTTCTTCTTGGGTGTAAGGTGCGCCCCGATGTCAAGGCGGGACCCCGCCGATGTCCGACATACCCTCCCCGATCTTACTTAGAGAGGGCGCTTGCAGTAAGTAATCACCTTGAGGATTGCGCCCCCTGGTGTCAGGACCACACGGATACTTTAGCCAGCAGTGTCTAATGGGGGACCGCCCACCTGCCGTCACATGGCCGACATCAGCATGACCCTATATAGTGGGCGGTCCCCACGCCCGCCTTCCAGTTCTTTCCCGCCTTCGACCTGATCAATCAGACCTCGCGGAGATCATGCACTGCAGTTCAACCGCTTTTTTTGATGAATATCCATTTCTTTTCCTTTATTTTCAAGTGTTTGTTTTATTTTGTGCATGTCGTCGTCTAACATCGAACACAAGAACAAGAGTGCTTCTTGCGGCGTGCAACTCCCACACAAGGATTCGCACTTTCTCTGCCTCTTCTGCCTAGGCCTGAAGCACAAGGTTGAGGATTGTGAGGCTTGTGTCAGCTTAAATCCTGCCACATGGAAGCACCACCAGCAGGCCCTTGAGGCTTATCTTTTGAAGCAACGAATGGCCACCATAGAGAAAGAGCTTCAAAAGCTGCGTAGCGCTTCTACCTCGCCCACTGAATCCAGGCATGAGAAGAAGAAGAAGAAGGAGAAACATTGGGACCAGGACAGGTCCCGCTTTCGCCTGAGATCATTTCTGGGCCCCTCGGATGAGCGGCGGCCTTCTTCCTCCAGGAAGTCGGCTGCCATGGCCCAGCATGTCCCGCCTCAGGAGCAGGCCTCAGGCCCCCCACCGTCACTGGTTTTGGGGAGTATGGGCACCTTGGCCTCAGCTGAGGCCTTAGTCACACTTAGGCCCATCTCTACAGGAGGGTCTGCCATGCCAAGTGGAGCCATTAAGTCACTCATCGGACCCCCCAGTGAGCACCTGGCTCAGGCTGTTGTGTCAGACTCTGGAACCCGCCTGCCCAGCTTCGACCGATAAGTCAGACATCGGCCTGTCCAACATCCATGTGATCATCTTGGCCGATAAGTTGGACGCTGGCTCCACTGACTTCTGCCTGACCAACCTGGTGTCGGGGTCCGGTGACAGCCCTGATGACTCCCAGCTGCTGGACATCTCTCAGCCTCTCCTGGAGGATTCTCCTCTCTGGGTCTCCCCCTCCTTGCCACTGGAAGTGGTTCCCCTGCTCTTCCCTCATGACAGGGGATGGGGGACGAGGGGCTTCCCACCCAGTGGCTTCTCCCCGAACTCACCTCCGGACCTGGGGTCAGGAGCCTGGGGTAACCTTGATGGTACCCAGCCTCTGACCCTGCCATTGGAGGCTTCCCTGCCGCAACCTAGCTTGCCACCGGCAGGCCCCCCATCGGACCTGACTCTTCCGGGATCTTCGGACTTCAGGGTTCTGCAGGGTCCACTGTCAGGGCCTATGGCACTGCTGTCAAGCCTTCTGACAGGCTTGCCTCCGTCGGGGTACCTCCTGTTGGGCCTTCCATCTGGTGGCTCTCCGGGACCTCTGTCAGAGTTCCCACCATCAGGTTACCTGACGTCTCAGGCTCCAGCGTTAAACCCACTGGGTCACCCCCAGTCAGGGTTCCATATGCCAGGGTATGCTGATGCCAAACCCCTGCCTGTGTACCTATCGACACGCTGTCATGTGCCAGGCTTCCCAATGCCAGGCTTTGCTCCAGACTATGTCCGGGCTTATCAGCTCCCTCTGCCTCCACAGCCTCCTCCATAGCCCCAGGAGACTTCAGGGCTATTCTGCAGTCATGGTCTCAAACCAAGGTGCAGCTCGTGTCGGAGCTGGACAGCCGTCAGCCTCCCAGGGAGTCCCCTAGGAGTCCGGATGGGCAGCCGACTAGATAGGTACTGGCTCCACCACCTCACCTGATGTCAGCCCCTTCAAAGGAGCTGACGCTGGCCCAGCTGCCCATAAAGCTGAAACCTGGGCCTTGGGTTTGGCTCACCCTGATTCTCGGTCTTCAGACTCTGATCAAGGTTCCAACTCAGGCTCTTCCTCGTTGGCAGGGTCAGGCCAAAGGAATCCCCCAAACACCCCCGGAGGATCTGTCATTCGCAGACCTACTCTGCAAAATTGCAGAAGTCTACGAATGCAAATCGGATGCCCAGGATCTGAAACAGCAAAGCTTAGTGGAGCACCTGGATATGCAGGAGGTGGCTCCGGTCCTCACTCCCCCCTGGCTAGAGCCACATGAGGATTTGGCATCGACCATTTGGATGACGCCCTTATCAATCGCGGTAGTAGCAAAGAAGGCAGACCGCACCTACTGTATGCCAGAAGGGAAGGCCGATTCGGTCATCATTGCGGTGGCTCATGATCGGTCCTCCAAGCCCTGGCACATGAGCACTTTCCCCCCTGACAAAGAGTCTTGACATCTAGACCAATTTGGCAGGAAGCTTTACTCCTCCTCCGCTCTGGCTATGAGGGCACTCAATTATGTAGGCCACATGCTGGTCTACCAAAAGTCTTTCCTTGCCCAGCTGGAGCTGGCCATTGAAGCCCTTCCAGATTCGGAGTCGAAGACCATATTAGTGGACTCGATTCATTCTGCCAAAGTGGCCTGCAGACGTTCCCTTAGGGCAACTTATGATGCTGTTGACTCATCAGCAAGGGGGCCACCACAGCGGTTAGCCTCCAATGCTTCTCGTGGCTGAGAGTGTTGGGTCTGGCTCAGGATGTGCAAGTTGCCATCCAGGATGCCCCTTGCAGGGGATCTGTCCTGTTTGGGGGGGCGACATGCAGGACATTATTACTACCCTGCAGGGCAAGGGCAAGGCCCTTAGGTTGGTGCAAACCATGTACCATCCTAAAATTTCAGGTGAAGAAGCCTTTTCACCGTCAAGAGAAAAGGCAGCCAAAACAACAGCAGTGCAGTCGGCCTCAGCCGCCCCTCTGGCAAAGTCCCAGAGAGCTTCGGGTGCAGTTCTCTCCAACCCTCCCTCTCTCGCATGACTCGCTATCCACCCTCCCTCCTTAGAATCCTCCCAAAGCGCCAGTAGGCGGAAGATTTGCCAGTCATCTGCCAGGGTGGTGGGCAGTGACAACTGACTCATGGGTTCTTCAGCTCATAGAGTGGGGCCATACTCTGGAGTTTCTGGGAAGACCACCAGACAGGCCTCTGACCCAGTCACACTACCCGAAGGTACACATCCCTCTTCTCTGAGAGGAAATCCAGACTCTATTACAGAAGAAGGCAATAGAACCTGTTCTCATACACCAGGAAGGGAAGGGGTACTATTCCCACTTCTTCCTGGTTCCCAAAAAGACGGGAGATCTGCGTCCCATTCTGGACCTCAGTGCTCTAAACCTGTACATAGAGTACAAAAGGTTTTAGATGCTGATCCTTCCGGAACTGCTGCCCCTCCTGCACAATGGACAGTAGCTCTGCACTCTGCAGATGCAGGATGCCTACCTGCACATTCTGATATTCCAGGCCCATCTTCGCTATCTTCGGTTCTCCTTTCAGGGGGAACATTACCAATTCAAGGTCCTACCATCTGGCCTGTCCTCAGCACCACTGGTTTTCACCGAGTGCCTGGCGGTAGTGGCAGCAGCCCTGAGGCACCATGGTCACTGTGTGTTTCCTTACCTCAATGACTGGCTTCTGTCTGCCCCGTTGAGAGAGCAGCTGGAACTCTCCCTTTCTGAAACCCTGGACCTTTTCAGGCAAGTGGGGATCACTGTGAAATTTCTGAAGTCCCAGCTTGCTCCTCCTCAACACCTCCAATTCATTGGGGTGGTGTTGGACACAGTTCAGGGTATGGCTTTCCTCTCTCTGGACAGGGTGGAAATCTTGCAGAAGGAGGTCCATATGGTGGTCTCCAGCAGGAAGGTCTCGGCCAGGTCGATCCTTCAACTGTTGGGCCTGATGGCAGTGGCCATCCCTACCGTGCCTTTAGTCAGGCTCCACATGCGTATTTCACAGTGGATGCTCAGGGCAGAGAAGGACCAGAGGTTGGACGATCTAGACCAGATGGTCATGGTCTCTGATTCCATGCAGCGGGATCTCTCATGGCGGCAGGATCTTTCCGGTCTCACCAAGGGGGTCCTTTTTCAGTCTCCTCCTCCCATCCAGACTCTGACAACAGACGCATCAGGGATGGGCTGAGGCACTCATCTGGGGGGCCACAGAACACAAGGCCGGTGGTCCCAAGTGGAACTTTCTCTACACATAAATGTGTTAGAGATGAGAGCAGTGATGTATGCTCTTCAGACTTTTCAGCATCTACTTCTCCAGGGTACACTGTTAATCCAGTCAGACAACATGTGTGTAGGCTGGTATCTCAACAAGCAGGGAGGCACCCGCTCGTACCCTCTATGCAGGGAGGCGTTGCAGGTGTGGAATTGGGCTGTTCTGCATCAAATTCACCTCACAGCTGTTCATGTCCCAGATGCGCAAAATGTCCTAGTGGACAGTGTCGCACCAGAGTAAGAGCCCACGAATGGGAGCTCAAACAAGAGGTGGTCGACCGCATCTTCAACCTGTGGGGTCAGCTGGAACTGGATCTGTTTGCCTTCCCATACAACGCAAAACTACCCAGGTTTTGCTCACTCGCTTCAGGGCTTGTTGTTTTCTGGCGAGACGTGCTATCTCTTTGCTGGACAGAGAAGTTCTTGTAAGCCTTCCCTCCCTTTCCAGTTCTGCAGAGGGTGCTACTCAAGCTTTGAGTAGAAGGGGCTCACATGGTTCTGATTGTCCTATTTTGGCCATGCCAAGTCTGGTTTCCGCTCCTTCAGCAGCTAGCAGTGGAGCCCCTGGTTCCCCTGCCTCTCTGCAACGACCTCTTGACCCAGGAGGAGGGCACGCTGGTCCATCCAGGGCTGAAATACCTTCATCTTTATGTGTGGCACCTCAGGACACAGCCGCTTCATGCTTTGGAGTATCCTCCAGGGTGGCGCAAGTCCTTATTGAGGCTAGAAAGCCATCTACAAGAATTACTTTTGCCATGAAATGGAAGTGTTTTTCCATCTGGGCCACTTCAAAGGGTTGGGACCTGTTCTCATGCCCTGTTCCGTCGGTCATGGAGTGTCTCCTGCACCTCTATGATCTGGGCCTGTGATATTCTTCATTAAAGGTCCATTTGTTGGCCGTCTCTGCCTACCATACCCTAGTGGATGGCAGAACAGTAGCCCAGTTGGAAGTTTCCAAGACATTCCTGCAAGGGATTCTGCATCTCAAACCCCCGGTGCGCAGTCCTGCGCCATCTTGGGATCTGAATTTTGTTTTAGAAAAGTTGACACTGCCTCCTTTTGAACTGGCTGATTCCTGTGATATGTGCTATTTGTCATGGAAACACTTTTTAGTAGCAGTTACTTAAGCTCGAAGGATCTCTGAGCATCAGGCCCTGATTTGTAAGGAGCCTTATTTGATTTTTCATGGAGACCGGGTGGCTCTTCGTGCCAATTATAAGTTCTTACCCAAAGTGGTTTCCGAGTTTACATTGAACCAGTCGATTCAACTCCTAGTGTATTACCCTAAACATTCCAATCGGGGAGAGGTGATTCTTCATACCTTAGATGTTCATAGAATCTTGCGTTATTACACTAACAGAACAAAGTCTGTCCGGAAAACAGATCAGCTTTTCGTTTCTTTTGCACCCAAGAGAGAGGGGGCGGCAGTTTCCAAACAATGCCTATCTAAGTGGTTGGCAAACTGCATTATTTTCTGTTACAAGAAGTATGGTAAGAACCTCCCAGGGGAGGTTAAGGGGCATTTCACCAGGAGTATGGCTGCCTCTACTGCTTGTTTCAGGAATGTGTCAGCCGCTGACATTTGCGCCACGGCTAACTGAAGTTCAGTCCACACTTTCACACGGCATTACAGTCTGGACATTGTTTCTAGGTGCAGGGCAGGTTTCAGCCTACAGGTACTTCAGGGTCTCCTGTCCTGATTTCTCTACCTTCAGCAGACTTAGTTCTGTCTCCCGGGTTTCAGTTTCCTCTGATTCACACTGCTTGGGATTCAGTCCTCAAGGTGATTACCTACTGCAACAGCCCTCTCGAAGAAAGATAGTACAGTTATGTAAGAACTATCTGTTACAGTAGATATTTGAGAGAGGCTCTTGCAGAAGCTAACCTACTAAAGGCAGTATAGTGCAGTGGTCTAAGGCTCTGAGCTGCAAATCTGGTGACATCCAGCAGACCAGACCTGGATTTGAATCCCACAGCTTCCACTTGCATACTGTGTGACCCTGAGCAAGTCACTTAACTTCCTTGTGCTCCCAGGTCGCTCCTGTAAAAAAGCTTTCAGCTTAGTGTGCTATTCTGGGTTAAACAAGTAAAAAAAAAAAACATTTTCTCTCCCTCCATCCCTCTAATGTCATTATTTTCTTCTCTTTCTTTATGTGCTTATTCTGGGCTCCAGAAGCCTCTTGTCCATTCTCCTGTTGCGCCTCCTCTGAGGTCTCCGGCGGGAGTATTGGAAGACAGGCGTGAGGACCGCCCACTATATAGGGTCACGCTGACATTGACCACATGACAGCCGGTCGGTGGTCCCTCTTCAGACACTGCTGGCTAAAGTTTCCGTGTGGTTCTGATGCCAGGGAGCGCAGTCCTCAAGGTGATTACCTACTGCAAGAGCCTCTATCGAAGATATACTGTTATGGTAAGTTCTTACGTAACTACTTTCTGTGGCCTGGCACTTACTGTACCTCGGGCCTCTGCCTGAGGTCAGTTGAGCACCGAGCCGCGTCCCCCCTCCTTCACTGGAGAAGAAGAGTGGTCTTCAAATGCTTAAGCCTCCCCCCCGGC
Organism: Neoceratodus forsteri; assembly: GCA_016271365.2. Lineage (NCBI taxonomy): Eukaryota > Metazoa > Chordata > Ceratodontiformes > Ceratodontidae > Neoceratodus > Neoceratodus forsteri. The sequence goes on from CM028130.1 coordinate 878,203,081, forward strand.
CAGCCCTCTGACGCCCCAGGCTTGCTCCCGAACCCAGGTTGCCGGTGTCGCGAGTGGTAGCACTACCGCTGCGCCAGTGGTCCGGCCTAACCCTAATGTTTTTTTCCTTTTGTTGCTTAGGGGATGGGGGTAAGGAGTTAGGGATGGAAATCCTAATGTCACATTTTCCTGCTTTTGTAGCATTAAGTTACCCTAACTAGTACATTAACAAAGTTTTTTTGCAAAGAAGATATATAAAATCCTGTACAGTTATTGTTGGACAGTGATGATATGACCAAGGTATATTCCACGAATCCATGATATAACCATGGTTCCAAGTACCTTTCCATTTTCTAGTCTATTTTCACTTTTTCGTAACACAAATACCAGGATATGTGTTTGTACTCTGCTGTGCATATACACACATTTTGGCAGTTGTGAAGGCATTAAGTCCCCTCCCCCCACGTATGTGTATCAGAGTATAGCCACACCTTGTTGTGTTAAAACTCACATAGGGTGTACGGTGGCCTGATTCATATAACCGGGTCCTTGGGTGGATAGCATCCTCTTGAGGTGGGATAACAGCCAGGGTTTTTGCAGTTACAATGCTTTAAAGAGCAGGTTCTCACTTAGGAACTGCTCCCGTCCCCCCGACATATACAGCAGCTTACCTGCCCTGAAATGGACATTGTCAGTTGAGCAGTAGCCTTCGTTTGTCATAGTCAGCATAGCAAAGTATAAAATAAAGAAAAGCTTTTAAAAAGTGTCCCCATTAAAGTCTGTGCAGCGCATCCCCGCGCTGTTCATTTTGCGATGTCACGAAACAGGCTTGCGTGGGGGAGTGTCTACATATCAGGAAGTTGGTGCGTTTTGATAGCCAACTGCCACAGTAAAAATTATGAATGATTTTTCTCAGAATAGGGCCAGAAATAAATGAAATATCTTGGGGCACTCCATATCAGGGCAGGTAAGCTGCTGTATATGTCGGGGAGGCCAACTGCCTACCTGCCCTTTAAAGGAAAACTACATGCAAAAATTATAAAAACACATGTTGTGCTTTGGGTTTTCATTTTTTTATGGTGGAATTTCTGTCTGTAACAAGTTTTTTTTTTGTTTGTTTACTTTTCCCTGCCAGTTTTATGGGCCCTGGTTGCAGCCATTCACTCTTCTTTTATTGCATTTCAATGGTTGACATTTTCCCAGAATGCCTCTGGGAATGATATGAATTAGACCTAAGTCCTTCAAAGGTATATTGACTTTATTATCACCCAGTGACAGCACCTTACAAAGAAAATTGCCACACATCCAGAATAACAACAGTTGCTGCTTGGAAAAATCTGACTTGCTTAGTATTTTGCCCATAGACAGTACCATTAGAGGTAAATCTTTATTATTGATCCTACTTCCAGCATCGAAAAAGGTAATAACAAGGTTGTGGCTTACTCAGACGGCCCCCATTGTGGGATGTGGAGAAAACCGGTGACAGAAATATACCAACCTGGGGAATTTTACTCATCAATTAAATAATAGTCCTCAAACTTTTGAGGATACGTGGAAACCAGGGGGTTTGTATCAAAGAGAGGGTAATGAGGATCTCATACCTTGAAAGTTTACTCACAGATTGCATGGTATTTGTCATCCAGTGGGTACTACCTGTATATTCAATGTGTCTTCCGTTAACTTATGTACTGTAGTCCGTATGAATTAAAACTGAGTCACATGTATAATGACCATCTATGCTGACCCTATGTAATACTTGTATAATGACTGTCTATGCTGACCCTGTGTATGTCATACTTGCTTGTCTTCTCTCTTGAACTTCTTTAAAAATCTAATAAAAGCTAAATTATAAAAAAAAGAATAAATATTAAGGGCTATGAACAGGGATGATGTTTGGAATTCAGGTCTCTGAGATTTGTGTTTGTTTACATGTTTGTGTTTGCTAAAAATGTGGGCTGTTCACTATGGTGCTCTGGGTATATGCAAGAGGTGTGCACCCAATTCATGCAGCTCCGCACCCTTGGACAGGCATGTGGGGCTTGGCATGCATGAACACCGGCCAACACAGGGCACTAGTCCATGGCCCCCGGTACATGGGAGATAGATTGGTGGACACAGGCAGGCATCCAGTCAGATGTCCGTCCTGATACAGTAGTGGATCCCCTGCTACGCACAAAGCTGGGGATTGTGGGATAACATGAGTCCCTACATTTACAATTGACAGACAAGTGCTCGGCCACCTGCCCCAGCCCTCCCTTCCTGACTGGAGGGCTGGGGCAGCATGGAAGGGGGGATGCTGTTTAGGTCCTGCCGTGGCCGGAGGGTGTACTGTGTGGGGGTGGGGGGCACAATGGATACGATAGGTTGCCTGCTGCCATATCTTTTGTGCCCTGCTCGCCCAGAACTCTGCACCTTTATGAATGGCATGGAGTGTGAGTATACCCCCTGGACACTCCCGTGGACCATTCATGGGTGTAGCAGCATGAACGGCCATGACAGTGAGTGCTGAAGGGGCACGCGCCCCATCCGTAAATGCCACAGGGGGTCCGCAGGACCCCTGATGCGCAGCTTCATAATGTATAGTTGCCTACCTGCTGTGGATCCGTGGTACATAAGCAGTCTGATTTTTTGTGCATAGCCCCCAATATTTTTAACATCGGACTTGTGTTGGTGTTTGATGGTGATGATGATGATAAAAAGTTTATTTTTAAACAGGATACAAATTGTTGGGTTGTGGCCCATTTTCAACAATGTCCTGTGAGTTCATACATCCATTGCAAACAATTACCAGCACTCTTTATACATACATTACACATTCATTAACACCTCTCTCTTACCAATACATAATCTATCTTATTGCACATATACCTTAAAAATATTCTGTCTTCTAGCCCCTCAGAGACAGTCCTCTAACTAAAACAGGTACACTTCTCTGACAAATAACTTTTCAGGACTCTTTTAAACTGCATATGACCCTGGACTATTTTGAACTCTCTGGGCAATTTATTCCAATGGACCTCAAGATTATTCTGCAGGGTAGTATCCCCCATTTTACTCCTGTACCTTACAGTGGGTATATGTAATTCTGAAAACCTTAGAGAAATGGATGACACTCATGGAGATTCTAATAAAATGTATTGATTTAAGGGATGCTTGGATCTGTTATGGTTCAGTTTATGACACCAGGTCAACCAGTGATATAATTGTTTTAGATCTGGATTTAGCCATCCTAGGCTTTCATAGATTTTGCAATGGTGGGTTCCAAATTTAGCTTTGATCACAAACCTGCCACGCCTGTAATAGGTCTGGTTTATTTTATTTAAATAAATCTGGGGAGAATTCATGTAAAGACTGGACCTGTATTCTAAAACAGGAATTAACAATTGATTCACCAATCTTTCCCTTGTTTTAATTGTAAAACACCCGGACAACCTCCTCAAAGCTCCTAATCTTTGATTGACCTTTCTGACTTGTTGACAGATATGATCAGTGTATTTTAATCTTGAATCTACTACCACCCCTAAATATCTATAAGACTCCACGTTTACAAGTTGGGTGCCATCAGTCAGTCTTACTTGTATAACAGGAATATCTGACCTTCTAACACCTGGTGAAAAGGTCATGCATTGAGTTTTCTTAACATTAATTTGCAAAGCAGAGTTGACAAACCACTTTTCCATGTGTGTCAAATCACTCTGTAGCTGCTTTCCCAGCTGATCATAGCTATCAGCTGATGACACAAATAGAGTGTCATCAGCGTATAGCCTGATCACACCTTTAGATATTGTAGATACTATATCATTAATATAGATGTTGAATAATAGGGGACCCAAGATTGATCCCTGGGGTACCCCTCTTCCAACACCTACCAAATCTGAAGCCGCTGTTCCCACAGAGACACTCTGATATCAATCAGATAGATATGATTTGAACCAGTGCAATGGTTCTCCCAAAACTCCTACTTTGCATAATCTTTTCAACATCCTGTAGTGGTCCACTAGGTCAAAAGCTTTACTCAGATCCACGAACACCGCACCAGTTTTTAATCTCAAATATAAAGATGTTGCAACAAGATTGTTGAAATCTACTAGACCGGTGTTCGTGGATCTTCCCGCTCTAAAGCCATGCTGACAGTTAATCAATAGACTATGTTGTTCCAGGTATTGACGTAACTGTCCATGGACTAATTTTTCTAAAACCTTAGCTAGAATTGATAAAAGGGCTATGGGCCTATAGTTTGATGGAGTATGTTTGTCCCCTTCTTTGTACACTGGGATTATCCTCCCTATTTTCCATAAATCTGGAAAAACAACGGAACACAGGCTCCACTTAAATAAGTGTGTCACCATGGGGGCCAGCAGATCCGCACCAACTTTCAGGTATCTTGCACCAATTCCATCCATCCCCCCTGCCTTATATACATCTAAATTCCTTAGTTCTTTCTCAACACTATTGACCCTAATCTTCTTAAACCTAAATCCTCGCCCCAATGAACTTTCCAAGGTTTTTTCAAACCTGTCTTTCACCTTGTCTACCACTTCATCTACTAGAATCTCAATGGTTTTTAAATGATGCCCCAAGAGTGAAGAGTTATAAATACAATATGCCTTCATGATATGTGTAGTAGTCATATGTGTAACAGAAGCATCAGCCAAGTTTTAATAAGTTATTTGGTCTAAAATAAAGTTATATTTGTAAAAAATATAGTCCGGCCCGTCTCAGCAGTGGTAGAGCTACAGCTCACATTGCTGGCAACACGTGTTTGGTAATGAGCATATGTCATTGGGGGCTGGTTGGGGAAGGAGGATTGGGTATCGCAGGATCACGATTCTCCTTCAGGCAGGAAGGGATAGAATCCCCACTGCAATGCTGCCATCTGGGTGACCACATGTGGTAGTGCTGCTGGGGACACCAGGGAAGGGGATTGTTTCAGTTTATTTGTCAATCTTTTAAAAATGATTATCACAAAATACAAAAAGTACACACAGTACAGAATGACAAAAAAACATAAATATACAGAGGGACCAAGTACATACAAAACAGTGCAAACCTATCCAGTGATAATGTACAGTGAGTAGTTTACAAGATCTAATAAGGTTCTGGAGCACAAATCAATTACTTAATCCTGAGAACAGGATAATGTCTTTTTTCTTATTTTCCTAATGAAATATAAGAATTTCTCGACATTATGTATAATCAAAGGATCCTCGGTGGTAAGCAGGACCAAGACTATCTGTCTCACTAGCAGTGCTGGCTTTTCTCCCCCAGGCCACCAAAAACAATGAAGTAATTTGTCTAGGTGACTTCAGTCAGAATTGGCTCAGCCCAAACCTCCCTGTCCTTGACTCTAATATAAGCAAGGCCAACCTAACCCAGCTTGTCTCGGTGCCTATGCAACATTCCACCAACGGTAATAGTCACACCCTCCTCGACTAGGTACTTACCAACAGGCCGGACAGAATCTCTTCCGTGACCGTGCTACCAGACTTCATTAGCGACCTTTCACCTGTCACCTGTATCTGGGATGCCAGCCCCCCCCCTCACCCACCCAAAATCATCTCCATGTCTAACTTCTCTGCCCTCGACACCTCAGCTTTTCTAAGGGATCTTCAGCATGTCGACTGGTCCCCCATATTTGTGACAAATAACATTGACTTGGCTGTAGAATACTTTACCAACTCTCTGTTCTCCTTGCAGTCCAAGCACATTCCTTCTATCAGGCGCAGGATACGGGGCCTGACTACCAATGGTTAACTAGCCCTCTTCTACATATGCTTAAAGTACGGGACAAACTCTGTACCAGATGGAAAACCTCCTCCCTGCTCTGACTTCATCGCATATCGCTCCCTTCGTAACTGTTGTAAGAAAGCGCTATGGACTGCCAAAAGCAATTACTATAGAGTCCTTCTTCACGCCTCCTCTAGTAACCCAAAAAGGTACTGGGCACAAATAAACCACATAATGGGACACTCCACATCCCAAACCTCCCCATGACTTTCTAATAAATAACATCTCCTGTAATAACCCTAATACCATAGCTAATGCTTTCAGCTCACTCTTTACCACCTTCCCTAGTTTTGATGCTGACAGCCCCCCTCACCACACCTCCCCCATCCTTCCTGATTCTCCACCCGGTCTCCAGGCTGGATGTCTCTGAGCTCTAACATGATGTCTTCCCACGGCAGCTCAGGCCCTGATGGACTGGAACCCAGAATTCTCAAATTAGGTGTGTCTCTTCTTGCCACCCCCATCATGTGCTTGTTCAACCTTTCCATTAGCTCGGGTACTATGCCCCTCACCTGGAAAAATGCCAGGGTTATCCCAGTCTTCAAAAAGGGTGATCCAACAAATCTAACAAACTACCATCCTATTGCGCTCCTGCCGACCCTCAGTAAACTCCTGGAGCAGCTTATCCATCGCCAGGTGTCTAATTTCATTGCCAACTTTAACCTGCAATCTCCTGCTCAGCATGGCTTTAGGCCAAACCACAGCACCACAACAGCCCTAGTGCAATTCACCAGTGACATCAAATCTGATATAGACCAAGGCCAGCTTACTGGGGCTGTTTTTATTGATATGTCAAAGGCGTTTGACTCGGTTAACCATAACCTGCTCCTGCATCAACTAGGCTCTATTGGTGCCTCCCAATCCACACTTGACTGGTTTGCCAGCTATCTGAGGAGCCGCTCCCAGTCTGTCTCCTGTCATAAAGTTCTCTTTGCCCCTGCCCTGCTTCATTTGGGCATCCCACAAGGTTCCATATTTGGGCCCCTGCTCTTTTCTTTGTTCGTCAATAACCTACCTTCGGTGCCTCCCACAGTCTCTCCTTACTCTATGCCGATGACTTGGTTCTGTATGTCTCCTCCAGCTCTATTCATGAAATTAACTCCCACCTCTCCTCTGATCTTCATCGTATCCAAACCCGGCTTACGTCCCACTGCCTGGTGCTAAATGCTGCCAAGACCCAGGCTATGCTCTTTGGGTCACAAAGGAAATCTGTCACTTCAACTCTGTCTCTCCAGGTTTCTTGTCTTGATGGCTCCCTTGTGGAAGTAACTCAGTCCTTCAAATACCTAGGGGCCACGCTGGATCCATCTCTCTTAACTTCTCTCTGCATGTCAAAGCTGTCTGCAAATCAGTCAATGCTAAAACTGGACTGGCTTACCAAGTCCGTCAGCTTCTGACCCCTGCCGTCAGGATCTCTGTTGCCCAAGGCCTTCTCCTCCCTGGACTCTGCTACACTCTGCCTGTGTTCACTATGGCACAGGCAAGCATCTTGCAAATGTGGGACGTTGCCTACAACAATGTTTGTAGATTTGCACTATCTGCTCCTTGTCTTAAGCACCACTGCACTCTCTAATCTGACCTCCACTGGTTGTCTCCTTCCTCGCGTCGGGCTTATTCATTAGGTTGTCTGACAACATTATTCGTTCTTCTGTCCCCTCCACACTCGCTGCTATGCTCACGCTCATGGATTGCCCTCGTTTCCTTCGTTCCATGTCTTTAGCTTTGTTATTTGTCCCAAAATGCTGTACCAGGATGGGTGAACTTGCCTTCTCCTTCTATGCCTCCAAATTTTGGAACTCTCTCCCACTTGATCTCAGGCACTCCAAATCCCACTCCACTTTCAAGAAAGGCCTCTCCAATTACCTTGCCTCCCTTGACATTTGCAGATGTCTCTAGCCTCACAAGACATGCAAATCTACCATAGTCCTGCACTTAAATTTCCCTGTGGCCTCTCGATTCCTCCCATCCCCACTCTTCCTCGGCTGCAGCTATGCACTTTGTTCCCTGTCTCTGCGTGGGAATTGTCTCCTTGCTGACTTACCAACAGCACTGTCATGTTTTGTACATTATTAACAGTAAAGTGTGCTTTTTTGTCAGTTTTGTTCCTATATAGCATGCACCAAGCAGGAAAGGGATCTTGGGGTTATCATCTCTGATGACCTCAAGGTAGGGAAACAGTGTGACAAGGCAGCAGGTAAAGCAAATAGGATGCTGGGATGTATAGGCAGGGGCATCACCAGCAGGAAAGGAAGGTCATAATTCCGCTATACAAGACACTAGTGAGGCCCCACCTGGAGTACAGTGTACAGTTCTGGAGACCATACCTCGTAAGGACATAGACAGGGTAGAGAAGGTTCAGAGGAGGGCAACAAAGATGGTGCATGGATTGCATCACAAGTCCTATGAAGACAGGTTGAAGGAACTGAACATGTACTCCCTGGAGGAGAGGAGGAGAGAGGGATATGATAGAGACATACAAGTATCTTACAGGGAGGAACAGGGTGCAGGAAAACACTATTTTAAGCGAAAAGATGTTCCAGGACTAGAGGGCATGGGATGAAGTTGGAGGAGGACGATTCAGAGGAAACATGAGAAAGAATTTCTTCACAGAGCAGGTGGTGGACAAGTGGAACACCCTGCCAGAGGAAGTGGTGGGGGCTGAAACAATCGCAGGTTAAGAATGCATGGGATAGACATAAAGGAATTCTGGAGGTCAGGGGTAAGGTACAACAGACTTCTAGGAAAACAAACTGAACTTACAAGCTCAAATGGGCAGACTGGGTGGGCCATAGGCCCTTATCTGCCGACACTGTCTATGTATCTATGTATCTATGTATTATACTGTGTGATATGTACCTCCTCTATGTACTATGTAACTTGCACCTCTCTATAACTGTTTGGAATCTCCTGTTGTACAATACTGTATATGTATTTGTTTTTACCTGTTCCTTGATTTGTACTCTCCCGGGTCGTGCCTGAAAATAGGCAGTTCTGTCTAGTGCACTTATCCAGTTGCCAAAAGCAAATAAATAAAATATAGAATTAACAATTGGTAGTAGCCACTTACATTTGATTTTGTCGTACCAGGGGCACTTCATTAACACATGTACTAAATCTTCTCTTTCACCATAGTTGCATTTGCACAAAGTTACATCTGTGTCCCTAGTTTTATTATATAGGGCAGTTTTGATATATATATATATATATGTATATATATATTTTTTATGTTAGTCTTTGGTAACCAGGTAAGGCCCACTAGGCACAACTGCCTGTTTTCAGGGGCTACCTGGGAGCACTGGGTGGTTAAGTGACTTGCTCAGAGTCACACAGTATGCAAGTGGAGGTTGTGAGAATCAAACTCAGGTCTGGTCTGCTGGATGTATCAAGCCCGTTCACACCTCATTCCTCTAACCTCTAGGCTATACTGCCAGCCCAAGTATATAGCCCACATATTGGAGTCAAAGAGTTCAAGTCTAAATCTTGTAAAGTTTTTACGAACATTAGAGTCTTCTAGGACATCAAGATAAAACCTAAATTCATGTGAAACCACAGTATGCGAGTACCACTTGGTGTAATTTGAAGCACCAATACAAGCCAGGTCAATATCCGTGTAGTATTGCACACTTTTCTATTCCACATAGGGTCTGTAATGTTCACATATGCTAATGTTTTGTTGCCTGTATGACATAAGAAAAGAAAGTGAAAACTTGTCCAAGAGGCTTGTCAGATGTTAAAACCAGTTTGAACTTTTGGAACCCCTGGTTTTCCAGTCCTCTTTCTCTAAGAGGCAGAGCTTCACCTATCTCTCATTTGGTAAACCCAGTACTCGAATCCAGTAGTTGATGAATCTGGTGTCAGTCCAGGCTTGTAGCCTAGTCAAACCTAATTCTGCTCTAATAAAATAGGCTGGCATAGATTTTTGACAGCCCAGTGCACTTCTTAAAAGTTTAATGGCTGTTTTTCTAGTTGATCAGTGGGACGTAATGCCCAGATTTCTAGGCCATAAAGGGTTTGAGCATTGAATTTTGCTTATAGAGCATAAAGAAGGGGTCTGAGAGAGTGGCCACCATAGGCATGATTGAATCTTGCTGGGGCCCCTATTGTTTTTTTGTTTTGGAAAGTACATGTTTGAAATGTTGATTCCATGAGCCATTATTAGTGTGAAAAATCCCAAAATACGGATAATTGGTAACTGTTTCCAAAATGCTATCATAGTTTCCATTGGTACTTTGTTTTCCTGACACCAATAACCAAAACATTAGATTTCCACAGATTTATCTTTAGAGACAGAGAATCTGAGATTCTGGCCGAAAGATCTGATTTTTTTCTGCAGGCCTGATACAGTGAGGGAACATAGGGAAGGGGATTGGCAGTTGGACTCCATTTAGCACGCTTGCGTATTTGGACTGAAAGTCCCTAGGGAACCAATGTCCAGTGAGAGTTAAACTGAACACAGGAAATACCCTGAAGAAAGCAGTATGACTGTGGGCATGCTCGGGCCCGGCCTTCTGCTACTGGCTGTCCTTGCTACCCTGGGTTCTCATGCCTCCATTCAGCTTTTGTACTGTACATGCACTCACTGACAGCTCATAAGGCAGCCGTCTGCGCAGGTGAGAGGAGGGCTGTGCAGGTCACTGTATCAAACTGAGAGGAGTGCCACCTATCGGGGTGAAGGGGGTGCAGGCAGGAGGGATGTCAGCAGACAGATCAGTTGGGGGGGCAGTAGACCCCCAGATACTTGTTTTAAACCATGTGAACAGGTGATTGAAGGGGAGAACCAATTTGCCACCAGGGCATAATTATATGATAGAAACAGGCGCTCGGGGGGGCGACCACTGGACCACCTTAGAGGATAACTAAGCATTTGGAAGAGTGATCTGGGGGTGGGGGACACACTAGACCACCAAGGCTTACAGTTTCCTCTTTGTCAGTAGTGCTAAGGGGCTGCTGTGCCCCATGCAAATGAGCCCTTTGTGTCTTACATGCCCAGTGGACTTGTGCATTTTTTTTCTGTACTTTTTCCCTCCAGACACTAACCACTGGTGCCCCCCCAGTCATCACCCTGCTGCTCCTGCCCTGCCTGAAACACTCCCTACCTGGGGGCCCTGGACCTCTGACCCATCTGTGACACACCTGCAGGCAACCCCCCTGGGTTGCACCCCCCCAAGGTGGGGTTGCCTTCTGCTCCTCTGCACTTCCTTACTAGTACCCAGTGGCATGCAGGTGGAGGTGAAGATGAGTGTGACGTGACCAAAGAGGGCAGGATCCAGTGATGGGCATGGTGCCGTGGCAGGACGTCGTTCATCCAGTCATTGGGGTTTTTCCTTGTTCTTGCACAGTACTTCCAACCCACCCCCGTTGATGAGCACAAGCATGCAATGATGACCAGAAGAGGTGTTCACGCTTCCATGTGCGTCACACTGATGTCCGCCGCATACCACTGTCCCGTGATGCTGGGGACTGTCAGCACAATACCACATAGCGACCGCCAGGAGGTATACTGTTGCTAGAGCCCTCTACCCACCCATCCTGGAGAAGGTAAGCGGTCCATCGGATGTGCGAACCTTCTGCCCCTGGCCGACCTTCCAACGCCGTAGGCTTGAACCCAAACCTGGGTCGTCAGTGCTGCAAGCAGTACTATCACTATGCCATTTGCATGTTTGGGCTTAATATAACCCACAGGGCATTTTGGGCAGCGCTATTCCATGTAGGTTATATACATCCTAGGTCTGTGTCTGGGCAGTGCAGTTTCACTTAGCGCTGTGCCGACATGTCTCAATATTCAGTTAGATAGTACTGCTGTCTATCTGACTGAATATAGCAGCAGCTGGGGTGGGTGTGAGTGCAAGCACTGCAAAACATTTGCGCTGCACTTGCGCTTTCATCTGAATATGGGGCCCAATGTGTGCTAAATCTGTGCTACACCGCCCTAGTAAATATGGAAGCTTCACATGGCATACTGTATCTTGCTGGGTTTTTTGTTAGTTTTTAACAGAGATTGTTATTGTAACATCTCCATCGACCAGCAGTCGATGGTGGAGAAATATTACCAGACTGCCAGACCCAAAGTCTATAGTCTGGTAGTGACCCTGACATTAGAAAAAAGAAAAATCATTTTTTGTTTTTATATAGTGCTTTTTATACACATTGTATCCCAAAGCACCTTGCAAACAATAAGAGAGAATGGTAGTGAAGGGACTGTAAACGTAGAAACATAGACAGTTTGGGCAGAAAAAAACCATCGGGCCCTCTAGTCTGCACAGTTTTAGCCTACTCTGTCCCATGACCTATTGTCGAGAGGGTGTTTTTGACCTTACCTCCCCAACTCTCTCCCTGCCTTACTGCCCCCGAGTAACTGTTAAGCTCTTTACTCTGTCCCAGCTGTGCTTGAACTCCATTAATGGTTTTTGTGCCCACCAACTCTACCAGTAGAATTTTCCATGGCTCAACCACTCTGTCCATAAAGTCAAACTTTCAAATCCCTCCTGAATCCCCACACCACCACCAGCTTACATTTTTTTCCATAGAACTGTTTCTTTTCGTGTCCAGGGTGCTGGCTGGCTTTTCAGCCCTTACCCCTCTCACAACCAGCCACCATGTTCCCACAGGACTTACCTGCTTAGACGCCCCCACAGCTTGCCCTTGTGTTGGGGCCTGGAGAGGGACAGCCGTAATCCCCAAGCCTCAAAGTCCATATCAGATTTACAGCTGGCTCCAGTGGTGATAGCACAGTCCGAGGGAGGCAGGCAAGGCTTCCTGTTGCACAGCTCCCAGACTTTCTCGTTTTCTGTCCTGTCCCTAAGATCCGCGAACAAGTACTTGTGTGGGCCTATGTCATGAAGACACTGCACGTACTCGTACGCCTGTGCCCGGCTCTCTGAGATGTGGCAGTCAAGCAGTGGCTCACAGTTTCCTCCCTGAAGGAGGCTCAATTCTCCTTCCCCTGCCAGCTCCCAAGTGACCCTGGTCTATTCCTGAACCTGGGTAACCCATGTGGAAGAAAGTGAGATGCCCAGTGCCTCAGCCAACCACGCTACAGGGCCAGCTGTCCCCTTGTTTTTGACCCACCATTCCTGCTAAATAATCCCTCACAGTTTACTTTGTTTATTCCTTTCAGGAACATAAAGGTCTCTATCATATCGTCTCACTCCTTTCTGGACTGTAGTGAGTACATATTCAGCGCCCAGTAGAGATCCTCATGGGATCTACACTGTTCGTCCTGAATAATTTGGTAACTGTATGCTGCAGCCTCTCTGTCTTCCCTCAGGTGAGTCCTCCAGAACTAGGCATAGCATTCTAGATGGGGTCCTGTGAAACAAGACACCCACCAAAGTGGTCACCTCTTGACTCCAGAGGGGAGACTGGTCTGGGTTGGAGTACATATGCCCTCAGGACCATGGAGTCCATGGATTCTATACCAATAAACCGTAGATTGAGGATGAATTGTGTCTCCAGCAGTGAATATCTCCTGCACCACCTGGCGCTACGGTTTCGAGTTATGAGACTACAGACTTCTCGTTAATGCCAAGAAACAAAGTGAATGCTTTTTGGATCCAAACCTAGGCTCTCCAAACACACTGCGGGGCAAAATAACACCTGGAGCATTCTGGCCTCAGATGGGCCCCCCTTGAATAAGTAACTACTTTCAAATGCCTGGGAGTCACCCCAATCCCTCCTTAACCTTTGCGGACCACATTGGACAAGTGGTCAAGTGTGTGAACCAGAAACTGGGTGTCTGCTTCCACCCAAAGCACCTCATGACCCCTGAGGTGTTTCTGACCATTGCTCAAGGCACACTTCTACCCCTTCTGGATTATGTCTCCCCTGTTTTTACCCAGGCCTCAAATCAATACCTCTCATGACCAATACTGCCTTTAACAGTATGTACAGGTTTGTTGCTCTGGCCCCGTTCAACATCTACCACTGCTCCCTTTCCTTGATGCTCGGTTAGATGTCTCTGCAGGCCCGCCATGACTACCTTATGGGTACCCTTATCGGAAAGCCCTTCCGTGAAGGGGTTAACTCCCCTCTCCTCAGTATCAGGGCTGGCACACGTGAACTGAGGTTCTTCTCACATTGTCTGCTTGACCATTCTCTGACTGCAATAGAGATCGGTCAGACAGCCTTTCTCCATCGCTGCCCCCAAGGTCTAGAATGGCTTATTGGCCACTCTTCACTCACTGGGCACCTCTAACCTCTTCTAATCCCATTTTAAAAATGTCCTCTTTGCCACCACGGTTTGTAATTGCCCTTTCTGACATCATGTGGAGGCACTGTGACTCCACCTGCTGCACTTGTCTCAAAGTAAGCTAACTAAATTAATAATGTAATTGTTTATTTTTCGGGTGAGCCACACTATTTATATATCTGCCAAGTGTTGGATTTTTGTTTGATTTCTGCCTTTGCTTTGATAGCTATCTGTATGAATTGTTACTTACTATGCTTGACTTGACTGTATGTACCGACCCACTCTTGCGCTGATCCCAATGTAATGTATGTTGAATCTAATGTGTTATGTGCAATTTAGATGGCCCGGATCATTCCTGTAAATGGTCCCTCGGACCCGTGTGCCTACCCGGTTATCAAATAAATAAATGACTAAAATAAATAAAATGAAAACTGTCAGACTAGTAGAGCTTTAGCACAGTGGAAGCAATAATGATTTCACGTCAGGCTCTGACCCGAGGTATTACCTCATCCACTGTGTGTGGGTCTGAAATATAACAAAGGAGTACAGGGGCTCGTGTGGCTGCAGCTGTGTATATGGGGCATAGCCTTTTTGAAAAGGGTCTCCATTGGTCCTGATGTGTCCCAGGTCAGGATGGAACCTGTTCACGCAGTGCCAATAAGGAAAATGACCAGGAACTGCTGATCTTCTTCAGCGGTATCTCAGCCATCAGGTAATACCGTAGGAACCTTTGTCGTCGGTGAAGGGGAATCCACACGGATGATTTTCAGCAGTACAACTGGGGCTGCCCACGCCATCGACATCTGTCGACATCACCAACCCTATCTAGGCATTATCAGCCCTGCTACATTCTCAGTTCTTTCCCATGGTCGACTCGCTTGCATGGGTCTCCGCAGAAGCTCCATTGTAGTATTCGCACCTTTTTTCAGCCTACTGCTTTTTTCACTTATCTTGTAAAAAAATCTCTTTTCTAAGAGATTTCATAGGTTCATAAGTGTTGACAAGCTCGAGGGGCAAGCCCATTATGAACTTGTTGCCACTGTCTAGTGGCTAAAGGTATACTTTCTAGTGCCCATATGTGACTCTAATTTTGTTTTAAACTGTTCCAGATCATCACATGCTACCACTTCCCATGGAAGCGTGTTCCAGATAGGTGGAGCTCTCTGAGTAACAAACTTGTTCCTCTTCACTGACTCATTAATGTATGTTTTAAGTTTTAATTTATGAGACCTAGTACTGTTGCTATTGTGATGCCATTCTAAACATAGTGTTTCAAACAAGGCAGGGTCTCTGGTTGCCCTGAAAATTAGACAAATATCACCTCAGACATATCTGTGACATATCTATATTCTAGAGAATAAAGTCCTAGTGTTTTTAGTCTATCCTCATACTGTCTACTGTTTAGATTATGCATATGTTTATTCAGTCTTCTCTGCACTTTTTCTATCTTTCCTGAATTACCTGTTGAAGTTGGTGCACAGAAAGGGGCACAGTAATCTACCTGTGACCTTACCAAACTAGTGTAAAGTAGTATCAATACCTCTGATTCCCTACTTTTTATATGTCTTAAAATGCATGAAATCATTCCATGGCATTTTTTTAATTGTTTAGTGTAGTGTTCTGTAAATTTTAAATCATGGGTGATATTTATCCCTAGATCCTTTTCCGAATTAACAGTTTGTAATTTAATATTATTTATGAAATGTGTTGCTAGTTTATTGTTTTTTCCTAAATGCATGACTTTGCATTTGTCTGTATTAAATGTCAGTTTACTTTCGCTTGCCCATATTGCCAAATTATTTTTTCTTTTTGTTTATGTCGAGAGGTAATCCTTCTGCTTCTCTCTTCCATTGCTGCCACTGCAGAAAGAAGATTGCCTCTACAGACAAATGCTCCATCTGTGTCTGCTGTCTTGGACCTGACCACGACGTTTCTGACTGTGAGCTCTGCCAGTTTAATCAAACAGCCCTTCGGTGACACAAAAAGGCTTTAAAGAAATTCCTGATGGATCAACAGGTAGCCAGCTCCAGGCAGGGATCCTCCAGGCCCCTGGCTACCCAGTCACCGGCTAGTTCTTCAAGCTACAAGGCCCAAGACATGTTATCAGGGAAAAGACATAAGAAAGACCAAGATCGTGACCACTCCCCCCAGCATCAATCTCGCTCCCCATCAGCCTCTCTTTCTTCTGGGGGATCTTCATTGGCTGCAGCAGCTCCGACAAACAGAACTGCTGTCTTGGTCTCTGTGTCCACCGGACCATCCCGACAGCACCTCCACCTGATTCACAGGATGCCATGCCATCAACCTCCTGGTCGTCGGCCCCACCATCGTTGATGACAGACTCGTCATTGACAGCCCTCCTGTCAAGGCCTGCCCCTACTTCCACCAGGGCTACAGGCTCATCAGGTTCTCAGGACACAGCAGGTGGGTTGTCGACATCTGTGCCATCGAACCCCTCTCCATCGGCACCTACCGTCGACCTCAATGAAAATCCTGCTCAAGTTCAGCAATGTGCTTGTGCAGCAACTGGGTGCCTTAAACAGGCCACCTTCGCCAACACCGTCAATGACAGCTTCATCATTGATGCCAGCTCGTCGGCCCTGGGAAGTTCCCTGTGGGCCGTCAACAGCGCACCTGATACCAGACCCAGAGCAGGTCGACATCGAGGAGAAGTACCATCCAGACCTCATTCTTCCAGAGGATGGAGGAGGAAGAGGTCCTGATCTCTGACAGGGCTACAGCCTCCTCTGTCAGTGAGAACTCTGTGAAGCATACTCCCTGGTCCCCTCTTGAGGATCCCACTTTTTTAATGTGATGAAACAGCTGTCATCAGCCATGGGCCTCCACACTGAGGAAGAGGATGCCACCAAAAAAGTTCTGGTGGATTTCCTGGAGATTCATGAGTCTTCCCCAAAGATCATTCCTACAGTGCTCCCAGCCTTGAAGAATGCAGTCACGCAGCCTGGCACAGACCAAACATGGTGCGAGCTAAGTTTCGCAGGGCGGACAAGCTTTACCATGCCCTCCAGAGTCTTCCATTATGCTGCCCAGGCAGAAACTGACTCAGTGGTTATTAAGGTAGCTCATGACAGATCTAAGGTGCCTAAACACCTTAGCTCCCTTCCCCAGACAAGGAGTCTCATAAAGTTGATCTATGGGGAAAAAGGGTTTATGCCTCCTCCACCTTAGGTTTGAGGATTGCTAACTATCTGTCACTCATGGTAAAATACAAAAATACCAATTGTAAGATGGACAAGGCTGCGGCCCAGGCCCTTCCTGAGGGCACTGAATAGCAGGAGCTGCTTCAGTGCTTCCAGGCAGCTGAGGATGTTAGCAAACATCTCCTCAGAGCACTTTATGACTTGGGCTGACACCATTGCCAGAGCAGCTGCCATGGGCATATGCCTTCACAGGAACTCCTGGCTCAGAGTATTGGGATTTGCAGCTGATGTGAAGCAGGAAGTGCTTAATGCCCCTTTCACTTGCACAAAGCTGTTTGGCCCTGATGTCCAGGACCTCATAAATGATCTGCAAGACTTGGGCAGGGCCATCAAATCAATCCATTCCCTCTACCACACTTTACCAAAGGGTAGAGGGTGGCCTCCTTTTCATAAACAGAACACTAGGCCTGGTACAGCTCCCCATCCCCAAGGAAAACGTAGAGCCCAGGCCCACTTGCCCCCCCCCCCGGTGCTGGAGCAGTGGCCAAGCGCCCCAGAACTGAGGGACCAACCTATGTGGCTGGCTCCACCTCTGCTTGACTCTTTGCCAGATCCCCCTCCTCTGGTCCTGGACCAGGAGGTGCTAGTTGTAGGTCGGTTCTCCCTTCACCTGAATCAATGGAGAATCATAACTTCGGATACATGGATTCCGCAGATCATAGAAAGGGATCACACCTTGGAGCTCATAGAGCAGCCTCCAGATACCCTGCCTCCACCCTCCAGTTACCACCTGTCTCACTTGTCTGTTCTCTGGGAGGAAATGCAGTCCCTTCTGCTCAAGCTGGCCATCAAGCCAGTGCCCAGGCCCCTGAGAAACCAGGGGTTTTATTCCAGATTTTTCCCGGTTCCCAAAAAGACCAGAAATATGCAGCCCATTTTAGATCTAAAGGACCTCGATCTGTTTGTCCAGTACAAAAAGTTCTGGATAATAACTTTGCCGGGCCTAATACCCCTCCTCAAGACAGGGGACTGGCTCTGCTCACTGGACATGCAGGATGCATACCTGCATATCTTGGTCTTTCCTCCACTTAGGAAGTTTCTCCGTTTTGCCCTTCAGGGCGAGCATTATCAAGTCAAAGTGCTGCCCTTTGGCTCATCCTCTGTGCTGCAAGTCTTTACCAAGTGCTTGACAGCAGTCACAGAAGCTCTCAGAAGAGAGGGACTGTATGTCTTCCCTTACCTGGATGATTGGCTCCTAAAGGCCCGGTCCAGCAAACAGCTTTTGCTGACTCTGGAGTGCACTCTCCAGCTCTTCCAATCCCTGTGCATTACTGTCAACCTGCCCAAGTTGGTTCTAGTACTGTCCCAAAGGCTGCAGTATATAGGGGTGGTTCTGGACTCTGTGCAAGGGAAGGCCTTTCTGCTCCAGGACAGGGCAGAGTGCCTCATAGCCCAAGCTCAGGAAGTTTCTCAGAGCTGGTACATTCCTGCCAGGGTGTACCTCAGATTGCTGGGCCTAATGGCAGCTGCCATACCCACTGTTCTGCTGGCCAGGCTTCATATGCATATCCTCCTGTGGACCCTCCAAGTACAATGGGACCAGCGCATGGACAAATGACACCATCCAGTCCTGGTCTCTTCCCCAGTACGCCAGGTTCCGCAGTGGTGGATGGACCTATGGTGTAGCCTGATGACTGAGATAACCCCGACGAAGACAGAACAGTTACGTAAGAACTTACTGTAACAGCAGATCTTCAAGGGGATCTCAGTCATCAGGTATATTTTCCTTCCCTCCATCCCCCTTCTTGAGGCGCCTGTCTAGGAACTGGCTATCTGGTGTATCCAGCTTTTCTTTTAGGTCTAGATACCTCTTTCTCTCCTCTGTCCCCCAGGGTGAGAGTCTTGCTCCCTTAGTCTCCAGGGGGAAAGTACTGAGGAGGGAGCAGGGCCACCCATGCCAATATAGGGTTGGTGATGTTGACGAATGTCGACAGCATGGGTGGCCCCAGTTGTACTGCTTAATATCTGTGTTGATTCATCTTTACTGATGGCGAAAGTTACTAAGGTGTTACCTGATGACTCAGATCCCCTTGAAGATCTACGTTTATGGTAAGTTCTTACGTGACTGTTCTTTCTAGACTGTAACTGCTGACAAATCAGTAAAGCATGACCACTGCTCAATTCACTGTGACAAACTGCTTGTTTCCTTGAGGTGCAAAGATCTGAGCTGCACCTACCACACAAGTGGGGACCAGGGATGTGTAGTGACTGAGGGTGTTGTATGTGGACCCTTTGGTGAGCATACATTCTGTACCCCTTGGCATGGAGGGTTTCCCAGCATCATGCCTGCCCTAACAAGCGCCCAGCGAAGCCATAGATGTGCAGTGTGGAACAACTGGGTTACATTATGATTCATTCTCTATTACTATCTCAGTTTCATTTACAGAAATTGTTTTCAGATCAAGAGGCAAGTTAAAAACAATTTTCTTTTTGAATTGCCATTGTGGTGCCTGAGGGAACTGTAACGTGTGATATTAGTCATAAAGTGAGAAGAGAATAACTCACAGGCACTATTAACATCCTAGAAGGCATGTTCCTGTGATAGTTTTGCATAAATAAATGCAAATACCAGTTCTGCCATAATTAATTCATCACTCTATACATCCTTGAGTTTGGATCTTAAAGCTTGGGAAAGGTATTTATTATGTCCACTAATACTATATTTGAATTATGCTTTCTGAAATGCTGTAATGATCTTTCATGGCAGTATTCTAAAACTACAAGAGGAAAAAAAGACACTTTCAAAACTGCTGACACCTCAGTTAGTCTTATTGATTTTTCTTTCATGTATTTGTGTAAACTAGAATGAAACTTTGGAGGCTGACATGCTGATTCGTGGAACACCTTGAGAAATGTGTGAGACAACACAAGGGAAGGCAGTTTTAACCGTAGTGTTTAGTGGCTGGAATTGAGTCATGTGAGCCAGGAAAGTATTTTCCAATACGCAGCATCTTCCTTGCTGCCATTTGACATGTAGAGGTGCTTTTTGGCATTTCATGACAGCATGTGCCAGAGTGAGACTGGTGCTTTGGGGCACCATTTTCTACTCTTTGTGTACCAATTTTTGCCAGTAGGTATCTCTTGCTGCTCGTATTGTGCCTATAGCAGCAATGCACATGCTTTATATAATACAGTATAGTGCGCGTATCTGTGGTAATCTCCCATAATGTGTTTTCTCCTGGAGGAGATTTCTTGCAATTCAATATTTAATACTTAAATTTTAAGGCCGATGCAGTGGTGCTGAGGGTTGAGGCGCTGGACGCCACACCGGCGACCTGAGTTCAGGAACAAGCTCGGGCCACCAGGGGTCGAGAGGATTGAGCATCCTTGGACAGCTCTCCTCTCCTTTTCCTGGGGAGGGATCCAGGGAGTCTCCAGAGCAGCAGCGGCCCCCGGTGGAGACCGGAGGTATGGCTGCAAAATGGAGCCAACTATGAGGTGGAGCGAGGCGGACATCGATGGCTCACCATCCAGACATCATTGCACAGTTGAACTCCAGGGGCAAATCTAAGGCAACACCCCCCCCAATCCTGGTAGGCGAAGGTGAGGCCAGGGACCACTTCCCCATGCCCAGCGTTGAGTGCATCAGCTGCCTCTGGTGTTCCATCCGCTCCTGGAAGCCTGTCGAGGTTCCAGATAGGTCGCAGAGGGAGTATGGCGGTCCAACCCCAGGGGGCTTAAATCCGGGGATCAGGCATTGGGCAGTGGAAAGGAGCTGGGCAAACCAGATGGCAGGACTGAGCCTACGACGGGGCGGGATGG
Source organism: Neoceratodus forsteri (assembly GCA_016271365.2). Taxonomy (NCBI): domain Eukaryota; kingdom Metazoa; phylum Chordata; order Ceratodontiformes; family Ceratodontidae; genus Neoceratodus; species Neoceratodus forsteri. The sequence goes on from CM028130.1 coordinate 878,224,018, forward strand.
TAGGTGAGTTGAGTGCCTACACTGGAGAGAGTCTTGGACAGGGTGAATAAAGAAGTTAAAAAAACATACTTACATTTTATTTTTTGACTAATCGGCTTGTCTGTGGTACTGTATTCATTTGTGTTAACATGTGTAATAAGCATGTTAGAAACGAGACCGCTAAAGCATGCAGTATAATTGATTAAAGAGGGATTACATAATGATACCATACACACTGGTGGTCTCATTTCTAACATGCTTATGACACACAATAATACAGCACAAATTTATTTATTTATTTAACAGTTGATAACCGGTAAAAGCACCATGAACATAAGCTTGTTTCCAGGTGCCACCCAGTGGAGGCGGTACAAGAGATAAACAAACACAACAGAGGTATAACAAAATCAGAAACCTAAACGTCCGACAACATTAGAACTATACATTACAAGTGCTATATACAGTAGGGAAGTGCTACTACAAACTAAATTACTTAAATATTTACAGAGGTGCGCAGTAATCGAAGTGGGGAACAGTCATACTGTAGTAAGCGAGGTCTAGGAAGGAGAACAGATGCAGGAAGTAATAGGTGTTTGTCTGAGTAGGCGCTTAAGAACAGGGAAGGAGGGAGAGAGACGGGATTAAGAGGGAAGGTTTTTCCAGAGTGAAGGAAATCTATAGGAGAAGGAGAGTTTGCCAGGTGAGGTGCGGACACGAGGGAGGGAAAAGGTGCGGGTACAGCGTGACCACGAGTTGTAGGGCAAGGGAGGAGCAGGAGTAAGAAGAGAGGCAAGATAGGAAGGAAAAGATCCAAACCTATATTTAGCTATGAAGGTGGAGTAGTGAGAGAGACGCCTCTGTGCAAGTGACTAGAGGGAAAGGGAAGAGGAAAGGTCACAGTGGTGAGTTAAGGGGGGGAGTTAGGGGTAAACCTACAAAGGGCATGAAACAGAATGTCAAGCTTGGCGAGGGAGGTGGCTGGGGCAGAACTGAAAACTATGTCAGCATAGTCAAAGGCTGGGAGGATCCATTTAACTACGAGATCACGTCTTACAGGAAGGGAGAGACTGTCCTTGTGTCACTAGAGTAGCCCAAGTTTAGGGTGCATTTTTGAGTATAGCGCACTAAAGTGAGAGGAGAAGTCAATGGAGGGATCGAGCCAGACACCAAGGTACTTGTAAATGAGGACATTGTCTTGGGGGCCTTAGCTGCCGCAGAGAAGACTGGAAGGGTGGGAAGCATAGAGAGTTTTTGTTTAGAGCCAAAGGTCAAGGCAGCGTTTTTTTAGTGTTAAGTTTTAGGCAGTTGGCATCGAACCAGGTTTGACTGCTGTGAGATCGTTTTGAGGGGGAGTTTATATGGATTGGGTGGAGGGGCCAGACAGGAAGAGGATGGTGTTATCCACGTACATGTGAATACTGGTGTGGGTACATACTAAGGGGAGATCATTTACAAAGAGGGAAAAAATAACAGGCCCGAAGATAGATCCCTGGGGCACACCAGCGAGGATGGGGAGGGAGGAATATAGGATGTTGTTAATTGAAACTGACTGGGAGCGGCCAGTTAGATAGGAGCTGAACCAGGACACTGAGGTGGGGGACAGGACAATGGAGCTTAATTTATGAAGTAGGAGAGGGTGAGAAACTGAATCAAAGGCCTTAGCTAGGTCGATGAATATAGCCGAGGTGATCTGGCCAAGATCTATGGCAGAGTGAATGGCATCAGTAAAGCAAAGGAAGGAGGAGGTGGTTGAATGTTATTTCCTGAAACCAGATTGGAATGGGGAGAGAGTGTTTGAAGTGAGCAGGAATTTGTTGAGCCTAGAGAGGATAAGGGATTCTTGGACTTTTGCAAGGGAAGGGAGATGGGGCGGTAGTTACTAGGGACAGTGGGGTTGCCACCTTTGAACAGAGGGAGGATTGTGGCAGACTTCCAGGCTAAAGGAACAGTGGGTGAGGAGAATGAAAAGATTAGGATGAAAGTTAAAGTGGTAACGATTGAGGGGGCTGAGATTTTTAGTTATCTAGGGTGCAGTCCATCAGGGCTTGACTTAGAGGGGTTAAGTGAAGTAAGACCTGTCAGGACTTCCGATGGTAAAATTGGAGGTAGTTGGAAACCTAAGAGCTGTTGGGGGGTGGTGCAAGGTGGAAGGGTCGGGGGCACCAGAGGAATGGCACAGGATGTGAAATACTTATTTAGGGCTTCAGCAACACTGGAGGGATTGGAGATTAGTGAACCAGACTCACAGATTGCAGGAGGGGGGATTCAGAGTATACAAATGTACAAATAAACATTCTAATTACTCTGACTAGGTTATAAACCCAGCAACTTATCTGCAATGGATATCATTAACTGAAGGTACTGTGGAACAATTTTCAGAAGGACAGTCTTATAGGATTTAGGACACTGTCCTACATGCTGGGCCTTTGGAGATCTTAGGGCTCGGCTCCGGGCAGCATGGGCAGAGATTGCACGCCTCAAATTTCATATTCAAGAGGAAATACATTATAAGAACCACCCGCCATTTCCCCAGCATCCAACAGAAAATCCTCGTACGCAGAGGTGGTTGGTCCAGGAGGTTGGCAGGTGGTTAGGAGGAGGTAAATCGGGTGCCCCATCATCTCTGCTCTCCAACATACTACCTCAAAAACCATATAAACACTACAAACAGGTATCTGCCTCTATCTCTGAAATCAAATAAAGAGGCAGAAGACACTGCAGAGCAGGACACTGCAGCACAGGAGCTAGCACAACAAAACTCACCCAAATCAGGAACCAAACCAAAAAAAGCAAAAAGAAATCCAAAAAACTTCTGATCATAGGAGACTCCATGATTCGGGGAGTTGATACCCATCTCCAGCCAGGGGTAATGGTCAGATGTCTCCCAGGTACATCAGCATGGAGAGACACTGACCGCATTGCTAAAATTGTTCACAAAGCAGGAGAAAACATTGATATCCTAGTACACATAGGGACTAATGATCTCGCCAGCCGGTCAGTTGTGGAGACCAAGGAACACCTGACCAGGCTGGGTGACAAACTATCATCCATTTCGTCCGGCATCTCCTTCTCTGAGATCCTGCCAGTCTGGGAGAGGGGAGCAGATGGACGGAAGGTCAGAGAAGGGGAGATAGGGGAGCTAAACACGTGGCTCAAGGGCTGGTGCCAGGAAAGGACATAGATTTGTAGGGAACTGGCAACAGTTCTAGGGCTAAAGTTCTTTAAATTTGATAGACTGCATCTGACTAAGGAGGAGTCAGTGCATTGGAGCAAGTTTGACGTCTTTGCAGAATATTTAAACTAGCAAATGGGGAGAGGTGCAGCAACCATACGTCGAATGGAAGAACACCCTCCCCTCAGCTAGTGGTCAAACAGGGATTCAGCATGTTTGCAGTTCATTTGCATCACCAGGTAAGAAAAAAGGTTTGTCTCCCCATACGACGCACAGGGGTAATGTCAAACCTCACCCAACAACTAACACACCAAAATCTGGCCAATGGAAGATCACGTACACAAATGCTCACATCCTGGGAAATAAGATCCCAGACCTGCAGGCAATAATGTCAGAGGCTAAACTGGACATAGTAGCAATTAGTGAGGCGTGGTTTACCAGTAACCACACTTCGGAGACTTCAGTACCTGGCTATGTATTGTTCAGAAGAGACCGAGGTGCAAAAAGGGGGGGAGGAGTGGCCGTATATGTCAATGAAAATATCAAAGCTACAGAAATTCAGAATACACATAAGGAGCCAGAAGAACTGTGGGTCACCCTGGAAACAGGAAATGGGACAGCCATAAGAACTGGGGTTGTCTACAGGCCCCAGACCAGGGGAGGACATAGACACATTACTGTTAGAAGATATATAAAACATGACAGCTAAAGGGGAGGTTCTGATAATGGGAGACTTCAACATGCCAGATACAGATTGGTCAATACCAGCAGGAACATCTGCCAGAACTAGACACATAGTGGATTCCCTGCAGGGGGAGGGCCTCAAACAACTGGTACAGCAGCCCACAAGAGACAGGGCTATCCTAGATCTAGTACTGACTAACGGGAAGGGATCACAGATCTCCAGGTAGAAGGTCACCTGGGGGCCAGTGACCATCACATGGTATGGTTCAATTTGGCTACTACATCTAAATCATCCCATTCCAAGGCAAACATATGGGACTTCAGAGGAGCTGACTTTGATAAGATGGCCAACAGAGTTAAGCTAGCCATGGCAAAAAGAAACACAGGTGAGGGGGTACAGGCAAAGTGGGCAAGCATTAAGGATGCAATACTTGAAGCAATATCCCATTGTATTAGACAGAAAAGGAAGTGCAAAAGAAGAAGAAAACCACTTTGGTTCTCAAATACAGTAGCAGAAAGGTCAGAGCCAAAAGGCTGGCCTTCAGGAAATATAAGGGAACGAAGGGATGAAGATAGGGAGGCATACCAAACTGCCCTAAGGGAAGCAGGGAAGGCAGTAAGGCAGGCAAAGTCCCAAACTGAGGAAACACTAGCACGAACAGTAAAGAAGGTGACAAGATTTTCTATAGATACATTAGTGAAAGGAGAAAGTCCAGAGGGGTATGCTAAGCTTAATGGAGAAAAGGGAGCATGTGAGGAGGAGGACCCTGTAAAGGCATCTATCCTAAATAGATACTTTTGTTCAGTATTTACTGAAGAGAAGGTAGGGCAGGGTCCACAGCTCAGCATCATGGACACGGGGGGGGAGGGAGGTGAGCACTACTCCCTTCACAAAAGAAAGGGTCCTACAAGAGCTTGCTAAGCTCAGGGTGGATAAGGCAATGGGACCTGAATGCATACATCACAGGGTACTTAAGGAGCTAAAGGTGGAACTAGCAGAGCCATTAGCAGAACTGTTTAGTGAGTCTCTGAGCACAGGAGAGGTTCCAGAAGACTGGAGAAGGGCTCATGTGAGCCCGCTCCACAAGAGTGGTGGCAGGGAGGAGGCGGGGAACTACAGACCAGTCAGTCTTACCTCAGTAGTGGGCAAGATTATGGAGGCACTCCTTAAGGGAAAGGATAGTGCAACACCTGGAATCCATAGGGCACAGGATCCAAGACAGCATGGGTTTACAAAGGAAGGTCCTGTCAAACTAATCTCATAGATTTCTTTGACTGGGTAACCCAGTGGTGGACCAAGGGGAGTTTGATGTCGCCTACCTTGACTTCAGCAAAGCTTTTGACACCTGTTCACATAGAAGATTGATAAATAAGCTGGGTAGGCTCAGTGGGTCTGAAGTTGGTCAACTGGGTGGCAAACTGGTTGACGGCAGAAAATAGAGAGTGGTGGTAAATGGTATACAGTCAGAAGAGATGCAAGTCACAAGTGGGGTACCTCAGGGATCAGTCTTGTGGCCAGTCCTCTTCAACATCTTCATTAGTGACCTTGCAGATGGACTAGAGGGTAAGGCTTGTCTGTTTGCAGATGACACCAAGATCTGCAACAGAGTAGATGATCCAGATGGGGTGGGCAGAATGAGAAGAGATCTGGATAAACTAGCAAAATGGTCAGAAGAGTGGCAACTGGGATTTAATGCAAAGAAGTGCAAAATCATGCACATAGGGAAGAGAAACCCTGAAGCCACCTATAGGCTGGGAGGAGTTGCTAGCAGTCACAAAGGAAGAAAGAGACTTGGGCATCATCATCACTGATGACCTGAAATCATCCAAGCAGACCTCTAAAGCAGTAGGTAAGGCTAGGTGGGTGTTAAGGGTGTATTAGTAAGGTATCAAGTCGTAAGAGGAGGTAATAATCCTCTTTACAAGACACTGGTTAGGCCCCATCTGGAGTACTGCGGTATTGGAGGCCACACCTTCACAAGGACATTAACCAAATTGAGGCAGTCCAGAGAAGGGCAACCAAAATGGTGCAGGGACTGCATCAGAAGACATATCAAGACAGATTAACAGAGCTCAATATGTATACCCTAGAGCAAAGGAGGGAGAGAGGTGATATGATCGAAGCATTCAAACACCTTAAGGGCATTAACAAGGTGAAAGAGTCTTAACATGTTTAAATATAAGAAAAATAGCAGAACAAGAGGACACAGCATGAGATTAGAGGGGGGCCGATTAAGGGGGAATGTGAGGAAATTCTTTTTCACAGAAAGGGTGGTGGATGCATGGAATGGCTTACCTCAAGAAGTGGTGGCTATAAATACAGTGCAGGGCTTCAAACAGGCATGGGATAGGCATAAGGGAGCAATACAGATGACTATGAATAGATAGGCCATTGACAGAGCAAAGGCCGATGGCACATTTATAAGGTAGAAAAAGAAATGGGCAGACTGGATGGGCCTTGCGGTCCTTATCTGCCGTCAACTTCTATGTTTCTATGTTTCTTAAAACAGACAAAGTGATGGGTGTAAAATAATAAACTTTGTATTATATTTATTTAGTTTTTTGTTAACCGGGTAGGTACACTGATCCCAGGGACCATTTTCAGGCACAACCCGGGCCATAGAGATGGCACATTACAGTATGACAAAAGAGGTAACATGATATGAGCAGTCAGAACATACAGTACGGGACAGAGCAATACAAAAACTACTATATACAGAGGTCCAGGAGACCTTTAAGTGGTAAAGGCATACAGGACATGAGTAGATACATATGTGTGTATGTGTATATATATATTTATATAAAATGTATGTATATACCAAGTAATGCATCAAACAGGAGTGAGAATAAAATAGGTGCATCATTGACAAGGTTTGACAAGCAATGAATTAGGTGTGTCATCTATAGGGTTAGACAAGCAATTACAATAGCAGTTAGGCAAGGATGTAAAAGCAATGCAGTTAACAATCAATGGGCTGTAACACCAAGGGTATTGGACCCTGTCTAGGGTCATGAGTCACACTTACAGGCTGAGATAGACAGCAGTATGTATTTCAGATAGGTTTTGAATGCCAGTAGAGGGTCTAATGAGTGACACAGGCTACCAAGAAGGCTCTTTGTCCTGTATCTGTGGAGATCCAGGGGTAGCTGAGCAGATTGTGAGTGGGGGATCTCAGTTCCTTTGTCCTGTGTCTGTGGAGGTCTCAGTTCCTTTGTCCTGTGTCTGTGGAGGTCCAGGGGTAGCTAAGCAGGTTGTGAGAGGAGGACCTCAGTTCCTTTGTCCTGTGTCTGTGGAGGTCCAGGGGTAGCTAAGCAGTTTGTGAGAGGAGGATCTCAGTTCCTTTGTCCTGTGTTGGTGGAGGTCCGGGGGTAGCTAAGCAGGTTGTGAGAGGAGGATCTCAGTTCCTTTGTGCTATGTTTAAAGGAAAGAAGAGCAGTTAAGGGGGAATGGACACTGTCGTTGAGCTTTGTAAGGGTCCCTATAAGGAGGTCCCAGTGGGCCTGAGGGGAGAGCCACCCGAGGGTTGCGTATACGGAGTAATGATGGTTGTTGAGTGGGATTAACAGGACAAATCGAAAGATGCTATTGTAGGCAGTATTGAGGCAGGCAAGTTGTCTACACGAAGGTTGGGAAATGATGGGGGAGCCGTAATCCAGTAGTGGTAGGAGCGTGCCCCACCCAATAGCAAGGCATACTTCAGGGGACGTGAGATGTCACAGGCGATAACAGGCACCCAGTTGTTGGTTAACTCACTTTATCGTCAGTCTGATATGATCTTGGTAGATTAGGGAGGGGTCTAGGGTGACACCTAAGTACTTATATGCTGAATATATGAGTTTCTCTCACAGGTGGCCAGTGCAAGTACACCCGGAAGTGCCTGTAACACATATTGTAGACACTCCACCTAATCTCTGGGCCAGTACCAGCCCTCTGAAAATCAGGAGAGTGGTATTTGAAAGAAAACAGCAGTTCTGTGCAGGCGCTTCCACTGTCTGCATGGAAACCTGTTCTGCATATTATAAAAACGTTTTCAATGCAGAACGCCTTTTGGAAGCCATAAGTGAAATGGGCTTACCATCTAGTATATATATGGAATAATTAACATTCATTTGTTCATAATGGTGCTGTTTAAACATGGAGAGGTTGTATGACAGTCTACCGGGTCATAATGTCATATGCTTAATAGCGTACGACATTATAGCTAACCCGACACAGCGCTGTCTATGACAGCGATACCGCGTATACTGCTATATGCGGTATTGCACCATTCACACACTCCCAGGCAGAGGATAAGACCTCTGTTGGGAGTGGGTTCCGCCAAGCAGCTGCCATGGCTCACTGGACTGAGCCACAGCAGCAGGAACCCAGGCGCTGCGTCTGGGACCCGGGTTTGATTCCTGGTCCTAGACATTTTATTTTTATCCACGGTTGTGCGCTAGGTGCCCCGGGTTGAGAATCTTTGGTTGAGGTCTGAGGGCAGAGCTCACGAAAAAAGAGTTATGCTGCATGGCAATATTGCGCTGTATTGGAAGCACAATTTTGCCATGTGGCATAATGTCGTGCAACATTATGACCCTGTGCCCTACGACAACACAGAGCTATGAGGTCTGAATAGCACTGCCTGCCTCCTTGTCCCTGTGACATTATTGAAAAAATTTTTTTTTAAAGTCTACCCGGCCTATCTTCGTACCGTCCCCCAATAAATTTTGAAAGAAAAAAAGTTGCACCTGGCCTACTCGATCACCACCTACATCATTACATTACATTAAAATATGTTACGGCAGTTGTAGGGTATGTTGGTCTGCTTTGTACTGGGTGAATACCTTTTTACTAATATTCAGTTATGTATTGTTTATTTAGTTTTTATTAACCAGACAACTGCACTACACAAAAAATTGTCTATTTTGATGCATGATCCGGAAGGATTTAATGCAGGAAAGGGGAGCATTATTCATATTCAGGGACCAAAAATGTGGTTATTCTTTTTTGGGGGAAATTTCACAAAATTAGGAAAATAAAAGAAAAACTTTGGCCCTCCAGGGGCCAAACATTTGGTTACTCTTTATTTGTGGGAACTACCACAAAATTAGGAAAATAAAAGAAAAACTCTGGCCCTTTCCTGGTGACCAGACTTGCCCCTGGGTCACACCTTCCCTGACCCAGTTATTTCACGCCCAACACCCCCTTCACCATTGTTCCTAATCGGTTTCCTTATTTATTTATTTTTTTTACCCAAATTTTATTGCAAATTTTGCAGGTATACAAGTAATACCATTGAAATTCATAACTTGTTAAATACACATAATAACAACAAACAACACAGATGTAACACAAACACACTGCACAGTAGGGGGTATCCAACAAGACAAATAAATAACATAACAGGGTTATAGTAAAAATTGACTAAATCATTTGTTTTGACAAAAATCTCATTAATCACAAGGAGCCTGGAAGGGGGAATCATCAGACAAATAATAAGACAGGAGGCAAGGTGGGCCATGTATGTTTCCATTTCAGACGCTATTGATACCTCAGTAGATGTAGAACTATCTAAGGAAGATTCCCACCTAGCCCACCTAGTAAGTGTATGGAGATTGTTACCGTCATAACAGAAATGCAAATTTGCATGCATGTCCTCCATTACTTGACTTTCTTTGGTCAGTAAGTGTGGGCAAGATGGGAGTCAGCCACCTTCTAGTGATTGTTTTTAAAGCAGCCTCCACAAAAATACAATGAAGATAATTGTTCTGAGAATTACTCACTCCCCGGGGAGAAAACCAAGAAACATTTTTTTAAAGGAAAAGGGGAGTGGAATATCTAAAATCTGTAAAATGGTGCTGGGGAGTGCATTCCAAAAGTGCTGTAACTTAGGACAAGACCAGAATATATGAAAATGATCACCTTTGTCCCTGCACAATCTCCAACAGCGGTCAGACCCTCCAGGGGGATAGTCGCAGGTAATAGATGGGGTTCTAAAAAAGTTAACCAAAACCTTCCATCTGTATTCTCTTCATTGAGGAGGTGGTTTTATGACTGAGAGAGAGAGCCAACTCCCACCTCTCCCAAACAGGATGAGGCGCCATATGTGCTCATTGCTGCAAAAGAGCGTATAGTGAGGAAATAGCAATGAGCCGCCACAGCTAGTTTACGTTCCTGCAAAAGGTATTGCTGTAAGGAAACAGGCTGGCTGGAAACATGGGGCCACCAGAATGGAAAAAGCATAATTATGGACTTGGAAAAAGCGAAAACGTTCATTATAAGGAAGTTGAAACTTATGCCTAAGCTGTTCAAAACTTAGTAATACATAGATACATAGAGAGTGTCGACAGATAAGGGCCTATGGCCCACCCAGTCTGCCCATTTGAGCTTGTAAGTTCAGTTTATGTTTTCCAAGAAGTCTGTTGCCCCTTACCCCTGAGCTCCAAAATTCCTTTATGTCTATCCCATGCATTCTTAAATCCCGTGATTGTTTCAGCCCCCACCACTTCCTCTGGCAGGGTGTTCCACTTGTCCACCACCCATTCTGTGAAGAAATTCTTTCTCATGTTTCCTCTGAATCATCCTCCCTCCAACTTCATCCCATGCCCTCTAGTCCTGGAACATCTTTTCATTTAAAAATAGTGTTTTCCTGCACCCTGTTCCTCCCTGTAAGATACTTGTATGTCTCTATCATATCTCCTCTCTCCCTCCTCTCCTCCAGGGAGTACATATTCAGTTCCTTCAACCTGCCCTCATAGGACTTGTGATGCAATCCATGTACCATCTTTGTTGCCTTCCTCTGAATCTTCTCTACTCTGTCTATGTCCTTACGTAGGTAAGGTCTCCAGAACTGTACACTGTACTCCAGGTGGGGCCTCACTAGTGTCTTGTATAGTGGAATTATGACCTCCCGTTTCCTGCTGGTGATGCCCCTGCCTATGCATCCCAGCATCATATTTGCTTTACCTGCTGCCTTGTCACACTGTTTCCCTACCTTGAGGTCATTAGAGATGATAACCCCAAGATCCCTTTCCTGCTTGGTGCATGCTATATCCTCACCCCAACTGATATATTGTGCCAGGGTTTTGTGCTCCATATGCATTATCTTGCACTTCTTTGCATTGAATTTCAACTGCCAAACCCCTGACCATTCTTCAAGTTTCTGCAGGTCCTTCTCATTCTGTCTACACCCTCTGATGTGTCTACTCTGTTACAGAGCTTTGTGTCATCAGCGAACAGTGAAATTCTGCCTTCTAGGTCCTGCAATGTCACTGATGAAGATGTTGAATAGGACTGGTCCCTCGTGACTGATCCCTGTGGTACCCCACTGGTCACTCTTCCTCTGTGGAGTGACAGCCATTTACTACCACCCTCTGTGTCCTGCCGCCCAGCCAGTTACCTCCCACCACACTACTGTCCTGCCCACACCCATATTCCCCAGTTTGTGTAATAGTCTTCTATGTGGCACAGTGTCAAAGGCCTTGCTGAAGTCCAGATAGGCCATGTCCACTGCCCTCCCCTGATCCACCTCTCTAGTCACCCAGTCAAAATTTGAGGTTGGTCTGACAATGACCCCCCGGTGAAACCATGCTGCCTTGGGTCCTATAGTCCATTGACAACCAGTCGCTTCCACCAATCTCCTTCAGTAGTGCTTCCATGATCTTCCCCACTACCGAGGTGAGGCTGACTGGTCTGTAGTTCCCTGCTTCCTCTTTGTTCCACTTTTGTATAAGGGGACTACATCTGCTGTCCTCCAGTCTTTGGGTACCTCCCTGTTTCCAGTGATCAGCTAAACAGGATAGCCAGAGGTTCAGCCACCACCTTTCTTAGTTCTTTAAGTACCCTGGGTGCACCCATCTGGCCCCATTGCTTTATCAACTCTTATTACTTCCAGTTCCTTCAGGACCCTTTCGTGTGTAAGGGGACTTATGTCCATTTCTGCACCATTCTCACCCCTTGTACTCCTTTCAGACCCATTACCCTCCTCTTCCTCAGTAAAGACTGAGCAGAAATACCTGTTCAATATGTCAGTTTTACTGTTGTCATCCTTCACGCGGCCCCCATCCTCCCCCTTCGGTCTCACTATCCCTCCCTTTGCCTTTCTTTTCTCACTTATGTACCTGTAAAAGGTTTTGTCCCCTCTACCCACTGATTTTGCAATGTGTTCTTCTGTCTGAGCTTTGGCTTTCCTTACTGACCTCCCTGCCTCCCATTGCTTCTCCTGGTACTTCTCCCTATCCCGTTCTGCCTATGTCTTTTTGTATTGCCTGAATGCAATCTTTTTGGCTTTCACTTTCTTTGCTACCTCTTTGGAAAACCATAATGGTCTCCTCTTCCTTTTCCTCTTGCTAACCTGCTTAATGCATAATTCTGTTGCTCTTGTAATCCCCATTTTAAATACTGCCCACTGTTCCCCAACCCGATTCCTGCTGCATTCCCCGTGATGCCTCTTTCAAGTATCTCCCAATTTTCCCAAAGTCTGCCACCCTAAAATCCAGGATACGTGTTTTTGTGTGGTTTGGTTCTGCTCTTTCTGTGATTTCAAACCACAATGACTGGTGGTCATTGTTCCCCAGGTGCTTCCCCACTATTACCCCCATCACACTGTCCCTGTTTGTGAGCACAAGGTCCAGTATTGCCTTCTGCCGAGTTGGTTCCATGACCAGTTGCTTGAGGAAGGCACCCTGAAGGGAGTCCAGGATAAATCTGCTCCTAGTTGATGCTGCTACTGGGATGCTCCAGTCCACATCTGGAATATTGAAGTCTCCAACTAGTACTACCTTGCCCTTGTCTGCCATCCTTTGGATGGCTAGCATCAGCTCCCTATCTGTTTCTTCCTCCTGGGCTGGTGGTCTATAGACCACACCTGTGCGGATGGCTGGCCCCATTTTCCTTTCCAGCTTAACCCACAGTATCTCTCCCCCATTTTGTTCCTCCTGGATCTCTGTGGCCCTTATGTCATTTTTCACATACAGTGCCACTCCTCCTCCCTTCCTACCTGTACAATGTGTCAGACTCACAGTCCATCAGGTCTCCAATCGTCTGGACACTGTGATGGGCCCAAAGATGAAAGCCCGGGTCTGTCATCCCTGGCAGAAAGTCACTGTTGCCCAGAATAGGGGTATGCTGGCCCAAAATTTCTGTATCACCAACCATAGTGCAGAATCTTACCCATTCCCTCAGAGTATGTTTTAGCCATGGATTCTCTGATTTAATTAGTTGGAGTTGAGGCAGAAGTAGGAGAGGGGCCAGCCTCAAGGGTACTCCCATCGGTTGTGCCTCCTCAAATTCCAGCCAACCATTGTCTGAATTTGATTTTATTAGAGTTAAGACTGGGGAGGCCTGTGCTGCAAGGTAATATTCCTTTAGGTTTGGGACGGACAAGCCCCCCCCCCCCCTTGAGTTTTCGTCTTTGCAGGATGAGCCATCTTATACGCGAGTGCTTCCTGTTCCAGATGAGTTTGGAGATTAGCTGGTCTGTTTATCTCCGAAAAGATTCTGGAGGTTTACTAGGAAGCATCCAAAAGACATATAAAAATCTAGGCAGGATGTTCATATACCTATCAATTCAGTTCTGGCACTTACAGAAAGAGAGAGCGAGCTCCATCTCTTTCTTGTCATACACCAAAATAACCTTATGGCTTATGATCCAGAAGCAAAATGGTTTGATACCTTTTTTTGGACCAACATAGATGTTACAACAAAAGAACAAAGTGCTCTAGCCTTTGGACCAACCAAGTCCTTCTTCAGAAGCTTTATGACAATTATTTAGAAAATCCCATACTATTAACACCCAGATAATACACAGAAAACAGAAATAATTCTCACTGGTCTAACATATTCATTTGAAACATAACAGAAGATTATGCCAGAGAAGCCAATTAACACCAGTATGCTTTTGGCTGAGAAGCCCCTGAAGGTCAAAGGTCATCAAGAAATAGCAACAAGCAGAGAGTTCACCTTGCATAAATTTTAAAATGTATCAGTATGTTTCAAGAAAGCAGTCTACTGATAAAACCTTAGGATACCATTCTCCCTAATTCATGTAAGATGAGGAGCTAACAACTTTAATTGCAAGTGTCCTTGTGTTTTAAAGAACATAGTCAATGAAAGGCAAATCTGTGGATAATAATACATGCTCAAATGAGGCCTAATTGCAAGTTAAAAACAAGTCCCAAAATTAAAATAAACAGAAATTATATATATATATGGCATACAGAGGGTTTAAAGTGAAGTTTACTCAAAGTGAGCAAATGTTTCACACAAAATGTAATGTAGAGCTTAGCTCGAGACATTTTCCCAACTATACTCTCAACCAGTTAATACAGTCCATTAACTTTAAGGCCTTCAGTGTTGTTACAGGATTTAATACATGATAATACAGGGGTTGAAACTAACTTTTTCGGCCACCAGCCAGCCGGGCTAGTGACTGGAAAAATCCACCAGCCTGGCAGGATATTCACCGGCCTGGCACAAAAGTGATGAGAAATTAAATTAATAAAAAGAAACATGTTTTATTGCATTGCAACAACAATAAACAATTATTAAACTTTAATGCAAAAACATTGTGTTTTGTCTTCTTTTATTGGCAAGGGATCATCCATGTAGGTAATACTGGCTAATAGTGGCACACAATCACATCATGTCAGTGTCTGATCAAGAAGAGTGACTGCTTCCTTTAGCTTTGAACCTAACAAATCTGCAGTGCAGCACCAAGTGTTATATCTTGGCTGACTAAACAGAATGTCAGTTCCACAGTCACTGCTGTCCTGTCATGACATTTTATTTAGTGCCAGCATTCCAATACCGGCATTGCACTGCTGATTAGTTCAGGTTGAAAGCAAAGTAAAAGCAGTTAAATTAAGCTGTAGAGAATCTCGAATACATCTGTATGGATTGTCACAGAGAGTGTCACTCACATGTAATTATTAGCCAACTTCTTTAAGCTTTTTAACCTACTAGCTGTGCAGTTATTGAAGAGATCTGGCACTAATGAAGTTAAGTACCCTCGCACAACACTAAGACAGACTAAATCCTCATATACTTGGCAGCAAAGATGCACAGCAATAAATATTTTACTACAACCAACATAGCAGCAACACCCAAGTTCTGGTCACTCTGACAGCCCAGTCTGCACCCTGTCTAGTGACAACCAACCCTATCACAAGATCTGGCAGCTGTAATGACTCACTATATGCAGCACAGCGTAAAAGAATAACATCAAGTTAGCATATAGCGAGTGGTAGCCTAGGGAGCAAGCAGACTCTCACTACTGGGTGAGAGACAAGCAAGCCAGGTTGTGTTGCAGCTCTGCATAAAACGTGGTCATTACAGATATCAGATTGTGTGAGGATACAGAGGCATGACAGGGAGCAGACTGTTTGATGAGCAAGCAACAGATCAACAAGGCAGGGTTGCTGCAGCATCTCTGAGTTGGCAAATAATACCCTGCCTTGCTGGTGTCATTGCTCAGATATCAGACAGTCTGTTCCCTGTCATGCCTCTGTATTCTCACACAATCTGATAGCTGTAATAATGACCGAATTTTCTGCAGAGCTTCAACACAAGAACCTAGCTTGCTGGTCACTCACCCAAAAGTGACAGACTCTGCTTGCTGCCTATTATTCACTGTATGCTTCAGAAATTATTGATCTGCTGCTGCTGTCCTGGTTTTCCTCATTCTGTAACTCCGTCTCTCTCAGTCTCAGGACAAGCAGCATGGAGTGGGTTAATTCCAGTCCATGTAAACTTAATGCCAGCAGAGTCCCTCCACGAGAGATTTATACCTCAGGGCTCTCACATGTTGACTGGGGAGGAAGAAAATGCAGCACATCAGCATTTTTATTTTCCTGTTCTTCCTCCGAGCTGTGCTTGCTTGCCCATGCCCCCCAGTAATGTGCTTGCCCCCACCCCCACTCGTTTGTGGTACCAATGGGTAGCATTTTAGCCAAACAGCAGCAGAAGTCAACCTGACATCTCTAACACTTCCAGGATCAATGATGATCTTGAGCCGTTTGTGAGCAGCAGCAGCACCAGTAGCACATTCCCCCTAGGCCTTCAGTATTTACCAGGCTTTCAGAGTCTGACAGTGGGTTTTTCTGGGCTCGCCGCTCCTCTGTGGATCACCGACACTCCCTCTCGACTCCTGGCCTCTTGAGACACTGGCGGATTGCAGGACGGTCACAGAACTCGACTCCATGGCATGAACACACTCCCGACTGTTTTTTTAGCCTGTTAGAGATGGCACCAGCAAGAAATGGAGTTCCCTCGCCTAGAGCTGCCTTGTTCTCATCAAAAGCTCATTTTCTCACGTGGATTAGTCTTCGGGGGCTCACTTTAGCAGCCTTTCAGCAATTTTCAGCAGTGCTTGGCAGCGGCCCCTAGCGGCAATCAGGGGAACAGCAGCAAGTCGTTTTAAAAATGGCAAGGCACCTGCCGGGTGCTCAGCTGGGGCACTTTCACCCACCTGAAGTAAAATCCACCCACATCTGGTGGGAGGGTGCCAATTCCGAACCCTGTAATATCAATTGTAAGTATAAATGCCAAATAAAAAACCAAAAAAACAAAACTACTTGTCAAGGATCCCCAAGAAATTGAGACCATAAACCTGATATGTACAGATTTCAATACAGTGTCAGTGCATAACAAATATGTACAGAATCAGTCTAAGGAATCTGAATAAAAACTCGTAGGAATAAAATACCCCAGCCTCCCTTCTCTGGGAAAGATAACTAATAGGAATGAGATATATGTACAAGAGTCCTAATACATCATCATTCACACCAATCTTTGCAGTATTTACCCAAAGGAATTAAACCTTTCGTGAACCCCCAAGTAAATGAGAGATGCATCTTACTATGTACAGAATTTAAAAATGTGACAGTGTGTAATCCAAAAACTGACAACTAGTAGAAGGAAGTAAATGTTTACTATATATGAGAACTAACAGTACTAGCCACTGTAACACCATTATGTCATGTGCCTGAATAAAAGCTTACCTCAATATCACCACAATAACCACACCGACTATACCAACAAAAAAACACCCCAACACCTATATAAAAATCACCCCATCCCACATTCCCCCTACATACATGTGCACACACACACACACACACTCACTCACTCACACAGTGCTCAGGTGAGAAGCCAACATGTAGATAATCAGATAACAGGGACTTTGTAAGTATAAAACTAAAAAAATCAAAAGCTCACTGAAGAACTAAAGTACTTATGTCCATCCTTTGAAGTAAAGGTCTGCGTAAGTTTAAATGGAATAATGTGTCATATACCCCACATCAATGTTCATTCCATCCTCCACCATATTGAGAAGTAAAATAAGTCAATTTCAGAAGCCTGTCTCTGTTGTATACTGTTGAAATGTCCTTTTAAGACCATCACAGACATATCTGCGATTGAGTGGCCATCCTGGGAGAAGTGTTGTGCCACTGGTTTATCCTTATTTGAACAGAGATGGTGATACCGAAGTGCTTGACTATACATGACAGATTTGTTTGTGTGGCTCGGGTGATTACTTTTCCTGTGTAAGTATCTCTGTCTGTCTGTTGGTTTCCTGTAAATACAGGTATGTAGGGTTCCATCCTTGATAGTGACAGCGGTATCCAGAAAATGTACACTTGTGGCAGAATATTCCAGGGAAAGCTTTATGGTTGGGTGGAGGTTATTAAGTTCCTGAAGAAAATCCTTAAGTGTGTCAATACCTTCTGTCCAAATTATAAAAAAATCATCAATGTAATGGAAATAATCCAGTGGTTTATTGTGTACAGTGCCTTCTCTAAATTCACCATAAAAAGATTAGCATACTGTGAAGTCATTCTGGTGCCCATTGCTCTTCCTATAGTTATGTTTCTGTCATACAACCGGTGTAAATTCACAGTGATATTTAAACCCAAATAATGAAACCCATCCCCTGCCCAGCGAAGAGAAAATAAATCCCCTTATTGAGGTTCAAAGGAGCCATTTAACAGTAAAGCTGTTGTTTTATCAAAATTAATTTTGAAATCAGAGATAGCCCCGAATTCAGATAAAGTGTGCAAATGATGGGGAAGGGATGTCTTAGGTTCCTCAAGGAATAGTAAAGTATGATCCACATAAAGGGCAATCTTACGGGTTGTAGGTCCAACTCAGACCCCCTTAATGCCACCATTTTGTCTGACACGCGCCACCAGAGGCTCCATAGCCAGAGCAAAAAGCAACGGCGACACAGGACAGCCCTGGCGGGTCCCTCTAATCAGCGAAAATGGATGTGAAAAAAGCACCATTAACTCCCAGCCAGGCAATGGAACCTGTGTATAGGGCCATAAGATTTGAGGTGAAATTCTGACTGAACCCAAAGGCAGCCAGGACTTCATTCAAGTATTGCCAGTTTAGCCTATCACAGGCCTTCTCGGCGTCGACTGATATGGCAAGAGTCTTTATGCGGGAATCCTTTACATGAGAAATAATATTTAGTAGATGGCAGACACTGTTATAGGAGTTACAAAAGGGGATGAAGCCCGTTTGATTGTGATGAATCAATCTGGGTATCACCGTTTGGAGTCAATCGATGATAACTTTGGTGTACATTTTAACATCAATATTAATTGGAGAAATTAACCGATTAGAGGAGCAAAACTCTGGATTTTTCCAAGGTTTAGGTAACACCGTAATCAGTGCAGATTTCCACTCGGGGGAAAGTATGGTGTTGTATGCAATGGGAAATTGCGAAATGGAGGGGTTCAACCAGGGTTTCGACAAAGTGTTTATAAAATTCTGCAGGGAATCCATCATCCTGACCGCCTTTTAGTTTTAAGGCTTTTAATAACTAAAAGAATTTCTTCCTTTGTGACTGGTTGATCTAAGAACTCCCTCTCCTCCTGAGAAAGGGTAGGGAGATGAAGGGGCTTAAGAAAAGCGAATATTCTGTCCCTATCCTTACTGTGTTGCTCCGGTGTATAGAGTTTAGTATAAAAATTATCGAATTTCTTAGCTATAGCAGTTGGTTTAAAAAGGAGTTTAGGTGTGGGGCCATCAGTACGAAGTCTCTGTATGGCTCTCAAAGCTCATTCCTTACAAAGCTGAAGAGCAAGAAGACAGCCTGCCCTATGACCTTGAGAAGAGTAGGTAAGCTTAGTCCGTTGTAACATTTTCTCCACATCTTCCATAGAAATCTTTAAGAGCTGAGTTTGAACATCTTGAATGTGTTGCAACACCTTGGCTCCACCCTCTACTTTATGGCTCGTTTCTAAGGCAGTTAATTGTTTTTCCAGTTCTAAAGATCGGTTTTATTTTTAATCAAATTTTTAATGATAGTTCAGTGAAACAAAATCATTACTGTACAACATATACAGCAATAGTGGCACTTGCAGGTACTGTCAGATATGAACAAGAGCTGATTAACCAGGCAATGAACATAGTATATGCCACCTTTAGTCCAGAAGGTAAAAGCCTAGCATAAAAAAGCTGAAAGGTACTCTCCGTGCTCACTGCAGAGCCTTTGCTAAAAGAAAGTTCAGCAGCAAACCCGGCACCATGAAGGATACTGTGGAGCACAGCAAGCAATCTAACATGTGGCATAGTCTGCTCAGTGGTCTGAGAAAAAGCCCAAATTACCCACACTGTTTCACCCCAATTGTCCCAACTGCCGACTGGCATCGGGGGGGGGGGTGGTAGTGTCAGCAGAATCATCACACCTAAAATTGTGGGTCGTTCAAACTGCACGTACAATAAAACAAGACAGTTCAACAGGCAGTGGACTTCAGTATACCAGGGACAGCATTTACAGATCACTGTAGTAGTACACATAACGTCCATCAATAAAACGGACTCCTGCCATTCCACAGAAACTTAGTGCAAACGGAGCAACTCTAACATGACAGATTCAAACATGTATATGTTTGTGATTTAGCTGCCTGCGCAATTCATCATCGCAGCATAAGAACCCCTACTTTTCCTACAGGCAGTGAAGCAGTATATTTTGCTGTTGTCCAAGCTGACAGCTTTGTAAGATAACGCAGCAGTGCGTGACAATGGTGAAAACTTTGAGCTATAGTTTTTTATTTTATGTTAGATTGCCACCTATCTCCTGACTTGTGTGGTACCCATTTTTCCTGACTTTGAGTTTGCTTTGCCACTTTTATTGTACAGCTGAAATAACAAAAGGAGAGCTCCTTTTAAAATGGCTCAGAGCGGGTTTTCATCAGAATTCTCTGTGGTTTTTGAGCACCGATTGTTGAAGATCACTTTTCTTGTGACAATAATGAACTGGCACACAGCAGACACTGCTCCCTGGCCTTTTTGGACAACAAGTATACAAAAACAGCTGAGAATACTGCTAAAAACCTGGTTTGGGCCGTATTAAAAGGAGAGCTCCTTTTATTACTCAGATATGGAAAACAATGACTGAAGCAGACTCAAAATGCTCAGGAGATTAGAGGCAATCTAAAATAGAATAGAAAAGTGTGGGTTAAAATGTTCACTGCTATCATGCACTGGTGCTATAATTTATGTCCTCACAAATTTGTCATGATTTTGATCGCTTGACTGTCTGTACTCTATTTTTGCTCTTTTTGTTCACTATTCGTTGTAACCACACTTTATAACTTGCTGTAATTTTGTAATGCTGTTCTCCCCTTCTCCTCTCCCCCTGGTCACATCTGGAAATGAGCCTTGGCTTAGTGTGCCTTTCCCGTTACCAATTTTCAAATAAATAAATTAATTAATATTTAAGCATATATATACTAACATTTAAGCACTGAATAAATACCACAAGGGCCAGCCTGGTACTTGGCCATCTGGGTCAGCATCCTCACAGTAGCGTAGCAAATTCCCAGCGGGCCTGGGTGCAAAGCGATGTTACAGGGCACCTCCCCAGTTTTGAATAAACATCACAATTATGATTTGGGCCCCTAAAACCTTGTCGGCATGGGTGACACTGTACTCCTTGCACCCTTGTAGATATGCCCCTGCATCCTCATCTTTATCCTGGTAAGCATCAAACTTGGACACAAACTGCTAGGCAGCCCTAGGATCTGTAACATGTAGCGCCTCGTGCCAGCCACAACCATCAGTCACGCAGGAACATCATCTGAGCCTGAGACCCGTGCTCAATCAGAAGCTCAGTTCTAACTTGTATATGTACTGTGTTATGTTTTTGTATTCTATTTCCTAATTTCCTTAATATTATTGTATTCTGTTATTGCTGTATACTGTTGTATCCCTATTCCCCTTCCCCAGGACTCACCTGGAAACAAGCTATTTTTGCTCAGTGTGCCTTTCCTGGTGAAACTTTTTAATAAATAAATAAATAAAACTTGCATTTACTTTTCTTTGAATGCGTGAGCAGGGTAAAATCAGGAAGAAGATTAAGAAATTAGTCCCTTTCCACAAAACCACCTCAGAGGAGTGCGTTGACTGAAGAAGCTGTATTGTACCTGAAGGGCGGGGTGCCAACGCATAGCAGTTACAGTCTGGTTTCATTCCATCTCCCCATCCTTAACACGGCTCTCGGATCGAATTTGAGAATGCACCTTAAAAAGGCAGGCCACTCCTGTGATGGCAATGAAGCCAAGTCTGTAGCAAGTCTTTCCAAATCTTGTTGGCCAGAGCAATGGGGGAAGACCACCCTAGTGAACATTACTTTGTCTGGCAAAGTTTTCTAACAGTTCAATTTTGTTTTGAATAAATTGAAGTCCCTTATTTATGTTTGCCCCAAGTCCAACCGCAGATCTGAAAGTGCAGCATCTGTGTTAACTGCTGATCTAGTTGAAGTCACCAAATCTCTCTTCTTCTTCTGTTAAACTGGCATTTAGTATCAGCTTTCTTGCCAAATCGCTGATAAAGCACCATCGTCTGTGTTGCAGGAAAGCTGGTGCTCCTGGCCCTTTCCTGCTGTGGGCCTGCCTGGCTACCCAAGCTGGTGGTGGGCTGCACTAAAAAACAAGCACACACATCTTGCAAAGCCTGCTGTTTGCCTCTTTTCAGTCCCATGGCATTCAGCATAATGTCTACAATAAAGGACCACCTACGAGTCAGTGCAGATTATTCAACAAACAAGATAGAAACAAACTAAAGTTTCCGAGTACAGGAGCATCTTGACAACACATTTGCTGTATCAATCAATCAAATTCTTTATTTATCCGGGTGAACACCATTGAGCAAGCTCATTTACAAGGTGGACCTGCATACTGTGCTCTCCTTGCTGCTTTCCAGTAGCCCCCATCCCAGATCGAGTTAAAAAAACACTCTGCCATGAGTGGACACTAGTTAACCCAGCAAACAAAAGTAAGACACTCTCTGACCTGTGGTGAAGCTGCAACAAAAAGGATTGCACTACAGTCGTTTATCTTGAGGTTTTGAGTCCATTCACTTGTGATACTCCAGCCACATGATCATAGTACAACTGCCATGACTTTAGAAAGGTTAGAAAGAACTAGAGGGGAAGGTATGCCTTTTTGCAGATGACATTGAAAATCTATAATAGGGTGGACAATCAGGAGGCGGTGGAGTGAATGCACAGGGACCGTGGGGAAACTAGACGAATTGTCAAGAGCATGGCAGTTGGGGTTCAGTGCCAAAAAGTGAAAAATCATGCACCTAGGGCATAGGAAACCAGCAGCTGAGTATAGGATGGGAGGGGGGACTGACCACACTAGACAGGAAAGGGACCTTGCAGTTATATCTGATGACCTCAAGGTGGCAGGACAGTGTGACAAATCAGGGAGTAGGGCCAGTGGAATGCTGGGATGCACAGGGAGAGATATTTCCAGCAGGAGGGAGGGAGGTGGTGTTGTCACTGTATCGCTCACTTGCGAGACCCCACCTGGAGTATTATGTCCAGTTTTGGAGACCGCACCTCAGAAAGGATATAGACCGGATGGAGGCAGTGCAGAGGAGGGCAACAAAAATGGTGCAGGGGTTGCATCAAAAGCTCTACAAGGAGAGACTGAGGGATCTCAACATGTACACCCTGGAAGACAGGAGAATGAGAGGGGACATGATAGAGACCTACAAGTACTTCACGGTGGTGAATAGGGTGCAGTAGGGAAGTCTCCTTCAAATGAGAGAGAGCACCAGGACCAGAGAGCATGTGATGAAGCTGTAGGTGGTGGTGGTGGGGGGAGTTGAAGAGAGATGTGAGAAAATACCACTTCACTGAAAGAGTTATAGACACTTAGAACAGACTGCCAACAGAATTGGTGAAGGCAAAAATAATAGGGGGCTTCAAGCATATGTGGGATAGACATGGGGGATAATAGTAAATAGGCAGGGTGGAGGGAGGGTCGCCAGAGTTTAGTTAGGGTTTGTGGAGACAGAATAGACAGGAACCATCTGGGCAGACTGTGTGGGCCAAGCGGCCCTTTTCTGCCATCAGATTCTATGTTTCTCCTTGTCCAACACACTTCATGACTGCCTCCTCGCTCCTTCCCCACTTCAACCCGTGTCCTGAGACATTATAACCTGCGCTCCTTCCCCACTCCAGCCTGTGTCCTGAGACATTATAACCCTCACTCCTTCCCCACTCTGGCCTGTGTCCTGAGACATTATAACCCTCACTCCTTCCCCACTCCAGCCTGTGTCCTAAGACATTATAACCCTTGCTCTTTCCTTACTCCTAGCTGTTGTTTAGCAGTTAAAGAAACAGCTTTCTGTTGGAGACACCCTACCCTCGGAATTATACCAGTAGCCCTTTCAGCCTCTCCCTTTCCACCCCCGCTAACCTGCAGCTGGCCACCCACTTGCCAGAGCTCCATCAGTCATCTGACTGATAGGGTGTGAGGTGTGTGCAGCCAGGAGGGTGAGGGCAGGACAGTTGCATAGTATCATTGTTGATGCCAGGTAAATTTACCCCTTAGTCTACTTTGTGTCATTAATGATGAGAACTGCTCCACTACCCCCCCCGGCAATGTGCACCGCACCATCTGTCAGTCAGAGAACTGATAGAGCTTTGCTGGGCGGCTGCAGGTTGGAGGGGCAGCTGGGCTAGTTGGTATGTCCTTCAGTTGTCTCTTTCAAATCAGGAATCAGGGGCACAGCTTCATAAAAAAATGGTTTGGGAATTGGGGGGTTTGGGCTGGGGAGGGAAGTGAACTGGCTGTATAGCCTAGAGGTTAGAAGAACGAGGTATGAATTTTCTTGGTACATCCAGTAGACCAGACCTGAGTTTGATTCTCCCAACCTCCACTTGCATAGTGTGTGACTCTGAGCAAGTCACTTAACAGCCCAGTGCTCCCAGGTCGCCCCTGAAAACAGGCACTTGTGCCTAGTGGGCCTTACCCGCTTACCAAAGACTAAAATAAAAAATAAAATAAATATTTTTTAACGACAATGTCGAGTCCTGGCAGAGTTCCAGGAGCTTGCAGTTTTTTTTTTTTTTTTTTAAGAACAATATGAGTGTATGATGAAGGAGGTGGGTAGTGATAGTGACCTGTAACGCTGAATCAAATTGATGAACATTAAGATGAGTCTCGTTCTGATATTTGGGAGGTGGAGGATGGGAAATGGCTGACAACCTTGGGGGGAGAGGTTTTTCTTTTAAATTTATTAATTCTCAAATACTGATACTGTGAATAGTAAAAATCATTTGGTATTCATTCCCAGATACAGAATACTCTATTATTCAGAAATGAATATTTGGCATGTTTATTCCATTACCTTATGCTGGATAGCTACAAGGGTGCCAAAGGGATGACTGTGTGGTTCTGTTCCCTTGGGGTCCTCCTCTCTGTGTGATTCTGCCTTCAATGTGGGTGCTGATGGAGCAGTAGACCACACCTCACACAAGTGCATGATCATCATCATCATCATCTCTCAAACCTCTCCCTACAAAGAAATTAAACCACAGAACCTTGTGTGAATCCACAAGTCACTTTCTTTACTTTACAAAAAGAACATATTCTCACTGAAAAACAAACAAACCTAGTTATATAGTCGTTGTTAAAAACACTGTTCTAGCCCCACATTTTTTTTGAAAATTACTTTTATTAAACTTTTCAAAAAATATCACACATAAACATAAGCCATTTGTAAACTACATCATTGCATAGAAAACTAAACCATTGTAGGGTACCAAAATACAATTTAGCACTGAAAAGTACAAAAAAAAACAGATATAAATAAAACTGTCACCAATCAAACTTCAAACATCTTAGGTCCAAAACTACTAAACACAGTACAAGAACACTATCAAAACAATCCAAGTACTGGCATAAAATACAGATGTAGTTATGAACATTAATACTAATACTCGTCACACATGTAGCTAAGCTGAAGAAAAAGGAAATTATTCGCCTTTATTACTCTAATGCCAAAAGCGAAAAAACAGATGCAGCTCCTGGGCCTACACATAAGATGGATTGCTTCAGCAAACCCTGACAATAGACCCTAGTGCAGGTGGGAAGGGAATGCCAAAGGAGATGGGGGGGGGGGGGTTAGTGGCAGCAGCCCAGACACCTCCATAAGAAAGGTTGCTCTCAACCCAACCGAATCACCACCTGTTCCGTGGGGGACAAGGAGGCCATATATTAACCCCATTGTCTTTCAAATTTATCAGACTACCCCTTTAAATCATAAGTCAAATACTCCAACTGGAGCATAGAATGAATGGAGTCCTGCCACATCTGCAGTGTGGGAGGGGCCTGGGATACCCTGGTAGCCTGGATACAGCATCTAGCCACAACTAACATCAGTCAGATGGGCCTGGAGTAGAAGTTCCAATCCTCAGATGTCTGTTCTGCCACCCCAAGTAACAAGCCCCTCAGATCAACTGGGAGCCTGACCTGCGTAGTACCAAAATGTCCTGAACAATGGCCATTCAAAACTTGTGAAGGACAGAACATTGCCAAAAACAATGTATATAGATGCCCCATTACATGCTGCACTTCCCACACAAAGGCGAGACTCCAGGGGAAACCCACTTGTCTCTAGGGGGAAGAGCAGCCTATACAGTAACTTAAATGGAGCCTCCTTAAAATGATTGCATGTGCTCAGCCCCATATGGGATTCACATAGTTCCTTCCAGACCACTTCTGGAATCATCCCTCCCAAATCCCACTTCTAAAGTCTCTTGGCCCTCAGAGTGGTGTCAGGGAGGCACAATCTGATGTTGTGATAATGCTTAATTGAAACCTCTTAGGAGCCACTCGGGCGGATAGGATCCCTCTCTCCAAGGCAAAGATAGGTGAGTTTTGTGGTTGGAGACAGTTTAGGTACCTAGCATAATCTCACAACTGCATGTATCGAGATAACTGAGAGGGCTGCAAGCCCAAACTTTCTACCAGTTCAGGGTATGTTACAAAATCCTGACTACGATAAAGATCCCCAAGCCACCTTATGCCTGCTGACTCCCACCTCAGAAATGTCTGATCCTCCAGCCCCGGAAGGAATTCATAGTTTGAAGAATTAAGTACCAGGATCATGCCCCCGGAAACATCCCCCAAAAGTCTCTGAATATGACCCCAGGCCTCTAGGAAATATTCCACTAATAAACTCCTAAGACCACTGGAGCAGTAGGTGCAGATCCCCATCTGGCCCAGATAGGCTGTGAGGTGATGCTGTCTTCCCTCTGGGTCCAATGAGACACATGCCGCTCCTCGCAGACCTTTAATAACATAGGAAATTTGCCAGCAGATAAAGGCCTAGAGGTCTAGCAAGTCTGCTCGAATGTGCAGCTAGCACCCCTTATTCTGCAGCTGCCCCTCCCTTCCACCCTTCCCCTTCATTAACCCTCCCCCTTGTCTTGTCCCATCCCCTTTTGAAGCAGTCCACTGTTCTACTGGATACCACTTCTGCAGGTAACCCATTCCACCCAGCCACCACCCTCTCTGTAAAAAAGTGTCTCTTCATCTCCCTCCTGAACCTTCCTCCCTCCAGTCTCATATCATGGCCCCTGGTGGCCCTCCCCTCCCTTACTTTGAACAGCTCCTCTGTACCCGTCTTGTTTATTCCTTTCATGTATTTAAAGGTTTCAATCATGTCACCCCTGTCCCTCCTCTCCTCCACCGAGTACATGTTCAACTCCTTCAACCTCCTCTCGTATGAAAAGTCCCCCAGCCCCTTGATCATCTTTGTCACCCTGCGCTGCACCCCCTCCAATAACTTAATGTCCCTCTTCAGATACGGGTGCCAGTACTGCATGCAGTACTCCAGGTGTGGACTAACTAATGACCTGTACAGTTGCAGAATCACCTCCTCCCTCCTCGAGGATATACCCCTTGCAATACAACCCAGCATTTTGTTGGCCTTTGCAGCTGCCTTCCTACATTGTGCCGAGTTGTTCATTGACCCTGTAATGAGCACACCCAGATCCTTCTCCTCCTCTGTCTGGGCTAGCTGCACTCCCCCCAGCTGGTAACTCCTCCTTGGGTTCTTCATCCCAAAATGCAGCACCTTGCACTTTTTGGCATTAAACCCCAGTTGCCAGGTGTCTGACCAGGTTTCAAGCTTTGCCGGATCATCCTGCAACCCCTGCCATCCCCCTAGGTCATCCACCACTGCGCCTACCTTGGTATCATCAGCAAACAGACTGATCTTGCTCTTGATGTCCCATGATATGTCTGCAATGAATATCCCAAACAACACTGGTCCCAACACCGAGCCCTATGGAACACCGCTCGTCATTGCCCTTGGGTGTGAGAGCTTCCCACCCACCACCACCCTCTGTTGCCTTCCCTGAAGCCAGTTTCCTACCCATCTCACCAGCTTTGTACCTGCCCCTGTGCCTACTAACTTCTTTCCTAGCCTTCCATGCACCGAGTCGTGAATGCTCATTGAAGTCCAGACAGGACATCTGCACTGCATGGCCCTGTCCAGCTGCTCTAGTTACCCAGTCGTAGAACTCCACCAGGTTGGTTTGGCAGGATCTGCCACGATAAAGCCATGCTGTCTGTTGTTCTGTAGTCCTTGGCCTCTAGGAGGGCCACCAGCCCTCCTTCAGGATAGTCTCCATTAGCTTACCCACGATGGATGTGAGGCTCACTGGTCTGTAGTTTCCCGGTTCATCCTTGGGGCCACTCTTGTGGAGGGCACCACATAAGCCATCCTCCAGTCCTGAGGTACACACTCCAATGTAGTGAGGCATTAATAGGTCTGCCAAAGGTCCTGCAGGACCTCTGCCAGCTCCTTCAGTACCCTGGGGTGGATGCCATCTGGCCTGGCGCCTTGTCCACCCTCAGTGCCTTCAAACCCTCTCGAACTCTGCCCTCCATGATTTCCCCTCCCCGTTTCTGCCATTTCTCCCACCTTGGGTGTCACCCCCTCTTCTCTTTAGTAAATACTGAGCAGAAGTACTCATTTAGTGCTTCTGCCTATCGCACCTCAAGGCCCACCCAACCCCTCCTTCCTAATCCTTACTATATGGTCCTTACAGCTCCTTTCTCCTGATGTACTTAAAGAAGTCCTTCTCCCCTTCTTAATGCCTTGTGCCAGCCTGAGTTCCGTAGATGCTTTGGCTTCCCTTACTGCCCTTGTCACCTCCTTCGATTCTGTCAAGTACTCCTCCCTGTCCTCCCCCCCTCCCTGTTAACAATCTGAGAGCCGTCTGGCCTGTGCCGCCAAATGATATATATAAAAATTGGGAACATTTAATCATCCTTTAGAGGTACAGTTTCTTAATCTGGTGAGACAAATCCACTGCCTTTTCTGCTGCCAAATAAAATTGCTGCGGGCCCTGTCCAGGGTCCTGTGGTCCTTCCGATGGAGCCCAGTCGGGAGCACCTGAATAGGATAGAAGAGTCTAGGCAAAATATTCATCTTTATTTATTTATTTTAGTCTTTGGTAATCTTAATTAGATTCATTCAACCTAGCCAGGACAATAGGAGATCCTGCCACTGACGGAGGTCTGCTAAAACTTTCTCTAAGAGGGGTATGTAGTTGAGCCTATAAAGGGAATTGAGTGATTTGCCCACCCGGATCCCAGAGTATTTAATATGAGAAGAAACAATTCAAAAGGGAAAACGGGTGAGGTCCCACATGGCTATCTCTCCCAAACACAACAACTCAGATTTTTCAAAATTAATCTTAAATACCGAGAATAAGGAGAACTCCTCAATCAGGGTGATCATGCAGGGAGTGATATAGCAGGCTGCAACAAGTATCCAGCCCCATTTTAGTTTAAAAGAGCCACCACATTCAGCCAATTTTGTGTTGGCTGTGGCCTTTGTA
Organism: Neoceratodus forsteri; assembly: GCA_016271365.2. Classification (NCBI taxonomy): domain Eukaryota; kingdom Metazoa; phylum Chordata; order Ceratodontiformes; family Ceratodontidae; genus Neoceratodus; species Neoceratodus forsteri. The sequence continues at coordinate 878,252,992 of CM028130.1, forward strand.
TATTACATTGTTAGGACTTTTTTCTAATTGTGTTTGTCCAAATTCTGAATTTATTTTGTTTCTATTTTCCAAGATAATTTTTTTCTTGTTTTATAAGGTGAACCGGATGTTTAGACTGGTTCGTCCTTATCCCTGTTTATCTTTTCGTTGTGACACATGGGTGTGCCATGCTTCTGTTTCCTGTGTACTTTACACTTCATTATGTGTTTGATTTTACAGCACATCCTATAGGCTGCAGGCACGTTTCTTTATGCCTTCCTTCACCAAAGTGACGTCCAATTTTACCTATAAATGGCTGCTTTATTGGGTGGTGCTTTGGCTGCAAGTGAACAGTTGCGGCTCCTGAAATAGATCTTGTGAGGGGATCATAATTTGAGATGTTGGTTTGCTACTGGTTTTAAGAAATGACAAATGTGCTTATTCATAAATACAAAATAAACTCAAGTTTTGTTGACTAACACTCATGCTATAGTGCTTGCCACTTGGGGCTTAAAGACACTTTCCTTCCTGTTCTGTTTTTAAATATGTGTGAGCCACAACCATTCCACAGTGTGGCTTCCTTCCACTGATGCTGTATCACAGTTAGATTTCAAAGTAACTGAAGTTGTCAGTGTGTTTCTGTACAGATGAAAACCAAGTCCTTCTTATATGCATCCGTGTCAAGGTTTGCATACAGTGGCAGCCATGACCGTGGTCCTTACTGTCACATTATAGCTTGTTATAACTTTGTGACATGGCTAGCTACAGCTTCCCTGAGCTAAATGAAAAGCTGCCCTTTTTTTTTTTTCACTCGATTCTTTTTTCCTCCTGTCACCGGAGAGGTGGCCTCTCTCGAGCGTTGTCTGGGTTGTCTCCTGCCCAACCTGACCCCCCCCCACTCTGGGTCCCCTCCCGGGGCTCCACTAATGCCTACCCCTGCCTGGTGAGAGACCCCCCTGGCTTACCCCCCAGGGTGGGGCCGTCACTCCTACAGGCGCCCAAGACATCTAGTATCATCCAGGCAGCGGGAGCATGTGGAGGATCAGGACCCAGGTGGGCGGGGTCCGGCATGGGGCTGGAGCATGCCATCAGCTACCACCACTCTGGGGTGTTTCCTTGTTCTGGTGGTTCCACCCCCCTCCCCTTGGTGCGCACGAACATGCAGTGATGCCCTGAGGGGGAAATGCACTTGCTCCGAACGCGCTCCTGCTGACATCTGTCGTGCACCACCTTCCCACTTACATGCAGGCTGCGGCGCATTGCCTCCGCACCAGGAGGCACTCAAGTGCAGAGTCCTGAAACCCTCCCTCCCCAGGAGAAGGTGAGCTGTCAGCAGACGCTCAAGCCTTCTCCTCCCCGGCCAACCCCTGGTGGCCCGTGCTCGCCCCGAACACGGGTCGCGGCGTGGAGCGAGGGGTGGCATCCAGCACCTCAACCCTCAGCACCACCGGGCTGGCTGAAGAGCTGCTCTTGATGTGTCACGCAGATGTATTTGCAAGAAAAGTGAATGCCACCCAGTAGAAAATGTCATAGCAAGTTATGAATCACCACTATCAACTAGGGTTGCCACCTTTGGAAGAGATGAAAACCGAATACTAAACCACACCCCCAAACTCCACCCCTAACCCCACCCCTTTTATGACTAACTAGGGCATCGCTTGGACTCTGATTCTCTTGATTTATTCAGAATTGCTGCTGATGTAACATTGTGTACAACTTCTTTAAATTACATTATGATTATTATTTTTGGTTTGATTTAGATTTAAATATTTTAAATTTGTTGACATTTGGTGGGGTTAGAGGTTCAAGGGACTTTCCATCCTGTGTACACAGCTTAGCTGACAAATCGAGTGACTACAAGGACACCTCTGACAACTGGCTATTTTGGATCAGGTGGCCTTTTCTGGTAAAACTCTTTCAATAAATAAATAAACTACACCAGTAATGGTAGATGAGATGTAATTACAATATCATCTCCGTTTTAAGATGTGCTACTGTCCCTCCCATTACTCCTACTCTAAAGTTGTTTGTAATGTCAGAGAAGTTTTGAAAAGTGGTAGGAACTATTCTATGCTGTTAAACGCCCTATTTGTTTTCCATGTCAGTCATACATAGCAGCTAGCATGATGTGTGATATATAGCATGCAGGCAGTATAGCGTAGTGGTGTAAAGCTCTGAGCTGCAATTCTGGAGACCAGGGTTTGAATTCTACAGCCCACACTTGCATACTGTATGACCCTCCACAAATCACTTAGCTCCCAGGTTGCACCTGTAAACAAGCTTTAGCTTAGTATGTCTCTTTTGGTAAAAAAAAAAAATTATGTTTTGAGAAATTTTTGATAAATTGCCTACATCTGCAGTGCCATCAAATCTAGACTGTGTTCCTGTCACCTCGTCAGCTACTGCTCTCTCTCTCTCTCTTCTTCTCATTTCTGTGGCTTAGCATGACATTAGCCACATTATTCTGTGCTATTCATCTGTGAGGCTTGGAATGGTCTTCCTGGAATATCCAGGTAGTATGAAAATTGACAGCAATAACTACTGAGGAGAGAGAGGTGTAGTATTGCTATAAATGAAATAAAATATTGGATTATTAATGTAACAACAAAAGGGGTAACAAATATTAAAATATAGGACAGACCCTAAAAGAAAAATGGTGAGCATTTAGAGGTATACAAGTATTCCTTATCACAGCAGTCAAAGACCATACTCACAATGCAGCTTGGAAAGGATTAGGTTGATTTACTTTGATTTACTGCCAATGGTCTTAATAGCCCTACTTTACACCTCTCAGACTGACTGGTACACAAACAAATGTCTGCATGACGTCAGAATTTTGTGATCTGAATATGCAAGTAAAATGGTGAAGGATTTAACAGAATCTGTTTTACAAGTATGTGAGCATTCAAAATGACTGAAAAAGTACTACCTCTGAATAAAACTGGATTAGCAGGTAAAGTTTCTAAAACACATTGTACAGTCTATACTGGGACAGGAAGCTGCACTAATGTGGTGCTTGTCTGGTTTCAGAAAAATGAAGGTGTTAATTAAGATGGTATTGTTTACTCTTCCCATGAATAATCTTCCAATTTGCTGGTGTGAAGTTAGAGGTGACAACTGGACAGACAGGGACACATTTGGCTTTTTAAGTGCCCTGCTCTTGAAGGCACTTCCTGATTAGCAAGCACTGCAAGCAAGCAAGTACACTAAAATGTCAGACACTTGCTTACAGTGAGATGAGAAGAAAATGAAACAATTAGTGGGGAATCTCACAGGTGCTGCTTGACCCACCATAAAAACCGAATTTGCAATGGTGAAAACAGGAGAACCGAATCTGGACCTAGAAAACCGAATCATTCGGTCAAAAACCGAGTAGGTGGTAACCTTACTATCAACGTTAACGTCTCCATCTTGGTGTTATTTGATAGTCCAGAAGAGCCATATATCACCTAGAGGTTAGAGCAACAATCTGTGAACGACTAGGTGCATTCAGCAGATTTGGCTTTGATTCCCACATCCTCCACCGACATACTGTGTGACCATGAGCAAGTCACTTAACCTCCTTAAGCTCCTTGGATGCACTGGAACACTAGTTTGTGTTCAGTGTGCCTTTTCTGACCAAAAATTGTAAAATAAAACGTCTACTTATGATTAGCTATGACATTACTGTAATTTTTTTTATTATTATTTTTTGATAACAGGTTAAGGCCCACTAGGCACAAGTGCCTGTTTTAAGGGGCAACCCGGGAACACTGGGGAGGTTAAGTGACTTGCTCAGTCTCACAGTGTGCAAATGGAGATTGTGGGAATCAAACAAGTTGTGCTAGATATACCAAGCTCATTTACAGCTCATTACTCTAACCTCTAGGCTAGACTGCCAGCCTAGAGGTTAGAGTAATTTAGTAGTTTAGTTTAGTTAGTTAGCTGCTAGTTATTTGTTGACTGGGTAAACGTACTGGGGAATATGATTCATTTTTACAGGAGTGACCAAGATACATTAAGTACAGGTTGCAAAAATGTAGTCGGTATCTATAACATACGAAACACATGTATCAGAGACAACTGTTTAGTTATCAAATAAATTGTAGCATGTAGAAGTTAATTCAACATTTAAATGTTGTTTTCAGTTTTTCTTTAAACAAATTGTGAGATGAAGTTTGCCTCAAGTGAAGCAGGGGCTTGCTCCTTTTTGTTAGTGCACATGTAACCCCCTTTTTACCCGGGGTTACTAGAATCACAGTAAGACCTAGTGGTAGGCAGGGAAGGCAGCTTGTGAAACTCCAGTTAAATGGATTTCACACTGTCTCACTCTGTTCTCAGTCTCAGCTGAGACTGAGGGATGACATCACCATAGAACTATCGCAGCTGCATGAGCCACAATGGAATCTGCAGAAGGGAGTTAGAGTACAATGTTGGGAGGTTTGAACAGTCAGTCTGTGTTCAGTTGGAGTTGGAGATTGTTGTGAGAGGAGCACAGCAGCTCTGTGCTCAGGCTCTTGGAGCCTCAGCCCTGAAATAGGGTTACATTTAAGGAAAGGTGTGTGTTTCTGCCTAAAGAGAGACACAGTAAGCTGTTGTTTAAAGTGGTGGAGACCGCTGATACGGGTCTCTGTGCCCCATCCCTCAGGGGATGGGGCAGGAAGGTTTGCCTGCTATTCCAGGGGTAACCCCCTGGTTGCTGCTAGTGAAGAAGCTGCCTTATTTTGTCCACGTGTGTTGGGTACAAGAAGATTTTGTGATTCGCCTGTGGGGCACCTGCAACCAAAGGGTGAGTTCTGCTCTTTCTAAAGGGCCCATGTTTCATCCTGAACTGTGTTAATGTGGGGATTGGACTACTGAAGTAGTGGGAGGCCTAGAGTAATAGACTTAGCCAAAAGTAAAAGAATGTTCAAGTCCAGCACATAGGAGAAGTCAAGACATGTAGAGATGTGATATACGTCTACCCAGTAATCTACATTGCCAAGCTTTCAAAAGAGTTGTTTAGTTTCCAGAGAAATGGCCGGGTATGGATTGTGGGAGCTGGAGGTGGGAGACCCCCCATCTTTAGTAACCAGGTCCACCTCTACGGATTTGCTCTGTGGATTTCTACTTTGCCTCATGCACTTGGCCAGTGATTAGGGAAGTACCCAGATGTGGGATGGAAGAAAAATTCCCTCTAAGAGTTGAAGGCTCTAAGGTGGTTTGGGGAGCCACCAATAGGAAAACTGGTTCATTCCCATAATGGACCACGGATCAAGTGGCCTGCGGGGGAGCCGGGGCATGGGGAAAACTCAAGTAGTGTACAAGTCGGGCTGTGTACCCAAAGCTGCGTGCAAGTCCAGGCTGTGTGCCTGGTGGGTTCAGAGCCTGAGGGCTGAAATATGAAGAAGTGTTCAGTTATCTCTAATCTGCATTACCAGGAATGTAGCCCCGTGGGGGTCCGTCTATGCTTTGTTTGTTCAGTTTGGATGTGAATAAAAGCCACACTGTAGAATCCCATTCCTGGTTTTGGACATTACAGTTATTGTTTCCTGTGTTTGGATTTACTTGGGTGCTCCTGTGCAGAGTAGCCAAACCTAGGCCCGCTGTGCTGAGTAACCTAGTCCTCCCCCGAACCCAGTCCCCACCAGGTACTGCTGTCAGCTTCAACAGCATGCCATCTGTCGTTTTGCAAAAAGGCAGGGATGAGGGCGTTACACACAGGAAGAGAAGGATCTCTAACTGTAGTTAGTTTTCATAAGTGGAATGTTGACAAGATTTGTATTCGATGGTCACAGGCCAGTATTCGGATCACATAAGGACAGTATATTAGTCAGAAGCTGGTTGATTTTGCTAAAAAGGATACTGTGTAAAAAAGTGCACACCTTGGCTATAAATATATCCTGCAATACTTAGCCAGTCAGTTTTTTTTTTTTTTACTAGCCAGTCAGGTTGAAGATAAAAACGGTGGCAGTGATGTTCCCTATGTCCTGCTAATAATGCAGATTGACAGACTGCATTATAGCCAGTTTTGTGATGTTGTTCTTTAGCTCGTTCCCAGATTATTGATCCAAGATCTAGTGTTGATAAAATGGACCGGGCAACAGAGATTTTTGCGGCACGTCAGGTAATTCTTAATCTGGTATAAGGCTCACAGTTTTTGGTGTGTTACTTTATATACCAGATCTAGATAAACATAAATTGAAAGGTTTTGGCCCAGGTAAACCCCCAGATGTTTAAAGAGTAGACAATAAGGGCAATGGTGCTGAATCCCACCATCTACTAGGAAAATAATGTATTAGGTTTCTTGAACATTTACTGTATGGGGGGCCTTCTAGCAGGTCAAAACCCTGAATTTAGAGTGTCGGCCCAGTGGCGCAGAGGGTTGCGGTGCTGGATGCCACATCTCCCACCCCACCCAGTGGCCTGAGTTCAGGAGCGGACTTGGGTCAGTGGGGGTTAGTCAGGGGATTGGGAAGAGGATAGTGTCCAGCTGACTGCTCTTGTCTTCTGGGAAGGGGGAACAAGCCATGCTGCTCTAGTACTGCCACCACGTGGAGCCGCTATAGTGCTGCCACCGCGTGGAGCCACTCTAGTACTGCCACTGCATGAAGCCGCTCTAGTACTGCCACCGCATGGAGCCGCGCTAGTACTGCCACAGCGTTGGAGCTGTTTACTTCCACCGCATGGAGCTGTGGTGGCAGGGCAGTGGGAGCAACTCAGATGGGATAGAAAGGATGGCTGGCAGAAGGTATACCGTCAAAAGGGCGACTGAGTTTGATCAACTCAAATATGAGTGACTCGGTCTCAGCGCCTGTGTTGTGGGCTACCCTGAAAGGGTAGTGACAGGAAAGGGCAGGGCGACAGGATACCGGAAGGTATCCGTGAGGTATGTGGGGGTTGGAGAGAGGGGAAGCCGCCGAGCTGGCCTAGTGGTGCGGTGGTTAGGGAGGTTAGCTCTGGTAAGGAGGGTGCAGGGTTCAGGGCTGGTGTGGAGCACAATGTTTTTGTGCTTTTCTGTGCCCATTTTTTTTTTCTTGCATCCTGGTTCTCCCCCCTCCCCGACATGCACCCCCACCCCCGTCCGGAGTTAGTTATTTTAGTTAGGGGGGAGCAAAGCCCCCCGCATGAAACAATTATGTTTGTTTTTCTCACTGCGAATGTACATTGCCATTTTTGTTTTTGGCAATGTACTATCGCCATTATCACATAGAACCCCAGGAGTAGGCATGTAGTATGTGTGCGCCTCAGTGCACACTTATAACTGTGTCATTACACACCGCCTGGGCAGTGAAGAAAATAGGAAGATTGCATCAGCCGCAGGATGACCCCTTGGTCACCACAACTGCCCACCCCCCCACACACACACACACCCTGGGACAGTAGGTGATAGCTGGGGTGACCAAGGAAGAAAAGTCTGTATAATAAATCCTGAATTTAGATTGGCATTCCTGATAATTGTTCACTATTATGATGCATTTATAACCTAGCTGTTACAAACAGGGATGACTAGTTAACCTTTTGGCTAATTTGTGTTTCTAGGGATGTGGATATGTTGTTCTTATCCACACTTCTTGGCATATCCTTTCCCTTTAAGACTCTTGCCAGAAGGTCTAGAAGCTGGCTTCTCGCACCCACCCACCCGGCTGGTATATCCCTCGACTCCCTTGATGCCAGATCTTTTCCACTGTAAGAGATCCAGGTTCCTCCTTTATCGCCTGGGCGCTGAGGCCCCTGCGCTTAAATCTCAGATTACTTACCTAAGCTGAAAGTCGTTAGAGTCTCACCACATCATTTTCAATTGCGACCACAATGGAGGACAAATCCTCACCCGGGTTCTGCCAGTGGCCCTGCAGGCAGAAGATGTCTTGCACTGACCCACACGCCATGTGCGACTATTGCCTGGGATAAGATCATGATTCCCAGGCTTGCAAGTTTTGTCACACGTTCCAGTCGAATGTGTTGGATGATTACCTTGCACGCCTACAGCTTGGCTGACTGGAGAAACGGAACCTGCTGGTCAAATCTTAAGAGGCCCGTTAGGTGGTCTCTGTGGCTGCAGGGTCTGCTAAACAACTTGAGCAAATGAAGGCTTTCGAGGAGGAGGTGGCTCAGGCTGCCGATCAGTCCTCTTCAGCATCGGTCTTTGTGCCTCTCAAACTGGGCTCTACCTTTACAGGCTCCTTCAAGGAGTTGTGCCAGTCTCTCCCAACCAAGGGGGAGGGCCCATTGGCTTCACACAGCTCCTGTTCCTGTAAAAAGGATTCCAAGGAGTTGAGAGAGAAGGAGAAGACGTCATTCTTGGGAATCGAGAGAGGTCTCGTTCCTAGGAATCTCCAGTTTCTTGGCTTCACAGTGCCCCAGTCAGGCCAGCCGGCTAAGACATGGGAACGATGACCCAGTTGAAACTGTTGTCGACCCCGTCGACCTGTTGTCACTAGATGAGGCCAACACTTCCTTGTTCAGGACTCTGGTCCTGATTGGACCTACTGAGGAGGAAATCCAGCTTGCTGGGAACCTCCTCACGGTCCCTGGCCCTGACCTGGAGGAGCCGCAGGTCTTTTCTGCTCCTTCTGAGCACCCCTGTCAATCCCCCCGATGGTCGAAGTGTAGGTCTCGGTCATCCTTGACCAACAGGTCGAGGAGAACTCACAAACGACATGGACGTTCCAAGCAAGAAGTGGCGCCGCCATTATTTATCCTTGTCCTCCCCAGAAGAGGAGAGGAAAGGCTTCGGTGAAAGTTGCGTTGACGCAACAAGGATCTCATATGGCAACAGTTGGTGTTGGCCGGTCTGAAGTCAACCCTGGCTTCCACACCAGCCATCACATGGCTGTTGCTCTCTAGGCTAATTCTGACTCCTCCGGAGCCAGCCAACACCATCCCTCCACCCGCGGAGCTGGGTAAGGCTCTCCCAGCTCAGCTGAAACTGGCCTCTCCACCGATTGTGGTGGAGCCACCACCTAAACAGCCTCCCTCTAGGGCTCCTGTCAAGGAGTCTTGGCCCGCTAAAGGCCTCTCACATAGGCTGCTGGTCACCCTCACTTCCGACCATCCGCGGCGGGTCGAAAGTGACTCGGGAGGTCAGCCGATCTATCTGGACTCCTCGGAGTCCGAGGACTACTCTTTGCACTCTCGGCCTTTCGATGAGGCTTCACTTGAGAGTCTCTCGACAGAGCAAGGTCCCACATCCTTCATGGGCATTCTCCATCTCATCTCTGAATCCACAGGGATGAAACTGGAGCCTGTTCAGAAACGGGCTCAATATCCCCTAACAGATTGAACTCAAAGTCCTAAAATGACTATGTAACCCCTAGATGGCGCTATCCCAGGGGCTACTACCCCTGCCTGATTTGCCACTAACAGGTTGAGGGGCCCTGGATCCAATGGCGGGTGCCTCCACCCAGAGGTCAGGGTTTGCAATAGTTAAACTTACTTGGTCACAGCCCTCTGGGACACTGCAACCCCCCTTTCTTCCCACTGGTGGCCACACAATATATCAGAATTTACCTTCACAGTATACACTTACCCCCAGGACTAGTTCCGGCACTGGACCTCCTGTGAAATAAGATACAGTGCAACAATCACAGTACAGTACTTTAACATAGACAAATACCTCAGGCAGTATAACTTTGCTGAAACAAGCAGCTCTGATTTATTTAGGGGATATAACAAGGACAGGGGAAATCAGGTTAATTAGCTTATCACTTTACTATCTACTCATGGCTCTGTGCAGGCTCATCCTCACCAGTTACTGTCCCTGGGTACCAAGCCCCAGTGGCTAGTCCAAACCGTGGCAGCTGGTAGGGGCCCTTTCACACAGTGAAAAGAAAATTAGTTTAAAACAGTCAGCAGTACAGTGATTCCATTTGGATTTAATGTGGCAATTCAACAGGGAGCGACTGAATTAGTACTCACGACCTCCAAACAAGATAGGGTCCTTCAATGTCAGCAGGGCTACTCTTGAGCTCCACGAGACTCTTCTCACATTTATATGGTAAAAAGAAAGTACTATACCAGGCAGGTTGCTTCTCTATCCCGATCGCACTACTGCACAATACCCGGAGAACACACAGCAGATTCAGTTCCTGACAGACCGAGTGCAATTCAACAATTTCTCCAGTCTTCTACAGGGTGAGCCTGGTTTCTACTCTTCAGAGATCCTTTGATTCTTTTCACAGGAGATTCAGTCTAACAAGCAGTTACACAGGCTGCAGACCGGAACTCTGGGCCTTAACCGTTTTGACTGAAACTGTACTGAAGGAGCACAGGGTTTCTTTCCCTTCACTGCCAGAGCTAACTGAAACTCCAACAGACAAAACCGGCACTTCCTTTGAGTTCCTCCCAGTTCTGACTGGATTGGCTGTCACTCACAATAGACTGCTGCTGTTGGTCCAAAAAGGCGCCGAAGTCTAAACTACATCTCCCAGAGTCACTGCCCATACAATCCTCTTGTGGCTGGCTCAGATTATGAGTCCAAGTTCTGATTCGTCCAAGGCACCATTTTAGAGCTAGCTTACCCCACACTGATTGGTCCAGTTCAGCAGTTCAAAACCAGAATGGGGAACTAGGCAGACACAGTTCTGACTGCAAAGAAAGCAGGTTAGACAAACTGTAATTTCATTATTACTGTAAATGATTTCTGGCAAACAGTTACATCTTTCAGATAGGTTCCCTTTGCACTCCTAGTGACTGCAAAAATGGAGTGAATTGGCAGCAGCTCGAGTGGTACTCAAACAGAGAAGCACACAGTCCCCCATACAAACTAATTATGTCTGCAAGCAGACAGCTCTTAAAGAGACAGTACCAGAGGCTCTAAAAACACTCACTGATAAATGGCTTAAACGCCAAACACCATTCAGGCTTGGAGCATTCAAGCAAGCTCCTGGAAGTCTTTTGGGAACCCCCATTTGCAGGGGGGTTACACCTTCCTGGTTTGGAAAGCTTGACGTCTGCCACAAGCAAGTACCCTATAAGTTTCAACTGCAACCATATACATTTGCATTAGGCTCACACATGTAATCATCAGTCAATACATCATTTTACCAAGAACACATTTCTGAAACATTGCAGTACGTCACTCTTACACAGTATTACACACACATTGTACCATAACTCAAGTTATTACCTCTTGTACATGAAACCTGAAGAGAGGGGCCCTTCCTATCAGTTACCTTGGAGCTGGACGGGCAAGGGCACCATACTTAGAGGGCAACACAAGTAACTTGGAGTTAGCACTGATGCTCAGTTTGGGCAATGAGCTCGGGGACACATACACTCCTTTATGGACAACATTGAGAGGCAAGTCCACAGGCCTCCCAAGTGAATCATAACTGAGGTGCACCACAGGCTTTACAGCTCGACCAGTCTTTCTAGGGGGAACTGTTACAGTCTCTGCACTCTGAGCCTCATTTTCAGCATTGTCCTCACTTGTCAGGGGAGTCTCCCTAGGGGTAGAGAGGCTAGAACTTGGGGCACTTTCAGCTCCAGGAGTTACAGTTTCTGAGTCCACAACATTTGGCTGCATGGAGAGCTTTCGGACACTGGCAGTGGACTGTCAGGGCACTCAAAATACTCTTCTTGTTCGGTGTATCACCAGTCTGCCCAATCTATCATTTTCCTCCCCTGAAAGCTCAAACAGTTCAACCATGCACAATGATTCCATTTCATCTGATCTGATGCTTTGCACTTCACTTCTGGGAGCATTGGCTCAGGGATGAAGCTGGGGCTTAGACAGTCCAGAAGGCCCAGCTTTGTCTCCAGTATTGACTAGGGATTGCTCCAAACAATTGACTCAGTTCGTAAGAAGGATAGTATTCAAAGTCACTCACTTTCTTCTGATATGGACTGACAGTCATGCTCAACTGGGACTTGTGGAGGGAACACTTTAACTCTGCTTCTGTAGGTGCAGACTTCTTGATCTTTTCTTAGCAGCAGCTCTAGTCACTGGTCCAGAGGGGTATCTTCTGGGGCTCAGACTCAATCAGGATTTGTCCAATGGGCAGTAAATGATTTCTATGCATTGTTTTTACATCTTTTGAATTGTTCTCAGGCCTTACTTTGTACACTGGCAGATCATCTAGTTTGCCCACTACAATGTGAGGGAGATGGTGCCATCTGTCAGCAATCTTGTGTTTGCCATGCAGTCCCAGATTTCTTAGCAATACCCGATCTCCTCCTGGAGTTCCTGTGCTTTCACCTTTATCATACCGCTCTTTGTTGGCCAGATTTCTTTTGGCAGCCATGGTTTGAGTCAGTTGGTACGCATGAGTTAGCTGGGCCTTTAACTTTGCACATACTGTAAATAGTTGTCAGCTTGAACCCCATCAGGAGAGACCCCAAAACACACATCTACTGGTAGTCGAGCTTCTTCCAAACATCAGGCGGTAGGGGAGAACCCAGTGGCATCACTTTGGTGCAGTTATAAGCATGTACCAGGTGCTAATTTGTTGGCTCCATCTAGGCTTGTCCTTTGGGTGCAGGGTGCCTAGCATATCTAGCAAAGTGCGGTTGAAACGTTCAGGCTGTGGGTCCCCTTGGGGGTGGTAAGGAGTGGTTCTGGACTTTCGCACTCCCCACAGAGAAAGCATCTCTTTGATCAGATGACTCTCAAAGTCTCTCCCTTGATCAGAATGGATTCTTTGTGGAGCCCCATAGTGAACAAAAAGTTTTCTACAAGTACTTTGGCCACAGTGGATGCTTTCTGGTCTTTGGTGGGGAAAGCTTGGGCATATCTCGTGAAATGGTCAGTGACCACCAGCACATTACTGATATTTCTTTGATCTGACTCCAAACTCAGAAAATCAATACAGACCAGCTCCATGGGTGCACTGGTGGTGATGTTAACAAGGGGCAGCCCTGCAAAGCTTCTGTAAGCAGCGATTACAAGTTCGAATGTGTTGCTCCACATCAGCCCCATCTTAGGCCAATAGAATCTGGATCTCACCAAGTCAAGTGTTCTGTCTATACCAAGGTGCCCCATGTGGTTGTGCAAGGACCTCAGTACTGAGTCTCGAAAGGCAGTGGGCAGCACTAGTTGTTGTTTGTCTACTTGTCCCCTCTGTCTACTGTTTCTCTGTATAACAGTTTATTGATCGGTTTCAACTTAGGACCTTCTTTGTATAACAGTGCAGTTCTCAAATCAGTGGAGCGTAATTTGACACATCTTTCCCGCATAGAGGGCTTCTAAAGCTGCTTTGATCATGGGATCGCAGGATTGAGCCCGTCAATACTGTCATTGTCCAGCTGAGGAGTGCACCAATGTCTCATTGCAGAAAAGTGGCAATAAGCAGCAGGTATGCAATTCTCAGAGGGTCCCAAGCAATCCACCATGCAGTCCACTCGGCTCGTGGACATTTGTTCCTCCCTGTCAAACTTCCGCAGAGTGCTCGAATGTTAGGTTCTGCCAGTCGGACCCAATCATTCTGGGAAACAGGCCTCGGGAGAGAACATCAGCATCTATGTGGTTCAGACCTGCTCGGTATTCGAGAATAGTCATATGTAGATAATGCAGAAAGCCACCTATGGCCAGTGGCATCCAACTTAGCTGAGGTCTGACATAGGTCAAAGGATTATTGTCAGTTTTTACTAGTATTTTAGCCCCATACAAGTACTCATGGAATTGGTCAACATAGCCCACTTCAAAGCTAGGAACTCTAACTTATGTACGGATAGTTCTTTTCGGATGGGGTCAGGCTTTACTGGCAAAGGCCACTGGTCTCAGGCCATTCTCGTGCTCTTGGTACAACACAGCCCCCAACCCTTGCAAGCTAGCATCAGTGTGCAGGACGTAGGTTTTCTTGGATCGGCATAGGCCAGCACTGGAGCATGGGTAAGTTGATATATGATCTCATGAAAAGCAGTCTCACAATCAGGAGTCCAGCGGGGCCCCAAATACTTCACTGGATGAAAATACACTCTTTCAGTCTTGAGGGACGCTGACTTTTGGTATTTTTGTGGGTTGGGGATACCCTTGAGTAAGGTTAAGAAAGGCGGATCACTCTTGAATAGTCCTTGATGAAGCCCGATAATAACCACAGAATCCCAGGAATCTTTGCAGTTCTTTAGATTTTTGGGCTGTGGCCAGGTGGTCAAGGCCTCAACTTTACTTGGGTCGGTCTCTGTCCTCGGTGGATACTATGTGTCCCATACTTTACTGATGTTTGAAAGAATTGACACTTATCAATGGACAGTTTAAGGCCAAAGTCCTCCAGTCGGTCCAATACCTTAAATAATCTGCCTCATGTTCCTCCAGTGAGCTGCCAAACACAATAACATCATCTAGGTATACCAGGCACTCTAGTAGTTCATGTCCCCACTGCACGCTCCATCAATCGTTGAAAGTGGCGGGGCACCTGAAATCCCTTGAGGCATCCTCATGAATTCATAGAAGCCAAGCAGACAGATAAAGGCTGTCTTCTCATGGTCCTCTGGGGCCAGCCGGGATCTGTAGTACCCACTGCGGAGATCCAACACAGAGAACCACTTGCTCCCGTTTAGGCAGTCCAAAGCATCCTGAATGCGGGGCATTGTGTACTGATCAGGGATAGTCCGCCGGTTTAAGGTGCGATAATCCACACACATCCTTACTGTCCCATTCTTTTTCCTCGCTACCACAATGGGGGAAGCATAAGGGCTTCTGGATTCTTGTATTACACCAGCAGCTAACATCTCTTGCAGATGCCGTCTCACATCATCTATGTCAGCAGGTGCCAGGTGTCGAGACCTCTCACGAAATGGTCTTTTCCATGCAGCCGGATATTGTGCTCAGCCCTTGCACGCATCCCACGCCCCATTCCTTTAAAGAAAACACCTGTCTCTCTGGGCAAGCTTCTCACTGATCCTCACTTTCCATTCAGCTGGCAACGGTGGCGAAATCAAACAAGTCAGGCGTTACTCTGTCATTCTTCCTCGAACTCTGTGCTGGGTAGCACTGCGGTGTCTGCACAATGCACATTAGCCAGGATGCAACCTCTATTTACTCGAATGTCTCTTTCAGACACATTATGAACTTGGACCATTACCCTTCTGGGATAAGCATGGGCTCTAGCGGGCAAAATACTAGGCTTGACCAGCAGTCCCTCTGGCAATTTTCCATGCCTGGTGCATCCAACATTAATATTTTATTCTTAACATCCTTTCTGATACGGACCTCTCTGTAAGGTACACTGGGCATTTGCGCCAGGATCAGAGACTCAGGATCCTTCTTCCATACAATTCCGACCGGTTCCTCTGGTTCTATTTTTTCAGCATCTCTCTGTGCCTCATAGGCCTTCTTAATAAGCTGGAACTCTTAAAGCTCTACTAGTTTTTGACCCTGTTTTTCATAACACAACTGTGCCAGCCTTCCGGACATATGAGCATTTGTTCCAATCAACAAAGGGACACCATCATACAGTCCAGTGGGGGACACACTAAGGCTAGAGTCTCACTTGTTCGGCTACCCAGCCAATGGAGGTGGGGAAGACAGCCAACCGGATATACCCGGAATAGGGTAGGCCTTCACTTAACCCTCATACATGCAGTCCTTCTAATGGTTGTAAGGGTACATCTGACAAATGCTTCTGATACCAATCCTGGAACATAATTGTCACTTGGGAGCCACTGTCTAATACAGCTCTTGTAGACACTCCATTCACCTTTACAGTGGTCTCCATGGAGGACCCACTATTCTGGACCAGTCTGGAGAGGCGATAGTGGGGGCCTGGGCAACTGACCTTGCCACAAAGGACGTGAGTTAGCATTTTTGGTGCCCTCACTGGGATCATTTCGTGACCTCTTAACCACTGATTTGTTCTCCGAAGCTCTCCTTGTAGCCTATATGCAACTTTGTCAGTGTCTTTTGGGACCGCATTCCCTTTCATGTGCCCATCCTTCCCACAATTATAGCAAAACATACTTTCTGGGTTTGAGCTGGCGAGGCGCCACACTGGGAGCCAGGGCGGGGTATTACTAACTGGAAACCTTGGTGCCATCTCTGTCTGCGGCGTGATAAGCATTTGGAGACATCTCGTCAGTTTCTCCACTTCCATGGTCAAGGAATTGAGTTTGGAGCGTTATCAGCAGGAGATACATGGGTGGTACCCCACCCCATAGCAGATGCAGTCGGATATAGGTCAGGGCCCTACTTGCAGGCGTGGCCTTCATAAAGGACTGTTTTTGAATTCTCGGATCTCTCTCAACAGTTCGCCCCATTGTCATATCTTTTTCCTTGTCAGAGCACTCATTGACTGCCAACCTCTGCCCCTGAACTTCACTTGATGGGCCAACCTCAGTCACTCGGGTCGAGCTGCAGCTATTGGTGCAGGTCCCTCCCGAGGTCGCCTTTTCAACTCCTCGAATTTCTCTCATTAACTCATCATAGGAGGGTGGGGATTCCAGTCGATTTGCCAGGCGAATCTGAAGCAACAGCAGTTCTGAGAAGGGGCAGACTTAAGGATCCTGTCCAGCCTGGTTCGATCCAGTTCAATCGCTGGCAAACTACCCTTTCTGAGGCATTCTTGCAACAATTTTTCCAGCGAGATACATACACAGACAACAACTCCGCTGGTACTGTTGTGCATTTCTTACTCTCCACCATAGATCCTCATCAGAATCTGGGCTCCCATACACATTCTCCAGGCCTCAAGATAGGCCTGTGCAGTCACTTCAGGGTTACTGGTCTGCTTAGCACGGATGGTAGCCAGGGCAGGACCTCGAGGCTCTCACTAACCCTCTTCGCTGGCTTCCGAGCATTGCCATTCTAGCACTTGGGGCAACATAGTCTATCCAGGTCTCCCAGTCATCCTCCCTTGGGGGTGGGGAGGTGCCAGAGAAGATCCTCAACCTTCGGTAAGAGTCGAACTAATGGCAGGTGCAGAAATAGGAGTCTGCATTGGTTCAGCCACCATTACGGGTACTGGAGGCGGGAGAGGTGTTGGGGAGGAACAGCCCCAGGTGGCAAGAATAGTTTCTTCAAGTCCTCCACAGTTTTCCTTCCCCAGCAACCATTTAGCAAATTTCTCCTCAAAAGTTTCAGACAGTGGTGGGGCCTCATTCCCCACGGGTCTTTACTGTACTTAGTTATCACTCTCCAGGCAGTGAGGGCCCTCTGCGTGTAATGGTCTGTGGCACTTTGAGCTATCTATGGGATCCTTAAACTCTACTAGGGCCAGAAAAGTGTGGATGAGCAGATTAGCATGCCGACCCACCACCACAGGGTTTGTAAACCTTCCACCTTGGAAAGTACTCCCTGTACAGTGTCCGTATGATACCCAGGGGATGTCCAGGATAAGCATAGCATTTTGGGGGTCAATCTCCTCCCAGTACACCACTCCACCAGCCGGTGCACAGCCACTTCTGTCGGGTACCCATTTTTTCTTAACAGTGGTTCGTAAATATGGCCACTAGAGGACACACAATCCCAGCGGTGAGCTCCAAGATGTAACCCCTAGATGGCGCTATCCCAGGGGCTACTACCCCTGCCTGATTTGCCACTAACAGGTTGAGGGGCCTGGATCCAATGGCGGGTGCCTCCACCCAGAGGTCAGGGTTTGCAATAGTAAAACTTACTTGGTCACAGCCCTCTGGGACACTGCAACCCCCCTTTCTTCCCACTAGTGGCCCACACAATATATCAGAATTACCTTCACAGTATACACTTACCCCCAGGACTAGTTCCGGCTCTGGGACCTCCTGTGAAATAAGATACAGTGCAACAATCACAGTACAGTACTTTAACATAGACAAATACCTCAGGCAGTATAACTTTGCTGAAACAAGCAGCTCTGATTTATTTAGGGGGATATAACAAGGACAGGGGGAAATCAGGTTAATTAGCTTATCACTTTACTATCTACACTATGGCTCTGTGCACAGGCCTATCCCTACCAGTTACTGTCCCTGGGTACCCAAGCCCTAGTAGCTAGTCCAAACCGTGGCAGCTGGTAGGGGCCCTTTCACACAGTGAAAAGAAAAATGAGTTTAAACAGTCAGTAGTACAGTGATTCCATTTGGATTTAATGTGGCAATTCAACAGGGAGCGACCCTGAATTAGTACTCACGACCTCCAAACAAGATAGGGTCCTTCAACGTCAGCAGGGCTACTCTTGAGCTCCACGAGACTCTTCACACATTATATGGTAAAAAGAAAGTACTATACCAGGCAGGCTGCTTCTCTATCCCGATCGCAATTACTGCACAATACCCGGAGAACACACAGCAGATTCAGTTCCTGACAGACCGAGTGCAATTCAACAATTTCTCAGTCTTCTACAGGGTGAGCCTGGTTTCTACTCTTCAGAGATCCTTTGATTCTTTTCACAGGACGATTCAGTCCTAACAAGCAGTTACACAAGCTGCAGACCGAACTCTGGGCCTTACACACGTTTTTTGACTGAAACTGTGCACTGAAGGAGCACAGGGTTTCTTTCCCTTCACTGCCAGAGCTAACTGAAACTCCAACAGACAAAACGGGCACTTCCTTTGAGTTCCTCCCAGTTCTTGACTGGATTGGCTGTCACTCACAATAGACTCTGCTGTTGGTCCAAAAGGCGCCAAGTCTAAACTACATCTCCCAGAGTCACTGCCCATACAATCCTCTTGTGGCTGGCTCATATTATGAGTCCAAGTTCTGATTCGTCCAAGGCACCATTTTAGAGCTAGCTACCCCACACTGATTGGTCCAGTTCAGCAGTTCAAAACCAGAATGGGGAACTAGGCAGGCACAGTTCTGACTGCAAAGAAAGCAGGTTAGACAAACTGTAATTTCATTATTACTGTAAATGATTTCTGGCAAACAGTTACATCTTTCAGATAGGTTCCTTTGCACTCTAGTGACTGCAAAAATGGAGTGAATTGGCAGCAGCTCGAGTGGTACTCAAACAGAGAAGCACACAGTCCCCCCATACAAACTAATTATGTCTGCAAGCAGACAGCTCTTAAAGA
Organism: Neoceratodus forsteri; assembly: GCA_016271365.2. Taxonomy (NCBI): domain Eukaryota; kingdom Metazoa; phylum Chordata; order Ceratodontiformes; family Ceratodontidae; genus Neoceratodus; species Neoceratodus forsteri. The sequence continues at coordinate 878,271,853 of CM028130.1, forward strand.
GACAGTACCAGAGGCTCTAAAAACACTCACTGATAAATGGCTTAAACGCCAAACACCATTCAGGCTTGGAGCATTCAAGCAAGCTCCTGGAAGTCTTTTGGGAACCCCCATTTGCAGGGGGGTTACAACTATTTTTGCTCTTAGTCATATAACTGATTTTTATTCTTAAGGCACTGTGAATTTAAACAGTGGGCATTTTAATTTTTATTCCGCATATGCTGAACTCCAAGCCATGGATTTAAAGAGATGCCATTCATTGTGAAATTCTTTAACATGTCAATGACTATATACTTAAGTGGATGTGTAATATGGTGACGCTGGGGTGGATCACATGGGAGTTTGAGGTGGGGGGGTATCTCCTTATCTTCTAACTCAGGCCTTAATGTGTTATATAATTCTTCCATAAAGTACCATATTTAACTTGCAGGTCCTAAGGTCGGAGTGTACCATGCTCCATTTGTTCCGTGCCCTTTAGTGCTGACAAGCACTTGTCTTTATTAACAGGGCCATTTTGCCACCTCGCCCTGGAAGAGGACCCTCCCATACTGGGAAGGACTACATATCTCATCCTGACTACCCCAACACAGTGGGGTAGAACTAGAGATCACACCTCTGTGGTAGTGATCTCCTACCTTGGAAGCAGTTAAATCATACACCAAATGTTAAGCCCGGCTGGCTTGGTTTGTTATTGTTGTTTTAGGCCAAATGGGGATTATGAGGAACAAAAGAAGAATGTTAAAGGAAATATTATTTTATATGCATCATTGTTTTCAGGTAAAACAGATTGGAGTCATCATATATTTCATACTAGCTTGTCTCGATTTCAAATGAGTTACAATATCTGTTCGCATAATGTTAATGGATTAACAAATCCCATTAAGAGGGGCAAGATCCTCTCCTCTTTAAAGAAAGAAGGGGCAGATGTTTCTTTATTACAAGAGACACACCTCTCTACTCTGGAAAACAAAAAAATAAAGAGGTTTGGCTTTGCACATGTCATCACTGCCTCGTACAAAGGTGGGAGATGTGGGGGGGTAGCAATTCTTATTCCCTCTAGGGTCCCTTTTGAAATAAAGGAGAAGAGGATGGATGGAGAGGGACAGTTTGTAATGGTGAAGGGTAGACTGGATGGTCAGATGGTCACCACTGCCTCTGTCTATTTTCCACCTAACTCGACTTACCGTTTCTTCCTCCTTCCCTTAGTGCAGTGGGGGAAGGTAGATAATTTGTGGGGGATTTAAACTTAACTTCTGACCCTAAACTGGACTCTACCTTACAAATTCTGAAGCGAGAGCACAGAGTTGCCCGTATGGTCTCCAAACTACTAAAAGAAATTGGATATGTAGACATGTGGTGCTATTTAAATGGCCCAGTAAGGAACTACAGTTTTTATTCAGCGGTGCACTCTGTGTGCTCCAGGCTGGACTATATTCTCATGCTGCAAGAATTTGAGGGGAACATGGTCCGGACCTGGATGGGTACGATAACCCTATCTGATCATACTCCGATATTTCACAAGGTTAAGTTGGGGAGGTTTAGGAAAAATACTTTTTGGAGGCTCAATAACTCGTTATTGAGGGACCCTGAGGTAATGCAGCAACTTAAAGATTTTACCCCTCGGGCGATGGGGGATAATGACACTCCTGAGGGCAACACCTCTATCTTGTGGGATACTCTCAAAGCCCTCTTACACGGTAAACTTATGGAGTTAGCCTCCAGGAAAAAGAAACAAAGGGAAACAAAGAAACTAGACCTTACAAATAGAATCCGAGAGCTGGAGACTCCAGCAGCAGAAAATCGAAAAACATAGATTGTGGGAACTGGCAGCACTAAAGAAAGAATTAAATGCTCTGTTAGACTATTATGTGGAGCAGAAATTGATGTTTCTGTGACAAGCATGTGTGACATTGGTCCTAGGTCACTGCGATTGTTGGCTGGGTGTCTAAGGGTGCAGTGTGCCAAGGCCACCATCTCAACTATTAAGGTAGCACAGGCCCCATATTCCTGTAGATCTACTGGTGAAACATCAAAAGCCTTCAGAGACTACTATGCTGATCTGTATGCTGCTGCCCCCTCACCTCCGACTCAACTATAGATGAGTTTCTACAATCCCTCCGCCTACCAGGCCTGGCTGAACCACAAAGGGAGATGTTAACGGCCCCTATCCTGGAGGTTGAAATAGGCACCCAAATAGGCAGGCTTAAAACAGGGAAGTGTCCGGGCTCTGATGAACTTACAGGCGAGTTTTACAAGGCGTTTAAAAATGAATTAACCCCCACATTACACGAGAGTTTACTTTTGTTTTTGACTCAAAAGGTGTCATTCCCTCTTCCTGGGCCATGCTATTATATCGGTTATTCTGAAGCTGGGCAGCGACCCGTCTAATTATGCCTCATACAGGCCAATTTCAGTTCTAAACATAGATAACAAACTCATAACCTCCATCATGACAGCACATATACAACAGTTAATATATATGGATCAGGCCAGGTTTATACCTGGTAGGCAGGCGCAGGATAATATTAGGCGCACTGTGTACCTACTAGATCATATCCGAAAAAAGAACACCCATGCCCTGATGCTCAGCTTAGATGCAGAATAGGCCATCAACAAGGTTTTGTGGGCATTCCTGCGTCGGGTCCTTGCTCACTTTGGATTTCCTGCTCTCTTCATTACTTTCCTTTTTAAACTTTATGACAAACCCCTAGGTTGTATAAGAGCCAATGGTCACTTGTCAGAACATTTTGTATTACAAAGGGGTACACTTCAGGGATGTCCCTTTTCCTATTATTCTTTGCCTTATATATAGAGCCTTTGGCCCAGAGCATAAGACAATAGGAGGACATCGAAGGAATTACTTTTACACAGCAGAAACATAATTTATCCCTCTACGCTGATGATGTGTTGATGTATCTCACAAACCCGGACACTTCCCTCCCAGCATTATACAATCAACTTAGATTATTCTCACATCTCTCTGGTTACACTTTGAATGCCCAAAAAACTGAAGTTCTGTTTTTTAATTATGACCCCCCCCCCCCCGATCATTTCTTCACGGACTATCCTATGAGATGGGGACTGACATCCCTCAGATATGTGGGTATTAAGTTGCCAATGGACCCCTCCCAATTATATTCACTAAATTATCTCCCAATTAAAAATAGGTATGAGACACTGGCATCGTCTCCCTGTAACTCTGCACCAAAGAGTACAGGCCATAAAGATGAATGCCTTGCCAAGACTGCTATATCTTTTTCAATGTGTCCCATGTATTGTCCCGGTTTTGGACTTGAAGAAATGGCAGGCATCTTTTTTATCATTTATTTAGCATTACAAATGCCCCAGTCTTCGTCAGCACCTGATAATACTGCCGAAGACACAAGGGGGGTTGGCACTCCCTTATCTCTTAACTTACGGGGCAGTAGCCCAGATGAAATTAGCATTACTATCGGGTAGCCATAAATACAAAGCCCACTGGAAAACAATGGAACTCTCTAGATTGTCTCCTATTGCCCTTCCGGCAGCCTTGTTCGCCTCTTCTTCCTTTGCTAAAATAAGACCAGTGTTGCCACAGGTGACATGGGTTATCCTAGAAGGTTGGCAGAGAGGCACTTTCTCTAAAAAGATGAAGCCTCTTCTCCGGAAATGTAGCTGGTGAACATGTAACCCGACTTTTGCTCTGGCATGATTACAGCCTTGGTTCAGTAACCAAACTTCTAAAGGCTTTTATGCCCCATGGCAGCTTCTACAAGGTTCTAACATAATTACATTCGTGCAAGCCCAGCTGAGATACGACTGGAGAGAAGCTGACCATATCCGACACTTACAAAGGAGGGATTATATTCTCAAACATCTAAGACTGTGTGGTCTACAACTCCAGTCACAAGAGGGGTGGCTTCTTTTACTAAGATTTGGTTCTCATGTGGAGGGGAGAAAGCCATCTCGTTTACTTATCAGGCCCTATTAGTACCCAGATACAGACAAGCAGACTTCCTGAGGGAGAGATGGGAAGAGAGGTTGATAAGCCCTTCACAGAGAAACAGTGGTTGCAGATCTGGAGGGGAACTTTAAGCACCACCTCTTCCCCTCTGTGGAGGGAATTCACCTGGAAGGTGAAGGTGAGATTTTTTCTAGTCCCTACTTTCCTAGCAAAATGGTCCCTGGGATCCTCAGCCAAATGTTGGTGGAATTGCGGGGAGGACCAGGCTACACACACCCATATTTTGCCAGATGCCCTACTTTAGTTCCCTTTTGGGCTTCAGTGACACAACATATACAGAAATTGCTCGATCTGACATAGTTACTCACCCCAGAACAGTTGCTTTTGAATCTTCCTCCACATTATCTTAAAGATGAAGGAGCCCTCTACTTATGGGACATAATGCTAGTTGCAGTTTATAAAACCATAACATGGAACTGGCTCAAGTCAGATCCCCCCCCCCTTAAAAGAATGAAACAGGTCAAAAACTATGGAAAAATTGACTTATGACTTAAACTGAGCTGTTTGTCAGTCGGTGGACTAGGTGGGAATCATACCAGATGAACATCACTGACTGACCTATGAGATACTACCTGGGAAGGAATATGACTACAGATGCTGTATTTCTTCCTTATATCTGCCACCCTGTCATGCAAGCCAACCTTGCACGGAATATACCCATAGGAATCGGGGAATGCCCCCCCCCCCACCACAACTTTCTGGGTGAGGGAGGGGACAAGGTATTTTAGTACAGGATTGACCTTTACACTGACTGAAACTAAACAGATAGACCCAGGAATATATCTACACATTAATTGAATGATGTTTTTCCTGACTCTTAGATTAACTAGATAATAGGATAAAGAACTGATGCGAGTTTAAAAAAAAAAAACATATTCTGAAATATGTTCCTAATATCTTGATTTATAACAATATTTTCACTTAGATTCCCCAACCCCCTCCCCGGCCTAATTGGCTAGTGTTGATTAGTTACTCTTTATTGTTTTACATGAAAATTATTTATGTATTCGTTTTGTTATACCTCCTTTTTTAAGTATATAAAAAATAATTCATGTGTTGTTTTAAAAAGATTATACAAGTGTATGTGAAATTATTGTGTTGCAAACAATAAACTTGAGTATAAAAAAATGTCCTCTAACAGACATTCTGACAAAAGGGGATTCTCCAACAGAGGCCTTCCCAGTGGCCGAAGCTATTGTTGGCCCGGCGCTGTAGCTTTGGCAGCGCCCTGCCTCCTGCCCTGCACCATTGGCCCAGATGGCCCGCAAGTATGCGGTTCCCATTGGCTCCCTTTCTGGGTTCACAGAGCCCCCCTTGGCTGAAGGATTGGTGACCGAGTCTGTGTTTTGGTGCTCTGGCAATTCAGGAGACACTGATAGACCTCCGTACAAAGAGTCACAAAAAACTGGACCATTCTGCCAGAAAAGTCTATGCTGCCTCTTTGCTTGGTCTCTGTCAGGTGAGCTCAGCTGTCATCATGGCACACTTCTCCCATGCTCTCCTGGGCTCTCTAGATGAGGTGCTTCCTCATCTCCCAGCAGACCTTCAGACTACAATCAAGTAGGTCCAGGATCAGGGTCAGGCTGTGGCAAAACAGCAACTCCAGAAGGCTCTGGACATTGGGAATTCCTGTGCCCGTTCAGTGGTGGCCGCAGTCGCCATGCACCGCAGGGCCTGGCTGAGGGTCTCCACCTTTACGGCGGACACCCAGCACAAACTGGCGGATGTTCCCTTCCTGTGCACCAATTTGTTCGGTCCAGGAGTTGATGATCACCTCCATAGAATTTGAATTTGATGGCAGATAAGGACCGATTGGCCCACCCAGTCTGCCCATTTCCCTACCTAATGGATAAGCTGCAGATCCTAATTAACTAGCAGCCTACTTCTTCCTACCCCCACCCCCTAGAATTGCCTTATGACTGTCCCATGCATGCTTGAATGCATCGAGAATTCCAATGCCACTTTGGACGATTTTGCCTCTGCCTAGAAGGAATCTCAGGGTTCCAAGAAGCAGAAGCGTAAGCCCTTTCAGCCTTCTGCCCCTGCGGCCAAGCAGCCCCAGTACCAATCGGGGCAGCAACAGCAGGCTCAACCGTGGCCCAGGTCAGGGGCTTCAGCAGTCCGTAAAGCCAGAGGGAAGGGTCCCAGCGGTCCCACTACTGGATCCTCCTCCTCCAAGCCTGCACAGTGACAGGATGGGGACGACCAACCCCATGCCCGTCAAGCCCACTCTGGGTCCTCCCATGGGAGTCTGGCTCTGCCACTTCCTTTCCACCTGGTCTGCTGTCACAATGGACAGGTGGGTATTGGAAGTGATTGGCCAGGGTCTGCCTTTTGAATTTGACTAGTACCCATCAAGCTGAGCCTGAAACCCATGGGAGGAGAAGGTATCCACGGACACTCGGTCAGCTCTCCGAGCTGACATCACCCAACTCCTCCGCAAGGAGGTAGTGGTCAGAGTCGCGGATCCCCCTGTCAACCCAGGGTTCATTTCCAGGTACTTCCTGGTCCCGAAACGGATGGGAGGCTGGCACCCCATCCTAGATCTGCATGACCTGAACAGGTTTCTCAGGTCTTGCACCTTCAGGATGATAACTCTGTCTTGGATCATACCATCTCTTGAGCAGAACATGTGGTTTTGCTCTCTGGATCTGCAGGACGCATTCTTCCATGCCCCAATCCGTCCATCACACTGAAGATTCCTCCACTTCCAGGCAGAGGGAACCCTCTACGAGTTCCAAGCCATGCCGTTCGTCCTGTCATCTGCCCCCAGAGTCTTCACTAAATGCATTCCAGTGGTGGCAGCCCATCTTCAGCGTTCAAGGGGTCAGGGTGTATCCCTGTCTGCATGATTGGCTCATAGCGGGTCCCTCCAGACAGGAAATAGAGAGGTCCAGGGATCTGGTCCTCCAGACCTACATTGACCTTGGCCTCCTAGTCAGTGATGCCAAGTCGGAACTCGTGCCTTCGCAGGTAATTTCCTTCATCGGGGCAGAGCGCGACTCTTGCTGAGCCAGAGCCAGGCTCCCAATGGACAGGGTGGAAGTTCTCTCCTCCTTTGCCTGATCATTTCTGGTTGGGCACTTGTGCCCTGCCCGGGGCTTCTTGTGACTTCTGGGCTACATTGCGGCCTGCACCTCCATTGTCCGATGAGCCCGGTGGCATATGCACCCCCTTCAATGGGAGCTGGCCAGCCAGTGGACTCAATGACTAGGTAATTTCGACCAGCTGGTCACTGTAACCCAGAAGATGTGGGACACACTCCAATGGTGGACCATCCCGGTGCATCTGCAGGAAGTGATCCTGTTTGTCCGTCCTGAGCCGATGGTCATCTTGATGACCGAAGCCTCTCTCACAGGCTGGGGTGCCCACATGGGGGACCACAGAGTCCATGGGCTCTGGACCCCTGAGGAATCCGGATGCCACATCAACTTGCTGGAGCTCCCAGCAGTTCAACTGGTGCTGACTGCATTTGCTCCGTTCCTTTGGGGTCAAGTGGTTCCGGTCCAGATGGACAACACCACGACCATGTACTATCTCAACAAACAGGGCAGCACGCACTCCTGGCATCTGTGTTGGGAAGCTCTCCGCATCTTGGCCCTCATGAGCCGACTGGAGGCGGAGCTGTTAGCCATTCATGTGGCAAGAGCCTCAAATCAGCTGGCGGATGCCCTCAGCCATGTAGGCGAGGCGTCCCACAAGTGGTCTCCCCATCCAGAGGTAGTACACAGCCTGTTCTCCCAGTGGGGCATCCCTCAGGTGAACCTGTTCACCTCCAGGGATAAAGCAAAACTGAGACTGTTTTGTGCCCATCTCCCTCAGTAGGACTCGCTGCAGGGGATGCCTTCACGAGGCCATGGAACCCAGGCCTCCTTTATGCCTTCCCTCCACTTCCCTTGATCCACAAGGTGCTCCTCAAGGTGAGGAGGGACAAGGCACAGGTGAACCTGGTGGCTCTAGACTGGCACCGCCAGTTTTGGTACCCTGATCGCCTTAGCCTCAGCATCAGGCTTTCGAGGCGTCTTCCAACACGCCTGGACCTGCTCTCAGTCAGTCAGGGGAAGGTCTTCCACCCAGACCTTCAATCCCTGCACCTGAGAGCCTGGTTTCGGATTGGCTAGAGTTCCAGGCTTTGGGTCTTTCTGAAGATGTTCTCACTGTAGTTGAGGCATCTAGGAAGGACCTGACCAGGAAGTGTTATGCCTTCAAGTGGAAGAGATTCTCCATTTGGTGCCAGGGCAGGGGCCTGGACCCTTTTTCCTGCCCGGTGGCTAGCATTCTCGACTACCTTTGGTCTCTTTTCAAAGGGGGTCTGCGGTCTGCGACCCTTAAGGTACACCTGACAGTCATCTCTGCTTACCGGGCATGGGCCAGTCAGCAGACGGTGGCACAGGAAAAGGTGGTCTGGCATTTCTTCAAAGGCCTCGACCATATTTCCCCCCTGGTGCGTGAACCACCACCACCATGGGATCTACTGCTGGTACTCGCAAAGTTCATGGGCAAGCCATTCGAACCGATGCACAGGAGTGAGATGTTACACCTGTCATGGAAGACTGCCTGCCTGGTGGCTATCACATCAGCCAGAAGGATTGGGGAGCTCCAGGCGGTCTCTGTTGAGTCTCCCTATCTGGTCTTACACAGGGACAAGGTTGTCCTGAGTTTCTTCCGAAGGTTGTGTCAGAGTTTCACCTGAACTAGGTGATGGCTCAGCCAGTGTATTACCCCAGTCACACCTCGGTAGCTGAGTACAGGCTCCGTACTTTGGACCTGAGATGATGGCTCTTATTATAAAGAGTGCACAGCTAGAGTTCGGGGGGAAGTTCGCCAGCTGTTTGTTACCTATGCTGAAGCTGCACCAGAAGACCTGCAGCCAAGTGGACGACTGGCAGATGGATTACATCTTGCATCGATCTCTGCTATAGGTTGGTGGGTAGGGAGCTTCCTGTAGGGCTTAGGGCTCATTCCACCCGCCATACTGCTGCATCAGTAGCTGCTTCTAGGGACATCCCTATCCAAGATATCTACAGGGCTGCTACCAGGAAGTCAGCAGACACCTTCCTTTCCCATTACCACATTGATCTAGAGTCACGTTAGGATGCTGGTTTTGGGGCCTCAGTTCTCCAATCTCTGTTCCCTAAGTAGGGGGTGTGTGTGCCTTGCCTCCCTCCTCCAGGAGAACTGCTAGGAGTCTGCCAAGAAGTGTGGATAAGAACAACATATCCACATCCCTAAAAACACAGGTTACTCACCTGTAACAGTAGTTCTAGAAGTGGTATATGTTGTTCATCCACACTGACCCACCCGACCTCCCTGGCTTTGATGCATAACCACTGCTTCTAGTGGGCAAGTTCTGGCATCAAGGGGCGGAGCCGAGGGATATACCGCCCCATGGGTGGGAGGAGCCAGCTTTTAGACCTTCCGGCAAGATTCTTAAAGGGAAAGGACATGCCAAGAAGTGTGGATGAACAACATATACCACTCCTAGAGCTACTGTTACAGGTGAGTAACCTGTTTATCGGCTTTGCCACTTGAGAGGTTAATGTTGTTGCCCACGTTTTCAAAATGTGAAGTGTGTTTCTTTTCTGTTGCAAATGTTTCCTGCCTAGTGACAAAGTGTTCCTCTGTGCTGTGCACAGTTAGGGCACATAGGCTCAACACCTTTCCCGGGTATTTGTCTGCCAGGTAGGGGCTTATAAAAGGGACCACAGTCCTGCAAAAAGGGAGTCCTGAGTTCCAGTTCCTGTAACCATTTTCAGCAATGGAGCTCTCAAGGTTCTAGGTACCTACATGTGCACTTTCTTCAGCTGCAACCAGCAGGTGGGGGCTTGCAGGGTGAGGATGATAGCAGGGCCCTGGTCCAGAGTATCACAGGCTGTCCTTGATGTGGGTCTCTGAAGGCTTGGACTGCATCCAGGGACCAACGTTGGGGACAGTAAGAATCTGTTGGTGGCTCACCCTCCAGGAAAGTACTGCTTGATGGTTTCTGCATTTCCATCCTGATTATTCACATCAGAATGTTGAGATGAAAACAATTCCTGGTGGAGGAACTGAGTCCTGATGAATAGAGAAAGAAACTAAAGGTTTACAGAAGATTCAATGCAGTTGGTTGGCAGCGAGTATCTATACCTTAGGGCAAAGGGGAGGATGTAGTGAGTCATAGCCTTTCATGGAGGGGAGAATTCCTGATAGTTGGAAGGTTGCCATTGTAATATCTGTCTATGAGGTCGGCACAAAAGAGCCAGTAGTAAACTACTGAACCATCTCCCTACTGAGCTGCTTTGCCAAAATACAAGAAAGGCTTGTATATAACCAGCTGTAAGAATACTTAGAGCAGCATTACGTCTTGACTGACTGGTGGTACGGCTTTCAGCAGCTCCATGGTACAGTCTTTGTACTGGTTAGACTGACCACTGATATCCTGGGTGACATAAGACAGGGGGGTGCATGACTGGTGCAGTCTTTATGGATCTCAGTGAAGCATTTGATCTGGTTAACCATAGTCTCCTGCTAGAAGAACTCAGGAGGTTGGGTTTAGATAGCCAGTCCTACTGGTAGTTCACTTATTACCTGAGTGAGAAGGTCCCAGAAAGTGAAATTGAAAGGTGGCCAATCCTTGCTACAACTCGTAACTGACGGAGTTCCTCAGGGGTCCATACTAGGCATGTTGATGTTTTCCCTGTTCATTAGTGATTTACCTGCTCATTGTGGAGGGGCACACATTCAGTTTTATGCTGATGGTACAATAACATATAGGAGCTGTAGTGATGTCCCCCTTATAGAAACATAGAATTTGAGGGCAGATAAGGACCGCTTGGCCCACCTAGTCTGCCCGTTTCCCTACCTAACGGATAAGCTGCAGATCCTAGTTAACCAACAACTTACTTCCTCCTACCCCCCCCCCACTAGAATTGCCTTATGTCTGTCCCATGCATTCTTGAATTCCCACGCTTTTGACTCTATGACCTCCTCAGGAAGGCTGTTCCATGTATCCACAACCTCTCTGTGAAGAAATACTTCCTCACATACCTCTGAGCCGCCCCCCATCTTCAAATTGTGCCCCTTGTTTTAGCGCATCTCTTTTTCTGAAAGATGCTACCCTCTTGGACTTTGTTGATTCCCTTGAGGTACTTGAAAGTTTCTATCATGTTCCCCCTCTCCCTCCTTTCCTCGAGGCTATACATCTTTAGTTCCTTTAGTCTTTCTTCATATGTCTTCTGATTCAGACCCTGCATCATTTTGGTTGCCCTCCTCTGGACAGCCTCAACCCTGCCTATGTCTTTGTGGAGATGGGGTCTCCAGAACTGTACATAGTACTCCAGATGTGGTCTTACCAACTGTCTGTATGGAGGGCCAACAACTTCCTGTTTTCTACTGGTGATGCCTCTCCCTGTGCATCCCAGTGTCCCCCCAGCCCTCCTTACTGCCTTCTCACATTGCTGGCCCACCTTTAGGTCGTCTGATATGACCACCCCCAGGTCCCTTTCCATTTTTGTTGTTGTCAGTATCTCACCCCCCATTGTGTACTCTTCCCCTGGGTTTTTGTTTCCCTGGTGCATTACTTTGCACTTCCTTGCATTGCATCTAAGCTGCCATACATTTGACCATTCCTCCAACTTTGCCAAATCCCTTTTCATCCTTTCCACCCCACCTTGTGTATCAACCCTGTTGCAGATCTTTGTGTCATCTGCAAAGAGACATACTTTCCCTTCCAGTCCCTCTGCAATGTCACTTATAAAGACATTAAAAAGGACTGGTCCCAGTACTAAACCCTGCGGTACCCCACTAGTAACCCTCCTTTCTTCACTGTGGACTCCATTTACTATTACCCGCTGTGTCCTGTTGTCTAACCAGTGTTTTACCCAGGCTACCACCCTGGGACCCACTCCCAGGCTGGCTAATTTGTTTATTAATCTTTTGTGCGGGACTGTGTCAAATGCCTTGCTAAAGTCTAGGTAGGCCATGTCCACAGCCCTTCCCTGGTCTACTGCTTTGGTCACCCAGTCAAAGAAATCAATTAGATTTTTCTGACATGACCTTCCCGCTGTGAATCCATGCTGCCTTGGGTCCTGTGCCCCACTGGCCTCTAGGTACTCAACAATTCTTTCCTTCTGAGGTGATTCCATCATTTTCCCTACCACTGAGGTCAAACTGACAGGTCTGTAGTTTCCTGCCTCTGTCTTGCTCCTACTTTTGTGAAGGGGAATCACATCCGCCCTCCTCCAGTCCTCAGGTACCACCCCATCCTCCCATGATTTATTAAAAAGGGTAGTCAGTGGTGTTACTAGTTCTTCTCTTAGTTCTTTAAATTCTGGGGTGAATCCCATCAGGCCCCATTGCTTTATCCACCTTCAGTTTTAAGAGTTCTTTCAGAACCCTTTCTTCTGTGAAAGGACTAATATCAACCCCCCTATCCAGAGTGCTTCTATTGACCTGATTAGGTATTTCCCCCTGCTTTTCCATTGTGAATACTGAGCAGAAGTATTCATTCAGAATCCTTACTTTTTCACTGTCGCTCTTTGCCCAACCACCTTCCTCTTTGTTCAGCCTCAGTATCCCTGCCTTAGTCTTTCTTTGCTCCCTAATGTACCTATAAAAGGTTTTATCCCCCTTCTTAACCGAGTTGGCTATCTTTTCCTCGGTTTGGGCCTTTGCTATTCTGACTACCTTACCCACTTTCTTCTGTTTTAACTGGTACAGTTCTCTGTCCTGCTCCTTCTGTGTTTCCTTATACTTCCTGAATGCTATATTTTTCTTCCTTACCTTCCCTGCCACTTCTTTTGAGAACCATTTTGTTTTTTTCTTTCATTTTGATTTGTTTATTTGCTTCACACAAAGGCTTGTTGCCTCCGTGATGGCGGTATTGATATTTCCCCATTGTTGCTCCACCCCACCTTCTTGCCTGTTTGCTAGTGCTTTTCTGAGGCACTCTTCCATTTTGACAAAATCAGCCCTCGTGAAGTCCAGTACGTTCACTTTTGTGTGGCTTGACTCTACAGCTAAGTTTATCGTGAACCACTGTTTGGTGGTCGCTTGTTCCCAGATGGCTACCCACTTCAAGATCAGAGATCCTCTCTTAATCCCCATTTGAGAGTACCAGGTCTAAGATTGCTCTCTCCCGAGTGGGTTCCAAAACAAGCTGTCTGAGGCATGCCCCCTGTAGGGCATCCAGAATGGCCCTGCTCTTGGATGTGGCTGCAGCAAAGGTGCTCCAGTCAACATCTGGCATATTCAGGTCCCCCATCAGCAGTATCTCCCCTTTCTCTGCCATCCCAAGGATGCCTTCTATCATTTCCTTGTCCATTTCCTCCCCTGAGATGGGGTCTGTATACAACCCCTGTGCGGATTGTGGAGCCATTTCCAGTCTCCAGGTGACCCACAGTGCCTCCTCTCCTCCCTGTTTACCCTTTAGCTCTGTTGCTTTGATCCCTTCCCTTGCATAGAGAGCTACTCCTCCTCCTCTTCTTCCCTCCCTGTCCCTCCTGTAGATTGTGTACCCTGGTATGTTCACATCCCAGTCATGGTTCTCTGTGTACCATGTTTCTGTGACTGCCACAATATCCAGGCATCCCTCTTCCATGACGGCCACCATTTCAGGGAGCTTTTTTACCTAGACTACGGGCATTGGTACTCATTACCCTCCATTTTTTTATGGCTTTATTTCTTTTTGCCCCATCCCTGTCCCTACTACCTTTGTCTGTTTCTCCATTTACCACTTCCCTTCTCCCTATTGACTGCTCTATCTTGGTGTTTACCTCACTAATTACCTTGATTTTTTTGGGGGGGGTTAGGATTTTCCTTCTCCTCTTCAGTGCCTCCCCCCCCTTGGCTAGTTTAAATGCTTGCCATTGAAGCATTTAAACCTATCACCTAGGATCCTGGTTCCCCTTCAGGATAGATGCAGACCATCGCGCCTGTGTAGGCCTGCATCCCTCCAGGTAGAGCCCCAGTCCTCAATTAAGCCAAATCCCTGAGCTCTGCACCAGTTTTTCAACCAGTCATTGAATCCCATGGTGCAGAGTGCCCTATCCTCATCCATGCCATAGACAGGTAGCACTTCTGAGAAAGTTTTCCGTGTGTGCTACTTGTCTAAGGTCCCTCCCCAACTCCACAAACTCCTGTTGCACTGCTCTGATCCCATTCTCAGCCAGGTCATTCGTCCCTAGGTAGATAATAACATCCATCTCCCTTCCCTTTGCTGCTGCTCCCACGATCCTGAGGATTCATTTCCTGTCCCTCCAAGCCTTGGCGCCGGGCAGGCACCTTACCTCCCTTTCCCCTCCCTCCCCCAGTTCTACCCCCATCAATTGAGTCCCCCACCAGGAGTTGTTTCCTTCCCCTGTGGGGTCCTGGGCCACCCTCCTGTGGATCTCCATTGTGGAGGTTCCCAGCATCCTCCTTGGTCTCCACTGCAGGTGCCTCCATAGAGGAACCATGCTTCACCAGAGTGGCGAATGAACTGTGGAGAGGCACAACTGGAAGGATGCGCCTGTGTTCCACCACCCTAACCCTCCCTGAGCCCACCGTGGTCCAACCACTCCTCTTTCTTGGCAACCTCTGAGGTAGTGGCAGTGGCTTGGGTGGTCCCTGGGTAGGGGAGCAGGTTTCCCGAATTCTTGCCAGGTCAGCATGGAGACGAACAACCTCTTCCCTCAGACCAGAGAGGTGCCTGCAAATAGGGTAGCAATGCAGTCTCCAGAATGTCTCCCGGAAGACTGCTGCTCCACAGCCAGTGCATTGCACCACTCCCCACATGTCTGTGTCCCTTCCAGTTACAGATGCTTTTTTGTTTTTTTTTTGTTCTTGTTTTAGTGTGTGCAAGCTTGTGAGTGTCTCTACCCCCCTATTCAGTGTGCTGTGCCTTTAAGGATATGAACAGGTGTATGTTGTAGCAGTTTTGGGGAAGTGATGTCAGAGCCCTGCTATAAAGGCGTTATGCGCTTGGGCGGGTGGGGTGAGGGGAAGGTGGGTGGGAGTAAACCTATGCCGTTCTGAGACAATCACCTACAACTCTTACCCTCCACACCGGGGAGTGCCTTCCTTCCTTTCAGACATCTATTTCACAGAGGTTAAGTAACAGGTCTAGTTACAACTGACTGCAAATATCTCCCAGCTACAGTTCCTCCCTGGCAAATTAAAGTTAAAACTAAGAAAAGTCCACCCCAAAAATAGAATCAATACTAGTTACTTACACAGGTCCAAAAAGTAATAATTCAGTTTAGTGTAGTCTAGAAAATAACCTCCTTGATTTAAGGAAGCTGTGGCTGCTTTCTCACTCTCCCTGTCTCAGGCTCAGCAGTCTCATTAATTGTCTTCTTGCTGAGGATGTCCAGACCCTTGAAAAATGGTTTCTGTCCAATAAACTGGTTCTTAACGCCAACAAGACAAAAGCTGTATTGTTTGGCCCCAAACATTTGGGTGCAGACAGGCAGCACCTGCTAGACCTGTCCACCTCAGCCAGTAACCACATTGAGGTGGATGAGGCAATAAAATACCTAGTGGTGTACCTGGTGTCATCAAGGCAAAGGTCAGGAAGCATAGGCAAACCAGGAGAAGTTATAAAATTCCCAAGTACCGTTTTATTATTTTCAGTAACAATAAAATAAAACAAAATTGTGCAGGATAGCTCTTATACAGTCAGTTCAAATAAAACAAAGTCATTCTTCTAGGATACCTCTAAGTCAAAATCTCAGTCTCTTTCTCCCTTTCTCCAACGAAAGATATCTAATGTATTTTTCCTGGCAGTTAACTTCTGCATCCGGAGCTTGTTAAGAGACATCCTGTTTCTCACAAAATGTATCAGAGTTCTTGTCAGTTTCTTTCCTGAGCAAGCTTGCAAATAGAACATTGTATCACAAGTTGGCCTCCTGCTGACAGTTTCGCAAACAGGCCTGAGGAGGTCAAACTGCATCTGAGCGTTAATCTTCTGAGTTCCAAACAGCTTTTCGCAATCATTTCAACAATATTTATTTATTTATTTTTTGTTGACCGGGTAAGTGCACTAAACAAATCCTGCCTATTTTCAGACACGACTAGGGGGAGGGGGATACAGATGAATGCCAACTGACTTTGAACCAGATTAAGCTGTTGGTGGTATTTTTAGTGAATGAGGGAAATTTGGCCAGGACACCAGGGAAATTCCCCTACTCTTTTCGATAAGTGCCATGGGATCTTTAACATCCACCTGAACTACCACCAGTCCAGGCAGATGGAACCTTGGTTTAACGTCTCATCCGAAAGACGGCACCTCAGAAGTGCAGCACCCCTCTCATGCTGCACTACAGTGTCAGTACTGGGATATCAACCCAAGTGCCAGATGTGATACCTGAACCCACAGCCCTCTGATCTCCCGGCCTCAGAGACGAGTGTGCTACCTACTGAGCACACTCAGTATAACTGCATACATTTTTAAACCAGAAGACCCAGTTTCACATAAAGATCCAGATATATTTTTATAACCACAGATAAGCACAGGAGGAAGAAAAGATAGAAACAGCAAGTGAAGGCAGGGAGATAGTGGGAGGGGAAGGATCGTGAGACTGTCAGAGTGATCAGTGCCTAGGTCTCACAAGAAAATTTAATTGTGCAATCAGACAGACAATAGCCAGAAAAGGAGAGGATAGAACAGATTCTTTCTTTCAGCTCTTTCTGCATAACAAATTGGACAGGGTCTGATTCAACCTTGTCACACCTAGACCAAGATGTCTCCTTCAGAGCCTATATTGATTATGATTCCAAATCCTTGCACCAAAAAAATTGTCGTATTATACCAACTAGGTAGCAACCAAATGATGGAATCTCAACTGGCCATTGCCAGAAGCATGCTTCTTTCTCTCTTATAATATAGAGCCCAGCTGGCTGGCCCAGTGGCACTGAGGGTTGAGGCACTGGACACCACACCTTGCGTCACGCTGGTGACCTGTGTTTGGGAATGAGCCCGGGCCATCGGGGGTCGGCAGGGGAGGGAGGGAGAGGATTGAGTGTCCAGAGGACAGCTCTCCTCTCCCGAGAGGGAAGGAGGTACAGAGTCGGTGCGTGACTGGCCTCTGGTGGTAGCTGGAGGCACAGCAAGTGCAAGTACACAGAGAGGGTTGGGAGTGGTGGATGTTGGGGGAGGGGGGCACCTTGATGTCAGGGCGCATGGCACTCTCTCAGAACAGGGAAAAACAGTCGCTGGAGTGCTGAGGGGAAGGAGCACCAGCACTGACCCTGATTGCTCCTGCCTGACCACTGAAGGGGACCTGATGAAACCAGAATTGTCTTGGGGTATACAGGCCCCACCTTGTATCTGCCTGGGGGGGGGGTACAACCATGGCTCCATGGGGGTCCTCCGGAGATCCAGGTAGGTGGAGAAGTGGGACTGGTGCCTAGGCGTCTCTCGACTGAACGGGGCTCCGGCATCGCGGGAGAATGAAAGAAAGATTAAAAAAAAAAAGCTTAGAACCCAGCTCTTAGCTCCATGAGAAGCACTGAGTTTAAGAAACATGAATGCCTCTATAATAAAACTTGGTGATTTACATCGGGTGCCACACCTAGGACGCACCATTGCTATATCTTCCTCTCCTTGAACTGGCCATACTTGGAGGGCAGGCTGGAATATCTTCTCCTTTGCCTCACATACAAAATTTTAAAAGTACTGCCTCCTCCCTGCCTCCAAGGTATTCTGCATCTTAAACCAATCAGGAGAGTGCTTAGGTCCTCTTCTTGCCTTTATTAGAAATACCCAGAGCGCGGTCTAGTGCAGGAGGGAGATATTTTACCAACTTCACTCTATCCCTATGGAATACTCTTCCTGATTCCCTCCGAAATTGCTCTTCACTCGAAGGCTTTAGAAAAGGCCTAAAGTTATATCTGCTTGAACACAGCTTGTGCTTTTGTAATCGCTGACCTGTAACCACTGCCTCTTCTCAGGGACTCTGATTTGCACTTGGTGATGCAATGCCTCCTTACTGTACTTAGCTTTCTGTACCCTGAGCCGCAGCATAATGCTGTGGTACCCATTGTAGTATATACATGGATATGTGGTAGTATGGACATGGATGTTTATATGATAGGAAGTCTAAAGAACGCCATTAGGGCTGTAGTTTATGCATATGGATATTAGTAGTCCTATCTAAGGTATAAGTTCCTGTCGTGCCCAGTGGGTTTTTCTTTGTGTATATCCAGTGATGTGTGACCACAGTTTCTGAGAAGAATAAAGATGGCCACTGAACATACAAGCTGTCACTGAGTCTCCCTGCACAGGCACATAATATACTATACCCGTCTTGAATATTCATTACTGCGTTATTTTGTGTTTCCTGAGTACTAAGCTCCTATACCCTTATGAATTCTATATCTATAACTTACACGTACTTGTCTTTTTATGCTCATGTTTGTATATTCTGACTCTGTACAATCTATACTATATGCATTATGTGTAATTAATTCCAGATCAGCCCTGAAAAAAGGGCTTTTGGTTCCACTGAGCATACCCGGTTAACAAAATTCAATAAATAAAAATAAATTGTAAGCCTCTGTATCTATGTCTGCAAGACACTGGACGTTGAATCCCCAGGAGGCAAGGAGTTAGGTTTGTTTGTTTACTTTTTTATACTGAGTTGCCAGTGAGCAAAATAAATGGCCGTTTTCACTGGCGTCCAGTTACATAAACAGAACAATATACAAAATTACAAAACAATTGCAGCAATTACAGGCATAGTAAAATCAGTTAAACCAATTACAGTCGGAGAGAAGAACATTTTTAAGTGAACTTTTAAAGGCGGAAATACTGACACAGTTAATAACAGAGATTGGTAATGCGTTATAAAGTTTTATAGCTGTAAACTGTATGGAATTTTGAGCCATAGAAGTATGAAAAAGTGGAACCTGGAATGAAAAAGTATCTTGTGACCTAGTAGAGAAGGTGTAGGTGCAGTAGCTATATGTGTTATACCTCAATACTGCTGTGTCCCAGCAGGGTACCCTATCCACTTAGGAGGATATACTCCTCCTCTGCTTAACCTCTGCCAAGGCACTGAGTGAAAGCTGTTCCTACATGGGCTGGTTATATCCCGGGACCCACTACCTCTTTCACGGCTGCAAGTGGACATCACTGATTGACTATCTCTGATCCATGACTTGTGTCACTAGCTGCAACTTGTAAATATGTTATAATGCTACTATGTACTGTATGTACACATGCTGATTAGTATGCAACTTTTACAGTAATGGTGAATTAAGTCAAATTATACTGCTGATAATGACTGGGCCCTGGGGAGGGGGTGTCAGTTGGGGCTCCGGCCATATCATCCCCCTGCCACCAAACCAGTATGTGTGCATACGCCCTGTAAATAAATGTTGGTGTTTTTGCAAGCAATGTTCAGCTTGAAGTGTTGTGCCCAGAGTCCCACATTATCACTGAGAAGGAAACATAAATTAAACTGCAGTTTTAACAATTAAAGTAAACTGCAAATGAAGTTAACTACGGTTTATGTTTGAGTGATTATCTTTGTCCCAGGTTGCCTTGCTGGGATAAAAATGTACAGTGGTGTGCAACAATTAAATCTGTTTTTTAACCAACCAAGGGAAGCTCCAATTATCCTTGGAGTCAAAGAGAAGAAAGATAGACCAAGATCTGTGGCCCGTCTGTGGTGTGAAAGTGACTAACGTGTCACTGTTGGCATGCTACAAAAGGGACCATAAAAAAGAAGAGGTTGGTAAGATTTCTCTTAAATGGGCACAGGTAGTGTAGCCAGAACAAAGACTATGTATAGATAGCACCTGATGAAACACGCTTACAGAGTGTGGGGAAAAGCCAAGCCTGGGAAGGTACAGTTTCACAGGGGGTAGTTCCTGGTGAGAGGAATCATTATATTACCCTTAGACACGGGATTCCTTCACTGAGGTTATTGCCCGCCTCCTCCTCTTCACTGGGCATAGTGGTACAGGTACCAGTAATGGAGTTTGTGAACACATTTAATGAAGGTAGTATTGCTTGAATTAATGGCTTGGGCTCGAGTTGTAAGCCCGGCATATCTGATACTGACCTTCAGTTAGAATTCTATGTATAATTTTTGTTATTCTTTAAAACTTGACTTTATTGCCAGTATGTTTCTTGTGTAACTCTTCAGTCAGTGCTTTGGCATGAAGGATCTTATATTTTAAATGACTTTCTTGCTTTGGGCTCACCATGACCTAACACATTGTCAGAGTCAGCTGGCTGGCCATTTGTACTATCTGAATACTGAGATGACAGGAGGGACATAGAGTCTGTCTTGTCTGGTCTTCCTGCCACATGGCAGTGACTATGCCCACTTTGAATATTAACACTCCCAAACAATCTTAACACCCAGAATGCTATCTCTGCTCACGCTGTGTAACCCTCAATGTGATGCTCCCTCAGGAATCTGTCTAGTCCTTCTTTGGAAGCCTGAACAGTGTTAACTTTCTGAACCTCACTGGGTACATTAACCTGCCTCTGTGTGAAATTACGCTCTTTAATATTGCTACATATCCTGCCTCCCCCCACCATTTTGAGAGCATGTTCTCTGGTTCAGCTTATATTCACCATTTATGACATCACCACTTTGTTTATCACTTTTAGTATGTAGAACACTGTGGTCTGCCTCTCAGCATTCTTTTTTTTGTTGTTGTTGTATAAGCTAGCACTAACACGCGACAGGGTGTGCATTATGCTACATCGCTGCACACACCGGGCCTTCAACCGCCCGGGAAGTGTGGCAATGTAGCACAGTGCATAACCTGGAGTATGTTATTGCACTTATAAAATGGGCTTTTACTGTTAAAAATTTATAACTGTTAGAAAAAAATATGTGAACAATTATAAAACTTATAATTAATGTGGGATTTTATGTAAAATAGTCTTCCACCTGCTGGGACTTCTTAGTATTTAGAGGGCTGACTTGGGTATTTTGTCCCATTGGAGTATTTGTAGTTGTAGTTTTTTTCAGCAGTGTTGCCTATATTCATATGAGGTCCCGTATTTGCCGGAAAGGGTCAGTGTGTGAAATCTGTGTTATTGCCTGGAAGTCTTGGTGTGTGAAGACCATCTTTCAAGAGACACATCGAGCCACAGTTACTCAGGAGAGTGAGTGGGATTGTGTCGGATCAGGTATCGGCTCGGTGGGTTTGTGGTAGCATCAGTGTAACGCCGCGTTTAGTAACGTAGTTCAAGAAGGCCATGACCGAAGCTGGGATCCCCCCAGCACCACTGTGGTTGGAAAGAACCGTAAATAAGAGGTTACATTTTTTTTAAATTGGTATGCGGATAAGGCACCGGGTCTGGGTGGCCTTCATCCCAGGGTGCTAAGGAGATAGGGGATGTCCTTGCTGCACCTCTGGCGGACCTTTTCAATTCCTCCCTTCAGACGGGGTGGGTACCTCAGGATTGGAGGATGGCTTATGTTGTGCATATCCACAAAAGCAGCTCACGGGAGGAGCAGGGTAACTACAGGCCTGTTAGTCTGATGTCGGTGGTGGGCAACATGATGGAGGCCATCTTGAACGAGAGGCTGGAGGTGTTTTTGGAGACTCGGGGCCTTCTGGATGATCACCAGCATGGCGTAATTCAGGGCAGATCGTGTCAGACTAACCTTGTGGAGTTCTACGATTGGGTGACAAGGGCACTGGACCAGGGCAGGCCGGTGAATGTCCCCTTTCTAGACTTCAGCAAGGCATTTGACTCAGTGCCTCACCCAGGGTTGCTGGACAAGCTGGGGGTAATGGGGGTGGGGAAAGGATGGTGAAGTGGATAGGGAACTGGCTAACTGGGCAGTTTCAGAAGGTAGTGTTCGGGGGTGGGTATCATCTCCTAGGAGGGTCATTATCTGGGTCCCACAAGGATCAGTGCTGGGTCCACTCCTGTTTAATGCTTACATCTGAGACATCAGGGATGGGTATCAGGAGTGAGAGAGCCTCTTTGCCGATGACTCGAAGCTGGGGGTGGTGGTGGATGGGAAGGAGGATAGAAGATCCCTACAGGGCGACCTGGGGACTCTGGAGAGGTGGTTGTGCACCTGGAAACTGAGGTTTAATGCCAAGGAATGCAGTGTTCTCCACTTGGGGCTTAGGAACCCAGCTCATGAGTATTTTTTGGGTGGGGAGAAACTGCAGGTTTCGGAAGGGGAAAAGGATCTTGGGGTGGTTGTGGATGTCAAAATGAATAACTCTGAGCAGTGTAGGTGGGCTGCGGCTAAAGCAAAAAAAAATGCTTGGGTGCATCACCAGGGGGATAACCTCGAGGAGTTGGGAGGTGTTTTTCCCTCTGTATAACTGCCTGGTTAGACCGCACCTAGAGAACTGCATGCAGTTTTGGCACCTGTACTTGAAAAAGGACATTGCACTTCTTGAGAGGGTCCAGAGGAGGGCGACCAGGATGATACAGGGTCTGGGGAGAAGATCCTATGAGGAGCTCAACTTGTATTCCCTGGAGGAGAGGAGGGACAGATGGGATATGACTGAGGTCTTTAAATATCTAAAGGGAGTAAATAGGGTCAGCCTAAATAGGGTGTTCCAGCTAAGGGAGGAGAGGCCGCCAGGGAGCACTCCATTAGGCTGGTTGGCGGGAGGCTCAGGGGGGAGACTAGGAGTTGCCACTTCACCGAGAGGGTGGTGGACACCTGGAACACACTGCCAGCGGAACTAGTTGCTGTTAATACAGTGGAGGGATTCTAGAGGGTCTGGGACAGGTATAAGGGGAAGGTAAAACTGGGTAATTCTAGTCCTGGAGGTGTAACTTCGATTGGGGAGGAGTCGGGGAGGGCAGCAACGGTGTCCTGACTGGGTGCTGATTTTTGAGTAGATGCGACAGACCATTAGGACTACTCTGCTGGCATCTTAGTATGTTAGTAACGGATGTATCAAATAGGACTGAAGGAGTACTGCCCTTTAAAGTTCAAGTGGGAGCATGAAGGAAATGACAGCCGAAACAGCACTTTAAACAATGTATAAAACTGAACTGTGGATCAGACTGTGGCTGATAGTAATCATGGAGAAAAAAAAATATTTATTTCAGATATGTTGACTTTTGTTTTCATTGGTGGTGGGGGCATTATGTATTATAAATATATTTACTGGCTGGCCCGCTGGTGCAGCGGTAGTGCTACCGCTTGTGGCACTAGCAACCTGGGTTCGGGAACAAGCTTGGTTGACTGGAAGGTGGGCTGAGGAGGAGATGGATGCTGCTGCTGCACACTCTCCATCTCTGGGGAGGAGGGGGTACCTCCCGGTGTAAGTGCTCCTGGGTGACCACGGGGCAGTTTACCGGGGAGGGGTAAGTGGTTGAGGCTGGGAGGTGTGAGGACGCGGGTGGTTATGCCATTGCATCTTTCATGCCACGCCCTGAACCAGTGCAAAACAAGAAAAAAGCTTCTGCCCCAGTCGACCCTCGAGCTGCTTACTGCAAACCCCACCCAATGAGTGGATGTAGGGTATGGCCAGCCACCCCTTCTACCTTCCGGGGATAAACTGAGGCTCTGTGGGGCGGGGAGCAGTAGGTGGCTCAGGCTTTGGCCAGAGATGTGGGAGCAAAAAGCATAAAAAATTAAATAAATAAATACATTTACTATAGGTAACCACTTTGAAAACTACTGTGACTGCTTAGTTGGGGAAACAAAATGGCTACCAAACAGGTTTTTAAAATGCTGTGGCATAGTGATTTGTGATAAGGCTAGGTACCAGGATTACCTTGCGGCAAGCTAGATCGTCACACGGTCATGTGATGGATGGCAGCTGTTCAGAAGTGTTTACGTAAGGTGCCCATTTTATAATATGTTTTATCCCCTAGTCATTCAGCCTGCCCCCATCTGTCTCCTCTCCTCTGGGACTTACCTTGCCGACCCTTGTAGCGCCTCACAGTTTATCCCCTGTGGCGGAGCCCCCGGGTTCCCCAAGCCCAGGAGGAGTTTAGCTCAGTTGTGGGTCAATGAGCAGGTGCGGGGCTTGCAAGGAGAGGAAACTACATCCTGTAGGCTAGGGGGTTTTCCTGGTTTTCTGGTCACCAACCCTCAGACATTCAGCGAGAATGGTGGCCTGGCAGATGCACATCAATTGGCGCACTGACATTTTCTGCCGGGAGCACCCCTTACCCAGAACTGCTGCTCCTAGCCTGCACTCTCAGCATTCCTTTCTTTGGACTGAATCACGTGAGCATGTTGGGAAAAAGAACTTCATGTGCTGGTGGTCTTCTTTCTTTCTTCAATTTGTATTTTCATACGGCATGTCATGTTTGTACATCCTGTCGCTGCTCTTGTTCCCCTAAGCCATTAATTAGCTTGGTGGCCCCAGTGCTGAACTGTCTCAATTTTCTCTTCAATGTCCTTTCTACGATACAGTGCCCAGAACAGCACACAAAACTCCAGGTGGGGCTCTAACAAACAAAGTCCTTGACAGGAAGAGGGTCATCTCCCATGACCTGCTTTTTACCTTCTCTTCCCACAATGCATCTGAGCATTGCATTTGCTGCCTTGCCTGTAGCAGTGCACTGCTTCCTGGCTTCAACTTACTGTCCATAATAACCCCTAGGTCTTTTTCCTCAGTCATGCTGTCCACTGTTGCACACAGTGTGTATGTGCAATCTAGACTACTCATCTGTAAGTTTAATACCCTGCAATTCCACATTATTTATTTATTTATTTGAACAAGTCAGATTTACAACCTTTGAGTCGGGGACTGATTTACAAAGGCACCTCGTCGCAGGGAGGACAAGACAATATAACTTTGTGCAGATACAACATTGGACAACATTACAGGTGCAGACATTGAACACAGAATACATTTAGTTATATGTTGGTATAAAATACAGATTTACAATTAAAGATGTACAATTTCTCTGGAGTTGCTGTAGAACACATCCTTTTATAAACCAAGGGGGTAGGTAAAAAGGGATAGGGGGAATCATGGATCGGCAGTCCAGGGGACCTTGTAGAGGTTAGGGGGGCCAGGCAGGAAAAGGTCCTGCAGTAGGATTGGGGGGGCAGGCTTAGTTGCACCTACAGCAGTGGACATTAAAGAGATGGTTCAGAAGAGCGGTTTTGAAGGGACCAAGTTTGGCAGTGTTGGTGATGCAGGTAAGGAGGGAGATTAACCAGATGGGGGCTCGATAAAAGAAGGACCTCTGGGCAAGGGAGGTCTTGGTTCTGGGCACTTTGAAGGTGGCTTTAACAGAGCTGTGGATAGAAACGGATGAGGATGACTGTGGTAGGGAGGCAGAGACTCCTGGGGGGGGGAGAGTCTGAGAAGGGATTTCTTAGCAAGAAGGCAGGTCTGATACGCAGACGTTCCTCGAAATTGAGCAGGTTGGTGGAGGAATAGAGCAGGCAGGTGTGGGTGCGGCTGGAGGTTCCAGTCAGGAGCCTACAGGCCTTACTAATGGAGAGCTGGATTTTAGAGAGGGCAGTGTTATCAGCTGCAGCATAGACGGGCAAGCCATAGTCCACTAGGGACAGGACGGAGGACGTGACGGCCAGCCAGAGGGCGGCGAGGGGCAGGCAATCCCTATGGCGGTAAAGCAGACCAATCCAAGAGTTTATGGCGGAGGAAAAAGCGTTGATGTTGGTGTGGAAGGTGAGGGCAGTATTGAAAGTGATGCCTAGGTATTTGTATGTGGGCACTTGTTCTAATGGGAGCTGAGAGTTGGGGGTAATCAAGAGGGGGGCACTTCTAGCTTTATTTTGGTGGTTATTAAGTGTGGGGCTGCCCGATTTGCATTTATGGGGCAAAATAGCATTTTTTTGCTTACTGCACAATGTTTATATTTTCTTTCATTTGGTTAATACTGCTGTCACAATAACTCAGTATGATGACATGACATATTTACATCTGGTGATAATGTATCATTGAAAAAAAATACTTCATCACAGTTATCATGCACACTGCAGTATACTGTGATACACCGTCTTGACTTCATCACTTCCACTGTTCTGTCAGTGTGTCCCTCTCTAGGACCAGTCAAGGCTGTCAATTTTTTCACTCTTTCTAAAATAAAAATACTATAAATTTGCATGACAATCAGTTTCTTGTGATAAATTGTCTACAAATATTGCAATACTCAAAACTTGATGTTGTGATCTCTATGACAGTGTGCTGTACAACTACCAGTGACGTTTTGCATGTGGCAGGTGCTGTGCCTACAAAAATGCCATTGGTGACTGCTGTCTATCCTGAAAATGTTCCTCACATTAGCAGGCAGCTGGCTGGCTCACTGGAAGCCTCCCCAGCCAAGACAGATACCACTTCAGAGTCACAGTGCAGCACCTAGACTGACTCACTATCTGCAGCCACATTGGTACGGCACATGGCCATGGTATGCAGCAGCTGAGAGTGAGAGGCACTAAGTTGGACAGTCAGCCACATGGCTGGTGGCAGCAGAAGCCACAGTTCCTCTCTGGTTTGCTGTCTCTGATTTTATGTTGCCTTGGGGTTCTGACATGACACTGGGGGGTGAGATACTAACAACAACAAAAATGGAAAGGGACCTGGGGGTAGTCATATCAGATGACTTAAAGGTGGGCAAGCAATGTGAGAGGGCAGTAAGGAGGGCTGGGGATACTGGGATGCATAGGTAGAGGTATCACCAGTAGAAAACAGGAAGTTGTTATCCCTCTGTACAGACAGCTGGTGAGACCCCATCTGGAGTACTGTGTGCAGTTCTGGAGACCCAATCTCCGCAAGGACATAGACAAGATGGAAGCTGTCCAGAGGAGGGCAACTTAAATGGTGCAGGGTCTGCGCCAGAAGACATATGAAGAGAGACTAAAGGAGCTTAATATGTATAGCCTTGAGGAAAGGAGGGCGAGGGAGGACATGATAAAAACTTTCAAGTACCTCAAGGGAATCAACAAAGTCCAAGAGGGTAGCATATTTCAAAAAAAAGAGGTGTGCAAGAACAAGGGAACAATTTGAAGATGGGGGGCAGCCTAGAGGTAATGTAAGGAAGTATTTTCACAGAGAGGGTTATGGATGCATGGAACGCCTTCTGGAGGAGGTTGTGGAGTCAAAAGCAGTGGTTGAATTCAAGCATGCATGGGACAGTCATAAGGCAATTCTAGGGGTTGGGGGTAGGAAGAAGTAGGCTGCTGGTTAACTTGGATCTGCAGCTTATCCATTAGGTAGGGAAATGGGCAGACTGGGTGGGCCAAGCAGTCCTTATCTGCCATCAAATTTGTATGTTTCTATGGTGTCTGATTGAGATAATGAGTGCAATACACTGAGGAGCCCCAAGAGGGCGATATACTGTCTGCAATTTGTCATTATTAGCCTATACACTGGATCTGATGTATAAACCTTTTTAGAAGGCAATGTCTGTTGTGGCAAAGTCTTGACAGCCTGACTCGCACAAGGATTTGCACACCCATAATTTCTTGCATTGGGAAAGAGGCTGGAAAATATGTGTGTGGTTTAGAGAGATGCACAAACGTGGACATTTCTCTCCTGTTATCCTTTTACAGATCTCATATATTGCTTTCCCTGCAAGCTGCCTCTCTAGTATGCTTACTCTGAATATTTTAAATGCTAGGAACTGAAGCTCTGTCATTCTAGGGAGTCTGCTACTGTGCTATGTAATTAACACTCCAGTGCACTGTTAATTAATTATCCAGAATCAAAAAGCAAACCAGCTGTCATGAAGGAGAAACCTGAAACTAGCACAAGAGAAGTCTTTATCTTGTAATGTTTCCTGATGAGTATTTTCACATCCAGTTGGAACACTTTTCCCTTGATGACTTAGTTTTTATTTATTCAAGTTTTGGTAATCGCACAGGAGCTCTAGAAAAGAAATGCAGATTTTTCCGGCTCAACCCACGCAGTACATATAATTCACAGGATGTATTTATTGAAATGTTTCACCAGGAAGGCACACTGAGCAACAAGTCACTTGTCTCCTGGTGCAACCTGGGGGGAAGGGATACAACTGGAATGAGACATTATACATTCAAGTTACAGGATCAACATTATCAGACAGTTGTAAGGCAGGTGTTACAAATAGTGTTAAAACGGTGTTGCACATAACATGTTGAAAGAGGGGAAAATAATAAGTGCTGAGTTAATAAGTAAACAAGTGCTTACGTGAAAGAAAAGGGGGAGAAGGGGGAAAGGAGAGGGAGGGGTGAGGTGGGGCGAGAGTCATGCCCCTGGAGATCCCCTTCAGGATTCAGGTAACCCCATAAGGGGATGGGGACCAGAGAGAAGGGGAAAAAACTGTGTCTCAGAGAGACCCCTTTAAGATGGTGGGGGGAAAGTAGATGAGAGATACAAGCCCCTTGGGGGCAGGAGGAGGACCCATGGAGAGCATTCAGGGTCCTTTACATTCGATGAGCGATCAAGGGAGGCTAGTAAGGAGGAGCAATTAGGGGGACGGGGAGAAGGGGTATGGGTGTGCACAGGATAAAATGAAGGTGACTGTAGGGGGGTAGGGTTTGTCTAGGTCTTAGAGGAGGGAATTAGGATGGGACATGAAAGGAGCAGCTAGGTGCAAGGTAATTATTGTGGGCAGAGCTGATGGAGTAGGCGGAGGATGAGTGCTGGATTTTGGGGGGGAATTCCACATTTTTGGGAGGCAGTGAGAATAACTGGAGCGGTCGATTTGGGTGGATCTGGGGGGGGGACAACCAGAGTTTGAGAATCGATTGATCTAAGGGTATGGGAGGGTGGAGGGTATTACAAAGGAGGGGGTGAGGTAGGAAGGGAGCTTACCCAACCAATGCTTGGAGGTGAATTTAGCACAGTGGGAAAGTCGCCTATTTGTAAGAGAGGGGAATGATAGGGTACGATAAAGATTGCAGTGATGGGTGCAAGAGGGGGCATCCAGGGCAAAGCGGCAGAAGGAATTGAAGAGGGTGTCCAGTCTGGCCAGGGAGGACTTAGTGGCAGCACC
This sequence comes from Neoceratodus forsteri, assembly GCA_016271365.2. NCBI lineage: Eukaryota > Metazoa > Chordata > Ceratodontiformes > Ceratodontidae > Neoceratodus > Neoceratodus forsteri. The sequence goes on from CM028130.1 coordinate 878,300,721, forward strand.
ATAGACCACATCACAGTAGTTGAAAATGGGCAGTATCATCTTCTGAACAAGTTCACACTTAGCCGTAGGAGGGATGCACCTACGGTTCCTGAATAGGGCACCAAGCTTGGGGCTCAGTTTTTTCTGGATGGCGTCAGTATGTCCAGAGAAGTTTAAGTATTGGTCCAGCCAAACACCTAAGTACCTGAAGGAGGATGTGTCCTCAAGTAAAGTCCCCTCAAGGGTGTGAAAAGTGGGTAGGGAGGGAAGCCTAGAGAGTCTCTGCCTTGTACCAAAGGTCATGGAGACAGTCTTTTTGGTGTTGAGGAAAAGTTTATGGTTAGCATACCAGAGCTGAACCTTGTCGAAGTCTTGCTGTAAATTAGTTGTAACCTCAACAGGACAGGAGCCAGATGCATACAGGACTGTATCATCTGCATACATATGTATGGCAGAAGATGAGGAGCAAACAGAGGGAAGGTCCTTTAAGAAGATGGAGAATAGGAGGGGGCCCTAATACCGAGCCCTGGGGGACTCCAGTGCTAATCGGGAAGGGTGGGGAAGAGGCATCCAAGATCTTAACTGATTGAGTTCTACCAATAAGGCAGGCCTTGAACCAGTTTGTGGTGGAGAGAGAGATAGGCCAGCTGCTGGGAGTGAGTTGAGGAGAAGGGAGTGAGAGATGGTGTCAAAGGCCTTGGCCAGGTCGACAAAAATGGCAGAGGTAATTTGTCCATTGTCCATCCCGGTTAGGATGGAGTCTGTGAGACATAGGAGAGAAGTGGTGGTCAAGTGGTTTTTCCTGAAACCAGACTGGAAAAGGGTGAAAAAGGAGGTGTCAGATAGAAAAGAGGCGAGTTGGGAGAACACACTGTGTTCTTGAAGCTTGGTAAGGGTAGGGAGGAGAGAAATGGGGTAATAGTTGCCAGGGGATGACAGGTCACCCCCTTTGGGTAGAGCAAGGACCACAGCATGTTTCCAAGAAAAGGGGACAGAAGCAGTAGAGAATGAGAGATTTAGGATTATTGAGAGGGGGTAGGCAATGGCCATAGTGGAGAGGGAGAGGAGTTTTGGGTTAATGCATCAGGGGAGGCACCTTTAGAGGGGCTGATGGTGAGGAGGGCACTTAGGACATAGTTTGGGGTTACAGTAGTGAAAGAGAAGGGAAGGGAAGGTGGGAGGGTGGTGGAGGGGCACATCAGTAGAGGGTGGGTTTGGGGGAGGGATTTCAGTAGTTCAGTGGCGCAGGAGGTATAGTAGGAGTTAAATTCTGCAGCTACAGCTGGTGGGTCGGACACTAGTGAACTATTTACTTTAAGTACCGGGGGCGGTGGGTAAGATAAGGGAGGTAAATAGAGTGTGCACCACCTTCCAGAACTTTAAAGGGGCATTTATGTTGGTGATGAAGGCAGATTTGAAATATTTGGACTTGGCTAACCTTGTAGCCTTGGTGCAAGTGTTTCTGAGCATGCGGAAGTTTGCAAGGTCACTAGGATGCTGGGTAGCTTTATGATGCTTCCAGGCTCGATCTCTAGTCCTGAGAAAGGCCAGAAGTTCAGGGGTTATCCAAGGTAAGTGGTTACCTCTGACTCTGGTTTGTTTGAGTGGGGCAAAGGCGTTCCAGTTTACAAGAAAGATATCTTTGAAGTAAGCAAGGGCCTTATCAACTGAGGGGATGGAGGGAGATTGGGGGGATCAGTCAGAAGTGGCAAGGTTAATCAAGAGAGGTTCGAGGTCAAGAGATGAAAGAGTGCAGTTGTATGGTTTTGTGTGGCAGTTTAGTTAAGCTGAGGAACACTATTTCTGGCTCCCTGCATTGAAGCTGTGGGACTCCCAGCCACCGGGCAGCCGGCGCTACTTCAGCTGCTGCTCAAGACCATAGCCCCGGACTATCAACTCCCAAAAGCTGAGGAACACTTTTTCTGGCTCCCTGCATCAAAGCCGCGGGATTCCCAGCCACAGGGTGGCCGGCGCTACTTCAGCCGCCGCTCAAGACCATCGCTCTGGACTCTTGGCTCCCAAAAGCTGAGGAACACTTTTCTGGCTCCCTGCATCAAAGCCGCAAGACTCCTGGCCACTGGACGGCTGGTGCTACTTTAGCCACCGCTCGAGACTATAGCCCTGGACTCTTGGCTCCCAAAAGGTATGGCAACTGCTGCAACCAACCGGATCGCAAGTGCCTTTTCAGGCCACGCTTCCATTGGTCCCTGACATAAGCCGGTTTCTCTCTCCTGAAAAATCTCTTTTTTCAAGTGCAATTGTTTTAAGAAATATGTCCAAATGTTGTTAATACTTGCCTGTAGCAATTGATGTTGTAAAAATGTTAAGCTTTGAGTGCGTTATGTGACTACAGTTCTCCTCTGCTCTTTTGCACTGGCCCTAGACTTTTGGGTGCCAGAGCAATACCCAGTCCCTTTGTGCTTCTAATTTGAACCCCCTGCAGCTCTGTCTGCCCTATTGTCCACGGCCTGATATTAATTCTTGCTCTCCTTTCTTTTCCCCCAGCCGAGGAACGTTTTTTCTGGCTCCCTGCATTGAAGTCGCGGGAATCCTGGCCATCGGGCGGCTGGCGCTACTTCAGCCGCCACTCGAGACCATAGCCCCAGACTCTCAGCTCCCAAAGGTACGGCAGCTGCCGCAACTTTTCCACCCACCCACCTCCGCCATTTATTATATACACTAGCTTTCTGCCCACCTTTTCTCACCATGCCCCCTGGTCCTGTGCCCATCCAATTGAATCCTGCTTTTACCTCTACTTGCCTGCCGAGCTCCCAGGGTCTAAATCCACAAGGTCGTGCCCCCATAGGCCAGCTGACTCCCCTGGGTTTACATTCCCTAGCATGTCACGATAACTTGCCCTGACCTCATATTCCGGCTCCTAGACTCAGTCGCTTGTAGGCAGTGACATAGCTGTCCGTACCAGTCGCCAGGCTACTCAAGCACCCTACTTTACCACTAGGCCCCATCATGTAGGGATGCACATAGCTCCACTTATTACCTCTTCTATTTGGAATGCTGGCTAGCCCACACCTACCAAACGGGCTACCACCATGCATGGAATACAATCTGACCCTATGCCTCACGGCAGCCGGTAATCATTCGCCTGCTTGCCCTTGCGAGTTCAACTATCTTCAAATACAGCCCTATATGTGGATAACTTATTTAAGCAGCACATGCTTTGTACTTCTACCGCAGAGTGCGTCTCCTGCCATGCAGACTACTTATCCCCCCAGGTACCTCACAATCAGAGTACTAGTGGCCGCAATCACAGGCCGCTTCACCTACAGTGGTAATGTCTTACTCCCCAAAGTCACCAAATCTGGTAGACAGGAAAAAACTAAGAACTTTAAGCTTTCATTTGCTGCACTTAGGAAAATACTTCTCCTTCTGTTGTGCTCAGGCAATGTAGAACTTAATCCTGGCCCACCTGCAGCAATTTCTTCACTGTCAAGCCTAGCTAGTCTAAAAGGCATGAGCTTCTTGCACATCAACATATGCAGCCTGCTAAAAAAGCTCACCTTGATCCAAGCTTGGGTGATTCATACCTCCCCAATGTGCTAGTGATCTCTGAATCTTGGCTTAGATCCGCAACCCCAGATAGGGAAGTAAATATCCCCAACTATGCCTTGTTCAGAGCGGACAAGCAAACTAGAGGAGGAGGGGTGGCCATCTATATCAAAGACAAATTTGCGGTCTCCTGCATCGCTTCATCGTCTGTCACTAACGAATTTGAATGCCTAACACTCAAAGTAGAGGTTTCACAGGCTAGCTCTCTTTATGTAATAGGATGTTACAGGCTCCTGTCTGCTGGCTTACCTCTTCTGTCATACCTAAGTGACATATTGGAGCAAGGCCTGCCTGAAACCATTATCCTTGGTGACTTTAACCTTGACTGGCTCTCCAATGCATTTGTCCCTCTTGTATCCTTCTGTGACGATCATGGGCTGACCCAACTGATCATCAACCTAACATGTCTTAATACAAAAAACCCTAATAAAAGTACCATACTGGATGTGCTCCTAGTGAGCAAACCCCATCTCTTTTCACATGCTGGCACTTTCTTCCCAGATGTCAGCGACCATTGCTTTATTGTGGAAGTAAGATCAACTAACAAACTGACAACTACATCAAAGTTTTCCCTGCGAGATCCAGAAGCAATTTTGATTTATTTGCTTATCTTAACGAGCTTAAGCTGTCCCTGCGCTGGCAGGAGTTCTACATGGCCAAAACAGTTACCTCCACCTACAGTATCTTCCACTATATACTGTCGGGAGCTCTCAACAAGCACGCTCCCTTGACTAAAGTCCATGCAAGGAACAAAACCTGCAAATGGTTCTCCCCTGAGATCAGGTCTATGCTCCTCGAAAGGGACAAGCTCTGGAAAAAAGCGCGCAGACTGAACACGCCTAACGACTGCAGTCAGTTCAGAAGGACACAAAATTTATGCACAAAGACAATTAGAGAAGCTAAGGCTACTTTCTTCCGCTCCAGTCTTGACTCTGCTTCCAAGACTCCAACTAAATTCTGGAATACTGTCAAGGACCTGTTGGGCCACTCCCCAGGTAACTCCCTTCCGACCAAGCTCATCTCCGGCAACATTACTATCAGCAAAAGGATGGAAATTCTAGATTCCTTTAATAATCACTTCGTAACTGCAGGCCTGGTATTTGACAATTCTCCAGCATGCAAGCTACGCTTCCAGGTAGACAACTACCTCTCCAACCCCCCAGCTACCTCTTCGCTTTTTATGCTTCAACCTGCTTCCCTAAAAGAGGTTGAGGACCTACTGCTACAACTGGACATCAGAAAAAGCGCCGGCGCCAACTCTCTGGACCTATATTTCATAAGTATTGCCTATCATGTCCTAGCTGTCCCCATCACCCACCTATTCAATTTATCCTTGTCCCAGGGTTTCTTGCCGCCTGTGTAGAAGACAGCACGTCATCCCTCTGTTTAAATCAGGCGACCCATGCAATCTTAACAGCTATAGGCCAGTTTCTCTACTCCCAGTGTTATCGAAACTCCTGGAGAAAATTGTAAATGCACAACTAAGATCTTATCTTGAAACAGCAAATTTATTAAACCCTATGAAGTCGGTTTCAGATCTCAACATAGCACCATCTCAGCCCTGACTAAAGTAACTAATGACTGGCAGGGAGACCTTCACCATAGAAACTTTATCTGTGCGGCCTTCCTGGATCTAAGCAAGGCTTTTGATACAGTCAATCACAGCCTTCTCCTTTCCTCCTTACAAACCATAGGTGTGGACTCCACCTCTCTGCGCTGGTTTACTGACTATCTTACAGGACACCTCCAGCAAGTTAAAGCTGAAGATGACTTGTCCCTTCTCAAACCCCTCCAAAGAGGGGTGCTGCAGGGATCTATTTTAGGTCCCCTTCTATTTGCAATTTACGTTAACAATATCGACAACTGCATTAAAAATGCCAGCATCCATTTGTTCGCAGATTATACCATTCTCTGTGTAAGTAGACCAACACCTGAAGCTGTCTGTAACGATCTCCAATCTGAATTCAACCTCCTGCAAAGCCAACTAATTCATAAAAAGTTACTCCTGAATGCTAAAAAGACAAAAGCAATGCTCTTTTCCCCATTTGCCCATGTAGCCAACCCGGCGTCCTGTGGGTCAGTTCCTCAAATCACCACAATCCTAGGAGAAAAAGTAGAATTTGTCACAAAAATTCAAGTATTTGGGAATATGGATTGACCACAGACTTTCCTTCATTGAACACATTGAGGACCTACTAAAAAAACTTCAACAGAAGCTAGGACTCTTCTTTAGAATCAACCGATTTCTCACCAGAGATGCCAAGTTACGATTGGTCCAATCCACTTTTCTATCACTGGTTGATTATGCGGATTTCCTTTACAGTCAGTGCCCTAGTTCTTACTTGGTAAAACTGGACAAGCTTTACCACAGAGCCCTGAGGTTTATTACAGGACTTCCCTTTGCCATGCACCACTGTGCTCTGTACACTGCTGTGAGGTGGACCTCTCAAACTTAGGCGCCACAAAAATGCCGCACTCTGGACCTTTCGGCAATCACAAAAAATTACCTCTACATCTCTGGCTGCCTTCCCTTGCTGTAAATAGGAAACTGAAAGCTTAGAAGCTACTCATTCATCACTCTCAAAGTACCTATAGCAAAATCTCGCTCCGGCAGAGCAGCAATAAGCTTTGCGTTGCCCACTCTATGGAACAACCTACAAAGAACCCTTAAATTGAGCACTCTTGTCTCACTACCCACCTTCAAGGCGCTATACTCCCGCACAATCAAAGAAGTGTGTAACTGTTTTGCACTCCTAGGACCTGCTCTTATGCCCACCTTGGATCACTTCCCTGCTCTGACCCACTCGTAGTCACTGTCACATTTCCTTGCCTCCCCCTAGTTTTAGGTGTTCTCTCTCCTGCTCTACTGACATGTCATCACATTCCCTCTCCCAGTCTCCCTTCTTTGGGTTGTACCCCCTCCCACCCTCTGGTCGTGATTACCCCCTTAGCTGCTTCGCTTTCCATCCTATGTACCCAGTGTTCCACTTTTCCCTTCCTACACCCTAGCACTACCTTCCTTCCCCCACTCTGTTCCCTTATTCATTACCCTCATAGCCCGTCCTCTCACACTACTCCCCTTGATCCACTCTGCCGCCCAAGCACTTCCCTCCCCTGCATTACTTCTTCATTTTCAACCCCACTGCCCTGTCCCTGCAGTCTCCGCTCTGTATGTATATGTGTATTGTACCTTGAACCCTGCCAGTACTATTCTATGACTATATGAACTTATGCATTGTACTATCCTATCTATGCCTGTAGTATCTGGTGTATGTTTTACTCAAATGTAATATTATTGTGTGGCTTTGTTCAAATCGTGAATGTAATATCACTGTGTGGTCTGTTCAACTTTGTGAATATGTTCTAACCAGGTCCATCTTGCAAATGAGCATTGCTCAATGATGACCGCCTGGATAAATAAAGACTTTGATTGATTGAGTTCTGTGGACTTTCCTAACTATGATATTGGGTTATGGTCACTGAGAGCATCGGGGAGAATGCCAGAGGTGATTATGCAGTGGGGGTGGGAGGTAAGGGCCCAGTCAAGTAGGGAGTGTTGTTATCTCTTGTGGTTTGGGCAGGTGGGTTCAGAGATCAGTTGGGAGAGGTTTAGGGCTCCAATTTCATTTTTAGTTTTGGTAGTTTTAGGTGACAACCAATTTATATTGACGTCGCCTAGGATGAATAATTCCCCAGAGTGAGCAAGGGAAGTGATGAAGGTCAGGAGGTCTAGCACAACCAAAGGATGGATATTTGGGTGGCAGTATGTGCCAGTTATGAAGATTGGGAGAGTGAAGGGGAGGGTCCCATGGATAGCTAGGGCATCAAGGGTCTCAGGATTTGAGGATGAGTAGATGATAGAATATTAGATGGTGGCTAGGACATAAATGGCCATACCACTACCCCTGCCAGCACAGTCTTGCCTTAGCAGCAAGTAGCCAGGGATGGAGACTGAGTGGTCAGGGATACTGCTCTTTAGCCAAGTTTCTAAGAAGATTAGTGTCTCAAACGCACTCAGCAGGTCAGGCCTTCTGCTCCCACAGTGCCAACCTCAGAGCGCAATACTGTGAACAGGTAACATACAGGGTAACCCTCCCATCTGCTTTTAGGTCTGAATCACCTTTAGTCTCATGTTCTGGGGGGGTTCAAACTGTGAATATCTGGGGTACAATTTGAAGATGGGGAAGGCTCAGAGGTAATGTAAGGAAGTATTTTTCACAGAGAGGGTTGTGGATGCATGGAACGCCTTCTGGAGGAGGTTGTGGAGTCAAAAATAGTGGTTGAATTCAAGCATGCATGGGACAGTCATAAGGCAATTCTAGGGAGTGGGGTAGAAAGAAGTAGGCTGCTGGTTAACTAGGATCTGCAGCTTATCCATTAGGTAGGGAAATGGGCAGACTGGGTGGGCCAAGCGGTCCTTATCTGCTGTCAAATTCTATGTTTCTATGAACCTTATGCTATCATACCCAATGAACAAGCTCAGATACGTACCCTCTTCGGGGATTGTGGTACATCTTTTGCAAGGAGCACCCAGCCAGGCTTCCAAAATTAACCTTTTTAACTCTACAAGAGACCTTAGGTATATTCTTACCCTTTACCAAGCTTAGTAACACCATCAAGCTGTTGAACAGTTTTGTCAGATTTAACCACCTATACATCACATGCAAAAGAAACTGACAGACACCCAGGCAGTCTTTCAAAGAAAAGGTACTTTACTAAAAGATGATACAAATATGAAAAATGTAAACACAGAACAATATATCAAAGAGCTCACAATCACATAAAAGAACAAGGGAAATTTACAAAGCAAAACTCCTACCACAATACATTTAGATCTTTGCTGTCTAAGGTATTACCTCTGGAAGTGCGTTTTAAAGTTAGATCAGAGAGCTGTGTCTCTCTAGAATCCCAAGATAATATGACCTCCATTTCAGACACAAGTATCAGTTTAAACTCTGTCTCTCCACACCCCTTCTGTGAGTCATCTAGCTCCTCCTTTTAGAATATAAAATTACAAAAATGATTTTCTACCAGGAGGTATGTTAATAATGTGACATCAGCAAAAACCCATTTCCCAAATTATGAGTCTTTGATCAACCAGTTCCTTTGAGGTTTACAACCCTGCAGTCCGTCACCCAGGTGTGAGATAGCCAACAGGAATCAGCTAAATGACGTCCTTTCCTGATGTAATAAAATGTATATTTAGTTTCCAACTTCAAAAGCATGAGGTCATAAAAAGGCCATAAAATACAATTCTCAAGGAAGTTAATTACATTACAGAGATTTCCTGGTCAATGTAATACATCCTGTGATTTCAGCTGCTGACACCTTGTAATTTAAAAGGGCCAAATCTCACAGACTGACATTTCATACACTGACCATGTATTTATTTATAATACCAATATTATACAGTAATCATAGCATCACAATTAGAATGTCTGGTTTTAGAGTGCACACCGTGGTCTGAATCTGGTCTATTTTTGGCAACAAGTGCTGGTGTTTAGATGCAGGATCTTTAAGCTCTTTGGGAGTGCTGAGAGAAGAGAGCGGGGGAGGGGCAGGTAGCAGAGGAAGAGGCACCAGAGGAGCAAGGGGCAATAGGGCCTGGGTTGGGGTGGATATCCTTGGTGGAGAGCAAGAGGAGGGTGAGTATGAGAAAGTATAACATACATTATTTGTTATTTAGCATAAGATCAGTGGTGCGGGTGCCCCAGATTAGGAGTGTGGCCTCTGTAGGACGTCCATAGATGAGTCGACAGTTCCGAAGGGAGCTCTGCCAGTGTAGGTATTTGATACTTCAGCTTGAAAACAGAAGGACATTTTAGGTGAGGGATCCTACAGATTCCCCAACTGGGGTAGGCAAACATTGTAATTAAGGAGTGCGTAACTGCACAGTAGTACTACTGTGTAAAATGGGTTCCTTTGCAGTTAATGAGTTAGTAACGGTACATAAGTATAGCTTATTTTTTATTTTACAGTTTTTGGCCAGGAAAGACACTCTAAGCCAAGGCTTGTTTCCAGTTAAGTAACTTGCTCAAAGTCACACAGTACGTAGGTGGTGGCTGTGAGATTCAAACCCAGGTCTCTAGGTTTGCAACTCAGGATTCTTAACCACAGTGTTGTACTGCCTCCAGTAATTGTAGCAACCTCCCTGTCTAGGGTAGGGTGTGTTAAGGGAACAACAGAAGGGTGTCTGCCAGGTAGACTGTAACAGTGTAATCAGCTTCCTGCATGAAGAGAAATCCTTTTGAAAATGATCTTCCCAATGACTATATAGACTGTGGTGGCATTGTCTATGGTGCTGCCCCTACTGTAAATCGATGCCATCCAGACTGGATCCCCTCTTTCACTTGTTTTTGTTACTTTACACTCAACAGTCTCCCTCATACCCACCACTGTTCTCTCTCTATACCTGTCTCATTCTGTCCTCCCTTAAAGCCAAGCATCTCTCTCACTGTGCTTCCTTTACTTCCAGATTCAGGATTGGCTCCCTCGCCCTACTTTATCTCCCTCCTTTCATCCCCATCTGCCCTCGCTTACTCTCTATAACTTTGGCCCTAGATCCCTCACTGTTCCCTACATGAAATCATCTGCAGGCCAAGGTGTGTTTCCCTTTCAGTTCCCTAAGCTGTAGTCTTCCCGTCCTCCTGCTATCAGCTCTTTCTCCTCCCTCATTTCCCTCAAATCCCTTCTTCCTGACTTCACTACTTGCTCCTGCAACTGTGACCTGGAATCCTCACCCCCTACAATCTCCCTTCTAGGCACAAACTCATCTTGGTTTTGTATGTGATTTGTACCAAATGTATTATTCAGTCATTCTCACTGCCCTAGTCGACTGTTAGTTCTCTCAGATACTTTGCCTACTGACCATGCATCAGCTGACAAGCCACCACACCTATATGATTTCTCCTTATCCAACACCTTGGTTTCCCCTTCTACATGCTCTTAGCACTCACTTCCTTTACTACATAGAAAATGGCTATATATTGCACACCTCCTATCTAAGCACGTGAGAAACTGTGTCCTCTCACTACCACACCCTATTTGCCCAACCCTTGTTATTCTCGTGCTCTCCCTCCAACTCCTGGTCCCCTCTCCTCCCCTGCCCATACAAAGGGTCTCTGCCTTTTTCACATAAACATCAGGAGCATTCTCCCTAAAATGGATGCCCTTAAAGTCAGGTTCACCCAGCATGACTCAGGTGTGCTACGTATCACTGAAACCTGACTGTTGGCCAGGATTCCAGACTCTTCCCTTTCTATACCCAATTTCATCCTCCACCGCCATGACAGAAGGAAACGTGGTGGTGGGGTCGCCCTTTACATCCGCAAATCCATATCCTCCTCAGTCTCTTTCCAGGAATCCCTTCCCCTTCTCCCACAAACTCCTTCTTGCTGTCCTCTCCCTCCCCTCTGCCATCCCTATCTATAGTGGAGTACTTTTTATTTTTTTAATTATACTTTTTCCCTGCTCCCCGTCTCTCCAGGCCCCGCACCTTCGGGAGCCCCATTGGAGTATACCCCCGCTACAGCCACCTACCTGAGTCGGCCCAGTATCCTCCATGGAGCTGCGGTTCTACCCCCCCCCCCGGGTGGGGACATGGTGGGGTTTCTACACCCCAAACACTTCTAGTCTTTTTGGGATCCAGGACTGGCCAGGCAGGTGGGAGCCATGAGGGGTCTGCTCTGGGGTTCTGTCTACCCGGAGCCTGAAGAGTGTTTTTTTCCAATTTTCTGCTGGAGGTTGCGATTGCCCTGACGTCTGGGTGCATAGCGCCAATGTCCGCAATGTCCTCCCACTACTCCTGCCTCAGTGCTTGCTGTGCCCCAGACCTCCACCTGGGGCCAGTCAAGTGCCGAGATGCTGTCCTCCCTCCCTAGAGAAGATGAGCTGTCCCTAGGACGCTCAAGACTCCTTCCCCTGCCGGCCCTCCAGTGGCCCGGGCTCATTCCCAAACCCAGGTCACTGGCATCACAAGCAGAAATCCAACCGCTGTGCCGACGAGCTGGCCCCATAGTGAAGTACTTTATGCTCCTCCTAAAGCAAATCTTGACTCCTTGGTCGCCTGTGTGTCCTCCGTCATCAACCTGGCCGAGAAGGGCGAGCTCTTTCTACTTGGCGATTTTAACGTGGATTGGCTATCCCCTTCCTCTAAACCTACCCTCTTCAAAACTGAATCACTTAACCTTACACAACTGATCTCAGAGCCCACATGCCTTAACCCTAAATACTCCAACCACTTCCTCCTTGATTGAGTGCTTTCCTCACACCCACAATGCATCACTGCTGCTGACGTCCTCCTGGATTTCATCAGTGACCACTGTATTACCTACTGCGAAAGAAAAGTGGCTGCCCCCAAACAACCCCAAAATACATTTGGTATCGCCCTCTTTGTGCCCTGAGCCCCCACACTCTCCTCAATGACCTATTCCATACCAACTGGTCACATATGTTGCAGGCCTCTAATATCGACTCGGCCCTCAGCATCTTCACAAGTGCCCTACTTGATGTCTAGAATATGCATGCCCTGCTAAAAAAGGCTAACGTTAAACATCTCCACCATCATTCGATTACACCAGACCTCTTATCCTTCTGCAGATCTAGGGACAAACTTTGGTTACAGTACAAGACTGCCAAGTCTCCTGCTCACCTACAACATTACAAATCTTGTAGAAATGCCTGCACCAAGGCCATTTGACAAGCCAAAGCTGACTACTTCAAATCTCACCTCCAAGCATATGCAGGATCCCCAACTGCCTTCTGAAAGGTTATTCCCTCACTCATGGACCCCTCCAGCAAATCAAGCCCCCCCCATTCTCAACTTTGATGGCTCGATTATCTCTGATCCCACCTACATAGCTGAATCCCTCAACAGATTCTTCATTACCTGTGCACTCCTTGACAACCACCACCCCCACTTCAACAGGTCCCCCTGAACAAAAATGGTTTTAACTCCCTTCCCCCATCTCATCCTCAGAAGTCTTCCACGCATTCATGCCTTTGCATCCAGCAAATTCCAGCCCCGATGGACTCCACCCAAGACTCCTCTGCATCTGTGCCCCTGCCATTTCTTATCCCCTTGCCCATCTCTTAAACCTCTCCATCTCGGTCAGCATCATCTCTCAGGCCTGGAAAAAGGCTAAAGGGACACAATCCACAAAAGTGGGGACAGGACCCTACCCAGCAACTATAGGCCCATCTCCCTCCTGCTATCCCTAGCCAAACTGCAAGAAGCACTCATCTACGCCAGACTCCAAGACCATCTAACAGCCTCTGGTACCCTCTCCCCCTTCAAGTCATGCATTAGGAAACAGCACTCCAGAGTCACCTCACTGCTACAAGTCACTGACTTCATTCATTATGCCATGGATCAAGGTCTAGTTACCACTGCTATCTATGTGGACCTGGCAAAGGCATTTGACTCTGTTTCTCCACAACCTCCTGCTTCACAAACTCCACGCCTCTGGACTGTCTCAACCTGCACTCAACTCGTTCAGCTCATACTTGCACAACAGACAACAATCAGTCCAATTCGGAAATGCTATATCCCCCCCTTCCCATTCAAGCTGGCGTACCCCAAGGATCTGTGCTTTGGCCCATCCTGTTTTCTATCTTTATAAATGACCTTCCCCCTCGTCTGCTGCACCACCCAAATACGTTTGTACGTGGGCGACACTGTGATTTTTCTCCTCTGGTTCTACTAACGAAGTATTTCTCCCAGTTACAGCAGGACTTTATTAGAGTTCAACACTGGTTCCAGGATAAACAGCTAAAACATAACACTAAGAAAATCGTATCAATGATATTTGGCACCAGGCAGAGGCTGGCTCTGCTCCAGTTCCCCCTACCTTCACCTCATTAGATGGCTCCCCCCTTGAAATGGTCCATTCCTTCAAATACTTAGGAGTCTGGCTGGACAGTCACCTTGACTTTGCTCACCATATTGATGATATCTGTTCAAACTGGTTATCCTCTACCACAACCATGATTACCTATCTTTACCTACTCGCCACGACCTGGTTGTAAAAACTATCCTTCCCGTATTTGATTATGCTAAAGTAGTCTGTGCCGCTGCACCTATGACCTCCCTCTCTAAACTTGACACTCTCCTAAACTCGTTCTGCCACTTCGCCACCTTCTCCCCTCCTCTTACACACCACTGTCACCTCTACTCCACCCTCTCCATCTCTCCCACAGATGAGACTTTCATTGCCTTTCCCTCATTGCCAAATACTGGTTTGGATCCCATCCCTCATACCTCACCTCCTGCTTGTCAACTGCTGTCCTTTCTACTTACTCCCTCTGCTCTAGGGACTCTCAAACTTTTGCCCTCCCATGCTCTGCTGTGGGACGGTCAGCTTTTTCCTACCGCTTCCCATCTCCGTGGAACCAACTCCCCAGGACTGTCCGCCAATCCCCCTCATTCGCATCCCTAAAAGCCAATCTTCATCTCCTCCCGTGCTCCACTTGTTGCTCTCCCGCCTCCCCTCCTTCCCCTAAAACCTAACCTACAGATCCTCTTACCTCCCCTCCCCACTCCTCTCCTCTGATGCTCTTCTCCTCCTTTTGTACCCTCACCCCTTAAATTTGCACAGCTGCTGCACTTGTACTTTGTGGTTACTTCTCGGATGATATCCTGCTTGTTCTATATCAGAATCCCCACCCATTATTGTAATCTTGCACTTCTCTGCTCCATGATGTGTGTTCTCGCAATGTCCCACCCTGACTGTAATTCCACTTGACATGTTCTACTATTACCGTGTAATGTTGATATTGTATTACATTATGCCTGTATTATACTATACAAATGTTATGTTGTTTTTAAATCCCTGTCTGTATTGTTTCCCTGTCAGCCCCGGGTTGCACCTGTAAATGATCCTCGGCTCAGTGTGCCTTTCCCGGTTACCAAGTTTTAAATAAAATAAAAATCTGTACATTTGGTCAGTGCTAGTTGTTGCTTATATGTTTATGTCTGACTTGTCTATCGACTGTATCTTGCTATTTTTATTAATTTACATTTGCTATCTCTTTGTTGCACATTGTTGCTTATATGTTTTACTGTACTCCACCTACCCTACCCTCCCCTGAGGATGCATCTAGAAACAAGCTGTTATCAGCTCAGTATATTTTTCTAGGTTAAACTTTTGAAATACATAAATCAGTCAGTTGGTATTGTTGGCAGAAACCACTGTCTAAGGTAGTCTGCTGCAGGGAGTAAAAAAAAGATAATAGGCAAGTAGAAAGATGTAAGGGATTAATACTGGGAGCCCAACTAATAATATTATATAGGGTGACAGCTAACTGTATGACGTATAGATACAGTGGGAAGGTAGTCAGCGTCAGGAACTGTGGGGTGCTCATCTCCAGGGTTACTCTCTGGAGGAGGGGATACTGCCTCATATGTGTTACCATTGGGGAGCTCCATGTATCACTTGTAGCAGCATGAGATGCGATATCTCAGCTGCATCAGCAGTTGAGCTGGTTTACACATCCCCAGTCCCCATCTCCCAGCGACCCGCTGGCCCCGGGGGCTGGAAGGTTGTAGAGATGAGAAGGGTAGCAAGTGCAGTCACAAGGCAGTGTTCAAGAACACAAAATCTCAGTAGCAAATCACTTTTGCAGCCCTAGAGGAGGAGTAACTACCTGACTCATGGGGGGTTATCCAACCCAATTGAGAAGCCAAGGCAGGATGACTTGAAGGCACCTGGGAGTGAGAACAGGAGGAAGATAACAAGGAGTATTTTATTTGTAGGGGACTCTGTGGTTAAAGGGGTCAAGAGAGTAGTAGGAGAAGGAAGGAGGGGAGGGGGTGGTCAGATGCCTTCTTGGTGCATCAGCCATCTGGGATGTGGATAAGATAGGGAGAGGATGAGGTGGGAAGCTGGGGGTGCTGGTGCATTTGGGTACCAAAGAACTGGTGACCCAGCTATCGCAACGGTGAGACGCAACTTCCAAAGGCTGTGGGATAGATTGAGGGCACACTCAGCTTCCCTGGCTTTTTCCAAGGTCCTTCCTGTGTGAGGTAATAAGCAGGGTTCCAGATAAGACTTTTTGTGATGAGTACTATACTCCTTATTATGAAAGTGAGGTGAGTACAAACAAATGTCTGGACAGAATGACTTGAGGAGTACATTTTTAAAAACAATGTAGTATTTTTCTAGATAAGAACTGATCAGGTGCCAGCAGTGCTCCAGATAATGTTGGCAGAGAGGAGTACAGTGAGTAAACAGTGTACGAGTGCTGTAAACCTGGAAAAAAATGTCTCCGTTTGAATCACCAGTTATGTTATGAATCACTATTCAGTGGCGTGTGGCACATTTAAAAATGTTGGGTGAGTATTGGTACTCATTAAAAAAAGATTTTTGAAGAGTATTTCCTAAAATGAGGTGAGCAAAATAGGTGGGTATTCACCTTATCTGGAGTCCTGTTAGTAAGCATGGGGTGATGGGGTGGGGGTGGTGAGCATTAAGATTGACAACCCAGAGGAAGACAGCACCACTGATTCACCAAGACTCTGGAGACCCAAAACCCTAATGTAATTTCCTTTTGTTGCTTGGAGGATGGGGTGGGGTTGGGGGTTTAGGGTTGTAAACCCTATATGGCAAAAACTATGTTGATGCTCATTGGGGTTCCTACCACTCAAAACACAGAATGCACAAAGGTTGGAAGTAAACTGTTAGGGTTGTTTGTTAGTAAGTGAACTGTTAGGCTACCACGCCAGTATAATAGGGTATCTGATAGCACAGTATTTTGTACAAAAAAATATTACCATCTTGGGGCCTAACAAGCTCATAAAGCCATGAACCCAAAGGGCAAGTGGCATTTTTGAGCTCATTTAGCCCGGAGATGGTAATGTTTCTGAGTGTATGGGACTTTGCTATAAGACTTTTTATATATTCCATAAAGATGGTCATAAAATAGATTATAAGTTTTATTGTAGTTGTGTTGTAGTAAGGTGGTTATGAGACATGTTAATATTGTTGTAATAAGGTGTTTTTACACATCTTAATAGTGTTGTAATAAGGTGGGTTGTGATACATGTTAATAGCATTGTAATAAGGTGTATATATTTTGTCCATGCTCTTATAGTTTGTGAATAAGTTGTTTATTACACTGTAATAATCTGGTGTAGTTTGATTTGTGTGTGTATATGTGTGTATATGTATATAGTTGATGGGGACAGGGCATTTTGTTGATCTGATGCTGTGTGTAATGACCAAGTTTTCAGAAATTATGTTCATATAATCAAATAATCCAAATGCAACTATACCAGAATAAAAAATTATGTGAATACTTGTGTTTTGCATTGTTTTCCTTTTTATGAACACCATTATTTGCAGTTCTTTTCATGGACCCAGTAATTTTGGAATTTTGACTATGTCATGGCTTGGGTACAGAACTTTGATAATGAGCTGTTGACTTTTGAGAGCACAGCCCTGAGTTCTGTACACAGAGTATGACATAGTTAAAACTCCAAATTACTGGCTCCATGAAGAGAAATACACAAAATGTTGCCCATGAAAACAATACAAAACACATTTTTTTTTCACATCAACATGTATTCAGGTACGATTAAATGTGAAACATTTTGGGAATATTAATATCATTTCTGAAAATACACACATTACAAACAGCTGCAAATTAAAAATTGTTTCCTGCCCTCTTTAATTACTATCAGATATGGGGGAAATATTTCATGCTTTTTCCAGTGTGGAGGGGGGGAATATATGTAGTATATATTTCTGATTTACTGTTTTATCACTTAGCCCTCCTGATCACCCCTTGGCTATCTACCACCACATCAACACCACAACCAACAACCCCTCACTCAGTGGCTTAACCCCAGTGGTGGGGAAAGTGGGGCCCTGGCACCATAAACCCATCGGTACTTACTGAAGCTGGCAGTCAGCTGTGGTGGGAAGATGACATGGGGCTCAAGAGTACCACTAGTGTTATCATTGGCCCGGCCATTTGCCATTTTCTCCCTCCCCAGGTTATCTACTTGCAAGGACTCTAGGTGTACGCATGTACTAAGTCACATGACGTGCATTGAGTCAGTCAGATGTCCGCCCTCTCAGGACGCTGTCACCTCAAAGTAACTGAAAGTATCACAATGCTGGTTTTGTTCATTTGCAGGACATGCGACCTTAGAGCAGAAGATTGTCGCAGCCACTGTCCTCTAGCTAGTGGCACTTTTGTCACATCCTAGAGCAGTGATACTCACTCATACTAGGCTTTGGAGCTGCATATGCTGCTTCACTTGGCTCAGGAGCCACAACCAGCATACATGGCATTCGGGCAGTGCCGAAATAAAGCCTGCATACAAAACAAATGAATTACAAAACATTTTATTGTAATTAAATAAACATAAATTCAGAAATAAAAGCATAAATAAAATCATAAATATAACTGTTACACATATTTAATATAATTTACGTCATTAAAGTGCTGAGTAATGTTACAGAGAAAGGCAAGAGACAACAATCACTCAGTACCATCAAGGAACGTGAATTATGAAGTTTCACTACATCCAATAATAAACTGCTTTAGTGGTTCTACCCCCACCACTCTCCACAAAAAATAATTCTGTTTCCCATTCTTTCCTGAAACTCCTGATTCATCCTCATGTTTTCTTTTCTTGCAGCTGTCCATTCTACTTCTGTAAAAGCCTGCAACACATAAAAATGGTCATGTGCAAAATTAACTGCTATATAAAATATGAAACACTTCACAATCCCCACTTCACAGTCCACACCAAGTGAGCAAGTGACTGAATCCAAGCAGCAAAGCTAATTCACTGAATCCAAGCAGCAAAGCAAATTAATAAACTTAATTTAAATTATAAAATACCACACAACCTCACCAATGAACACCCCCCCACCACCACCACCACCACCCTAGTTCGGACATTACCTGCTTCGAGATTTTGCACCTGGTTGATGAAGTCAGAGAAAAACTACACAGAGAGAAAATATTTACAATAAGTGACATTTGTCAGCCTCAAATGCAATGAAATTTACAAATAGTAACCCCCCCACCACCACCACCACTGAACAATCCTCACTTCACAATCCACACCAACTGGACACGTGACAAAATCCAAGCACCAGAGCACCAAATTAATAATAATAATAAAACACCACACCAATGAACACCCCCATCACCACCCAAGTTCAGACATTACCTGATTCTAATTTTGCAACTTGTTCATGAAGTCTGAGAAAAACTACACAGAGAGAAAAATAATTGCAATAAGTGACATTTATAAGCTTCTATTACAAAAAAAGAAAAATACATTATGTACCTGTTCTTTGAAATAATTTGATCTCCTTCTCACCACGATTTGTCTGTGGAATACTCATTGCAAGTGAGGAAAAACGTCAGTACCCAAGAGAACCTCCTATGCTGTGTGCATTCCACTGCGAAGGACTTACATTAGCAAGAAACCGAGAAACCATGAAGATGACTGGATTAGTACAAGCACAAGTGAGATCGTCAACCAAAGGGGCTAACACATACATTTTGAATTATCACTTTGATGCAGTATTTATTTCACCACTCATAACTTAAATACTGCATTTCTCACGTAGCTTAATTACCTGTGTTTCTTTAAGAGTCCATTCAGATTCCTGTTAGGCACGTTTCTCTCGTAGATGCAGGTAACCTTGCTATGCTCCCCCCTATTAAGATTCCTCACTGTATGCTTGTGAATGCTCGGTTCAGCAACAAACGATTGTGCCATTTAAACATTATCTGTAATGAAATTAAATTAACAGCTCCCATTTAGCACTAAGCAGTTTGCTGTTAATTTCATTTCATTCAACAGGAAGACAACCAGAGAAACTGTGCCAAATACCATGCTACTAAATAGTATAATTGCCAACTTCCATCACATTTGATTCTGGTAGCTCTCAAGAAAGCAGCGAGAAAACAATATATCGCGGTTGAATCTTTTACGATTGGGGGGGGCAAATAAAGAGCCGCATTGTAGTGGTAAGGTTCTGGAATTATAGGAGCTGCAAGATAAGTGTTAAAGAGCTGCATGTGACTCTCAAGCCGTGGTGTGAGTAACGCTGTCCTAGAGGATGGTCAGAAATCTGGACCCAGGTCACAAAACAAGATCAGGCAAGCAGATTGAAGCAAATATATATTGGAATGGGGTGGTGGACCTACTGTGGTCTGAGGAGAGTGTTATTTTATACTTGTTGACTGTAGTGTGTTCTTG
Source organism: Neoceratodus forsteri (assembly GCA_016271365.2). Classification (NCBI taxonomy): domain Eukaryota; kingdom Metazoa; phylum Chordata; order Ceratodontiformes; family Ceratodontidae; genus Neoceratodus; species Neoceratodus forsteri. The sequence goes on from CM028130.1 coordinate 878,320,492, forward strand.
TTGAACGTTTTGCAGCTAAGCTTGTTAAAAAAAATTCTTCCAGTAGAGCTTTCAGAAGTTCAATCATTTCATTGCTTAAAAAATGGCCACCTCAGAGGGACTGCGTTTTAAACCAGCCATCAAACAGAGTTGGTTGAACCTAGAACAGTGTATTAAAGGGTTTGTTCACCCATGGTAAACTGGTATGGATGTTTCTGAGAATTGGCAAATGGCACGGGGTCATAATGTCACAGCTGAAACTGCGCAAAAGAGCAGTGCCGCACACAGAATGACATGCAGCAAAATAAGGTCAGGAGAAAACGCCAACCACAACACAACAGAGCACACCATTGGCCACAGTACCAAAATCTTCCCCCCAAACTTAGTTAACTAACTCCGAGGGGGTGTGGACAGAGGAGAAAAGGGAAAACTTGGGAGCGGGAGAACTCAGGTTTTTAACAAAAAAAAAAACATCTTGGGAGATGGGGAATCAAACTGTGATCCTTGGGTTTCTACTGCATCAGGTGCTTGTGCTTTAGCTACTCCTCCACGAGAACAGCTAGATAAGGCACAGTACCTGTGGCCTCTTCAGTCCTTGCTCCAGTTCCTAGTGAGCAACAGGGGTAGAGGTAGTTTCCTACCGCAATTATACCCCGTCACTGTAATTCATTCTGCGCTTTAAACTGTGCAGTTCTTCATGCAGTGGTTCGCAGCTCTGTATTGACCCAGTACCTTGGCAAACCATAGATGCATCTCCCAGTGATGTTTTGTTGATTTTGTCATGATTTGGAAACCTTGAAGCCACAAACCATCCATATATCTCTCCAGGAACATCAGGGTCACATCATATCAAGAACCTGGATCATGATGCCATGTTACATTTCCTTAAAGAGCAGCTGACACGAGGTTTGGCTCTGGGCAGGCAATCCATAACATGGAGTTGCCTGCCCTAGGAGCTATCCTAGCCATATTTGGCTTTTTTTTTTTGCTGTATATAAAAAGTTATTGCCTCCATAACACCTGGCTCATACCTTCCATGTACGAGTCAGACAATCGCAGAGCACTGCAGCCCCGCTCCTGAAAGAAGCATAATTTTGGCGTGAAGTAGGGAACAGGGTTGTAGGCACTCTGTGAACACTGTAATGGAATCGGGGAAGGGGAGCTTCCTAAATGTGCCTAGATTATCTTTGTTGGCAGGTATACATGTATGGGGCTATAATATAGGAATTAAACTGGAATTAAAGGAGTTGAATGCACCTCTCAGGAGCTTAAAGGCACTCGGCTTTTGACCTAATGCCTCATTCCTCTGGGGCATGCAATAAAATACTTTAATGGATATGTCATGGTTTATTGTTTACTTGCTGAATTTCCCAATCCCCTTTGAGCAGGACACATCTGGAATGAGATTCATGTTTATATCTGTATCTTTCTTCTGGATTAAACAATTTAATTAACAGATAAATAAAGTCTCCTGAGTTGTTTTTGCATTTCTCAATGAGTTGTGAAAATATTGCAGGATCCGGCACAAAGCCTTGCAGAAACTGTTGTCTAAAAGTTGCAGGTCAGTTTTACATTTGTAACCAATCCCTGGAAGTCTTGTTCCATGGGGCTCTCCACCATGTGAGGGGGGAGGGGCTGCCAGAGTCCATGGAGTTAGTAAAAACGAGCATTTGTCAATGCCGAACGTTAACTTGCAGGTTTGTGCCTGGATGGGTAATGAAGGGTGCGGGGTGGACAGCACACAGAGGGAGGGAGCGGGAGGGTTTAATTGGATGCCGGGTCCAGTGAGGTAACGGAGGGTGCGGGACAGACAGCACACAGAGGAAGGGAGTGGGAGGGTTTAATTGGATGCAGGGTCCAGTGGGAGAATGGGGGGTGTGGGGCAGACAGCACACAGAGGGAGGGAGCAGGAGGGTTTAATTGGATGCCGGGTCCGGTAGGAGAATAAAGGGTGTGGGGCAGACAGCACACAGAGGGAGGGAGTGGGAGGGTTTAATTGGATGCCAGGTCCAGTGGGAGAATGAAGGGTGTGGGGCAGACAGCACACAGAGGGAGGGAGTGGGAGGGTTTAATTGGATGCCAGGTCCAGTGGGAGAATGGAGGGTGTGGGGCAGACAGCACACAGAGGGAGGGAGCGGGAAGGTTTAACTAGATGCTGGGTTCGGTGGGGTAACGGAGGGTGCAGGGTGGACAGCACATAGAGGGAGGGAGCAGGACTTTAGGGAATGAGGTGACTACAAATTTGAGAGTGTAAATATTCCTACCAAGCAGGTGCCACCTGGACTGGTCTGACCAAAACACACTAACTGTCAGAGTTTGATTGCCTAAAGAGGGCACCTGCTGGTTATGATAGAATTACAAAGTACTCCTGTGTGTGAAATGCCAGAATGTTAAACCTGAGAACACTCTGTACCATAAAGTCTTACACATCATAACCCCGCCCCACCAGCAAACTTTTCATTTCTTTAACCTCCACATGATCTCATGTGTCTTGCCACACAGATCTTTTCCTGACACCTATAATACCAGAGGTCATCCCCTTCAGTTAACAGGTCAACAATTTAAACATCACAGAAGAACATATTTTTCCCCCTTAGAGTGATTAACCCTTGGAACAAATTACCCATTGTAGTAATTGTAACTAAACCAAGTCAGAATTTAAAAAACGACTAGCTAACTGTATACTATCTGGAGGTTGCCTGACTTATTATACCTGTTGATTACCAGGAGCATTCATGGACATTACCTGCCTTCTTACTCCTTATCCGTCCTTAGTCTGATCCTTAGTATGATACTGCACAATTGTAACCTCTTGCTACAGTTGTACAAAAAACAACAACACTTCCTTCCCTTCTATACCAAGGAGATGGAGCTGGTGTTTGCCTAAGTGGCACAGTTGTAAGACCCCCTCTCCCTATTCCCTCTGTCACTTGGTGTCAATGATTAGAGCCATCCTCCAGGGCTCCAACTTCCTTCTTTGTTTTCTCACACACAACCCCTTTCTGAGCAAGCTATAGTAGCTTGCAGAAGGTTTGACAATACAAGAACAAACCCCCAAGAGCAGGGATAGATTGCATAGTAACATCCTTTTAGCACAATAAGTAATAATAATAATGCTAAAAAAACTAACCTCATCTTTCGCTATCACCCACATAGACAACCCCTCCCCCACACCAGCACCAAAGTTAATCTTTTACCATCAGTAACCTCATCCTTAAATGAACTGCATGCTGTACTTTTTTATGTATTTTTTTTCTGAATCAAGCAATGAAAGCCAAGTATCACTCCTCTGATCGCTACCAGAAAAAAAACATAAGATGGGAAAATCTAAGTAGACTACTTTTCTAGCAAAACAGAGAGAATTAAGGAACTTCTGTGAACGTTAACAACTCTTCATAAAAAATGTCGCTTTTCTCACTGCGCCCCTCCTCCCGACAAGTTGATCTGCAATCTAAACCCATTAGGCTGGGATCACGTGAATTCAACAGTTTAACTAAGTACAAACACAGTAGAGCAGAATCATGGGAATAAGAAATCGGAGCTGACCTCGTCTCATTTGATGAATTTGCTGCCCTTTTTCAAGGTTTCATTCACAGAGACCGGTTTGAGCTGCAGAGGGTGGAGTCCTGGAAGCGCACCAGCCATGATGGTGCTGCTGTTCGCTACTGAGGTGCCAAGGGATTGCTGGAGAGAGGGAGCTGGGGAGACCGGGGGCTGGCGGGTGGAGATGACTCTCGGGCAGCTCCCGGGACCCGGTGCAAGGAGTGTGAGATGCCCGTTAGGGAGTGCGGAACCCGGGACCAACGGGCGGCACAGTGGGTGGGGAGCTTCAAAACTTGCAGTGGGAGTCAATCTGGAACCTCATCTACGGCGAGCCTCCAGCTGGCATGGGTCTCCTCAGGTTGCAGTAGGTTTGTCCTTCCTGCCGACTGGGGTATTGGGGAGATTGATGGGGGGAGGGTGCAGAGTTTTTTCCCAAGTTTATTCCTTTTCTCTCTTCTCCATTATTTATGGATCAGACAAGAAGAGGACTGAGAGTTGAGGTTATGTATCAGTTAGAAACATCCAAGGAGGCAGATCCCTGCCCTAATGAAGGGATAATAAAAGTATCTCAGAGAGGAGGAAAAGGAAGAAAAAGGGTGCAGTGGGGTAACAGAGGGTGTGGGGGGTACGACACACAGAGGGAGGGAGCGGGAGAGTTTAATTGGATGCTGGGTCTGGTGGGGGTAACGGAGGGTGCAGGATGGTCAGCACACAGAGGGAGGGAGTGTGAGGGTTTAATTGGATGCTGGGTTCCGGTGGGGGAGTGGAGGGTGCGGGGCGGACAGCACACAGAGGAAGGGAATGGGAGGGTTTACTCTGGGCATGCGCATTAGTGTCAACTCTAATGCAGTAGTGTCAACTCTAATGCACATGCCATCAGAGTTACGGCTACAGAAAGAAATGAAGCGCTCTCTCATTGGAGCGGTTCATTTCTTTCAACTACACACAGTGCCACGTCAGCGAGCAAAACTAGTGTCATGACCAGAGAGCCTGGTCATTGGTATACCCTGCCAAGCCCATTGTAGTTTCAGCTGTAATGGCTCAGCAGTGACACACCTCTAAAATGCCTTTAGTAGCAAGACGTTCCTTGCGCAAGTGAACGTAAAAATAGGACAACAGGCATAAGGTCTGATAAGAATCAAAACACACTGACTTAAGAAAGTTACACAGGAGTAGAATGAAGCAGCAAGGCAGGTTTACTGCATCATCAGTTCCTGGCAGTTCCTAAGTGATGGCAGTCAAGCTCCGAAGGGACTGAAATAGATGACAGCATTTATTCTCACCCTCTTTCTCCCACACATGCTTTTATGGCAGCAAAGCTCTGCACATATTGGTATTTTTTTGGTATTGGTAAAATTTATTTTTATACAGGAATTACATTTGTTGGGATGAAGTCCCATTTACAACAAAGTCCTGCTATTCAGAACAAACAGTCAATACAAAATACAAAACAAAAGACAGTGGCCCAGATATTCAAACTGCGCCCCAAAATTGCGAAATAGCAGGAGCAAGCGCAATTCTATTGTGCCCATGCGCAAGAGACGTAATATTCAAAAACGGAGCAGGTCAAACTGCGCCTACAGCCGACGACTGAATATCGCACCACCTGCGCCATAGCGCAACTAGGGAGGGGAAGCTGAGCAGATCTGATGCGCCATAGCGCAACAAGGGATGTTCAGCTGAGCAGTCCAAAGGCGCCATAGCGCAACCAGGGATGCCCCGCCAGCAGCAGAGCAATGTAACTGCACAACTAGGGAGGTAGGAGCCCACCACCCATGCCACAGATGGGCACAGGAACACACAGCAGAACAGACATCGTCCCCCCACACCCCATGCACTGCACAACTGGGAGAGGGCTGGAATAACCACTGGCCCATGGAGAAAAGCAAACAACCCACAGCCGGGCCATGGTGCCCCATCACACCTACCGGCAAGCTGTGACTGGCACACAAGGAGGGCTGACCATCCCGTGCCACACCATCCCCCCCAATGCAGAGCACACCCTGCACCGTGACTCCCAGACACCCCCCCATGAGCAGTGACCACCACTGCAGGAAACCCCATGCATGCCACCACCCCCACTGTGACACTGCAACCCTGTGCACCACAGAACCATGCAAGCCAGCCCCACCACGAGCACCCATCAGCGGGTGGCAGCACACAGCAATGCAACAACGGCAGATACAGTGCCACCACGCACAGTCCCCCCGAGGTACTGCTGAGAGACCAACCATGCGTCGGCACAGGAGGTACCCCACACGGGACAGGGCATGCCCTTGACACCACCACTAGTGGTACAGCACTCTGCACAGTAGTCCAGTGACACACTCCGGCCCACCACTGGCCACAGCAGCCAGCACCGACATCCACAGTGGTGCGTGGAAGCATGCACCACACCGGATGCCACACAGTGTATGGACAGACACCCACCCATACCCAAGGGCACAACAACACAGGGACGCAGTGGTGGGGCAACCAAGCCCCCCAGTGTGGGCCCATGTAAACTGTGTACACACATCCCGCAGTCCTCCATGGCACTGGAGTGCTAGCCACCCTGCGCAGGCACTGTGGACCTGTACACCACCGTCATTCACCCGGAGCACAAGTCACAGACAGTGGGGCACATTCCCTGCAACACACACAAGGCACAGCATGGAGGTGGGACAACAACTGTGGTGTCCACAGTGCCACCCGAGGCAGGCATGCACCACACCAGTGACAGGAGACAACCCAGCAATGTGACGGGTACAGTGGCTGCCCTGCAGGGACTGCCACCACTGACATGCCAGCGGACCGTGCAGGTCACAGACATGCATGTGTGTCAGCTGCACAGGCCATGAATGGGCCGATGGGTGCGCCATGGACACAGAGCACGCACCATGGACCACTGCACACAGTCATCCAGTGCACAGGGCACAACACACATACCACAGACACTGACTGATAGCTACCCCCACACCATAGTCACCTCCACACGGACACACACACATACCCATGACCGCACCATCCCTGACGCCATGCACACCACTGCAGCTGAGCACCTATAGCCCGCTGCAAATCAGAGACCACCACAGTAATCATAGCAAATAAATGTATTGAAAAATATATAACATTCAACTATATACAATATTACATGAACTATATACAAGGATGGGGGCCTACAAACAAGGCGTGGTAGGGAGGGCAGGGGTGGACAAATGGGACAGGAAAGGAGGGTTGTGAGGGTGGGTCCAGGGGTAGGGGAATACTGGTACGATGTGATCCCTAGCGGGGCGCCTCTCCAGCTCTGACTCCTCTGGGCCTGTGCTCTCTCAGGACCCTGGTCTCATCAATGCATCTTAGGATGTCTAGCGACGCCCTTGCCACCAGTAAAATCTCCCGCAGTGCCTCCCAGATTTCATGTAGCTGGCGGGTACCTAGGACAAGGGAGCACAGTCAACAGGTGTGAATGCACAACCCCATACAGCCCGCCCACTGTGCATGGCATACAGCCGTGGGACATACCTCTGTGATGGTGTGTGACCACCCGCAGTGATCACGTCCACAGGACCTGCCCACCCAGGCGCATCCAGCCATGCAGAACGCTGCACACACCCACCGGCCAAGTCACGCACAGCACCATCGTGGCCGTTTAGTGACATGGCTATGTGGTGCAAAAGCAGTGGCACAACCATGTACCTGGTGCACGCATGGACCACCATTGATGCACTGCCAGACATGTATTGCCACTGGACAGTGTTGACTGTAACAAGTCGCGTGCATGGCAGTGGTGTCGATGGACAGTGGCCATGCCCCGCTGCCCATCCTGTCACACAGCATGCAATAGTAATCATGGATGTATGGCACTCACCTTTATCAGGCCGGTCAAGTGGGTGGTGAGGGCCCTTGCCCCGCCTGGCTGCACCATGCTCTTCCCGCCGCCGCTCTTCATGCGCATGGCGGCGTTCCTCCAGGCCTATGGGGCAAACATGGAGAGAGAACATCAGTACAATCCCCTGCCCCCCGTGTGTGCCCTCCCACCCGGCCAGACCCACCCACCCCACACCCTGTGAACACCACCACAGCCAACCCTGGGCGGTCCCTCCCCTATGTGCTGGACACATACAACACTGTTACCGCATGGACGATAAAGTGTGTTGATGTAACCTCTACCTGGCGTGGCACCAGTGCCCCTCCTGACACGTGTCTGCAGGTGTGCCAGTAGCTCCGGCTCCTCCCCACAGGTCCTCAAGACTGTGCCTGCACTGCTCGGCACTCCTCCCCGTCCAGTGGCCTCCTCAAGAGCAGTGGCCACCTCCTGCCACACCTGGGTCCTGGCCCTGTCCAGGGCCTCCCAAACAGAGGCCCATGGTGTGGCTCTCAGTCAGCACTAGGTTGGCCAATTTCAATAACAGACCACTGGGCTGCCCTTCTGCGATGCCATTCTGTTTCTTGTAGTTGGCAATATGGCGCTCTGCAGCACGGCCTCATGTGCAGATGCTGCAGTACAGCGCTGCCATTTTCATCGCGCTGTCACCGAACAGCATGATGAGAGTGCACTCATGCCTGATGGCCGAAGGCCTATGGGGTTAAAAGGTCGGGCACAAGGTCAAGGGTCTCTGGTGCATGGACATGCACAGCCATTGAACACAATGCGTAGCGCGATTGGCTGCCTGTGCCAGCGCCATGGCGGCCTACCGTGCAGTTGGCCCATTACGCCTATGATGGCCCAGTGCCTGGCGCTCATGTGACCATCGCTATGCGCCACTGGCACAATGGTGGCCGTGCCCTACTTGGCTACCACGCACAGCACCGCCATCAGCTGCAGACGCCCGCGCCAGCAAACCCGGCATGCGCAGTGAGGGTGTGCATTGACGATAAATACAGAACTGCGCCATTGGCTCAGCATGTTCAACACAATTGCATAAAGCGCCAACAGCACAACATTCAGCCGTCATATGCAGATCATCTAATCAGCCATTCAATGGCGCAGCACTGCAATTTGCATCTACTTAAAGTTGCTCCTCGCCTCATTTGCATGGGTTGGGCTATAGCAAATAGCGACATTGTGCTGCAGTGGCCATAGTCTGTTACTGCAGTCTATTGGTTGAGTTGCATGCTGTTTGGGAGTGTGGATTGTGGATTTAGGGACATGGCATGGGACTGCACAGTCACAGGTAACAACTGTCATTCTTGCAGGCTACATATATGACCGAGCAGGTTGTTGGAGAGGAGGAACACACAGTGGTGGGAGGAGGAGGAGGCCTAACTTACCAGGCCCGAACCTAGCCCTGTTTGAGGCCTACCTGGATCAGGAGCCACTTCTCAGTGGGACGGGGAATATCTCAAGCCCGTGCTGCTGCATGGGAGTAGGTGGTACTGCTGTGAACACATGGCAGCCACCAGCGCTCCGTGCAGGAGTGTAAGAAAAAGATGGGCACGGACAGGAGGAGGATAAAGGAGAAGGTGGCTGCCATCAGGGCAGCACGTGAGTGACAGGTGGGGAGAGCTGGAAGTGGTACAGCTGACCCCACAGGAGGAGAGGCTTGCTGGAAGCATGCAGCGCAGTGCCATTGAGGGTGTTCTGGGTGGTGGCTTCCAGACGGGTGGTGGCCCATCACTGCATGGTAAATCATGGTCTGTCTATGGTGGGGGGGCAGGGTAGGTCACATGCAGTATCGCGACTTTGCTTTCCCTTACAGATCCTGAGCATCTGCATGGGTCAGCGGTGGTGGGCCTGTCCACTGAGGACAGTCAGCTAGAGTTGGAGGAGGACCCATCCACCTCCACAGGTATACATGGATCATTGCGACAGTGGGGCCGCCTGGCTGTCCACATTGATGTCGTTGTAACAGGTGTGGAGGGTTTCGCTCGTAACCTAGGGCGCGTCGGCATCCACGGATGCCAGCATGCTGTGACTGTGGCTGGTGCAGAGTCCATCACCGGTGATGATGATGCTAACATCATGAGGCAGTGACATGTGTGCCACGGGATAGCCACACAGCAGGGCAATTCGCGCCCATGGCTGTGGGTGGTGCTGCTGTGGAGGCCTGCGTGTCAGCACAGTCCCAGCCTGTGCCTGTCAGCACCAGTGGGGCAGCACTGGTGTCTGTTCAGGACAGTGGGACTGTTGCTGGCCACTGCGTGTGCACCACTGAGCCCCTGGGAGTGGCAGCTGGAGGGGCAGCATCAGCAGTGGCCAATGGGCTTGGGGTACAGGGTTCAGCGGGCGTCTGTGCACCACCTGTGACATGCCCAGACCCTGGTCCTGGTGCAGCACCACCCCTCAAGGGGCGGATCATCGGGCCGTGCACACCCAGGGACAGGATGCCGAGGAGGCAGATGACCTCTTGGACAAGCACACCCGCCTACTGGCAAGCATCAGTCCAGCAGCAGATGTGGCTTGCGACGTTGGATGCACTGCGTGTGGCTCTGGAGTGGGTAGAGGAGCGTTGCAGCAGGGACACCGCTCTGATCCTGGTAGGGATGGACCATTTGCGGGAGGATGTGACCACTGCCATTGACAGGCATGCACAGGCATTCACTGCTGTCATGGCCACAATGGGCACACAGTCAGGTGCCCATGCATCACGGACACTACGCAGTGCACTGTCAACCCCCCATTCCTGGCGTCATGCGACTCCCACCCTGTTGACACCGGGTTCAGCTGTGGGCATCCCGAGCACTCCTGGGCGCAGGCATGTTCGGTGTGCTGCGGAGCCCTGCAGAGCACAGTCGCGTTCCAGAGTGGAACCCTGGGGACCATCGGTGCCACCCCATGAGGCCAGTGGTCAGCCTGTCAGTGCTGGCGGGTCTCGGCGGGGCCACCCACGCATCCGTGGTGGCCGGGGCACAGTGTCATGTGACTGACCTGTCTCCCAGCGTGGCTACTGTCTGGTGCTGCCCTGTGTGCATTGTGTGTTTCAGTGGGCAGTGCACGGGTGGGTACCCGACCCTGCATGCGGACACACAGTCCACCTGCACAGCCTCCCGGCTGCTGTCTGCAGTTGCGTGTGCATGATGATGCCTGCATTGCACTGTACGCAATGTGCAATGGTGCTCAGCATCTCGACACATGGACAGGAGTGGGCGTGGTAGCCTGTGGGCGACGTGTGTTGCTAGGGTTGGCGTTCTGGGTGGTGTGCCTTCTGCCCTCTATGCACGTTTGGTGCATTGTGTGTGTGTGTGTGTGTGTCCGTCCGCGTGGCATGTTAATCCTCACCCATCCCTGGTTGTGTGTGTGCTTCTGTGCCCTGCCACTTCCTTTGACGGCATGCACCCCTGGTGTGTGTCCATGCATGTTTGTGGGTTGTGCCTTAGCCGCTGGTGGTTGCACATGGCCCCATGACTTACCTGGGTTGGCTGAAGTGCTCCTCCATGATGGTGTCCCAGTGCAGCTGTGCCAGCCGGATCAGTCGGGGTTCCCGTCAGCCATGGAGGGGCTGCCCATCACCATCGTCACCGGCATCCTCATCGTCCCCATCGCTGTCCCCCTCTTCGACCTGTACAGCTATCCCACATTCGTTGGCCATGTTGTGCAGGATGCAACAGGCCAGGAATAACTCGCAGGCCTTTGAGAGGCTGTACTGTAGGGCACTGCCAGAGGTGTCCAGGCAGCGGAAGCGTGCCTTCAGCATCCCGGAACACCTGCTCGATGACATTACATGTGGTGGCGTGTGCCTCATTGTGGCGTTGCTGCAATGGGGTCACGGAGCATGACCGAGGTAATGAGCAGCCAGGGACGGTGGGTATCCACTGTCACCTGTGTGAGAGGGCGGAGGTTAGTTTGATGATCAGCATCGCCCTGCCCCAGGCCATGTAGGCCACTACCCATGTCACCTCTGGCCATGCCTCCTCAGGCCCTATGATTGTCCATGTGGTTTGCATACTCACCCACTAGGTGTCCAGTGGGGATGTCCCCACTCTCAAATCTATGGCACAGTGCCGACTGGTGCCAGATGAAAGAAACGTGTGCTCCCCCAGGGTGCATGGCACAGACATTGATTATGCGCCCCCTGGCATCGCACACCACCTGGCAGATGATGCTGGCATAGCCCTTGCGATTGATGTATGCGGCCCCCTCGGGGCAGGTGAATGTCGCGTGTGGCCACATGGGTGCAGTCTATTGCACCTGGCGTGCCAGGCATATGTTGCTACCTGTGGAACTCCTGTATGTTTGCTGTGCGCTCCGCTGCTGTGCTGGGGAAATAGATGTACTCGCAGCATGTGGCAGCAGTGCGCTGAGGAATTGGGTGAGGTGGCATGACGTGGCTAACTGGGTTATGCCTGTGGTGTCCCCAATTGGTCTCTGGAAGGTACCCGTGGCGAGCAAGCACATGCAGGCTGTTACTTTAGTCTCCACTGACAGGGCATGGCTCCGTCGTGTGGGTGCCTGCATCACATCACTGCACAGCTCACAGAGCCGCCTCAGAATTGCCCTATTCAGGTGGTACTGGCCCACAATCTCAGTATCAGTGTACAGCTCAAAGCTGGTGCAGGCTCGGTACTGCCTGTTGGGGGCATACCACCGACGGGGCCTTCCACAGCCACGTCCCACTGCCACACGCCTTCTCACCCTCCTCATTACGGCCTCCATCTGGAAGGTGGCACTGGCCATGTCCCTGGCTTGTGTTCAACCCCCTGGCAGCTGTTTCTGTATTCCCCCCGCTGTCCTCCCTGCTACTTCCCCTGCACCAGGAACACCTGCCTGTGCTAGCCTCAGTGCTGTGTGGCACTTCCCTCTTCTGCACGGGCTGTGGCTCCCCACACCTTCCCTGTGCCTGGCTGTTCAGAGTGCCCTTTCCCTGGCCTGCCCTGTTTGTCCCTCCTGCCCTGTCTGTCTGCCTAGGGTTCTGCCTCATGTGACTTCCCTGTAGCGTTCTTGCACCTCTCCCTTGCTCCTTTTTATTTTGGCTCATTCCGCTGTAAGCGCAACTTCGCTTGCTCCCCCTGTAGGCGCAAGTCGTTGAATATGTCATCCTGCGCCATTTATGCATGGTTCCTCCCCCTTCGGTTGTGCATGCCTTCATTATCATTGCGCTGTTGCTCAGCATGATTTCGGGGGCGCAACTGCCTCCTGCTGAATATCGCAGAATGGCGCAATTTCGGACTTGTGCAGGCGCAACCCTATTGCACATGGCTGAACTCTTTTGAATATCTGGGCCAGTACATATAACAATTACTTAAAACAAGTACAGGTCGAGTTCAAGTATTCCCATATTTTCTTCTTCAAACTTGGCAGGCTATCAGTGGTCTTCAATTTATAAGGCAAAATATTCCAAAAATGTACAACACTATTCTGTAATGTTATGTCACCAAATCTATTATATGATCTGGACATTGGGGTTTTCTGACCAGAAGATCTGGTACAAATTCTTAGTTCACTATTACATTTACTTGTCATATAATTCAATAAGCAATGTCTTGGTTTTTCCTTTTAATATTTGATAACAGTGTACATACCAAATGTAAACCCTTTTTTCTTTTGGGTTTAACCAACTTAGTTTATTGTATAGGTTACAATTTACTCATTTTATAATAAGCTTGATTTAATTTGCTTAACAATGTTTTACTGGAATGCATGTATAATATTGATCCATATTTCAAAACTGGAACCAGTAACTGTCCAACCACTGTTTCCTTTGTTTCTAAAGATAAACATCATGCCACTGTTCTTAACACCCCCAGTCTTTGATTCACCTTTTTAACTTGTAAGAGAGCATGCTCTGTGTAAGTTAGACCAGAGTCCACGTGTACACCTAAATATCTATAGGTGACATTTTCAATATGAGTGTTTACACCTACTTTTATTTGTAATTTTGGTTCTCCTTTAATTCTACTTCCTTTGAAAACCATACATTGTGTCTTTTTTGAGTTTAAAAGTAAACCTAAACTATTAAACCATATTTCCATTTGGTATATATGCTGTTGTAATTTATAGCCCAATTGTTCAATAATGTCTGCTGATGCTACTAGTACTGTGTCATCAGCAAACATGCTGTTGTCACAGTGTTTCATATGACTTGGAAGATTATTCACGTATACATTGAACATGAGGGGACCTAAAATTGATCCTTGTGGAACCCCTCAAAAAACTTCTCCCTGCTCTGAAATCGTTTCCTCTAGAACCACACATTGTCTCCGATCTGACAGGTAGGACTTTATCCACCTAAGGGGTCCCTCCTGAACACCAAGTTCACATAATCTTTCCAGTAAAATCTTATGTTGGACAATATCAAAACGCCTTGCTAAGGTCCACGAATACCGCCCCTGTGCTCCTACCTTGGTTCAAAGATGTTGCTACCAGGTTGTTGAAGTCCAGTAGGGCGGTGTTCGTGGACCTACCTTTTTGAAACCCATATTGGTACTTTGTTAACAGCTGATTGCTGTCTAAATACTGGCTCAACTGTAAATGCACAAACTTCTCCAATATTTCTGACAGTATTGGTAGTAAGCCTATCGGCCTATAATTGGAGGTGACTGTAGTGTCTAATTAATTACAGAAATAGAGGTAGTACAGCATATTACTGCCCACATTAGATAAATAGGCTCAGCAGCCAAAGTTGGGTACTTGACTACAGATACAGCTCTACACTTGTCACTGAACTCTTTATACTACTGTACATATAACACAACCATCAGCACTGGACATATGAGGCACTAACACTAAGGTGGGGCATATTACATTCAGAAGTAGCCAAAAGTGGCACTTCATTATCACCAGCAGGCAAGTTTGGTATTACAGCTGTCACTGGTCTCTATTACAAATTGGAATCCCATTACTTCTAATACCTCCACAAGGAGCATAGTCCAGAATCATGCAGCTACTAGTTGTACCTGGATTTCAGTGTTCATCTCTGAAATTCAGGATCGCCTCACAACTTGGAACCCCTGGTGAAGAACTTTTGGACAGATGGCCTCCGCCACATCAGCGGGGCAGTATCAGGCAGCTCTAAAGGGATAAATCAGACTTCTGTGGCCTGATTTTCAAAGGGCATATCCTGTCCCAGAGATTAAATTGAGTGCGCAACTGGCTAGTGCAAGAAAAAATCCCTGCACCAGCAGAAATGCTAATTTCAGCATTCTGTGCACATGGGCAGCAATTTACAGGCAGGCACAGGTCCAGAGGAATGCTATGCCTGGTAATACCAGGCACAGCAGTTTGGCATAGCTAAGCATATAAAATATGTGCACGCTGCTGTAAATAATGGACGTGGTCGCAGTAAGGCAACGTATACATAATGGATTACATGCAGATGACTCCTTGGGCAACTCTTTCACTGCAGGTGCACATTTCTGGAATCTTTTGAAAATAATGTCCCTGATATTTACTATGCAGAGCTCTCACCCAGTGTTCTTCTTTAGGACTTCTACTCCACTCTAGGCACTAGACTGTTACTGCTGCCCACCCAACCTTCTTCATAGAGACAGTTTGGCTCCTCCCCAGACACATTGCCCATGTTTCAGAACAATGTGCTCAGAAGAAACCCACTGATTAACACTCTAGGTGCCTGAGCAACCTCCAAACAGGCATATCAGAACCAATGGGAGTATCTGGAGGTGACACAGGAGGCCCTACTGCTAGCTTTTAGCAGACAGGAATCTTGCTTTTGGAGTAAGGAGCTGCTGACTAAAAAGCTAGAACTTTTCTCACTAATTGCCCTCCTTCCCTCCCACCGTTAGCCAGGTCTACTTTTATAGGCACTGAATTTGACTGACAGGAGGAACTTCCTGTTTGGCAGTAGGAAGGGAAGGATCACTGAGACACATAGGCTTCGTCATTCTTTGAAGGAAAAGAGTAGCTCTCCCTCTCCCCCTAGCTGCTGGAGGTCTGACTCTGAGCAAGGAAGAAGGAGACTACCGAAGAATATAGGACGTTCCTGTCCCAGAACAGGAAGGGCGAAAGCTGTAAGGGCATATAGGCAGTAGGAAAGTAGGTGGAAAAATAAACAGAGATAGGAGAGAGTAAGCATACAAAGCAACAGGAGAGGGGCCACAAAATAAGACATGATGGGAGTGGAGCAGTGCAATGGCTGTGGGGCGGCAGTCTTCCGGGAGACATTCTGGAGGCTGTGATGCTGCCCTATTTGCAGGCACCTCTCTGGCCTGAGGGAGGAGGTTGCCTGTTTCCAGGCTGACCTAGCTAGGATTTGTGAAACCTCCCCCCCCCAGGGACCACCAGGGTCACTGCCGCTACCTCAGAGGTTGCCAAGAAAGAGGAGCAGTTGGACCAGGGTGGCCTCAGGGAGGGAGAGGGTGGTGGAACAGAGGCACATCCCTCCAGCTGTACATCTCCACAATTCATACCCTGTTCTGGTGGAGAGTGGTTCCTCTATGGAGACACCTGCAGTGGAGACCAAGAAGGATGCTGGGAACCTCCACAAAGGAGACCCACAGGAGGGTGGCATGGGACCCCACAGGGTAAGGAAACAACTCTTGGTGGGGGACTCAGTCGTTAGGGGAGTAGAACTGGGGGAAGAAGGGGAGAGGGCGGTAAGGTGCCTGCCTGGTGCCACGGCTTGGAGGGACAGAGAGCGAATCCTCAGGATCTCAGGAGCAGCTGCACGAGGAAGGGAGCTGGATGTTATTGTTCACCTAGGGACAAATGACCTGGCTGGGAATGGGATCAGAGCAGTGCAAGAGGAGTTCGTAGAGTTGGGGAGGGGGCCTCAGACAAGTAGCATGTACGGTAACCTGCCGCCTGTCTATGGCAAGAGTGATGCTATGGTACTCCACACCATGAGATTCAATGAATTGTTGAAAACTAGTGTGGAGCTCAGGGTTTTGGCTTCATTGGGGACTGGGGGTCCACCTGGAGGGATAAAGGCCTATACTGGCATGATGGTCTGCATCTGTCCAGGAGGGGAATCAGGATCTTAGGTGATAGGTTTAAATGCATCATTGGCAAGCATTTAAACTAGCCAAGGGGGGAGGCAATGAAAAGGAGCATGGAAATCCCAGCCTCCCCCCACAAAACACGATAGTTAGCGAGGTAAACACCAAGGTGGAGAAGTCATTAGGGAGCAGGATGGGGTAAATGCAGAAAAAGGCAAAGGCAATAAGGACAGAGATGGGGCTAAAAGGGGTAAGGTCATCAAAAAATGAAGGGTGATGAGTACCAATGCCCGTAGTCTGCGTAACAAGCTCCCTGAACTAGTGGCCTTGATGGAAATGGGACACCTGGATATCATGGCAGTCACAGAAACATGGTACACAGAGAACCATGACTGGGATGTCAAGCTACAGGAGGGACAGAGAGGGTAAAAGAGGAGGAGGAGTAGCTCTTTATGTAAGGGGAAGGGATCAAAGCAATGGAACTAAAGATAAACAGGGAGTAGAGGAGACACTGAGGGTCACCCTGGGGACAGAAAATGGCACCACAATCCGCACAAGGGTTGTATACAGACCCCCCATCTCGGGGGGGGTGGCAGTGGATAAGGAAATGATAGAAGGCATCCTTGGAATAGCAGAAAAAGGGGACATATTTTTGATGGGGGACCTGAATATGCCAGATGTTAACTGGATCACCTTTGCTGCAGCCACATCCAAGAGCAGGGTTATTCTCAATGCCCTTTAGGGGGCATGCCTCAGACAGTTAGTGACTGAATCCACTCGGGAGAGAGCAATCTTAGACATGGTACTGTCAAATAGGGACGAGGAAAGGATCTCAGATTTAGAAGTGGTTAGCCATCTGGGAACAAGTGACCACCAAACAGTGTGGTTCACAAAAAACACAGCCATAGAATCAAGTCATACAAAAGCAAGAGTACTGGACTTTAGGAGGGCTGACTTTGGGAAAATGGAAGAGTGCCTCAGAAAAGCACTAGCAAATGGGCAAGAAGGAGGGGTGGAGGAACAAAGAGGAAAAATCAAAACCGCCATCACAGAGGCAACAAGCCTTTATGTGAAGCAAATCAACAAAACAAAACAAAGGAAAAAACCACTATGGTTCTCAAAAGAGGTGGCGTGGAAGGTTAAGGAGAAAAAGGCAGCATTCAGGGAGTATAAGGAAACACAGAAGGAGCAGGACAGAGAACTGTACCAGTTAAAGCAGAAGGAAGCGAGGAAGGCAGTCAGAATAGCAAAGGCCCAAACTGAGGAAAAGATAGCCATCTCAGTTAAAAAGGGGGATAAAACCTTTTATAGGTACATTAGGGAGCAAAGAAAGACCAAGGAGGGATAGTGAGGCTTAATAAAGGGAAGGGAGGGTGGGCAGAGAGTGACAGTGAAAAGTAGGGATACTGAACGAATACTTCTGCTCAGTATTAACAAAAGAAGAGGAGGGGAAGTACCTAAACTAGAGAATAGAAGCATTCTGGATAGGGGGGTCAATACCAGTCCATTCACAGGAGAAAGGGTTCTGAAAGAACTCTTAAAATTGAAGGTGGACAAAGCAAATGGGCCTGACAGGATTCACCCAAGAATTCTAAAAGAACTAAGGGTAGAACTAGTGACTCCACTGACTAACCTTTTTAACAAATCATGGGAGGATGGTGTGGCACCTGAGGACTGGAGGAGGGTGGATGTGATTCCCCTTCACAAAAGGAGGAGCAAGACAGAGGCAGGCAACTACAGACCTGTTAGTTTGACCTTAGTGGTAGGGAAAATAATGGAATCAGTTCAGAAGGAAAGAATTGTTGAGTTCCTAGAGGCCAGTGGGGCACAGGACCCAAGGCAGCATGGAGTCACATTGGGGAAGGTCATGTCAGACGAATCTGATAGATTTCTTTGACTGGGTGACCAAAGTAGTAGACCAGGGAGGGGCTGTGGACATGGCTTACCTAGACTTTAGCAAGGCATTTGACACAGTCCCACACAAAAGATTAATATACAGGTTAGCCAGCCTTGGAGTGGGTCTCACGGTGGTAGCCTGGGTAAAAGATTAGCTGGACAACAGGACGCAGAGGGTAATAGTAAATGGAGTCCACTCTGAAGAAAGGGGGGTTACTAGAAGGGTACTATAGGGATCAGTACTGGGACCAGTCCTCTTTAATGTCTTTATAAGTGACATTGCAGAGGGACTGGAAGGAAAAGTATGTCTCTTTGCAGACAACACAAAGATCTGCAACAGTGTTGATACAGAAGGTGGGGTGGAAAGGATGAGAAGGGATTTGGCAAGGTTGGAGGAATGGTCAAATGTATGACAGCTTAGATTCAGCGCAAAGAAGTGCATAGTAATGCACCTGGGAAACAAAAACCCAGAGGAAGAGTACACAAGGGGGGGTGAGATACTAACAATAACAAAAAGAGAAAGGGACCTGGGGTAGTCATATCAAATGACCTAAAGGTGGGCAAGCAATGTGAGAAGGCAGTAAGGAGGGCTGGCGGGATACTGGGATGCATAGGGAGAGGCATCACCAGTAGAAAACAGGAAGTTGTTATCCCTCTGTACAGACAGTTGGTGAGAGCCTATCTGGAGTACTGTGTGCAGTTCTGGAGACTCCATCTCCGCAAGGCGCAAGGACATAGACAGGATGGAGGCTGTCCAGAGGAGGGCAGCTAAAATGGTAAAGGATCTGCACCAGAAGACATACGAAGAAAGATTAAAGGAGCATAATATGTATACCCTCCAGGAAAGGAGGGAAAGGGGGGACATGATAGAAACTTTCAAGTACCTCAAGGGAATCAACAAAGTCCAAGAGGTCAAGAGGGCAGCACCTTTCAGAAAAAAGATGTGCAAGAACAAGAGGGCACAATTTGAAGATGGAGGGGGACGGCTCACAGGTAATGTGAGGAAGTATTTTTTTCACGGAGAGAGTTGTGGATACATAGAACGGCCTTCCTGAGGAAGTAGTGGAGTCAAAAACAGTGGAGGAATTCAAGAATGCAAGGGACAGACATAAGGCAATTCTAGTGGGGGGTAGGAGGAAGTAGGCTGTTGGTTAACTAGGATCTGCAGCTTATCCATTAGGTAGGGGAAATGGGCAGACTGGGTGGGCCAAACGGTCCTTATCTGCCGTCAAATTATATGTTTCTGTGTTTCACATTGTATTTTGACAGAACTGCAGATGCATTCCGGTAAAGTTGTAAAAATTTTTTTATAAAGGTTACGCTTAAGCTGGCTAAGTGAGTTACCAATGTAATGTGAACTGTTAACCCCCCCCCCAAAATATAAAACCAACTGGCCCCCAGATATTTTTTTTTTGAAACACACAAATTACCCTCCCAATTTGGACACTTCTTTCATTTCGCAGTGACTTTGGTATTACAGCCTGCAAAGCAGTGTAGCCTAGTGGTTAGGGCACAGTACTGCAACTCAGAAGACCCAGGTATGTATTCTACCAACACCAATAACTCACTTTGGGACCTTGAGTAGGACACTTAACCTTTCTGGGTGACATGTTGGAAAGTAGCACAAACTGAGGCATAGTGGGATGTTTGCATGTGCAAATGTGCAAACAATACCTGCAGCAGGTATATTGGAAGAGGCATTGTAAGAGTTTGATTTTTTACTGTTGACCCCGCCACAGAGCTTGGTTTAATCTGCAAACAGGCTCACCTTGCTCTGGATGCCATATGCTATGTCACAGATATACATGTTAAACAGGAGTAGCCCAGGATCAACACTTGTGTTACCCCACTGGTGACTGCCCTCTCCTCAGGGATAGTTCTCCAGGGCTCCACCCTGGCCCCATCCAGTTCTCCATTCTCCTAAGCACTCACCATTCAGTCTGCATCTCTGCACCCATCCATTTGTATGATGTGTGCTGATGACACTGCACTTTTTGGAAGTGGAGCCTACACCTCAGAGCGGAAATCATCACTTCAGCATGACTTCGACAGCATTCAATGTATTTGGTGGTACCACCTGTTCTCTGGAGCACTGAGCGTGGCATAGTGCCATGTGACTGGTGTTATGATATCACAGGCATGCAAGTGTCACTAACCAATTTGTTAGCTGGTGAAACCCTGTTTGCCCCAACCAACATCTGGTAAGCCCTGTTTGCATTACCCATTCACCAGAGGGCAGAGATTTCTCCCAGTTGTGGCAAATAAGGGGCCTTATGAATGGCCCCAAATGGTTCTGGGGGCAAGAGTGCACCATATTTAATGCCTCCATGTTTTGCAGCTGAATCTTGGTTTTCAAGTTTTTAGGCTTCAGTCCGTTGACAGGCTTTATATATTTCACATTAGGAAGTACTATTTTCACTGTCTGTTTCAAAACTATCTTTTGTTTGTAACTTTTTTAATTAAAGATTGTACAGTACACTATACAGACTCTTCAAATAAGTGCAGACATCTAAATCAATTTCCTGCAGTAAACTGTGAGTAAGTTCACACCATGTATGAAATCTGCCAAGGATAGGTTGGCACCCACAGTGAAGGAAAGAGGATGGAAGGTACAGCAATTAGGGAGGAGTGTGGGTATGGACCACACCTAGCCCTTCAGGTAGTACTCTATCAGAACTAATTGGACGTCTCATATTGCATACATTTTGAGGCTCAATTTGTGTCTCTTGTGACATTACATAATGCACCCATTTTGTCCATCTGGATGTAAATTGCTCTTGCCTATTATTTTATTTTATTTATTTTTTTGCATATTCTATTTATCCCCCTTCCAACCCGGCCTCCC
Organism: Neoceratodus forsteri; assembly: GCA_016271365.2. Taxonomy (NCBI): domain Eukaryota; kingdom Metazoa; phylum Chordata; order Ceratodontiformes; family Ceratodontidae; genus Neoceratodus; species Neoceratodus forsteri. The sequence goes on from CM028130.1 coordinate 878,341,568, forward strand.
ACTCCTTTGGGCGACCAAGTCTCACCCTCTGCCTCTCCCCCGTTCTGCCGTCCGTTGCCCCGTCACCCGACTGTCCCGACGTATCCCTTCACCGCAGGGGCCTCCCTGCCCCAGGGAGGTGGGCCGCTGTCATCCGGCAGGCAGTGGTGGCCATTTTCCTTGTTCTGTTTTCCCCGCCCCTGCTGGATGCATGCTGCGACGTCCTTGTTGCCTGCACATGCAGTGTGTGGTCACCCACGCCGCAAAGCGCAAGGCCAAATCCAGCCACAAGGAGCTGCTGAAGGATGGTGCATCCACAACCCTCCCCCCCGGGAGGAGAGCATCCAAGGGACACTTTTGAGCCCTCCCTGCCGGCCTCTGCTCCTGATGCCCTAGGCTCGGGCGCGAACCCAGGTTGCCAGTTTCCCAGGTGATCCCCTATCACCTGACACCACTTAGCTGGCTGCTGTTGCCTGTTATTTTTGAAGAATAATGTCTTCTCCATTTTTTAGATCTAGTTCACCCTCCTCCAGGCAGCTATGTTAGGGGACTGTAGTTCTAGCCATTGCATTGTGATACATTTTTCTCCAGCAGCAAGTAGAATACCTAGCAAATATTTAGTTTCAGGTCTCTGCAACCCCTCAGATAAATTGGCAATAATATTTCAGATGTGAGGGTTATCTGCTGCTGTAAAACTTCACTTACCTCCTCCGGAGTGCCTGCAAGTATTGAGCCAGCCCTGGCCAACTCCAAAGAATATATATGTGTCTCCTCTCCCTGCACTGTCTCCAGCTGTCTGCTCCAACTGTGCCCAGGTACATAGCTGATGTGCAAGCAATATACTGTCATGGAAGGGTACAGAACAATAAGGTGCCAAGGTCAAAGCCAAGGGTTGAATAAGTGGGTCTTAGAACTGGGTGTAGAATAATCACAGCCAGAGTGGACACCCAAAGCAAAAAGGTTAGGGTGAACTGTGGGCAGGGGGAGGAGGGGAGCTGCTGGGAACAGGGTCATGGGCAGTTGCAGGAGGGAGTGGTGAACTCACAACGAGGAGTTTTAAGGGAGAGGAGGGAGTAGGTAGCTTGGATGGACAGGAAATGGAAAACCAGAGCCTAGGGAAAGCAATATGAGAAGGCAGCTTGGCCAGCAGATGATTTATGGGGTGGGGTGGGCAGTGTTATGGAGATGTGTAGGAGGTGAAAGGGGCACAAAGAGGAGAGAAGAAAGGAGGGAACCAAGCCAGAATTTGGATATGAAGGAGGCACAGTGGGTGAGGCGCCTAGCATCAAGGGAGGGGAGGGAGCGGGAGTAGCAAAGAGAGCAGTGATGGGTATGAGGAGGGCATTCCAGGGCAAAATGACAGAAGGAGTGAAAGAGGGGTCCAGTCTGGCAAAGGTATACATGGGAGCGGCTCTGTAGACAATGTCATCATATTCGAAGATAGGGAGAATCATCTTCGAGACAATCTCTTAGCAGACAGGAAGTGGTATTCACACTTTTTTCCCATAGAGCGCAACAAGTTTGGGATGAAGCTTAAGGTGGATGGCATCTCTGTGCACCAGGAAATCAAAACTGTGGTCCAGCCAGATCTCTAGGTACTTAAAGGAGGAGACATCCTCAGTCTTAGTACCTTTGAGGGTATGTAAGATGGGGAGAGGGGAGAGCTCGGCTGTCCTCTGCGGGGAGCCAAAGGTTAAAGAGACCATTTATTTTGGTATTGAGGGGAAAGTTGGTTTGAATGAAACCAGCGTTGTTATGTTGTCAAAATCCCACTGGAATCAGGCACTGATGTCAGGGCAGAGGAGCCAGAGACAAACAGCACTAAGGGCAGAGGAGCCAGAGGCAAACATAAGTGTATTAACTATGTACATGCAGATGGACACAGAGGAGGTGGCAGCAGATAGATTGTTCAGGAAGATGGAAAAGAGAGTGGGACCAAGGATAGACCCTTGGGGTATGCCTGAACATATGGGGAGTGAGATGGGGAATGTTACCTCCGATCCAGACAGCTTGTGACCTACCCTCAGGGTAGGAGTGAAACCATCTGACAGAGGGGTCAGAGAGGCCTGCCATCTTAAGCTTGTCCAGAAGCAGGTGGTGGGCAACAGTGTCAAAAGCTTTGGCCAAGTTGACAAAGACGGCGCAGGTTATCTGGCCCTGGTCCACCTCAGAAAGTATGGAGTCAGTGAGCTGGAGGGGGGAGGTGGATGTGGAGTGGGATTTCCTGACGCCAGACTCGAAGGGAGTGAAGAAGGAGGAGGAATCAAGGAAGGATGAAAGCTGAACAAGAACAAGGTGTTCCAGGAATTTAGCAAGGGTGGGGAGGAGAGATATAGACAGGTAGTTTCCAGGAGAGGAAGGATCACTCCTTTAGAAAGGGGGATGACAGTAGCCTGTTTCCTGGCATCTGAGACAGTTGCTGATGAGAAAGAGAGGTTGAGGACCTGAGTTATAGGGATGGCTATGGCAGGAGCAGAGATGTGAAGAAGCTTGGGATCAAGACCATCAGGGGCCATAACTTTAAGCAGGTTAAGAGCAAAGAGGTTCTTGAGAGAGGCAGAAGGAGTGGTGGGAAAAAAGGAGAACGAGCGAGGGAGAAGTCTGGGCGAAGGGGAAAGGAGTTGTGGGGGGGAAGAAGGAGAGTCTGAGCACAGGTGGTAAAGAAAGAGTTGAAAGAAGAGGCAGCAGCGGCAGCAGGTTCAGAGGTGTGTGAATTGCTAGCCTTTGGGGAGAAGAGGGAGTGAATAACCTTCCAGAACTTAGAGGGGTGATTAAGGTTGTTCTGGAGTGTGGATGCAAAATACTCAGATTTTGCAAGCCTGATTGCTTTGGTACAGGCATTTCAAAGGGTCCAGTAATTGGCTAGGGTAGCCAGGGAGCCAGAGGTCTTGTAGGACTGCCAGGCTAGGTCTCTGGCATGCTGACAGGCTAGTAGCTCTGCAGATATCCAGATAAGGTGGTAACCTTGGGCTCTGTTTTTTTCTGATTGGGGCATTGTGGTCACAGATAGCCAAGAATTTAGAATGGAAGGAATAGAGGCTGAATTGATGTTGCAGGCTGCTGAGATAGGTGACTAGTCAGTGGCTGACTGGTCAGTGTTGAGGGAGGACAAATCCAGTGCTCATAAACTGAGGGTGAGGAGATAGCTTGCACAAGTGCCAATTGGATACCGGTGGAGAGGTAAATTGCCACACCTCTACCCCCTTGGGGCAATCCTGCCTGGCAACTGTGTAACCAGGTATAGACACTGCAGAATCCTGAACCTTAGAGGAGAGCCAGGACTCAGAGATTACAAGTACGTCTGGTTGGGTATTGACCATAAGAGGCTATAACTGATCAAGTTTAAGGAGGAGGCTATGGATATTTAGGGGTGGGACCTTTAGTTTTTTGGGGAGCTGTCAGGGTGGAGCAGGGACAGGGAAAGGGTTAAGTTCGATGTCTCCTACTACCACAAGCAGCAGAGAGACAAGGAGCTTGACAGAGTCAAAGAGCTGTGTGGAGGAGGAAGATGAAAGGGGAGGTTTGGAGGGAGAAAGGTTGGGGGAAAGAGTGCAGGAGGCACCAGAGAACTTTAAGGTGGAGCCATGGGGCAGGCAGAAAGCATCAAGGACATCTGGGGAAAGGGGTAGGAAGGGGAGAGAGGAGGGGCAGGTAAGGGAGGAAAAAAGGTTACCATTACTAGTTACTCTTGTACTACAGTAAATATAAATAACTGCCTTCTCCATCTGTCTCCCTGACTTTGGGAACACTCTCCCGCTACACATTCATCTCCCCCTCATCTTTGCTCCCAAACTTTTCCTCTTAGCTCGCTTCCCTCTCCTGCACCTGTTGTTAGTTTTCCTGGTAGTCCAGTCTTCTCTTCCTCCCCTATTGCCCACCTTCGCTTACATATGAACATACAAAATTGCCAGCAGAAACAGGCCACAATGGTCTATCGAGTCTGTTCAAGTGTGCAGCTTGGTAAATACCCTGGAGCTGCCCCCAGGTTTGCTTGATAGTACTAGCTATCTTCCAATTTACCCTCCCATCATCTGCCCCTCTCCTGCAGCATCCAGGTGTGGGGTACATGAATCCCAGCTCAGGTCTTACTTTCATACAGTATTTCTTTGGTGGTGTTCTGAATTTTGTTCATTATGTGATGTTTACTCTGTATTTGCTGATTCATGTGATTGTTTTTTTCTCTCATGTACCTCTTCCCCCGGTTGTGCCTGGAAATGAGTCTTGACTCAGTGCACCCTCCCGGTCACCAAACTTTTAATAAATAAATCAATAAATCAGTCAATATAGCCAGCCTGGTGGCACTGAGGGTTGAGGCACTGGATGCCACACCTCACGCCATGCCGGCGACCCGGGTTCGGGAACAGACTGGGGCCACTAGGGGTAGGCTGGGAGAAGAAGGAGGAGGATCGAGTGTTCTATGGACTGCTCTCCTCCTTCGGGGAGGAAGGGGTGGGAGGATCGCTAAAATACTGACCCCTGGCGGTGGCTGGGGGCAGGTGTATCTCAGCGATTAAACTGTGGGCAGGTGCGGGCAGGCGTCGGGCATACTGTGGATGTCTGCGTGCACAGAAGCGTCCTTGACACCACTGCACGCTCACACCAGGGGGAGATAAAGGGGTAAAAAAATAAGCATTCCTCCGGCACGATGACAGTCGACTCCATCGGCGCCGCAGGGGTCCTACTCAAGCTAGCTCCTCTTCAGCTCCCAGCCTCCAGGTTTCCGCAGGGCATGGGGTAAATCCCTGCTGCGAAGCAACCTGGGATGGCAGGGTGGAAGGGTCAGAGCTCTGACTGGGTCCGGGGCAGCAACCAAGGCAATGAAGCCTGAATGGGGATGCAAAGGAACACCCCCCAGCTGAGGAGGTAAAAGTATGAAGAAAAAAAAAATCAGTCAATAAATATCTGTTTGACCTGTGCTGTTCTGATTGGTTGGATGCATATATATTGGTGGTAATTGTATGTCTTATGTTGTCGCTTCCTGAACCCACCTGAAAATGATATAGCATGTTAACCTCAGTGTGTTACAGTTTATACGAACATATGAAAGAACCAGCAGAAAAAGGCCCAGATGACTATCAAGTCTGCCCAACTGTTCAGCTGGCAGTTTTCTTCTCCGGTAGCTGCCCCCCACCATTTCCTTTCCATCATCCTCTCCCTCTGGACTATTCCCCCTTTTGTTCTTATCTGTACTTATCCTCTCCTTGGCTCTATCCCATCCCCACTTAAAACTGTCCACTGTCTTCAGTGTGATCAACTCCTCTAGCAGTGTGTTCCACCCAGACACCACCCTCTCTGTGAAGTAGTGCCTCCTCATTTCCTTCCTGAATCTTCCCTCTTCCAACTTCAGACTGTGCCCCCCTTGTGCAAAGATGAGGGGGAGATGAATGTGTAGCGGGAGAGTGTTCCCAAAGTCAGGGAGACAGATGGAGAAGGCAGTTAGTGACCCTTCCTTCCTTTAAGCGGAACAATCCTCCTGTTATACTCGATTCTATACTTGGTACATTTAGACAGGTAGAAGGCATATGCCTATAGGACCTATCTCCCCGTGAGGGGTATATGTAGTCTGGTTTTATCTCAAAAGAACTCTATCTAGTCTATTTTCAAAACTTCCCAAGGTATCTGAATTGACAGTCTCACTTGGTAGGGGATTCCATAATGGGATAATTCTTTCAGTATAAAAGTTTCTCCTGAGATTACTCCTGGGGTATGGGAGCCTTAGTTGATAATCATGACATCTTAAGTTCTTGTTCTTGTTTGCATGTTTGCCAAGGTTAGTCATTAGTTCTTTATATTTATTAATTTTATACATAAGTAATATATTTCCTCTCCTACACCTTAACTCAACTGGATACAGTTCTAGGATCCCCAGTCTATCTTCATATTGTACATGTTCCATATCAGAAATCATTTTGGTCATTCTGCACTGTACCCTCTCCAGGGCAGTTATGTCCCTTCTCAAGTGTGGATTCCATAGTGGATTGCAGTAGTCAAAATGAAGTTGTTCCAAGGTCCTATATAGGGGCAGTAAACATGCCCTATGTCTAGTAACAAAAGTTCTTATTGCTCCAATAATCCTGTTTTTTTTTTTTTTTATTGACTAAGGCATTACGGTGCTCACTAAATGATAAATTAGTTGTAATAAGAACCCCTAAATCCCTTTCTTGGGTTACTGTTTTTAGGACAGTGTTATTTAATGTATAGTCATGGCACATATTGTTTATTCCAAAATGCATAATTTCACATTTCTCCATATTAAATTCCATTCCATTTATATTAGCCCATTCCTGGAGCTGAATTAGATCCTGTTATAATAGTTTTGCTTGACTGTTATTTTCTACCGTAGCACTGATTTTTGAATTGTCAGCAAATTTGATGCATGAACTACTGATATTTTGCCCCATAACCGAAATAAAAATAGAAAATAGGACTGGCCCCAAAACCGATCTCTGAGGGACCCCACTGGTCACCTGTCCAAAACTTGACAGATAACCTCTAACCCTAACTCTTTGTGGCCTATCAATAAGCCAGTTTGCTACCCAGTCAATGATTTTGTTATTCATACCAAGACCAATCATTTTCTGTATAAGGATGTCATGGGGTACTTTATCAAACGCCTTTCTGAAATCCAAAAATACTACATCAACAGGCTTTTTCTTATCTGATGATTCACTAATCTTGTTATAAAACACAAGCATATTAGCCAAGCAAAAGCACTGTTTCCTAAAGCCATGCTGAGTAGTATCGAAAATATCACTGGTGGAAAGAACCATTTCCAATTATAATAAGACTCTAATATTTTCCTAGGATGGAGGTTAAGCTAATGGGCCTGTAATTTCCCATCTCTGCCCTCCTGCCCTTTTTGAACAATGGGATAACTATTGCTGTCCTCCAGTCTTGGGGCATTTCACCCTTATCCAGGAATTGGTTAAAAAGCCTAAACAAGGGGTTCAACTAGCCATAACTTGGTCTCTTTTAATAAGCTTGGATGGAGTCTATCAGGACTGACTGACTTTGAGGGGTCAGTTTTTATCCAACTTGCTCTTAATTTCTTCCCTTGTTATTAACATTGCATTACTTTTTATTTAAGATATTCTAGCTGAAGCTAATGAGCTAGATGCGTTGATGTACACATTGCAGAAGTAGTCATTTAGAGCTTCTGCTATCATGTCTGGTTTTGAGATTTCATCACCATTTAGTGTGAATGGGCCAACAGTTCTATCCAGGGACTTGTTATTGTTATATGCATAGAACGATTTACCATCATCTTTCAGATGTGCCAATTTGAATTCTAGCTTTCTTTATTCTTCCTTAATCAATATTTTCATTTTCCTTACTTGTCTATAATTATGAACATCATATTGATTGTTATTTCTTCTCATTGCCCTATTGGCTTTTCTCTGCTATTTGTTTTTTTTATTTTAAAATTAAACCATCCCAGCAATTTGCCCTTTTTATTATATAGTAATTTATTTGGGATGAAAACTTCTTCCAGTTCTAATAGTTTATTTTTTATTTTATACCATAGATCCTCAGTGGTATCAGTATCCAGTCCCAGTCTTTCAAATTCCCTGCATAATGATTCAAAATCTCCCCTGGAACAGTGCTTAACCGTGGTTTTACCATGGATGGTCTTTGGTTTTGTACTAAAATAACACCATATCACATTATGATCACTTCCCATAAGTGGCTCGGTTACTTTAATTTGCTACGCATCCTCTTTTTTTATTTGTAATTACCAGATCTGAAATGTTATTATATCTGGTTGGTTTATCAACCATCTGACTCAGTCTATTATCTAAACACATATCTAGGAAATGTTGTTCCTGTGCATTGGAGACAGTACCTGTATCCAAACTGATACCTGGCACATTGAAGTCTCCTAATAATAGGACATTGCTTTCTGAAACCATGCTATTTATTTCTTCCACCAATTAGTTGTTGTGTACTGAATCGATATCTGGGGGTTTGTAGATAACCCCTATCCTCAGTTTTTTTTTACTTTTCATGTAGATATCAACCCACAAACTTTCCCAGATATTTGTTCTATCAGTTTCAATATTAATCATATTATACATGATGCTGTTTCTGACGTAAAGAGTCCCCCCCATTATACCTTCTCTGTTTTTATAGAAAGTATTATAACCACTGATGTTATTCGAAGTTGGGGCATTATCTTACCACTATGTTTCAGTGACATCATAATTTCAAGTTCAGCCCTTTTAATTGAGTTTAGGCTCCTAGCATTTGCCAGCTAAAAAGTTAATGCTTTCTTTACCCTTTTTTCTTTGTGGCACTATAAGTTCTAGTATCCTTAGTTTGTTCCCTTCCCCCCTGTAGATCAGTTTTTTGTGTTTTCGTTTGTTCTGTTTATTGCATTGTAAAAAAATATTTCCTAATTTCCTAACTCCCCTTTTATTCAGGTGCAGACCATCATAACTATTCAAGTCCCAACAATCAAAACATTCCTCATATGTTGTGATGCATTTTATTCCTTTCTACAGGCACCATCTATAGAGGTAATTATTATACACCTTAATTCGGTTTGCCCTCGCCCTACTAGCCCTTGGCACTGGTAAAACTTCTGAAAAATTTACACTGGATTTACAAGATATTATAGTTTAAAGTGCACTAATAGTCTCTTCTGTAGCATCCTCTACTGTTCCACTCCCTAAATTGTTGGTTCCAGCATGTAAAAGGACAGTTTTTGTTACTTCCACATTCTTTAGTACCTTAGGTAACATTTTAACTATATCCTATATTTTAGCACCACCATAAGAACAGTATGTTACATTCTCTTTGTTCCCCCTGCTAGAGTAACACTCAGTATATTTTGTTATTGAGTCTCTGTGACAGGGTAGAATAGGACCCTGTCCCAGTTGTTATGGAAAGAGTTTGAATGTAGGGATGTATTTTAGTCTCCCCTTTCCTGTCTCTTGTCTGTCTGGTTGCCCAACCAAATTGTCTTGTGAGACCTAGGATTTGATCACCCTGACAGTCTCGCAATTCTTTGTCTCTCACTGTCTCTCAGTCTTCCCTTGCTGTTCTGTTTTTTCCTCTCTTGCATGTATGCTGATATAAAAATATATGCAAATCATTATATGGAAACTGATACTGGGATGCCTTTGTTAGAAATCATAAATTAAAATCTGATCTTGCCTTAATTGAGCAATGGGCATATATCAATAAAATGCATTTCAACATTTCAAAATGTGCAGTACTTCACTTGGGGAAAAATAACCCGAAACAAAAATATTATTTAAATAATACTATCATTGGGGCCTCCTGTATCGAAAAAGACCTGGGAATTTTGGTAAACGACAAATTATCTTCCACTTCCCATTGTCCCAAACTTGCAAACCAAACAAATGTACTACTATGTAGGATAAACAAAACATTTATCTCTAAATCTGAACAATACCTCCTAACTCTGTATAGATCTCATGATAGGCCTTACTTGGATTATGGATCGCCATTCTGGAGTCCTTATCTAAAGTCTGACATTAATAAAATCGAACAAGTTCAACGCAGAGCCGCTAAGCTAGTTCCCCATCTGGCCCACCTAGAATATGGCACCAGACTTCATAAAACGGGATTACATTAGCTTAAGCGAAGACGAACTAGAGGTGACCTTCTGCAGCTGTTTAAAATTCTCAGATCACCAGTTCAAATGGCACAATATGGCTTTGCTTACTCCAGAAGGAAGATTGTGCCTAGACTCCACAATAAACAATTAGAAGTTAAAAAAACTAATAATAACAAAAGGTTAAATTTCTTTACCATTAAAACACCCAGGATATGGCCCATCGGCACAGCGGTTGGATTTCCGCTTGCGACACCGGTGACCCGGGTTCAGAAGTGGACTTGGGTCGCTGGAGGACCAACCAGGGAGAAAACAGGCGTCCCGACAGCTGCGCCTTCTCGAAGTCAAGGCCCACTACTTGCCTGACCCGGTGGAGGCTCGAGGTACAGCAAGCCCTGTTTATGGGGGGCCGTGATGCATCAGTGGGCGTCAGCGCGTGGCGCCGCCAGCGTCAGGGCATACACCATACGAGGAGAAACAGAAGGAAAACAGCCTTCCATCGCGGGAAGGCGGGGTGTCAGGAGGCGTGCCCCTTGATGTACCACCACCGCCTGGACCACCTTCCCAGACGAAACAAGAAAGTGTACGGGGTGTAAGGGCCCCACCTCGTTCCCTGCCCGGGGGGCATAGCCACAGCTACATGGGGCACAAGGTAGGTCTCAGATCAGGTGGATGGCAGAAGGATGACTCCCAGAGGCCCCCGAAGGGTCAGAGATGGAGGGCACGTAGGTGGGGAAAAATAGAAAGTAAAAAAAAAAAAAAAGAACACCCAGGATATGGAATACACTAACCCAGGATATTGTTGACTCAACAACTATTACAACTTTTAATGGACAGGATTTGGGATAATGTTCAATTTATATGGAGGGCAATCTCGATGGGCAAACTGCCTCCGTTTGTCCTACAAACCAAGTAAACCAAGTAAATGATATAGTGTATAGGGAGAGGGGGGACATGATAGAAACTTTCAAGTATCTCAAGGGAATTAACAAAGTACAAGAGGGTAGCATCTTTCAGAAAAGTGAGATGTGCAAGAACAAGGGGCACAATTTGAAGATAGAGGTGGGATGTCTCAGAGGTAATGTGAGAAAGTATTTTTTCACAGAGAGGGTTGTGGATGCATGGAACAACCTTCCTGAGGAGGTTGTGGAGTCAGGAGCAGTGGGAGAATTCAAGAATGCATGGGACCAGACATAAGGCAATTCTAGTGGGGGGTAGGAGGAATCAAGCTGTTGATTAACTAGAATCTGCAGCTTATCCATCAGGTAGGGAAATGGGCAGACTGAGTGGGCCAAGCGGTCCTTATCTGCCATCAAATTCTATGTGTTAATTTTTGAAATGTATATAATTATAGTTTGAGATTATTGCAAAAAGCTGTTGGAAACTCAAGAGGTTACCTTAGTGCAATTTTTAAGCCTTTTGCAAAAGCTGTGGAGATGGGGACTCAGTTCTGGGACATTGTGTTCCTGTCAGCACCTGCCTGAAATATACTAGAACACCTTAGGAAAAAAAAAAACAGGCTGCCTGTTAAAAATGGGGGTTGTAAGGACTTATAAGAGAGCTGAGCTGCAACTGCTTGCAAAAAGAGGGACACAGAGATTGAAGGAAAACTCAGATAGACTTTTTCTGTTTATTTGTCCTTTGTAAATAGTTGTACTGAACAATTGTATTTTTTATGTTACTGCTAGTAGAAATAAATACTCTTGTTGTGAATTTTACAACTGCTCCTGGTTTTTCCTATGCTTCCTGACCTGTGCCTCGACAACAGTCTCCTAGAATATAAATGTGCTCCTCCTGGGTTCCCCCTTCCTCCATCTGATTTAGCTCCTTACTAGATGTGTCACTAATATTATAATGCCCCGTGTAGGTGGTACTTGCTACTTTCAATGCATCAGGCATGGGATAGGCATAAGGGAGCAATACAAATGACTATGAATAGATAGGTCACTGACAGAGCAAAGGCCGATGGCACATTTATAAGGTAGAAAAAGAAATGGGCAGACTGGATGGGCCTTGCGGTCCTTATCTGCCGTCAACTTCTATGTTTCTATGTTTCTATCAGCTGTATTTCCTGTAGCTATGTTCATTATGTCATCAACCTGTGAATCAATATTCTCTGTTAAGATAATGAGGGTGGCAAAGCAGTTTTCAGTTTCCGTTGTTGTTCCCATTGCTCTTCTTCTATATTTATTTTTGTTTTTGTACCTCTTTCTATCCCCTACCACTATCAAATCCTCCTGTGCATGTTCACCCTCATTGATCTCAGCTCTATTTCTTTTTGTGCCCATGCCTTCATTTACAATACTTTTACCAATAGTTGTTTTCAATGTTTGAAGCTTTATTTCCAAAATTCTGTCTCTTGGTCTTTAGCTGTTAGGGATAACTTAAGTTCCCTTAACTCTATACATTTTATACAGGTAAATAATTCAAAGCTGGATTATGGCCTGGTACTAAACATTTCACATATAGAGAATCTAATTCCAGTCTCCCCATTTGCCAGCTTCACTTCATTAGTATCCATTTAATGTTAGGGCAGTACATTCACTTACAATAAACTCGAAAATTGCTGAATACTGCTTTCTCTTCCAGTATATTTGTTCTGGTCCCACCGACCCCGCCTGACTTGCGCTGTCTCGGCGCGTGGCAACCGTGCATTCGTGCCATTTGCTCAGGGCAGCTGTATTAGTCTGGGACTCGGATGTGTAGCCAGGTCACATGACCTCCCTTGCCTCCCCAGCTGCTTAGAAAACGGAATAAGCCCCTTAAAACAATATAGGCAGCTCTTAAAAGGACTATATTGCTCCTAAAACACTGTTATAGAACTTTAAAATGGATTCCTTGGCTCAAGTTAACAGTTGTAGTTCGGGAACGCTAACCACCCAAACTACAGCACCTAGTTCACCTCTGGTAATGTTGCACTTCCCAGCTACATGCTGCTCTGATCCGGAATTTCTGACCCTGTTTGTGCCTTGGTCTCTGTCATGTCCTCCCCTTCTGTCCTCCAGGTAATACATGTTGAGCTCCCTCAATCTTTCCTCATAGGGTTCATCCCCTAGACCCAGGATCATCTTTGTAACCCTACGCTTCACCCCCTCCAGTAATCTTACATCCTTTTTTAGGTAAGGGCACCAGTACTGCACACAGTACTCTAAGTGTGGCCTCACCAGTGATCTGTACAATAGCAGGATAATCTCCTCTCTTCTTGAGGTGATAACGATAGCAATGCACCCCAGCACCTGATTTGCCCTTGCTGCCACCCTCCGGCACTGTGCTGATACCTTCAAGTCCCCTGTGACTAGTACCTCTTGGTCCTTCTCCTTCTCCAGAGTTGTCACCTACACTCCTCCTAGCCAGTAGCTGGTCCTGGGGTTTGTGACTCCGAGGTGCATGACCGTGCACTTCTTCACCCCAACTGCCACACATCTGACCAGTGCTCGAGTTTAGCTAGATCCTCCCTGAGTTCTTGCCTCCCTTCCTCACTGGCCACTGTGGTAATCCCCTAGAATAGCGCTACCAGAATAGTGCCTATCAACTGAGCGGTAGTCTGGATAGCACTACCACAGACAGCGAGAGGGGATTAACAGTGCTTGCAGTAAGCACTCCCCAGGTCGCTGTCCATGGTGCTGACAATGAACAAGGGCACCAGAATCCAGGAGGCTGGCCAAGCTGCTCCTGTGGTGTGGAGGGCTGAGGCAATTTTGGCAATCGGGACATTGTTTTTCACATGGGGCCATGGAAGCAGTATTCCATGGCCCCACAAATTTCATCTTGCCCTGTGATCCACCCCAGTGAGAATCCTTTAGTTCGGGGGTGTGGAGGGAAAACAAAAGACAGCATTTTTGCAGCATGGTTCTTGACCGCGCTGTTCTGGTCAGCAACGTTCTGACCCAGTGCCTCCACTTTTGCACATATCTTTGTGTCCTTGGCAAACAGGCTGATCTTACTCTTGATCCCTTCTGCAATGTCTGCAATAAAGATATTGAATAAAATGAGGCCTGGCACCGAACCGTGTGGTACCCCTCTAGTCATGGGTCTTGGCTTGGAGGTCTCCCCCCTTACAGCTACACTCTACTGTCTATTCTGCAGTCAGCTCCTAACCCACCCCTCTAGTTTCTCCCCTGCCTTCAGGTTCCTTAGCTTGCCCAATAACCTGCCATGTGACACTGAATCAAAGGCCTTGCTGAAGTTCAGATACAGGACATCCACAGCATGGCCCCCATCAACCGCCCTTGTGACTCAGTCAAAGAAGTCTATTAGGTTAGTCTGACATGATCTTCCTGAGACAAATCCGTGCTGTCTTTTTGTCTTGGAGTCCATTACTATCCAGGAAGGTTACCAACCTCTTCTTTAGAATGGTCTCCATTAGCTTCCCCATGATGGAAGTCAGCTTACCGGTCTATAATTGCCTGGTTCCTCCCTGGGTCCACTCTTGTGGAGGGGGTATCACATGAGCCATCCTCCAGTCCATGGGGATGTTCCCAGTACTCCAAAGAAGTGTTAAACTTTACTGCCAGTGGGTCTGCATGTTCTACTGCCAGTTCCTTCAGGACTCTTGGATGTACACCTTCAGGTCCTGGTGCCTTGTCCACCCGCAAAGCTTTAAGGCCTTTTAGAACCCTATCCTCCTGGATGACCGCATCTGTTACCTCTGTGCCCCACCCCCCGGTGGTTCCTCCTTTCCTTTGTGGTATCGGCCCGTCTTTTTCTTGTGTGTACACTGAGCAGAAGTACTCATTGAGTGCCTCCACCTGATCTTCTTATTTTTCTGCCCAACTCCCCTCCCTCTTGATTCTGACAATCTCATCCCTGCAGCTCCTCTTCTCTCTTATGTATTTGAAGAAATCATTTCCCCCTCTCTGATCCCCTGAGCCAGTCTCAGCTCCCTTGCCACTTTAGCTCCCTTGACTACTCTACTCACTTCTCTAGATTTCTTCATCTACTCCATGTCCTCACCTCACCTGGTTTTATGTACCTGGTGAAGGCCACTCTCTTCTCCCTCACTTTTCCCACCACTTCCCTGCTGGGCCAGCTAAGTTTTTTAGACCTGGACTGTTTACTCTGTGTCTTGGCACATGTGTTCATGGCCTCTGTCAGACTCCTCTTTATGATGAACCATTTCTGTTCAGCATACATCCCTGGGCAGATTTCAGCAGGATGCTGCCCATCCTGGCAAAATCTGCCATCCTGAAGTCTACCACTCTCGTTCCATTCCAGGCTGACTTTCCACCCATGTTGAGGAAGAACTACACTGAGCGGTGATTGCTTCCCACTAGAGGGTCGCTTCCTGCTAGAGGGTCCTGAATGACTACATCCTGGACTTGGTCCCAATTAGCTAATACAATATCCAATATGTTATCCTCCCTGTTGGGCTCTGTCACCCTCTGCATTAGGTAGCTGTCTTGGATAGTCTCCAGCAGTACCTGTTGCCTGGTGTTCGTGGTTGTCAGCCGTCCCCAGATAGACTGAGTTTGCCCACTATGACTGTACTCCCTCTGCCACTGACCTTCCTGATTTGCTCCCCCAACTCCCTGTAATTTTCTCGTTCTGTGAAGGTGGCCTGTACACCATCCCCATCCTAATCTTCCTACCTTTGGAGTTTTAGATCTGTACCCATATGACTTCAGACTTCACCTCTTCCACTTCCTCCCTGGTACAGTACATAGTATCCCATCCCTCACATAAATAGCTACCTCTCTTCCCTTCCCTTCCCTTCCCTCCCCTCTCTCCTCCCTGTCTTTGTGGTACACTTTGTACCCTGGGATCGTGAGATCCCAGTCATGGTGCTGGGTGGCCCAGGTTTCCGTGATGGCTTCCGCCATCATCACCTGAAATTCTGCTAGCTTGTTTGCCAAGCTCCTTGCATTCAAGGATACTATTATCCACCATGTCCCCTACCCCTCCTCTCCCCATCCCTCACCTCTGCTTCCTCTCCTTGATAGATTCCCCTCCCTCCCCTCCTGTCTGTCTGGGAAGGAGGCCTTCCAGTCTCCCCGATCAGTGACTCCACTTTGCAGTCTCCCTCTGATCCCCCCTCCTTCCTCAGTTTAAAGTTATTTTAGTTGAAATGTAGTCCTACAGCCTCTACTTCAAAGTCCTCATGCCCTCCTTACTCAGGGGCAACCTGTCCTGGGCATAGAGTTCCTTCTTATCCCACGTCTCTACCCACCCTCCTACCACCCTGTAACCCATGGTTATGCACCCACCCAGCAATTGCTAAACTCCTCTATTCTCTGCTTCCTAGTGGAGCTTGTTCTAGGTACAGGGAGTACCTCAGAGAATGCCACCAACTTATCCACCTGAGTGCAGATTCTTCCAACCTCCTTGAACCTCTCTTGTACTTCCTCCATCCTACTCCCCTCCAGGTCGCTTTTACCTAGGTGCACCATGATATGAGGTTTATCTCTTCCCTTCTCCACACATTTCTGAATGTACTGACTCACCCTTCCCGCCATCATACCTGGCATACACTCCACCCAGGCACTGCTTTTCCTCACTCCCTTAGCCCCCCATCTCACCCATTTCAAAATTGAATCCCCCAGTAGGACTACCCTTTCCCCTAACGCCTGCCCTACCACCATGTTTGCCCTACCTCGGGCCCCTGTGCTAGAGTGTCCCTCCCCATTCCTCTGCCCCTCTTCTCCCTGTGTCACCCTGATTTTACCTCCACTCCTGCTCTTCCCCCCAACCTCTCCATGTTTCCTTCCCAGCCTATCCTTACCCTCCTGAGTTACCCTCCTCTCTGCCCTTTCCTTAAGTCCATTCTCTACCCCCTACTACCTTATTTGCCCACTGCTCTCTCTAGCTAGTGGTGCCTTGACAACCCCTGCTACCCTGTGTCCTCCAATTCCCCCCTCTTGTCCTTTCCCATCCCTTGTTCCTGCCTCTCCCCTCCTCATGTTTCCCATCCCCTTCTCTTGTTCTATGCTGCCACCCCCATCCTCCTGCTCCCCCACTCTAGCCAGCACTGAGTACCTATTCTTAATCTCCATCCCCCTGCCGGAGCCCTCCTCTGATACTTTGCCTTACTTCTGCCTTCCCTGGTCTTGCTCCCTACCCTTCCTCCCTCTTCCTTCATTCCCTACCACCTGCCAGTTTCCCATCCCAGTGTCCCCTGGTCCTTGAGGAGTTGATGCTCCTGGCCCCTTTGTTTGCCTTCCCTATTTTGATCTGTACCTGCCCAATGTACCTGTGGAGGAGCCTTCCTTGTCTCCTTAGCCCCCCATCACCCACCTCAATCATTCCTACTTCCTCTTCCCAGCTCCCTTTATTGGCTGAACCAACTACACACCGGACACTCCCCTCCCTCTGCAAGGTCCCCAAGAAAATGGCTGCTCTACACCCATTGCAGCTCACCAACCTCCCAGCCTCCCCTAATCTACCACTCCAGTCCTCCCGAGCCCCTCCACTGTCCCTTCCCCCAGTGCATCTGCCTGCCCCTATTCTCTGGCCTTCACATCCTCCCTGTATCCCGTATTTGCTTCTGCTGGTTTTTTTTTTTTTTTTTTTATCTTAATGCTCCGTCTAATTCTGGTCCTGTCCAGCTTGTCCTGTGGTCCTCCCTGCAGATGCCCTGCTGACGCTACCTAGTTAGACGCCACATTCCTGCTCTTGGCACTCAAGCTTTGGAGTCGCTCATGCTTTAGGTTCGCTTGGCTCCCTGAGTAATATAAATGGACTCCGGACATCCGATAGGCACCCCACACAGCAGTGTGACAGGGAGCTCCTGCTACTCTTGAGGATTGACCTTTTCTAAAATGTGTTGCAACAGTTCTTCTATTTCTTAGCCTAATCTATCCTTTACAATTTCTAGTCGATACGGTTGGCCACCTATGGGCACCCCCTTCCCTTTCTTGACTGTGCTATAGTGTCCTCTTTAATTTTCCTTTTCCCTCTCAGGTCCTTGTACAGGGAGGTTAGTGTGGTGACCTCCAAGCATACGTAAAACAGGTTATGTTTATTGTTGTTGGATTTAGTATGTAATAGCACTATGTCATAAAATAATTGATGTATATACCTTATGTTTATGAAACCTACAAATGTTGAAAATACCATGGCACTAGTTGTTTTTGATAATGGTAAAAAGTATTAGGTGACTATTATAAAACTTAAGTTAGTTGTGCTATTTAAAATGCATGTAAATTGCTGTAAGTTGAACAAGTCTGAAATGTCATGGTGATTTACATATATCCCATGATGCTTTGCATTAGGGAAATATGTGTGATGTGTTTCTTTGAAACTTGGCTTATTGTCAATGCCCTTTGGGGTAATCCGTGTTTCAGTGCTTCTGCACTGAGGTTCTTTGTTTTTTAGCTTGTTTTTTTTTTGTTTGTTTGTTTGTTTGTTTAAGCCCCCACTACCCAAGCAAACAAGGCCCACATAGGGGCGGAGGCTGAATCTCAACTGCTGAGTTAGATCAGAGAGTCAGGTGAACTGGCTAAGTGTAGAGAAAAGACTTGCATAGTCTGTTGCTACAAACTGATGTACTGAAGAAGGGATATGGCATTGCTGAAGGTTATCTGCTGCAATTTGAATAAACATCACACAGAGATTGTATGTTGAACTTGAAGTTCGGTGTCAGGTCCACCTGTTATCCCACAACCCCTCCACAAGCAGGTCACAGTAAAAGAAGTAAATGTACCTTCCTGGCTCCGTCCGACCTCCTCTGATGGGTGCTGGCCTCCCACTGTCCCAAGCTACCAAAATGGCTCCCTTTTATGTCCCATCCGATAGGCCCGTCCGAGTCACGTGATGTCCCTGCCTTCCTCCCTTACAGTCTCGCCCTCTGAGGACTACCTTCCTCCTTCCAAACCTCGGTTTTGCCCAAAGATGTGCACTTTTTTTAAAAAACATGTCTTTGTTCCCCTTCACAGTATTACACCCCCACAGCAGTTCAAAAGTAAAAGAAGTAAATGTAATTTCTTTGCTCCGTCTGACCTCCTCTTATCAGCGCCGGCCTCCCACTTTCCCAAACTTCCCTAATTGCTCCGTTTTATGTCCTGGACTCCAGCCATCCGATAGGCCTTTCTGTGTCACGTGACCTCCCTGCCTTCCTCCCTTACAGTTCCTCCCTTGGAAGCCTACCTCCCTCCTACCGAACCCCAGTTTTGCCAAAGAATGTGCACTCTTTTAAAAAAAAAAATTGCATTTCACAGTAAAAGAAGTAAATGTACTTTCCTCGCTCCGTCCGACCACCTCTGAACAGCGTCAGCCTCACACTGGGAATGAAACATTTTTAATTAAATGGATAGCTGCTCTTTAACCTTCTAGATTCCAAATGACAAAACACATCACACTTCAGGAAAGCACCCAAGGTAGGGGAGGTGAGAAGGAGAAAGAAACGCAGTGACTCTACTGGTGACGGGGATGGGCTCCCTACCACCAATCATTTAAAATAAAGAAATTGTTGGATACGTGTCTTCTGTGTGTGTTGGGGGGGGGGAGGGGGACATAAGGATGGCAAAACTGCCTGTGGTGGGGACAAGCTCCCAACCGCCTGTCAGCCAAATTACAACAGTGGTGGTCTCAAACTCCAACTTTCTGGAGCCCCATTCAAACAGCTGAATCCCCCAAATTCCCTTTCATAGAGGCTACATAGAAAGCAATATGCAATCCAGGTGTCAGTGTAGCAGTTTTGCAAGTGGAAGTATACGTCTCACTCTGGTGAACCTGGGGCAGCTCTGACTGCAGTAATCAATGGGTATTGCTACCCCATGATCCTCAGCCCTTTCCATGTTTTCATCCAGACCTATAACCTTGGATATACGGCCTCCCCCTCCTCCCACGTTTCTATGCACTTGCCTAGATACATTACCTGCCTACATACCTACGGCATACTACTATTTTGTAGCCTTGTAAGCTTCCTGTTATGCTGCTCATGTTATATTTGTACTCGTGTGTTTTTATTGATCTGCTCTGGATATTTATTATGAACGCTGTTTTACTTCTGTTCTATGGTATGATGCAGAGCTTTTATAAAAGAACCTCTGGTTCAAAGGTATTTGTAATCAGAGTCAATAAATGAAAAGAAAAGTGCCCACCCCTTGAGGAAGACAGGCATGGCAATAGACTGTAAAAGTTAATTGGGGAGGGAAGAGGAAGAAGATGACCCTCAGCAGCCACAAGATAAGACACACTCTGACTGATGGGAGTTTGGATCCAGATTTTCTATGATGTTGGGTTCTTTTCTTTTTTAATTCTTTGGTAATGCAGCTATAAAGCATGCAGCATGTTTTATGCAACTTTCCAAATTAAAATAAATGTACACAATTATTGTTGTGAAAGTCACCTTTCTGAGAAAGAAAAAGAACAAACGTCAGAAGTTTTCAAAGCTAGAAGTTTGCCTTCTTTAGTCATGCACAAGCTTGCTCATGTTGCACATACAGACAGGTGAAACTCCTTACTGTTTATGTCATGGCTACATCTGTAACAAATTAAGAGCTGTATTAAAACTGGAGGCACATAAACACCATGTACTTTATATTTCCTCGGACACCAATTGTGAGTTTAAAATAAAAACAAAATAATTCAACATTTAGCTTGGTGATTTCTCCTGGCACTGGCTGAGGGAACTGGTAAGAATGTTATCTGATTTGAAAACAGGCATAAAATGAGGAGAGGGGGTATCTACTATCAGAGTATGTAGGCCTACTAGTGAATTCAAAGCAATATGAAAATGTATGGTGTGAATAATGAACTGGCAGTGAATTAGCTGATAACTAGCAATCGACCGAAAAGGCAGCTTTAGTTGTGCATGGCCAGTTAATATTCAGAATGCTGCCAGCCCGCAGGGGCAGGGCGCTGACCTGTGGCATCGGCAACCCAGGTTTGGGAACGGATCCAGGTCGTCGGAGTGTTGCCCGGGGGGAGAAGGATTTGAGCATCCAGCGACTGCCCTACTTCTCTGGGGGGAGGGTGGGGTGAGTAATTGGTGCACTACAGACACGTAGCAGAGGCTAGGTGCACTGTACGCACCAACACCAAGAAGTTTTGGGGCGGGATGGACACTGGACGTCATTGCACGTCCCCGCCCCTGCGTATAGGGGAAATAATCAGCCACCTGCCGCCTAGATGAAGCCAGCCCCTCTGTTTCAGTTAGCTCCCAGGGCTGGCTCCTGACCTATCCTGTCAATTGCGGCATGAGGGGAGGTGCTGCAACCCTGCCCTGGGGAACAAGTCAGGGGGTATCGAGTAATGCCACAGCTACATTGGAAGTGGAAGCGGAGGGGCCCGTGACCTGGCAGAGGTAACGGCGGCAGGGTTGGTGACAAAAAGTACAATAAATAATAAAAAAAATATTGAGAATGCTAAACACTCCAGTAATTTAAATATTTTGAATGTTGAACATTAGTTGAATTCTTTCACCAACTTGAACATAGGTGGAGAACAAGTGCTTGAAATCTGTGAGAGGGGGTCTGAGTTGAGCAGGAGCTGAATACAGCAGGGCTCAGTAAATTAATTTGCATAATAGAGCAGCTCAGAATTCTCTGCTTTTATTTTTAATAATTTCAGGTAATGCTAATTTTTAGGGGTTTATATGTATTTTAAAATTACAATGTAAGTCTGGCATGGAAAGCAACTATTTATCTATTTTTTATTTATTTCAGTTTGGGATTAATACCTTTGAGTCAAGGACTCATTTTCAAAGGTTCCACGTCAGTGTTGAACAAACATTACAAAAATACAAGGTTTACAGAGAAAAAAGGAAAAAACATTGAAGCATATACACAGGCAGTAATAGTAAAATTTTAACTTATACACATCAAATTAATAAATATTAACAGATAGACTGATTAGATAAGAGGGGGTTGGAGGGGGGAATCAGCCGAAGGTGGCATCGTCTGAGGTGGGAGAGAAGTGGAACTTTTAACCAAGTGAGGCCATCGTCAGGTAATTGGGGAAGGGGAGTGGGTTAAGAAAAAAAAGTGGTATATAGCTGAAAGATGTAGGGGGGGTAGGTAAATGGAAAACTGGGGGCGAGGTACTATCACATTAGCGGTGGCAGGTACAATTCATTTTAGAGCCAAGGAGAGATTTGAGCCCAGCTTTGAAGGTACTAATCTTGGTAGTATCAGTGAGGACAGCAGGTAGTTCATTGTACCATTTTAGACCTTGATACAGGATGGAGTTCTGGGCAAGTTTCATCCTTTTGAAGGGAATCACCATCTTGTCAGCGACCGCACTACAGGTAGATTTCGTTGGGATGGCCAGCTTAAAGTGTCCACCCAGTGTGGGGAATGTCAGTCCAAGTAGTACTCTTTTTAGAAGTAGGCAGATTTGGTATTGCCCTCTATGATGGAGTGGGAGCCACCCAGTTACAGTGTACAGCGAGCAGGTGTGGATGTCGAGAGGAGCCCCCAAAGTAAGATGACAGGCCTTATTGAGGAATGTGTTGATCCTGCTAAGAGCAGTTTTTGTGCCGGCCCCATATATAGGCAACCCATAGTCAATGGTAGACAGTATTGAGCTACTGGTGGCTAGTTTGAGTGCATCCAGTGTCATTGAATATCTGTGACGATAAAGCACACCAAGTTTTATATTTGCCGTCTTGATGACAGAATCAGTGTGGTTTGAAAAGGTGAGTATGTCATCAAAGGTAATGCTGAGATATTTGAAGTTAGATACTTTGTCTAGGATTTCACCCTTTTGGTTATAAATACGAAGGGGCAGGTATTTCTTTTTGCTTTGGGAGGTGGTGAAGAGCATACTCTGTTTTTTTGACATTTGGTAGTAGCCTGTTTTCCGTAAACCAAGATTTAATTTTATGGAAGCTGCTTTGGAGTTCAACTACAATCAGCACAAAACATACTTTGTTTATTGACTTTCCATAAACTAAGAGCACTCCTCGGTTAGGGGGCTTAAATGCAAACCAGAGCCTTTCATGACTGCGGAACACAAGAACTCAGAGGAACGTAACGTGAGGTAAACCTTGAAGGGTAAGTACTGTATAACTGAACACTGTTTGTGCTCAGGTAAGTGGTGCTTCAGCATTTGTGGAAAAAAGGGCATTCATGTTTGTGCATACTCTGTTGTGACTGAACTCTATTCCTATTGTTAGTATTACTTTGAGCTGGGTAGGTGTAGGAACTTTAAGCTTGATAGCTATAGGAATAGAGACCCCCCACCAAGGAGGAAGGGGGGAACGCTGGAAAAGGAGGAGGAAGGCGAGGATGGCGGGCTATTCCAAACACTAGATCGGGGGGAGGGTCCAGGGAGAGGCTGGTTTATATTATATTTTTGGGAGGAATTATTCCTCCACATTGAACCTCGGGCTAAGCCCTCCCATTCCTTAACAAAAAATTTATAATGGAATATCAACAGGTCTAATACAGATATAAGCTGCTTAAAACATTTTTGTTAGGGCCGTATTGCAGTTGAATGCTAGCTGAGAGTTCCACCTGACATAAAAAAAAACTGCATTTCCATTTTCGGTTCAGTAACTAAGCAACAAGGCTGTCTTACTGAGTCACGCTTATGGAAGCTAAACATAACTAAGGTAAAATAAATGTCCTTTTGAAATGTATACCACAATTTGTCTAGAGTTGGTATGGGGACAGTGCCATATTTTCTTCCAAGCCACAAAAAAAAAAAAAAAGAATCAGCAAAATTAAGAATAAACTATATTTACCTTAGCCGTTTTAGCTACTAGTAGCACAGTTCAGTAAGAGAGCCTAATCACTCCCTTACTGAATCGAAAATGGCATTGCCGGGTCTTAGTTTTTTGGGTATCATGTGCTGCTGCTGTGAAGTCCTGATACAGTTGGGATTTTGGTTCATAGCAACTAATTCCATTGGAAACGAGATGCTGCATCTCAGCTGGGCTGTCATGGGGAAATAAACCACAAAAAAAATTCCCAGTGCTTCATTCTTCCCATCTTAAAAATGAATAAAATGAGGACCCCACTGAGAACAAGCTACTGCGTCACAGCTGAGCTATTGTGGGTAAATGAATTGTAAATAAATCTAAGAGTTTGGTGGGTACTGGATTATTTGCTACAATGTCCAATAGAGGCTACTTAGTGGGGAAACCATAAAATAAGTTAACAGCAAGACATGACACTGTGTGTAATGATGGGTGAATAATTACACTGCTCTAGTGTGTTGTTGGGCACATGGCGGAACCGAGTGCATTTAAATGCACCTGAGAAGTAGGATTAGTAGTCCATAAGTCCACATCCCTGTAGTGTCTTATTTAACATATAAGATGGCTTTTAAAAATAAAAGTAGTGACACATATTTAAACTGTGTTATAGAGGTTTAAAGAAAGATACTTTTTTGACTGGTTAGGAAGTCCCGCTGCGTATTTTTATACTGAGATATCAATCAATCAAAATCTTTATTTATCCAGGCGAAACATCGTTGAGCAAGCTCATTTGCAAGATGGACCTGGTTAAGTCCAGATTACATTACAAAGCAAACATCAAACATCAACATCAGTATTTACAGAGGCGATAAAGACATAGAGGAAGTGCAAAACAAGAAGCACACAAACAGTACAGTGCGTATCAAAGACATACACACATAGCAAAACCAGTGATACAATAGGCATTAACCAGTAAGCAGATGGAGTAGGCAGACCTTAGATATACAGGAAAGGATCATAATACTGTGATTGTCATAGAAAAAGGATAGGCTAGTCCCAGGTGATGCTGTTAGGGCAGGCAGATGTAAGTGATGCAGTTTTTTTTGACCAGTTCACGAATGAGTGGGCAGGTGAGTCTATACTAGGAGGGAGCTAGGTGCCGGTAGCCTGCTGGGTACTAATACCGCAATCCCATGGGTGCTTGCATCGGGTCTGCGGCCAGCTGAGCCGCTGCATGCTGTGGAAGGGTATGAGCGAGGTACTGGGCACAGGTGACATGACCTCTACTACATATTTATTCCAGTACTAGATACTATCACTATTTGCCATATCCATCATACCAACAGACCACAGGGATAGGATGTGAGCGTTACGCCTCCTGTGGCCATACGCGGTCTGTGATTCAATAGGGGGGCTTGAACGCTTATAGATCTAGTGAGAGCACTTTAGCCATGTGGAAGGCTAGCTCTTATACTTCTACTGAGAGCACTTTAGCCATACGGAGGGATTTCATCGGGAGAGGATGACACGGTGACAGCTGGATAATCAGAGTGCGGCGGACCATTCAATATATATCGCCGGTAATGGAGGATAGCCAAGGAGATTTGCAGGAACCAAATGGGAGCAGTGACCAGAGGGCGCTCAAGATCCGGTTGGTTGATGGCACTAGCGGTAATATGTTGGTGAAGAGCCCAGGCAGGAGACCTCCGAGGCAGCTTCAAAGGTACAACCACCACAGGGGTATGACATATTATTTTGGTTCAGGAAACTCAGAAAAATTCTAGAAGACTTACATATAATATGTAATGGCACAGGGACTAGACGTAGCGGGAACATGCGGATTAATAACGCATGCACAAGAATGACTTAGGGAATGACTGCACATATTTAGGGCCAGGCTCTGGGGCAATCTAACTGAAGTTAGTGAATAGTTGCCAGGTGACAATTGCAGTATTCACACACGCTTTGGGCGTATAGTGCCTTGCAGGCGTGCACACTGCAGATGTGACTTAGTTTTAGTATTTTTTGGATTTTGTTCCATAGGGTCGTCATAGAAAAGCTAAAGGCCATTCTACCGAAGCGGGTAGTGACTCTGGGGATGCACAGAGAGATATACAATGAACTCCTTAAGCTGTATGGTCCCAGCTCAACCATGGGAAGACATTCAGTAATATATTGAGGGAGCATTTTTAGGACAGCTCTGTAAGTCCAGATGACTGTATTTCTTTCACGCCTAAACGTAAGCGATGTCCATCCAACGGCTTTGTATAGTAGGCAGAGATGGGTAGAGAGGGGAAGACCGGTAATGTATCTGATGGCTTTGTGAAATAGCGTGTCCAGTTTGATAAGCGAGGCTTTAGGACAGTGGCTGTATAAAAAATCACCGTAGTCGATTAGGGAGGGAAAAGTAGATTGGACTAGTCTCTGTTTGGCATCACAAGTGAGGAATTGGCTAATTCTGTAAAAAAGGCCCAGTCTCTGCCTTAACTTCTTTACCAGATAACTACATGGTTTGTAATGTTCTCTAGCTGATCCAGCTCTTTTGTCTGCTTCAGTCATTTTATAAGAGCAAGTATTAAGACAAAATTCTGGTTGACTCACTTAGACTGGTAGGAGGTGTTCATGCAGAGGTGAAATCCCCGAGACAACGCATCTGTACTATGCCACTTCTGCCCTACATTAGCCTAATAGTGGAGGGTCACATAATCTGCCAATTTCCCATGTCAATGCTCTGCTTCTTGCCGCTCCACCAGTGGCCAGGTTTCACAGGGTTTAAGTGACAGGGTAAAAATATACAAGTAGCTGTGAGAAATGAATTAAAGGTGATGTAAGGGGGCTGTTCATTTTATGTTGCTGTCCTTGTCCTATGGAACACTTTGCTAGTGATGATTTATGAGAGGTCCCATCATTAGGAAGAGTTAACACCCATCAGAAAACCTATCTTTTTAAAAAGGCCAGACAACTTGGGCTGCCTTCTAGAACGTCCCAGTGAAGGGGATGGGAGCAGCCTCTGTTAGGTCATATCACCTGACTTCTTGTGTAACAAGGATATGAGCAAAGCCTGTAGAATACTGGGAAACCACAAGCCTTTATCTTATCGTGCCCAGGTACTAGAGAGTTAGTCAGGCCTGGGATCCAGAGATTGCTGTGTAAAAGCCGCTTGATCTTGCGGCCAAGCTAGAAGCCTGTCTCAGCTCCTGTGTGATGCTGTGTTCGTCTAATATTCTAAGAACCAAGTGGTTAAAAAAAACTTAGTTTGCCACTTTTTCTGTTTGGACTTCTTTTGTATAAAACCTCTTTATTTTGATTTTCCTAAACCTTTCTGTATGTCCCCATTTGCTGCCTGTATATCATGTACAGTTTGTAGGTATTAAATATTTTACAGGTACAGAAACACACTTAAGTGCAGTCTTCTCTCACAAGGAGAATTACAGGCACACTAAAAAGGTCTTTTATTTTGCTATGATTACTTTAATTGTGTTTAAAAGGCATCTGTTATGTAGACTGGTCTGTGCAATACATTCAGCAATATGTAAAACATGCAAAAACAATCAGTTGCTTTTCTTTTCACTAAAGACATTCCTATGTAGCCTCCTGACTGCTTTATCAGTTATCAGTTTTTAGTTACTATCAGCAGATAATAGCAGTTCATGTAAGTCATTGCAATCGTTATGTGTAACTGCACAAAACGTAATGTAAGACTGGCCGGTGTTGCCTTGCTTCATTCAGCATCTTTGGGGTGAGTACACTTCAGATCAGGCTGGTTGCATAGGACTCCTACAAACAGGAAAAATGTTTCCTCGCCAGTATTTGGCTGCTTGACTTGCAGGTTCAACTATTACCTCCCTGCACCCATGACATACTGTGCATATGCTTATGTTTCCGCGAACAACCTCTGCCTTTTTCAGAGGATCATGGAGTGTCTCTCAAGGGGAATTTCAACAGCATTGTAACATGGCAATAAATTTTACACTTTTCATTGGATGAACAACAACATGTGACCAAAGGTAAACCACGCATTAATTTCCTAGTAATGCCCTCTTCCCCTCGGGAGCACGCTTAGTCTGAGAGAGAGAGAGAGAGAGAGCGATAGAGACAGAAGCACATTATAATCACTGCCTCTCCCACATGTGCTAGTGCCATTTTTCCTGTGTCTTGGTCCCTTCCCATAGATGGCGTTAGTCCATGTTGTCATACCAAGAGAGAGAGGAAAATGTCTTCAATGTTATTGTCATCGAATTGTACTGTCAAACTTAGCAGAACTGCTCTCTCAAACAGAGACAAAAGCACATGTAACAATAAGTCGCTGTGGCGTACTCTATATTTTCTAAGCCTGATATCTACTTGCCACATTAGCTTGCTGTATTTTTCAGTGGCCATAATGTTCTTGTATATTCATAGAGGGTGATTTAAAAAAAGAGTTGGACACAGACGTAAATAAATGCTGCACCTGCACCCATCCACTCACGTCCAGGCTACTCTGCTGCTATTTTCAAAAGCTGCGTCCATTTAGAACAAAAAAAAAAACTTGTAGAATCGGGTGATCACTGTCACCGACACCAGTTTATCTTTCTTATGTTAGAGTATTTGAACACTGGTGAGTCTAAACAGTTGTACCTGTCATAATAAAAATGGATTTTTTATTTTATTTATTAGCTTTTGGTAACCGGGTAAGTGCGCTAGGCAAACAATCCTGCCTATTTTCAGGCACGACCCAGGAGAGTACAAGACAAAGGAGCCACAAATTACAGTGAAACATCATGACATGATAACATTAAAGAAAAAAAGATAGATTGCAAGCAAAAATATAACATTTTCAGGCACAACCCGATAGAGTACAAGATAAAGGTGCCACAAATTACAGTGATTACTGTTAGACCACTCATTAAAACATCTGATTCATGGAGGAGAAATCATGCATTTTGGGTAAAGCATGTAAATTTGCATATCTACAATAGTATATAATACTTAACAGACCATAAATGCTGTAGATATGCAAATCGCCATAGTTCACCCACAATGCAACACTTTTCATCCATGAGTTCGATATTTAAACGAACGCTACAAACATCCATTTATATCACTGCTAGAAATGCTTTTCCTTAAAATATTGAAATATATATCATAGAAACTAAAAACCTATTTAATTTAACTCACAATATTAATAGATCTCCACTATGCAGCGTGCATGTGCACACATACTAATGTATCACTTGAAACACATCACCATATTTTTCTAAACTAAAAATGTTCAAAACATCAACAAATGTCTGCGTTTTCTATCTTTCTAAAATGGCAATATTTTCTAACCAACACTTGCCATGTTACAAGCGAATTAAGCCACTGGAAAGGAGGCTTCTACTAGGGAATTAATGCATGGTTGGGCGGTTGGGGCGTCGGCCTGTGGCCTCATGCTCCAACAGCCCCCTCAACCATGCATTAATTCCCAATGGCACCTTCTTCAGTAACCAATGCTATGATGAGACTTATAGTGACATTGTTTGATGAAAAGTGCAAGTGAATGTGCAAAAAACAAAACATTATGCATTTTTACGTTGTTCAGTAGTATATACTGTATGTCCATTCTCAGTTTATGTCACTATACAGATAAATCATACATGCATAAAGCACACTTTCATTTTGTTTTAGAGAAGCACATTAAGGGAAGAGCCCTCAGTGAGTTATTTTGGCACCAAAGTATCCAACTCATGAATCCAATAGGCTTCCCTTTATTTCAGTCTTTTGCTGATATTACCCCGTACTGCCTAGCCTGATCTAGCACAAACCCACACATTTCAGATCTGCCACTGAGCCATGTTGTGCTATCTTGAAATGTTTGTCTGTACTGTATGCTTCATTCCCCGTCCTGATTGTAGTTTTATGCTCTGTGGTTCTGAGCTTTAACATCCGTTTTGTCTTGCCAACATAATACGGTCCACACGGGCAGGGCAACCTATAGACAACACCCTAGTCGAAAGGTTTATAAAATTTCAAATACAGTATATTCTGCCACTTCTGGGATGTCTCAAAGTTTTGGTGTTTTGAGTGTTTGAACAGTGGGGGGCAGTGGCCACACCAGCAACTGCCCTGCTGTGGTGTTGTGTATGGTCAGTATTGGATCACATATTTTTCAGGTCAAGTTTGAACTTGAATTATGGGCCTGGTTCACTATTTTTGCTAAAATGCCAGCCTGTCATTTCTGTAGGTTGGAAGTGCCTACTTAGTTGTTTTTCCTAAGCTTCTAACTATTCAAGGATATGTCTATCTCCTAGGTCTTGTGTAGAGACACAGTGCCATTTTGAACTTTGTTTTTGAACAGACGAGATAAGTGGCGCTCGTATAAACAACTTCATCATAAGTAATAGCAGTTTTGCTCAGTGAAGGTTTATGAAACAGTAGTGCCCCATGACATTTCTTGTTACAAAACCAATGTGTGTTGAAATGTAACGAACTAAAGCAGAGTTCAAACCTCATTTTGTTGACTTAGGTGAAAACATGCTTATGAAATGTTCCTTAGCAGAAATGTAAGCAAAATTCAGCGTAGCCCCCTTATTGTCTGATGATGTGAGATGAAACATGTTTTGTTGTGTAAAACGTACTGTAAAAAAATATGACCATTTCTCGAGAGGGATGATGGTACTGCATACAATGCCATCAAGAACTATGGTGTTCTGATCATCTCATGCCATCAAGAGATATGATATGTCAGAACAACAATACCATCAAGATGGGGCACTTACTTTGACCTAGTGGAGTAGATACGTTAGGATTCCTGCTCACTCCTTGTTGTTATGGTAGTGCAGATTACTAGCTGAAGACAGTGAATTCATTCATTTACAACTGGCTATTGCTTTTAAAGGATGGCAGCAGGTAGGGCTCTACTGTGTATTTCAGTTTTTAAATGAACAAGGTATATTCCCTTTTGAACACTTACAAAATGTATATGGCCCGACAGGCTGAGAACATTTTAGGTACTTACAAATCCATGCGTATCTCTTACATAAACCATATTGTTCTCCTAAACTTCCCACACCCTGTCCACTTTTCTCCTGAGTATAATTATGGCCCTTTTATGGGGGATTGTTGGCACCACTTAATAGGTCAGGGGTGTACAAGCATTATGGCCTGAGACTTCTAAATCTATTCTGGAAAAATGGAATCAAGAATTGAATACCGCCTATACTTATGGATAGTGGGTTAGGGACTTCGGGTGCTTCATCGAGCTACTGCCTCAGTTGGTTGGAGGGAGTTTGCCTGGAAATGTCACCAGAGATTTTTTATTTCCCCTTGGATACAGGCAAAATATATCGGAGACCCCGTGCTGGAGGGGATGTGGAGAGACAGAAGCTGATCACACATTTCTTTTGGTCCTATCCTACATTGGAAGACTTTTTTTTTGTATTATCTTTTTACCTCCTGCGACACTCCGGCATCTGCCTCTCTTTCAGGCCCTCCTAGTATCTCCACTCCCCGGCCATCCTCTTCCCAAGTGCTGCTCTCGTACCACATATCAGCCAAACCTCCGAGTCGTCCCGGTGTAACCCATCTCTGGGCGGTTCCCCCTCCTCCAAGGAGGAAGGCACTGGGGGAAGGGGAAATCCCAGCACTCTGTTTTCCTTACTGACTCGGGGGTGTTGGTGTGGAGAATACGGATGCCGTCATCCAGCGAGTGCCAATGTTTTTTTCCGGCTTTCCTGGTTGTCCCTCCTGCGCCGCTGCTTCTAGTTCCCCTGGTCTCCACTTGGGGGCCGCTACTGGAGTGGGGCTTCCCACCCGACTCACCCCAGGAGAAGAGAGGAGAGCAGTCCTTTGGACGCTCAATCCTCTCCTTCCCCGGCCAGCCCCTGACAACCCGAGTCCATTCCCGAACCCAGGTTGCCAGCGTGGTTCGAGGTGTGATGTCCAGCACCTCAGCCCTCTGTGCCACCGGGCCGGCGGAAAACTTTTGGCAACAATTATGAATCTGTTTGTCTGTCCTCTCCATGGACCCTTGGATGCCACATCCTGCCACTTTCCTGGCTGTTTTCCTGGAGGGACAGAGATGCTGGTCACGCTCATTGTTACATGTTTTATCTTCTGACGGCAAAGAAGGTCATTACCCAGTTTTGGTTGAAGCCTGCTCCCTACCAACCATACTTCAATAGCAGCAGATTGTGTCTCAGATTTATACCTTAGAGAAACTGACTTGCCAACTAAGAGTGAAATTTCAGCAGTTTAAGGTCGATGGCAGCCTTGGTTATTATATGTCGCAAAATACTCTGTTTGCTCCCTAGAATACCAGGACTCCCTTGAAAGGTTGTATAAACTCTGACCTGCTACTTGGTAATTCATATTGTGGGGAGTTATCTAATCCTGCTGCTACATATAGATATATTGACATATCCTGTTTGCAAATACCTGTTTTATGATACATATCTCACACTGCCAGTGTTATGAATGTGATTGACCTATGTATTGTACCTGACACAAAACCTTCTTTCTTTTAATGCACTTTAAATATATTAAAAAAATACCATCAAGTTGGTATTTCAGTATCTAATACCATCAAGAGATGTAGTATTTCTCAGCATCTGATGACACCATCATGTCATCTGTAAGCAACAAATTGTTTCTGCAGCAACCGAACCCTAGGAGAAAGGCAACAATATGCAGAATCCTGTCTCATCTACCATGCCTCAAGTCATTCAGGAACAAGACTCCCACCAGCTCTAATCACTTATACCAGATCAGACCACTGAGGAAGAGAATGTCAGCAAGCATCATGTTCCATACCCCGACCCCCACAAACAAGGTGAAACCAAGTATTATCAATGACTAAGCCCATTGCTAAATAAACTCCTTAACTAATGTCTCATCTCTGGCAAGAGACCAAATAGGCTGGGAGTGAGATTTTACCTGGGGGCTTCAGGGTTCTTTGAGTGGCAGATGTGTGTGCATGTTTTCATAAAACTGTATAAACTGTCATCATCTGGACTGGTTATACGCTAAGCTGAAGTGAGGGTATCAGCTAACAACACAGTCCCCTTCAGGGGAAAGCCAAAAGACTGCCAGCAGTGTCATGTTCTTCTAACAAGAGTGCACTGGTACAAATGTATTTCAAGTTCAAGTTTACTGGCAGGAAAACTCCATTGGGCACGCTCATTTACAAGGAGGTCCTGTTAAGGACATGTGTGACAACAGCATACAATACAGTTACATCAGTGAAACAGTCAAACATTTATATCAGGCAAGCAATGCTCAGATACGACTATACAGACTGGTATACTAACAGATACTATAGGAAGGGAAAGGGAAGAGATAGATGAGGACAAGTGCTTACTGTACTAACTTTGCCAGAGTGGAGGCATTCTAGCCATTATGGCAGTGACACGTTTCCATTAGTGTCTTGTTGGTCAGAGATTTAAAAAAGCTTAAAGAGACCAATTCAGGTAGCTTAGGTGAGGCTTGTATTTTATTCCAGGCGAACAGGATTGCGTGGCTGATTGCAGCTCTACCATAGAGAGTACAGGATTTGGGGCAGTCTACAAGAATATAGGTGCTTTCCTGAGGGAGTAGCAACTGTGGGAACGGAGGAAAAGGGAAGTGATATATGGTGGGAGTTTGTTCAGTAGAACTTTTTAAGCCCAGGTGCTAGTGTGGAGCAGCCTTCTTGCGGCAAGGGATGACCAGCCCACTGCTGCTGAAGAACGCAGTGATGTGTTCTGAAGTCGTGAGATGACCATCCCACTGCGCAGAGAGCACGGTGGTGTGTTCACGAAGGTCGTGGGATGACCATCCCACTGCTGCCAGAGAACGCAGTGGTGTGTTATGAAGGTGCGTGGGATGACCATCACTGCTGCACAGAAGAACGCGGTGGTGTGTTGAAAGGTGCGTGGATGACCATCCACTGCTGCAAGACGCGGTGGTGTGTTACGAAGGGTGTGCGGGATGACCATCCACTGCTGCACAGAAGACGCGGTGGTGGTGTTCACGAAGGTGCGGCGGGATGACCATCCACTGCTGCACAGAGGGCATGGTGGTGTGTTCTGAGAAGGAGTGCAGCGGGATGACCATCCACTGCTGCTGAAGACACGGTGGTATGTTCTGAAAGGTCGCGGGATGACCATCCCACTGCTGCACAGAGGAGACGCAGTGGTGTGTTCACGAAGGTCTGGCGGGATGACCATCCACTGCTGCACAGAGGCACGGTGGTGTGTTACTGAAAGGTGCGTGGGATGACCATCCCACTGCTGCACAGAGGGCACAGTGATGTGTTACGAAAGGTGCGTTGGTTATGAAGCGTAGGGCACAGTGGAAGAGGATGTCTAATCTGTGTAGGTTGGATGCAGTGCTGCTATTGTATATAATATCCACGTGGTCCAAAAGGGCGAGGAAAGTGGCTTGTACTAACCTTTTCCTAATGTCTACAGGGAATAGGGATTTGTTCCTGTAGAAAAATCCCAGTCTTATTTTGAGTGTTTTGGTGAGGGATTCAGTGTGCACTGAAAATGATAGTTTGCTGTCTAACCAGATTCCTAGGTATCTGAATTTTTCGACAATCTCCAGTGAGTCACCTAGGAGGGTTGTAATAGGCACTGGTGTGACCTGCTGGTGTAAGGATGTTGGGGGCTGTGGTGGGAGAATGTACATTATTTTAGTTTTTTGGGAGTTTAGCAACAGTTTGGAGTTGAGGAGGTTGCTTTGCAGCTGGTTGAGATTGGACTGCGACTCAGCAATGACGTCTGACAAGGAGTTTTTTTAATTGTTTGCTGTTTGATCCTTGTCACCTCCGACATGTGGCAGGGACACACAGCATTTTTTCACAGATTTTCTCCCTGAACCCGCCCCCAGCATATGGGCATGCTTTGCACCTGTGGTGCCGCTCAGCCTCTTCCACCTCCCGATTCTTTGCCACCTCCTCTCCGCCTATGCTACCCACTGGACCTCCACCTGGTGGGAGCAGAACTACGGGGGGGTGGCGTCAACCCACCCTCACCACCCTCAGGAGAGGAAAGCTGCGTGCCGGCATGCTCAATCCTTCTTCGTCCCCCCACTGGCACCCTGATGATCCGAGGTCATTCCTGAGCCAAGGTCGCCGGTGTAGCACGAGGTAAGGTGCCCAGCGCCTCAACCCTCTGCACCACCAGGCCGGCTGACAAGGAGGGTTTAGATGTGTATATCACAGTATCATTTGCGAAAAAGTGGAGTTTTGAATTATAACAAACGACAAAGAATAGGAAGCACCCATAAATGCAGATAAGCACCAGGACTGCAAAGTTTTGTTAAAGTCCTTTTAATTTAAAGTGCATAGTACACCCACACAGTGAGTATACAACTGGTGGCAAAAAAACGCTGTAGACTAACATTTCCCCTGGCAACTGCCAGGAGTCATCAGAGACAATCTGATTGACTCTGATGATGCCTGGCGGTTATAGAATGTTAGTCTAGAGCGTTTTACCACCAGTTATATCTCACTAATAATAATTTACACTATGCACTTTAAGTAAGGACTTCTTCGATCCTAATATATCATGGAGATGCTTCTATTCTTTGTCGTTGTTCTAAATTATTACAGTTGAGCACCATACAGTCAGTCCTGGTGCTCCAACCTCTCCTGCCTTTCGAGTTCTGAATTATGAATGTTGTTGCTTAGCGAATTGATGTAGATAGTGAATAACAATGGCCCCAAAATGGAGCCTTGGGTGACCCCTCGTGAGCTGTAGTGGAGAGGATAAGAGCCTGTCAGTTTTGATACGTTGTAGTCTACCCATGAGATAACTAGAGAACCAATTTACTGAGCAGCTATTCAAGCTGTGTTCCTCAAGTTTGGTTAACAGGAGACTGTGATCAACCATGTCGAAAGCTTTACTTAGATCTAGGAAGATGGCTCCTGTGGAGAGTTTATTATTGAGGGCAATGAACCAGTCATTTGCTACTAAGGTTAATGCTGACACCATGCTATGGTTCTGCCTGAAGCCAGATTGTAGTGGGTTGAACAGGTTTGTATTTTCCAAGTGATCCTTTAGTTGATTATTAACTAACATTTCTAGAAGCTTAGATAGTACAGGTAAAATGGAAATCGGCCTGTAATTGTTTAAGTCACATGGCTCACCCGATTTAAATAAGGGCAGTGTGTAGGCTGTTTTCCAGCAGGATGGAACTGTGCTAGACGTGATTGATAAGCTGAAAATGCATATTATGGAGGCTGTTAGGAAATGGTACCCTAGTTTCAGGAATGTGGACTTGATTCCATCTGCTCCTGCACCCTTTCTCGTGTCCAGATTTTTCAGTAGACCCTCAACTTGCTTGAATGATAGTGGAAGAGACCAAGAGAGTCCTGGATCAGCGGATCCTCTGGAGCATCCTTGGGTGTGGAACAGCTGAGGAGACTGGCAGCTGGGCCTGCTGTTGCGGAGTGTGTTTCGTTTTTCTAGGATAGTACCTTGATCAGAAATTGTGGTACCTTGAGCTGTGATTCTGATGGGAATTGAAGGGGGAATTCTGTGGCCTTTGACAGATTTTTTTGTTTACCAGATTCTTGCAGAATTGCCTTTAGCGCCTTCCAGGTCTTCCACATAGTAGTTGCTTTTGGCTGATCTGACAAGCTTTGTACAAGCATTCCTTGCAGTTCTAAAAGCTGTCGAATGCATGGAGATTTTAGAATGCCTCGCTAAAGCCCAGAGTTCATCTCGTTGAGTAAGGGCTGCTTTAAATTCAGCAGTGAACCATGGGTAGGAGGTCTTTTTCACTCTGCATTGAATGAAGGGGGGCATGTTTATTTGCTATTTATGTAATGTTTGAATTGAGGATGCCAATGGCCTCATCTACTGAGGAGGCTAGGTAGAAGTTTTGCCAGTTTATGCTCCTGACATTGGCATGGTAGTTTTCAAGTTTGAAATTCCAAAAGCTTTGCTTGGTGATGAATTTGGAGCAGGGGGTGTTCTTCTAAGCTTCTTGCACAGACAACTATGTTATGATCACTTAGATCGTTATGGAACATGGCTGCATGTGAAATTTTATGTGGTCTGTTTGTGAGTATTAAGTCTAGAATAGAGCTTTTAGCGATATTTTTTGAATTGATTCTGGCAGGTTCTGTAATAAGTTGCGAGATACCCATCTCATCGCACAGGTCTGTCACGGTAATTGCTTTTGGCATAAGCTAGTCCATGTTCAGGTCACCAAGGATAATGGTTTTGTTGGGATTAGTTTCAATTAGGTTTCTGAGGGTAGACGGGAGTTCTATTCCCCCTGCTGGCAGTCTGTAGCAGCCAGTAATATTAAGTGCTTCGGATGAGGGCATGGTGAGTTTTATGGCTAAACATTCAAATTCTCTTGGCTTGGAAGCTGCATGGAGTTCAGAGGCAACATACTTGGAGTTAACATAAATAACTAGTCCTCCTCCCCTTGTTGGTCTGTCTGATCTAAAGGTGTTGAAGGAGGGGATTGCGCTGTGTTGGTCTGTAGTGGTACCCTTTAGCTACGTTTCTGTGACTACAAGTATGTCAGATTTGTGTGTGTTACCCATGTTTTGACTAAGTCACATTTTTTCAAATAGCTACACACATTAATGAGCATTAGTTTCAGATCTGGAGCTAAGGCAAATTCCATTGGCGACTTGAGGGGTGAGGGTGGGCCTGGGTTATTTTCAACATTCCCTGAACATAATAGTAAAAGTGTAATAATTTGTTTTAGCCTGAACTTTAGAAACACAAGCTCTTTCTTAGTGGAGCAGGCATTGCGTGGCACAAGGAGGATGGGGTGCTTGGATGCTGGATAGAAAGAGAGAGAGAGAGAGAGAGAGAGAAAGCGGCACAATTGCATATATGTAGGAGGAAGTAGGCTGTTGGTAAAACTAGGATCTGCAGCTTATCCAGTAGGTAGGGAAATGGGCAAACTGGTGGGCCAAGCGGTCCTTATCTGCTATCAAAGTCTATATTTCTATATAAGTGAGATGGCTGGGAAGGCTTTTTTGTGTGATAATATGAGGGTAGACGCAAGGGAGATGGATGGTGCATCCCAGAGGGGATGTGGATTAGAGATAAAGAATGAGCGTGAGCAAGTCTGTGAAAGTGATAGGGGTTTCAAGGACTCAGTGCTCTGCATCAGATTGGGATATGAAGCAATTTTATTATAGGTAAGAGTAGCATGGTGATGCAACAGGAGACTAACAATTGTAATTTGCATGTTGGGACGTAAAGTAAGTTAAGCAAATGTGTTTGTAGGTTACGCAGCTTAGGGAGTATGTGAAAATGTTTGTTTATGTGGTACTGGCTTTACTATGCTGGTTGGAGTGGAATTGCATTCACTGCTAGTAGAGGGATAGGGGTGGTATCTTGTATAAAATGTATAGAGACATCCTGTATGTCCATCAGCAGTGAGCACAAAATGTATAGAGACATCCTGTACGTCATCAGCAGTGAGCACTGGGTGATTAATTATAATATGAGCATCGGTGCTACAAAGTTAGAATTGTTCACTTAACAAGGAGGTGCTGCTCAGCCAGAAGGAGGTTTCAGCTGTAGTGTGGTTTCCCTAATTGAAACACGGCCCAACCAAGTGGCGCTCAGGAAGGAAAATCCGGAATGCACCACTTAACAGCTGCAATGGGGGGAGGAACTTGACTGATAGGTTTTGGCAAGCTATAACAAATGCACCACCTTAGGGTGTGGGGGGGGTGGCTTTGTGCAGCACCGCCTAACTGTGGCGTGTTGTTTGAGGGCAGGTTAGTTTGTGGGAGAGCTCAGGGATTTCTTGCTGCCCCTAGATGCCTAAGATGGCGGAGCGGTGCTGCCCAGTGGTCCTGGGGCTGGTGTTGGGGAGCTGGGGAGAGAGAAAGACAGTAGGGTGGTTATATAAAGCAGAGGAGGGTGGGTGGGTAGAGGAAACCTGAGCTCAGTGAAGGGAGGGGGTTAGGCGAGAAACCCACCTACAAGTAACAGGAGCTGCAAGTCTGGCCCTGCAGTCCCCAAGGAGCAAACAGGCAGAGAAAGAGAGAGTAAAGAACCTTAGCACTATAAGCAGAAGGGCACAGTTTTGCACAATCACAGTATCAAGCGATGAATGAGGGAAACACATGAAATTTAGCTACAGCCATACTGTAGCATTAGCGCTAGCCCAGAATGCTCCGGAAAAACAAAGGAAACTCCGGTAATTAAAATGCAGCTATTAGGAGGTACACAGGCTGGTAACGATGTAAAATACAGCTCAGATAGCTAAAACACTGGTTTGTACACTCCGGTAACAAAAACTAAACTCTGCATGTTTGACTGCTGCTAGTAGCGGGTACACAGGCTAGTAATGATGGAAAATACAGCTCAGACAGCTAAAACATTGGTTTGTATGCTCCGGTAAAAAAAAACAACTAAACTTTGCATGTTTAACTGCTGCTAGTAGGGGGTACACAGGCTGATAACGATGGAAAATGCAGCTCAGACAGCTAAAACATTGGTTTGTATAGTCCAGGAACAGTAACTTAAAGGTGACCTGCAAAGACAGTTCGCAGCCTGCTCCTGTCCTCACCTACCTTTAAATACAGCTGTGGGAGTCCGGGGCTGCTATGAGCATAATTTTTTATGCAATCCACATATTTTTAAAAAATGCCGAAACTTTCTGCCGAACACGGAAGCGCCATGCAGGTCCTGATTCAGCGTGCGCAAGTAGTCATGAGTAATCCACCCTTTTTGTGATGTGTCTAACACCACTACCCTTATTGTAGCAGCAGTGGCGGTAATCTAATATACTTATTTTATTACTTCCACGGGGGTCTTGATACCTGAAATACTACGTATGGCAACACCTGGACAGGCTGTTGCCGTACGTGATATTTCAGATATCAAGACCCCCATGGAAGTTATAAAATAAGTATATTAGGTTACCGCCGCTGCTGCTACAATAAAGGTAGTGGTGTTTGACATGTCACAAAAAGGGTGGATTACCCATGACTGCTTGCGCCCGCTGAATCAGGACCCGCACAGCGCTTCCATGTTAGGCAAAAAGTTTCGGCATTTTTTTTAAATATCTGGATTGCATAAAAAATTATGCTCATAGCAGCCTGGACTCCTGCAGCTGTATTTAAAGGTAGGTGAGGATGGGAGCGGGCTGTGAATTGTCTCTGCAGGTCACCTTTAAAGCTGCTAGTTTAACTGTAGCAATTCAGAGGTACACAGGTTAGAATGATGTTAAATATAGTTAAAACAGCAAAAAAATCACATTTTTGCATTGTTCATACTGACTATCACTCTTAAAGTCCCTTTAACAAATTTCAATCAGTTGCAGTCGGCCAACTGGAAAAGTGGGTGACGTGGTGTGGCGCAGCAATATTAGTTCAAGCAAGATGGTACCTCACGCCATGGAGAAGGTGAGATTCCATACCTGTAACGTGCTGTCT
The DNA here is from genome assembly GCA_016271365.2 of Neoceratodus forsteri. Taxonomy (NCBI): domain Eukaryota; kingdom Metazoa; phylum Chordata; order Ceratodontiformes; family Ceratodontidae; genus Neoceratodus; species Neoceratodus forsteri. The sequence goes on from CM028130.1 coordinate 878,381,072, forward strand.
GAGGGCAGGCTGGTTTGTGGGGAGGGGGGAGTGCTCCAGGATTGCTGGCTGCCCACCCCTAGATGCCTATGATGGTGTAGTGGTGCTGTCCAATGGTCCTGGGGATGGTGGTGGGGAGCTGTAGCATGTTGTCTGAGGGCAGACTGGTTTTTGGGAAGGGGGAGAGCTCTGGGATTGCTGGCTGCCCCAAGTTGCCTAATTTGAAAGAGACTGTTGCTTAATTACTTGCTAATGATATGTCATCTTTTTTTTCCCCCCCAAGTCTGTTGCTTAAAATAAACCAATTAAATGGTATAGTATGGATTTCTTGTTATCTACTTGTCCTGTGAAACTCATGACATTGTGGGATTTATTTGAAGTCCACTGCACTGGGACTAAGATTTGCTCTTGGGCTAATATCAAGTAATCAGGTTGCCTCCCACACATTTGGCTTCCAAGTATCTTTCATGTAAATGGCATCCTAAAACAGACAAAGTTAGACTTAGGGGATCTGATCCTAAGATATGGTCTGAAGCATGCTATACCACAGAATGTTGGGTGAATTTGAACTGAGATTTTTTTTTTCTCTCTTAGTTAAAAGGCTGTCAGAAATGGCCTTCTAGTACTGTGAATGTTTTGAAAACAGTTATGTCAGCTAGTGAGAGAGAGAACTGTTATTTTCATCAGCAAATGTTCAGATGTTAGCTGTGAAAGAGACACTGACCTCAGGAACGGCAAGTAAGGAAAGTGTTATTCTGCAGTTTATATCCATTTGTTGCATGTGTAACATGTTTTTAATTGTGTTGACAATCCTGATTTAGCCCTGACTTTCAGTACCAGAACCTGTGATCAGGTGAGCACTTCTGGCCATATATAAGTTTAGCAATTTCATGCCAAGTTTAAGGAGGCTTTGCCTGCCCCTGTTCTTGATCTTGTCTTTGTGAATGTAAACTGGATTTTAAATCCTTGCAAGGATACAAGATAACACATTCTAAAAGCCTGTTTTTAAGTTAACAAGAATCTAATAATTAATTGTGTGCATAGGAACTGGGCACGTTAACACCCTGATTAGTATAGTTATGAATTCACGTATGTCAGAGAAATGAAAAATAACTTTTAAGCCTTTGGAGTTTTGCTAATGGCAGTGTAACATGATGCGTGCTATATGTGATTGCTCTTATTTAGCATTTTCCTAAACCAGCTTCTGTGCTCCTGCCAAGGTCTTCTTCTTTTATATGCGGATGACGCTGTTTTGCTCACCAGTAACTCCGACCCTAACGCTCTACAACACAAGCTGCAGTTTAATTTCACGACTGTTGAAAGATGGTTTAAAGAACACAAATTAGTGATGAAGTATAAAAAGACTAAAACGATGTTGTTCTTTACTGCCCACAACAGACACAAAGCGTACCCCCTTCTCATCACAGACGAAATGGGTTCTCCCCTGGAGCTGGTGCAAAACTTTAAATATCTGAGTATTATGGCCGACAGCACAATGTCATTTGCCCAACACCTCGACATTGTTGAAAAGGCAGGCAATACATGCCTTGGACTGTTGCACAGGCACAAGCACAGTCTGACCCCCGAGGTGCTCAGACTAGCTGTCCACAGCACTCTGGTATCACTCATTGATTATGGGTTGGTAATTTATGGGTCAGCCACAGACACTGCCCTTTGCCATATAAACATTGCCCTGAACTAAGCTTGCCGGCTCATTATGTGATCTCCTCGACTGACGCACACTTGCAACCTTTACGCATAGACTAACTGGCTGCAGTTCTCAGGCAGATTCATGTTCCAGTCTTGTCTTCTGGCAAACAAAGCTATTATAGGCTTGATGCCCACTGGGGTACAGAATCTCCTCTCCCCTTGTGACAACGTACGCTGCACTTACAGTTCGGAAAGTCAAGTCTTCCAAATCCCGCACTGTAGGGCCTCTTTGGGTCGAAGATCTTTCACTTATCGCACCCCACGCTGGCTGAACTCTCTTCACCCTGACGTCTCCTCTGCCACCTCACTTGGCTCTTTTAAAACAAATCTGAGACAGCTGTGAGTTCTGACTTCCAGCTGTGACTGTTATGCTTAACAATAGTTCTCAACTATCTCAGCCCTTCCTCCATCTCGACTGCCCTTAGCTCTCTTTCCTTATGAATCTGTTCGCGCCAGCCTCGCATGTCCTCCTTACCTACTAACCCCTCCTCTTTATCCCCTTTCCACCCCTCTCTGTCCACCACACCCTTTCCATCATAATTTCCACCAGACTGGGATTTCCCATTGCCCCTCCAACTCCCTAGAGTCATGCCTTCTTCTTCAATCACTTAACAACCGGATGAATCCTCTGGCTGATGCACTTCCCCAGGAAGTGTTTGTCGTACATTGTCTCTCAGTCTCCAGCTGTCAATATTTGTGTGTTCTGACTTGGATGCCCTCCTTAGCCTGTATTAATGTGGCCTGGCCTTACTTGCACGTTCCCTTTACTCTCTCCATATTATAGCTCTGTATTGTATTTGAGATTATTTGATGTCCTTATTTCAATTGCATTGCATATTTTTTATATAATTTGCACGGTTTATTTTTTGTGGAACCTATGTAATGAGCTTGTTCTCAAAGGTGTTAGTCCAAGATCACAATAAATAAATAGAGGAATGATGAACCTCTCCATCTGAAAATGGGTATCCTGGTAAAGACATGTCTTCACAAACATACTCTTTGGAGGTTTACACAAACATGAAAGGTGACCCCCTCCCCTAACTTGTACTAGGTATTAATGAGGGTAAAACCTACTATACCCAGGGCATGCCAGGTGGCCAGTGATCACGATGCCATGGCAACCAAAGTAAAGCTGGGAATTTTCCTTTTAGGAAGCAGGTAATAAGGGAACATATGTTACAGCTCAAAGGTACTCCTTTATTCCACCATGTATTTTGTTCAGTCTGGACTACTCCCTAGTCCCAGACATAAGGTCATTCACAGGTGTTACAGGGAGCAATCTCCTTTGTCCTGGTGGATAACCGTGGCTCAAGGTAAATCGTTCTAAGGACCAGCCTAAGCTTGTGTATGGTGGCAGATATCACCTTCCCTAATTTTTGTCATCCCCACCACATACACACACACTATTCCAGTGGTGGTCTGCTATCTGGAGCACATCCAGAGGCAAAGGGTATTCACAACCATGCTTTCCCATAAGATTCTGACCACTCCCAAGTCCTACTGGGTTAATGATTGCAGTGCATTGAAGGTGAAATGTAAGTGAAAAGGGCTTACTGAAAGTAACCACAGACCAGCAGTTTTCCACAGTTAAACAAATTCAGGGCAGAGCCAATAGGGCTGCAGCTGAGGAAGTTGGGGTAAAAATACTGAAAATTACCAAAGTCATGAGCCTGCATTAGCAAAATGTAACGTAGGCTCATAAATTTGTATTTTTTGTAATATTTGTACACCAAATTTTCAACATAGCCTTGTTATAACACTGCCTCATGAAGACTGTGATTTCACACAGGAACTGGGAAATCAACTTTTGGGGCACAAAAACACATTTGAACAGGAGCTGAAAAATAACAGCTGTCACATTCATGAGGTGCTGTGAAAAATGGCTATGTTGAAAATTTGGAGTAAAAATATTGAAAATTACCAAACTTACAAGGCTATGTTTGCAAAATTCAACATAGCCTCATAATTTTTTTTTGTTTTTAAATATTTTTACCCCAAATTTAGAACAGAGCCTTCTTATGACCCTACCTCATGAACAATGGCAAAGAACATTTTTAAGTCCTGCCCAAAAGGTGATTTCACGCAAGGACCATGAAATCAGCTTTCGGGATGTAGAAAAAAAACACAATTTTGGCCAGGATTTGAAAAATGACAGCTATCACATTCATGAGGTGCTATAAAGATGTGGCTATGTTGTAAATTGGGGCTAAAAATATTAAAAATTACCAAAGTTCTGAGCCTACGTTCGCAAAATTCAACGTAGGCTTAGAACTTTTTTGTTTTTAATATTTTTACACCAAATTTTCAACATAGCCGTCTTATGATCCCACCTCATGAACAAGGATAGAGAAAATGTTCAACTCTTACCCGAAAGGTGATTTTGCACAGATACTGTAAAATCACCTTTCAGAATGTGAAAAAAACATTTTGGCCAGGATTTGAAAAATGACAGCTGTCACATTCATGAGATGCTGTAAAGATATGACTATGTTTTAAACTTGGGGTAAAAATATTGAAAATTAACAAAGGTGTGAGCCTGCGGTCACAAAATTCAACATAGGCTCATAACTTTATTGTTTTTTAATATTTGTACACCAAATTTTCAACATAACCTTCTTATGAACCCACCTCATAAACGAGGGCAGAGAAAATTTTGAACTCCTGCTCGAAAGGTGATTTGCCTAATGACAGTGCAACTGTTCATGAGGCATGTTGAAAATTTTGGCCAAAAATATGAAAAAATGGCCAAGTTATGCCTCTAAGTTCAAAACACCATTGAAATACATTGAACCATATACCTGTTTCTTCAGTTTGTGGTTCGGCTTTGAAGAGTGAAGACCTGTCTGTGGTCCACAGAAGATTACGGCATTGTACCCCTGATGGGTAAATAAAAGCTTGGGGGGGGTGTGGGATGGTGGGTGTTGAGGTGGAAGGTTGGGTGGGGGGACAGGAATGGCTGCAAAGGACATAGATGGATGTTTGTTTTTTACAGGGTTTAAAAAAAAACACAAAAAAGCCCAAAGGATTCCCGGCTGCAAAAGACATTGATGGATAGTTTTCTTTTTACAGAGTTTTTTTTTTTTTTTTAACCTTTCTATGTCTCTCCCCCAGTGGCCCGCATTCGGTGGGCACTCCAGCCCCATCTCCTGATGTCCATGAGCACCAGCTTTCTTCCTCCAGGGCTTGTCCCCCCTGGCAGGTTTGGTGGGGGGAGTGCTCACCACTCAACGGATCTGGTTCTGCTGCTCTGACTGTCCTGGGGCGGGGCCTATGGGTGCCTTCCTTCAACTGACCGCCAGCAGTTTCTCTACTGTTTTCTTCTCGTAGAGGGGAGCGTGCAAGGATCAAAATGGTGGTGCCATGCACGTTCCTGTATGCAGCAGTCAGGCATCTGTCACACCTCTGCCCCTCTTTCTGGCAGTGTCTATGTGTCAGCCCCTAGCCTCCGTCAGGGGCCAGGCTAACACTGACTGCTGTTTCCCCCCCCTCCCCAGAGGAGGTGGAGGAGGAGAGCTGTCCTGGGGACGCTCGATCTTCCTCTGGCCGGCCACTGGCAACCCGCTCGCACCACGAACACAGGTCACCGGCGTGGCAGGAGGTAAGGCATGGATTCCTCAGCCTTCCACACCACTGGGCCGGCTCATTTTACAGGGTTAAAAAAACAACAACAGAGGATTCCGGATCATAACACTGGGGGATTGGGCACCCCCAGTGTCACTCGTATGTTTCTGTGGGGGGAGGGTGCTGAGAGAGAGGGTTGGGTGGAAGAATATGAAAAATAAAACAGGGAGGAGTCCTGATTGGGACACTGGGGAACTGGGTACCCCCAGTGTCACTGTTATGTTTTTTGGGATAGGTGCTGTGAGGGAGGATTGGGTGGTAGGATATCTATAATTTAAATAAAAAAATCGGTGGCATCCTGATCATGATACTGGGGATTGGGCACCCCCAGTTTCACTCTTATGTTTCTGGGTGGGGGGGTGCTGAGAGGGAGGGTGGAGGGGGTAAGAAAAAAAAAATCAGCGGTCACAGCACATTCCGCCATGTCCAAGATGGCCACTATGCATGTGTGACTACTAGTGCTCCAGCGACGCCATGGACGCGGAGGCAACTGTGCTGCATGTCCAACATGTTGTTCGGTCGGAAGGAATGTGCCGAGTCCTTTATTTGTGGCAGGAGGTCTGCAAGGCTATGCCCACTGCAGCCCTAAAAAGGAATATCAGATGGCCAGGAGAGGGCATATGTGGATATCTTAATCTGTAGCAAACAAGAATTAATGGGAAAAAGGTTAACACCTTCCTCCATTCTAAGACAATCTATATGCAGCAACTCCATATTTTCCTAACTACTCACAAGTGGTACAGGAACGCCTGTACTTTTCTGGGAAGGATTTTTAAACACACAGAAGAATGGAGGTTAACCAGGGACTATAAACAGGTTTCACCATCCCTTTGGCTCATGGCCTGTATTGATCAGAGTCTGGCCGAGCTAGCAGAAGCTAAGGTACTTCATACTCAAGGATGTCTAACATGACATCTGGACTCTGAAAATAGTCCATGTTGCCAGTAGAGGGGAAAGACTCAGACCTTTGGATAGGTCTGGGGGGCCTCTGCCTCAAGGGGGAGTATTGGCTCAGGCCTTCCTGAACCCCAGAACGCATATGAAGCTGTTGCATAACCTCATAGAAACATAGAATTGACAGCAGATAAGGACTGCTTGGCCCACCTAGTCTGCCCATTTCCCTACCTAACGGATAAGCTGCAGATCCTAGTTAACCAACAGCCTACTTTCTCCTAACCCCCACTAGAATTGCCTTATGTCTATCCCATGCATTCTTGAATTCCCCCACTGTTTTTGACTCTATGACCTCCTTAGGAAGGCTGTTCCATGCATCTACAACCCTCTCTGTGAAGAAATACTTCCTCACATTACCTCTGAGCCATCCGCCCTCTATCTTCAAATTGTGCCCCCTTGTTCTTGCACATCTCTTTTTGAAACATGCTACCCTGTTGGACTTTTTTGATTCCCTTGAGGTATTTGAAAGTTTCTATCATGTCCCCCCTCTCCCTCCTTTCCTTGAGGCTATACATCTTAAGCTCCTTTAGTCTTTCTTCATATGTCTTCTGGTGCAGACCCTGCACCATTTTGGTTGCCCTCTTCTGGACAGCCTCCAGCCTGTCTATGTCTTTGTGGAGATGGGGTCTCCAGAACTGTACACAGTACTCCAGATGTGGTCTGAAACTACCACTATCAGTTTACTTTTGACTGACAGGTGCACAGGTGTTATAACAGTTGACTGTGCTAAACAAATGTCCACCCTAGAACTAAGGTCCAGAGCTGGTGAGCTGGTCACTGCTGTAAAGACTGCAGTCAAGGTATGCTCTGGCACCTTGACTACTTACCCCCAGATGGGTAAGCAGTTACACGATGAGATGGGTCACACTAGCCACCATGTTAGTATAGTTCCATGTTAATGCTGTAACCAAGGTAGTAGTTCTAGAGTGAGTTAGCAAAGCCCTTAAGTAAGATGGAGAACATGTACGCAGAATATCCAAAAAATAAAGTTGTTTTTTTTTTCATCAAAGTTTGTTTTCTGCCATTGTGCCTTGCCATACTATGCTAATGTTAAACACTGAAAGGATTCCTTTGTGCTTTAATCTAGAGGATACCGCTAGCAATATGCCTGGTAAGGTACCACTTGTACTAATGCAGCCAGTCTGAAACCTGCATGTCACCTGTCTTCATGGGTCAGTCAGGGAATGCAAGAGAGAAAATTCAAGATGGTTAGAGTGCAGTTGATGTTACATGTTGCAGTTCTGAGACTATATGATAAATGTTCTCAGTAATACATGTGGTTAATATCACATTTGTATTGATTGTAGTTGTAATCATGCAGACAATTTTAGCATCTTAATTCTAGGAGGGGGCATACGTGGGCAATATAGGATTGTGTATTTTTAGGGCAACTTTGAGCTTGAATTATGGCCCTTGTTCACTGTTTCTGCTAAAAAGCCAGCCTGTTGTTTCTGTAGGTTGGAAATGCCTATTTAGTTATTTTTGCTAAGCTTCTAACTATCCAAGGATATGTATGTGCTTGTTTTTCCTAAGTCTGGTGTAGAGACGCAATGCCAGCTGGAACTTTGTTTAGGAACAGACAAGATAAGTGGCGCTGAATATGCATAAGAATCTATATCCGTTTTGCTCAGTGGAGGTTTATGAAACAATAGTGCCCTCTAACGTTTCTTGTTACAAAACCAATGTGTGTTGAAATGTAATAAACTAAAGCAGAGTTCAAACCTCATTTTGTTGACTTAGGCGAAAACATGTTTATCAAATGTTCCTTAGCAGAAATGTAAGCAAAATTCAGTTTAGCTGTTGTAATGTCTGATGACGTGAGACAAATAATGTTTTGCTATTTAAAATGCATTGAGTAAATATATGACCACGTCTTGAGCGAGATGATGGCATTGGATAGCATCCAATAATGCCATCAAGAACTATGGTATTCTGAACATCTCATGCCATCAAGATGTGGTATATCAGAACAGCAGTACCATCAAGATGGTATTTCAGCATCTAATGCGGTCCGTAGATGTGGTATTTCTCAATATCTGATGCCATCATTATGTCATCTGTAAGCAACAAATGGTTTCTGTAGCAACTCAACCTCAGGAGAACGACAACAACAAGCTACAGCTACCATGCCTCGAAATCATGATGTAACAGTCAGTGTTAGTGGCTCAGTAGGTAGCACACTCGCCTCTGAGGCCAGGAGATCAGAGGGCTGTGGGTTCAGTTCCCACATCTGGCACTTGGGTTAATATCCCAATACTGACACTGTAGTGCAGCATTGGGGGGGGTGCTGCAATCCTGAGGTGTCGTCTTTCAGATGAGACGTTAAACCGAGGTCCCATCTGCCTGGATTGGTGGTAGTTCAGGTGGATGTTAAAGATTCCATGGCACTTATCGAAAAAGAGAATTTCCCTGGTGTTCTGGCCAAATTTCCCTCATTCACAAAAAATACCATCGACTGCTTAATCCGGTTCAATCTCAGTTGCTTACCATCTGTATCACCCCCCCCCCAGTCGCCCCTGAAAAAGGGACTTCTTGGCCCAGTGGGCTTACCAGGTTAACAAATCTAAATAGACAAATAAGTCATTCAGGAACAAGACTCCTACCAGCTCCGAACATCTATACCAGATCGAAGCATCAAGAGAGAGAATTTCCTCTATCACCATGAACCAGGTAAAAACAAGTGTTTGTCAGTGACTGTAAGCCCACTGCCAGATAAACTCCCTGGCTAACGTATTATTTTTGGCAAGAGACTAAATGGGCTGGGAGTGAGATTTTATCTGGTGGGGCTGCGGGATTCGCTGAGTGGCAGATGTGTACGCATGTTTTCATAAGAACTGTATAAACTGTCATCATCTGGACTGGTTATATGCTAAACTGGGACTGTTATACTGTGGGTATCGCCTAACAGCACCGCCCCTCAGGGGAAAGCCATAAGACTGTCAGCAGTGTCATGCTCTAACAAGAGCGCACTGGTACAAATGTATTTGAAAGAGATTGTTGCTTAATTACTTGCTAACTGCTTATATGTCATCTTTTTCAAGTCAGTTGCTTAAAATAAACCTATTGAATGGTATAGTATGGGTTTCTTGTTATCTGCTTGACTTGTGAAACTCACGACATCGTGGGATTTATGTGAAATCCACTGCACCGGGACTAAAAGTTGCACTCGGGCTAGTATGAAATAAATCAGATTGTCTCCAATACATTAGCTTCCAAGTTTGGGTTTGGGTAAATTAAACAAGGTCATAATACTCACAGGTGGTAGTCATGTCTGTTGAGATGGTTTCCTGCTCATCCTTTAAGTTTTGCCTCCATTTATATGAAATTAGCGGCATTTCTTTGTGTAGTCTCTCAAGTCGGGCTTTATTCTTGAGCAAGTTCCAATGCCTCCTAATAATTTGGCCCAGTTTTATTCATCTCACAAACCTCAGTGAGGATCTGTATTTTGCAGAGTACTGCTCACTGGAACTGTGAGGTTACCCTGGCCTTGTACAGGGAAATTCTCATAAATCACATTTGTCGTATCCACCACCATGCTAAACTACAACATGGTGCATTGACCAAGGCCTCATACTTGGAGAGTCTCCTAATACTTTGGCCCATTTTTATTGATGCTGGATTGCAGTCCATTATACAGCCTGCTCGATTGCCAGCAACTTGTGTGGTTTGTGTAAGAATTCTTTCTTTGTACAATAATGTGTCCCAGTCTGCATTCCTTGCCCTTTGATATCATTTTCAATAACGGGTTTAAGGTACAGTCTTGCTGAAAAACCTGTTTGCCATTCTTGTTGCCCCTTGTTCAGATTGTTCATTCATAGTGCAGATGTGATACAACTGTAAAACTTGTCTTGTAGAGATGTTATGTATCAATAGGGATGGTGACTGTCTACTCTTAGCAACATGTCCGGGTCTGACAGTTTAGTATAAATGTTCATATGGATAGCTGACCCATGTTTAAAGAGTTCTAAGTCCAAAATATTAACTTTCATTAGACTATTGATAAGTGAGTTTCAGAGGCGTACTGCTTGTGTTTAAGTACAACGTGAACTCCAATAGGTCAGTCCCTGATCCTTCCTATAACAACTAACAGTGGTCATTCGCTTGCACTTTTTATTACACACTGTCAGAATAAGTCTCAGCTGCAATTTAAATCACACTAGGGAGACACTATGATGCTCTGCAGAACGCGGAGTTTGTTTGCCGAAATGTAAGCACACAGGGTACTGTAGTACGTCATTGGCGCAGGAAGGCAGTAGATGCACCTGCAAGTCAAGCGGCTGAATACTGGAGAGGAAAAGTGTTTCCCTTTTGTAGAACTCCTGTGGAACCAGCTTGGTACCTGAAGTGCTCTCACCACAAAGATTCTGAACGAACCCTTCACTATCAGGAGGCAACACAGGCCAATCTCATACTACATTTTGTGCAGTTACATAAAGACTATAATAACTTACATGAACTGCTGCTATTTGCTGATAGTAACTCAAAATTGGTAACTGATAAAGGGATCAGGAGGCTACATAAAATTGTCTCAAGTGAAAAGAAAATGAACTGATTACTTTTTGCACATTTTGCACACTGTTGAATGTATTGCCCAGGCCAGTCTACATAAAACATGTCTTTTAAACACAAAGTATTCCTAGCAAAATAAGAGACTTTTTCTGTGCCTGTAAATTCTCCTTGTGAGAGTAGACTGCACTTTGGTGTGTTTTTGTATCTCTAAGTATGAGGCCTTGGTCGGAGCACCACACTACAGTTTAGCATGGTGGTGGATACTACAAATGTGATTTATTAAATGTTGTCTTTATTTGTTCTTCTGTGACTGTGCAGTCTTTTTAAAAGCTACAGATAGTTTACTTTACTGGCAGTAGTCCACCTCCAAGAGCATGTACCAAAATAGAGTGAGATTTTTTATACTACAGAAGCATGTTCGGGAATGCCTGATGCGACATGGGGTTGCTATGTCCAGAGGCCTGGTTCTGAGTAAGTAAGTGTGTACACTGGGGCATGCAGGGAGCAGCACAATGGTAAATTCACAACAGTATGGTGGTAGCACTGGTCAAGAGATTAAGCCAGTTGTTATCCAAGGGCTCCTTCGCCATGTTTGTTCACAGTTATATTTTATGCTGCAAAGTGCGATAAGCAATATGGAAAGGAACTACATAAATAACAAAGTCAAACAAGCACTTGGTCATCTTTGACAGGTTAGTCAGGAAGGAAAATGCTGTTGTATGGCCCAGTATTTACAGTACAGAACTATGAAGGGTATGATTCCTGTCTGAATCCCTCCATAGTCACTGGAAGGGGCAGCTCCAAGAGAGGGCATGGTGGGTAAAGTTTATAATTTTTTGTTAAAACGTCAGCATTATTTTAAGTTTGTTTGTTTAGAAATAGCCCTATGACAGAGCTGCAAATCAGTGTCTCTGCATTTGCTGCAGACGAAAGATTTGTAAGTGAAACAGCCCACTGGTGAGTCAGGGGTCACACTGTGCTGTCACCTCAGAGAACCATGTTCATGAGCAGAAGTTTGGCACTTGCTTTCCTGATGGGGTAGGCCACCCAGCTTCTGCAAAGCACACACACCCTATTGGCAATTGGCTTTAACCATGCAGGCAGCCATGCTCACCAGCCTCCTTAGCCAGAGGATAAGGTACAGTTGCAGCTCTCTGAATATCAGAGATGGGGACGAGGTGGAGGAAAAATGTTAAAATAAACTTGTGTTTTACCCATCCCATTTTCTTATGATATATTTACCCAGGATAGCCCAGCTGAGATGTAATATCTTGTTTCCAGTGGGGTCTGGCTTCTACCCATTTTTACAGTTGGGTGAACTGAGGCACTGAAGGTGGAATAATTTGTCCAAGTTCACAGAGTACATGAGTGACTCTGGTGAGATTTGAGATTGGTCTCCTAGTCCCCAAGCCTGTTCTGTAGCCCCCAGACCACACTGCTCCATAAACACTGCATTTCATGTCACAAGTTACTGGGGTATCTGCAGTCTGCTGTATTAAGGCGGAATATACATCATTTGCACTGAAGGAGGGCTTTGCCAAGGACTCAAGAACTCCATGCAAATAATCATGCTGTATACAAAATGTATGGCAAGGGGACCTAGATGCCACAGTGGATTGGTAGTGGGTTAAGGAGCCTTTCATCTCTAGGTCACTGGTTCAAATCCAGCACAGGTCTGTAGTCAGACAAAAGCCATTATCACCCGAGGGCTGTGCAGTGGCCTGTGTGAAATGAGTTGTGGTGGTCTCTGTCCAGTTCCCAGTGGGCAGGTGTCCACATCACAAAACCACCAGCACAGCTGGTACTAATTGCCACCCTTGTTGGCAGTCTCACATGAGATGCCAAGGACTGAATGGACATGGAGTCTGAACTACCCTCTCACCTGAAGTACGTGGTGGTCCCTCCAAGGCAGGGCTGAGGTACACTTGCGGGGCAGTGTGGGAAGCTTGCAGTGTGATCACTCTTGCTGTACCTAGTACGTGGATAAGCAGAAGGACTTCAGATTCCAGTGCTCTCAATCCAGCACTTTTATAAGTGCAAAATTTGCACAAAGAAAATATATGACAAAAAATGTATTTATACATAAATGGCAAACATGTTTTTTCAGTCTACTTGTGGTATATTTAAACTATGTGAAAGAGTGGGAAAATGTATGACACAATTAAGGGTAGTACTGTATATGAAACCAGCATGCAACTTTATATACTGTATTTAAATGATATTATCCCTATGTGGATCATATACAGTAGGTAATATGTGTGTCATTTTCTCCCACTTTTCCAGGTATTTTATATGTACCAAAAGGGACATAATATGTTATAGTTAAAGTATTTTTTTTGCCATGTGCAGTGTATATATATATATATATTTCTTTTCTGGGGGATGAGTCAATGCCGGCATTTCCACTTTGAATTGCAGCTGCATCTTTTGAAGTCCACTCGTTTGATATGTCTTGCAGCAGCCTCTATGTGGGTCAGACATATGAAGAATCAAAATAAGTGGTGCACTGTCTCCTGCCGATGCCATCCCGACTTTTGACCTATTTGTATTAGCCTCTCCAAGATCAGAGGGAGTTCCAATCAGCTGGCTCTTCACGGCACTTCACTAGGAGTGGGACGGTCCACCGAAGAGGCTGGTCAGATGATCAAGTCTCTGGCCCTTATCCTTTTGCAGTGCCTGAAAATAAGTATGATGTAATCAAGTAACGAGTGAGTTGAATTCAACTGATGTTGAATTAACCTACCTAATAAAAAGTAACATAGCCATCACAGGGCCAATTACCAGTGTATTAATAAACTGTGTTGTTGCTAATCACTCATCACACGTCTTATAATGCAGGACACCTGCTGCCAGAGGTACGATAATGACCACATATCATACTTACAGTCTGTGAGATGGTGTTCTGTTGCCTGTGCTACCAGCATATTATAATTATCAGGTGGAAAATAACTTGGAAGAAAACTGATTAGCAGTTTTGTGTGATACACTGCTAATCAACTCTGAAATGCCTAGCAGCTGTCAAGGAATAAATCACTAAATTTAAAATGTTGTAAACTCTGACAATTAGTTTTCATTTACATTTTAATTTTTTTCCCCCTGCTTTTTGTGGCCCTGGCAGGAACTCCTTCCATCTGCTAACACTAGATCTTACTTCGAGAGGGCTCTTGCAGTAGGTATTCACAAGCAGGACTAAGCCGCCTGGCGTCAGGACTCCACGGGAAAATGTCTAGATAGCAGTCTCTGGTGGGGATCGCCCCCATGTCAGGTGACCGGCATAAGCTGATGTCAGTATAAAGGGGGCGGTCCAGACGCCTTCCCTCCAGTTCTTTCCCACCATCGGCTTGTGATTGTACCTCATGGAAGAAGAGTGCTCGCTTGGCTCACCATTTTGGATAAGTATAAGTCTTTTCTACATTTTTATACATTATTCTGATAATTGTGTATTACTACCTCGCTGTGCCTGTTGTCCGCGACACCATCGGAATCGCAGAAAAACAAGTCCGACTCGTGTGGATCCCAGCTCCCTCATAAGGACGGCCATTCCCTCTGCCTCTTCTGTCTGGGCCCAGATCACTGCGTGGAGGAGTGTGAGCACTGCCAAAAATTCAGTCCTGCTACCCGGAAACGAAGGCAGCAGTCCCTGGAAGCCCATTTATTCAAAAAGAAAATGGCATCCATGGAAAAGGAACTGAAGAAATTAACGCAGGTGTCTACTTCTCCGGAGGGCCTTCATAAGAAAAAGAGGGACAAGGAGAAACACCGGGACCAGGACACGCCATCCACAGTGGCTGACTTGTTGAGTCGCGGCCTCCAGGCTCAACTTCCTCAGGGTATTGTCCTTCGACGGCCGCCTTAGTGGTTTCTAAGCTGGTGTCGACCCCCCCGTCAGGCTTGCACTCGGGCCTGACAGGAGTCTCTGGGGCAAAGGAGGCCCGCACTCCCACTACGGCCTCTAAACCCAGGCCTACCAGTCAGAGTGCATCCAGTAAGCCGGGCGTCGGTCCCATTGACATCCACCCAGACACAGCTGAGAAGATGGTCGTCGGTACTCCAGATGTTCACCCAGACAGCGACCTATTGACAGGTTCTTCCTCCACACGTGATGCCGGTGAGTCACCGCAATGCACACCTGTTGTGTTGCCCACTGAGGTTCCTGCATCTCTTCCTGAGGAGCTCACTCCCTTCTCCCTGGCTGGGGTTGAGGAGTCTGGAATGCTGCCATCAGGGGTGCCCCCCCGGATGCCAGACCCAACTTCAGACAACCTGACGTCACCCTCTGGCATTCTGCTTCCTGATGATACACCGTCAGAGCAATTCAGGCTTCTGGACCCTCCGGCGGGTCCGCCCTCAGGCCCTACGCCCTCCAGGCTGATGCCTGACCCATCCAGTCTGCCTGCAGGGCAGACGCCGAGACCTTCGACTCCGTCGGAGCCACCAGCGCCAGGATATCCACCGCTGGCATACCCAACGCCACAGTATCCAGCTCCTCAGTACCTGGTGCCACACTATCCGATGCTGCAGTACCCGGCACCTCAATACCCGAGGCCGGGCCTCCCACCGTCAGGTTATGGGTACTCCTATTATGGGATCCCAGGTTACCCATATCCGAGATCCCCCCTGCCTCCTCCTCCCCCCCCCTCCACCTACCCCACAGCCTCAGGTGGACCTGAGGGAGGTCTTGGCCTCCTGGTGGGCTGAAGCCAAAACACAGATCACCCAAGAGGTCGAGAAACATTTACCGACGCCGGTCCCAATGCCGGACCCCCTGCATTGGTGAGAAGAGACTCCCTTACTTCTGCCTGATACCACAACTGAACCATCTGGTTCTCGTGCCAGGAAGGACACGCTTCCCCAGGGAACCCCCAGAGAAGGGCGATCCTCTTCCTCCTCCTAGGGAGGATTCTTCTTCTGCTTCATTGGAGTCTTCAGAGTCCGATCTGGACTCCGGACACTCTGACCTAGAGGACAAGCCACGCGATCCAGATGGACCCAGGTCGCAAGGTTCTCTGAAGTCCCCTCTGGAAGATCCTTCCTTTCTGGAGCTGCTGAAGAAAATCCAGGCTGCCTGCGAGTGGCAATCAGTGGAGCCATATCCCCAGCGTAAGAAACTCGCAGCCCATCTGGACCTCCCGGAGACTTCTCCCACCCTGATTCCACCCTGGATTGAGCCTCATGAGGATCTTGTCTCCACTATTTGAAAGCAACCCTCCTTATTAGCCCCCTTTCTCAGAAGGTCAACAGGCTATATCAGGCTCCTGAGGGGAAGGATTTTCTCGTCCTTCACCCAAGGCCGATTAGGTTGTGATTAGCGCTGCACATGACCGATCAGCCAACCCTAAGCATTTCAGCTCGTCCCCCTTCCTGTCTTCTGGACCAGTGTGTGAAGAAAGTCTATGCTTCTTCCACTCTGGGCATGAGGGCCCTCAATTACGTCGGCCACATGGGGGACTACCAGAAGGCTATCCTTAGATGGAATCAAAACTGGACTCCCTCCTAGATTTGCAGACAAAGCAGGAACTGGAAGATCTTCTCCACTCCACACGCTTCTGCCTGTAGACACATGCTTTGTGCTACATATGATGCGATGGACACTGCAGGCAGGAGCTCAGCCTTCGCCATATCCTTATGGCATCATGCCTGGCTCCGTGTGTCAGGTTTGGCCCCTGAAGTGCAGTTGGCCATCCATGATGCTTCCTTCAGAGGGTCTGTGCTGTTTGGCGGTGATGTCAAGGCATCACCACTGAACTGCAGGAGAAGGGTTTGACATTAAGGTCTGTTCAGACAATGTACAAACCCTCTTAGAGGCAGAAACGGTCCTTTCGGTGCCCCAACTGCCAAAGGCCTAAGCAGACCCAACCCCGACGTCCCAACAAACACAAAGCTGCATCAGCAGCCAAGGCCCCCCCCCCGTAAGAAAGCTCCCAGGGCCTCGGCCGCTGCTCTTCCCCCGTCTCCTGACTCCCTGCCTCTCCCACTGCCTCTGCCCAGTTCAGAGGAACTGGTAGGGGGGAGACTCTCCTTCCATCTTCTGGCTTGGGAGAGGATAACGGCAGATGCCTGGGTGTTCCAGCTGATTGCAGCAGGACACTCGATAGAGTTCATTCAAAAAAAACCTCGCAGACCACCCCCTCCCTCGTCGTACTCCCACACTCATCTGCAGTTGGCAGTGGAAGAAATCCACTCTCTTCTGCTAAAAGAGGCAATAGAACCCATTTCCCCCCACCTTCAGGGGACAGGTTACCATTCTCACTTCTTCCTAGTACCAAAGAAAACCGGGGACCTGAAGCCCATTTTCTACCTCAGCTCCCTTAATCAGTTTGTGGAGTACAAACAGTTTCGAATGCTCTCCTTCCAGAGCCTTCTCCCCATGCTTCAGCTGGGCCTGTGGCTATACACCCTGGATATGCAGGATGCCTACCTCCATATCCCCATTTGCCACTCCCACTGCAAATACATCCATTTTTTGTTTTCAGGGGTCCCACTACCAGTTCAAGGCCCTTCCCTTTGGTCTATCCTTGGCCCCCCGAGTATTTACCAAATGTCTGGAGGTGGTGGTGGCCTTCCTGCGTACCAAGGAGGTCCAAGTCTTCCCTTACTTGGACGACTGGCTCCTGGCAGCCCTGTCCAGGAAGGAACTTTTGGGTTCCCTTTCCCTCACCCTTCAAGTATTCTCCAACCTGGGGATTATAGTCAGCCATGCCAAGTCCTATCTGATCCATTGCCAATGGCTGCAGTTCATAGGGGCAGTGTTGGACACAACTCTGGACAAGGCTTTGCTACCCCCAGACAGAGCCAAGATGCTGTCAAATCAAGCTCGGCTTATCAAGTCTCAGAAGGTTCGGAGCCAGGAAATTCCTTCGTCTTCTCTGCCTGATGGCGGCTGCCATCCTGACCGTCCCACTCGCTTGTCTCCACATGAGGATCTGTCAGTGGACCCTGCGGTCTCAATGGGACCAGTCTGAGGATGACCTGGATCATGAAATCCTGGTGTCAGAACCTATGGTCAGGGACTTGCAATGGTGGAAGGTTCCAGAACATCTCAATCTGGGGATTCCGTTCTGTACCACCCCTCCCACCCAGACCCTGACGACAGATACATCAGGGGCAGGTTGGGGTGCCCATCTCGGGCTCCACCGGACGCAGAGCAGCTGGTCTCAGTTTGAACAAAGGTTCCATATAAATGTCCTCAAGCTGAGGGCAGTCCTTTATGCCCTCCAGGCTCTCCTCCCGGTTGTTCTTCCCAGTCACCTTCTCATACAGTCAGACAACATGTGTGTTGTCTCGTACATCAACAAACAGGGGAGAACTCATTCCTATCTCCTCTGCCGGGAAGCCATGAGATTCTGGCACTGGGTGTCCCAGCACAGCCTTCATCTGATGGCCGTTCATGTGCCAGAGATGGAGAACACTCTTGCGGACACCTTTAGTCACTCGTCAGCCAAGTCTCACAAGTGGGGTTTCGACCAGGTTGTGTTAGACGTCTTCCAGCGCTGGGGGACTCCTCAAATGGACCTCTTCGCCTTCCCCGACAATGCCAAACTTCCCTCCTTCTACTCGCGCTCGCTCGCTCCAGGGCGAGACGTTTTTTGTTGGGACTTGCTGTCTCTGTACTGGAAGGACAGATTCATCTACCCCTTCCCGCCGATACCTTTGATCCCAAGGGTACTCAGCAAGCTCAGGTCGGAAGGAGCGAGAATGATCCTCATCCCACATTTTTGGCCAAGGCAAGCCTGGTTCTGTCTTCTGCAACAGTTTTCCGAGGAACCTCCTCATCCTGTACCACTGTCACAACATTTGCTGACCCAGGAGAAGGGAACCCTGGTTAATCCAGGCCTCAAATCTCTTCACCTTCACGAGTGGCTCCTTCAGACGTAGCTAAAGCTCATTTTGGAGTTTCTCCCGCGGTTGCTGTCATCCTGGTGGAGGCCAGAAAGCCTTCCATCAGGTCCACTTACGCCATGAAGTGGAAGCACTTCACCATCTGGGCGGGTTCTAAAAACATGGAACCTTTTTGTTGTCCAACCAATAAGGTACTGGACTACCTTAGGCACCTGTACAACTTGAGCCTTAGTTACTCATCAGTGAAAGTACATATGGCAGCCATTTCGGCTTACCATGTCCCTTTCGGGAACAGGACATTTGCACAACTAGAAGTCTTGAAGACTTTTCTGCGAGGGGTCCTGCACCTGAGACCCCTGATCCACAATCCTGCTCTTCCTTGGGACTTGAACTTCATTTTCAAGAAGATTACTCTGCCTCCCTTCGAACCTGCAGTGGAAGCAGAGCTGAAGTTTCTTTCTTGGAAGACTTTGTTTCTAGTGGCTATTACCTCAGCTCGGAGGATTTCTGAGTTGCAAGCCTTGATGTGTAAAATCCCTTATTTGATTTTCCACAAGGATAGGGTGGCCATGCGTACTAATCCTAAATTTCTTTCAAAAGTGGTGGCTGAATCTACTGTGAATCAGTCCATTGAGCTTCCTGCCTTCTTTACGGAGCACTCCAGTCAGGGGGAGTATCTCCTCCTTACCCTGGATGTACATAAAATTCTGAGATACTGTACTCATAGGACTAAGGATCTCAGGAAAACAGACCAACTCTTTGTGTCTCGCTCACAAAAGACAAGGCAACCCTGTTTCCAAACAATGTCTTTCTAAATGGTCGGCCAGTTGTATCACTTTCTGTTATGACAACTACCACAAAACCCTTCTGGGTTAGGTCAAAGGCCACTCCACTAGAGGGGTCACTGCCTCTGCCACTTGCTTAAAGAATGTGTCAGCGGCTGAGATTTGTGAAGCTGCAACTTGGACTTCCATCCATACCTTTACGAAACATTACAGTTTGGACATTGCCTCTCACCACAGAGCAGGCTTCAGGCTAGCTTTTCTGGAGGGAATCCTTTCATGATCCCTGTCTAGAAGCTCAGCCTTTGTGGATGTTTTTTAACTCTTCCCGCTTTTTTCTTGTTCCAGACTGCATGGGACTCAGTCCTACTTGTGAACACCTACTGCAAGAGCCCTCTCGAAGTAAGATAGTACTGTTATGTAAGAACTTACCATAACAGTAGATCTTCGAGAGAGGCTCTTTGCAGTAGGTATTACCTTCCCTCCCTCTCTCCATTCCCTCGTTTTCTTCTTTTTCAGATATGGGACCATATCCTGTTCTCTCCTGTCAGCCCTTTGGCACTTGGTGGGAAAGAACTGGAGGGTGGGCGTTAGGACCACTCCCCTTTATACTGATGTTGGCTGACGCCAGTCACCGGACATGGGGCAGTCCCTGCCAGAGATTGCTAGCTAGAGATTTTCTCCGTGGGCTCTGATGCCTGGCGGCTTAGTCCTACTTGTGAATACCTACTGCAGGAGCCTCTCTCAAAGATCTACTGTTATCGTAAGTTTTTATGTAGCTGTACTTTCCTAGCCAATGTCTGCCCACATGTCATCTCAGTTTGACCCCCCATACACACACACACACACACACACACATAGCGGGGCCTGACTGAACCCTATTACCATGCTGGAGTGGGGGATGTGCAGCTGTTATCGCAGTGTTCTCTTCTGTCTGTCTCAATGTATGCACACCCAGCAGGCTCATCAAATGATTGCAAATACCAAAGATTGCAGCCTTGCCCCAACCTGGCTGCCAGCATAGCTGTGTGGGAGCAGCTGGATCTACTCAGGAAGGTCATAGATGTCCAGCTAAGGAAGGGGGTGGTAAGGATGGTGGTTGTTGTGAAGTTTACCTGGCTCTTAGTTGTGCAGGAACTGGACTTTGGGTTGCCTACATGTCATATACGGTAAATGTGGCACATAAATGTCACAAATAGGAGCGTAAATGTAGCTGTAGATCTCCCCCACCAGCCCCCCCATCTGCCCCAAATATTTACTAATGTGCATTTACTGATGAGCATGGAATAGTAACATGCTGCACATACAAAGGGGATACCTTCAATACTTATGACTATCACCGTCTAACCTGCTGAATGAGTAACTGCCTCCGCTGTTGCCATGAACTAGTTTAGAATACCTGGTTACCTCTTGTGCATGGATTTCCATTCTAACTAAAAAGCTGTTGTACCACAGTTCAACGTTCGTAAAATGCTGTTGTGCCCTTCTGAAGTACAACATTTTAAAATTAGAATGGAAACTTGTACTACCTGTATTTTACTGTCATTATATACACACACACACACACACACACACACACACACACCATGATCCTCCCCTGAACAGACTCTCTGTTGTTTCATCATTTAAAAACAAGTCATCCCTCACCCAGTGGTAGTCCAGCAACTGGGTGAGGGTGGGGTTCCATTTTGTGTGTGTGTGTGTCTATGGGATATACAATGGTGAGCTGTCAGATAAATGATTTATCTACACAAGTGCTGTTTGACCCGGGGACTTTACAGTGGCGTAAGCCACGGTGGGTGTCGAGTCAAACAGCTCTGAAATAATAGATAAATCATTTATCTGACAATAAATGTATATTCATTATGCAATAGGGATGCTTCTTATCAGTGTGAGGAACATTTGTTTTGACTGTTTATTTCTTTTTTAAATGGTAATTTCTGGGACTTTTACTGGACTTTTGGTTGCTTTCCTGGTGTATGTCCGCTTAGCTAGTGGTTGCTATTAAATGAAACACCACTCATTTTGTAGAGAACTTCTTGCTGAACAAATGTCATGGTGACAGTATCATGCTACCTTTTTGTTTTAAAGTTATTCACATTTGTTTGATGAAAAGTGAAACAAAATTTAATTTTATGCTGTTTTTGCTAATTCTAAAAAAAACTAAAAGGTGTTTATTAATGAAATGCCACTCATTTTGTAGATATTTTCATGCTGAACATTTTTGTGCTCATAGTACCATGCTATCATTTTAGTTTTAAAGTGATTCACATTTGTTTGTCGAAAAGTGAAAAGAAAACTGAATTTTATGCTGTTTTGTTAATTTTGAAAAAACTAAAAGGTATCTCTGAATGAAACACCACTCATTTTGTAGATATTTTTATGCTGAACATTTTTCGTGCTCACAGTACCATGTTATCATTTTTCATTTTAAAGTTATTTATATTTGTTTGTCTGAAAAGTGAAAAGAAAATAGGATATTTTGCTGTTTTTTGCTAATTATAAAAAAAACTAAAGGTATCTATAAATGAAACACCACTCATTTTGTAGATATTTTTGTCCAGAACATTTTAGCGTACTCACAGTACATGCTATCATTTTCGTTTTAAAGTTATTCACATTTGTTTGTCAAAAAGTGAACAAAAGCTTTGATTGACAGTTTGCATTTATCCCACATATGTGGGATAAATCTAGGTGGTTAGATTTATTCCACATATGTGGAAATAAATGGATTTATTCAATGGCTTTTGGTCTCACCTATTGCATAAATATATATATATATATATATATATATATATATATATATATATATATATACATGATCTAACTGTCGCAGCCAATCAGCACTTGGAATAAACCCTCTCTTTTTACAGCATACAGATGCCTACAAAAGAACCCCAGAGCAGATACAGATGCCGCCTCATGCTGACCGGTCAGCTGTTTGCTGCAGCACTCACTGACACTATCACGTCGCACAGTGTAGATGAAAGTACTGCATTATAGATCCAACAGTTAACTCTTGTCCTAAGCTGTTTTCTGTGAAGTTCTTAAATTTGAAGACTTTTAAAACTGAAAAAAAAAAAAAATGTTTGCTGCTCTTAGTAAC
The DNA here is from genome assembly GCA_016271365.2 of Neoceratodus forsteri. Taxonomy (NCBI): domain Eukaryota; kingdom Metazoa; phylum Chordata; order Ceratodontiformes; family Ceratodontidae; genus Neoceratodus; species Neoceratodus forsteri. The sequence continues at coordinate 878,403,572 of CM028130.1, forward strand.
TACACGTATCATATCCTCCACGAGTGAGACAGGCCTTACCATTTCAGAGAGTAACGGGGGGTTATAACAAAAACTTTATTTTACAAGGTTTGAAATGCCTCTGTGGCTCTTTCTTTTAATTAAAAGCTGTTAGACTGCTTCATAAATTATTAATACATATACTTGAGAGTGTTTCTTATAGCAGAAGAACATTATCTCGTGCCATTGAGACTGACATTACTGCCCAGTTTAGCTTAACCATGCTCTTGGCCAAAAACTGCAGGATAACATTCTTGTGCTGTATGAAACACACTCAAGAATACGTATTAATATATAAATAAAAAATTAAACTAAAGATTTCTTAAAAGGAAAAAAAGCAGCATTTTTGATTTTATGTTTAAAACCATGTTCTATACAAAATAACACTTGTGCAACCATGCACAACTAGGCTGTGTTTCCATCTCGGGGGGTTTTGATGACATCAGGGACCTGTCAAGCCAAGCTTCACTCTCAGGGTCCCTATGATGTCATCAGAACTCTCATGGAAATATAACCTGGATTCAATGGTTGCTATTTACTATCCTCTATATACTGTGAAAGTAACTCATATTTCGGTATCCTTTGGGATTAATACATGTAGTCCTGCTATACTGCAATACAAACGCTTCCTTTTGCACAGTTTTCCTACCCAAGACTTCCCTGTCCAGACTGCAACCCCCCTTTAACTTCTTCTGTCATTTTGCTTTATTGCAACCCCCACACACAATACTGCTTCTGTTGCTCCAGTCTGCCTCCCCCTTCCTGGCAGAATGCACACCTCCCACTGTGCCTCCTTCACTGCTAAATAAATCTGTCTCACTCTCTGAATGATTAGATGGTTGGAGAAGGTGGTGAGAAGAGGGAAAAAAGGAAACAGGTGTGGTCAGTTATCTTCCTGGAGCATTGGGCCTGGGATATGGATTTTATAGGACAGGATAAGGAGAGAGAATGTGTGTGGGAGCTGGGGTGCTGGAACACTTCCATAACAGTGATCTGGCAAAGCAGCCTATGGAGGCAGTGAAGCATAGCTTTTGATGCCTGGGGGACAGATTGATGGCGCACTCTGCTTCCTTGACCTTTTCCTAGGTCCTCCCTGTATGGAGTAGGGAGAATGGGAAGGACAGAGTAATGGAGGAGATTAACGGGTGGCTGTGGGATGGTGCCAGAAGGAAGCTACTGCTTTGTAGGAGACTGGGGGCTTCTGAGACAGGAGTCTCTTCAAAGGTGACAGCCTTCACCTAATAAGAGAGGGGACCTATGTGCTAGGGCAGAGATTTGACATCTGCATTAGTGAACAGTTAAACTAAGAGTGGGGGAGGCTGAGGCTAGGGAAACCACTGGAAAGGGAGAGGAAGTGGGCACCCTAGCTAGGGCTCCCCCTCAAGTGGGGGCTAAAAGCATTGGGGATGGAAACATTAAAGCACAAGTTCACAAAAGGGTAGGGAAAGATGCCAGGAAGGGAGGGCTCACTAAGCCTACAAAAAAAAAATGGGAAAAACAAGAACTTAAAGAGGCCAAGGAGAAATGAAGGAAAGGACCTGAAAAAAAAGTGTTTGGGGCACAAGAGGGAAAGGGGTCTGCCTAATGGCAGAAGCCTGGTAAACAAAATGAGTGGGCTCCAGGTGACAGTAGCAGAGGCTGGGCCTGACCTTGTAGCAAGTACTGTAACTTGGGCCACAGAGAAAAATGACGGGAACCTGATGGTCCCAGGCTGCACCATGTATAAGTGAGATGGGGGAAATGTAAAGGAGGAAGGGTAGCCCTCTAAGAGAAGGCACTGAGGCAGTATAGGATAGATCCATCAAGGGAAAAATTGGGAAATAGAATTGCTGTGGGTTCAGTTCACTTTTGCATCAAGTAAGTAAATGTATATAAGGATGGTCTATAGACCATCTCAAACTCACAGATTTAGGCACTCACAATCCATAAAGAGGGATGCCACAATGTATCTTCAAAATCATGGCGTCCCTCTTTATGAGTTGTGAGTGCCTGAATCTGTGAGTTTGAGATGGACGTATTTTGATTTCAAGAGCACTACATTTCCTTGTGTGTATTTTTAAGTATGCTGGTCTATAGAGCACCAGGACAGGAGCACGGAGCAGTTGAGAACTAGGGGCAGAAGTACGGGGTGGGGGAGGGTGGAAAGGGTGACTTGGTACTAATAGGGATCTCAACCTGCCAGACATCGATCAGGACATTCCAGCAGCTAGGAGCACCAGAAGTCAGTCCCTGCTAGATACATTGCATTACTATGTGCTGGTGCAGCTGATCAAGGAACTCACCAGGCAGGCTACCATTCCTGACATAGTGCTCACCAACTCAGAAAGGGTAGGCAGAGTGGGGAACCACTTGGGTCCAGAGACCATTAACACCACATGGCTCGAGCAGGATCTTGGTACCAGTAAGCCCTCATCAAAGACTGAAGTTCTGGATTTCAGAAATGCAGACCTCAACCAGATGAGGGAATTTGTCCGGGACAAATTAATTGGAGAGGATAGTGTAACCCCCCTCATTCCCAGGGGTTACTAGAATCCCAGTTAACATCAGTGGTAGGCAGGGAAGGCAGCTAGTGAAATGCCAGTTAAATGGGTTTCACTCTGTCTCCCTCTTTTCTCAGTCTTTGCTGAAGTCTGGAGGGATGATGTCATATAGAACTGTCGCAGCAGCATGAGCCACACTGGCCAGCTGCTAGGGAGCTAGCTTTAGAATGTTCATGAGCCTGAAGTTGGAGTTCAGTGGAGGAGGCTGCAGTGTTAGGCTGGCAACTCCTCATTCAGCTCTGTCAGAGAGCTATCAGTTTGTGTTTTTTAAGTTCTCATCCTAGTGGTTGACAACTGTACCAGTTCTGGAAGTGGTGGAGACCTTGTCCTATGGTTTTCACAGTGCCCCATCCCAGGAGGGATGGAGTGAACTTCAGGATGCAGGGGCAATCCCCTGGTCCTTTTTGGACTCTGGAAGCTGCCTTGTGACAACTGCTCTGTGAGTACCTTGTTTGTTTTCTGAGTAAAACCCAGGAGTACCTGCAATGCCTGTGAGGTGATTTTCTCTGACAAACGGGCCCTGTCACCAAGCCTTTGGTTTGAAAGCTTTCTGCCTACGTTGGAGTCCTGTATGTGACTGTCCAAGTACAGAACTTTTAATTCTGACACCCCAGGGTGTGTGTGTAGTATGTTAAGTGTGAGAAACATTTAAGACAACAGCAACAGTTTTCTACAGTTGTGTGGTGCTATTAACCGGATAAATGGCCGAGTATAAGCCTGGAAGCAAAAGGTGGGAGACCCCCATCTGGAGTAACCAGTTTATCTCTACAGGTTCTGAAGGGCACCTTTTACTTTTTCTTCAGTGCAATTGGCCAATGCCCAAGAAGAGTGTTTACCCCTGTATGCGGGTTGTTTTCTTTCAGTTTACCCCAGTATAATGGGTTCTGATAGTTCTGAGCCTGTATGGCCACCCTTCCCCTCACTCCATCCGCCCCAAGCGCATAACTTCCTTTATAGCAGGGGCTCTGACATCACTTCCTCAAAACTGCTAACAACATACACCTGTTCATGTCCTTAAAGGCACAGTACACTGAATAGGGGGTAGAGACACTCACAAGCTTGCACACACTAAAACAAGAACAAAAAACAAAAAAGCATCTGTAACTGGAAGGGACACAGACGTGGGGAGTGGTGCAACGCACTGGCTGTGGAGCAGCAGTCTTCCGGGAGACATTCTGGAAACAGCGCTGCCACCCTATTTGCAGGCACCTCTCTGGTCTGAGGGAGGAGGTTGTTCGTCTCCATGCTGACCTGGCAAGGATTCGGGAAAACTGCTCCCCCACTCAGGCCACCGCCACTACCTCAGAGGTTGCCAAGAAAGAGGAGTGGTTGAACCACGGTGGGCTCAGGGAGGGTGAGGGTGGTGGAACAGAGGCGCATCCCTCCAGTTGTGCCTCTCCACAATTCATTTGCCACTCTGGTAAAGCATGGTTCCTCTGTGGAGGCACCTGCAGTGGAGACCAAGGAGGATGCTGGGAACCTCCACAATGGAGACCCACAGGAGGGTGGCCCAGGACCCCACAGGGGAAGGAGCAACCACCTGGTGGGGACTCAGTTGTTAGGGGTAGAACTGGGGAGGAGGGGAAGGGAGGTAAGGTGCCTGCCAGGCACCAAGGCTATGAGGACAGGAAGCAGATCCTCAGGATTGTGGGAGCAGCGGCAAGGGAGGGAGCTGGATGTCATTATCCACCTAGGGACGAATGACCTGGCTGAGAATGGGATCAGGCGGTGCAACAGGAGTTTGTGGAGTTGGGGAGGGGCTTAGACAAGTAGCACTACAGTAACTTTCTGGAAGTGCTACCTGTTTATGGCATGGATGAGGTAGGCACTCCGCACCATGGGATTCAATGACTGGTTGAAAAGCTGGTGCAGAGCTCAGGGATTTGGCTTCATTGGGGATTGGGGCTCCACCTGGAGGGATGCAGGCCTATACAGGCGCGATAGTCTGCATCTATCCTGGAGGGGAACCAGGATCCTAGGCGATAGGTTTAAATGCTTCAGTGGCAAGCATTTAAACTAGCCAAGGGGGGATGCACTGAAGAGGAGAAGGGAAATCCTAGCCCACCCAAAAAAAAAAAATCAGGGTAATTAGTGAGGTAAACACCAAAACAGAACAGTCGATAAGGAGAAGGGCAGGGGTAAATGGAGAAAAAGACAAAGGCAGTAGGGATAGGGATGGGGCAAAAAGAAATAAAGCCATAAAAATGGAGGGTAATGAGTACCAATGCCCGTAGTCTAGGTAAAAAGCTCCCTGAAATGGTGGCCTTGATGGAACAGGGATGCCTGGATATTGTGGCAGTCACAGAAACATGGTACACAGAGAACCATGACTGGGATGTCAACATACCAAGGTACACAATCTACAGGAGGGACAGGGAGGGAAGAAGAGGAGGAGGAGTAACTCTCTATGTAAGGGAAGGGATAAAAGCAACATAACTAAAGGGTAAACAGGGAGGAGAGGAGGCACTGTGGGTCACTCTGGAGACTGAAACATAGAAACATAGAATTTGACGGCAGATAAGGACCGCTTGGCCCACCCAGTCTGCCCATTTTTCTACCTAACAGATAAGCTGCAGATCCTAATTAACCAACAGCTTACTTCCTCCTACCCTCCACTAGGACTGCCTTATGTCTGTCCCATGCATTCTTGAACTCCCCCACTGTTCTTGACTCCACAACCTCCTCAGGGAGGCTGTTCCATGCATCCACAACCCTCTCTGTGAAAAAATACTTCCTCACATTACCTCTGAGCCGTCCCCCCTGTATCTTCAAATTGTGCCCCCTTGTTCTTGCACATCTCTTTTTCTGAAAGATGCCACCCTTTGTTGACTTTGTTGATTCCTTTGAGGTACTTGAAAGTTTCTATCATGTCCCCTCTCTCCCTCCTTTCCTCAAGGGTATACATATTAAGCTCCTTTAGTCTTTCTTCGTATGTCTTCTGGTGTAGACCCTGCACCATTTTGGTTGCCCTCCTCTGGACAACCTCCACTCTGTCTATGTCTTTGCGGAGATGGGGTCTCCAGAACTGCACACAGTATTCCAGATGGGGTCTCACCAACTGTCTGTACAGAGGGGTAACAACTTCCTGTTTTCTACTATTGATGCCTCTCCCTATGCATCCCAGTATCCCCCCAGCCTTCCTTACTGCCTTCTCACATTGCTTGCCCACCTTTAGGTCATCTGATATAATTACCCCCAGGTCCCTTAAACTGGAAATGGCTCCACAATCTGCACAGGGGTTGTATACAGACCCCCGTCTCAGGGGGAGGAAATGGACAAGGAAATGATAGAAGGCATCCTTGGGATGGCAGAGAAAGGGGAGATATTGCTGATAGGGGACCTGAATATGCCAGATGTTGACTGGAGCACCTTGGCTGCAGCCACAGCCAAGAGCAGGGCCATTCTCGATGCCCTATAGAGGGCATGCCTCAGACAGCTAGTTTTGGAACCCACTGGGGAGAGAGCAATCTTAGACCTGGTACTCTCAAATGGGGATGGAGAGAGGATCTGTGATCTTGAAGTGGGTAGCCATCTGGGAACAAGCGACCACCAAACAGCGTGGTTCATGATAAACTTATCTGTAGAGTCAAGCCACACAAAAGTGAAGGTACTGGACTTCAGGAGGGCTGATTTTGACAAAATGGGAGAGTGCCTCAGAAAAGCACTAGCAAACAGGCAAGAAGGTGGGGTGGAGCTACAATGGGGAAACATCTAAACTGCCATCACAGAGGCAACAAGTCTTTGTGTGAAGCAAATAAACAAATCAAAACGAAAGAAAAAAACACTATGGTTCTCAAAAGAAGTGGCGGGGAAGGTAAGGGAAAAAAGATAGCATTCAGGAAGTATAAGGAAACACAGAAGGAGCAGAACAGAGAACTGTACCAGTTAAAGCAGAAGGAAGCGGGTAAGGCAGTCAGAATAGCAAAGGCCCAAACCGAGGAAAAGATAGCCAACTCGGTTAAGAAGGGGGATAAAACCTTTTATAGGTACATTAGGGAGCAAAGAAAGAGTAAGGCAGGGACACTGAGGCTGAACAAAGAGGAAGGTGGTTGGGCAGAGAGCGACAGTGAAAAAGCAGGGATACTGAATGAATACTTCTGCTCAGTACTCACAATGAAAAAGCAGGGGGAAATACCTAATCCGGTCAATAGAAGCACTCTGGATAGGGGGGGTTGATATTAGTCCTTTCACAGACGAAAGGGTTCTGAAAGAACTCTTAAAACTGAAGGTGGATAAAGCAATGGGGCCTGATGGGATTCACCCCAGAATTTTAAAAGAACTAAGGGAAGAACTAGTAACACCACTGGCTACCCTTTTTAATAAATCATGGGAGGATGGGGTGGTACCTGAGGACTGGAGGAGGGCGGATGTGATTCCCCTTCACTAAAGTGGGAGCAAGACAGAGGCAGGAAACTACAGACCTCTCAGTTTGACCTCAGTGGTAGGGAAAATGATGGAATCACTTCTGAGGGAAAGAATTGTTGCGTACCTAGAGGCCAGTGGGGCACAGGACCCAAGGCAGCATGGATTCACAGCAGGAAGGTCATGTCAGACAAATCTAATTGATTTCTTTGACTGAGTGACCAAAGCAGTAGACCAGGGAGGGGCTGTGGACATGCCCTACCTAGACTTTAGCAAGGCACTTGACACAGTCCCGTACAAAAGATTAATAAACAAATTAGCCAGCTTGGGAGTGGGTCCTAGGATGGTAGTCTGGATAAAACACTGGTTGGACAACAGGACACAGCGGGTAATAGTAAATGGAGTCCACAGTGAAAAAAGGAGGGTTACTAGTGGGGTAACGCAGGGTTCAGTACTGGGGTCGGTCCTTTTTAATGTCTTTATAAGTGACATTGCAGAGGGACTAGAAGGGAAAGTACGTCTCTTTGCAAATGACACAAAGATCTGCAACAGGGTTGATACACAAGTTGGGGTGGAAAGGATGAAAAGGGACTTGGCAAGGTTGGAGGAATGGTCAGATGTACGGCAGCTTAGATTCAATGCAAAGAAGTACAAAGTAATGCACCTGGGAAACAAAAACCCAGGGGAAGAGTACACAATGGGGGGTGAGATACTAACAACAACAAAAATGGAAAGGTACCTGGGGGTAGTCATATCAGGCGACCTAAAGGTGGGCCAGCAATGTGAGAAGGCAGTAAGGAGGGCTGGGGGGATACTGGGATGCATAGGGAGAGGCATCACCAGTAGAAAACAGGAAGTTGTTGGCCCTCTGTACAGGCAGTTGGTAAGACCACATCTGGAGTACTGTGTACAGTTCTGGAGACCCCATCTCTGCAAAGACATAGACAGGGTGGAGGCTGTCCAGAGGAGGGCAACCAAAATGATGCAGGATCTGCATCAGACGACACATGAAGAAAGACTAAAGGAACTAAAGATGTATAGCCTCGAGAAAAGGAGGGAGAGGGGGGACATGATAGAAAATTTTGAAATACCTCAAGGGAATCAGCAAGGTCCAAGAGGGTAGCAACTTTCAGAAAAAGAGATGTGCAAGAACAAGAGGGCATAATTTGAAGATAGAGGGGGGCACGGCTCAGAGGTAATGTGAGGAAGTATTTCTTCACAGAGAGGGTTATGGATACATGGAACAGCCTTCCTGAGGAGGTCGTGGAGTCAAAAACAGTGGGGGAATTCTAGAATGCATGGGACAGACATAAGGCAATTCTAGTGGGGGGTAGGAGGAAGTAGGCTGTTGGTTAACTTGGATCTGCAGCTTATCCATTAGGTAGGGAAATGGGCAGACTAGGTGGGTCAAGCGGTCCTTATCTGCCGTCAAATTCTATGTTTCTATGTGCTCCTTGGTGGTCGTGTGTACTGCACCACCTCTACTTCTGTGAAATATGGGAACAGTACCAGTACCTGGAGCATGTTGCAATTTCCAGTAGGAACCAGTGTGTTCAACAGTGTTTGTTTTCTTCATCCTATGCTAAATGGGAATTCAGGAATGTGTGTACCTCAGAAATCTGCATTACCAGTATGTGTAGCCCTATTTTTATTTATTTATTTATACATCAGTTTACAACCTTTGAGCCAACGGCTCGTTTCCAAAGGTACCTCGTCACAAAGAGGACAAATACAAGCACAACATTTCGTTACATCATTGTAGGTAACATCATTTTTTTTTTTTTTTTTTGTTATGTTTTTTTACATCATAGCAGGCAACAGTAAGGCAGATATATGCTGTAAATTACTTTGTTTACAATAACAGTGTAACAGGTTAGGTATTGTCAGGTATAACTATGGGGGTCCATCTTCGCTTTATGATTATTCCTACACTGTTACTTGAATAAAAGCCACACTCTAGAATCCCAACCTGGTTTGGACAAGTAATGTTATTGCTTCCTTGTGTCTGGAGTTACTTTGGTGTCCCTGTCCAGAAGTGCAAACCTAGCGTAGTACTAAGCAAACTTTTTCTCCCAGGGACCCGGGTTGTTGGTCATGGCAATTGGTCCTACCAGGTGTGTGCCAGGTAGTTGCCACACTTGGTTGTCTGTGTTGTATAACAAACTAGTCCACCTTGTATATGGTGGCCGTTGTAGCTGCATAGAGTGTGTATGTAGATAGATTTTACAATGTAAACCTCCACCTCTCTCTTTACCCCCCCAGATGTTGTGGTGAGAGGAGAAGGCTTGCTAGTTAAACAAGGGGCGTTGGGGGGTTACAGTAGTATCAGGGAGTGGAGCAAAGTTGAGAAGAAATAAAAAGGCAAATGGGCAAACTAGTCTGCATCTTCAAAGCTTTAATTTGCATAGCGTCTCTGTGCAGTAAGGGGTGGGTTGCCCATGCACCGTTGGGGGGGGAGGAAATGTAAAGGAGTGTAGGCAACCCTAGGTCGAAATGACACAAACTGGTCGTCCAACAGGCTCCTAGCGGTATTCATGGAAGGGTTACACACCTCTTGCACACTTCATTCTTGACCGATCATGCAGCTAAACATGTGGCTGGGCCGGGAGGGGCATGTTTGGGCGTGTGCCTGCACTCCACACCTTTCATGAAGGTGCACAGTACTGGCCAAGGGGGACACAGGGTACGGCAGTGGGGACCCTTCCATATCTTTTGTGCACCTTCCCCAGTGACACCTGCCCGGGAATCCCCCACTGTACTGCCCCAGTCCACTTGGCTGACAGAAAAGACGAGGGGCATCCATTCGAGCACAGACCCATACTTTTAAAAAAGGTGGACCCATGCCTACCCCAAATCCCCTGCTTGTGTGGAGCAAGAGATCCACTTTGAGACTGAGGATGGGTGCAGCAGCAGCACCTGTGAGGTAGGGCCGCAGACAGGCGCATACTCTGCATCCTGTGCCTGTCTACAGGTGCGGAGCTAAGTGGACCGGGTATGCACAAATCACGTGTACCTGGCCTGAAAATAGTACATAGCAATGAAGCCAATTCCCAATATTTCCCTAAAAGCATAGCTTTATCAAGGGAGATGTTCCTTAAAAATGAAACATCTAAACACATTACACTCACCCCCACCAGAGCGTTTCTGTGCATAAGTGACTTTCTAAATACAATAAAGTAAATATTTCATGTGCAGTAGTGGTAATGCCTCCTAACACCACACTTGGCGTTCAGTAAGACAGTGCTTGTGCTAACCAGTCGTGTCTCTGCTGCTTCTGAAGAGAAATACCGGTTCTTCCTTGTAGATATTCACCCCAGTCACCTGGATATGATAACGTCATGCGCTTGAGCGGGGCTGCACAGGCCCAAGTCCTGGCCTCTAATTGTAGATTATGATAGCCCTCCAGGGCTTTGCCCTTACAGGATCACTCTTACTGAGAAACCTTTAGAGTTAAATATGATTAAAGTCTCATTCCAGCAGACAGAAGTGTTAAAATGAAAGTTACCACTATTGCAGATGAAATAGTTACAGTACTTCATTATATTTAAAAAGTCACTTGTGCACCAAAACGCTTTGTTTGGGGTGCGGTATTCTGTTTGCATAACAAAACAGAATGTGTTTATATGCTTAATTTTTAAGGACTGTCTCCCTTGATAAAGCTATGCTTATAGCAAAATGTTGGGAACTGGCTTCTTTGATGTCCTGACAAATACTGTGGTAGCACTATGTGAGTTAAAGTTGTGAAGATTTGGACAGGTTTGCCTGTTTGGTGTATTGTGCTTTTCTGATGTGGCTGCTTTAATATTGGTTTTTACGAGACCCCAGCAACCAGTGGGATTTAATTAGAGTTTCCGAAGTGTGAAGCTTTAACAGTTCCAGTTTGAGAGTCTGTAGAAATAAAAGGGGCAGTTGCTGTGGGAACAAAGTTATGCCTGAGAACAGTTAACAAGAAGAACAGGTACAGAAGACCAGTATGGCTCTCTAAAAAGGTTAGGGTGGCAGTGATGGCCAAAAGAAGGTCTTCATTAGGTACAGGGAGAAGCAGGGGGATAAAGAAGGGAGGGAATACCAAATAAGAACTAGAGAGGCCAAGAGGGCAGTCAGAGATGCAAAAGCCGATACAGAGCTGTGCATTGTGGAGAGGGGCAAGGGTGGAGAAAAACTGTTTTTTAGGTATATAAGGGAAGAAAGAAAGATGGGAGGGGGATTTAGGGTTAGGCTGACGGAGGAAGGCAGGATAATAGAGGAGGATGAGCAGAAAACAGCTGTTCTGGACAACTGCTTTTACTCAGTATTCACTAGGGAGGACAGCAAGTCTTTGCCAGAGGACGGAATAAAGTCTGCTGAAAGGACAATCCTGGAAATGAGGCAGCAGGTATTTAGTAGTAAAAGAGGTAGGAGCCCTGAATATAGATAAGGCCTGACAGGATGCATCTGCAGGTGCACAGGTAACTGGCACTGGAATTAGCTAAACCCCTGTTAGCGCTAGTCAGTAGCTCGATTCAGACAGGGGTGGTTCCAGAAGACTGGAGGGTAGCTGACATAGTTACAGTCCACAAGGGTGGGGACAAAGAGCAGCCGGCTAACTACAGCCCTGCCAGTCTTACCTCTGTTGTAGGTAAACTGATAGAGACACCAGTCAAAGAGGACCTAGTGGGCTACCTGGAAAAAAAATGGGCTCCAGGATAGTAAATGGCATGGGTTCCTGGCAGGGGAATCTTATCAGACCAACCTGACAGTATTCTTTGACTGGGTAACTAGGACAGTGAATAAGGGTCATGCAGCAGAGTCACTCTATGTTGACTTCAGCAAGGCATTTGATTCGGTGCCTCACAGAAAGTTTATGATGAAGCTGAAGGATCAGGGTGCAGTAGAGGACATGGTTAGATGGTTGGGAAGCTGGGTGGAAGGGAGACAGTGGAGGGCATTGGTAAATGGAGTCAGATCCGAGGAGAGGGAGGTTACCCATGGGGTGCCACAGGGATCAGTCCTGGATCCGGTCCTTTTCGGTATGTTGATCAGTGACGTGGGAGAAGGAATTCAGGGCAAGATGTGTCTCTTCGCAGATTACACTAAGCACTTTGGTAGGGTAGACAGTGAGGAGGCAGTAATGGAGAGGCAGATGGACTTGCAAAGGTTGAAGAGGTGGTCCAAGGTTTGGCAGCTGAAATTCAGTGCCAAAAAGTACAAGGTGGTGCACATAGGGAATAAGAACCCTAGAACGGATTACTGAATGGGAGGGGTTAAGCTGGGTATCATCTCTGAGGAAAGGGATGTACTAGTCATCATATGTGACACAATCACAATCTAGCCAGTGCAGCATGCCTACAGTAAGGCAAACAGGATGCTGGGGTGTATTGGGAGGGGTTCTGATAGCAGGAGAAAAAAGGTATTCTAGGAGCGTGGTTATGTTGTTTATCCACACTGCCTGGCATTGTCCCTTTCCCCTTTAAATCTTGCCGGAAGTCTTCAAGCTGGCTCCTCCCACCCACCCAGGTGGTAAATGCCTCGGCTTCGCCCCATGACGCCAGATCTTCCATTCCGCTGGAAGATACAGGTTCCCTCGTGCTACTTTGCAGTGACAGAGGCCCTGGACTCAAATCGACGGTGTCCACCTCACTTACTCGCCTTAAAACTCGTAAGAGTGTACGATTCAGATCCGAATGCTTCAGATATGGAGGACAAGTCGTCCCCTGGGTTTTGCCGGTGTCCTTGTGGACAAAAAATGTCTCGCACCGATCCCCACCTCTTGTGCGTATACTGCCTCGGCGCCGTGCATGAGACTTCGGCTTGCACCATCTGTTCGGCCTTCCACCCCACCGTTCTGGAGGACTGCAAGGTGCAACTTAAGTTGGGGAGACTGGAGCTTCACAATCCACCGGTGAAATCAAAGGAGGCCAGGTGGGCGGTTTTCACGGCTGTGGGATCCACTGAGCAGCTCGAGCATATGGCGGCCTTCAAAGAGGAAGCTGCCCAAGTTTCGGCCAACTGAAGCTTCTTCGTGCCACTCAACTTGGGCTCCACCTTCACGGGATCCTTCTGGGAGTTGTGCCAGTCTCTCCCTACTAAGGGTGAGGCGCCTTTGGGCTTGCACTCCTCCCGATCCAAGAAGAAGGATAAGGATCCTAAGCCATCTTCTTCTACCCGAAGAAGACGCTACCTGGGACGGAGAGCGGTCCGACTTTTGGGAGCAAAGGGTCTCGACCATGGTCGAAATCGCCTCCTCGGCTGCCGGCTTTTCGGACCTCCTGTCAGGCCAGGGCACCGAAGCCGAGGATACGGCAGAACTGGCCGAGATTTCTCTCAACCCGATCGAACCATTGTCGCCGATGCCTGTCGACGACTCACTGGAGAGGACTCCCATTCTCTCCTTCCCTGACAAGGAAACCCCATCCTTTGGGCATCCCGATCAAGGGACAAGAGCTGGAACCCCGGTTCTCACCGAATCCAGCTTCTCCCGACCGACAGAGCCGACGTCGTCGGTCTCGATCAAGAAGAAGGACCCTGTCAGTTGGTAAACCGAGAAAGGGTCACAAACACTCCCGGAAGGGGCGCCGCCACTGTTCCTCATCCTCCTCCTCGGATGAGGAGAGACTTAGATGGAAGCTCTGTCGATGTTATGAGGACCTCATGTGGTAGCAGCTTCTTTTAACTGGTCAAAAGCCGGCTGCTCCAGCAGTACTGGCCATTACATGGCCCCAGCCTCTTCATCCGATACCGACTCCCTCGGTCCTGAGGACTCCGGTTTTCCCTACGGTTGGACCAGTGCACATTTCAGCTCGGCCTGTTACAGGCTTCCCACCAATTTTGGTGGAACCACCACCAAAACAGCCTCATGGAGGGGCTCCCTCTAAGGAGGACTGACCAACTACGGGCCTGCCCCATGGGCTATCCATTACGGTCACTCCTGATCGCCCTAGGCGCATCGAGGGGGACTTAGGTGGGAGACCCTTGTATCCAGACTCCTCGGATTTGGATACTACCGGCCTTCACTTACATGATGAGCTATCGGTGTCAGGCATGGAAGAAGGGCCTTCTTCCTTCCAGGGCATCCTTCGACTCATTTCAGAGTCCACAGGTATGCCTCTGCAGCCCATTCAGAAGAAGGTGGAATATCCTCTCACGGATATTCTCAAGAGGGGGGATCCCCCGACGGAGGCCTTCCCAGTGGCCGAAGCCATAGTTGGCCCGGCTCTGGAACTTTGGCAGCATCCAGCCTCTTGTCCGGCTCCCTCTGCCCGCATGGTCCACAAGTACGCGGTGCCCATGGGGTCTTTGGCGGGCTTCACTGAGCATCCCTCGCCTTGTGACTGCCTTAGTGTTTAGGCGAACGGGCAGCTCTATGGATACTGACTGCCCTCCGGACAAGGAATCCAAAAATATGGACCACTTGGCCCAGAAGGTTTATGCAGCATCATCCCTGGGCCTTAGTCAGGCTAGCTCAGCAGTGATCATGGCACACTTCTCTCATGCCCTTTTGGGGTCGCTTGATGAAGTCCTTCCTCATCTCCCAGCAGACATGCAGACCACGGTCAAGCAGGTCCAGGACCAGGGCCGTGCTGTTGCTAAACAACAGCTGCAGACGGCTCTGGACATTGGTGATTCCTGTGCCCGTTCACTAGCTGCTGCGGTAGCCTCTCACCGCAGGGCTTGGCTGAGGTTGTCCTCCTTTCCCGTGGATACTCAGTACAAGCTAGCTGACGTACCCTTCCTTGGCACTGACCTCTTCAGTCCGGGAGTGGCAGGTCATCTACAGCGTATTGAGCAGTCTAATGCCACCTTAGATGCCACCTCTGCTAAAGGTTCTTTGGGCAAGAACCAGCAGAAGCGCAAAAAGAAGCCCTTTCGGCATTCTTCCTCTGCGGTCAGACAGCCCTCCTTCCAGGGAGGTCAGCAACAGCTGCAGGCTCAAGCTTGGCACCCTAGGCCCAAGCAAGGTCTCAACAGCCCGCAAAGGAGGCCGAGGTGCTGGTCAGGTGTCTCCTCCTCCTCAAGCCTGCACAGTGATGGGTCGGGGTGGCCTCCCCTGCCCGTCATGCCAGTTCTGGTCCTCCCGTGGGGGGCCGGCTCCGCCATTTTTTTCTGCCTCGTCCGGTATCACTTCGGACAGGTGGGTTCTGGAAGTGGTCGGGCAGGGACTGCCTCTAGAGTTTGAGCAGTACCCCCTCAGCCAGGCCCGTGCCCCACGGGAGGAAAGGATCTCAGTTGGCGCTCAGTCGGCCCTCCGGGACGACATTGCTCAGCTCCTCCTCAAGGAGGTGGTAGCTCCAGTGCCGGATCCTCCTTCAGAACCAGGCTTCGTCTCCAGGTACTTCCTGCTGCCCAAGCGGACGGGGGGTTGGCGCCCCATTTTAGATCTCCATGATCTGAATCGGTATCTCAGGTCTCGCACCTTCCGGATGGTAACTCTGAACCAGATCATACCATCCCTGGAGCAAAACATGTGGTTTTGTACACTGGATCTTCAAGACGCATTCTACTACGTCCCAATCCGTCCATCCCATCAGCGGTTCCTCCGCTTCAGGGTCGAAGGGACCCTGTACGAGTTCCGAGCCATGCCGTTCGGCCTGTCATCGGTCCCAAGGGTCTTCACCAAATGCATTGCAGTGGTGGTAGCCCATTTACGGCATCAAGGGGTTCGCATTTACTCCTATTTAGATGACTGGCTCCTGGCGGGTTCCTCCCTTCAGGAGGTGGAGAGGTCCAGGGACCTGACCCTCCGAACCTGCTCCCATCTGGGCCTCTAATCAACGAGGCCAAGTTAGAACACGTGCCTTCTCAGGTGATGGGCTTCATCAGGCAGAGCTCGACTCTTGTCAAGCCAGAGCTCGGCTCCCGGTGGACAGAGCGGAGGTTCTTTCCTCCTTTGCCCAATCATTTCTGGTTGGGCACTTGCGCCCTGCCCGGGACTTCCTGCGCCTCCTGGGTTATATGGCGGCGTGCACCTCAGTGGTCCGCTGGGCCAGACTGCACGTGCACCCCCTTCAATGGGAGCTGGCCGCCCAGTGGTCTCAGCGTCACGGTCTCTTCGACCAGCTGGTCACGGTCACCCAGAGGATGTGGGACGCTCTCCAATGGTGGACCATCCCGAGTCACTTGCAGGAAGGAATGCCATTTGTCCGCCCGAGCCGACGGTCGTCCTTACGACCGATGCCTCTCTCATGGGCTGGGGAGCCCACATGGGGGACAACAGAGCTCACGGGTTCTGGACCCCCAAGGAGTCCCGATGCCACATCAACCTGTGGGAGCTCAGAGCAGTCAGACTGACCCTGTCAGCTTTCGCTCCTCAGCTCTGGGGTCAAGTGGTTCAAGTCCAGACGGACAATACCACGACCATGTAATACCTCAACAAACAGGGCGGCACGCACTCCCGTCTGCTATGCAAGGAGGCACTCCGGATCTCGACCTTCGTCAGCTGGCTGGAAGCGGATCTCCTAGCCATCCATGTGGCAGGAGTCTCGAACCAACTGATGGATACTCTCAGCCGCATAGGCCAGACATCCCACGAGTGGTGTCTCCATCCAGAGGTAGCTTACGATCTGTTCTCCCATTGGGGCAAACCGTTGGTCGACCTGTTTGCCTCCAGGGAGAACACCAAGCTGAGGCTGTACCATGCCCACCCCCCTCAGCAGGGCTCGCTGCAGGGGGATGTCTTCTCAAGGCCGTGGAACCCAGGCCTCCTCTACGCCTTCCCGCCATTTCCCTTGATCCACAAGGTGTTACTCAAGGTGAGGAGGGACAAGGCGAAGGTGATCCTGGTAGCCCCAGATTGGCCACGCCAGTTCTGGTATCCAGGTCTCCTCAGCCTCAGCTGCAGGGCCCCGGAGTGGCTTTGCACACACCCGGACCTGATATCGTTGAACCAGGGGAAGGTCTTCCACTCAGACCTTCAATCCCTGCACCTCACAGCCTGGTTCCTGAGCGGCTAGAGTTCCAGGCTTTGGGTCTTTCTGAGGATGTCTACACCGTGGTGGAAGCATCTCGAAAAGAATCGACCAGGAAATGTTATGCCTTCAAATGGAAAATATTTTCCATTTGGTGTCAGGGAAAGAACCTGGACCCCTTATCCTGCTATGTGGCTAACATTCTAGACTACCTTTGGTCCCTCTCCAAAGGGGGTCTTCGGTCATCGACCCTTAGGGTGCACCTGGCAGCCATCTCTGCTTACCGCGCGTGGGCCGGTCAGCCAGCGTTAACTGAGGAAGGGCAGTAATCGAGCGCTTTTCAAGGCCTGGCTCACATATCCCTCTGGTGCATGAACCTCCACCTCCATGGGACCTCTCGCTGGTTTTGGCAAAGTTCATGGGCAAGCCATTGGAACCCATGCACAAGTGTGAGCTCTCGCACTTGTCGTGGAAGACTGCCTTCCTGGTGGCGATCACGTCAGCCAGAAGGACAGGGGAGCTCCAGGCACTTTCGGTGGACTCCCCTTATCTGGTCTTTCACAGGGACAAAGTTGACCTGCGCCCCCACCCAAAATTCCTTCCGAAGGTGGTGTCAGAGTAGTTCTAGGAGTGGTATATGTTGTTCATCCACACGCACCCACCAACCTCTCAGGCTTACAGCGCACAACCTGGCTTCCAGCGGGCTAGATCTGACGTCATGGTGGGTGGGAGGAGCTAGCTTGAAGACTTCCAGCAAGATTTAAAGGGGAAAGGGACAATGCCAGACAGTGTGAATGAACAACATATACCACTCCTAGAACTACTGTTACAGGTGAGTAACCTGTTTTTACTGCTTCTTTACGGATCATTGGTGAGGCCACATCTAGAGTACTGTGCCCAGTTCTATAGTCCTTACCTAAGGAAAGACAAGGACATGCTAGAGACAGTGCATCATAGTGTAACCAAAATGATTCAGAGCCAACAGGGCAGATCCTGTGAGGCACTGAACATGTACTCACTCAAGGCCAGATGAAAGAGGGGTGATATAATAGAAACCTTCAAGATCTTATTCGGGAAAATCTCTTCCATCAGGCCACACCTTTGGAAGTACAGCCATCAGGCACTAGGACCACACGGAAATTTTTACCAGTCAGGGGCCACCCACAATGACGTCATGTGTCAGCACCTACATAAACGTGGGTAGCCCCATCACTCCTCAGTTCTTTTCCTGCTGTCAATCACTCTCATTCAACCTGCTGAGGAAATGCCTTCGACTAGCTATTACCATTCATTCATTATTTTACTACAGTGCTGGAACACTTGCTTTCCTTGTCAGATTCTGGCCTACAGTATTCTTCCATTAAGGTGCGTTTGGCCGCTACATCAGCTTTCCATGCCCCCATTGATGGACCTACAGTTGCACAACTGGAGGTGTCCTGTACTTTTCTGAGAAGTATTCAGCATATGAAACCTCCTATTCGTAATCCAGTCCTTCTCTGGGACTTGAATTTTTGTGCTTGAGAAACTGACGTTTGAACCGGCCGTGAGTTGTGACCTACGTTTTCAGTCATGGACAACGTTATTTTTAGTTGCCATTACTTCAGCTCAAAGGATTTCACAACTGCAGTCTTTAATGTGTGAACCTCCTTATTTGATTTTTCAGAAACAGAGTTTATTTGCATGTAAATCCCAAGTTTCTACAGAAGATGGTATCTGAATTTACACTGAATCTGACAATACATTTTCCTGTTTATTATCCCGAGCATGCCAATCATGGTCAAGCATTGCTCCACACTTTAGATGTACATAGACTACTGAGATATGTGAAGCACACCAAGGACTGCAGAACGTCCTCTCAGCTTTTTGTTTCATTCGACCCTGGGAAAAAGAGTAGTCCTGTGTCTAAGCAGTGCATGTCCAAATGGCTGGCACTTTGTATTACATTCTGTTATGGAAGTAAAGTAAGGAAGATGCTGAGCAGTGAAGTTGGACGGGGAACGGGAAGTGGTGTGTGTGTGTCAGGGTTGAATAGGACCCTGTCCCAGTTGTTATGGAGAGTTTGAATGCAAGGATCTGTTCTGTTTTTTTCCTTTCCTGTCTCTTGTCCGTCTGGTTGCGCAACCAAATTTTCCTATGAAACCTGGGATTTGATCACCCTGACAGTCTCGCAATTCTCTGCCTCTCACTGTCTCTCAGTCTTCCCTTGCTGTTTCTGTCTTTTTCCTCCCTTGCATATCTGCTGATATAAAACTATATATGCAAATCATTATGTGGAAATGCAACTGGTATTGGGATCTCTTTGTTTAGAAATCATATAATGCTACTGTTGAAATGTATATAATTATAGTTTGAGATGATTGCAAAAAGCTATTGGGAACTCAAGGGGTTAACCTGAGAGCAGTTTTTAAGTGCTTTTTCAGAAGCTGTGGCGAAGGAGCCTCAGTTCTGGGGCATTGTGTTCTCGCTGCACCTGCACCTGCATGAACTTGACAGAAACATATTAGAAAAAATCAGGATGCTTGTTAAGGAGGGGGGTTACAAAGACATGAGAGAGAGCTTTAATGTTTTGTGACACACAGAGATTGAAGGAAAACTCAGATGGATCTTCTCTGTTTATTCTGCCTTTGTAAATAGTGGTATCCTGTGATAAGGGTGTCTGCTGTTGAACGCTTTCAAAAAGGGCGACTCAATAACAGTGCCTGTTCACAGGGCTACTGGACAGGGAGTATGAATATAGTGATATCCTGTCGCTATATGTACATGCGCCGGGAGAGAAGCGAGCACGCCGTTCAGCGGACGGAAGGGGAGGGAGGGTTTGTGAGATGTATCAAAGTAGTGGGCTGCCAAGCTGGTCGTGTGGCATGGTGGGTTCATGGCAGGCTAGGGCTGGGAGGGTGCTGGGTTCGATTCTGGGCGCATTGGTATTTGTGCGTCGGTCCAGGATTTCAATTATTTTGTTTTCACCCCCCACCGACATGCAACCCCCTGGAGTTGAGAATCCTTTAGTAGGGGGGGTGCGGGGGGGTGAATCCTCCCATGGGGGGGATGCAGGGGCCACAGCTCCCCGCATAAACACAAAAAACGATGTTTTCAGTGTCCTTTTGCTGCGCCATGAGTGTACATTGCCGAAACTGATTTTCGCCGATGTACACTCGCTCTAACGACTATCACCTTTCCACGATCACCGTTATCACATAGAACCGTAAATAGTTATTCTGAACAATTTTTTTTTTAATGTTACTGCTAGTACTAATAAACCCTTTTTGCGAATTCTACAACTGCTTCTGGTTTTTTCCTATGCTTTCTGACCTGTGCCTCGACAATAGTGTGCTTTTTATTTTTGAATTATGTGCTACTATAGGGGTTAACACAATATTATACCAACTGTGCTAATGATTTAAAAGTGAGTACTGTGTCTTTGTTGGGAGAAACGGGAATTCGGGAGGAGGGAGGTAAGCCATAGGGGAGAGGGACTGTCTGGGGGAAGTTGGAGGTCACATGACGTTAAGTAGCCCATTGGAAGGCCACAATCAGGTTATGTTTCCCATAGGGCCAAGCAACCCCCCATGTGAGCGACCCCGACATGTGAGTGCCATGATGCAGGAGTGTGGCATCTGACTAGGTGGCATCTGCAGGGAGGATTGGAGGCTGCAGGCCACGCTGGAGAGTGGAGCCTACAGTTTATTGGGTAGGTGCAAAAGAGGGCGCTAGGAGGGGGCAGTGGGAGACTGGAATAGAGGCCTGTAGAATGGGGGGCCAGTTAATGCAAGTCATATACAGGGATGGGGTATTAGGGCAGAAGGGGGGTAGGGCAGTGGCAGGGTGCTCTCAGGGAGCAAGTTGGATCATGGAGAATAGTGGGGCGTAATGGCTGCGGAGCAGCAGTTCTCATGGACACACTGTGGAGCATTGGGGGTTACCTAGTATGCATAAAAATGATGTACCTGGAAACAGAAATTTACAGGCTAAAGAGGGAGGTGGAGAGGCAGGACATGGGGGGAGATAGAGGAGAGGAGAGGAAACTGCACCGGAGCTACAAATAGGTGGGGCAGGGCTGACTGGATGAATGAGAGGATTGCAGTGGAAACTACAAATACAAGAAGTAGACTGGGCTGCTGGGGGAGTGGTGGATGTCAGGTAGTGAATGGGGGGACAGGGTGCTACTGCACATGGAGCAACAAGAAATGGAAATGGCTTGGCAAGTGCAAGTTACAAGTTTGTAAATGGAGGTGGGGTTAGCATGTCTATAGTTATGCAGTGGGGTCTGAAAAGCAATAATGTGACTGGCTGGCTGGCTGGCACCTTTTACCCATGGTAAATCCTAGCATTACCCATGGGAAAAGGTGCCAGTCAGCCGCATCTAGAACCCACCTCCTCTGTAAAATCACATCGACCCCCCAATATCCAAACTGAAAACCACCATATTAACTCCCTGCTTACCCTGGTAAACCCCGCTGATGAACAAGCACTGTTGACTCTCAGAATGCAGTACAGTTCTCTCAGTAAACTGCAGCCACTCACAGGTTTTCTTTTAAAATAGTAAATGTGTACCTTATTATCCCTTGCAGCACTCCCTTCACCCTCTGGAATAAGAACTACACAACTTACACAGATGGCAAGATGGTCAATCAGAGGCCTTCACAGTTCAGAGTAGCAGCCGTTCCTGCTCGCAACCCTCGAACCTCAGGCTCTCTACCATGTTCTGGGAAAGGGGAGGCAAATGAGAAAAAATAATTTAAAAAAAGTTATTTTGTTTTCATAGCCCCAAGAATGAACATGGTCGGAAAAGATTCTCACGAACCTCGGCACCAAATTACTATGCCGCGCATGTGCAGAACGGCCAAGAAAAGCGGAACACTGCTCTGTAGCAGAAAAGGAACCAAGCAGCAACTATAGAAGGCTGTCTCGGCTCATAGAACAAAAATGGAGCCGAAATAGAGCCAAAAAGCAACACAGGGCACTTTTAAACATCCACCCCCCCCAAAAAAAAGCATTGCAGTTGGGAATGACACAGCAATACTGTGCATACACAGTACTATCACAGCCCCAGCAACAAAGGACTATTTTTGTGGCGGAGCAATAAATACAGTAAAAATAAGTTAAAATGAAAAAAAACAACTTTTTTTTTACTATTTTTCTATCTGTAAAAAAGGGGGCAGCTGTCCTACGGATACTCGGACAATCCTCTCTCCTTAGACAGCCCCTAGCAACTCAGGTCCATTTCCACCAGTCAGCCCCTGAGTGACCCAGGTCCATTCCCAAACCTGGTTCGCTGGCACAGCGGGAGGTAAGGTGCCCAGCATTTCAGCCCTCTGTGCTGGTGGGCCAGCTAAAAAGTTTTATTTTGCAGAGGGAACGGCTGAGCCGTGGAACAGTCTGTCAGTGGATGTGGGAGGTGCCAACACCAATAATGGCTTGAAGCACAGTTGGAACAGAGTTAGTGGCTTAGTAGTTACTCAGAGAGTGGTAGTAAAATGGAAGGGGGGGAATAGTGTAGACAAAAACCCCGTACTGAGAAAAGTCTCGGGGTATGATAGGGTGTTATGAGCAGACTGGATGGACCTTTGGTCGTTTTCTGTCATCATTGTCTATGTTTCCCATGCTACCTTTCTTTACTCCCTCCCCCAATTCCTTCACCCTTCCATGCTGTAAATCATGCGCTGGGCAGGCAGCTCTTATACCACTTTCCCCACCTGAGGATTAACTCCCCCCCTCTTTTTGTTTGTCTTCCACTTCAGTTTACTGTATCTCAAAGCTCACTTCCATGAGTTCACTGCTCACTTTTGCTCTTCTAACTAGTCCTTACCTCATTCCACTCCATCCCACAGCATTGTCTCCCCTGTGTCTCTCTTGTTCCCTGACTACCAAGTACAGTAACTGTCCGCTTGTGTACTGCTGTTGTTAGCTGCATGCTATTGCAATTAACATTTTACATTATATTTTGCAATGTATATATCATATTGCCTTTCTTTTGTTGGTATTTATTGTAAAAGGCCCTCTAGGCTGTGTCCTCTGTAACCCCCTCCCAGGTCACACCTAGAAGAGGGCCGCAGCTCGGTGTACCTTCCTGGTCAAAACAGGTAAATAAACTAAAGGTGAAAGGAAACAGTTTTTTACACCTCCAGATGCCCTCCAGTTGTCCCTTCGGTGTCTATCCAATATGCTGATATATTTTGTACTTTTTTGGTTAAATTAATCTAATTTTGTTGCCTTTTTAAATGCCATGAATCCTTCTCTCCTCAGCAGTTCCTGCTCTCTCTTTTCATACTGCCTGAACATTCTATGACATCAGTAATACCATTCCAGGCCATTTAGATGAAAAGCACGGAACAATGTTATTGATGTCTTAGATGCCTTAGAAATATGAAAAGAAACAGCGGTAACTGGTGAGGAGAGTGGAACTCTATGTATATCTGAGGGCACCCCAAAGCTAGATTATTTGTTTATCAAAAACCAGTCAATACATAACTGACATGGAAAGGAAAATGAAAGGGCAGTTAACTGTAAAAATCATTTCCTATCTCCTTTAAAACAAAAAAAGGCCTTCATATCTTACCTCCTGCTATGCCGGTGACCCGTGTTTGCAAGCGCAAGTGGGTCACTGGGGTTACGCGGAGAGAGGGGATCGACTTCAGAGATGGCACTACTCTCTTGGGGAGGTTGGCTTAGCAGCCCTCGGAATGACTGCCCCCAGGTGGAGGCCTGAAGGTAGAATCACACAAGTGTGCCAATAGAGGGTGGGTTCTGTCTGACTCACACTGACATGTCGTGCCCCATCAGTGGAGAGGGCAAGGGAACAAATGGTGGAAAAACACCTGGGCGACAGATAAAGATTGACCCCCCTCCCTCGCAGGCTATTGTGGCCAGGACAGCTCAACGTGAGCTCCCAGAGAAACCGGGTGATGGGGCGGGGGGTGATCAGATGGGGCCACCAAAGAAATAAGGAGCACAAAGTATGTTTGAAAAAAAGAAGCTATACAGTATCTAGGGATCCCCATGAAAAGGTGATACTATTATCTGATGGAACCATCCTGCCATCTCTATGGATGCAAATTTAACAAATAAATTTATGCAACAGGTGTCAGGAAAAAAAGTGGAGCAGAACTCTGTTTATCTGAGTCACTGTGTGGATAGTTGTGGGATGATGTAATCACTATGGGGCCTGTGCTTGAAGGTGCGGAGTGCCTCCGCTCCGCATATGTGAGGTGCGGTGACACTCCACACTCATTGCGCTCCCCGTGTGGGATGCACAAAGGGGGGTATGCAGCACCCGATCCCACGGACAGCAGTGCACCGGGGGTGGGCTGGGGACTTACCAGCACTATGCACCATGCACCAAGGTGCATAGTGCTGGCCGTGGGGGTGCAGTGGAGGGCGCAGTTTACTCACTACGCACCCCCAGGCACATGCCCCACCAGTCGTGCCAGACACGGAAGACTTCCACTGTGCTGCCTCAGCCCACTAGGATTATGTTGGCAAGGGCTGGGGCAGCTGGACAGGTGATCACCCATACACACTTGTGCTGCCATGATCGTCATTGCTGGTGCCGGACAACCCCCCCCACCACCACCACCACCACGGTCATGGCAGCCTGACCCAGTTGTGTCAGGCATTCCCTTCCCAACCACCCAGTACCGCCCCTACAGGCATTCCAACCCCACCCCTTCCTGGGTCGCCAGCACCCACAGTGCTGTCAATCCCCCCACTGCCGTTCACGTAAGTCAGTATGTCATGTTCAGTGGCACCCGGTCCTGCACCCAACCCCTGTCCAGCCCCCACTCACAACAACAATCAGAGGTACCTCCCACGGGCACCAACAACCCCACCCATACCTGTGGGTTAGTGCCGCCAGCAGTTCTGTCCTGCAGTACCGGCCTGCAGGTGTGGGTGGGGTTGTCAGTGCCATGGGGGGTGCCACTGACAACCAGTGTGGGTGGGGATCTGGACTGGGGCCTGGAGTGCGAGTTCGGGGCACGTCTGTATGAGGGGTGGGGCTTGCTGCACGGGGGGACCAGGGTTGCCTGCCATGTATTGGTGGTGTGGTATGGTGGGTGGGGAGCTTGGCTGTGAGAGTAGCCACCAGACTGGGCATAGGTGTGGGTCCAGGGGTCTGGTGGTGCTATTTACGCACCTGGACCTGCGCCCTGCAGTGCAAGGGATCCACTATGGACCCAGGATGGGCTTCCAATTGGATGCCTGGCTGGGTCCATAACTCCTTCCCCGGCTACCCTATGAAGTCCTGTGCATGGGGAAGGGGGTGGCCTGTGGACAGGTGGCAGCTGTTGGTGAATACCAGTGGTGTGCATCTGTCTGCAGGTATGGAGCTGCACGGGCGGCTTATGCACCTTTGGCACATAATTCCCACCCACTGGAGCATAGGCCCCTATGAGAATAACTTCAGATTATTCCCATAGTGATTACATCAGCCCCCATTTATCCACACAGTGACAGCATCACTCAACTCCCCCCCCCACCTCCACCCATCAGCACTACTTCCACACCCTTTCACTTTCCCAGATCACCATTTTACTTTATGCAGTCACACAGAAGCTCCTTCAAAACCAGTCTACAAAATAACCCAGTCTCTACCTCTACACTCTATATCCACATTGTGCTTTGGATGTCTTTTCTGTGTGATTATAAACTTGAATGTGTTTCTGGGGAGGTTGGTGATAGTGCTCCCTTACTTGACAATTTGTCACATCTACATGCTCACATACAAAGCCTACAAAAAAACCCTGACATTTCAGAAAATACGCTGATAAAAAGGTGAAGTATATTTAAACAGTTGCCTTCAAATGCACAAAAATCATTGCAACCCAAGTAAAACAAAAGTGCCATGTATTGAAAACTAGTGTATGATGTAGTGGAAAGCTAGAGTTATGATTAAATACTTGTATCATGCGATTTTAAACTTTTTGTGTTTACAGTGCTGATTAAGAAGAGCAATTATTTTAACAAAATAAATAGTTTTGTTTTTTGCAAGAACTTGATTATACATACTGGTTATGTGTTTATTTTTCTTGTATCAAAGTAAGTAGTCTTCAAACAGACTTCATTAGTTAACATCTAGAATCTGGTAACATCTGTTGTTTCAGGATTTAATTAATACCGACTGTTAATTACTAAATAAAATCTAGTTTGCACTGCATGAGGTAGCTGCCTTTAGATTTTAAACGAGATGCTTCATAATGATCAATTTGCAGTTCATTTCAAAAACGGTAACCTTTCATTATACTGAAAGCATATACAATGTAGTTATCGAACAATTTATGCAATCAACACATGCTGCAGCAAACAATAAAAGACTTATTACGGAGCCCTGGGAATGTATAGTGAATCCCCTCAAATTCCCTACAATTTCTGTGAAAGTCTTCACATTTTTGGGTACCTTTTTCCGCAGTTTTCCGGTGACCCTGCTGCAAAAGTTTCCTCTGAAGAAGCCAGGGAGAGGAGGAAGTACCACGAGCACCTACTGGACTCTCACGGTATTTCAACTAGGAAAAAAAACATATGGTTTGTTTTTTATGCTTGCAAAATACCGGGAGAAGCACTGTTCTTGTGGAATTTTATGCTCCCACACAACTGGGCCCAGCAGATTCTTCACTCGGTACGCAACAGTGAGAAAGGCAAGATATGCAGTGGCAGCTCTCCATTTCGTGAACAGGGATTGCAGAGCAAAACTAAAATAAAATAAACACACACCTTACCAAAAGAAAATTAAATGCCTAACCTTATAAAGAAAAAGCTTTTTTTCCCCTGCAACTTGGGGGTACAAAAAAAGCTGGGAGAAGTGCAGGACAGTGTGCTGCTGCAGCAGACAGGCAAAACACACAATAAAAAAACTAAACCCACCGAAATAAAACAAGCATTTGTCTATGCTGAATGTTGTCTTGCTGGCATTGGCACGGTAGTGCAGGAGTTAGAGAGATGCATAATCGGAATGGCAGTGAAGTATGGAACCGAAGTCAACTCCACCCCACCCTGCAGCGACTGACAGGCATTGAGGTGTGCCTTTGGGTCGTTGGCCATAACGCTGATGCCATTTCACCTCACCCTACCCTGCAGACTCTGACAAGTGTTGCATTGTGCCTTGGGGTCATCCTGCCTTAAGCTCACCCCATTCCATAAGGAAGCACGTTGAGATGGATGCAGTATAGGAGAATGGAGTGAACTTTGGGGCTGAAGAGTCCAAGGCACACCTTGATGTCTGTCAGTGGCTGCGAGGAGTGAAGGAATGAATAGCGTGAGCATTACAGCTGACAATTCAAAGGCACACCCCTGATGCCTGTAAGTCTGTACAGGGTGGGACATTATGGTTAGAATCCTAATGCCCTAGGCATTTGTTGATATTTGCACTCCAAATTTTCAACATGGCTTTACTGTAACCCTACCTCACAAAAGCATTTGGGACCTCTGCTCATGAACAGTGGTGCTGTGATTTTGTTAATCTGTCCCGAATGTTGATTTCCCTCAACGACCATGCCATTCTGCACCACATGTGCAAAAACACAGTTCGAGCAGGATGTGAAAAATGACAGCTGCACCATTCATGAGGAGGTGTGAAGAGATGGCAATGTTGAAAATCTGGAGTGAAAATGTTAAAAAGTCTCGAAGTTATGAACGTGCATGAAAACTGTGCAATGCACACTCGTGACAGTCATTTTTTGGAATTGTTTCACCAATTTTTTTAACATAGGCATTTTTGGACCTTTGCTCATGAACAGTGGCACTATGATTTCCTTAATCTGTCCCAAACATTGATTTCCCACAGCAACCGCACCATTGTGCTCCAGTCATGCGAAACCACATTTTGGGCAGGATGTGAAAAATGGCAGCTGTACTAATCAAAAGGAGGTGTGCAAAAATGGCAATGTTGAAAATCTGGAGTCTCGAAGTTACGACTGTGCATGGACAGTGCAACACTCGCTCGTAACATAGTAATTTTGTGGAATTTTGTCACCAAATTTTCAACATAGGCATTTTGGGACCTCTGCTCATGAACAGTGTCACTGTTTTTTTCTTAATCTGTCCCGAACATTGTTTTCCTACAGCGACTGCGCCATTGTGTGCCAGATGTGCGAAAACACATTTCTGGCAGGATGTGGAAAACTACAGCTTTACTGTTCATACGGAGGCATGAAAAAATGGCAGTGTTTAAAACCTGGAGTAAAAATATTAAAAATTCTCAAAGTTACCAGCATGCGTACAAACTGAGCAATGTACGCTCATAGCACAGTAATGTTTTGGGAATGTTTTCACCAAATTTGCAACATAGGCTTTTTGGGAGTCCACCTCATGAACAGTGACACTGTCATTTTGTTAATTGGTCCTGAAAGGTGATTCTGTGCAGTGACCATAATATCACCTTTTGGGATCGAATAACGAGAAGACAGTGACTGAATTCATGAGGTGGGGTCTCAAGAACCCCATGTTGAAAATTTGGTGCCAACAGTCATAAAAATGGCCGAGATATTCACCTAAGTTGAAACAAAACAAACATTTATGCCATTATACAGCCTACCAGCATTTCTTCAGTTTGTGGTCGGCTTTGAAGAGTGCAGGCGTGTTCCTGGTCCACCGAAGATCGTCGCACCAGGCTCCGTAGGTAAGTATGGGGTGAGGGTGTGTGTGCGGAGGTGGGATGCACAGAGGGTGGCTGCGGGTTGGGGAAGGGGCACCGGAAATGTCGAGGGACCATTTTCTTGTATTTCAGGAAAAATACATAAAGACAAAGCGGATCGGTTTTCTTTCTTTGCAGGTGTGTGTTTTGGCACACTGGGGTGACTCCCAGTGTGCCACCTGCACTGACCCACAGGGAGGAGACTGAAGCCAATAGGACTGAGCCCCGTCGGCACAGAACCGTGTCTCTGTAGGGGGCATGATGCTGAGGGGCTTGTGCATCCCCATGGCATACAAATTACATTAACAGGGGGCCATTATGCCGGCAGAGTTAGGCTCCCTGTTGTAAATTAACTATGGAGGGCATGCCGACAGAGGATTGGGCCCCCGTCATCACAGAACCGTGTCTCTGTCTTTTTGGGGGGCATGATGCGAGGGGTTGGGCACCCCCTCAGCATACAAATTACATTAATGGAGGCAATATGCACTTGGGGATTAAACTTCGATGCAGAATTTAACTGAGGAGGGAGCATGCTGACAGGATTGCATTTAAGGTTAGCTTGTTGGGGAATGTGAGGCGGACGGCAACAGCCACTGCTAGCTTTATTGAAATGTTACACCAGGAAGCACACCCCTGCAATGAGGGTCGCTCCCTCATTGCAGCAACTAAACTCGTTTCAAGTTGGCACACTTTTGCAATGCTGTCATAGACAGCATGCAGTCTAATTCGTGCCACTGAGCCCAGCCCGAAAAAGCAGTGGTGCCACTGGCCACAACACCACCGCACTTCCAAAACCTGCTATTCCAAGCTACCCCAATATGTTGGTTATGCATGCGCAAGACAACATAAAAAGGGAAAATAAAAGAAGGAGAGTGAGCTAGAGCAGAGCTGATTATCTCCCAGCATGTAACTGGCAGCTGTAAGCTGTGGGCCAGGCTGACAGAGTGAAAACTTTAATTGACAAAAAGACATTGAGAGCACCCTGGTCTGGGCCAGCACATGAACTTAGCACAAGTGACAGGGGGTCTTCTTTTTTTATTTTTTATTTATTTGATTGAATAAGTCAAAAACACATGTGAAGTGAAGCTAATAGTACATGAGTTAGAAAGTCCTGGTGTGGGCAGGTCGGTAAGCTCTGTCAGCCAGTGACTGGGGCCTTTGTCATTTGGAGGTTTGGTTTTTTTTTAAGCCAAAAACAAGAAGAAACTCAGCTGAGAATGCCATGGTCTGGACTGGTGCCAGGCCCAGCACCAGTGACAGGACGCGTAAAGGCTTTCTTTTATTTAAAATTTAATTGAAGCAAACCTATTATAAATTGCCCTTGTGTGGGCAGCAGGCTCAACCAACCATTAGCAGGCTCCTCAGTGTGTTGGAGGTGGAGCCCTGAAGGCATTTTTTTTTTTAAGCCAAAGAGAGTAAGACACACACGGGAGGAATGTGTGGCACCAGCCCCTAAGAAATGCAACTGTAGGACTAACAGTGCAGGTACCGATTGTACTGAAAAAAAAAATAAAGACATTGCAGGTACCACTCACAGTAGGATTGAGAGAATGGCCCACTCTTGAAAAATGTTTTCGATTTTCTTGATGATTCCAGAAGCACTACCAGCAGTGATACTGATAACGATGAACATAAGAATGATAAACAGGATGCACCGGAGACTGGGAAGAGCCATGTTATTCTTACTGTAAAGGAAAATGCAGTTGGTGATGGTGAACCATATAGTCTAAGTGGTTCCACCAAGTCTAGTCAACAACAAAGTTGTCGACGGACACTACAACGACACAAATTTGCCAATAGCAATTACATCACCTAGCAAATGTGTCAACCAGCTACCACAGTGCCGGGACACATTTCGACTGTTTGCGGGAGGGTTGCCTTCCACCACTGCACCTCAAAATCAACTCGGGGAGCGATGATGTGGAGAGTGGCCAACACCGGGAGTCGCTGTATCTCTACAGTGCTCCGACAACCCATTCTGACACTGGATGTCGAATGGGTTGTGTTGCTGTAATGGTTTCACTGTTGGGATTTTGCTGAAACAATGGTATACCAGTCTGTCATATCCAAATCCAGTTTGGATCCAATTCTGGAGGAAATTGAGCTGGAACAAAATCCTCTCATGCCTGGCAGAAAAAGTAAGAGGGCTACATCTGTGGTGGGAATTATTTTCATCTTGACCAAAATATTGTGTGATATGCAATGTTTGCTGTGTCAAAAGGTTGTCAGCAGAGGTAGAATGTGTAACAGTCTTGACACCTTAAATGAGTACTACACCTAGATATCTTCGTAACAGTTATTTGTGTCCTTGTCAACAGACAACTTTTTTTCGTGTAGCTGTTCGGGATGTATGTGTTTGCTTTAGTTTATTTTCACTGCTCATACTAGCCCCTGTAACTAGCCTGGGGGTCTCTCCATTATCTGGTTGTTGAAATCTCATTGTCCCCGAGAACTACATTAGCATACGAGAACATGATGCCACAGCACCCATTTACACCATGTATCTCTGTGCTGAAAATACACATAACCTGAAAATACTCTCTACAAACACACAGATTGTATTACACCTTAGACAGTTTGCAAAGCTAATTGAAGGTAAATGTGGTATTTCACACCTTCCTGGAACTTGTTTTCTTGAATTCTAAATAATCAGACAGGCATACTGTGGCATCTAAAGGGTGCTGACACATTATGTTATCATACGCTAATGCAGCTGTCAGGCACTATGAGATTTCAAAAACCAGAAAATGGAGACCCCCAGGATAGTTACAGGGACTAGTATGAATAGTGGAAAAAGTTAAGCAGGTGTAGCACTCATGTAAGGCACTTACTCCAATCCTATCCAAACTTGGGGACAAAGATAAAGGGAGATGGGGTAGGGGAGAGCTGTTAAGGCAGAGGAGCATATCATCTGAATGAGTGACTCGGCCAGAAACCCACCATCTTGCAGAACTGGCATATACATATCTTTCGTAAAGTCTCAGAAAGTGCTGCATCATTGTCCAGCTCACAAAGTAGTACCATGTTTTTTTTCTGGTCTAAAAGGACCTCAAGGCTCCCCAGGTCACGCTGGATCAGTCAAAAGACAGTTTTGTTCCCCTTTAGCTTCAAGTTCAAGTTTATTTCCTCAGGAAGGCCCGACTGAGCATCAGTGGCGTCATCACGCTGATTTTGGGGAGGCTGAAGCCCCCCCAATGTAAGTTAAAGCCCCCCGCAATCATTTTCCCCATTGAGGAAACTTTGCCCATGTCCAGCTCCTGACTGAATAAAAATGCCACAATTTTTAATTTTTCTTAAGTTGTAGCATTTCACAGTGCCACCACTTGGAGTGCAGTTTTGTTTTTCTCTGTTGGAGTTCCTGAATGCTTGTCAAGTGCTCAGGAAGTCCAACGGAGAAAAACTAAAGTAGTCCGAGACTTTTGAATGGCACGCACCGCGCGGGACTAATGGCTGCTGCGCTGATGAGCAGATCGGGTGACAGGTACGGGAGCCGTCGGGACCACGACACGAGAATTTTCCACAGAGAGACTACACATATTACAGCTTGGGGCAGAGAACTGGGAACAATTGAGTGACTGTCAGGTTAGTGGGACTACGAAAGAGGACTCCGATAGGAGGATTTTGTTTATTAATCAATGAGTGGTGGGATGGGTTCACGTTTGTGCATAGTTCAGCACAAGAGGTGGGTCAGATGGTGGGTAGGGCATCTCTGCCTTGCACAGTAGGAGGAAGGGACAACTTCCTTAAACACTAGTGCCAGCCAGAGACTGATTGACAATTGGGGGCTGGTGACCGCCTCTACAGCCCTGCCAGCCAACAACATTGCTCTTACTTGCACACTGCACAGTTGCCAATTAACATGGCAAGATGGTATCATTTTCTGACACACAGTACAGACTACTACTACTCCAAAAGGCTGTGCAGCAAGATATTGATGCTGTTGTTGTCAGAGGCTGTCGCTGACAGAGGAGTTGCAGTTGTGCTTATTGTGTTCCATGATATACTGATAAAAGTAAAAGGTTATACATTGGAGAACTTGAGCTGCTCTGAAATAAATAAAGATTCTTTTTACCTACAGAGTTGGTTGAAGACGGCAGACAGGCAGCCAATGGGAGGGTTGGATGGGTTTGTATTGTGTTGTGAGGGGTAACTTCAAGCTCACTCGCTTAGACAGACAGCCTGTGAGTGACACTATTTAAAATATGTTTTTACTGTCAGTAGTGTGCCTGTACCCTGTCTGGTGATAGATAAATCAAAGGCTCTCGCAGTCTCCAGCTCAGAAAGAAATAACATCACTTTTTTTGAGGAGGGGGATTTTGTTGTGGGTTAAGGGGTTTAAAATTAAGACTTTCACCAGAAAATAGCTACAATTGAGAGGCTAGAGCTCAGAACAAAATAACAGCACTTCACCTTTTCCTAATTACCTTACACTCTGAGACAGGGGTTTGTGTTGTGGCTTTGTGGCAACTTAAGGTTAGCCTGTGTTACAAACTACTGCCTAAGTATAACCCTTGTTTTTTGTTTTTATACAGAGTGAGCTAGGGCAGGCAAGCAGGCTGTGAGCTAAGCTATTATCAGTCTGATTTAGTTTTTGCTTCAAAAACATTTTTTGTCAGTAGTACTTTGGAAACTGGCATAGCTTTTGGCCCTGAGCCCTGCTTTGTGTTAGGCTCAGTTCAGTCTGATAAAGGGCATTTTTCTGACAGCATACTCATTACTTTGCTCTGGGGTCCTGTAACATTCCCAGAAGATCTGCTGGGATAATGGTGTCTCTTTCCGTTGCCCTCGGTGGTCCAGTAACCAAATTTTCCCACATGTACCATTTAATAGATGTCATGATAACCAGGCTTCTCAAACATATATTTCACTGTTAAAATACAAGAAAAGCCACCATTTGAAGGTAAAAATCTCAAAATTTTCCAGGGGGGCATGCCCCTGGACCCCCCTAGCTTTGCTAGGATTTTGACTGGGGGGCATTAGCCCCCTCAACTTTATACTTCTGGTGACGCCCCTGCTGAGCATGTTCATTTGCAAGGAGGCCCTGACACAGGCAATACAGAACATCAGTACAAGAATACTATAGTAAGGTAGCCTGTGATAATGGCAACTGCGACTGAGCACTTTCAAAAAGGGCGATTCAATCATGGCGCCTATGCACAGGGCTACCGGGCAGGGAGGGCGACCAGATAGGGAGGTCGGTGAATATAGTGATAGGATGTCACTATATGTACATGTCTTGCCAGGGGAAGGACCATGCTGTCGATGGGTGGAAGGGAGGGAGGGTTTGTGGGGCGTAGTGCAGCAGTAGGCTGCTGAGCTGGCCATGTGGTGTGGTGGGTTGGTGGCAGGCTAGGGTTGGGAGGGTGCTGGGTTGCGGTTCTGGGCGCGTTCTTTGTTTTGCGCGATGCAGGATTTTAATGCACCCACCCCCAACATGCACCCCCTCGGAGTTGAGAATCCTTTAGTAGGTGGGTGCAGAGGGCTCGTCTCCCACTAAATAAAAAATCCAAGTCTCCGGCTTTTTGCTGTGTGTCGGTAGTGCTGCAATGCAAAGTGATTTTCGTTGATGTACACTCGACTTAACGGCGATCGCCTTTCTGCAATTGCCGTTATCACATGGAACCCTACAGTAATACATAAACAGTAATACAAAAGTATAAACACAAGTATTAAACCTAAACGACGGTTTCAGCGTAACAACTAGTTTCACAAGTAACATAAAGAACTATAAACAAAAACAGTAGAATGCAGACCGAACAACTGGCAATAGTCGTAGAAGTGCTAATGGGGTCAAAGCAAATGAATGTAAGATCTCTTTGTATGGAAGTAAAAGTAATGAAACAGAACATAAAGAGTAAAGGACCTAGGGGCAAGTTAACTGGAATAACAGAAGCGATCCTCTTTGACGGAGTTACTTATTAAGGATTTGGCTACAATCAGGGTGACGGAGTTAGACAGCCTAAGGGTGTTTTGGAGTTTATTCCAAGTGGACGGTAAAGCATATCTGACTGTAGATTTCCTGAGTCTGGTACAAATCTTAGGCACATCTAACACAATAAGAGAGCTTTTTCTAAGTGAGTATCAGCTGTCGGAACGATGAAACAAGGCTGATATATAAGCGGGTAGATTATTGATTAACGCTTGGTATAACCAGATACAGCTATGCATTTTCCTTCTCACCACAAGCGATGTCAATCCCACAGCCGAATAAAGTGAATAATGGTGAATCCCAGAATGGGCATTTAAAGCTTCAGGTACCCCAGTTGGCCAAAAACAGTTCAGCATGAGAGAATCGTTTGAAATGTCTTCCAGATATGACCTAAGTCATCCAGTGGCACAAAAGTTAACCAGGGCAATTGCAACATGATAGCAGAGGATCTGCATCCCTTCTCATCTATAAAGGCTACTGATTTTCAACATCTGAGATACACTGCAGTGCCCCACTACTAGCTGCCTACTCGATTCTTTCCCCCAGAAAAACAGTACCAAATATATACCATTAATTATATCAGTACTCATGCTTTAAATGCAGGGGTTTGTTCCCAAAATATATATTACAGCTGATATGTGACAAGTGTAACCCCTAGATGGCGCTATCCCAGGGGCTACTACCCCTGCCTGATTTGCCACTAACAGGTTGAGGGGCCTGGATCCAATGGCGGGTGCCTCCACCCAGAGGTCAGGGTTTGCAATAGTTAAACTAACTTGGTCACAGCCCTCTGGGACACTGCAACCCCCCTTTCTTCCCACTAGTGGCCCACACAATATATCAGAATTACCTTCACAGTATACACTTACCCCCAGGACTGGTTCCGCACTGGGACCTCCTGTGAAATGAGATACAGTGCAACAATCACAGTACAGTACTTTAACATAGACAAATACCTCAGGCAGTATAACTTTGCTGAAACAAGCAGCTCTGATTTATTTAGGGGATATAACAAGGACAGGGAAATCAGGTTAATTAGCTTATCACTCTAATAATCTACCTATGGCTCTGTGCACAGGCCTATCCCTATCAGTTACTGTCCCTGGGTACCCAAGCCCTAGTGGCTAGTCCAAACCTGGCAGCTGGTAGGGGCCCTTTCACACAGAGAAAAGGAAAATTAAACAGTCAGCAGTACAGTAATTCCATTTGGATTTAATGGGCAATTCAACAGGAGCGACCCTGAATTAGTACTCACGACCTCCAAATAAGATAGGGTCCTTCAATGTCAGCAGGGCTCACTTGAGGTACACAAACCTCTTCACACATTTATATAAAAGAAAGCACTATACCAGGCAGGCTGCATCTGTATCCCGATCGCAATTACTGCACAATACCCGGGAGAACACACAGCAGATTCAGTTCCTGACAGACCGAGTGCAATTTTCAGCAATTCTTCCAGTCTTCTACAGGGTGAGCCTGGTTTCTACTCTTCAGAGATCCTTTGATTCTTTTCACAGGACGGATTCAGTCCTAACAAGCTGCAGACCGGAACTCTGGGCCTTACACACGTTTTTTGACTAAAACTGCACACTGAAAAAGCACAGGGCTCCTTCCTTCTTCACTGCCAAAGCTCAACTGAAACTCCAACCCGACAAAACCGGGCTCTTCCTTTGAGTTCCTCCCAGTTCTTGACTGGATTGGCTGTCACTCACAATAGACTGCTGCTGTTGGTCCAAAAAGGCACTGAAGTCTAAACTACATCTCCCAGAGTCACTGCCCATACAATCCTTCTGTGGCTGGCTCAGACCATGAGTCCAAGTTCTGATTCGCCAAGGCACCACTTTAGAGCTAGCTTACCCCACACTGATTGGTCCAGTTCAGCAGTTCAAAACTAGAATGGGGAACTAGCAGACACAGTTCTGACTGCAAAGAAAGCAGGCTAGACAAACTGCAATTTCATCATCACTCCAAACAATTTCTGGCAAACAGTTACATCCTTCAGATAGGTTCCCTTTGCACTCCTAGTGACTGCAAAAATGAAGTGAATTGGCAGCAGCTCGAGTGGTACTCAGAGAAGCACACAGTCCCCCCATACAATTAATTATGTCTGCAAGCAGACAGCTCTTAAGAGAGACAGTACCAGAGGCTCTAAAACACTCACTGATAAATGGCTTAAATGCCAAACACCATTCAGGCTTGGAGCATTCAAGCAAGCTCCTGGAAGTCTTTTGGGAACCCCATTTGCGGGGGTTACACCCTTCCTGGCCTGGGAAAGCTTGACGTCCGCGTCAAGCAAGTACCCATAAGTTTCAACTGCAACCCATACATTTGCATTAGGCTCGCATATGTAATCATCAGTCAATATATCATTTTACCAAGAACACATTTCTGAAACATTGCAATACGTCACACTTTACACAGTATTACATACACATTGTACCATAACTCAAGTTATTACCTCTTGTACATGAAACCTGAAGAGAGAGGCCCTTCCCTATCAGTTACCTTTCTGGATGGGGCAAGGGCACCATACTTAGAGGGACAACACAAGTAACTTGGAGTTAGCACTGCATGCAGTTTGGGCAATGAGCTCGGGGACACATACACCCTTTATGGACAACATTGAGAGGCAAGTCCACAGGCCTCCCAAGTGAATCATAACTGAGGTGCACCAAGGCTTTACAGCTCGACCAGTCTTTCTAGGGGAACTGTTATAGTCTCTGCACTCTGAGCCTCATTTTCAGCATTGTCCTCACTTGTCAGGGGAGTCTCTATGGGGGTAGAGAGGCTGTGAACTTGGGGCCATCAGCTCCAGGAGTTACAGTTTCTGAGTCCACAACATTTGGCTCTGCATGGAGCTTTGGACACTGGCAGTGGACTGTCAGGGCACCCAAAATACTCTTCTTGTTGGGTGTATCACCAGTCTGCCCCAATCTATCATTTTCCTCCCTAAAGCTCAAACAGTTCAACCATGCACAATGATTCCATTTCATCTGATCTGATGCTTTGCACTTCACTTTCTGGGAGCATTGGCTCCAGGGATGAAGTTGGGGGCTTAGACAGTCCAGAAGGCCCAGCTTTGTCTCCCAGTATTGACTGGGGATTGCCCAAACAATTGACCAGTTCGTAAGAAGGATAGTATTCAAAGTCACTCTCACTTTCTTCTGATATGGACTGACAGTCATGCTCAACTGGGACTTGTGGAGGGAACACTTAACTTTGCTTCTGTAGGTGCAGACTGTTTCTTGATCTTTTCTTAGCAGCAGCTCTAGTCACTGGTCCAGAGGGGGCATTCTGGGGCTCAGACTCAATCAGGATTTGTCCAATGGGCAGTAAATGATTTCTAGCATTGTTTTTACATCTTTTGAATTATTCTCAGGCCTTACTTTGTACACTGGCAGATCATCTAGTTTGCCCACTACAATGTGAGGGAGATGGTGCCATCTGTCAGCAATCTTGTGCTTGCCATGCAGTCCCAGATTTCTAGCAATACCCGATCTCCTCCTGGAGTTCCTGTGTCACCTTTTATCATACCTTTCTTTGTTGGCTGATTTCTTTTGGCAGCCATGGTTTGAGCCAGTTGGTACGCATGAGTTGGCTGGGCCTTTAACTTTGCACATACCGTAAATAGTTGTCAGCTTGAACCCCATCAGGAGACCTCCCAAAACACACATCTACTGGTAGTCGAGCTTCTCTTCCAAACATCAGAGGTAGGGGAGAATCCAGTGGCATCACTTTTAGTGCAGTTATAAGCATGTACCAGGGTGCTAATTTGTTAGCTCCATCTAGGCTTGTCCTTTGGGGCAGGGTGCTCAGCATATCTAGCAAAGTGCGGTTGAAACGCTCAGGCTGTGGGTCCCCTGGGGTGGTGGTAGAAAGAGGTTCTGGACTTTCGTTCCCCACAGAGAAAGCATCTCTTTGATCAGGACGACTCTCAAAGCTCTCCTTGATCAGAATGGATTCTTTGTGAGCCCATAGTGAATTAAAAAGTTTTCTACAAGTACTTTGGCCACAGTGCATGCTTCTGGTCTTTGGTGGGGAAAGCTTATGTATAAATCAGGAAATGGCTCGGTGACCACCAGCACATTACTGATATTTCTTTGATCTGACTCCAAACTCAGAAAATAATCACAGACCAGCCCCATGGGTGCACTGGTGGTGATGTTAACAAGGGGCAGCCCTCTGGGGCAAAGCTTTCCTCTGTAAGCAGCGACTACAAGTCTGGAATGTGTTGCCCAACATCAGCCCCCATCTTAGGCCAATAGAATCTGGATCTCACCAAGTCAAGTGTTCTGTCTATACCAAGGTGCCCCATGTGGTTGTGCAAGGACCTCAGTACTGAGTCTCAAAGGCAGTGGGCAGCACTAGTTGTTGTTTGTCTACTTGTCCCTCTGTCTAACTGTTTCCTCTGTATAACAGTTTATTGATCAGTTTCAACTTAGGACCTTCTTTGTATAACAGTGCAGTTCTCAAATCAGTGGAGCGTAATTTGGACACATCTTTTCCTGCATAGAGGGCTTCTAAAGGCTGCTTTGATCATGGGATCGTGATTGAGCCATAGGATACATCATTGTCCAGCTGAGGCAGTGCACCAATGTCTATTGCAGAAAAGTGGCACAAGCAGCAGGTATGCAATTCTCAGAGCTCCCTGCCAATCCACCATGCAGTCCACTGCGTCCGTGGACATTTGTTCCTCCCCTGTCAAACTCTTGGCAGAGTGCCCGAATGTCAGGTTCTGCCAATCGACCCAATCATTCTTGGGGAACAGGCCTCCGGGAGAGAGCATCAGCATCTATGTGGTTCAGACCTGCTCGGTATTCAGAGCATAGTCATATGTAGATAATGCAGAAAGCCACCTATGGCCAGTGGCACCAACTGAGCTGAGGTCTGCACATAGGTCAAAGGATTATTGCAGTTTTACTAGTATTTTAGCCCCTACAGTACTCATGGAATTGGTCAACAATAGCCCACTTCAAAGCTAGGAACCTAACTTATGTACAGGATAGTTCTTTCGATGGGGTCAGGCTTCTACTGGCAAAGGCCACTGGTCTCAGGCCATTCTCGTGCTCTTGGCACAACACAGCCCTCAACCCTTGCAAGCCAGCATCAGTGTGCAGGACGAAGGCTTTTCTGGATCGGCATAGGCCAGCACTGGAGCATGGAAGTTGATATAGATCTCAGAAAAAGTAGTCTCACAATCAGAGTCCAGCTAACCAAATATCCACTTGGATGTGAAAATACACCTTTCAGTCTTGAGGACCTTGGACTTTTGGTATTTTGTGGGTTGGGGATACCCTTTGAGTAAGGTTGCTAAAGGGCGGATCACCTTGAATAACCTCTTGATGAAGCGCCGATAATAACCACAGAATCCAGGAATCTTTGCAGTTCTTTTAGATTTTGGCCGTGGCCAGGTGGTCAAAGGCCTCAACTTTACTTGGGTCGGTCTCTATTCTCGGTGGATACTATGTGTCCCACATACTTTACTGATGTTTGAAAGAATTGACACTTATCAATGGACAGTTTAAGGCCAAAGTCCTCCAGTCGGTCCAATACCTAAATAATCTGCTTTCATGTTCCTCCAGTGAGCTGCCAAACACAATAACATCATCTGAGTATACCAGGCACTCTAGTAAGTTCATGTCCCCCACTGCACGCCCATCAATCGTTGAAGAAAGTGGCTGGGGCACCTGAAATCATGAGGCATCCTGCGGAATTCATAAGCCAAGCAGGACAGATAAAGGCCGTCTTCTCACGGTCCTCTGGGAGCCACCGGACCTGGTAGTACCCACCGCGGAGATCCATACAGAGAACCACTTGCTCCCGCTTAGCAGTCCAAAGCATCCTGAATGCGGGCATTGTACTGACTAGGATAGTCCGACGTCAATGTGCGATAACCAACATCCTTACTGGTTCCATTTCTTTTCCTCACCACACAATGGGGAAGCATAAGGGCTTCTGGATTCTTGTAATACAATTACAGTTAACATCTCTGCAGATGCGCCTCACATCATCTATGTCAGCAGGTGCCAGGCGTCATCACGAAATGGTCTTCGCCATGCAGTCGATATTGCTCAGCTCCTTGCACGCATCCTGCTATCCCATTCCTTTAAAGAAACACCCGGTCTCTCTGGGCAAGCTCTCACCGATCCTCACTTTCCCATTCAGCTGGCAGCGGGAGTCACAAATCAAACAAGTCAGGCGTTACTCTGTCATTCTTCCTTGAACTCTTGTTGCTGGGTAGCACTGCAGTGTCTGCAATAATGCACATTAGCCAGGATGCAACCTTGTTTACTCGAATGTCTCTTTCAGACACATTATGAACTTGGACCATTACCCTTCTGGCATAAGCATGGGCTCTGCGGATAAAATACTCAGGCTTGACCAGCAGTCCCTCCAATTTTCCATCGCCTGGTGCATCCAACATTAATATTTTATTCTTAACATCCTCTGATACGGACCTCTCCCTGTAAGGTACACTGGGCATTTGGCGCCAGGACTGAGACTCAGATCCTTCTTCCATACAATTCCGACCGTTCCTCTGGTTCTGTTTTTTTCAGCATCTCTGTGCCCATAGGCCTTCTAATTAAAGCCGGAACTTGGGAAGCTCTACTAGTCTTGAACCCTGTTTTCATAACACAACTGAGCCAGCCTTCCTAACATATGAGCATTTGTTCCAATCAACAAAGGGACACCATCATACAGTCCAGTGGGGGACACACTAAGGCTAGGGTCTCTACTTGTAAGCCACCCAGCCAACGGAGGTGGGAAAGACAGCCAAACTCGATATACCCGGAATAGGGCAGGGCCTTTCACACTTAACCCACATACATGCAGTCCTTCTAATGGTTGTATGGGTACGCTGACAAATGCTTCTGATACCAATCCTGGAACATAATTGTCACTTGGAGCCACTGTTCAATACAGCTCTTGTAGACACTCCATTCACCTTTACAGTGGTCTCCATGGAGGGACCCACTATTCTGGACCAGTCTGAGAGGCGGTAGGCCTGGGCAACTGACCTGCCACAAAAGGACGTGGACTAGCATTTTGGTGCCCTCACTGGGATCATGTCAGTAACCTCTTAACCACTGATTTCTTCTCCCAAGCTCTCCTTGTAGCCTACATGCAACTTTGTCAGTGTTCCTTGGGACTGGCATTCCCTTTCATGTACCATCTTTCCCACAATTATAGCAAAACATACTTCTTCTGGAGTTTGAGCTAGCCGAGGCGCCACACTGGGAGCCAGGGGGCGGGGGTATTAATAACTGAACCTGGGTGCCATCTCTGTCCATGCGTGATAAGATTTGGAGACATCTCGCAGCTTCTCCACTTCCATGGTCAAGGAATTGAGTTTGGAGTTGTTATCAGTAGGAGATAAGCATGGGTGGGCACCCCACCCCATAGCAGATGAAATGGATATAGGTCAGGGCCTGACTTGCAGGCGTGACCTTATAAAGGGACCTGTTTTTGAATTCCGGATCTCTCTCAACAGTTCGCCCCATTGTGGCATATCTTTTCCCTGTCAGAGCACCTATTGACTGTCAACCTCTGCCCCTGAACTTCACTTGATGGGTCACCCTCAGTCACCGGGTCGAGCCACAGCTGGTGCAGGTACCTCCCGAGGTCGCCTTTTCTCAACCCCGAATTCTCTCATTAACTCATCATAGAGGGTGGGATTCCAGTCGCATTTGCCAGGCGTAAATCGAAGCAACAGCAGTTCTGGAGAAGGGCAGACTTAAGGATTCTGGTCCAGTCTGGTTCGGTCCTAGTTCAATCGCTGGCAACCACCTTTCTGAGGCATTCTGCAACAATTTTTTCCAGCCGAGAGACACACAGACAACAACCCCTTGGTACAGCAGCATTTCTTACCTCCACCATAGGTCCTCATCAGAATCTGGGCCCCTACATACATTCTCCAAGGCCTCAAGATAGGCCCCTGCAGTCGCCTCAGGGTTACCGGGCCCGGCTTAGCACGGGATGGTGCCAGGCAGGACCTCGGAGGCCTCACCAAACTCTTCGCCGCTTTCCGAGCATTGCCATTCTAGCACTTGGGGGCAAATAGTCTATCCAGGTCTCCAGTCATCCTCCCTGGGGGTGGGAGGTGCCAGAGAAGATCCTCAACCTCGATAAGAGTCGTGACTAATGGCAGGTGCAGAAATAGAGTCTGCATTGGTTCAGCCACCATTACGGCACTGGAGCAGGAGAGGGTGTTGGGGAGAACACCCCAGGTGGCAAGAATAGTTTCTTCAAGTCCTCACAGTTTTCCTCTCCCAGCAAACCATTCAGCAAATTCTCCTCAAAAGTTTCAGATAGTGGTGGGGCTGATTCCCCTGGTCTTTACTGTCCTTAGTTATCACTTCCAAGCAGTGAGGGCTCCTCTGGGGTAATGGTCTGTGGCACTTTTGAGCTATCTATGGATCCTTAAACTCTACTAGGCCAGGAAAGTGTAATGAGCAGATTGGCATGCGACTCCACCACCACAGGGTTTTGTAAACCTTCCACCTTGGAGTACTCCTGCACAGTGTCCGTATTGATACCCAGGGGATGTCCAGGATAAGCATAGCATTTTGGGGTCGATCTCCCAGTACACCACTCCACCAGCCGGTGCACAGCCACTCTCAATGGGTACCCATTTTTTTCTTAACAGTGGTTCTGAACATGGCCACTAGAGGACACACAATCCCAGCGGTGAGCCTCCAAGATGTAACCCCTAGATGGCGCTTATCCCAGGGGCTACTACCCCTGCCTGATTTGCCACTAACAGGTTGAGGGGCCTGGATCCAATGGCGGGTGCTCCACCCAGAGGTCAGGGTTGCAATAGTTAAACTAACTTGGTCACAGCCCTCTGGGACACTGCAACTTCTTTCTTCCCTACTAGTGGCCCACACAATATATCAGAATTACCTTCACAGTATACACTTACCCCCAGGACTGGTTCCGCACTGGGACCTCCTGTGAAATGAGATACAGTGCAACAATCACAGTACAGTACTTTAACATAGACAAATACCTCAGGCAGTATAACTTTGCTGAAACAAGCAGCTCTGATTTATTTGGGGGATATAACAAGGACAGGGGAAATCAGGTTAATTAGCTTATCACTTAATACTATTTAATGGCTCTGTGTGCACAGGCCTATCCCTATCAGTTACTGTCCCTGGGTACCCAAGCCCTAGTGGCTAGTCCAAACCTGGTAGCTGGTAGGGGCCTTTCACACAGAGAAAAGGAAAATTAAACAGTCAGCAGTACAGTAATTCCATTTGGATTTAATGGTAATTCAACAGGAGCGACCCTGAATTAGTACTCACGACCTCCAAATAAGATAGGGTCCTTCAATGTCAGCAGGGCTCACTTGAGGTACACAAACCTCTTCACACATTTATATAAAAGAAAGCACTATACCAGGCAGGCTGCATCTGTATCCCGATCGTAATTACTGCACAATACCCGGGAGAACACACAGCAGATTCAGTTCCTGACAGACCGAGTGCAATTTTCAGCAATTCTTCCAGTCTTCTACAGGGTGAGTCTGGTTCTACTATAGAGATCCTTTGATTCTTTTACAGGACGGATTCAGTCCTAACAAGCTGCAGACCGAACTCTGGGCCTTAACACGCTTTTTGACTAAACTGCACACTGAAAAGCACAGGGCTCTTCCTTCTTCTACACTGCCAA
Source organism: Neoceratodus forsteri (assembly GCA_016271365.2). Lineage (NCBI taxonomy): Eukaryota > Metazoa > Chordata > Ceratodontiformes > Ceratodontidae > Neoceratodus > Neoceratodus forsteri. The sequence goes on from CM028130.1 coordinate 878,447,603, forward strand.
AGCTCAACTGAAACTCCAACCGACAAAACTGGCTCTTCCTTTGAGTTCCTCCCAGTTCTTGACTGGATTGGCTGTCACTCACAATAGACTGCTGCTGTTGGTCCAAAAAGGCACTGAAGTCTAAACTACATCTCCCAGAGTCACTGCCCATACAATCCTCTTGTGGCTGGCTCAGACCATGAGTCCAAGTTCTGATTCGTCCAAGGCACCACTTTAGAGCTAGCTTACCCCACACTGATTGGTCCAGTTCAGCAGTTCAAAACTAGAATGGGGAACTAGCAGACACAGTTCTGACTGCAAAGAAAGCAGGCTAGACAAACTGCAATTTCATCATCACTCCAAACAATTTCTGGCAAACAGTTACATCCTTCAGATAGGTTCCCTTTGCACTCCTAGTGACTGCAAAAATGAAGTGAATTGGCAGCAGCTCGAGTGGTACTAGAGAAGCACACAGTCCCCCCATACAATTAATTATGTCTGCAAGCAGACAGCTCTTAAAGAGACAGTACCAGAGGCTCTAAAAACACTCACTGATAAATGGCTTAAATGCCAAACACCATTCAGGCTTGGAGCATTCAAGCAAGCTCCTGGAAGTCTTTTGGGAACCCCCATTTGCAGGGGGGTTACACAAGTAAACAAACGTTCGACTACGTGACAGTTATTGCCGGTGTGGTTTCCTTTCAGTACTCCTCTGTCTCAGTCTCCAGCTCTTCCACTAGCAGCAACACGTAGTAGCCTTTCAAAAAGCAGGCTGCCCTTTCCATAATTGCATTTGAGAAAGGTCACTCAGGCTCAAACACTCACTTGGCTTTGCGGCTTCCAGGAATGGCAGTAATGTTCTAAATGCAGTACAGCTTGGTGCATTCACGCATGTCCCATTTTTTCCTCATACCTGGAAGTTGGTGGTGCATGATTTTCTTAAGGAAGACTGAATTATACAGAATTTGCTTGCAGTTGCCTGCAAAATCTGTGGCCATTTAAGCCAATCTACAAAGGCTTGCAAGATCTTGTGAGCCCTACACAGGAGAACAGTCTCAGCTAATACAAGAAGATATTACTCAGTGGAACTCAACCTTCTACATGGTACACAGATTTCTTGAGCAGTGTAAAACAGTATACCAGTGCACTGTGATGCACCAGACAGGGAACGGGATGTGGCACTAAATTCTGCATGGTGGTCACTAATGAATAGGGCTGTAGCTTTGCCGTGGAAGTAAGGATTTTATGATTTTTCCCATTTCTATGACGACCCCATAATTTTTTTTTTCTCTTTTTTTCTCTCCCCTCTAGGTCCACTGCCCTCTCTCCAGCATGGTCTCTCAACTGCGGCTCTGCCCGCCCGCCTGAAGCCCCAGTTGCACATCTCGGGTGCCGGCTTCCTCCCTTCTGCAGTGCCACCCTAACCCCTCGGGTCCGAGTCCCCAAGGAAGGACCACTACTCCTCCGGTGCTCTATCTACAATGCTGGCGTGCGGCACTGTTTCTGGGGAGGACCCGGGAGTGCTTCCTGAGGACCCGGCATTGGGTGTGGGTCCACCTCTCCTGGACCCGCCTTCGCCTGTCAGTGGGAAGATTTTTTTTCTACTTGGTTTACACCCCACCCTCCCCCCGTGGAGCTTGGACATGCAATGACGGCCTGCATCTACCAAGCTTCGCCCCCGGAGTCATATGGCTGCGTTGTAAGCAGCAGGTTACCTCTGACAGCTGCCAGAGGTCACACTGGAGCAATGCAATGCCTACACTCTCCTGGGGAGGGAGAGCTGTCCATCGGACGGTCAATCCCTTCCCTCCCCTGCTGACCTCCCGATGGCCCGGGCTCGTTCCCGAACCCGGGTCGCCAGTGTGGCACGAGGTGAGGTCTCTAGGCCACCAGACCAGCTGACAACCCCATAATTTTTGACATTTCCCATGACAACCCATGAGTTGTTTTAGTATTTTCCATAAAAACACTATACTTTTTGGTATTTACAAAGGATAGACTCACAGCTTTGTGCCTTACCACTATAATGCACTTAGTCCCTAGTCAGCTTCAGCGTTGCATTCTGGGGCTTGCATGCGAGGCCCAGTTCCTGAGATGGTAGCACAGTGCACTGCCATCTGCTACTAGAGTAGCCCATCAGTTTTTAAACATCAAATTTTTGCTGTTGTGCTTGTATAAACATATGTCAAAAAAGAGGAAATTTATTTATCACCCAGTGAATCAGTGACTTTTGTTGACTTGCCTGATTTCTGTCATTTTCACCATAATAATACCTTGATTTTCTCCAAAAACTTCCATGACAAAAGTATTGTCTTACTTATGACAGTCCTCTGCCAGCTACTACAGCCATTTGAGGAAGCCACATGAGAAGTCAGCTCAGACAGTGCCACTCTCAGTCACTCTCTCAGTCAAGATCTCTTCTTTAGTTTTGGTTGACCAGGAAAGGAGGACTAGACAGTTCTGCCTATTTGCGCCCTCGGGGGAAGGGGGGCTTATACAGAAGGAAACAAACTGAAATTTAACCAGATTAAGCTGATGGTGGTATTTTTAGTGAAAGGAGGAAATGTGGCCAGGACTTCGGAGAAATTCACCTACTTTTACCAAGAAGTGTCATGAGATCTTTAATGTCCACCAGAACAGGCACACAGGACCTCAGTTGAACATCTCATCTAAGAGATGGACTTTGTGCTGAGGAATAAATTTGAAATACAGAAATTGAGTTTTCAACAGGAACTTGAAGAGGAGGGGTGTTCATCTCTGGCTGCTGCTGCATCAGCTGGTGATGTTGTAGACTGTTTATCAATAACGATGGAAATGGATCCTAGAACTGAGAAGATGCAGATGTCAGAACATTATGTCCTAGCCACAGTGCTGAGCCCTTGGTTTTAACACGACCTAGCATCTTTCCTTCCACATGGTACTAACCCTAATAAATACTGATACATTCTCATTCGGAATGTCGCAGCTGAAACGGAAAGTCGGACTGATGAGGATGAGGGACACATTTCTCCTCACTAAAACAGAGTGGAAAGTATGACATCCCCTAGCCCCATAGGAAGAAAATCAAGATATGCATTTCAAGCTGATGAAACTCAACATTCTTTTGTGTCCAATGATGTTAAATAGGAAACTAGCATTTGGGTAGGCCTCCATCTCATCACAAAAACTGTACTCCACACCAGGACAGAATTTTGCCATCTCAATCAACCACAGCTATGGTTAAGATTGCTTAAGTGATCCTAAGCAGATACACTTCGTGGATAATCCTTTCAGGTACTGGCATGGGAAAAGAAAACATTGGCCAATGTTAATGAAAGTTGCCAGTCTATACCTAAGCTGTCCACCAACTGTTTTGGTTTCTAGGAGGATATTTAGTGCTACTGGCAGTATTATTACTAACTGAAGACCCAGTCTGTCAACAGACAATGTTGGGAAAACTGACATTTATTTAAGTCAGTCTGGGGTTGTTTGCCGGCTACTCAGACTCATTGTCAATGCATGGTCCCTCTTAAAATGATAATGAATACGACACTGACTAAACTTGTCATGAAAAAACTCCAGGCACCTGACATGACAGAATGAAGAAAACTCTTTTTGATAAAGTAAATACAATGTTTGGTTAAGAGTTTTACTGGTGCTCATAGCAGACTGTTGTTTATTACTAAGGGTGACTTGGGGGGAGAGGGGGGTTCCTAATATTTCCAGTTCTCATACAAGTTGTTATCCATCACTATCAAAAATTACTTGCGTCATTTTCAATTTAAGTTACAACTATACTAGGAAGAATGGGCACTATGCCTGTCAGCAGAATGTAAGAAATTGGCTTGTTTTATGCTGTAGTGTGAGGGGATAAATGTTCATCTCCAAACAGTTGCTACTTTGACCTGGACGCTCTCACTTTTTTCCCATATTCACTTTCTGTCCTCTTGCATCCCCTGATCCTAGCAGCCCTTCCCGTCGCTGTCACAGACATTCTCATGGACTTACTGATTATCCCCCACTTCATAGGACCTGTTAGGTGGGTAGTTGCCATGTTGGTTGTGCAGTGCCTGTGCAGGGTGATGAGCTGCAGGGGCATTTTCCACTGTTTTCCTCCCTTAAGGCATCGACTTGCAATGATGTGCACGTACATGTGCCTGCGTGCCAGCATTAGCCGACAGCCCTAGCCCACGTCACTGGTGTCACTGGTGCTGCCACCTGGCCACCACCAGCTGGCAGTCTAGTGGTGGGACAGAGACCAGTTCCTGCCACCCCGGGGAAGGAGAGCTGTACTTGGGATGCTCAGTCCTCTTTACTCAGCTGGCCCCCAGTGATCCCTACTGGTTCCTGAGCATAGGTTCGGGCCAGCTCTCCCTTGTGTGCTTTTTTTATTGTATTTATATTTTATTGTTTTTAAGAAATCAGATAGAAACATTGTAAGTAATCTGTACCCCCAGCATATATACTTTGGCTCAGTAGTCCACAGCATGGCGAGGGTCAATAGAGAAATTACAAAAATTCAAAATAAACACCATGCATTACCAGCTAAATTACTCACATTTTACAGACCTAGGGCAGATACTAGTATATATCACTGTATCCTACAGCATGTGGTCTAGTTGCCACAAATGTTCTACAACTATATAAATAAAATGGATTTATTTAGCAAACACATCCTCTCCCATCTGCTTTGACCCTTAAATCATTTTGAACTAGCCAGTCTAGTGGCGCTGCAGGTTGAGACACTGAATGCCTCGCCTCATGCCGCACTGGCAACCTGTGTTTGGAGGCGAGCTTGGGCCACCGGGGGGGGGGAGAGGACTGTAGCAGCCGCTGGTCTACTCTCCTCTCCTGGATCGGGGAGGCTAGCCACCTTGCTGCTGACTGTCGCCCAGTGGAGGCTGCATGTCGGATCAAGGGAGGTCTGGAGGACTTACGTCGGGAAGGTGGCAGGAACGTGGTTTCCGGGAGTGTACACGCGCCTCCATGTACACACACTTACCTGTGTTCGCCACTGCTACCTGTGTTCACTACTGCTCTGGGAGGGATGGGAGAAGATGGAAAATCGGGCACCATGGCAGGCTTAATGAAGCCCTAAAGCCAGTACAGGGTGGATTGAGATGCTCTGAGAGAGAGGGCTACAGCCTGCCTATCTGGAACCCTGATGGGAAAAAAAAACTATATATATAAAAAAATTAAATATAAAAAAATCATTTTGAGCTGAACCATACCATATTTCATGAATAATTAAGCCATACTTAAACCCTATTTTACTCATATTTACTACTATGGCAACTCATGCAATATTTTTAAAGATTGAATAAATCCATATTCAATAAACTCATATGTTTATGCCATTATTTATTTTATTTCTTTATTTATTTGATACATCGGAATTGCAAACCTTTGAGTCAGAGACTCATTTTCAAAGGTTCCATGTCAAAAACAACAGTGACAATCATAGACAGACCAATAACCATACAAATATGAGGCATTTTGATACAATCAACGCAGATTTACGATTACAGGCAGAAACATTAATTCCTATACAGAGCGGTAGCTAAGAATATATTTGATGGCTGTGGACAGTTGAGTCATATACATCGAGGTAGCTAGGAGAAATTATAACTGATAACAGTACAGTAGATATGCTGGGTACAAAGGGGAAAATCAGCACTTTTAAGACAGATTTTGTCAGTGCGATGTGCCTTGCGAGCTGGGCTGCGGGCAGAGATAGGCAGGACTGCGGGCCAGAGCAAGAGTACACGTGGAGGGCCTATTGCAGGCAGGTGCACTTGTGGGTGGCAAGGTGGTGGTCCCTTAGGTCCATTTTGAATGGGCCAAGTTTTGTGTGATTGGTGACTGAGGAGGGCAGGGAGTTGAACCAGGTGGGAGCCCTGACAGGAAAGGATCACTGGGCTAACGATGTTCTTAATCTGGGATAGCCAGTGCTGCGGTGGTGGCGCTTCAGGTGTTCACAACTGGGGTGGTGGGTGTCAGGGAAGCAGATAGTCCCGTGGGGGTCAGGCCCAGCAGGGATCTTTTGGCCATGAGGCAGGCCTGGTACTGTACCCTCTCGTCGAAGTTAAGGATCTGGGCGAGGGAGTACAGGGTGCATGTGTGTGTCATTGGTCCACACCAGTGAGCAGCCTGCAGGCTTAGTTAATCATCACTTTTATTTTATTGATGGCTGTGGAGTTGGCTGCGGCCTATACTAGTAGTCCACAGTCGATCAGGGACATTACAGAGGAGGTGATAGCTAGTTTTAGTGCTTCTGGTGGCGAACAGTCTTTGTGGTGATAGAGGAGGCCAGTGCATGCATTGGTGGCAGACGCAAGGGTGCTGATGTGCATGTGGAAAGTGAGGGCTGAGTCAAAGAGACCCCCTAGATATTTATAAGATGAGACCTGCTCTAGTGTGTAGAGTGATCCGGATACAATTTGTAGCTGGAAATTTTTTAGCTGGCTTTGGTGATGTGAAAATAGAAGGGCCTTCGTTTTTTTTAGGTTCATGACCAACCTGTGCTCACCAAACCACTGCTCAGTTTAGAAGATTATTTCCATTGTTTTCACTCTAATTATTTCCCATTTCGATTGCAATGTTCATAATTTCTTCTGATAAGGTGGGTGAGTCAGATTCTCTTTTTTTAGAGCCCTCTTTTTCATATTATGCTCTTAAAGGGAATTGAGCTGGTTGATATCAAGGACAATATGCTGCCGGTCTCTAAAAGTAATTCTAACTTTCGCAGGGGCTAAGAGTTTGAATTCTGCTCCTAATTCCAGTACCTTCTGCCTGAAGGTGAGGAAGTACCTTCTTCTCTGTTAAGTCGTGTAGCAAAGTCTGGGTATACATAAACGTGATGCCCTTTAAAAGCTAATGTTCCCTTTAACCTGGATAATTTAACAATCAGGTGTATGTTTGACTGGAAGGCGAAAATAATCAGGATTGTGCATTTAGCCAGCCCGGTGGCACTGAGGGTTGAGGTGCTGGATGCCACACCTTGTGCCACGCTGGCAATCCGGATTCGAGAATGGACTCGGGTCACTTGAGGGATGGCTGGGTTGAGGAAGGATCGAGTGTCCGTAGACAGCTCTCCTTCCTCGGGAAGGGTGGACAGTGCGGCGCCTGTTTGACTGACACCCAGTGGTGGCTGGGTGTCCTTTATCTGGTCCCACCAGAATGTGGAGGCGGCCCCGTCCAGTCCGCAAGGCTGGCTCTCGGGCAGAGTCCAGCACTCCATTACACGCTTGTGGAGCCGGGGAGAAATCTTGTAAATGGAGCTGGACGTCCATAATGGCCTAAGCACCTGGACCGAGAGAAGCCCTCATTGAAGGGCTGGAGCTGCCTGTCTGCTCCAGATAAAAGTGTAAAATAAAAAAAAAAAAAAAAAAAAAAGGATTGTCCATTTAAGTTTAGCATTTTCTAGCACCTGATTACCATCTGTTCTTTCCTTTTTTTCAAACCTAAATGTTTTGGGGGAAAAAGGTGGGTTATCCTGAGGCAAGTCATAAACATTGAGAAATACCCAGTCCCACTGGAAGGCCAGGAATCGGAAGATTTTTATATTGAGCTTGATTTTCAAGCATTTCTATTTTTCTGTGCTTGCCAAACTTATCTTTTCTGAGATTAGCTGTAATAGCTTCAACACCTGTGATTTTGTTTGCACTGGTATTAGGTGTTTCAGTATTCTTATTTACTTGTTTGGCTATGACCTTAACTTTTTGTTGCATCTTTTTGCAAATAATCCTCCTTTTCAGTTAATGTGTTACATTTCCTATCAAACTTATCTATCCCGGACAAAATACGATCAAGATAGTCCCCCAGGAGTCAATAGTATGCTTTTTCTTACTTTGCTCACCAGTCTCAGACTGTTTAACTGATGCTGTGGCCATTTTCTCCTGCTCCCTTCTCTCCTCAAGCAGGTTAGTGTCTAATCGCCCAGCTCTGACTGCGCCTGCCGATGCTGCAGTATGTACCGCCGGTGTATCTAAAAGAAGCTTTTGTGTCAGTGCCAGTAATATGAACATACAAAAATGCCAGCAGATTAGGCCTTGGGGTCTATCACGTCTGCATGAGATGCAGCTCACAATTTGATAACTCCTGCTACCCTCCTTTCCCTCTCCCTTTCATCCCTCCCTCTCTTGATTTCCATTCAGTCCCCCTGGTCTCTACCTGCCCTACCTGTACCCTGCCCATGTATCTATCCCATCCCTTCTTAAAATCTCCCACTGATTCCCTTGATACTAACTCCTCAGGTAACGCATTCCAAGGTATCACCATCCTTTCCATGAAGTAATGCTTTCTCAGGTCTCTTCTATACTTCCCACCAACCAGTTTCAGGCTATGACCTCTTGTGGTCCCTTCCCACTTCAGTCTGCCCCCATGTTTACTCTATTAATACCTTTCAGGTATTTAAAAGTCTTGATCATGTTCCTTCTGTCTTCTGAGAAGTACATGTTTAGCTCCCTAAGTCTCCGTGTAGGGCTTATCCCCCGATTCTGAGGGTCATTTTAGACGCCCTTCTTTGGACCATCTCCAGGAGCATAATGTCCTTTATTAAGTAAAGGTGCCAGAACTTCACACAGTATTCCAAGTGTGTCCTCACCAAGGATTTGTACAGTGGCATAATTACTTCCTCCCTTCTCGAAGTGATCCCCTTAGCAATGCACCCCAGCATTCTGTTTGCCTTAGCCGCTGCTTTCCTGCATTGTCCTGAGTAATTCATTTTACCAGCGATCACTACTCCCAGATCGTTTTCTTCCTCCGAGACTGTTAACTGTTCCCCCCCCCACCAACAATTTGTAGCTGTACCAGTAATGGTTTTTGCTTAGCTGCCCCGGAGACACGGTACTCCTGTACTGTGAATTTTCCCACCAGAATGAACTTCTGTATCTGGCTGCTCGGTCAAAGCGGACGGATCAGTGTGTTTAATGAGTTTGTTTTTTATAATGCTTGCAGTTTACACAATCATATGCATGGCAGCTACAGGCATCGGAGAGCCAGGTGAGCTGGCTGCTGACATTGCACTTGTAGTTATTGTAAAAAACTTTTTCATATTCCTGTTGCTGGATGAAAGTCTGAAAATCTTATAAAGAAGCTTTTTCTGTGTGTAACCCCTAGGTGGCGCTATCCCAAGGGCTACTACCCCTGCCTGCTTGGCTAGTAGCAGGTTAAGGGGCCTGAGTTCAGAAACGGGTGCCTCCACCCAGAGATCAGGGTTGGTAGTGGTCAAGCTAACCTGGGCACAGCCCTTTGGGACACTGTAACCCCCCTCTTTACCCTCTAGTGGCCTGAACACTGTACAATAATCACTTTCACAATACCCCCTGGTACACCACACAAGTACCCACACTGTTTGCACTTACCACCAGGGCTGGTTCCTCTGACTCGACCCTGGGGACCCCCTGTAAGACAAGGTTATGCACAGCAAATAGCAACAGTACAGTACTTTGAGCACAAACTGGAACCACAGTCAGATTCCATGCAGAAAAAGTTAGATCTGATTTATTCAGGGGACTTGAACAAGGGAGGGGCAAAATCAAGTTAATTAGCTTAATGGTTACATCAGTCAAGCAGTTATGCATGCGCTTTGAGTCCCCCCACACAGTCCACCTCTGGGTACCTAGGTGGAGAAGAGATGGGCTAGCCAGGACTGTTGCCCGGGGTTGCAGCTCGTTGGGGCCCTGTGATGGAAAACACAACATGCACAGTACACAATATTTTTAATCCGGAGCCAGAGGGCTCAGTTTGTAAAGGAAACGAAACAACAAGACAATCAGATGAAGCTGTTGTTGCAGGGAGCTACCCTGGTATTTACTCACGATACCCAAGACTGGACAGGCTGGACGAAAATCGAGACTGCAGGCGGTTGATCTGGAATGCCAGGAGAAGCAGGGCCCACATGAGTCGCAGAGGCATTGTTCCTGTTCAAGCGTGGAGCAGGGGGCTGATCCCCAGGCAGGTCTCTCGTCGATGGCTTCTCTGTGCAGTGGGTAATCTGGCTGGGCCATTATGGCAAGGCCCAGACTGCATGGAGACAAATTCAGATGCAGTCTGTTTTGAGCTGGATACAGCTTCCAGCAAGCAGAACACAGTTCGCACAGTGGGGGACTAACTCACGACCCACTAGCAGCTCATAGCACATTTACATGTAAGGGAATTCTACTGTACCAGGCAAAGTGCTCCCCGGTCACAATCTCAACGTCTCTGCACACACCGGGAGCTTAGGGGTAGCTGGAACTCCTGATAGGCCGATCTCATTCAGCAAAATCTTTGGTCTTCTTCACGTTGAGCCTGGCCCACTTCAGTAGCTTACTTTAATCACACAGACTTGGATTTAGTCCAAAATAATTCTCTTCTCTCCCTCTCCAGAGCAGCACACCGACATGCAGGCCAAAAACTTAGCCTTTTCAGAGTTCTTCCATGCGAATCCACTCAGGATTGCTGCTCAGAATCACTTCAGCTCCTTCTTGTTCAGCTTCCAGCTTAGATCTAACTGAAAACTGCAAGCAGCAAGGGACTTCCCCAAGATCCAAAAGATTTGGTTGAATGATTTGGCTGTCAGTCAAAGCAAGAGCTCCCCCTTCAGTTGCAAAAAGGCGCAAAAAGTTCAAACTACAGTTCCTACAGATTTTGAATTCAGACAGCTCCTGTAGTCCGGCTACATTTTAGGTCCCACCAGTACTGTTTGGTCCAATTTGCAGTCCAGGACTGAGATAGTGGAGACAAACAAAACAGTCCTTGCTACAAAGAAAGCAGGTTAGACAAACTACATTATCATTATCACGCTGAATGATTTTCAGTAAATAGTTACATCTTTCAGCAGAGCTCCCTCTCAGATTACTTAAGCTGCAATTAGGCAGCTCTTAAAGAGACAGTACACAGAGGCTATACAGGCTCTGGTAATCACATTTAAACTGCTAAAATGCAGGACACCAGCCTGGCAGTGAGCATTTGGGCAAGCTCAAGGAAGACTTTTTGGGAATCCCCATTTGTAGGGGGGGTTACACCCTTCTCTGCCTGGGAAAACCTGGTGTCCGTGTCAAGTCTGTACCATCATAACATTGAAAATGCAACATATACAAGACATTTATACCATTAGCATGCTACAGAAGTAATATCTGATTCATCAATTGACATAACTTGTCACTTTACTATACATTTCAATGTACTCCACTATATCATTTCCATTCTGACAATACATTATGCATATTTCACACAGGGAAATTGAACATTACTATGCAGAATCATGTAATAACTTCTTGTACTCTAAACAATGCAAGAGGGGGGCCCTTCCCTATCAGCTAACTTGGGGCTGGATGGGGCAGGGGCACCATGGTGAGAGGGCAGAACAAATAACCTGGAATGGACCGTCAAGCTCAGTTTGGGCAGTGAGCTCTGAGAGACATAAACACCTTTGTGGACTACATTGAGAGTCAGATCCACTGGCCTCCCAGGGGAATCGTAACTGAAGCGCACCACTGACTTGACAGCTCTACCAGTCTTTCTGGGGTGAACAACCACAGTCTCTGTACTTTCAGCAATGGTCTTGGAGCTTTCATCACTTGTGAGGGGTGCCTCTGCATGAAGGGGAATGTCCAAGCTGGGAGCACTGTCAGCCCCTTGCTCTGTAGTCTCTGTTTCTGCAACACTTGGCTCATTTTGAAGACACTCTGGCACTGAAGGGGGGGGGGAGTTGTCAGCACTCTCATAGTGTTCCTCAAGTTCTGGCATGTCACCAGAAAGACTCATACCATCAGCCTGTCCTTCAGGCAACTCATACAGTTCCACAATACACAAAGACTCAGAAGTCTTAAATCGGCAACCACGGGGGCAAGCTGACTCTGTTTCTTTCTTGCAGCAGCATGAGTCACTGGCCCAGGGGAATTAACCTTGGCGGGTTCAGCCTCAATTATAACTTGACCAATCGGTAGCAAGTGGTTACGGTGCATGGTCTTGACAGCTTTGGAGTTATTCTCTGGGCGCACTTTGTACACTGGCAAATCATTCAACTTTCCAACTATGACATGGGAAGATGGTGCCATCGATCAGTAATTTTGTGTTTACCATGCAGTCCTAAATTTACGCCAACTTTACGGTCTCCAGGCTAAGCTCTTGAGCCTTTACTTTTCTGTCAAGTCTCTCTTTGTTGGCTAGATTTCTTTTGGCCGCCATTGTCTGGGCCAGTTGATAGGCATGGTTCAACTGAGCTTTAAGTTTTTGAACATACTGCAGGTAATCTTCGGCTTGGACCCCATCAGGAGAAACCCCAAAACAGACATCAACAGGCAGCCGGGCCTCTCTCCAGAACATGAGGCAGTAGGGAGAGAACCCGGTAGCATCATTCTTCGTGCAATTGTATGCATGTACCAAGGTGCTACTCTGCTGGCTCTATTTATGCTTATCTTTTGGATGGAGGGTACCTAGCATGTCTAGCAGGGTGTGTTTAAAGCGTTTTGGTTGAGGATCCTCTCATGCGGGTGATAAGGTGGTTCTTGATTTTCGACACTCTACAGAGAGAGCATTTCTTTGATTAGCCGAGTCTCAAAGTCCCGACCTGATCAGAGTGGAGTGAATTCGCTGAGGGGCACCATAGTGGATGAAGAAATTTTCCATTAGCACCTTGGCCACGGTAGATGCTTTTTGATCTTTGGTGGGAAAAGTTTGTGCATACAGTGTGAAATGGTCCATAACAACTAACACATTGCCAATGTTTCGCTAATCAGGCTCTAAACTCAAGAAGTCTATGCAGACTAGTTCCATTGGGGTGCTGGTAGTAATGTTGACAAGGGGGGGCAGCCCTCTGAGGCAGGGCTTTTCTCTGCAGGCAGTGACTATAAGTCCTTACATGGTGCTCAACCTCGGCCCCCATCTAGGGCCAGTAGAATCGAGATCATACTGGGTCATGGTTCCGGTCGATACCAAGGTGTCCCATATGATTGTGTAGGGACCGCAGTACCAAATATTTGAAGGCTGTGGGCAGGACCAGTTGTTGCTTGTCTATTTGGCCACCCCAATCTACTGTCTCTCTATACAACAACTGATTACGCAGCTTCAACCTGGGGCCTTCTTTAAACACTGAAGCGGTTCACGGATCAGAGGAATGCAACTTGGACACATGTTTTCTGCACGAAGGGCGTCAAGTGCTGGCTGAATCATAGGATCTTGGTGTAACCCCTAGATGGCGCTATCCCAGGGGCTACTACCCCTGCCTGATTTGCCACTAACAGGTTGAGGGGCCTGGATCCAATGGCGGGTGCCTCCACCCAGAGGTCAGGGTTTGCAATAGTTAAACTAACTTGGTCACAGCCCTCTGGGACACTGCAACTCTTTCTTCCCACTAGTGGCCCACACAATATATCAGAATTACCTCACAGTATACACTTACCCCCAGGACTGGTTCCGCACTGGGACCTCCTAGAAATGAGATACAGTGCAACAATCACAGTACAGTACTTTAACATAGACAAATACCTCAGGCAGTATAACTTTGCTGAAACAAGCAGCTCTGATTTATTTAGGGGATATAACAAGGACAGGGAAATCAGGTTAATTAGCTTATCACTCTAATAATCTACCTATGGCTCTGTGCACAGGCCTATCCTATCAGTTACTCTCCTGGGTACCCAAGCCCTAGTGGCTAGTCCAAACCGTGGCAGCTGGTAGGGGCCCTTTCACACAGAGAAAAGGAGAATTAAACAGTCAGCAGTACAGTAATTCCATTTGGATTTAATGTGGCAATTCAACAGGGAGCGACCCTGAATTAGTACTCACGACCTCCAAATAAGATAGGGTCCTTCAATGTCAGCAGGGCTCACTTGAGGTACACAAACCTCTTCACACATCCAATAAAAGAAAGCACTATACCAGGCAGGCTGCATCTGTATCCCGATCGCAATTACTGCACAATACCCGGAGAACACACAGCAGATTCAGTTCCTGACAGACCGAGTGCAATTTTCAGCAATTCTTCCAGTCTTCTACAGGGTGAGCCTGGTTTCTACCTTCAGAGATCCTTTGATTCTTTTCACAGGACGGATTCAGTCCTAACAAGCTGCAGACCGGAACTCTGGGCCTTACACACGTTTTTGACTAAAACTGCACACTGAAAAGCACAGGGCTCCTTCCTTCTTCACTGCCAAAGCTCAACTCAAACTCCAACCGACAAAACGGGCACTTCCTTTGAGTTCCTCCCAGTTCTTGACTGGATTGGCTGTCACTCACAATAGACTGCTGCTGTTGGTCCAAAAAGGCACTGAAGTCTAAACTACATCTCCCAGAGTCACTGCCCATACAATCCTCTTGTGGCTGGCTCAGATTATGAGTCCAAGTTCTGATTCGTCCAAGGCACCATTTTAGAGCTAGCTTACCCCACACTGATTGGTCCAGTTCAGCAGTTCAAAACTAGAATGGGGAACTAGCAGACACAGTTCTGACTGCAAAGAAAGCAGGTCAGACAAACTGCAATTTCATCATCACTCTAAATAATTTCTGGCAAACAGTTACATTTTTCAGATAGGTTCCCTTTGCACTCCTAGTGACTGCAAAAATGAAGTGAATTGGCAGCAGCTCGAGTGGTACTCAGAGAAGCACACAGTCCCCCCATACAAACTAATTATGTCTGCAAGCAGACAGCTCTTAAAGAGACAGTACCAGAGGCTCTAAAAACACTCACTGATAAATGGCTTAAATGCCAAACACCATTCAGGCTTGGAGCATTCAAGCAAGCTCCTGGAAGTATTTTGGGAACCCCCATTTGCAGGGGGGTTACATTGGGATTGAGCCCATTGCATGATGTCATTGTCAAACTGAGGTAGTGCACTAATATCTAGAGCAGAAAAGTAGCAATACGCAGCCGGTATGCAGGTGTAAGAGGGGCCCAAGCAATCTGCTAAGCAGTCCGCTGTGTCCGTAGACATCTGTTCATTTCTGTCAAACTTTTGGCACATTGCTCGGATGTCAGGTTCAGATAGCCTGACCCAGTCGCTCTTGGAAATGGGCCTCCGGGATAGGGCGTCAGCATGAATATGATTCAGGCTCGGTCTGTATTCAACAGCATAATCATATGTTGACAATGAAGAAAGCCACCGGTGCCCCATGGCGTCTAACATAGCTGAAGTCTGTCCATAGGTCAACGGGTTATTGTCAGTCCTCACCAATATTTTCGCCCCATAGAGGTAATCATGAAACTAGTCGACAATGGCCCATTTTAACACAAGGAACTCCAACTTGTGCACAGGGTAGTTTCGCTGTGACGGGGTCAAGCTCCTACTGGTAAATGCCACTGGTCTCAAACCATCCTCATGGTCTTGATACAGTACAGCTCCTAGACCCTGCAGACTGGTGTCAGTATATAGCACATAGGCTTTGGTGGGATCAGCATAAGCGAGGATGGGGGCATGGGTGAGCTGGTATATGACTTTGTGGAAAGCTGCTTCACAGTCAGGCATCCAACGGGACCCGAAAAGTTCACCTGGGCGGAAATATGCTTTGTCTGGTTCTTTGACGGACTCTTTTTTGTATTTCCGATTGGTAGAAGAGTAACCCTGGGTAAGGTTCAAGAGTGGCCAAATCACTTTGGAATAGTCCTTTATGAACTGGTGGTAGTAGCCACAGAATCCCAGGAAACGTAGTTCTTTCAAATTGTGGGGCTGGGACCAAGTAGTCAAGGTTTCAACTTTACTAGGATCAGTCTCTATCCCCTCTGTAGACACTATGTGCCCCACATGCTTCACAGAGGTTTGGAAAAACTGGCACTTGTCAATGGACAGCTTGAGGCCAAAATCTTCCAGTCAGTCTAGTACTTTGAACAGTCAACTCTCATGTTCCTCTAGGGAGCTCCCAAACATAATTACATCATTCAAGTACACCAGGCATTCCAGCTCTCCCACCACTCGTTCCATCAGTCGCTGGAAGGTGGCTGGGGTACCCGATATCCCTTGCGGCATTCTCAGGAATTCGTAGAACCCCAAAAGACAGATAAAGGCTGTCTTCTCATGGTCCTCCAGAGCCATCGGAATCTGGTAATATCCACTGCGAAAATCGAACACCGAGAACCATTTGCTCCCATTCAAACAATCCAGAGCATCTTGTATACGGGTTATGGTGTATTGATCAGGGATGGTCCGCCTGTTGAGGGTCGGATAATCCACACACATTCGTACTGTTCCATTCTTCTTACACACAACCACAATGGGAGAAGCTTATGGGCTCCTGGATTCTTGTATCACACCAGCCGCGAGCATTTCCTGCAAGTGTCTTCTCACATCGTCTTGCATCGAGACCTCTCTCAAAATGGCCATTCATCGTGCAGGCATATGTGATGCTCCGCAACCTGGACACATCCCACATCCCATTCCTTCAACGAAAACACTTGATCTCTCTGGGCAAGTTTCTGACTAATTCTAGTCTTCCATTCAGTTGGCAACAGGGAGTCACCAAAATCAAACAAGTTGAGAGTCACTCTATCTATCTTGCCATGGGGCTTGTTGCTGGGCAACACTGCGGTGTCTGTGCAGTGTACCATAGCTAGGGTGCATCCTCTGTTCACCTGGCTCTCCCGATCTGACACATTATGAATCTGGACCATCACTCATCGTACATAGGCATGAGCACGAGCTGGCAAGATGCTGGGCTTAACCAATAATCCTTCCGGCAATTTTCCATCACCTGGCGCGCCTAACATCAGTATTTTGTTCTTGACATCTTTGCAGAGGCGGACCTCCCCTTGAACGGTACACTGGGTGTTAGGGGCCAGTACCATTGAATCGGGGTCCTTCTTCCATACGACCCCTACCAGTTCATCCTGGTCCTCTCCCTTGGGGTTCTGTTGCAAATCATAGGCCCTCTTGATCAGAGCAGGAATTCTTAGGGCCCTCCCAGTCCGTCGCCCTTGTTTCTCGTGACAGAGTTGTGCCAGTCTCCCAAACATATGGGCGTTGGTACCACTTAACAGGGGAACCCCATCATACAGTCCAGTAGGGGGACACACTAAGGCCAGTGTCTTGACTTGCTTCTCTACACCAGTTACAACTGCAGGAAATGACAACCAGAGGTGGACATATCCTAAGTAGGGATAAGACTTGTCGCTCAGCCCCCACACATGTAGGCCTTCCAGGGATTGTAAGGGCACAGCAGATAAGTGTTTGTCATACCCGTCCTTAAATACAGTGGTCACTTGCAACCCACTGTCCAGCACAGCCCGAGTAGGAATACCATTCACAGCCACGGTAGTCTCCATTGAAGGGCCCACTATATTGGACCAGTCTGGAGGGACAGCAGCAGGGGCCTGGAGAGAGGAGTTAGCCACATTGGGATTTGAGTTACTACTTCTTGAACCCTCACTGCGGTCATTTTGTGCACTCCTCGACCGCTGATTCATTCTCTGAAGCTCTCCTTGAAGCCTCTATACAACTTTATCTAGGTCTTTTGTGGACCGGCATTCTCTCTTCATGTGCCCATCCTTCTCACAATTATGGTAAAATATGTTTTCTGGGATTTGGGGTAGCCGAGACATCACACTGGGAGCTGGGGCGGTGGTACTACCAACTGAAAACCTTGGTGCCATTTCTGTCTTCTGTGTGGTAAGCATTTGGAGACATCTCGTCAATTCTCTTACTTTCATAGTCAAGACTTCAAGTTTCGAGCTGCTGTCAGCAGGAGATGCCTGGGTGGACACCCCAACCCCCATAGCAGATGAAGTTGGATAAGGGTCGGTGCCTGTACTTTCAGGAGCAGCCTTCATAAAGAGACTGTTTTTTGTTTTCCTGAACTCCCTCAGCAGTTCATCCCATGGCGGCACACCCGGATTGGTCCCCACTTCGGAAGGGCCTTCCGATGCCGTGATCACTTGGGCTGCGCTAACCCTAGAATTACAATCCTCCTCTTCATCTTCAACCTCCCAGATTTCCTTTATCAAGTCACAATAGTTCGGTGGGTTACCCCTTCTATCTGGGAGCCTTAATTGAAGGAGCTGCAATTTAGAATGCTTTGCATGTTGCAGTATGTGCCCCAACCTCAGATGGTTTAAGTCACTGGCGGCTACCCCACCTTTTCGGTAAGCCTTCTGCAGCGCTCTTTCCAGATGAGTAACGTATGCAGACAAACTTTCCCCTGGCCATTGTTTTATACCTTGAAATTTCCACATCAAGTTCTCCCCTGACTCAATGCTCCCAAAATTTCCTTTGAGTGCAGATAGGTACTTCTGGGCAGATGCATCAGGGTTTGTGGATCTCAGAAATTTAATGGCCTCTAGGGCGGGACCCCTCAAACTTTCTATGATCCTTTTCCGTTTCTCAGCCTCCGCACACTGCCATTCAGGTACCAAAGGGGCAACACAATCTATCCAGGTCTCCCCATCATCCTCCCCTTGGGGGGTGGGGAGGGTGCCGGAGAAGATTCTCAACCTCCAGTAAGAGTCGTGACTAATGGCAGGTACAGACATAGGAGCCAGCATTGGCACGAGCACAGAAGGAGGGGCAATAACGGGTGCTGATGCGGGAGGGGGTGTTGGAGGAGGAACACCCCCAGGTGGCAGGAATAGTTTCTTTAAGTCCTCCACAGTTTTCCCTTCCTCCAGCAACAACTTAGCAAATTTCTCCTCAAAAGTCTCAGATAGTGGGGGGGGAGGGGGTCATTCTCCAAGGGGTCTTTACTATCTTTAGTTATCACTCTCCAGGCAGTGAGTGCTCCTTCGGGGGTGATAGTCCATGGCACTTTGGAACTGTCTGCTGGGTCCTTACACTTTACTAATGCCATGAAACTTTGGGCGAGCAGATTAGCCTATCGACCCACCACCACAGGGTTTTGTAAACATTCAGCCTTGGAAAGTACTCCCCTCTTCAGTGTCCTTATTGGTACCCAGGGGAATATCCAGGATAAGTAAAGCATTTTGGGGGTCGAGCTCCTGCCCAGTACACCACCCCACCAACTGGTGTACAGCCAATTCTGTTGGGGTAGCCATTTATTTTTAACAGCAATTCGCAAATTTGGTCACTAGAAGACACAAGTTCCCAGCGGTTCCTCCAAGATGTAACCCCTAGGTGGCGCTATCCTAAGGGCTACTACCCCTGCCTGCCTGGCTAGTAGCAGGTTAAGGAGCCTGAGTTCTGAAACGGGTGCCTCCACCCGGAGATCAGGGTTGGTAGTGGTCAAGCTAAACTGGGCACAGCCCTCCGGGACACTGTAACCCCCTCCTTTCCCCTCTAGTGGCCTGAACACTGTACCATAATCACTTTCACAATACCCCCCTGGTACACCATACAAGTACCCACACTGTTTGCACTTACCACCAGGGTTGGTTCCTCTGGCTCGACACTGGTGACCCCTGTAAAACAAGATTATGCATAGCAAATAGCAACAGTACAGTACTTTGAGCACAAACTGGAACCACAGTCAGATTCCATGCAGAAAACGTTAGATCTGATTTATTCAGGGGACTTGAACAAGGGAGGGGCAAAATCAGGTTAATTAGCTTAAAGGTTATACCAATCAAGCAGTTATGCATGCACTTTGAGTCCCCCCACACAGTCCACTTCTGGGTACCCAGGTGGAGAAGAGATGGGCTAGCCAGGACCATTGCCCAGGGTCGCAGTTGGTTGGGGATGTGTGATGGAAAACACAACCTGCACAGTACACGATATTTGTAATCTGGAGTCAGAGGGCTCAGTTCGTAAAGGGAATGAAACAACAAGACAATCAGATGACACACTCAGATTAAGCTGTTGTTGCAGGGAGCTATCCTGGTATTTACTCACAATACCCAAAACTGGACACAGGCTGGACGAAAATCGAGACTACAGGTGGTTGATCTGGAATGCAAGGAGAAGCAGGGCCCATATGAGTCGCAGAGGCGTTGTTCCTGTTCAAGCGTGGAGCAGGGGGCTGATCCCCAGGCAGGTCTCTTGTCGATGGCTTCTCTGTGCAGTGGGTAATCTGGCTGGGCCAGTCTGGCAAGGCCCATACCGCATGGAGACAAATTCAGATGCAGTCTGTTTTGAGCTGGATACAGCTTCCAGCAAGCAGAACACAGTTCACATAGTGGAGGACTAACTCACGACCCACTAGCAGCTCATAGCACATTTACAAGTAAGGGAATTCTATTGTACCAGGCAAAGCGCTCCCCAGTCACAAGCGCAACGTCTCTGCACACACCGGAAGCTTAGGGTAGCTGGAACTCCTGAGAGGCCGATCGCATTCAGCAAAATCTTCGGTCTTCTTCAGGTTGAGCCTGGCCCACTTCAGTAGCTTACTTTAGTCACACAAACTTGGATTTAGTCCAAAATAATTCTCTTCTCTCCCTTTCAGGAGCAGCACACTGATATGCAGGCCAAAAACTTAGCCTTTTCAGAGTTCTGCCATGCGAATCCACTCAGGATTGCTGCTCAGAATCACTTTGGCTCCTTCTGCTCTAGCTCAAGAGCCCCTTATCGGGCTGCCGACTTTCACCCTGCGGCCACGGCTGGAGAAGCCAGCCAGCCGCATGCACTCCAACTGCCCTCTGAGGAGCCATGCAGCCTGGCTCAAAAGCCCCTGATCGGGCTGCCGACTTTCGCCCTGAGGCCGTGGCTGGGGAAGCCAGCCGGCCTCGCGCACTCCATCTGCCCGCTGAGGAGCCCTGCAGCCTGAGTAAGCCGTTTTCTAACCTCGGGAACATTTGGGAGCACTGATTGGACCCAGACACTACGGGATTGCCAGTGATTGGCTGCTACCCTTATGGCCCTGCCTGCTATTGGCTAATTTTGACTCTTCGCTTTCGGTAGCTTTTCTGGTACTCGCTACTTTGCCCTGAGCCCACCACTCACTCTTCTGAAGAGCGGTGTGAATTTTCAAATGTAATGTATTAATGGAAGGGTAAAATGTGATGTTTTAATTGTACTGCAACACTGTTAATAGTTGAGCTTACTGCGCTATGAAAGCCTGTATCTGAGAACTTGTATTTGTGCTGTACTTTTGCCTAAAAAGAAACCCCAGCTAGATAACTTGTTCCCCTCCCTCCCTCTCTCTCTCTCTCTGTCTTTCACTCTAAATTCATTTGGAACACAGGAGTGGGCAACGGCGCCGATCTAAATTACAGTGCCATCTGCCCCGTCTATCCCCCTTCCCTCTCCTTCGTGGACTTTGTTTAGCTACTCATCTGTTAACTCACATCCCTGCCCCCGATTGAAGTATTTTGCTTTTCAATGCCCCTTGTCCCTTCTGCCTATATCTAACCCCTCTAACTTTTCTCATTCCTCTAGCTCAAGAGCCCGTGATCGGGCTGCCGACTTTCGCCCTGCGGCCGCGGCTGGAGAAGCCAGCCAGCCGTGCGCATTCTATCTGCCCGCTTAGGAGCCCTGCAGCCTGGGTAAGCCGTTTCCTAACCTCGGGAACATTTGGAAGCAGTGATTGGACCCAGACCATACGAGATTGCCAGTGATTGGCTGCTGCCCCTACGGCCCAACCTGCTATTGACTAATTTTGACTCTCCACTTGCGGTGGCTTTTCTGTTACTCGCTACTTTGCCCTGAGCCCTCTGCTCGCTCTTCTGAAGAGCGGTGTGAATTTTCTTCCCACACCACCCACCCCGACCCCGGCCTCTATTAAATGCTCTTTCCATAAGAGCTAGAGCAGTCTCCTATTGGCTGATTGGACGTCTCAGATTTTACCACGCTAGCCATCCTGTTCATAATCCTTAGACAGCTCTGCCCTCTTAAAGAAGTGATACAGAAGAGACTTATCAACTTGGTGCACTATCCCGGGCAATGGGAGACAATCTTAAAACAAAAATGCCTCCTTTAGATGCTCTCCTACATTGCTGCCTTACATTACTAACCTTTGCTTTATTCAAAATGCCAGTCCCTATCCCACACCAAAGCCAAAAAAATTACCTGTGTCAAACACCAAGATTTGCCCCTTACCAATAATTTACGGCAGCCCAGAACAGGGACGTCTTCCACACGGTCATGCCCTTACTCACAACAGACTGTGACAAGAGACCTTACACGTGTGCCCACAACGTCGTCGGCTTTAGTAATTATCTATGCATTATCTGTATCAGTTAATGGCAATGTTCAAACACTAACCACCACTAAAACAACCTATTCAAGACGAAGCAACAAAAAACTACTTAGCAGACTAAGACAGTGTCTTAAAAAAATTACTGCTACTTCTCCTACTCTGCTCAGGAAACGTTGAACTAAACCCAGGTCCACCCGTCCTCCTGGACACCCCTACGGACCTTCCTCAGTACAAAGGTGTCAGCTTTCTCCATGTCAATGCTTGCAGTTTACTCTAGAAACTGGACCGAATACAGAACTGGGCTCTACATGAACTCCTGATTTCTTCATGATAACTGAATCCTGGCTTATGCCCTCGACCCCAGACAAATCCATCAACATTCTGGGATACAATACCTACTGCTGTGTTAGGCCAACTAGAGGAGGAGGAGGAAGGGTCATAATATATGCTAAGAGCAAATTTATAGTCATGGTCGTTAACTGCACTTCGAAACCTAAAGAGTTTGAATGCTTGGCACTAAAATTATCCCTTACCAATGAAAAGTCACTCCTTATTGCAGCCTACGACTGACCCCTGTCTGGTAGTATAGCTCTCCTACTGCATATCCAAAACCTAGCTGTTTCAGCTAACATGAAGTACATCCTTCTGGGGGATCTCAATTTGAACTGGAATGATGACAGTTCCGGGAAACTTAAGGATCTTTGCGATGCAGTTGGACTGGTACAAATGACACCCGCAAACACTAGGCCAAATAGAAAATATCCTGAGTGCAGCTCCCTTTTGGACCTCATGCTAGTAAACAAACCACATAACATCTCTCATGCCGGAGTGTTCTTCAGTGATATAAGTGACCATTGTACCACAGCCTGTATTAGACATCCCTTGCAATTAAATTTGGCTGCCTTATTCAAATTGAAAAGAAGCATGAAAAGATTTTCCCAGAAGGAATTCCTGAAAGACCTATGTAACATTAGATGGCAGCATTTCTACCTTGCCACCTCCCTTAGCAAGGCATTTAATATTTACATAACCTTTTATTGGGAATAATCGACAAACATGCCCGCTAAGACTGATTAGATCAAAAAAAAGACCCCCTGGTTGGTTCTCTCCCATTTTGAGAAAAGTGCTCAAGGACAGGGACTACTTGTGGAAAAGAGCGAGGAAAACTCACCTGGAGGCAGATTGGTTAGCATTCCGCACCTCTAGAAATGCCTGCACCAAACTAATTAGATCTGAAAAAGCCAGATATTTCCAAACAGAACCAGAAGCCAACAAAAACAACTCAGCCAAATTCTGGACTATTCTCAGAGAGGTTGACGGTTACCATGCTGATACGTCTCTTCCATCCAAAATTATATCCGCTGGTTACACCTACACAACCAGAGTCAATATTCTTGAGCAGTTTAATGAACACTTTGCCACTGCAGGGCTAGCGTTTGATAGCTCACCTATCAGCAAAATCAACCTACCAGGTGACTCCGCTGCAGACCCTAATAAGCATTCTAACGCTAACCTATCCAATTCTACTGCTTTTAGCTTCCATACAGTTACATTCAAACAAGTAGAGGACCTACTACTATCCCTGGACACCAAAAAGAGTACAGGTGCAGACAATATTGATCCTTATTTCCTAAAGCTTGGCCATTCCTACTTGACTGCCCCCATTACCCACTTATTCAACACCTCTCTGAAACTTGGAGAACTTCCATCGACATGGAAAACTGCCCACATTCTACCACTGTTCAAGTTGGGGGATCCGAGCGATCTGAATAATTACCGGCCCATATCTATTCTGCCTGTGCTGTCAAAATTACTTGAAAAAATTGTTAATGCTCAAATTGGAGAATACCTGGACTCGCGTGACTTACTAAACCCTGCACAATCTGGTTTTAGAGCCAAGCATAGCACTGTATCTGCTCTTGCAAAAGTTACCACAGACTGGCAAATTGCCCTGGATTCGAAAAAGCATGTGTTTGCCCTCTTTATCGATCTTAGTAAGGCCTTTGACACTGTGGACCACAACATCTTGCTTTCAGCACTAAGCAATATTGGACTTGATAATCCGGCAATCAAATGGTTTGCAAATTACCTCACCAACAGGCTACAACAAGCCAAAGCTGCAGGTGAGCTGCCTCCACAAAAAAAACTTCTAAGAGGCGTCCCTCAAGGGGATTGATTGATTGATTGATTGTTCAGCTTCCAGCTTAGAGCTAACTGAAAACTGCAAGCAGCCCGGGACTTCCCCAAGATCCAAAAGATTTGGTTGGCTGATTTGGCTGTCAGTCAAAGCAAGAGCTCCCCTTTCAGATGCAAAAAAAGGCTCAAAAAGTTCAAACTACAGTTCCTACAGATTTTGAATTCAGACAGCTCCTGTAGTCCGGCTACATTTTAGGTCCCACTAGTACTGTTTGGTCCAATTTGCAGTCCAGGACCAAGATAGTGGAGATAAACAAAATAGTCCTTGCTACAAAGAAAGCAGATTAGACAAACTACATTATCATTATCACTCTAAATGATTTTCAGCAAATAGTTACATCTTTCAACAGAGCTCCCTCTCAGATTACTTAAGATGCAATTAGGCAGCTCTGAAAGAGACAGTACACAGAGGCTATACAAGCTCTGGTAATCACATTTAAACTGCTGAAATGCAGGACACCAGCCTGGCAGTGAGCATTTAG
Source organism: Neoceratodus forsteri (assembly GCA_016271365.2). Taxonomy (NCBI): domain Eukaryota; kingdom Metazoa; phylum Chordata; order Ceratodontiformes; family Ceratodontidae; genus Neoceratodus; species Neoceratodus forsteri. The sequence goes on from CM028130.1 coordinate 878,472,235, forward strand.
GCAAGCTCAAGGAAGACATTTTGGGAACCCCCATTTGTAGGGGGGTTACATGTGGTGAGCTGTATTCCTCGGATGAGGTAGAAGACAAAGGTATTCTCTTTTCAGACATTGAGTTTGTATGTAGTGTAAACTCTTAGGGATTATAATACAAGGCTTCTTAGTGACGCATGTTAGACAGCAGAACTTCTCAGGTTGTTACTCTGTCGGACATCTTTGATTCCCTCTCCCTTGTGCTTTTTAACTTGACCTGGACACTCTCACTTGAGATTTTTTGACTTGGCTTTGCTATTTGTAGCTTAAATTCAAATAAGTGAAAGGTGCAGGTATCAGAGCTCCCCTTCTAATTCTGAATTTGTTTTTGCTTTAGGTCTACAGTAAATCAGTATTTCTCTGAAACTAAACCAAATCCAAATTCTAATCCAGATTAAAAATGGTGGCTTGTCAAAACCAAACCCAAATCCATCCCTGGATGTGCTAACCCCTGTTTAGGATAGCAGTGCTGCAGTGGCGAGGAAAGGAGTGACAGGGAGTTGAGACTGAGAGAAGAGGAGAACATGAAGTGGACACAGAGTCATGGATAGTAGAGCTTTTAGTGCAGAAGAATGATACAAAACAAAGTAAAGTATGCGTCATACTTTTTAAGTATGTGTTATGTAAGCAGTAAAACATGACATGACATTGGTTGTCTGGGGTTAATGCACACCTAGGTACACAGTGAGCCACTAGGGGCTTGCACCTGAAGGGTCTTAATGCATTTATAATTACTGGGTCACGTTTTTTCCCATAGGGAAACCAGGTTACAATTTGCCGCAAACATGCGCCGGGTTTCTCCATTCCACGCATGCGCCAGCCTCTAGTCTTCCCTTCCACAGTGCCATTTCCCGGAGCCATCCCTTCTCACCAGTGATTTCACTACCCCCGAAGTTGGCAGTAAGTTAGTTTAAAAAAAAAAAATCTCTCTTTGCACTTTTACACTTAAAGTAAAAAAATTAAAAAATAAAAGGGAAACGAAAAGCAAACGTTATTTTTTTTGCCAGCTAATAGACCGCACTGAACCAACCAGTCCTAGCCTGTCTATTTCATACAATTGTGGTGGTGAAAAAACACTCCCCAGCAATTATATAAAATAAAGGCTGGGTAGGTGTGTAAAACTTGAATTTTACACCCACCCACAGTGTGGGATGCCTTAATAAAACCCTCGAGCTTCACTCTTGGGGTTAATGTGTGTAACATTCTTGTTATAACCACCTACCCAGTCATTATTCTCTATATAAAATGTGTCCCTTGCAAAAAGAAATTTAAAAAGATATTTTAACAATTTAAAAAATCACATCTTAATGTTTTTAAGTAAAAGATAAAAAAAGGTCCCTGTTCACCTTTGTGCCACTATATGACACTGTCTTGTAATGGCTTTAGTTTTATCCCCAGTTGCAGCAGCCATGGGAGGGAGCCACCATAGTGCCACTAAGTGGTGCTGTCTATTAACGTCTGCTTGCAGTGTTGCAGTATTGATGAAAGAAAGCAGTGTTTGTTGAGACTGGGTGAGGGAAAATAGGAATATGCGGTTGTTGTTGGTGAGTGTGAGAGTGAGCGGGATGTAAAGAGTGAGAGGGGCATGTAGACTGCAGCCAGCAGCAGCTGTCACTGAGTTCGAGTGGCGCTCATTAAGACAGAAGCTGTTATTTTTTTAAAGATAGATTCGAATGCCGGCTGGCTAACTGAATGAGTGGTTGGGTGGTGGGGGCACTAACTGGAACAAGCGGTACAACAGTTAGGAGGTTGAGGGTAGGGGAAAGGATTGAGGAACACGCCAGCAGTAGACATGCTGTGTCTGCAGAGTGGTGCAAGTGTGGCAGTGTATTAGAAGCCTGTTAAAGTGCTAAAGTGAGGAAAAAGATTGAAAAAGGTGAGTGGAAGGGTTTAATTTTTTTTTTTTTTTTAATCATTAGGTGTTTGTTGGGACGTGCGGGCATGGGGAGTTATTAAAATGTTTAGTTTGAAGTTATGGAAAGTAAAGGTGTTATTTTTTTTTTTCCTATACCAACACGGTTGCTAGATTTTCATTTATCAAAAGTTTGTGACAAGCATGGATATCTTGTTGCACTGCATCCTGACTACCAAAAAAAGTCCCGAACCTCTGATCGGTCAATCAGGATGTAGCATTTTTTTCTACCCAGTTTATAAACTCAAATTTATTCTGTGTCATATTTCTATCATAATGTGTAGTACTTATTTTGCTATGTGGCTTACCCATTACTGTGTGTTATGTTAATTTTGGTATATATCATAATCAGAAAGTTACCATTTTAAATTGAGACCTCCTGCTGGCCCTTGTCAGCTGAGCAGTGGCTTTGATTTTAAGTAAATGGCATTCCAAAGTACAAGACAATTTATGAGAAAAGACAGCTGTATTTACTTCAGTAGTGCATGCCAAATGCTTCTGCTATAGTATATAAAACGGATCTAAATGGATATACCTTATTCAGGAAAAACAGGAGTGGAGAAAGGGGCTGGGTTTATATATATGTAAGAAATGATACTGAGTGTGGGGCAGTTGAAAATGGAGAGGGCAGATGAGTCACTTGAACTTTTGGGAGTTGAACTTAGATATAAAAACATAACCCGGTTAGCCTATTAGTGATATACAGACCACCAGACTGCGACAGCAGAGAGAGACCAGTTATTAATTAACATGCTCCAGAATCTGGGGGAAACCCAACATTTTATTCTAGCTGGAGATTTTGATACCCCAGGTATCGATTGGTCACATATGACTGGCAGAACAATATTTGAGAAAAAGGCTTTTGGAAGCGGTCAGTGACTGTAATCTGCAGCAGTGGGTTAGATCAGGGAAAATGCAAGTTTGGATTTGGTTTTTGCTACCCATACAGAAATCGTATCTGACTGTCATGTCAGGGAACCTTTAAGCATAAGTGATAATAACAGCTTCAAGCTTCAAATAAACAAACCCTACAGATAGTCAATCAGGGCAGCATTCTTGATGATTTTAAAAGAGCTAATTTCAATCAATTAAGAAAGGAACTATCAGTTTGGAAGTGGGAAGAACTAATATAATCAAAATGAAAGTGCAAAATCTAGTAACACATTACATACCAAATAAGAAGAAAAACATCAATAGGGGAAACTACCTAAATGGTGTACCATGCCTATTAAGAGACTGATAAATAAAAAAAAGACGGTATATTTCATATATTTAAAATCTGGTAAATCCATGAGCACGGAGCCCATTTTCATGGGTGACCAGATATAAGACAAGGCATAAATATACAAGACAAGTAGAAGCTGGCCTGGGGCGTTAAGGGCTGAGGCGCCTTACAGTCATGGCTACAATTCACCTGTTCGGGAACAAGCTCAGCTTGTTGAGGGTCGGCGGAGTGGATGTAGCAGCCATCAGGCAGCTCTCCTCTCCTGGATGATGGAGGCTTGCCGACTTGGCTGTTGGCTGCTACCAGGTGAGTCTTGTGTCAGTGCCAAATGCCCGAGCAGCAGACATGAAAGTCATTAGATGAGAGGAGAGTCGCAGGTTCCGGGATGCATGTTCCTCCATGTGCATGCACATCCCATCAAAATCAAACTAAACATTGGAAAACAGCCTTACTCACCACGATCCCAACCCTGTCAGATGATGATAGTACTGACTGCAAAATAAAAAAAAGCATTCACCTGTTGACCAGATTGTCAGCGGTCTGTAGCGCTGTCCATCTCAGATCACTCCTGTTTCTTTTGTAACTCCACAGCCCATTTCCCTGCATCAGAGGGATCCGTAAAAATATAAATTTTATCTTGAAAGATAATGCAGATCTTCACAGGGAACAGAAGTGTGTGAGGTATCTATAGATTGCGTAGGTCAGACCCCATCAGATTTCTTTTTCCACTGGTGTGTGGCATAGGAAATATCAGGAAATGCTAAGACAGTACAGCCCTCAAATAACAGGATGATGTCACCTTATCAACTGGAGCAACTTGTCCTGGGTCACCACAGAATTGAGGACCGCTAACACTGCACATGGCTGATCATCATCTTGTCTGCCTCAGACATGTAGACGATGGGCCTTCAGGATGAGCCAGTCAGTCTCCCCGGAGTGTTGCCTATGTTGGTCTTTAAGCCAGTCGTTCAGTACTCCCAGTCAACGGCAGTAACTGGCAATCTCCTTGTTGACTGCTGGAAGCATTCATACGCCGCTCACCGATGCTAACAGCCCCAGTAACTGGTGATCTCCTCATCAACGGCTGGAAGCATTCATACAGCTGCTTGTTGACCCTAACAGCCCTAGTAACTGATGATGTCCTCGTCGACAGCTGGAAACGTTCATACAGCCACTCAGCGAAGCTAACAGCCCATTAGCACTTCTGGAGTCATTGACAGCGCCATACCCCCCCCAGCAGCAATTGAGTGGCTAGCAATCAGTTTTTCTTCAAGGCTTGCATAGATATAACATTTTACAGGGTCAATTGTGAGCAGCATTTAAGGGGCTAGCAAGCAGCATATCTTCCAAGCACAACAATAAACTTGGGAAGCCTCTTGGGGGGGTCCCCAAAGGATAACTTGGAAGGCCTGCAACCCTTGACAACAGCACTGGGGCATAACGGCTTACAGAAGCCCCAGTTTTTAGGAGCGTGGTGATCCTCAAGGGCATTGGAATCAAGCTGCAAAATTCCTCCTTTGGCCACCTTTACAGGCTTTCACACTGGGGACCACTCCTTAGGGACATTGAGATTAGACCACACTGTGTCAGCAAACAAGCCTCCCAAGGGCAGGAGATCCCAAGAAAATGCAAATCTCTCCTTTTTGGCAACCTTTGCAGGCTACCTCTGTTTTGAGGTGCAAGAAGGGAGTGACTTCTAGGGTGGAGGACCTGGTGGAGGCCCCCTCCTCATCTGCTCGTTCAGATCAGTGGCAGGCCACTTGGACTGATGTGCACGCGTTCGCACAGGAGGGCCAAAAACTGGCCACGCCTTGGCCCCAGATCTAATAGAATCACTGAACAGAGCATTTGCACTGGGCCCCTCCATGCCCTGAATTGTAGCTTCCAAGTGCCCGGAGTGGCGGGTCCACAGGACAGCGACTGGAAAGACAACCAAGTTCCCGTCCTCTGATGAGGAGGAGCACCTCTCTGCGCATCTTGCCAAGACAAACAAAACCATTAGTCCAGCAGAGGGAGAGGCCACTCTATGAGACCCATTGGTCGGGAAAGTGGATGCATCTTAAGAAGGCCTTCAAGCTTCATTAACTTAGCTCAAGGCAGCAACAACTAATCCTTTCTTAGTCAGAGCCCCTCTTTCATGGGCCAAGGTCCTAGCTTCCAGCTGGCGGAAGATTCTGAGAAAAACAAGGCGACACTGCAGAAGCTCCAGCTCTTCGGGCTAGCCTCCATTTATTCAGTAGATGTATCAGAGGCAGCAGCCAGATGCGCTGCTAGAACCGTGTTCTATCAAACTTCAGCGCGGCACAACCTCTGGCTTTGTACTTGGCAAGCAGATGCATCTCCAGGATTCCCTTGGTCAGTGCTGCCTACAAAGGTTATCTACTGTTCGACTCCACTCTCAAAGAAGCGGTGTATAATCAGGGGAAACCACTATGGAGCGCAGGCTGCAGACAAAGACCAGAGATAAGTCCTGGTTAGCAAGCCCCTGGTGGCATTAAGGTTATCTTCTGTCCAGCTCTGCCTTCAAAGAAACAGTGAAAGAATCAGGGGAAATTGCTATGGTGCGCTTGCCGCAGTCTAAGACCAGAGAAACGTCCGGGTTAGCAGGTCACCGGTGGAATTTTTCGTACTGAAATTACATCAAAGAGCAAAACAGAACTTCTCGGGCAAACAAACAGGGTTCTCCTCCTGGAACCAGCGTAGCTCCGGAGAGGGAGGAAGTGTCGCCCTACAGGCCCGGGGGAGCTACATCATCAATGAAACACTTCAGACCCATCCTTGAGTAGGGCTTATCACTGATGGGCTCCAGGCTCAGCCTTGCATGCTGCACATTCTCGCTACGGGGGCAGGCTTTCCAGTTTTTATGAGGAATGGGTCCATAACACAACAGACAGATGGGTTTAGACATCATGCGCAAGGGATACCTAATTGAGTTCAATTCGGAGCCACCATTACCTCATGTGGTACCATCGCCAGTCTTGGACAACTCAGCATAAAATGTGTGCGTTCCAGGCAGTTACATACCTTCTACCACAAGGGGCCATCAAGCAGGTTCACCACCACAGAATTCAATCGGGGCCTCTTCTGCGCTTTCTTCGTTGTTCATACTTTGAAGAGTTCGAACTGGTTTGAGACCTGAGATTTCTAAATCACTTTGTGCGCAATAGATCCTTCACGTGGAAACCCTACCATCAATCATCAGGGAGCTCTGTCAAGTCGACTGTTTGGCATCTGTCGACTTGCAGGATGCTAATTTACACATTCCTATCCAAGAGGCACACAGGCAATCTCTCAGATTCAAAGTGGGGGGGACATCTCTTCCCATTCAAGGCTCTTCCATTCAGGCATTCATCTGCCACAAGAGTCTTCTCCAAGGTCCTAGTGACAGTCATAGCTCAACTTCGGAGACAATGGTTACAGCTTTTCCCTTATCTGCACTATTCTCATCAGAGCACCACGTTTTGGCAGGCAGTACAAGCAGTGTTCGAGTTCGTATGGTGCCTCTCAGCACTCGAGTTGGTCACAACCGGAAGAAGAGTTCCTTAATTCCAACGCTGACCTTGAACCAAGACACACGTGAACAGGGTATTTCCCCCAGCAACAAAATTTGAGGACCTGCAGAAGCTCATCAGGAGGTTTCAGATGGCCCACCAGCTGCCGGCTCATGACTTCATGCAGCTCATGGGGACTATGGTTTCCCCTGGCCGATACAGTTCACTGGGCACTGATTCACATGCAGCCCATCCAAGCAAACCACCTCAGATTGTGGTCCTAGTCCAGACACAACCAGGATGAAAATATCCCAATTTCTCACCAGATGAGGACCTCCATTCATTGGAGGACTTTGGACCACTATCATGAGAGGTCGCAAGTTGGGGTTTCCATGCCAAATGAGAATCAATGGCATACATCAGTCATCAGGATGGAACATTAAGCTCGCGGATGCTCAGGGAATCTCTACTGCTGTTTCAATGGGCTGAACGTCACCTCGCAAGCCTGAGAGTGGTGTACATTCTAGGTCAAGAGACCATCACAGCAGACTGGCTCAGTCACATGGATGTCCTACATGGAGAATGGGAGTTGAAGGACAGTGCCTTTCAAGTCCTCACAGAACGTTGGGGCTGTCCTCAGGTAGATCTTTTTACCTGCCGGCAAAACTCCAAGGTCAAGTAGTTCTTCTCCCTAGCCAAGGCCGACCTAGTGGCTCAGGACACTTTTTCCCTAAACTGGGTCAGTACGGTCTAGTGGATGCCTTCCCCCCATACCGCTCCTATCCAGAGTTCTCCACAAAGCAGTGCTCGATCGGGCAGAGCTGATACTAGTCTGCCCATGCTGGCCCTGTCGTCCATGGTTCCCCCTTCTGATTCACCTGTCAAGGCAGCCACCTCTAATTTTTCAAATCAGCCTGGACCTTCTTCAACAAGGCTCTATGCTACATCCCAGTCTGCACAACCGGTCCTTCTCGGCCTGGAGATTTAGTGGGAAACTCTCAAAGAGCTAGGATATACTGCTCATGTGAATGAGATGATGGTTCACTCATGTCATACATCTTCCTCCAAAGTGTACTAATATTGCACATCTTCCTCCAAAGTGTACTACAAGATTTGTTGGAGATTCCTATTCAGGCTTCAATCCCGACAAACACCAAACCAAGCAATATCGTTACCTATTCTGCTCCAGTTCCTTCAAGAAGGATTCATCAAAGGGCTGCAGCTGACCACCTTGCTAGTTAAAGTTTCCGCACTGGGCGGTCTTCTTAATAGAGTCAGAGGAGTCTCTGGGTTCTCATCCCCATGTTAGATGGTTCTTGCGAGCAGCGACTCTAAAACACCCACCAATTAAACCAAAGGTGTACCCCCTTGGAGACTCAATTTGGTCCTCAAAGCACTGAACAAGACTCCTTTTGAACCTCTCAAGGAGGCATCCCTTATCACGAGGAAAGTCACCTTTTTCATAGCCATTATTTCAGCCAGAAGAATCAGCGAGCTGGGAGCTCTGTCGACTAAAGAACCTTATATTGGGTTTCATCAGGATGCTGTAGTCTTCCAAACAGATCCAGGTTTTTTGCCTAAGGTACTGTCTCCATTTCATTAAAACCAGGAGTTGATTCTGCCTTCCTTCCGTCCTCATCCCAAAAAAGAAAAATGACAAGGAGAGGGTATTTCACTTTCTGGACCCCAGATGAGCGGTAAAACTTTACATTAAAAAATCGGAGTCAATGTGCAAACCTTCTAGTTTTTTCATTCTCACTGCGGGTCAGAATATGGGCAAAAAAGCTTCTAAAGACTCTATAGCCAAATGGATCTGTTCAGCCATCACCACTGCCTACAATCAGGCTGGAGTGCCTTTGCCTGGGCCAGTGAAAGCCCACTCAACCCAGTCTACGGCCACTGTGTGGGCAGATTTCAGAGAAGCTTCTCCAGCAGACATATGCAGGATGACTACCTGGTCATCTGTTCACAATTTGCCAAGTTTTACAAACTGAATGTGACGGCATTGCCTTTAGGCCACCAAGTTCTCTATCTGGTGGTGGACCCTTAAGGGCAATTACATTCTTCCCACCCAGAATGTCAGGGGATGTACTGCTTTACTATATCCCATCAGTATGGAAGCCCGGAGACCAGCTTAGGAGAAAGAAAACAAAAGTTAAATACCTGTAAACTTTCTTTCTCAGATGGCTGGTCTCTGGGATTCTTCCCTCCCAGTATGTACAAATGTGGCCAGTTGGCCGAATGTCTGGATAATATTTCTCATTTTTGTTTCTAAGTTTAGTACTACCAGATTTGGAGTGCTTTAGGAAGAACTGATGTGTACAGGAAGTGGAGGAGAGGATATCCAGCCTGCAGAGTTTTGGTTCCTGCCTGCATGATAGCATCAGGAGGTACAGCCCATCAATATGGAAACCTGGAGACCAGCAGTCAGAGAAATAAAATTTCCAGGTATTTAAATTTTGTTATTTGGTGGAAAACTGTCATGATCCCTCTAATGGGAACGCCATGAAGGGTTGTGAGAGTCCTCTGCATCAGTGGAAACTCTGAAGCTAGAGCAGGACCCCCAAAGTGGGAGGATGACAGCAGTGACCTCTGAGGCACTCAGCCGGCCTACCAACTAAAAACAGACTGTGTGTGAACCAGAGACAGTCATGAGGAGAATAGCGTAGAGGGTGCTGCTAAACCCAACTCGGCTAGCTAACGGAGCGTTCTTGGGCGTGAGGGCCCCATCCCTCATAGCTGAAGTCTTACATTCTAGATTGAGAGGTGTCATTGATGGCAGAAATGGCTAAAGCTGGGCCAGATGAGAAGGGCCTCACCCCGAGTTTCACATGCTCAAGATGCGGACTTCGGTGCAGAGCGAGACCATTGGCTGCAGGGAAGCCCTGAGCCAGAGAAGGTAATGGTCGTGGTTGGCAAGCCTCTGATTTATAAAGGACAGCAGACAGATAACTATGAAACGCTACATATGAGGTGGCCGGGCGAAGCGAACAGCTGTCGGGTTAGGTATTGGTATATGGTATGACTGTGTGAGATGATTGACTGATGCGACTGATGGATAGGAATGCTTAATAGATTGAGTGATATGAGCAAAGTCAGTGAAAGTAAGCCAACTAATTCCACTACGGAAGCCAAATTACTAGTGTCATAGAAGGTAGGTGATCGAGTAGTGAGAGGCTGTGAAGTCATTAAGCAGTGAGAGGCTATGATGCCAGAAGTTGATTCAGTGAGGTTTGGTAAATTGAATTGATGAGGTTTATCAGTGATTGCTATGGTTGGAGCATAAATAGAGAATTGATATGAGTGGCATAAATGCCTTAAATGCCTTTAAGGGAGAGCTAGGTTATTCAAGTAAGAAGCATTTACTACAAGGTAATGGAATGGAATTATAATCTTGAAATCCATGCAGTGAATATTGTGAAAGCCATGTAGGCTACAAGGTTGATATATTTATGCATAGATAACTGAGAAATCATGTAGGCAAAGGAGCAGGATTCATTTAACTTGAATAAAAGCATGGTCCTGCTGTCTGGAGCCACGATGCCCCACGATGACAATTCAGTCCCCCTCCATGGGAATAACAGGGAAGCCACAAGCTGAGCACCATGAGACCAAACAGCTAATTTAATGACTGAAAGTTGCAGTATAGATAGAAGCAGCTGTAATGTTGGTAGGGTAGACCCCCTCCCCCAAATAGAGCTAATTGAATGGTTAAATTTTCAGTGTGGCAGAAGTCAGAAATGGACTGTGAGGGTTTTGGTAAAAGTATGGTTTGGTAAAATTCTGAGGCTGTAGATTAGGTAGCAAGTTAGTTATGAGGAAGCTAGGTGAAGTCAGCGGCCTGGGAGAGGTAGGAGGCTACTCTGAAACAGCAGATGCAGACCAACAATTAGCCAGTCGAAGTCACACTGAGGTGCAAGGAAATGAACAATTCAAAAAACAAAAGCCAGCACTCACACAACTGCAGTTAACGGTTTATTTTTCAGTGCCCCATAAACTCCAACATGGAGAGCTGAAATAGCACAAACATAGGAAGTGGCAAGCAATTAAGGTGGATGCACAGGAGACCGCAGAGAAACAACAGCGAGAGTTGGAAGCGTATGAGAACAATTGTAGGTAAACTGAGGAGTGCGGTACCAGGTCAATATAGCGTGGACAAATCCGTGTATGGAATAACATGCTGTAGGAAGCATGAATGGCTCTACAGTGACAGGGTTGTTTCAGCGTGCAGGAAGAACTGCTACCCCTGTTGCTGTAGGCTGCCATGGAGAAACGTCAAGGACGCTGCCAGGGTGGTGCCTGGCCAAGTTGCTTCCATGGTGGAGTGGCTAGAGCACCTGCCTATGGCAGTGTCAGGGACCTGGGGCTGTGGTTTGGTTCTCCCCAGGCCCCACTGTAATGTGTTTTTTTTTTTTTTCAGAAAACATTTTCCCCGCTCCGAGTTTTCCTCTTTCCCCGAAGTTCACAATCCCCTGGAGTTGATTATTATAAGTCCGGGGGTGCTGGGGACAAGGCTCCCCTCAAAAAGAATGACAGCTGCTGTTTTTTCTTTTTTTTTTTCCTGTTATTTTTTTTCTAATAGGAGCTTGGCAGGTGGCTCTAGTCCCTCCCTCGAAGGGGACTCTGTCTCCAGCCCCACTTTCTCCTGCCCGACTGGTTATCCCCTCCAATGACTGGGCTGAGGCGAAGAGTGCCAGCTACCTCCCCCTCCCGGAGACCAACATCCAGATTCCGGGCATCGGGACGGGCGCTGGTGGGGCCATCACGGAGCCTGCCAGCTCCATTTTCCTCCTTGGTTTTTCTCCCGCTCCCCTCCCTGCCTAAATTGTACGTCGACAATGTGCTTCCCAACCCATATCTCCCTCCAGCCATCGCTAAAGGGCGATCAGTTTAGGATGGCAATCCCTCTTTCCCCAAGAGAGGAGAGGAGAGGAGAGCAGTCTTCCAGATGCTTGATCCTCTCTCTCCCCTGCCAGGCCGACTCAGTTGCTGTTTTTTCAACGGCGTGCGCTCTTGTTGTCTTGTTCGGGATTTTGTTCTGATGCTGTTAGAACGCATGCTGTTGTGTCTGCACTGGTGTGTGCATGTGCGGTTTTGTCCATGACATTATGACCCCGTACCAAGGATTGCTAGGAAGGGAAGCTGGAGGTTGAGTTGACACATACAGATAACAATGCAGTGAACTGAAGGTTTGCATTATTTGGTAAGTAATTGCATTATCTGGTGAGTAAATGGGAGCCTGAGAGCTCAGGCATAGGATTAGGACAATACAAACAAAGGGCAATCAGGAGGGTAGGAAAACTAGAAAGCCCACCAAAAAGAAAAGCAGAAAACCAAAAGACAAACACAGGAGAACAGAAAAACAAGTAACACAAGAAGCATGCAGCAGCCAGAGGCAGCAAATACTGACCAAATGCAGGGCACAAGCAATGCTGGAGGGTTGGGGGCAGGCCCCAAGGGAGAAGACAGACTGACAGAGCCTCCGACTGGCACAGAAAAAAGCTTCTGAATGAAGCAGGAAAGATGACTTAAATAGGTCAGGCAGGGGGGCATGGCTGTTGCTTCAGCCATTGAACTGCAGGCTACAGCCTTTCAAGAATTGGCTGAAGGATTATGTGGTCCGATAGCAGTCCCCCTTCTTTTTTTGTAAGTAGCTTTTTCTTCCTGTCGGGAACCCGGGCAGGCACAGCTGTGGTCCTCTCTCGGAGGATCTCAATCCGCCCTGTTGATTTCAGTGTATCAGTTAGCCTGCCTCAGTGCTCCATTTTCTGTTTTCTCCCTTGTTAATCCCAGGACCCCAAAATATGGTCATGCATACACGTGGAGGCGCGCATGCATTCAGTGGCTCCAGGCCCTTCCTCCCACGAGGCCTAATGCCTGGTCTCCCTTATGGCTTGGTGCTGCCACCTAACCTCCACCTGGTGGCAGCCAAGAGCCAGTGAAACCCACATCCCTCCCTGGGAGAGGAGAGCTACATAGCGGTATCTCGATCCAGCTCCTCCCTCCCCCCCCCTCCTCGGCCAACCCCTGATGACTCAGGCTCATTCCCTAACCTGGGTTGCCGGCATGGGAGGCGGTAAGGCATCCAGCGCCTCAGTCCTCCACGCCACTGGGCCGGCTCCAGTAGCAGCACTTTTCAGCAGATCATGGGATTACAGGGGAGGTGCCAAATGAATGGAGGAATGCCACTGTGGTCCCTAGTCATAAAAACGGAACAAAATCAGATGTGAGTAACTATAGGCCTGTAACCTAACCACTGTGATGTGCAAATTATTGGAGAGGATTATTAAAATAAAATTGGAAACTTGGTTATCTAATAGCAGTATTACAGACAAAACACTGCATGGGTTTAGGCAAAGGAGGTCTTGCTTTACTGATCTTTTAAACTTCTATAAGTCAGTTAGCAAGGCTTTGGACAAAGGAAAGTCCACAGATGCAGTCTTTATTTTGACTATTCAAAGGCCTTCAATATTGTCCCACATGTAGAATTATTAAACTAGAACAAACAAGTGTCCCAAGTAACTTACATAAATGGATTACCAGCTGGTTGACTGGAAGGTGGCAGAATGTCAAGATCAATGGGAAGACATCAGGATGGTTGAACGTGACCAGTGGGATCGGATAAGGTTTTCAGTGTTGGGACCACTACTCTCTAACTTTTATGTGTGGGATTCTTCTTCTTTTTTTTTTGGTGCCACCTGTCCCATATTGTCAGCCTTACCTCCCAAACCAACCCCCATATACCGATCCCCGAGTCGCCTGCACCCCCAAGGTGGGGCTGTTGAGACAACCCCACTTCACGGAGACAGGTCCAGGTTACCGCCGCATCACCGCGGATCGGCAGGGCTTCCTAGGTTTACCTCTCGGTGGGGCCGTAAGTGGTGGGCCATCCAGCGGAACACAGGCTCAGTCGGGGTCAGGTACTTGGGGCGCCATAGTACCAGGAGGTGGCATCATCCCTGGGACTTGCAGCATTTTTTGTGGATGCTAATCCCCTCAGGAGGCGGGATGTGCAATGACACCAGTGGGACAAACCTGACGTCCATCCCACCTTCTCACGTACCAGGCACCGGTCACATCGGATCCCCCAGCCTCCGCCGGGGGGGGCTGCACTTTTGTGCCGAACACTCAGTCGCACCTCCCCCCCACTGGAGGAGGAGAGTAGTCCATGGGACGCTCACTCCTCCCCTCTCCCCTGGCTGTCCCTCCAATGGCCCGAGTCAGGATTTGAACTCGGGTCGCAGGCAGAAATCCTACCCCTGTGCCAACGGGCCGGCTACGTATGTGTGGAACTCTTTTAAGGGTATGTGGTTTGGCATCTAAGTTTGCAGATGGTTCTAAGTTAGGACACCTTATAGAGTCTGACACCAGCATTAACATACTACAGGAGGATATTGATAAACTCTCGAAGTGGACCAATAATTCCAAAATGAAACTTTAATATACTGAAATTTGCTGTATTACATCTTGGAAAGAATAACCCCAGAGTATCTTAAACAATTAATGTCATTCCCTTAAGAGAGTCCGCTGAAGAAAGAGACTTCAGAATAGTGGAAATAGATGAACTTACATCTCACATGGGACAGACACTGCAAAGTCACACTTAATAAGTGCAGCCAAATAATTGGATGTATGGCAAGGAATATACCAAGTAGGAAGAGAGAGGTCCTGATGCTCTTTTATCATTCATTGGTGAGACCTCATCTGGAGTATGAGGGTTGGGTGGTTTTGATGCCACTACACCAAGAAAGATATTGAAAGAATTGAAAGGGTGCAAAGGAGATCTACCAAACAAATAGAAGGGTTAAAGGATAAGACACACGAGGAAAGGTTGCATGAGTGCAACCTGTTTTCTCTCTGTAGAGGTGAAAACAGAGGAGAGATATCATTTTAACATACAGAGTGGCATGGGGTCCACAATTATTGGCCACTGTTCTCTAAAGGGTGGATTGTCTAAGTGCCACATAAAAGAGGCTCATAGGCAACCCTACATGGGAAAGCCATGCAGTGGACCCCCCACAGCATTCAACACAGGTGCGCTAGTACCTTGTGCGCTGGATCCCCTGGCTGCTCCGGCAGCTCCGTGCCAGGGGCAGGCCGGGGGCATGCCAGTGGGTGCACCCTGCATGGCGCCCATGCACAACAGCACTGTGCATCATTCCAGGGCTGTAACACATATGCAGATGGAACCTGACGTACCTCAATATGTGCCCCCCCACATGTCAACAACGGGGCGTGGCAGCCACAGGAACCCCAGCACACAGCTGCCACATCTAGCTGGGCCACCTGGGAGGGTCGGGGGTAGCCTTTCAGGGAAACACCTGCAGATGATACACTGGATGGTGTGTGCCATCCCAGGACCCCCTGTCCGCGCATGGATGGGGATCCACTATGGGAACCGGGCTGGGCATCCTATTGGATGCCCAACAATGTCCGGCGCTCTGCCCCCTTGTAGCCACAATCCTCTGCCATGTGGCTGTGCGCTGAGGGGGTGGGGGCATGGATAGGTGGCTGGAAGTCATGAATGCCGGCCGGCACACCCTGGTGTGGGGGTGTGGTGCAACATGGGTGGGTTACACGCATTTCATGTGTGATACCCGCTCTTTAGTGAATTGCAGCCATTGGAAATTATTGACTTAAAAGGGAACTACACACGGGACGACTTAAGGGGACATTTGCTTAAACTGCCAGGTGATCACTGTAAAACAAACCATAGAAGGGGATGGTTCATTCAGAGTAGTATCCCAGTGGAACAGTCTGAAGAGATGGTTTACAATAGAAATTTGAACATCTTTAAAAGTAGACTTGACGCTCACATGGGGGTGGGATTCTAACACCTCAATAGTAGTGGGTACTAACAGGCAGTTTATATGGGCTTTGTAGTCTTCTTTTGCCAGCACCTTTCTTATGTCCTTTTGTTTTTATGTAATGTGAAGGGGGTGGGTCTGTCACGACGGAAAGTGGATGGGATTGGGTTGTTGGCTTCATGGAGCCAAATTACGATTTCTTCCCTTCCAAAACTGTTGCACACGAAAATTTTGAGACTTACCCTGGTTGATATAAAGTGAAGTAAGGGAATGTGTGGTTTTAGGAGGCTTTTTGTTTTAAGTTGAGCAAGACTGGTGCTCTTTCAAGACACAGCAGCACTACAGAATATTATGCAAAACCCATGCACTGACTGAAATTACCCCTAAAACACTCCGATTTATTTTTCATCAGAACCATTTTATAAAGGGAATAAGGCATTCCAGACTGGGTATTATGTTATCTAACAACATTACCCGGGGCCAGCACTGCAGTTGGTTAGATACTGCACTGTAGCATTACCCCCAATCTGTCTTGTCTTATTCATTACACAGTAGTCCCTCGCTATAACGTATTGCTTCAGAGCCATAACGATTGTTTGTTACATTAAGTCATTCATTAAAATAAGGGTTTCTGCTTCAGGTTCCAGTTTTCTTATAAGGCATATGGCAGTGTACAGTACAGTACAGTATTGGGAATCTGGGTTATGGTGGGGTATATTTAGGCAGTAATGCATGACAGGGTGTGTGTTGTGCTGGGATAACGTCATGCTTTGCGTGGTTGGGCACAAGGCCGAAGGCAGTGTACATTCAACAGCAAAGCGTGGTGTTATCCCAGCACAACACACACCCTAGAGTGCATTATTGCTATTATACAATGGCTTGTTTGTAAAGATCAAACAAGCAGCAGATCATGGGATTACAGGGGAGGTGCCAAATGAATGGAGGAATGCCACTGTGGTCCCTAGTCATAAAAACGGAACAAAATCAGATGTGAGTAACTATAGGCCTGTTAACCTAACCACTGTGATGTGCAAATTATTGGAGAGGATTATTAAAATAAAATTGGAAACTTGGTTATTTAATAGCAGTATTACAGACAAAACACTGCATGGGTTTAGGCAAAGGAGGTCTTGCTTTACTGATCTTTTAAACTTCTATAAGTCAGTTAGCAAGGCTTTGGACAAAGGAAAGTCCACAGATGCAGTCTTTATTTTGACTATTCAAAGGCCTTCAATATTGTCCCACATGTAGAATTATTAAACTAGAACAAACAAGTGTCCCAAGTAACTTACATAAATGGATTACCAGCTGGTTGACTGGAAGGTGGCAGAATGTCAAGATCAATGGGAAGACATCAGGATGGTTGAACGTGACCAGTGGGATCGGATAAGGTTTTCAGTGTTGGGACCACTACTCTCTAACTTTTGTCGTTAGGATTCTTCTTCTTTTTTGGTGCCACCTGTCCCATATTGTCAGCCTTACCTCCCAAACCAACCCCATAACGATCCCGATCTCCTGGCTTACTCCCCCAGGTGGGGCTGCTGAGACAACCCCACCCCACGGAGACAGAATGTCCAGTTATCGTCGCATCACTGTGGACTGCAGGGCTTCCTAGGCTTTACCCCCTCCCCGGGTGGGGCCGTGAGGGTGGGCCATCCAGCGGAACACAGGCTCAGTCGGGGTCAGGTACTTGGGGGGCCATAGTACCAGGAGGTGGCATCATCCCTGGGACTTGCAGCATTTTTTGTGGATGCTAATCCCCTCAGGAGGCGGGATGTGCAATGACACCAGTGGGACAAACCTGACGTCCATCCCACCTTCTCACGTACCAGGCGCCGGTCACATCGGATCCCCCAGCCTCCGCCGGGGGGGGCTGCACTTTTGTGCCGAACACTCAGTCGCACCTCCCCCCCACCGGAGGAGGAGAGTAATCCATGGGACGCTCACTCCTCCCCTCTCCCCTGGCTGTCCCTCCAATGGCCCGAGTCAGGATTTGAACTCGGGTCGCAGGCAGAAATCCTACCCCTGTGCCAACGGGCCGGCTACTTATGTGTGGAACTCTTTTAAGGGTATGTGGTTTGGCTTATAAACTTTTTGTTTTAAGTTGAGCAAGACTGGTGCTCTTTCAAGACACAGCAGCACTACAGAATATTATGCAAAACCCATGCACTGACTGAAATTACCCCTAAAACACTCCGATTTATTTTTCATCAGAACCATTTTATAAAGGGAATAAGGCATTCCAGACTGGGTATTATGTTATCTAACAACATTACCCGGGGCCAGCACTGCAGTTGGTTAGATACTGCACTGTAGCATTACCCCCAATCTGTCTTGTCTTATTCATTACACAGTAGTCCCTCGCTATAACATATTGCTTCAGAGCCATAACGATTGTTTGTTACATTAAGTCATTCATTAAAATAAGGGTTTCTGCTTCAGGTTCCAGTTTTCTTATAAGGCATATGGCAGTGTACAGTACAGTACAGTATTGGGAATCTGGGTTATGGTGGGGTATATTTAGGCAGTAATGCATGACAGGGTGTGTGTTGTGCTGGGATAACGTCATGCTTTGCGTGGTTGGGCACAAGGCCGAAGGCAGAGTACGTTCAACAGCAAAGCGTGGTGTTATCCCAGCACAACACACACCCTAGAGTGCATTATTGCTATTATACAATGGCTTGTTTGTAAAGAAAAAAAGAAAAAGATTTACAAAATGCCTAAAATAACCTATTTTTGTTCATTTTTTTACTGGAGTAGGTATACATAGTAAGAAAAAAGTTATTTTTCAGTGTTTTGGCCAGTAGGTGGAGCTGGTGAATGGTGCTGTTGTGTTTGTTGCTGCTGTGACTCTCTGTTGGAACCCCCATTTCCCAGTCTGGTCACCCTCGCTTCAACCACAGTTGTGATTCTTCAGTGTTTCTCCCGATACTGGCCAGATAAACGTTTTTACCGGGAGAAGAACGCTTGTATGGCCACCAAGTTTTTAAGTAGCAATCGGTACTGAGCGCAAAGGATTATGGAACTCTCGGGATCAGAGGATATCCTCTACCTGTGGAGAGGTACAGATTTTACTTCTGTAAGAAAAGAGTATTTTTTTTTTCTTTTTGAAACTTTATCTGTACAAGTGTGCAATCTGAAGACAAGACTGCTTCTGTGAGTGGTCGGGGAAATGGACAGCCACGCGCTGTCCTTTTTGTGAAGTCCTTACTCACTTCAGAATGGCATCTGCCCAAGGGATTTGGTGCTTGTTTGAGCTGGCAATGAGCCAGTTGTATTGAACTCTACATCAGGGTATTTACTGAAAAACAGAGCACAGCAGTGAAGTATGAGGGAGTGCGCATGATCAGATGAAAAAAAAGATGTAGTTTTCTCCAGGGAGTTGCGGTGGGGCCGTATTAGATGGTCTGAGCTTAGCAGGGAAATGTGTTGAGTGATATTCGGCAGTTGGTGTTTCAGGGGGTGAAGTCCTTGAGGGGGAGGATGCTGAAGCCGTGGGCACTGGGCTACTTGTAAAGCCGTGCGTTGAATAAAGAAATGTTGTCCTGTTTTTTTTTCCTAGGGGACGGAGTGAGTGTCAGTGTAGCGGACAGCGTGGAGTGATTCTGCTAAAGATTCATGCGGTCATCTGAGTGCTGGGACTAGACCCATGATGTTATACTGGGATAACATCATGGGTCCAGTCTGACCAATCAAAGGCCAGCATTCTTTCTTGCCATTGTATAATTATTTGATGCGTGTTTGTGCATGGTATCACTATTAAAAACTTGTTACTGTACTTTGTTTTTATTTTTTAAAAAAACAGTAATTTTTGTCTGGCACTGCCACGCTATGTTCCCAGCCACATCCTTTGCAAACTATATCAGCTGTCTCAACTGAATTACCTTAACGGGATCAACCTCCTGTGTTTGTAACCGTGACAGTCCCACTTCTTGCCCCTGGATTGCCTCTTTAGTTGTGGGCTGTGGCTCCTCTTCTGAATCTGAAGAGTCACTTTCCACGCTGTCCATGTTATCAGCCCTTTTTATTACAGCATCCACAGTGCAGGTGTCAGACATGCATTTGCTGATTTGGACAGCATCATTGTGGGTCAGCCATTCTTCTGTGAGGTCCTTTGCCTTTGGATCCCGAACAACTGGTAGTTGTAGCGTGGATGCCATTTCTACAGCTTCTTGTATATCATTCACCTCTGGCTCCTCAGGTGCATCTGACTGTTCAGCAGATGTGGGATTGAGAGTTGGCGTCCAGCAATGGGTGGTTGTGCTCTCACACCCATTCGCCTACGCCTCTCCTGTCAGGTGAGCAACATCACGAAGGTGGAGGTTTTTTAAGAAATCACTAACATTTGTCCCGGTCTCAGCAGCCACTAGATCCCCTAGTAACTGTTTATGATACAGCTTTTTGAAGGTTGTGATTATGTCACCATCGAGCGACTGAGCACAGGAAGTCATGTCCTTCGGCAGAAACATTACCCAAATGTTTCCGTCCTGGGAACAAAGCTCAGATTGGGGTACTGGACATTGACCCATTTTTATTTTATTTATTTAAAATTTGGTGACCGGGAGAGGCACACTGAGCTGAGGCTCGTTTCGAGGTGCGACCCGGGGGAGGGGTACATAGGAGGTAATAGTACACAAATAGGCTAGTTACAAAGGCCTGGGTTGAGGCAAAATACAAAATCAATGTGAAAGTAAACATAAAATCACTGAGACAGTAGCACACACGATACAAGAGATAGTGATTAAAAAAAAAACAAGGCATATAAGGTAACATGGGTGGTACAGTGCAGTAAAAATCGGCAAGAGCACTTAGATGGGCCTTTAGCAAAGTGTTAGTTAGTAGTTCAGTAGCACCGTGATAGACAGCAGGGGGCTTAGCCTGTCTGGTAGCAGGAGCAGGAAGGAAGTAGCGAGTGTGAGAGGGCATGTTTAAAGAGGTTTAGTGAGGGTAGCAATCAGAGTGATGATGGAAGGAAGTTCCAGTTGTGTGGGAAACAGTAAGAGAAAGCGGCTTGCCCAGAGTTAGAGTGGGGACTGGGAAGAGCAAACGTGCAAGGGTCTCTTGAGCGGAAGTTGGTAGGACAAGTGGGAGGTGGGGGAAAGGAGGGAGGCGAGGTAGGGGGTAAGTGAGCCAAACCGGAATTTGGCTATGAGAGTGGAGGTGTGGTGCTAGCAATGGGAAGATGCGGGGGAGGGAGAGAGCGGAATAAAGGGTGCAGTGGTTAGTCCTAGGGGGAGCATTAATGGTGAAATGGCAAAAGGCATTGAATAGGGAATCCAGCCTGAAGAGGATGGAGGAGGAGGAGGCGGACCCATAGACAACCATTAGCAGGAGAGCTCTAGGGGAAGCTTCTGGCACCCAAGGTATGCACACACTGAGGGTGCAAAACTCTGTGTAAACCTGTTTTTAAAGATGTCAGATGTCATCCAGGTATTCTGACTGCTGGAATGCTGGATGGGAAGGGAGCCCATGTTGCAGTGGTGGAAACACCGTGGCTGGCGATATTTGCCAATAAAAGGGCGCGTTTGATTTTATGAGTACCCATGGCATTGCAAGCAAACAGAAGAGTCACCCAATCCTTGCTGACTTTAAAGAGCTGGTGACATGTTCAGGACAACGTTAACGGGAAACAGGGGAAAAAGGAAAAGGAGCAGCAAAACATGGAAGGCCATAGTGACAAATGCTCGCAGCCTGGGACATAAAAGCCCTGACCTGGAGGCCTTGTTAGCGGATGCAGACCTGGACATAGCAGCAGTAACAGAGACATGGTACACTGCTAATCATGGGTGGAACAGTAATGTAGCAGGTTATACTCTGTTCAGGAAGGATAGGGAGGGTAAAAAAGGTGGGGGTGGGAGTGGCCCTGTACATCAGAGAGAGTATAAAGGCTACAGAAGTGCAGGGAAGAAAAGGGGAAGCTGAGACATTGTGGGTCACCCTTGAGCCAGGGAATAGTACAGCAGTACACACAGTGGTGCTCTACAGACCTCCAACACGGGGAGGAAGTGGGCAGGGAACTGGTGGATGAAATTCACGACATGGCATCAAAAGGCGAAGTCCTACTGCTGGGGGATTTCAACATGCCGAACATGGATTGGATCACCCAGGCAGCTGCTTCAGTCAGAAGCAAATCCATCCTAGAAACAATACAGGGGGCTGGTCTCAGGCAGCTGATGCTCGATCCCACCAGGTACAGGGCAATTCTGGACCTGGTACTGACAAATGGAGACAGAGTCGAAGAAGTTCAGGTAGAAGGGCAGCTGAGGTCCAGTGACCACCACATAATGTTGTTTAGCATGCAGACAAGGACTGAACCGAGTCACATTAAGGCGAAGATATTAGATTTCAAGAGGGCGGACTTCGCTGAACTGGATAGATGTATCAGAGTAGCACTGGGAAAGGGGGAGATAAGAGGGGAGAGTTGAGAAGCAGTGGGTGAAAATGAAAGATGCCATAGTGGAAGCGATGAACCAGTGCATTAGGTTAGTGTCCAAAAGGAAGAGATGGAGGAAGCCACTGTGGTTCTCTAAGGAGGTGGCAGACAAAGTAAAGGCTAAAAGGGTGAGTTTCAGGGAGTACAAGGGGACCCAACGGGAGGAAGACAGGGAGGTGTACCTTGACTGTCTAAGGGAAAGGGGGGAAGGCTGTTAGGAGTGCAAAGGCACAGAATGAGGAGGGATTAGCGTAAACAGTAAAGAAAGGGGACAATACATTCTATAGGTACATCAGCGAACGAAGAAAACCAGGGGAGGAATTGTAAGGCTCAAACGGGGAAGAGGGAGAGTGTAAAGGGGAGACGAAGACAAGGCAGAAATACTGAATGAATACTTCTGTTCAGTATTCCTAGAGGAGGGTGAGGATCAGGGACCACAGCTGGGCAGCAGGTGCAAAGGGGGTGGGGAGAGGTAGATGCCAGTCCATTTACAGAGGAGAGAGTCCTGGAAGAGCTCCACATAGAAGGCTGGTTAACAAGTTGAGTAGTCTGGGCATGGGGCACAAGGTGATAAGCTGGATTAAAAACTGGCTGATGGACAAGAGGCAGAGGGTAGTGGTAAATGGGATCCAATCTGGGGAGAGGGGGGTGACTAGTGGGGTACCTCAGGAATCAGTCCTGTTCAGTGTTTTCATTGGTGACATTGCAGAAGGGCTGGAAAGAAAGGTCTGCAGATGACACCAAGATCTGCAACAGGGTAGATACACCAGAAGGGGTGGAGAGAATGAGGAGGGACCTGGAGAAACTTGAAAAATGGTCCGAGGTTTGGCAACTGAGGTTCAGTGCAAAGAAGTGCAAAATAATGCACCTTGGGAGAGGGAACCATGGAGTCAGCTACAGAATGGGGGGGTGAAGGTGCTGACAGTCACCAAGGAAGAAAGGGACCTGGGGGTTATCTTTTCTGATGATCTGAAGGTGTCAAGACAGAGCACAAAGGCTGCAGGGAGGGCCAATAGCATGCTGGGGTGCTTAGGCAGGGGCATCACTAGCACAAGGAGGTGGTGATGCCATTGTATAAAACATTGGTGAGGCCTCACCTAGAGTACTGCGTGCAATTCTGGAGGCCACACCTGCGCAAGGACATTGACAGGATTGAGGCAGTCCAGAGATGGGCAACCAAGATGGTGCAGGGCTTACACCACAAAACATGTGAGGAGAGATTAAACAACCTCAATATGTACTCACTAGAGGAAAGAAGAGAGTGGGGGGCATGATAGAAACCTTCAAGTACCTCAAGGGCATAAACAAGGTGCAGGGAGACATCTTCCAGCGTAGAAGGAGTACAAGAACTAGGGGGCATGATATGGAATTGGAGGGGGCAGATTAAGAGGGAATGTGGGAAAGTTTTTCTTCACAGAAGAGGGTGGTGGATGCATGGAATGGTCTAACACAGGATATGGTGGGGGCAACCACAGTGGGGGGTTTTAAGCCTGCCTGTGACAGGCTCAAGGGAACCTTGAGGTGGGAAAGAGTGATGAAAAAACACTGACCAGATAGGGTCAGAGCCCACATACAAGTATAGGGCTTATGGGTAGACTGGATGGGCCTGGTGGTCCTTATTTTTTTTGTACTTGTTTAACTAGGAGTAGCACACTAAAAAGCTTGTTTACAGGTGCGACCTGGGAGCACAGGGAAGTGCAATGACTTGCTCAGGGTCACACAGTATGCAAGTGGGGGCTGTGGGATTCAAACCCAGATCTCCAGATTTGCAGGTCGGAGCCTTAAACCACTGTGCTATACTGCCTGTGCTTATCTGCTGACATTTTCTGTTTCTTTGTTAACAAAACCTAATATTTAGACAAAGTCCAACTTATATTTCCCATTAGTGCTGTATTCCTCCCCCCCATTATTTATTACTGAGGTCAGTTGTATAAAAAACAGAATCTTTGCTCCTGAAGAGTTTGTCTATTCCTGCTGCTTTCTCCCTACCTGAAGTCAGAGAGCACTGCTTGTGACATCACAGTTACTCCCATGGCAACAGATTGTGATGTCACAACAGAGGATTATGACTTGAAGCAGGGAGTAAGCTACAGTATAGTGGCAGATGAACTTAAAATGAACACCAAGGGAGAACGATCATACAGTATAGTCATGCAAATTTCCTTAGTAATAAATAATGGGGAGGAGAAATATATAAAATATAAATGGAATGCAGGCAAGAATTGTACCTAATTATTATGCTATTTAAAGTTTTCTTATGAGGCATCAGTAGCTGTTTAAATCCCTTGCTTGCATTACTCTCATTCCCGCCAGCCAGCATCACATCAGGGAGGCACCTCCAGAACAAACCTGTTTCATCATCACAGTTATAGATTTATTCTGGCAGGTACCCCCCATCGTGCAGCACTTGTTTTAGCCTGGATAGAAATTCTGCAGCTGCAATGTCATCGCAGCTACGCTGCTCACCCATAATGCAGAGTCTTCTAATCTCATGCCCTCGCTGGAAGCGCCATAACCATCCGGTCAATGCATGAAATTTGGAGCTGGCACCGTGGTTGTCTTTTGCAAACTGCACTGCTGTTTTACACGCGATGGAACCAGACGCTGGGGCACCAGTGGTCCACTGTTGTTCAAACCACAGTTGAGTGGCTTTGTCAATTTCAGTTTTGTCAGCCCAACAAAGCCTTTTGCACTTCAAGGCATCACCCTCAGAGCACTCCAGCACAAAGCCCCTTAGCGCACCCGCTTGCTTTTTCCATGTGCTGACAGTGTTCTTGGAACACCCAGTTTCTTGGCTGATTTTTGCTCAGCTTTCTCTGCCTCTCAGTCTGTCCAGGATAGCCAGCTTTTGATCCATGGCATAGCCGGAGCGCATCATGATGACAGATGATGGTTAGCTGTCAAGGTAAGTCGGAAGCGCCTTTTATGCTGACAGATTGAAATCCTGGATTTTGATCGGGAGCCTCTCAGCTCATTAAGCGTCGTTTGTGTTGAGCCAGGATTTTAAATGGGAGCCATGATGACCGTTCATTATAGCCGATTGTTTGCTATAACAAGGTTCGTTATAGCGAGGGTTTATTGTATTCTAGATCACTCTCTACTTAAGGGAAGAGGTGATGCTTTCTCTCCTGAACTCCAGTTTCTTCCTCAGGGGACGTCAAAGTGTGGAGCTAGGGTCACACTGAGATGGAGTGGGGGACACCTGAAATGTTGGTTCAGGGGGCCCACCTTGAAATTGGATACTGATAGCACAGTATTGATTCATGTATATCAGCATACCACTTGTTTGGTACCTGTATATTGGCCCTATATTTGCATTTTGTATTGAATTATAGAGACATTATAGTGATCAATACATACTGGGCAACAGTATGTAATGATTTTTTTTAACACACCTAAGGTTTGTTTACCACATAAACTATGAGACCAAAAGTCATGGGGTTTATTCAGGAATCACACAGCAAGGGTGTGTTGTAAAAATAAATAAATAAATAAAGAGTTTTCACTGTTGTCTGTACTTTATATCATTACTGGTTACCAGAACTGTGATCGATAGGTAGGAGAAGAGCAGACCAAAAACAAAGTACATTTATTTATTGAAAATTGGTAACCAGGAGAGGCACTGTGAGCCAAGGCTCATTTCCAGGTGCGACCCAAAGAAAAGGAAATAGAGAGACAAAACAGACAATGTATATGCAAAATATAAAAGGTATACATGGTGGAAAACTGCAGGATTCAGCAAAACGAAAGATTAAACAGATAATACAATGCAGTAAACTATGAACAGGTTTGTATATCGGAACTAAAACACTGGTTCAGGAGCACTAAGTCTACATACAGTACATAAGAATTGCATGGCAAAAATACTGATGACCAGGGCATGAGGAGGACGGGGAGCAAGAGGTTTGAGCAAGCATTTGAGGGAAAGAAAGGAAGGAAGGGAAGAGGCAGAAGGAGGGAGGATGATTGATGTAGATTGAGGGATGACGTGAGGAAAAAGTAGATTTCCCAGCACCAGAGCTGGAGTGTGGAATGGAGCAAGAACGAGAGTCACGAGAGCAAAGACAAGAGGAAGAGGGAATAGGGAAGAGGAGAGAAGATAGGAGGGTAGAGAGTCAAGCAGAGAGTCAAACCAGTACTTAGAATCCAGGGGTGCACACTGCATGAAATGATGGGAAGGAAGGGAGGGATAGACAGGAAGTGGTGCCGCCCACCGAGCTGGTAATGTTACGCGCAGCCGATGAGCCAGGTTTGGGAACGAGCCCGGGAGTCGTGGGACTGGTTGGGGGGGAGGATCGCGCATCCTAGGGAGTGTTCCCCCGGGGGAGGGGGTCAGCTGCCGGTGCTCTAGGGATCCTGTTCACTGAGGCAAACACATTGGGTGCATAAAAAGCACCTAGCTTACTTACCATTTTATTTTTCTTAAAATGACGGTATTTACAGAACATAAAAAGTCAGATATTACTTCATATGCTTTGGTGCATCAAGTTCATTTCAGCATAATTTGTTTTGGGGGCATCTGATTCCCAACAATGGCTCCCTTCAGTTAGCTCGGAGACTGACCCTTCTCTTGCACTGTCAGTGCTAGACTGACTCCCTCTATGGATCTCTCAATCACTAGCTCTCCCTAATACCTCTAGTGGTAGCCTTTTATACATTTCTGTGAGTGACCTCATATTCAGGGGACCCACCCACTTCCTATAATCAACTCTAAAACAGTACTTTATCTGGCTCGTATCCCGGCCTATACAAAATAAAGAAAGGGATATTTCTGAGCCTTTACTTGAGAAATTACTTTTTTGCAACAATACATAAATATCCCCCTTCTGCATAGTTTAGTTTTATCTATCTTTATTAGCATAATGACCTCCCTTACTATTAACTCCTCCCACTGGTTGGCTTGTACTTTGAACCAGGTCCATATAAATAAAGACCACTAGGGGCCGCTATCCTCCTATAAGGATCTTCATTCTATCTAAACTCTCCTAGGAACAGGTCGGTCTACAATCAAGTGTTCTACAGTATTATATGCCTTTGCACAACCCTGACTTTTATTCCTCCCTGGGTTTATATGTATTAGAGGGGGCACCCCTTCAGAACAACCCCATTCCCTAGGTTCTTTTCTTTAAGTGTGCTGTTCTGTGTTTCATATTTGTGCTTTCCTTATTTATCTGTACTTTAGCACACTATGCCCCACATTAGAGACTTATACCCCGATACATTTATTCTCTTTGTTTCTTTTTCTAGAGGCTCCTATTTCTAAGGAATACTCTTTTCTTCTTTTCCTGATGGCTGCAATTTCAGCCTGTTGGCTGAACTTTTCATTTTGGCCTGCCTAGTAACTTTCAGCTGACAGCCATATAGTGCACTTCATTTTAATTACGTCTCCTACAGTAACTGCATCATAAGCGGCTTTCTATCTAAATTTCAGCCCTGCCCTCATCTATTTTCGTGCCGCACTATACGGTGGTCGAGGAGGCTGAGGAGCATGCCTTTGCTCCATAAAAACTTTGCTATCTTCTCCTTACTTTTTAACCAGCAACCGCAGTAATTCCCGGTGCTTCAGGGCATGATTAGGTTCCGAAGCAGTTACGGACCTATTCCTGCTCCGAATATGAAAAGGTGCTGCAGTTGTGCACCTCTCCGGGCATAACTAAATTTTCTTTCTGTCAGGCATCTCTGGCATCCTGCCAGCTGCCTGCTTGACTTCGCATGCTGCCACAGAACTGAGAGAGAGAGCGAGCTCTAGGAGCGAGCGTGTTCCTACTTTAACACAATATTCTCTCTCTCCCTGCTCTTTAAACATTATGGGGAACCAGTGTTTTACTGCTCTAAATCTGGAAGCATGCAGGCACCAGAGTGCTCTCAGTTTTGCAGGAGCGGCGGCTTGACATTGCAAAACTCCTATTTTTGCATTTAGCCGTTGCTTCTGTCTGGCCGTTTTTACCACTTTGTTTTTCTGGCACTAGAAAGCTTGCTTGTCTTACCGGAGCACTTTTCACCCTGGGGGCTACCTCCTTTAGCTTTCTAATTTTAACAGAGGTTTTAACTCCATACTGCATGAATCGCCTGCAGCATGTCTCGAAAAGTGAAAGCACTTCACTTTCCCTTTCAGGCGGGTGGCTACAATCTCCACATGCCACGCCGCCTCTCCTCTCATCTGTGCCCTGTTTGGGATATCTTAAAAAAAGGCAGCACTAGTCTGCTCTTCGTCTCTCGGTGCACAGAAGGTGCAGATACTGAGAAGCAAAGGGGGTTTATTTCAGGTCTTGGGCAACCTTTATTTTTTCTATCATATACTGATTTACAGATTTACTCGGGCGGCTGCAAAAGCATATCGCGCCTGCCCCCGAGTAAACACAGTGACCCAATTTATTTTTACATATATTCATAAAAATATGTTTAACAATAATTTTATAGCCATGTAGTACCAGCTCTTAATAGTTACAGCCTGGGGGGGGGGGTTCAAATACCAGGGCACCCTTCCATGACAGAGGTCACTCTGTTACAGACCCGACAGCTGGAGCTCACTGGATTGGGGAGGTGGGGCAGACATCAGCATGATCGCCATAGATGTGACTGCATGCCATGTCTACCAGGAATAGAACACGGGGGGAATAAATGGCGACCGCACTGTGTGCTGCCCACCTCGCTCTGCAGGTCTTTCACCGTCGCACTCCCCAAACACCAAGCTAGAGGTCCAACAGGGAAAGGGTCACTCCCGAAGGCCCCGCCTTGGGGGGTAAGCAGTGGTGCAAGTGGTAGACAAGAAGTACAGGAACTTGGTCACTAGCAAATATGAAATGCAGAATGAAGATCCTCAGTCTGAAGGATAGCTGTGTCAAGATACACGTATCTGTTTAGACACGAGTAGATTCAGTCAGAGTTTGAAGTCTTTCTACAGTAGCAAAACAGCACTGTTGAACAAGTCAAATGTTGTTATGGAAACCCTGATTTCAGGTCACAGGCCCAGAAACTGTCATTATGTTGCTGGTTTAAGAATTTCAGTTCCAGTGTCAGTGGGAAGAAGTACAGGAACTCCATTCCTGCTGTAAAAAAGGTACAGGAACCTAGTTCTCGTGCGTTTCTGTTCACTTTCATCACTGGGGGTAAGCCAGGGAGGAACAACGAGGAGGCAGTTCTCAGGGATGTGGGCTGGTTGGGCAGGAGAAAGCATAATAAATTAAAAAACCAAAAAAGAAAGGAAGTGAAATGGGTGCAGTGATGAGTAGGAGGAGGAGCATTAACAGCAAAATGGTAGAAAGTATTGCAGAGGCTGTCTAGTCTGGCAAGGGAAGAGGACAGGGCGGTGCTCTAAACCATATCCGTGTAGCCAAACACTGGGAGCACCATCTTAGTGATCAGCTCACAGCAAACAAGGGAAGAGAGACAATCCTTGTTGTGGTGGATGTCACCAAGTTGGGGTGGAACTTGCAGATGGCATCAATATAGATAGAGAAGCTGAGCCTACAGCCAAATGAAGTACCAAGATATCTGAATCAGGGGACAAGCTCAAGGGGAATTCCATCCAGGGTGGAGTCAAAAGGAGGAGCAGAGAGCCTGCCAGGTTTTGACTGGTGCCGTAGGTCGTAGATACCATTTTTTTTGTGCTAACTCTGAGTTGGCTAGAGTTGAACCAGCCCTGGACATTGTTAAAAGTCACGCTGTAGTGATGATTCCAAGGTAGAAAGGCATCCGAGGCAAAGAGTACAGTGTCATCCTCATACATGTGAATAAATACAGATGGATGGGAGGGCTTTAAGAAAATAAAATGGGACCCAGAGTGGAGCCCTGTGAGACTCCAGAATGGATGGGGAGGGGAGGGGACAAGGCATTACTGACCTGCACCGACTGGAAACTGCATGGGAGATAAGATCTGAACCAGTTAACTGCTTGCACAAAAAGACCTGCGGATCTTAACTTCGATCCATCCCAGTGAGGATGGAGTCAGTAATGCTCAGTAGGGAGGTACAGTGGAGTGGTTCTTTAGGAGACCAAACTGGAAAGGAGAGAGGAAATTAGTGGAGCAGAAGAAGTCGGTGAGCTGGGAATAAACCGTTTTTTCATATAAATTAGCAAGAGTAGGGAGAAAGGATGACAGTTGCCAGGAGGGATAGGGTCACCACTTTTGTGAAGGGGGAGTACCTTGGCAAATTTCCAGGACAGAGAGATAGTGCAGAGGGAGAAGGAGAGATCACATAGGTAATTAAGGGGTACAGCAATAGTTAGAGCAGGGAGGTAGAGTAGTTAAGGGTCAATCACACCAGGGCTAGATCCTTTGGAGAGATTAAGGGAGGAAAGAGCATTAATAGTATTCAGCAGAGTAACAGAAGAGAAGTAAAAACAGTTGGAGGAGGCTTCGGATGGGGGCTGAGGTGAGGAGGTGGAAGCCAGCAGTTTTGAGCAGCAGAAAACAGTATTTTTCCAACAGCTGTTGTAGATCACTCTCAGTGCTGTGTGCAGGAGTGAAGCAGTTCTCTGTCTCTACACACACACACACACACACACACACACTTTTGTGTAACAGAGAATTTCAGGTACTGGTTTCAAGTTGTAATCAACCCTAACAATACTTATACTCTCATTTTAAATGCTAGGTATCCAAACGACCCTGTCCCTCACAATTTGCACTCGTTTTGTTTTTCTTTTGTAGAATGTGTAACCAGCCTCTCTTTTGTGCTTGAGGCAGGTTACTAGAAATCACTCGAAGTGTTCACCAAGACCCTGAGAAGTTCTCTAGTGGGCCTCAGCTTGGAGAGAGGGTGTCTGGAGTTTGTGTTCTGTGTTTCTTGATTCAGCCAGAAGCAGGAAACCCAGGTATAAATATTCATGGCTTGTCATTCCCCCTTTATGCAATAAGAAGGGAAAGCAGTTCCAAGGCCCTGATTCAGAGTTCCCAGTTACAGTCCAGGATTTAAGGTTACATAGCTTTGATAGAGGAGAAGCAGAGAAGTGGGAGCCCTGTCTCTCATTGCCCCCTCCTGGGGTGAGGGGGGGGGCACCTCCAGAGAACAGTTAGAACCTGACAGGAGCCTTACCTGAGGAAGATAGACCAGCAACTCCAATGGCACACTCAAAGGAGCTTGCAAGAGTCCTTGCGGAATTCACTTCCGCTAGGCGAACACATGGACGGCAGCGATTTGGAAGCACACCTTGCATAGTCGACCAGCACCAGAGGAGAATGGGTGCCCAGTTTAGTGTTCTTTCCCCTAGGTCAGATAGGGAATCTTACTTGGTAATGTTTGCCAGAATAAAGGGCCTGGTAAGAGTTGGTGTTAAGTTCCACGGAGTTAGGTCAGGTATGGAAACCCATTGCTTTAGGCCACTGGGGCTGTCAGTGTAGTGTCAGAAGGGAGAGACACACTGCTGAACCAACCATTCTATAATTAGCAGTATGCCATATACTAGTTACTAATCCATGTGATGCCACCCACCGGCACAGCAGACACACGCTGGCACAGCTGTCCCCAGGGTAGTCCTCACCCTGCCTAGGAGGGTGCCTCTGTGCAACTGGTCTTGCAGGTACAAATGCTCAAAAGACTGCAAAAGTGGAAGATAGGGTTCAAAGTGTTTTGGTAGAAACACTAGTATGCCCTGTAAAAGCCTGGGTTAGTATAGTGTATAATACAGAGCTGTCTAGTACAGTACATACAGCAGCATGGTACTGGTGACAGTAATGGTACTGAACATGCCTGAGAATGAAGGTATGGCATTTATGATTAACTAGTCAGGGTAACGCCCTTAGATGCTGGGTACCATCTGCAGCCAAAATGAACATGCAGCCTGCTTGACCCCAGCTCCCAGTATAGACAGGCACCCTATGTGTGTGGTCTCATGGTTTATGGTGCCTCTGGTCCCCATCTGCCCTGACCCGTGGTGGCTTGGTAAGGAGAATGGTACTGGTGTTTCATGGCATAAGGTTGGTGCTCCCTGGATGAGATGGGTCACCAGATACCCCTAGACACCAGGGAGTGCCCGGCCCTAAGAGATATCTTTACACCTGGTATTTCAAGGCTAAAGTTACATTGTAGATATATGTTACGAAAATCTGAGCATATGAAAAACGCCAGCAGATAACAGGCCCTAAGGTCTATCGAGTCTGCTCAAGTGTGCAGCTCTCAGATTTTACTCTGCAGCTGCCACCCCACCCCCCCCCTTTTATAGTAGTAACCTTCCCCATGACCCTGTCCCACCCATTAATTCAGAGGAGGTCTTTAAAGGTGCAGCAGAAATGTAGAAATTTGGTCTGTAATGTTATCCAGTGACTTGGGATACCATCCTTGCAGCCTGAGTTAATAGGTTAAATACATTTTCATTACATAGGCAGTAAAGCTCTGCTGTTACCATAGAAATAACCCACTGAAACTAGCTGCTGGCAGCATGTACTTTTGCCATCTAAATTACTTCTTTGTAGATGCTCCTAGTGGATAGTATATGTTGCCTCTCAAAGCAAGAAATCTTGTCTGAATGAAACTGGTTTCTTCTTTCAGAAAGGGTTCTGAACCTATTCCAGGAAAAATCACTGTTTTTTTGTTCCATATGTAGTATTTTAGAGGCGTGAGACAGATGAGCTCTGGCAATGTTAAAGTGCAACTGAAACAGATCTAATGACACTTATTAAAACCAATAAATAGTGACATGAAAATGAAAGGCTGTAATTTTGTTGTCCGGATTAAATAACCCATCATTTTTGAAGATCAGGTTTTAATTTCTTCCCATGAGTCATTTTCATATTGTAGAAACAGATTTGGAAGCTGTTTGTTTTGGCTCCTAGTGGTGCTTCTCAGAGCCAGAACAACTGTTTTTTTTTATAATGCTGCAATGATTTGGTAAATGCCTTTTAATCTGTGTGCTGCGTATAATATGTACAGTAAGTATGGAACTAGGAGTGTGTATCAATGAGATGCATTTTTTGAAACAGGAATAACTACACGCACACTTTATTTTTTGCTGATGTTTATCCCATACTCTTTTATCCCCCAGATTTCTCCCCCGATTACTCCTACAGAACACTGTGACTTCTAACCTCAGTCATTTGGGTTTGCACATGCAGGGGCAGATCCAGAACATTTTTTTTATTATTTTTATTTTATTTTTTTGGGCCTATCGGCTGGCCACTCTCTCCGTCCCTACTGCCCAAACCCCATCTCCTGAGCCTTACCTTACCGCCACCAGAGTGCACCTTGGCTTACCCCCCAGGGCGGGGCCATCGGGGAGGGTCTTCTCGAGCGGAGACTGGTTCGTGATCTGGGGGAGAAATGCCTCGGTTAGCTGCGTGGGGTCTGGTGGAGGGCGAATGTTCTCCTGCATGGCCGATGAATTTTTTTTGTAGATGCTGGTCCCAAGGGGAGGCATGGCGTACAGTGACATTGGGACACGAAGCATCAGATGTCTGGCATGCCTCCCAGAACTCTTCAGCTCCAGACATCAGATCCCTGGTCTCCACTAGGGGTAGTCAAACGCCAAGGCCCCCCCCCCCCCGGAAGAGGAGAGCAGTTTTTAAGAACGCTTCCCGGTGCAAGAACATTTGTAAGGGGTGGTCGCAGTTTTGTCAGGGGGCAACACATTTCCCTCTAAATGTAAATAATTGCCTGTTGAAATTCAGATTATGAGGGTTATGGTTAGGGTTCTGAAAAGCTGCTGCTTAGTCGGCTGTGGGTGGATGGCCTAGGGGTGTGGGTGGGGGGATTGCTAGCGCTAGTCAGCTACACAGCTAGATCAGCCAGTGGAGCTGCAGACCATGCAGATGGCCACAGTCTCCTCCAAGCTTCCACCAGATAAAGCTTGTGGCTCAACTATAAGGGGTGCTATAGAGTGCCATGATGAGTGTAAAAAAAGTACGTCTGCTTGGGACTGGCTGCCCTTACATGCACCCATCCCAACCTGGGCTACTCACAGTTCAAATTACTGGATTCTGAGTGTAAAAAAACTTGATAGTCTTCTGTGGTTGGGTAATGAGGGCCGTAGAAGGCAGCAGGCATACAGTACCTGGACTTTAGTAAGGCTTTCAGCGTTGTTCCCCACAGGAGACTAACAAAAGAAAAATAGGGGACCTTGGGGAGGAAAACAATGTGATCAGGTGGGAGTGCAGTTGGCTGGGGGGGAGGATGCAGAGGGTGGTGGTCAGCGGGGTTCACTCAGGCATGAGGGATGTCACAAGCGGGGTCCCATAGCGATTGATGCTCAGGCCGGTGCTATTCAACCTCTTCATCAGCAGTGTCAGAGATGGCATCAATGGCAAAATCTGTCTCTTTGCAGACAACACCAAGCTCTGCGGCAGGGTTGACAGGGAGGAGTGGCTCAGGTACGTAATGGAGGACCTGGAGAGGATAATGAGGTGGTCTGGGATCTGGTAACTGGGCTCTAGTGTCAAGAAGTGTAAGGTCATGCATGTAAGGAGATGAAACCCAGGGGCTGTTTATAGGCTGAGGGGGGTGGCTGTCATGCTGTCTGAATCTAGGGGTAGTAATTTCATGCACCCTGAAGCCATCTATGCAGTGCGGTAAGCCAGTGGGGAAACCTAACAAAATGCTAGGTTGCATAGGTATGGGGTTCAGCAGCAAGAGGAAGGAGGTTATTCTGCTCTGTAAAGACCCCTGGTGTGGTCGTACCTGGAGTACTGTTTCCAATTTTGGTATCACTACCTGGAAAAGGGCATAAACAAGCTAGAGACAGTACAGAGGAGGATAACAAACATGATACAGTGCAGCAGGGGAACACATACGAGCAGAGACTAGAGAGCCATACTCGCTGGAGACCAAGCAGGAGAGAGGAGACAGGATTGAAACTTTCAAATACATGAAGGGCATAAACAAGGTGGACTCTAGTGAACTGTTCAGGACCAGCAAAAATAGGAACATGAGTGGTAACAGCAGCAAATTAGTGGGGGTACATTTAGGAGGGATGCCAGGAAGCACTATTTAATGGAAAGGGTGGTGGAATGGTAGGCTTGGCTGCCATAAACACGTGTTAATGTAGAAACCATGGACCCCTTCCGGAAGGGGTGGGATAAGGCTAGGGATCAGGATAGAGAAGCCAAGGAGAGGGTTTGGAAGGGTGTGGGCCTATAAAGGGCATGTTCCTCCATATCGGGCAGACTTGATAGACCATAAGGCCTTCTCCGAGCTGGCACACATCTATGTTCCTATGATCTAGCCATGCCCCTCACACTAAAGAGTGAGAGTCTTGGCCAGTCTGGTGCTGCAGAGGGCTGAGGCACTGCACCTCACCTCTTACCATGCCGATGACATGGGGTCAGGAGTGACCTTGAGTATCGGAGGGTCGGCTGGGGGGAAAAGGATTGAGCATCCTATGGACTGCTCTCCTCCTCTGGGGAGGATGGGATGGGGATGACTGCCGAGATACTGGTTCCTGGTGGTGGCCGGGAGCTGGTGCATGCTCGGGGGTCACAGTGTGGGTAGGCATCGTCTGACATCGGATGTACAGTGCACAGAAGCATGCGTGGCAGCATCCTTGATGTCATTGCACACCTCGCCGTGGGGTAATCTCGGTGGAAAAATAGATCCTGCAAGCGTGCGAAGGCCGACTCTGATGGTGCATGGCGGACGTGCTCAAAGTTAGCTCTCCCCAACTCGGCCTCCAGGTCTTCCACAGTGTGCAGGTGGTACCGCTGTGAAGCGGCCTGGGGAGGGAGGGTGAGGGGGATAGAGCTCAGGAC
This sequence comes from Neoceratodus forsteri, assembly GCA_016271365.2. Classification (NCBI taxonomy): domain Eukaryota; kingdom Metazoa; phylum Chordata; order Ceratodontiformes; family Ceratodontidae; genus Neoceratodus; species Neoceratodus forsteri. The sequence goes on from CM028130.1 coordinate 878,507,811, forward strand.
TGCAGCCAGTGTGGGGGCCGAGAGGGCAAGCTGGATAGGGGAAACCATAGAACCACCCCCCAACTGAGGAGGTATAAAGAAATAAGGTAAAAAGAAAAAAAAATAAAGAGTGAGAGTCTTGTCTAGTGATCTGACCAGTGTCCACTAGACTAGTTGGTGAGGGATCCAATGACACTCCTGAATCTGAGCATGGTTGCCAGAAGCAGCTAGCCAACACACACATCTGCTTCTTTCTCCATATGGATTTTTATGCTCTGGAAGCCCCATGTCAACCCTCTTTGGGGACCGCAATGCCCAGCCTCATTTTCCACTAACCTGCCATTGTCTTTTCCCTGTGGCTGAGCTGCCCAACCCCCAGTCCTGATCACACAAGTCTGGCTCCCTGATTCAGGATTTGTCATTACGGGACTTCCGGTGACGTCATCGGCGACATGGCAGCTTAGACAGAGAGCTCTCCAGCCAAAGATCCAGAGAGACATTTCCACACAAGTAAAATCGATTAATAGTATCAAGTATGCAGAAATCAAGTTGTGGAAATACATCCAGGAGGAGATCCCGCTCTAAAACTACGAAGGGGAAGCAGGATTGCCCAGGATTGAACCCTACTAGCTCGGCTTCGAGTGGGAGAGAATCCCCTCAGAGTATGGCGGGAATTGACACTGAGACCGAAATGGATAACCTATCCAGATCACGGTTTGAGACATTATTGTCCTAAATAAAACAATTCAGATCGGAAACAAAACTCGAATTCAATAAACTGCATTCGGATTTAAACAAACTAGACTCTAGAGTGACTGAAGCGGAAGAAAGGGTATCGACGGCTGAGGATGACCTGCGACAGATCTCTAAGGCAATTGAATATCTTACACAACAAACTGAATCCATCTTGGCCAAATGCCTTGATTTAGAAGCACGTTCCCGGAGGGACAACATTAGAATCCACGGCCTACCAGAATCAGCAGAGGTCGGAGACGTGCGAATTTGTGGAGGACTTGTTCCGCCACGTCTTGGATCTACCACAATCATTCAGTTTTAAGATTGAGCGAGCTCACAGGGCCTTAGTGCCAAAGCCAACCTCGCCTACAGCCAGACCTCGCTCAATAATTGTGAAACTTTCAAGTTATCAAGATAAAGAAAAAATCCTAAGATCAGCATGGAAGCAGGGCCGAGTGGAGTATAACGAAGCTAGACTCCTATTCGATCAAGACTGCCCCCAGTTAATTCAACAACAACACCAGGCATATGCTCCATTGCTAAGGAAACTAAGAGAAATTAAGGTGAGGTTCCAGACGCCCTACCCCGCAAGGCTCCGAGTATGCTGGGACTCAGGTACCAAAATCTATCACTCAGCAGAGGAAGCCCTACAGGCCTTTAAGGACCGTGGACACGAAATCATAATGCCCACCAGACGTAAGGATCCACCTCAGACGTTACAGAATCCATGGCGTGTGAACAACTCTCGCACTGGTAACCATGAAGGAAGGAGAGCGGCAGACAATACCCTCATGGACATCAAGAGAATGCTAGGCCGCTTAATGCAAAATAGTGACCCTAAGATCCCACTCCATGATACTGACTCAAATACATGAAAGAAATAACTCAGCTTGTGAGGCCTTTCTTACTTTGTTGCATAGACTGCCGGCTCGATGTTCCTCTCCCTCCTGCCGTTGGGGCTCCGTGATGGACTGATGTCTACCTGGTGTATCGACTCTCTTAATTAGTGGTACTTTAAGTAGTGTAGTGTTACAGAATATAATTTGTACCGAGGAGTTTATGGACATGAAGCGCTCATGGGGGGGGGAATAGGAGGAGGTTTCTGGTCGGGCCTCTTCCATCGGAAGGGGGGGTTGTGGGGGGGGGATATGCTTTGGCAGTTGGTAAGCTAGAGAAGGATTTGGGGAGGGAAGAGGTAGCTAGAAGTGGAGGTTTTGGCTGTGGGACATAGACCTTGTTGCTCCTCTTCTGGAGTGAAAGGGATGAGGAAGAGGGGCAATGAGTCCGCTATGGGATGGGGGATATGCTGGATGGAGGGCTTGGTGTTCGGGAGAGTAAGGAGGAGGTATGGGTGGTGGGGAACAGGCGGGGAGCAAGCGTCTAGCCCGGAGGACCGGGTATCCTATAGGGGATCTCACTCAGAGAGGGTTTTGTGAGTGATGTCTGGTTGCCCGCTCTCCATATGGGACGCTCTCCCGAAGACATACGGGTAGGCCCCCTTTAAGACGGCGAGCTATAATACCGAGGCTTGAGGCATGGCGTCTGGATGGAGGAAGGGCAATGAATTGACAATTGCCTGGGGCATCACGGGGAATTTAAAAGGGGTGGGGGAGAAATTAGATATGGGGGGGGAACAGAGGGGATTCCACTCACAATGTGCGGGATATATAGAGATCGCGGTACTGTTAAACCCGGAAGTCTTGGCCGGTTGCAGGAGGGGGGGTCATACTCTTCCTCGGATCTCCACCATGATTAACACTACTGCGTAATCTATGAAAGGGAAATTATGGGGTGGATCTGCGGGCAGGGTATTGTCACAGCGGGTGGAGGCGGGAGTTTCTCTCGCAAATCATAAGCCACGAGTTAAGAAATAGGGGAGATCCTCTCTTAGTTTAACCTCCTTAGCTTAATGTGAGAGCACTGTGAAGGTACTGATTTGGAGATCTCTAGAAGGAATGGCTGTTGTCCTTCTCGCCTCGGTCCCTGGTTCTCCTCCTCATACTTGGAGGGGGCGCTGAGGGGGGGGCTTTGTTCTTAAATAACGCCGTTATTAGAGTGCGTTGATTAACAAATACACTACAGAACAAGGGATATATGTGCTATCTCCTGGCACCATGTGGAGGGGGCTGGGAATAACGGTGGGAGGGCAGTATGGGGCCCACGAGTTATATTGCCAAAGCCAAAATTCCTTCAGACAATGGGGATCTCCATTTCAAATTTCGTATTAAGAGATTCTGGATTGTAGGAAGGGAAGTAGCTAGGTAGATAGGTAAGCCCAATGCTAAACACAGGAGATGGGGCGTGGTAAACATACCCATACTACATTTCCTGTCAGAATGTTTACTGATGACGATTTGCCATAACAACTGGCAAGGACTAATTACTGTGGGTCCAGGAGGAACGGGCATTTAAGGCTCCTTCCCTCCCAATCGAGTGGGTCTTACTCGATTTCACAGAAGCAGAACACTCTGCCCCCTACCTTGGGAGTCATATTGTAAATAGTGTTTTACAGAAGGTACTAGTTGCTCAGTTAAGGTACCTTCTGAGTTATTCTATATGTGTATGTGTTATGTTGCTATGATAGTTTGGATATCTGTCTTAATACATTCTGGTCAGTTACATTGGCAAAGTGTTCGTACTCACCATATAAAATCCCAGGGCTTGTTGCACTCATTAGCATGCCTGAGAGAAGAGGTAGAGGTGAGAGGGAGTGGGAAAACTCAGAGGAAGATAAAAGAAATGGGGATATTGAGAAGTTTGTCCTCCTCATATTCAAAATCCAGTACATCCATGTATGAAAATGGCAGATAGCAAAAAGATTAAAATTATCTCACATAACGTAAATGGGCTAAATAGTCCAGTAAAGCGATACAAAATTATGTCGACCCTGAAGAGGGAAAACTCCACCTTTATCTTGTTGCAAGAAACGCATCTTAATAGAGCTGAACATCTGAAATTGGCAAGATCTGGCTTTGACACAGTAGTTGCGGCCTCCTATAAGGGAGGGAAGAGAAGGGGAGTGGCGATATTAGTGGCTAAAGGGACTCCATTTCAAAAAACTAATAGTTACTCGGACCCGGAAGGACGATTGGCTATTTTAGCGGGTAACTTAGACGGCACACCTATCACATTAGTTTCTTTGTATGCTCCGCCAGGTTCCACGAAGGAGATTTTTAGTTCCCTACTCCGTAAAATTTCTGAATACCAGGTGGGAACACTGGTGGTGGTGGAGACCTGAATCAGATATGGGACCCCAGAGACACCTCTAAAAGCAGAACTTTAGCCAGATTCCGTAGGCAAGCTAGTCAAGAGGTATTTGAGGGCGATTTGGCTGGATGCTTGGAGACACCAGAATGCCAATAAAAGGGAATATACCCACTACTCATTCCCACATGATTCCTATGCCAGGATTGACTATATACTAGTCTCAGGTGAGCACCGGGACCAGATTCTGGAATGCAGACACATCCCATCAGTCCTATCGGATCATGCACAGGTGTCTGTGGTCATGAAATGGGAAGTTAGAAAGGGAAGATCCCTTTGGAAATTTAATAACTACCTACTAAATCTGAAGGATTTTACAGATATGGCTAAGACCAGAACAACGCAAATTCTGAAGGACAATGAGTCCACAGAAATTCCTGATACCATAATATGGGACACTATTAAGACGGTGTTCAGGGGGGATTGCATTAAATATGCCGCATATTTTAAAAAGCAACAAAATAAAAAAATGGAGCAACTTCAAACACAGCTTCACAATCTGTTGGAGCAGGCAGCGGCTGGGGTGACTTCGGTACAACCAGAATTACTAAAGACCAGACAACAGATACAGGGAATTATTGACGTTAGAACGGAACAGGCACTACAACGCCTGAGGCAGAGGTATCATGAATCAGGGCCCAGAGCTTCCCGCTTCTTGGCCCACAGACTTAGACGGCAGAATGCAGAGAACACAATTATGCAAATTAGGGATCCCAAGTCGGGTAAACTTGTGAGATCGACGGAGAAAATTCTCTTGGGCTTTAGAGATTTTTATATAAATTTATGTAGCTCGGAACATTCGGTAGGGAGTGAACCATTCAATGCCTACTTAAAGAAACTAAAACTTCCAGAACTAAATCAAGAGCATAGAGTTGCCCTGGACAGACCTATTTCCTCAATTGAATTAGAGGCTGCAATTAAAAGATTGAAAACAAGGAAAGTGCCTGGCCCAGATGGGTACACCCCTGAATTCTTTAAATTTTTTAGAAAAGAAATAAGTGGCCCCTTACTGAGAGCCTGTAAGCTGGCACAATTGGGAGGGGACATACCAGATACCTGGAATTATGCAGTAATCTCGAGTATCCCCAAGCCCGGGAAAGATGCAACTCACTGTGGGTCCTACCGCCCTATATCAGTGTTAAATATAGATTATAAACTATATGCCTCAATTCTTGCAAAACTATTAGAAGAGATTCTGCCCAAATTGATTAATAATGATCAGACAGGGTTCATACTGGGTAGGCAGACACAAGGCAACATTAAAAGAACCCTACGTGTAATGTACCGTGCCACTCGGTCGGGGGCCCCTTGCATGGTTTTGAGTTTGGATGCGGAGAAGGCCTTCGACCGGGTGGCATGGGACTTTTTGAAATTGGCCCTGAGCAGATTTGGGTTCTCAGAGGCTTTTATGGGGATCATATCTAAAATATACACTAAACCAAAAGCTTATATAAATTAATGGCGTCTCCCAACCAATATCATTACAAGAGGTACCAGGCGAGGTTGCCCCCTTCTTTTAGCTGTATCTCGAGCCGCTAGCACATAGCTGAGACAGGAGGAGAGGTCGGGGATGGGAGCTGGGGGTGCAAAAACTAGCCCTATACGCTGATGACCTCTTGATCTACCTCAGAGACCCGGAACAATCCCTGGAAAAACTGTGGGGCACTTTATCAGAATTTAGCCTTTTGGCCGGCTACAAGTTAAACCTATCTAAGACGGAGGTTTTAACTAAACACTATGAGCCATCTGATCGAATTAGATAGAGGTTTCCTTTTAAATGGAATCTGACCAATTTTAAATATTTGGGAGTACGGCTGGGATTCCAGTTTGACAATTTATTCTCGCCTAACTTTTCCCCTATTTTAGTGAACATCAGGTCCGAATTGGAACTCTGGCTATCTGTCCCTATCCCCTTAACCCAAAGAGTGGAGGCCATAAAAATGATAATCCTTCCCAAATTCCTATATCTGGTACAAACTATTCCGATGAAGGTTCCGGATTCATATTTTAACCTTTTAAACAGGGTAGTCTCTCGGTTCCTTTGGGGCCCACACAGGCCAAGGGTCCGGCTTTCAGTTCTCCAGATACCGAAGAGAGAGGGAGGGCTCTCGTTACCTAACTTTAAACTTTATTATTATGCATCACATCTAAGAACGGCCTTTTTTTGGTTGGATAAGCTATACATGTCCAAGTGGAAAAATGCAGAATTCTCAGAGGGTACTCCTTTTAACTTAAACAACTTACTACTTGGAAAGAGGAGAAAACCGCTCCTGGACCGGCAGGAAAATCCCTTTACAGTGCTTGCATTCGAGATATGGCACAATATCCTGAGCGATAAAAGGGCTAAGAATTGGAAATTCCTTTTCTTTTCTATTCCATATCTGGATTCCTTCTCACCAGGGATTTGGGATAGTGGGTTCAGGAAGTGGGAGACGAGAGGCCTGCATCTAATATGGCATTTTGTGGAAGAAGGGGAGATTGTCCCTTTTGAGGCTTTAGTCCACAGATATGACATCCCCTGGCAGGATAGATTTAGATTCTTTCAAGTTAGGAACCTGACAAGGAAGCTTTTATCGGAGTTTATTCAGGGGCTGATGAACCTCCCCCAAATTGCCTTTTCTTTAAAAAATGCCATAGAGAAAGCACCTATCAAGACTCACATGATTTCTATTCTGTACAGGGATTTGCTAGCTTGGAGAGGAGACACTGCGGACTCCATAAGAAGAGCATGGGAAAGGGACTTGGGGAGGCAAATTCAGGAGGAAGTTTGGAATAGGGCCCGCTCTACAGTACACTGGGGCCTAGTGGCAATCAGCTGGCAAGATTTTGCCTGTAAAATTTTCATCAGGTACTTTCGCTCGCCAAGGTCCTTGGGACAGGCTTCAGCTGAGGATAGCGTAGAGTGTTGGAGGAGATGTGGACAGTTATGGGCAACATATCTCCACATGCTATGGAGCTGTCCGGTATTATCCACTTTCCTGCAGGAGTTGCAACAGGCCCTGGGAATAATTCTTACACCAGATATAATAATTTCACCTACTTGTTTCTTGTTTTTAGAAGTACCAGAGGGGCACAGGGACCCACTTACCACCAGATTTCTGAAAATAGCATTCTTAGCCGCTCAGAAGGCTATAACCAGGAGTTGGAAGTCACACCTCCCTATCCCCATAAGCCAATGGCAGGAAATTATGATAAACATATACAGAATGGAGGCACTGACGGCTTCCTTGAATAAAAGAGTGCCCCAATTTGAATTATTGTGGAGGCGATGGGTCTTATATATGGCAGGGGAGAGATCTGATTTTGTTCTTTAGCTACTGATGTCCCTCTTGCATATGGGTTTTGGAAGGAGAGGAAAAGAAAAGAGAAAAGATCAATAATCATCTGAGGCCATATATAGGCGGACTGGTCCTCATCAAATATATAGTTGGATAATCGCTTAGATTACCACTACCTCTGATGATATCTACTAACAGATAAGGAATTGTATGATTTTGTTTATGAAATTGCCTCTGTAACTATTTATATTAGATGTATGAATGTGTCTTGAATGTATTTTGGTTATAAAAGTATATAAATAAAGAGAGTTTTAAAAAAAGGATTGTCATTACAGAAGTGCAGTGCACTTCCACTGAACCAAAGGACAACCCTCCACCACACACACATGCACACACACAGTGCCAACCTTAAGTTTTGGGGACACTCAGCAAGGTTACTCTTTGGGGGCCCTTGAGTACATCTTAGCAAGTATCCTTATGGCATTATGATGCCTTTTGGGCAGTTTTATCCTAGCCCTGTGTTGCGTCCTGTGTGCTGTTTCAACTGGCACAGTGATTGATTGAAATAAATAATAATAATAAAAAAAAATAAGATTTATTATGTCTACAAGTTTTTTATAGGTCCCTTATGAGTAGGGGGGCCCAGCAGCTGCTGGGACTGAGGGTGACTAAGGCTGGCTGCACACTTTTTTGACACTCATGTAGCAAGTACCTTTTAAGCTTTTTAAGCATAAAGTGCCCTTTCAAAAGTTGGCCAGAATAGCCAAGACATAGCATTTGGTTTTCCATGGGGTCTTGCTTCTCCCCAGTTTTATAGTTGGGGAGACTAAAGCACAGAGTTCATGTGACTTCCTTGAGGTCACACGGTGAGTCTGTGGCTCTGGTAGAATTCCAAACTGAAGTCTCCTGGCTCCTAACATATTCATTTATTGCCTGTTACAGCTGCTCATTGACTCTATTTTCAAACGAGAAGAACAATACTCATTTAACACCCCACCGATTAGGCTTTTGAACCATTAAAGTTGTTTTTTTGTTTTTTTTTGCTAACCTGACTGTTGCAGTATTTAATGCCATGTCTGCTCCAGTGTAAACCCTGCTGGAAGTAGCGTAGCACCATTTCGCATTCGCAGTTCTGCTACATGCCGCTCTACTGTATGAGGTGATACAGTGGAATGGTGTGGAGCTGCGTTTTGAATACGTAATGGCACCATGCTGTTCCGGCAGTGTTTATATCGGAGCAAACCTACGCATTAAATATTACATCTGTTAAGTTGGCAAAACAAATATTTTAATGTAGAGATTAAAAGCCTCATGAGGAGATTTCCTTTGGGGGGTGGGGTTATACAATGAATATTGTTTCCCTTTTATTGAAGGCTTATAGAATGATGAACCCTCACAAACCCCTATTACATTGTCTTTAACTTTTATTCTGTGTGCAAAATGCATTCTGTCAAACTGCTAACTTCATTTTGTGCACAAATTAACATTTTGTCCCCAAAATGCAGTTAGAAATTTGACAAATGTTTTTTTTGTCCACAGCATAAAATGAATAGTTTGCGAAAATGCATTTTGTCCACAGAGTAAAATTAGCAACTTGACAACAGTATGAAACTGGCAGTTTGAGAGAATTAATTTTGTCCACAGAATGAAGACGACTTATTAGGGTTTGTAGGGGTCCATTGTTCTACAAGCCCTCCTTCCCATAAGATTAGAGTATATGGGCAGCTGTAACTGGCAAGATATACAGTATATATTTTCATTTAGGTTTTGTGATTAAACCTGGCCATCCAGACTTTCTGGGGGAAGAGGCACAGGCTCCGGGTGGTCAACACTAGCCTTGGTTTCTTCTCCTATAGCGAGGCGTGCCTCTGCACTGGTTGAATTGTCCAGACTGGGAACACTATGAGCTCCTTGCACTGCAGATTCTGTTTCCACAACACTTTGCTTATTATTATCTTCTGAAGAGGGCCCAGTTTGCTCATCCTGGGGATGCTCTGACACAATTGGACTTTATGGCACTGGAGGGGTGCTGTCAACACCTGAAGGCCCAGCTTCATCCCCACAATTTTACATAGGGTTACCGCGAAACAATTGACTCAGTTCATAGGAAGGGCAATAAGAATTGTCACACTCACTATCATCAGAGGTGGACTGACAGTCACTATCTTTTTGGGCCTGCCGGGGGGAAGGCCTTAGGTCTGGAACAACTGGGGCAGGTTGACTCTGTCTCTTTTTAGCAACAGCATGAGTCACTAGCCCAGGAGGGACAATATCTGATGGTCCAGCGTCAATGATCACTTGGCCAATGGGCAGTAGATGGTTTCAGTGCATGGTCTTGACAGCTTTAGAGTCATTCTCAGGGCGCAATTTATACACAGATAAATCATCCAACTTGTTGACTATTACATACTAACATACTAAAAAGCCAGCAGAATAGGCCTAACAGTCTGTCATTTCCACACGGTAGTCAGTCACCTAGTGCTTGCTCGGTTTCCTGCCCCCCAGCCCCCAAGAGGGTCTTCATTGGATTTAGATTCCCCTTGTTACATGTCCCACCCCTTCTTGAAGCCCTCCACTGTGCCCTCCTCCACCAGCCTCTTGGGCAGCGCATTCCACGACTCCACCACCCTCTCAGTGAAATAATGCCTCCTACCTCCCCCCTATAATTTCTCCCCTCCAGTTTCCACTCATGCCCCCTTGTTGTTCCCCCTTTTTTAGCCTAAACAGCTCCTTGTTTCCGCTCTCAGTTATTCCTTTTACATACTAGAAGTCTCCTATCATGTCTCCCCTGTCCCTCCTCTACTCTAGTGTGTACATCCCAAGCTCCTTCAATCTCTCCTCATAGGTCCTCCCCTCCATTCCCTGAATCATCCTGGTCACTCTCCTTTGGACTCTCTCCAACAGTGTAATGTCCTTCTTCAGATGAGGTCTCCAGAACTGAACACAGTACTCAAGTTGCGGCCTGACCAAGGCATTGTATAGAGGGAGGATCACCTCATGTGGAAGATTATGCCACCTGTCAGCGATTTTATGCTTGCCATGCAATCCCAAGTTACGTAATTGCACTTGATCCCCAGGCAACAACTCCTGAGCCTTTACCCATCGACCATGTCTCTCTTTGTTAGCAAGGTTTCATTTGGCAGCCATTGATTGAGCCAGTTGGTACGCATGGTTCAATTGAGCTTTGAGCTTCTGTACATATTGTAAATAGTTCTCAGCTCTGACCCCATCTGGAGAGACTCCAAAGCAGACATACACAGGCAACCAGGCTTCCCTCCCGAACATGAGGTGATAGGGAGAAAACCCGGTAGCATCACTTTTGGTGCAATTGTAAGTGTGTACCAAGGTGCTAATCTGCTGGCTCCATTTAGACTTGTCTTTAGGATGAATAGTGCCCAAATATCCAGGAGAGTTCTGTTAAAGCATTCCGGCTGGGGTTCCCCCTGGAGGTGGTAAGGAGTGGTTCTAGACTTTCACATCACCGACAGGGAAAGCAATAATACAGCAGCCTGGGTGGGTCTCGAGCCTGAAACTACTTGGCCCCTACCCAGATTAATTATACACTAAGAAATAGGCAGCTCTTAAAGAGATAGGCACGGAGTCTAACAGGGCACTCGCATGCACTTTTAAATTGCTGTGACACATAATGCCAGCCTGGCAGTGGGCATTTAGGCAAGCCCAAGGAAGACTTTCAGGAACCCCCATTTGTATGGGGGTTACATATGTATTGATATTTAACTTGCACACCAGATACTGATGCAGAAGGCAGGCCAGGGGCACAGGTGAAAATGGGAGGAGAGTACCACTGGAGCTCATGGGCAGGAGTTGGATGCCAGCCACTCTCGGGGCTCTAAGGGGGGCCGGGATTCAGGACACCTCAAGTCCTCAAAGGTGTCCAGGGAGTTGGTGAGAGAGACCCATTAATTGCCAAGGCAGGACCTCAGGAACCGGAGACAGATCCAACGGCACTGGTTCTTAGCATAATATGTGGAGTTACCCATAGAAAGGGAGTGGGTAGAGGATGATCAGGAGAGTGCTGGAACCTCATGGGGCTTTCTCTTTAAGACAAGCACCTTGATAACTGGCTGGCCCGTGGTGGGGGGGTCCCTTGAAGACACTGAGGGTGATCCAGGTGTGGGGGGGCGACCCTGGCTACTGGTCCATGCATTATCATCTACCTGAAGACAGCTGCAAGGCTGTGGCAGAATCCAAAGCAGCGAGATAAAGAGCTGTTGGAGAGTCATCTCCAGGGATTTGGAGGGATGGAGGAAGTCATATCTGTCAACAGCACCATTGTTGGTTTTACCCACCAGAGAGGGGACCCGAATGAATGGATCAGTGGTCGCCAGGCAGCATACATGGTTGTGGACATGATCCAGTGGGCTCCTGCATGGATCCAGACAGGCAGAGAATCATAGGTTTGTGTGTGAGGGAAGTCACAACCCCTGATGGTCTCCCTTGGTTGGGGACTGAGCTCTTCAGCTGGATGTACGTCCTTTTGACCTCGCTGAACATAAAATGAACTTTGGGTACAGCAGTTTCACTGCTACTAAACGAAAAGTAAAAAGGACAATCACAGGGGAATTGTAAGGGCAGCAGGGGCAAGGGATACTTCAGGGACTTTCAGTGTGTAAATAAGGAAGCTGCATAGCACAAGGTAAAACAGTGGGGTGAGTGTACTAGACAGCAATATTCCTGTTTTCAGACAAGACCTGGGAGAGTATAGTCATGAGTATAGTGTGCGAATGTTCAGATTTATTTTATATGTTCAGATTTATTTATTTATTTAGTTTCTGATTACTGGTTCAGTGTACTAGACAATAATATACCTATTTTCAGACACAAGCCGGAGAGTACAGTTATAAGCACAGTATAGTACAGATACAATGAGAATGGTACAGGAAATGCATACAGACTTGCTACAATACAAAACATGAAAACAAGCATGTACAATACAAATGGCAGGAAGGGGTGGGAAAAAAATACTGTGCAGTACAAGAAGCAGTCAACTGGCATTCCAGCAGAACAAACCATGCCCATGCTGGGAACATACACAAGAGGTAGTTCAAAGACAGATAATTGTACAATACAACACAGAAGGCTATGCCTAAATATAGTAGGTAAGAGTACAGTGTATGCAGTACCAGCATCTGAAACAGAACAGCAAAAACAGGTGCAGCTGTCAGAGTCGTTTATATGTATGTATAGTCCCCTTTTGATGCTGGCATGGGACAGGAGAGCCAGAGGGTCACAGAAAAAGAGTTACAGCATTTAGGGGCAAAGAGGGAGAAGGCATGGTCACCCATATCAGTAGAATGCCTTGGAACAGCAAGTAGAGACTGGTCACCAGACTGAAGAGAGTAAGCCAGGTCATGGTGTTGTAGCAGAGTGGCTTAGAAAGAGGACATATTTGTCCAGAGCATTTTGTCCATAAGGTCACCAGTGGTGAAAGGTTGATGAGCAGCGGGAGGTAGCCAGTTTAAACCAGCATATAGTTGGCAGTGATGGGTAGGAGGATTAGAGGCCGAGGCAAAACAGCAGATGCTGTTGTAGGAAATGTCCCATTTATTCAAATTACCATAAGAGGAATTGGAGTAAGTGACACATCTATAGATAGGACTGGGAAGAAGGATACCCTGACCATTGTTGATCCAGGCAGAGTAGATGAGGGAATATTTGGTTCTATTGCCAGTCCTAATTTAACGTTGACCACTTTACAAATATTGGGAATGTGCAGAGAGCAATCCAGGGAAGGGTCAAGGGTTAGGTCATGGTATTTAAACAAGCGCATATTAATGAGAAGAGTGCCATCTAAACAGGAGACACACAGGCTATCGTGAAGCTTTTTCAGCTTGGGAGCTGAGCTGAATAACACAGAGTGAGGTTTTCTGCCACTGAGAATAAACTTGTTTGGGGAGAGACATGATTACACAGAATAGAAGTCTGTTAGCAATTTTACAAAAGGCACTTTGTCCACATAATGAAGTTAGCAGTTTGAAAAAAGGCATATTGTCCACAGACTAAAATTAGCAGCATGACAAAATGCATTTTGTCCACAGCATGAAGAATTCTGACAAGTTTTGTCCAGTATATCTGCCCACGGCCACCCCCATAACCCAATATCTGCCCCACTGTTACACAACACCCTAGTATCTGCTACCTTAACCACCCGCACCCCAGTATCTGCCCTCATAACCACTCCACTCTACTAATAGTCCAGTAGCTACCCAGTCTTTTTTGTTTAGCAGTTCCCTCATCACAGGCGTCTCCTATTCCAGGTTACATGTGTCTGATCACTGATACATGCTGTCAGCATCCCACCACCCCCTCATTGTTCTACTGAGTCCTCAGCTCCTGGTATCCCATGCAATAGAGTTTCTTGGCTCACATGTAAGGGTCACCACAGGAGCAAGGCAACGGACTCCCTGTCCACAAGGAGAGAAAGTGCTGCTGCAGGCTGCATCTCCTTCCCAGCAACCAAAGTGCATGGACCCGAGGTTGGAGGGCAAACCTCAGTGGCTCATGTGGTAGCAGAATGCACTTCCCCATGACCATCTTGTGGCCTGTAACCCCTTTGTTTTAAAAATAGGGACCCACAGTATGTAGCATTCCAGCTGGCGTGGGATGGGTCTGCAGTGGGATCAAAAATCTAGATCCAGTGTGGGTCTTTTCTAACTGGTTCAGAAGAGAAAAGCAGAATGTATTAATAATATCTTTAGTGGTTAAGTAGACTGGAAGCTGTTTTTGTCTGTCTGGGCCAGGGGTGCCATAACATCAGGAAAAGTGTTGGGGGGGGCACTGTAGTAATAACAAAAGAGACCATGATTGCTTCCTTTCTGACCTTGTGTGCATTAAAGAGGCACTTTGAATGCTCATGGGCAAAAGTGGGGGTGCTGCCCCCCTACCCATAAATTCCAGCACCTATGCTCTGGGTCACTGAGGGAACACAGGGATTGCTCTTTGGTTAATGCTTTGTAGAAGGAGAGCCAGCAGATAATCAGCTGGCTGTCAGTGTCAGTGTTTTAACACTGTACACGGTAATGATGCAGAGCAGTTTCTCACTGCTAAACCTGATAAGCCCAGCCCGAGATCCACTTCATTAGAAAAACTGATATGGATTGGATGGTCTCTGAGACTGTTTGTCCAGTCCCCTAATGTCTTTCCATGGGGGCCCTAATCCCACATGTTGAAAACCCCACTGTTGTAATTTTTTGGAGTTACAATTTTTTTCCCTTTTGCCTTTCATCACACAGCTCGATAGGATGGCCTAGTAAACCAGAGACAACCAAGCATCAAACACCCTTAAATGGAAGCTTTTATCTGCCATTCCGCCCAGCATCCACAGCCAGCTAATACTTGGGTTGTGTCTGGAATCTGCAGCCGGAAACTGCTAATTGCTAGATGCATGGCATTATCGCCACTCAAGTGATAAGGCTAGTGAAGAAATTGTGCTGTCACCTTCCCAAGAACTCATAATGCCGCATTTCATTCATTAACCTCCAGAGAAGTAGCAGAATAACTGATCTTCAACTCCTTAAGTCAATTTACTTATTATTTTTTCAGCAGTGCAAGCAGAGGAGGAGGACTTGACCAAACAAAAATACAGTAGATGATCATATATTTTCATTGAAATCTTAGTGTCTATCAACATGCCCCAGCAATATTTTGTAGTGTCTGTTGGGACTTTGTCAGGGTGGAATGGAGACAGATTGGTAAATTAGATAAGTATAGCTGGTTTTAGGCAGCAGCAAACCCTGCGATCACTGGGGTCTTCTGTTTATGGGGGCCCCAACCAAAGCAGTTTCAATATCAAATTCTTTTTTTGTCTTATTATCTTCTTAAAACAGCAGTAAAAGGCTACGCAGTTCCTCCTGATTTGGTATCATGATATGTTGAAATACCTCACCAAGCCATGAGCCAGCCAGTAAGAGGCAGATGGGCAGAAATGGATGGCATGGGAAGAACAACCCTCAGGACTAACACTGCTCTCGTCTCCCCCTACGCAAATATAAATATACTACTGGTTGTAATAAAAATAAAATAAAATATGCATATGGGCTATGGTCAAACACGTGGAGGTGGGTCAATTTGGGGGGTGGCCCATGACTCCGCTAATCCTGCAGGGGGCCCCTAAAACCCTAAATCCTGCCCTGTATACAAGGAAACGCAATATTAAAACCATGTATAAGTGCATACTGTATATGGTACCCCGTTCTGAGAGCTTAACTATCTGTGGCCCCATCTGTGTAAGTATATCTGTTTTTCTAAACACAATGCTTAGCCTCTCAAGTCCAACAAACGGTTTGATCGGGTTACTGCTTCTTTGTTGACTGTATCTGGTCACACTGGGTTGTTCTCATGTTTATTTATTTATTTATTATTATTATTATTATTTATTTTGTTTATCTAGGAAAAGCACACCAGTCCGAGGCTTGCTTCCTTATGTGAACTGAGGGTGGTGGTGGTGGGGGTGGGGTTACATGAAGAAAGAGGTAAAGGGGTGAGCAGCACAAATATAAATAATTGAACAAAATATATCATAGAGTAAGAAGTAAAAATAAACCTTATATAAAACAGAACTGAGGAACATGGTTGTAGTTAGTAACATAATAGTGGAATTAGGGACGGGCAAGTAAAATAGCAAAAGGAGGGAAGGATTATATACAGTATATCTTGAAGATGAGGCATTGCTCTTACTCCTTCTGTGGTCACGGTGAGTTTCTTGTCTAAAGACTTGTCCCAATGTCTAGGGTGGCTGCATAACTCAAAGAAGGCTTGCAAAAACCTTCTAACAATCGTGGCAACGACAGCATGCTCTCTGGCATTTTGAATGGATTGTTACTGAACTTCGTCTCATTTTTAAAGTTCCAAGCCTCAAAGTTCTGAAAGTTACTCTGCAAATGCATTCAGCAACATGACTGAATAACCTATTCGGTGATTGTGCAGGTTTTCTCTCGGTTGTGCACCTCATACCCATCACTGTCAGATGCACTGTACTCTAGGCTGGTCCAGTCTGGACTCTGGGTGGTGCTTGCCACATTGCCTTGTTTTTGGACTCAAATTTTGGGCTTGCAGGCTCCCTTGATACCCTGTTTTCTCTAGCCATGAATCCTCTTTATCTGTTGCACTTGGAGACAGGTAAAAGGATGATTATACAATGGCAAGAGAAGAATCTTGGACTGTGGTTGGTCAGTTTGGGGCTGGACCCATGGCGTTATCCCAGCACGACGCCACAGTTCTAGTCTCAGCACTGTGAACCTGCAGATGAGCATTTGATGGAGCATTTTATGGAGCTTTTGATTGATTGTTTCATCTTCTCTTAAAAACAAAAAATATTTTTCCACACAAAGACATCTTTAAAATTATTTTTTTTATTCTGTATAACAACGAGCCATTGTATAATAGGAATAATGCACTCTAGGGTGTGTGTCGTTTGGGATAATGCCACACCTGGCGCATTGGACGCACTCGGCCTGTGGCCTCATGCCCAACCCCCCCCAGGCGTGTCGTTATCCTAGCACGACACACACCCTGTCGTGCATTATTCCCTTATTATAGAATGGCAGTAAAAATCCTGGAACCTGACTGGCTGTCTGCCCTTGGCTTATAGTGAGGTTATCTGAGCACAGCCTCACTGTATTGATTTGTTGCTGCTTTGTTTTCATCTTCTCTTAAGAAACAAAGATATATTGCCACACTAAAAATCTACTAAAAACATTTAAATTTTTTTTTTATTTATTTTGTATAACAACGAGCTATTATGTAATAGCAATAATGCACTCCAGGGTGTGGGTCGTGCTGGGATAACCTCACTTCTGGGACATTGGATGCACTCGGCCTGTGGCCTTGTGCCCAACCACCCAGGCGTGAGGTTATCCCAGCACGACCCACACCCTCTCATGCATTATTGCTTAAATATGCCCCCCAAATGAAAAAGAAAGCTGGCCAAGCAGCATTTAGCTTCCAGTTGCCCAAGGTATGGAATATGTTGTCCCCTGACATTTCCTGCTCCCCAGCTGACTGCCATGTATTCATGTTATGAAACTGAAGCCTGCCTTGTATTCTTGCATGCTGTTTCTAAGTCTGTGTAGGCATTGTATACTAGGTAAACTAGTGTTGTGCATTATGTTGTTAGTATTTTATTTTTTTTCTCTTATTGACTAGTCTTGTCGCCTACCCCCCACTCACACCTTCCTTCCCTCCCTCCAAATCACATCTGTAAATGAGCATACTGTTTTCTGTATGGTTTATCTGGTAAAATATTTCCAAATAAAATCCCACAAAGGAGAAAATATTGGTGGCAAATACACAAAGAAATGTTCGGTACTTAATCTGCTTCAGTAATTTCAAGCATTTTTTTGTCAGAATAATATCCAGATCCCCGGTGAAACTCTACGGCCTGTTTAATGACCCAGTTGTTTGTCTCTTTGGAATCTGTAAATTGGTATTGCTTTCCACCACATGGGATCAGAAGATGGTCAGATAGGAGCAGCAGATGAACAAACCACAGACCTCTTAACTTGCTATGGACTCTGTTGAATTGTTCACAACAGTTGCGGGTCACAAAAGAAAGGTCAGGGAATGTATGTATCCCCACTTCATGTATCATAGGCTGGTGTTCTCAGGCCAGTTGCAGTACCAGATCCTTGTAGTATGTGGACTACAGCAGAACAATCAGCAGACTGATTTCCTCTAACAGATGATCGGGGTTTTGGGGCACTACATCACAAGGGACATTGAATGGGATACTTTCTCTTAGGGACATGGGGAGGGGGGTCCACTAGACCACCAGGGGTTCATTCAGTATCATTTTGTGAGGGACGTCGGGGATCGGGGGGGTGCTACATCTACAGGGGTTATATCTGTTGAAATATATATCATTGGGTTTTATTTCTTGCACTACATGTCATCGGGATTTACTCTATGAAAATCATGTTACTGGGGTCATCGGGGAGGGGGTCACTAAACCACCACTGACAGGGGAATTAACTGTTTTTATAGTGGGGACATTAGGGATTGGGGAGGGGGTCACTAAACCACCAATGACAGGGGAATTTTCAACTGTTGTTATAATAAGGATATCGGATCCGGGAAGGGGGACAACGGCACATTGCTACAAACAGGCAACTCTCCCAGAGGATAATTTTCTAAGCACCTTTAGGGCTGGTCTAAGGGTACTTAGAATTTCTCCCTCTGGGAAAGTTCTGGCACATGCTCCCTAGTGCCAGGTCCCAGCCTGTTTCTGGGCACATGGCTGGCACAAGCCCTGTTATGGGCAATCTGTGGTTGATGCAGGCTGCTTTTGTGAATAGCTCAGGAGGCAGTTTTTGACGCTAGGTGTCGCTTGCGACATTTATGTTTGGTGCAGGCACCTTGCGTCCATCTCAGGGCTTTGAGAATCGGGCCCATTGTGTCTACCTTAAACTAGTTAAGCACCAGTAGAAAAAGGGGTGCCAGGGTTAGTAGAGGAAGCAACTGACAGGCTGATGACCTTCTTTCTGTGTTTCCTAAAATCATCTGTTCTTCCCCAAGTTGTCGACAGGGAAGCACCGTATGCTTCCACTGGACTGCTGGGTATCCCTCTATTCAGTTTATTTTTGAATTTATTTATTTGTGAGTCAGTGTGGTCTAGTGTCTAGGGCACAACTTTAGGAACCAGGGATCACAAGTTCAAGCCCTGCTAGAGCCAGATACGCACAGTGCGAGCCCGGGTAAGTCACGTAACTTCTCAGTGCTCCAGTCCTAGCCAGCTAAAGAAATAGGTACAATGGAAGCAGCACCCCACTAGAAAGGAGATGTATCTCAGCTGGTCTGCCCTGGGTAAATATACTGTAAACTAAGCTAAATGAAATATTTTGTAATTTTTGTGTAGGAAAGACACACTGAGCTGTGACAGTTTCCAGATGCGTCCTAGGGCCGGGTTATGTGGGCCTGTTTTACTGTTCTTCTGATGAAGGAATGTTGGCCAGGACACTGGGAAGACTCCCCTACACAGATGCCAGTTTGTTTTACAACAGGTAGTCCCCTTGTCAGGATTCAAAGTGAAAATAATATAGAAGTACAGGGATTTATAGCAGAGAGCTAACTACCTGTTCACCCAATGATGTGAGAATACATTAGAAGAAAGTACAGTGGTTCCCTTCTTGAAACTGAGCAGGATGAATATGTGATTTAGTAGTGTGATGTCATTACTGCGATTTCACAAGCAGAGTATTTCTTTCTTCTGATTTCAGGTTTTGGAATTTTTGTTGTATTTATATTCTGATGTATCTGGTTATGTCTGTTTTATATTGCAATACTTTTTAATAAAAAAAAATTCTCCTACACTTGTTCTGCAAGTGCAACAACTGCCTGGGCAATGACCAGAGATAGGCAACAGGGACACTTGTTTAACATCTCATCCAAAGGACAGCACCTCAACAGGGCAACAATGCCCTCATAACCACACTACAGTGTGAGTGATGGGTATTACCCCAATTACCTGTTGTGGGGCTAGAACCCACAATCTTCAGGCCCAGCAGCAGTCATGGTACCTACGGTGGCACTGACAGCAAGCTCAAAGGCGCCAGCTGTTGCGTTTATAATACCTGGTGTGATGTGTAGAGTAGAAATGCCTGGAGACTGTCATATTTAGTCCTGTTCCCCAACATCCCCCTTCATTCAAACCTTTTTTTGTCTTACATTTTCTATCTTCCCGGTGATGCTAATGCTCCACGGCAATGCAGAGGTTAAACATTCAGTATGGCCCTACTGCGATTTCTAGGCCTGTACCTCATGAGGCTTTCGGTTAGGATAGTTTGGACTACATAGCAAAAGTATTCTTTTTTTTTTGTCTTCACTTTGAATGAGGTGCAATGCCAGTAACAACGCGCAGTATTTACTGACCCAGTTAAAAGATAAGAGAATTTAAACTCCCAAATCACCCCTCCCTACTGTCCTACAATCTTAATAGGTAATGAGTGTTGCAATATCATTACTATTTCCTGTTTAATTATTCTCAGTTGTCAAAATGATGAAAAGCTCCCTTCATTTTGTTTACAAGGGAGAGAGAGAAAAGGAAGGAGAGGATAGCCTTGAGCTTCTAACACTTCCCCCACCACGTGTCTTTTTTTAAAACACTTACAAATACTCTTGTTAACTCTTACATAATATTTTGAATTTCACCTCCTCCGACTGCCTATCTCCATTGTTAAATTGGCCCCCCTCCCTTTAGTTTCTAGTCCCTTGGACTTAGTGATACATGACACACCTGAGGGCTTAAGCTCAGGAACTCTAGAGATGATTTCTTTTTGCTGAACACATCACCCTTCCTTGTTTCCTAGGAAACAGATGCATATACACTCTGCAGGCTGCCAAAAAAAAAGAACTTATTTAAGCCATATCAAATTTCCTGCAACCAGTTTCCCTTTGTTGTAATGGTCTCCTCCGAATGAGCTGCACTTTACTGCGAGTTGTTTCTTCCAGAGTAATTTCCGTCCCTGTACAGAAGAGGCCTCTTCAATCTGAATGCCAGGTTATTGTACAGTCAGCTACCTTTCGAAACTGGAAGCCAGCAGAAACAAAAAGCAGTGGGTCTTGTCTGACTCCAGGGAGCTGTTCAGTAATTGTAACTCCTGGGAGATGAAAAGGGTAGCTGTCAAGCTGGGTATGGTACAATCAGACTGCCACTCTAGTATCCAGGAAGAATTGCTAACCTTGTGTGTCTCCTAATTGGCCATGATTACAGTTTTCTTTTCCTCGCAGAGCACTGTTGAGTGTAGAAGATGGAAAAATAGAGAGATTGATACTGAGAGAAAAAATTTTGCAAGCAGGATTTTTCAAAGTTGACCTGTCATAAATGTGCCTGCTCTATCTTCGAAACAGCCTTCAGGCTGCACTGCTGGACAGTTCATCAGCTGGTGTAACGTCATCAGTCAGCCAGTCACAGTTGCATGAAAATGCTGGCACTTGTGGTAAAATAATGATGCATGCATCATTACTGTGGCACAAATTGTAGCAGTTGTCACAAACCATCCACAGCAATCAAAAATCACTGCCGGTGGTACTGGTGGATCTTTTCCGGTGCAGGTGTGAACAGATCTTGCTCCTGCGTCTGCATCAGAGCCTCTGAAAATATTTTCCGTAAAGTTTAGTAATCACAAATTAATTTCTTCTTTCTTTAGTTGCATATTTTTGTTTCTGTACTGATATACCCTGATTTGGATGCAGCACCTGGCTTCCAAAAGCTAGATAACCTCCCAAGCCTTCCTGTGTTCCATGAGGAACCCTCATTTTGGCTTTTTCTTTTGTTACATTTCCTGTGCTAGGTAGGCAAAATGGGCAGACTGGGTGGGCCACATGGTCTTTATCTGCCGTCAACTTTTATGTTTCTGTGTTTCTTCATATTATTAATTCATTTAAAACTGGGAAATGGGTGCAGAACCAACGTTCTTTTCCAGTTGTGATGGGGGGCGGAGGGGTTAAGGGAAGAGCAGGTAAGGAGAGTAACAATGAAATAAAAACAAAATAAATAATACAGGGAAGTGGACCATAACACCTCAAAGTCATGCTGGAGCCTGTGTTCAGTGACTAAGGCGCACTGCACACATGTATTTTGGTCCTACCCTCTCATGACCAGATACTGGGATCAGATCACAACAGCTTTTACAGACATGTTCCAGTTGCAGGCACCCTTTACTGCCCATCAGACCATTCTGGGGATCCTTCCAGGGGTGGTGAAAGGTAAGGACATTCTATATCTATGGCACATACTCCTAGTAGCGGCACATGAAGCCATCACCCGGCATTGGTTAGAGACACAGCCCCCCTTGTGTGAATACTGGATAGACACAATAGAGGAGATATACCGCATGGAGGAGTTTACATATAGAATAAACCATCAGGAGACTTACTTCTTGCGCAGATGACTGAAATGGCAGATGTACTTCAAAGGTAGGGATCCCGACAGGTAAACAGTATAACACTCATTAGTTTGGACATAGGTGTCCTGCCCTGTGGAAGCCAGATCATACTTGTAAATAGTATTAGACCCAGGCTGTATTTTGTCGGAGGGACACTGAGGCCCCTAACTCTCTTTGACAATATGAACAACGTTGTGAACACTATAGCACCATGGAATGTAAAATGTGAAATTATGCTGTGATCAGTGACTGCTTGTACCGACTATGGTAATGTGTGATTTTATATCTGTACTCATGTTATTCAGTAAACACAAATTAAAAAAAAAGTAAAATTACAGTGGAAGGAACATTCAGTGCAAAATGTAATATACAGTAGCTAGAGTGACCTGCAAAAATACGAAAACATAGAGCAAGCTGTGTGAAATACAGTATGCACTGCACTGGCTAGAACAGTGCGTATACCTAGACTCCAGAACATGCTGTGCGAGATACAGTATGCACTGCACTAGCTAGAACAGTGCGTATACCTAGACTCCAGAGCAAGCTGTGCGAAATACAGTATGCACTGCACTGGCTAGAACAGTGCGTATACCTAGACTCCAGAGCATGCTGTGCGAAATACAGTATGCACTGCACTGGCTAGAACAGTGCATATACCTAGACTCCAGAGCATGCTGTGCGAAATACAGTATGCATTGCACTAGCTAGAACAGTGCATATACCTAGACTCCAGAGCAAGGCCAGCGAACATATGTACCAGTAATTGGCTAGAACAGTGCGTATACCTAGACTCTAGAGCATGCTGTGCGAAATATAGTATGCAGTGCACTGGGTAGAACAGTGCATATACCTAGACTCTAGAGCATGCTGTGCGAAATACAGTATGCACTGCACTAGCTAGAACAGTGCGTATACCTAGACTCCAGAGCAAGCTGTGCGAAATACAGTATGCTGCACTCAGCTGGGGAACAGTCGTATACCTGAACTCCAGAGCATGCTGTGGAGAAATACAGTATCTGCGCCTGGTGAGAACAGTGCGTATACCTAGACTCCAGAGCATGCTGTGCGAAATACAGTATGCACTGCACTGGGTAGAACAGTGCATATACCTAGACTCTAGAGCATGCTGTGCAAATGGCACCACTCACCACCGTAAAATCATCAAAATAAAGGAACAAACAATTCCTTGTGATTTCTAATGGGGTTTGCACTGTGTTTCTACTGTAGTATGCTGTACTCAGGCACAGTAAAAGGACTCTGTGAAACACTCCCTGATCTTAGTGGTCACAGTCAGAAGAATGTTGACTTGGAAGCTCTGCAAGAGCTTGGGGAGGCAGTATAGTACAGTGGTTAACAGCACTGAGTTGCAGACCTAGAGAAATGCACTTGAATCCCATAGCCACCATGCATGCATACAGTGTGACCATGAGCAGGACACACCTGGAAACAAGCCTTGACTTAGTGTGCCTTTCTTGGCTGAAATTCGTATACTAAAAAAAAAAGTGCCTGATCATAGCTCGAAAATCCTCTGTCCATACTGTTCCAAATCATAAGGGAAAGTGGTTTTTTTTTTTTTTTACTGTTCAAAACCCCTCTGTCCATGCCTCTCAACTGCCCCATTTTACTATTCAGAAACCCCTTTTATACCTCTCAATTGTCTCATATATGGGGGCAATTCTCTGTTTCACTGTTCAGCAACACTCTGTCTATACTCGCAACTGTCCAATATTATGAGAGACAGTCCCCTACTTTACTGTTCAGCAAAGGGCTGGCAGTATAGCCTAGAGGTTAGAGGAACGAGGTGTGAATGAGCTTGATATATCCAGCAGACCAGACCTGAGTGATTCTCACAACCTGCACTTGCATACTGTGTGACTCTGAGCAAGTCATTTAACTCCCCAGTGCTCCCAGGTCGCCCCTGAAAACGGGCACTTGTGCCTAGTGGGCCTTACCCGGTTACCAAAGAATAAAATAAAAATAAAATCAAACCCTCTCTCCATACCTCCCAGTTGTCTCATATTACGCGTGACAGTCCCTCATTTTACCACTTAGAACCCCTCAGCTCCTGAACGGATGAATGGACAACTGTCCTTTGTAATGTAGGGACACTTGAGTCTCATGGACAGACAGTATCTGAATGCTAAAATGGAGGCCTGCCCCTTATAATGTGGGGACAGAAGAGACATATGTTCCAGGGGATCAGGGAGAGTGGCAGCATATATTACATAGGGTTACACGGAAGCACATAATTATTTAATGCATAAGTACAGTTCATATATCAGTATGCAGTGCATATGGTTTTAGAATGATCAGGCAACTTAGAGTCACAGTTCCCTGTTTAATAATGATGAAGTGCAGTATCCAACACATCTGCAGAGTAACTTGTAGAAGGTGGCTATAAAGAGAGGGAGGGAGGCTAGGCTGTTTGCTGCATCAGGTAGAGCATTCCTTGTTTTAACCCCTAGAGCTCCTCAAACCTCTGTAGCTGTGAAGCTGCTGGCAGTTTAACATCAGTGGGCAGAAGAAGCCAGTGTAATCTCATTTTCCTCAGGAAGTTAACAGTGCAATGGGCGGAGTATCAGGAAAATAAATGAGGTGTAATGTGGGGGTGGGGTGTTGTGATCATTTGTGGGTAGAATGCTCCCCATTTACATAGTGATAGAAAGAACACCCACAAAGCTTTATAGCATTTTGGTTGTCATTACACAGGCATTAGCAAACACTGATGTTCTGCAACCTGAGCCGCTCAGTAAAGCTCTCAGTGCCCATATGGTGCCTGTTCTCATCCCATCCCCTGAGAATTCAGCTCCTTGCCTTTGCCGTGCTCAGTTTCCCTTGCACCTGCACAGATACCTGGAGTCATCTGCCATGTGACCTGCATCATGACAACCTTACCTTATTAGTAATAGAGAGAGAAGCATAACACTGCTCTGTAGTGTCCGTGACATAGCTTGGAATTAAAGTCATTGGCAAGAGCGTGTTATCTAGTCTTGTCTCCAGCGACAGGCTTGGCACTTTATGCTGTGATAATGGAAGGAGGATCAAAGATAAGGCATTCTGGGATATGCTCTGGTCCTAATGGTGCTCTGTCATCGAGGAACGAAATGAAAAACAGCAAAACCAGCCCATTGCAGGGTAAGAGTCCAAAAATAGACAAGAAACAGAGACAGGGATAGTACTGTTCTTACTTGGGCCTGCCAGTTGTCACTCAGGTTAAATAACTACTATTTCTTAATCTGTGTGGGCCAAGTGTGATAGAAGATCTTAAAATTACATACACACATACATATATATATATATATATATATATATATATCATAGTATTAACATTATAGGACCATTTGGAAATTATGGCTAGGAGGTCATTCAAACTAGCATGTGAGTTTTGCTTGTTAGGCAGAAATATTCTTAGGTTCATAGTACAGTACAAGTTCATGAAGCCATCGGCCCTCTGTGAACTCACCTCACAATATTCTGATTAGATATTGGAGTTTATACTAGTAGTTTTTAACCTGTAACAATCGTATTTACTCTGCAGTGAGGGACTGTCAATATTGCTATTGGAAAATGAATCATTGTGACAATTTGGGGATTGGGTTACTTGGGTAAGAGGGCTACCATTTTATGTATTACAGTGGAAGAGATCAGCCCTACTGAATGTAGCTCTCGAGAAGGGGTGCGCATTAGACTGTTCACGCCAATAAACTGCACTGGCTGATAGCACAGGTATGTGCTGTATTTTGGTTTTTTTTTGTGCTGCTTTGGTGATTTACAGCAGTATCCTAAATACCTGCAGAGCATTTCTCAGTTTTGTTGTTTGAATATTGATTTTGATTAAAAAAAAAAATTAAAGTAAAAAAGAATATTGATTTTGATTGCCTTCTCTCGGTTCTCCATAACTGAATTCAATTCACAGTATAAAAGGTGTGGTCTTGTGGTTAGTGGACTGAAACTGTCAGAGCCAAGGTTCAAATCTCAAAGCACGCCACTTGACCTTCCCTGTTAAGCTCCTCCCCTGTTGTAAAATGGGGTAGAAACAGAGCCCGAAAAACAAAGAAAAGAGATTGCATCTCAGTTGAGCTAGTCTGGGTAAATAAGCAATAAATAACAACAAAAAATATATAAGAAGTGTGACAGCTTGGAGGTGCTGACGGACAGACTCGAGCATTTTGTTTATTCTTGCTTGGAGTTCTTCTTTACCTTTTGGTTGTGAGACGAGTCTAGAAATAAAGACAGACAAGGTCTAATTTGAACCCAGAAAGATTGTCAGAACTTCATACACAGTCACAAGTTTACTCATTCATAACTGAGACATAACAGACAAGTGGGCTGATGAGTTTGACTGCTGTAATCCTTCTGTTGGATGGGGGACAGGGAGGGTCCGTAGGTGCTTACTGCTGAGTGGATTGGGGAAGGGGGTACTGTAATACTTACTGTGATGGTCTTATCTGAGGGGGGTTGTGTTCACAGAGGGAGGGGGTTAAGGAGAATTTTTTTAATTATTTCTGATATTTTGGGTATTTGCAACACCAAATTGCTGGCAGAGTGGCAATTTAGCACTACCTACAGGTAATATGAAGACTGGCACTTCAGCAACAGTTTGCAGTCAAAGTAAAAGTTTGGAGCACTCCTACTTGACAGAATATTCACTAAGTGCACGTTTAGTCAGAAGCTCATTAACATACGGAGTGTGCCTTTATTGGCTCATGCGCATGCCTAGAGTGCTTACGCAGCCTGTTAAAGGCACACTAGATAAGCACTTTTTTTTATTGTTCTGCACCTCCTCTGCTCCAGCTTTTTTGACAGATATACCTGCCTTCTGTCATCCAGACAGATTACTAGATTACAGTACTAGATGTTTTCTTTTTGTGCTATGTGTCCCCATGTCCCATAGGGCTGGGACACAGTCCCCAATGTTAGCATTCGTTGGCACACTTTTGCGATTTGCAGCACAGTGTCCCTCCTTACCTGTGTTCTGAGCGCTCTGCTACCCGTATATCTACAGGTTGCAATAGTGCTGTAGGATGCAGCACCTTCCCCCTGGGAGAAAGAGTGCATCCGCTGGGATGCATGACGCGCCTCCCTCCCAGCCAGCTCCCGATTACCCTGGCTCATTCATGAAGCTGGGTCACTCTTATCGCATGCGGCAGCCCTACTGCTGCACCGATGGGCCGGCTTTAGAGAAGCACTTCAGTTGGCTAAGCAGGTCTCCACCCACTATTATTAGGGACATTCTGAGGAGTAGATTTCGACAATCTTAGCAGTCTAGAAGGACAGTAGTCAGAAACAAATGTTGTGAAGTTTTTAATTTACGGTCAAAGTTGGTAACGTATTTCCTAGTAGGTGCAGCAACTTTGCTGGTGAATTTTCTATATATTTAAAAAATACTTTAAGATTGTATAAAATCCCACCCCCACCCTCTGGTGTTATTCCACCCCTCCCACCTCCCTAACACTGTTATATGTCATATAACCCTCCTCCCATCAACCCACTAGCACCGTCCTCCCTCCACCTCCCCTCTGCCCTGGCGAATGTATGTAGAAGTTGATATCCCCTGACTGCCCAGAGCAAGTTATACTTAATGGGCAGAATTTGCAAAAAACATATGTTGTGTAGAGTGTTTTAATTTGTGTGTGTGTGTAGTCCTAGTGTGTCCTTCCCTTTGTCTGCTGTTAGGAGTTTTTTTCTAAACTAGCCTGCTAGTTTTACGGTAGTTTTAATGACTCTTGGGGATCTTCATCTTAGCATGGTTTATTGCTCTTCTTGTTCCTACAGTGCCTCCTGTCCCTGATGTATCTGGGACTGATGGATTCAGGAAGCACTGGTAAAGGCCCTGTCCACATTTGCACTCTTGAAACGTTACCGGCAATCTGTAACATTACAGGAACGACAAACATGGATCGCGTCCACACTGTAGCATGGTAAAACCGTGTTACAAACCGTGTTTAGAAGCCATACTTAAACCCTGATTGGAACAGATTTCTTGCATGGTTTCAGACCAAAACAGTTGCCAGCTAGGAACTCAAGAAGGCAAGCATGGTGTTGGAGCACAGTGTGGACGCTCCGACAACCATGCTCAAACACAGAAATCAAAACATTTTGAAAATGCATATCAATGTGGACAGGGCCTTAGAATCAAGTTGGAACAGCAGAGCTGGATACTAAGTAACACTCCTTATCCAGTAAGCACTAATGGCTACATTTACAGTTCAGCAAATATTTGAGGGCTAATTGAGTGGGTTATTTTGTAAGAAAACAACTAGAGTCTTTACTGATTACAGCGCTGATGATCTGGCGTGATTTGTGTACTTTTTATGGCTGTGTGTAGTTTAATGAAATTAAAAGTTTTAAAAGCAAAACATTTACTCCTGCTGGCTTGACCTGACTGACAGACACACACACACACACACACACACACAGAAAACAAAAATATTGAATTAGAACTATATAGGGTATTGGTATGCGTTGTTCAGTATGGATCTCAATGTGTCCCAAAACATTGTTCTGCTGCAGTAGTGATGCCCATAGTGCAGCAGAATGACTTTTCATTCTGCTGCACTAGGCACGTCATACTGGCATGAGCGCAAGTTTAAAACAATCATAAATCTGAGCCATCTGCCATGTGGCATCTGTAAATACAAATGTAATGGGTGAGAGTTTGCTCCTGACACCGGCCACTCTCAAAATGGCCTGTTCAGGTCAGGGCACAGGTCCACCCCCCAGCTACAACTTGGGATGGGAAAACACAAGGTAATCTGACTATGCCAACCACCCAGAGGTGGATTTTTTTGTGACGCCTGGCCAGCGGGTGTCAGGGGAAATTTTGGGGAGGGGAGACCAAGTTCAAATACCACTGCTGGGAACACAAGGAGAGGTATGAAGCTGGCTTGAATGCAAGCAACAATGTAAAGTTTATTAAACACAACTATACAATAACATTATACTAAACATCTACACTCTAAAACTCTACAACTAGAACAGTACTGAATTCAGAACTTTACCTGCTATGTGGTGACTCAGTTGTGAATACCCTACACCAGCCATCCTTGCATATCTAATGGGGGGGAAAAAGGGAAGAAGCAAGATGGGAAACCAGCTGTCCAGGGCAAGGGAAACATACAACAGGACACAGGCCAGGACTGTTCTGAGGCGGTGTCGGCCATCGGCACAAAGGTCTTTAAAGACCACCAGAAATGACACCCCTCCAGAAAAAAGTCTGCCACATTTCCACCCAGCCACAGCCCCTACATGGACTGCTAGGACACAAGGTCACCCAGCCACAGCCCCTACGTGGACTGCTGGGACAAAAGGACAAACAAGGACATGACAGCTGGTCAGGGAAAACTGGGTTGGAGCACCTGGGATCACACGCAGGCTAGAGGATGGCGGCACAATAAACACTTTTATTAAACCCTGTGTCTGTGTCTTTATTTCTAGCTAACATTACTATTTAGGGTGCTTTAGCAACAGTTAAAATAATTCAGGTTATAAGATTATATAACATCACAAGGGGCACTGTCACTCCGTGGCCATATTTGGCTGGCACACCGATACTGGCATGGGGACAATATTATCATAGGAGCCCCAAAAGCATTGCAGTAAAACAAT
Organism: Neoceratodus forsteri; assembly: GCA_016271365.2. Taxonomy (NCBI): domain Eukaryota; kingdom Metazoa; phylum Chordata; order Ceratodontiformes; family Ceratodontidae; genus Neoceratodus; species Neoceratodus forsteri. The sequence continues at coordinate 878,537,575 of CM028130.1, forward strand.
TATGTACATATATTTACAAGCAGTTCACTTCCTGAGAGTGCGTTGTCCTTTTAAACCTGGCCTCTGGTGCAGGCCACTTGAATTCAGATGTCAGGCATTAATCCACACTAAGGTATACAGTTCCTTACTTACAGTTCCTTGCTCTACGGAGTCTTGCATTTATTCTGCCCCCTTAAGCCACTTTTATAAGCAGTAATAAATATTCATTAAGCCATTCTACAGTTCCTGTCCCTTTAGACTGGAGGGGCCTGTCGTTGCCCCTTTAAGACCACTTTGCAGGCAGTCAGTCAAGCTTCATCATACCAACCCCTTCTCCCACTGTTAATGGGGCTCTCATGTAGCTCCGCTCCATGGGCAGTCTTTGCTGGGGCCTTGCTCACACCCCCTCCATCCCTTGGCTCAAGGGAGCCTTCTTTTCTCTGCCCCATGAGTGGTCCTTTGCTTGGGGCCTAGCCCGCCCCTCATTTTACTGGCTCTACAGAGCCTTTCCCTTTTGACCCGTCCCAACGGCAGTCCTTTCTTCTGGGGCCTTGACCTTTTCCCCACAGTTGTTTGTCTGGCTGGCGCCTGGAAGTGCCAAAGATTTATAAAAAAAAAAAACAGTTTTCTTTTTGGCAGCAAGTGCTCGACCATGGTGCTGCTGCCACTCACCCTGCCACCCTCTCTTCTGGGCCAGGCACAGCTGCTGGTGCTGGGGAGGCCTGGACCAACCTCTTCCTCCCACATGCCTTCACTGGAGCTGGAGGGGATGGCCTACCTCTGCTGCCACCGCCCCTCCGATCGAACCTCCCACTGCTGGATGGAGGGGATAGCCTGGACCTGCTGCCCCTCCTGACAAACCTCCGCTATGCTGCTGGGAGCTCAATGGATGGGCTGGCCTAATGTTGCTGCCACTGGCCCTCCCAACAGGAACTTTTGCTGCTGCTGTTACATGGGGGCCAGCCTGGACCCGCTCCCCCTCCAGACGACCACTTTGCTGCCGAGATGTCGGATGGAAGGGCTGGCCTGGGGTTGCTGCTGCTGCCCCTCCCACTGAGACTTGCTGCACTGGGAGACTGACAGACTACTGCTGCCACTACAGAGAGGAGGGAGAGATCAGCTGAGGACCGTCCGGAACATCGGGAGGGACCCCAGGACATCAGATGAGTCTCTCCTCTCTAGCCTAGCCCCGGACGGCCTAGCACCCCCCTCGCACTTGTTGCTGCTCTATGCCGCTCAAACGGGGACCAACAACTGACTGAATGGCCGCTGCCATTCAAACGGGCTGAGGATTCCATCTTGGTATCCTCACGAGCCCATCCCTGCCTGCATGCTCTCACAACCGGGCCCACGGGAGCAGGTGCCCAGCGCTAGGTAAAAGCGGGGGGAGGGGTTTCTAGCAGCTGCAGGCAGGGAAAAAACGAGCAGAACAACTTTTTTTTTTTTAAACAGAACCCTACTGGGGCTTCACATTTGGGGTGGGGGTACCTAACTAAGGGGCCTCTCTACACCCTGGGGCACCTTCCCTACCTAACCAGCCCCACAGCACCTAGCTGCCCATATCTGGAGGGCACCAAGACTCTGGGGCACTACACAAATGAGCAACTGAATGTTTTCAAAAGCAGCGATTCATCAAGTAAAAAATTACTAGTGAGCACTGTCATTGTTTCCACATACCTCTGAATAGCACTGTCCACCGTAGTTCTATCCAGGCCCCTCTCGCACCACCAACAATTTATTTTGCTTCTGTCTCCTTGTTATGGTGCCTGGTGTGTGCTTGTGTGTGTGTGTGTGGCAGGGGGTTGGAGTAGCTCAGTAAACAGCAGAAGTATCCAGCTCACACTTCTGTGACTGTTGAAATGTGAGTAATTACCTCCTTTTTTGTGTTCCTATTATTAATGTTTTTTTCCTCCCCCTCTCCCTAACTTATCTCTCCATAGGAGTTGCGTGCTGCTGCCTTAAACGTTTAAACACTGGTATCGTGTGTTCTTTTTTGTCTCAAAATACAATCTCTGCTCCATACACTATATAGAAAAGTGAATGGCACATGATGCACAACAAGGCTCTTCTCCAACCTTGTAGTTACTCTGGCGACTGCTAGACCTCTTGAGCTACGCTCTTGAAGTCAGCAGTCACCAGAGTAACTGCTCGGTTGGTGAAAAGCCTTGTTGTTCATCGTGAGTCATATACTATCCTGTATTTAGTGGAGGCCAGAACATCAGCCTCTTAGCTCTAGCACTTGCAGAATCAGTGGTTCCGGATGCATCACTGTCACATGGCAGAGGAGACATTGTAGGAAAAAGAACAACAATAAACCTTGCTGAGATGGAGATCGCTAGGGGCCGTAAAACTACTGTATAACTAGCAGATTAATTTAGGAAAAAAAAAGCTCTATAGAAAACAAAGGAAAGGACACACCAGGACTACTCACACGAATCAAAACACTGCACATGTTGACTGTACTACTCCTTAAAAAGCATTTATATTGGGGAAGGGGGTGCTGTGAAGCCCGAGCAGTGCAGCAGCAGATTTGTGTAGCTCTCCTCTAAACTTTGTTTAATTGCCAAATAAGCTATTTTCGAAGTGTAGAAAATACTTTTGGATACCAGAATCTGAACGAGCATCTCCGAATTTTGTAAAATGTGTAACCCTAAAAAGTGAAAAATGCGAGGTGGGACTGAGAGAGTTAAAGGAACTGCCGGGGCCTCCCAGTCCAACCTAAACCAGCCGGCTGAAGTGGAATATGCACCCGCTGAGACGATGGTGACTTTGGGACATAAATTTCAAAGTTTAATTGCCTTCGTTTCCACTCTTAATCAGAAGGTGGATGAATTTAATGGAAGGGTGCTGGTGGTTGAAAATGCTGTAGATGGGATAAAGAACAAGCTACAAGAGATTAGAAAGTAATCAGACAGCAACACAACCGTGAGTGCCTTAATGGCTAAGGAAAACCAACACCTGCGTGCTAGACTCAAGGCCTTAGAAAACCAGGCCCGAGCCGGCAATGTTTGCATTATTGGTCTCCCCGACGGGAGTGAAGGAGATCACTCGATGATGTTTCTCCAGGAATGGCTTACCGAAAAACTGATGCTGATGGGTGACGATGTCTCCTGGGACATACAGAAAGTATACCGGGTCACACCACGGGGGCGATCCCAAAACTCAGAGGAACCTAGAACTCTCATGGTCATCACAGCAGGAGTTGGCTCCAGAGATCGTATTCTTGGATGCACTCGAAAGCCGGCCCCATCATTCAGAAGGATAGCCCTGTCTATTTCTTCCCAGATTTAAGCTACTCTACCCACCAGCGTAGGAAAAGGTTTGATGGAATTCACAGAAATCTGAGAGCAGCAGACATCACTCATACCATGATTTTCCCTTCTAGACTGCGGATCAAACATCGGGAGGGTGTTCCTTTTTTGGTCCCAACTGAGGTGAGTAAATGGGCTGACTGCATGATAGCAATCTCTAGGAAGTGAGACGTGGCTGACAGGCACGAGGTGACCGAACGGGACACTTGAATTTTTCAAACTTTAATTCTACTGCCAGACTTTTCTTACTGCTTAGTCAGCTAAGTACCTTTTTTGCTATGTGTAGCTTAATGGCTGGATTATTCAAATAATTAGAACTTTATTCTGTCTATATTAGAAGGGGTCTATATGTTGAAGAAACAAATCTTAGTGTATATAAAATGTTTTTTGCATTAGTTTCAATTCTGCTGCTGAATGTAATACTTATAGTAGGATTCATCTAGCATTTCAGTTTAAGTACGACGCCAATAGTCCCTGTAGGGACACGTTCCCTTGAATAAGGCTGGACACTGAAGGACTATCCTCATATTGACTTGATTAACCATGTTGCTCTTGGGCTGTCTACCACAGCATTAATGGGGACTTTTCTTTTCATACTGAGTTTTCAGAATATTGGTTCCCTCCACTGATATATAGTGGATGCATTTACAAAATTTGTATCCTTTAATTAAGGGGGTGCTCCCCCAACGGTTTTGTAACCTATGTGGTCTGTCCACTGTACGTATTATATATTTTGATAATATATGATAAAATGAAAAAATAAAGTATATATAAAAAAAGCATTTATATGACAAAATACTGGTACTACAATTTAGAAATATTCATTCTGCAAACAGAAATGCACCTTTCTAATAAAATAAATGTAATTATTGTGGTGTTATTGAGAGGAATGCATAGAGTAAAATTGGGATGCTAAGTAAGTTCCAACACTGTAGTTGCTTTATTTCAAAATCCAAAGCACACCTGGCACTCCAGAAATCCTTGTGACCAAACAAAATAAATCACCTGAATTTGTTTAAACTTTACTGTTCACAGATTCACAGTTGCTATGCTCTGTGAAATATAAAGAAGTTGAAAAATGATAAATAGTACATGGTTACAAAAATGTCAGTCTATTTAGAAATGTAAAGTGCAAAGAAAAAACGTGGGGTTACTTGTGCTCTAAATATAGGTATACCACCAAAGTAAATGGTGACGTTTATTTGGAATTTTGTATTTCAGTTATTTTTTTTTTTAAACTCGGCTTTATTCAACAAATTAAACACGACATACAGTAAGTACAGGATGTCGAATAGATCAAACATATTTTGTCAATACCTCATAACAGGTGTCCAGTAAAAACTGCAACAGCAAATACATGCATTCAAAAACCACAAGGACAAAACAGTGCTGCACGGTTTTGGATTTAGTATATCTAATCTAGCGTGGTTTTGGACCACATGGTTTTGTACTGACCACACAGCACAGTTATTGACCATGTGGTCTTGACATAGCATCCTCATAACAGTGTGGAGACAAGAGGGTAGATCTCCAAGTTAGCATTAGCAGTTTGTTGCAATAGTCCTCCACCAACCAAACTACTAACTCAGAATTAAAGTCCCGATTTCCACTGGATGCCTGTCGGAAGAAGACTAGCTGTTTCCCTCCACTGAGTAATGGTACACTGAAACCAAAACACATTCTGGCAATGTTGAGAAAAGTAAATTCAAATCTGTGGACATTTCAGTCCTCCCTGTTATTTCTAAACAGTTGTGAGAAACATCTTCATATATTTCCTGCTAATTGTACGAAAGCTGTGGGAACTTGAGAACAATAAGCCTGTATTTCAATTATTGATTTACTGATACAGTTGGACCCGCAGTCCTGCATTTGGGATAACCCGGAGTGTTATGTGGAATACTTGAAACTATCATTATGGACCTTTTTGTGTTCCACACTCTACAACAGTGGTAATTAAACCTAATAGCAAAATAATTTAAATAATATCATACGTCATACACTAAAGAATGAAATATCAGCATGTTCTCTAAATGTATTGAATACATTTTCAAATACTGAGGTTCATACTGAGGCAAAACAGGGAATCAAAGGCGTTGATGCCCATGAATAGTTCCCATATCAAGACCCATATTATCGAAATGCCTCCCTTTCTCCCTTTTCGAGATCCAGTTATACAGCCTACATTTATAAACTGATTTATTTTTGTTGACAATTATCTCAAGGGGGAGTCTGTTCCATGCATTCACAACTCTTTGTGAGTAAAAGAATTTTCTATTTTTCGTTCTGTATCTACAGCAGTCTAGTTGCAGTGGGTGTCCTCTAGTTCCCATTGCGTCCTGTTTGAAAGCAAATCCCATCTCGGTAAACCAGTAAGGGTTGTTCACAACATCCCACATCAGTAGAAGATCTCCCCTATATCTTCTCATTTATAGAGACATGAGATTCAGTAAATGTAATCTACTCTCATAATTCAAGTTTCCTAGGCCTTTTATTTCTTTAATGAATCTACTTTGGACTCTCTCTCTCTAGTTGCATGATATCGTCTTTTTTTTATATGGGAACCACAGGTGGGAACAGTAATCTATAAGTGACCTGGTGTAGACTCTGTATAATGGGACTAAAATGTTGTCATCTCTTGACCTAATGATGTTTTTAATGGTCCATAATATTTTATTAGTCTTACTTATAGTTTGCTCAGAGAAGTTAAGCCTATCCATAATATATACCCCATGGTCTTTCTCTAATGATGTCTCAGACAGTTTGTTCTTTCCTAGCCAATAAGGATGTTTAGTGTTGTTGAATCCCATGTGCATGACCTTGCATTTCTCAATGTTATATTGGCAATTGTCCCTTCTCATCCACCCTCCTACTCTCCCCCTCTACCTTCTCCCCCTCTTCCTCCTCCTCCTCTTACTTACACTTTACACTTGCACTTCCTGAGTGTTTTAAAAATTGCCTCTGGCAGCATCTTCTTCTCGTGTCTCACCAAGTTCTCATTATCAATGTTATCCCTGTCCTGGGCATGCCCCTAGTATTGCCTAATCTGTATGTACTCTTGTGATGATAAACAACTGTAACCTGTTATCCTGTAATAATTAATGTCCTGCTTGCTTGTTCTCATCCTGACATGGAACCTTTGTAAAAGAGCCTTGGCTCAAAGGTAATTGTAATCCTAGACTCTAATAAATAAATAAAAAATACCCCACATGTTGGCTCACTGAGTAATTGTATGTAAATCTTTCTGTATTGTTGTAATCTCTTCTTGTGTACTACATACTCCACCCACCTTTCGATTATCTGCATATTTGATGGACTCACTAAATAAACCTGCTGCTGTGTCAGCAACAAACACGTGAAAGATGTAAGGGCCCAACACTGAACCCTGTGGCGCTCCACTGGACACCTCCCTTCCCTGGATGAGCACCCATTCAAGTACCACCCTCTGTGTTCTCTCATTCAACCAACTAAAAATCCAACTGACAAGCTTACTATGTGCACTTCTTTGCATTAATTTTGTAATAACAGAATCATGAGGGACTGTGTTGAAAGCTTTACTAAAATGACATCACAAGGGTTTTTTTTATCAAGATTCATACAAACTTTTTCTTAAAAAACATAGCAGGTTAATCAGACATGATCTTCCTTTAATGAATCCACGCTGGTCATAGTCTGTGTTTCCTATTTGTAATTCTAACCCTTCCTTTATAATTCCCTCTAAAATTTTACCAACTGCAGCTCTGCATGTTACTCGTTACTGCTGCCAAGTACTAATATATTTACCATATATAAAGAAAATCACATGCAAAGATAGAATTATAATATGTGCACAAATGTGTGTGTACCGAAACATGTGCAGTGCATTAATCTTTAGCAGTCTATCTGCATATTTTTGAAGGCATTCTACTGTCTATCTTTATTCCTTCCCCCTCCCAGCTCAGCCAGCCCACACCTATTCTTCCTGACTTCAATTTAAAAAAGTGGACTGCGATGCCAACCCCCCGGTATCGCTTCCGTCCCCATTCTACCAGGTTGCAGACCCCCCCATTCATAGTTGGTGACACTGAGGGCCGGCCGGGAGGAGAAGGATTGAGCATCCTACGGACAGCTCTCCTTCTCTGGGGGGAGGGTGGGGAAGTGACCAGTGTGTGAAGGACCCCTAGTGGAGGCCGAGGTCCCACAGCACCAGCGTTCATACTTAAGGAGGCAGGGCGGACGCTGGATGTCATTGCACGTCTCCACCTCGGAGGAAAAACTAGAAAATGGAGAGGAAAGCCTCCATCTATATGAAGCCCTCCCCTGGGCTTCAATTAGCCACTGCCGCCACACTCCCTACCAGATACTAGTCCCTCGGTGCTGGAATTGAGGGGACCAGCGCTGGGGGCATGCCCTCCGTGGGGGGTAAGCCAGGGGTAACCGGGAGTAGCGGCACTTGGCAGCTGGTGGGAGCTTCGGGGAGCCGTGACCAGGGCAGAGACAAGACAAAGGCTCCCAGAAAAATGGTAAATAAAAAAAAAAATAAAATAGTTGGTGACATTGGGGTGCCCACCCTTGGTGCCAATGTAAAGTACATGCCAGTACCTGCAAAAAAGAAAACAGTCCCTTGTGGCATTTTGATTATTTTTCTTTTTCAACCTGTAAAAAAGAAAATTGTCCAGCGCCGATCTGCCACCACCAGGCCCTCCCAAACCCCACACTGGGGGGACAAGGTCCCCCCAAACAACTCAGTTGCTGGAGGGAGGGCTGTTGGTATGTCTGGGCCCGCGAGTGCCAGTGCATTTCACCAAGCTGCTGCAGCCATTTTCTTTTCTTTTTTTTTTTTCCATATTGCTTTTTTCCCTTGGAGCTTTCAGGCAAGTTTCTCAGTCCCGTCCCTGCCACTCCCAACCGGCTACCACCTCACCCAGCACTCGTCTGATGCAGGACCCCCCATGAGTTCCTCCCTGTGGCTGGGACAGGAAGGGGAAGGCTGTCCTCCCCCAACCTGGAACATTATCCAGTAGTGGGTTGACTCATTTCAGGCAGTGGCACAGGCCAGAATGAAACAGGCGGGATGTCATGGAACGTGGATCCCCATTCATTTCCGTGTTCTGTGTTCCCACCCCCTGTCCACAGTGACACACTGGTGTTTGTGCATGGAGGAGTGCGCACATTACAGAACTGTGGGCCTCTCCCTTCGTTGGTACTTGGTCTCCACACTGTCCCCCTAGTACTCCACCTAGCGGCAGCCAAGAGCTGAGCCACCAGTCCACCCTTCCCTGGGAGAGGAGAACAGCCCTCTAGGCACTCGATCCTCTCCCTCCCTGGCCGATCCCTAGTGACCTGGGCTTGTTCTTGAACCCAGGTCGCTGGCTTGGCAGGAGTGAAGTGCAAGGCACCTCAGCCCTGCACACCACCATGCTGCAGCCTTTTTTCCTGTTTCTGCCTCCACCCCACAGACCCTGGGCTGGGCTCATTGACTGGGGCACACATGCAAGGCATGGCAACGTCCTGTCTAGCTGAAGGGCATCTCCCCCTCCCTGTTCCACTCTCCCATCTGCATCTCCACCCGAGATCAATCATGTGGTAGTCCTGCAGCAGGAAAGGCTTCCATCCCTCCCCCAAGGAGGCGAGTGTCTGCTGGGATGCTCAGCCTCCGCTCTGGCTGGCCCTCCGATGACTTGGGCTCGTTCACATACCCAGGTCACTGACGTTATGAACAGTAGCACTACTGCTGCACTGATGGGCCAGCTGTCCATTTATTTATTTAAAAACGGAGACATTTTCCTCCATATAGATGCTGGGAATTTCTTTTTGACTGACTAGTTAGGGCCTTAGGACTCTGGGCCCTTGAACTGATTCCCAGTGAGGGCAATTGTGAGTCAGTCTATCAGATGGCGCACCATTTGCGTGACTGCATATCCAGTTCCACTTCAGTTTGTGCCCCCTACCAGCTCCCCTCTAGCTACAGGTTTTCCACACTCTGCATTTGTAATATTGGGTTTGTCATTGTTTTTCAAGTTAAATAGCCTCAGTTAAAGGAGGACATTCATGAACAGAGTCCCTCATAGTTTGAAAGCCCATGAAAAGCTTGTTTAAAGGAAGTTTCAGGCTTACTTGTAACTGGCAGCAGTCTGGAGTTATCTATGACCAAATCTAACCTATATTGCTATAAGGCTGATACCATTTTTATCAGAGGTTTTTATCCTCTAGTTTACAAGCTGGCCCCCATTGGCCCTGGTCCTCCTAGCCCATCACCTACCTTCTCTGGGGCTTACCTTTACTTGTCTCTCCTGTGAGTCCCCCATGGATCACTACCCCATGATAGAGTCATCAGGACTGGCCAGGCCCCTCTAGAGCACACTCTCGCTAACTGTAGGAGGAGCCCATTGGAAGCGTGGGTGCTGTCAGGGATCATCTTGCTCAAGTCAAGGTTTTCTTCTGATTTTTACCTCAGGGCCACCAGTTGCGAAATGATGCACCATACATGGGTGCAGAGACACACATGGATGTATTAGCTTCCTACAGTGGGCCCTCCTCGAGTAGATGCTTCCTCTGTGCTGCCACCCTGCTTCTGCCAGGTAGCAGACAAGTAGTGGATTAACCTGTCCACCCTTTCTGAGAGAGAAGAGCAATCCATGGAAAGCTCTGTCCTATTCCCCCAACCGTCCTCCATGTGACCTGAGTCTGCTCCTGAACCCAGGCCGCCAGCACAGCTGGTGGTAGTGCTACCACCGTGTTACCGGGCCATCTAGTCTGGCACTGTTTTATCGACCCTTGTGATTGTACACATGATGACGCTGTGCCTAACCACAGAACAAGGTAGTCAGGTACAGCTCCCCTCTGCACAAAAACAAAAGATCTTACTTCAAGAGGGCTCTTGCAGTAGGTACTAACAGGTAGGACTGAGGCACCAGGCACTACGACCACAAGGGAAACTTTTAACTAGCAGAGTCTGGCGGGAGACTGCCCACAGCATCACGTGACTGATGTCTGCGTGCCACTATATAGGGAACGGTCCCAATGCCTGCCATTCAGTTCTTTCCTGCCGTCGACCTGCGCACGTCTGACCTCGCAGAGAACGTTGCTTTTATCAACGCCATCTTGGATGAGTATCTCTCGCTTAAATTCCTTGAATTTAAACTTAAAAATTACTTTTTGCATCATAAATAGTGTTAATATATATATCATGCATGTCGTCACTGATGTCATCCGAATCGCATAAAAACAAGTGCAACTACTGCGGGACTCAGCTCCCCCACAAGGACGGCCATTCCCTCTGCCTTTTTCCCTTCTGGGCCCACACCACAAGACCAAGGAATGTGAGGTTTGCCAGGGGTTTAACCAGGCCACATAAAAGTGCCGTCAGCAGTCTCTGGAAGCCCACCTTTTAAAACTGAAAATTGCTTCCATGGAGAAGGTGCTAAAGGAACTCAGGAGCTCTTCTTCCCCAAAAGGCCATCTCAAGAAGAAGTAGTACAAGGCAAGACATCGGGACCTGGAAGAGTCCCCTTCCAAGCCATGGGCCCTGTCTGGCACCATGGCTCAGGAGATAACTTCCCATCCGGGAAGAAACCTTCATCTACGGCTGCCTCTGTGGCTACAGAGAGGCCGTCAACCCCCCCCGCCAGGCTCGGACTCGGGCCTGACGGAAGCCGCCAGGGGAATGGAGGTGCCCACTGCCACTAAGCCTCTCAAGATTAAGAGGCCTAGTGGCAACAGTGGGACTGGTAAGTCGAGAGCCAGCCCTTCCAATGCTCACACGGACCTGGATGGTGCCGGCCCCTCCATCAGGCCCTGATAACAGACCTGTTGTTGAGGAGCAGGTTGAGCTGATGTCTGAACCACAGCTGACACCGGAGTCTCCTCTGGTTTCTCCCCCTCCACTGATAGAGGTGGTCCCCCCCCCAGATATGGAGAAGGGAGAAATCCCGCCATCCGGGTCCATCCGACACTGGAGCTACACACAACTGAGGCTGTGCTGGACCTAATGAAGGCTGTGCCAGTATCTCAAGGCCTGTCGGCCCCAAGAGGGCCACCAGCTGGGCCAACGCCAGCCCCGTCGAGACCTTCCAGGCATCCGCCCCTTCCCCCAGAACCTCCGTTGGGGCCTTCTGCTCCCCCGTCAGGGCCTGTTCCGGAGCCTGTGGCCCCGTCATCCAGCCTGATACCCAAGCCATATGCTTTGCGTCTGGGCCAACGCTAGGTGCTTCGGCAACCCTCCAGGTTACCCGATGCTGCATTACCCCATACCAGGGTATCCAGCGCTGCAATAGCCAATGCCGGGATACCATTTGCCAGGGTTCCCGATGCCGGGGTATGTATCGCCGGGTTTTAACTGCCTTTATTATACGAGTTACTGGGATTTGCACACCCCAGCCCACCTCCACCTCCCCCACCTCAGCCTCAGGTGGACCTTTAGGCGATGCTGCAGTATTGATGGAATGAGGCAAAATTGCAGCTCATGTCGGAGCTCAAGAAGAGGCAGTATCCATCAGCCCTGATGCCAACTCCTAGGCCTCCATTGCCTAAACAAATCCCGCCATTGGGCCCCTGGCATTCAACGTTGGGTAGGACAATGGAACATTTCCCGCCTACACCGCCGCCCACTGAATTTGTGTGGCCTAGGGACCTTTCCAGGCTGGTAGAGATTCCACTGCTGAGACTTCACTCACCCGATGAGAGCCCAACATCAGGTTCAGAAAGCAACTCGGCTCACTCAGGTACTGACTATGTGTCACCCACACCAGAGGATCCAAGGCCCAAGGAGTTGCCCAAGTGTCCACCGGATTATCCTTCCTTTACAGAACTTCTCAGAAAGATCCAGTCTGCTTATGACTGGCACACTGAGGCCCAGGATCCCCAATGTCAGAGGCTGGCAGAGCATCTAGAACTATCTGATCTGTCACCCACCCTCATCCCACCCTGGATAGGACCGCATGAGAACCTGGCTACCACAATTTGGAAGCAACCCGCCTCACTGACACCTGTGGCCAGAAAGGCAGACAGAATATACCAAACACCTGAGGTTGAGGACCACCTGAGCATTCACCCCAAGGCCGACTCAGTGGTCATTAATGCTGCCCATGATACGTCAGCCAAACCAAAACACCTTAGTACCTCTCCACTAGACAAAGAATCTAAGGTCATTGACCAGTACAGAGAAAAGATTTATTCTTCTTCTTCCACTTTGGCTATCAGAGCCCTGAATTACATGGCTCATATGGTAGTCTACCAGAAGTCCATTTTGAGACAATTGGAGTCTAAGATCGACTCTCTCCAAGACTCCCAGTTGAAAGAGGAAATGGCGGGCATGGTCAGGTCGGCTAGATCGGCTAGCAGACATACCCTGAGGGCCACCTGTAATGCTGTAGATGCATCAGCTAGGGGCACAGCTACTGCTGTGAGGCAGCAGAAGTCCAGACAGTCATTCAAGATGCACCTTTCCAAGGTCCAATCTTGTTCGGAGGGGATGCTAAAGACAACATTACAGCCTTGCAGAATAAGGGCAAGGCCTTGCACTCCATCCAGTTCATGTATAAATCACCTCAGAAGCCTAAGCAGCCATTTCTGCAGCAGCAACCTCGCCAGGAAAGGTAGCCCCAGAACCGATGTCAGAACAAACGTTGGCCCACTTCAGCTGGCATGATGCCACCAGCAAAATCCCATAGGGCCTTGGGAGCCGCTGCCTCCACTTTCCCCACTGCCTCCTGACTCTCTGAACCCCCTCCCTCCTCTGGAGCGAGTCACAGAGGAACCAGTAGGAAAAAGATTCTCAAGACACCTACTAGGATGGGAGACTATAACCATGGACTCGTGGGTACTCCAGCTGGTGACTCAAGGCCCACACGATAGAGTTCACAGAGAAGCCTCCGGAAAATCCTCCAGGTCGCTCATCTTATCTGCAAAGCCACATTCCTTTAGTAAGAGAGGAAATAAGCTCCGTGCTAGAAAAAGCAGCAGTAGAGCCGGTTCCCACAAAGCAACACGGGAAAGGGTTCTATTTGCATTTCTTCCTATTGCCTGAAGAGATGGATGATCTCAGACCCATTGTGGACCTGAGTTCCTGAACCTCTACATGGAATACAAGAGGTTCTGAATGTTGTCTCTGTGAAGCTTGATTCCTCTCTTACAGAAGGACCATTGGCTGTGTGCACTGGACATGCAGTATGCCTACCTGCACATCCCAGTTTTTCTGCCGCACCGCAGATTCCTCAGATTCTATTTTCTGTGAGAGCATTTTCAATTCAAGGCTCTTCCCTTCGGCCTTTCGTCGGCACCCAGAGTGTTCACAAAATGCCTAGCGGTGGTATCAGCAGCCTTGCGCAGACAAGGGGTTCAGGTTTTTCTGTATCTCGATGATTGGCTTCTTTTGGCCCTGTCAAGGGACAGTTTGGCCAGTTCTCTGGCCATTACTTTGGACCTTTTTCAGAAGGTGGGCATTACTGTCAACCATTCCAAATCCCACCTTTTTCCTGCACAAGTACTCCAATTTATTGGGGCGGTGTTGGATACGATCCAGGGCAGAGCCTTCCTGCCACTAGACAGGATGGAAACCCTGCAAAAATAGCTGCACTTTGTGGTCTCACAGAGAAAGATGTCAGCCAAGACGATTCTTTGCCTTCTCGGTCTCATGGATGTGACTTTCCCTATGGTTCCCCTAGTCAGACTCTATATGAGAGTCATGCAATAGACTCTCAGGCTGCAATAGGACAGAGATCCAATGATCTGAACCAGGAGATCTTGGTCTCAGACCCGATGACTCGAGATATGTTGTGGTGGCAGGACCCGGACAACCTCTTGCAGGGTGTTCCATTCCATATGCACCCTCCCTTCCAGATTCTAATGACAGATGCCTCCGGATTGGGATGGGGAGCCCACCTGGTTGCTCACAGGACTCAGGGCTCTTTGTCTCCCTCTCCACATCAGTGTTTTGGAGATGAGGGCAGTACTGAATGTTCTACAAGCTTTCCAGCAATTAATACAGCCAGGGCAGCTTATGATCCAGACAGACAACATGTGCATTGTCTGGTACACAAACAAACAGGGTGGAGCGCACTCATACCCCCTCTGTCGTGAAGTGGTAAGAGTGTGGTACTGGGCAGTTGGTCACAGCCTTCTTCTGACAGCAGTTTACATCCCAGGTGTTCAAAACATTCTGGCGGATGTGCACGGTCACACCCAAGCCAGAGCCCACGAGTAGGAACTGAGACAGTCAATGGTAGACAACATCTTCGAAAGACGGGGAAGACCAGACCTAGATATACTGTATTCGCATCCCATCCAACTCAAAACTACCAGCTTTCTGCTCACTTGCTCCAGGGCATGGTGTTTTCTGGCAAGACGCACTGTCTTTGTGTTGGATGGAGAGGTTCATGTACTCCTTCCCTCCACTTCCACTGATGCAGAGAGTTCTCCTGAAGCTTCAGGCAGAAGGGGCATGAATGATTTTGATCGCTCTCTTCCAGCCCAGGCAAATTTGGTTCTCTGTACTTCAGCAGCTGTCAGTGAACCCTCCAGTTCCACTACCAATCTGCCAAGATCTAGTGACACAGGAACAAGGAACCCTGGTCCATCCAGGCCTGCAGTCCCTTCACCTTCATGTGTGGCACCTACTGACATAGCTGCTGCCCGCTTTGAGGTCTCTCCTAGGGTGGCACAGATTCTAGTGGAGGCCAGAAAGCCGTCCATTGGGGCCACATGTGCTATGAAATGGAAGAGATTTTCAATATGGGCCATGTCTAAGGAGTTGGAACCATCTTCCTGCCCAGTTCCTCAAGTCCTAGACTACCTTGACTAGACTCACAGACTCCTCCTCCAGGGGCTGTGTGGGTGGCTGTTTGTGCTTGTCTGTGTCTGTAGGTTAGTTTTTGTTCATTTACATGTTTTTCTGCTGGGAATACCTGTGCCATTCTTGCGCTCAACATTGGTGAACGTCTCCTGGACTGAATTTCTGCAAATCGCCATCATCAGGTATCAGCTTTTTAATTTTAAATCAACTTTCTTGAAGCCTCCCCAAGGAAGCATATGCCTTACAACTAGTCTTACAAACATGGTGATGCTGGGTCCTGCAACTGAATCAACATTTTCAACATTCTCATCTGACCACTCTTAAAGCAACTGCACTTGTGGACTTTAAAGAACAAAGGAATTTTAACACATTTTGTGACTGAATCAACATTTTTGTCTGACCTTTTCCAAAGGTATTGTACTTGTTCTGAGGACTTTGAAGATCAAAGGAAACATACAGACAAAAGGATTTCACACATTGTATATGCCTACTGTCTGACCTACTCCCAAGGTATTGTACTTATCTCTGAGGACTTTGAAGAACAAAGGAAACATATAGACAAAAGGATTTTACCATTGCATATGCCCAGGCCGCAGTTTATCACCTTTCAGGAACTTTAACATATTATGTGATCCTGGATCTCAACAGTACTATAAGTACTTCTCTAAACCCTCTGGCACCAAACCCTCCCAGTCTTTTTTTTTTCATTTCTCTGTACTTAGCCATAGTGCTTAGCTATCCACCTTAGCCCACTAAAACTGCACCCCACCACCCTCCTATTGCTTGCCACCCCCGACTGCCCAGCCCACACTACTTCTCCTCTCCTGCCTCGCTAAAAATGCTTTGGCTTAGTCCCACCACCTGTTCCTGCTCACCCCTCACCCTCCTTTTCCCTTTATGCCAACTCCTCCGCCCACACTACCCCTCCACCTACTCTCACCTTTCTATACTACTACCCAAAACATGTACCATGGCTTTTACGGAAGTCTTAAACAAACATCACCAATTAATACCTGGGTGCAAAGAGCCATATTTCCTAATTGGAAACTGCCACATCATTATAACTCACTAACCGATCACCTCTACTGGGACTCCAGAAGACAATCCAAGCATCTAAAAAGTACAAGCAGAAACTCACTCCAACCTATTATGAACTACGAATGGCATCGCTGAAACTCCTGCTCCTCCTACTTTTAATATCTGGTGGATACACCCAAACCCTGGTCCTGTTGCACTGAAGCCGACAAAAACAGGGAAAGTTGGTAGTGGTCTCTCCATTATCACTCTAAATATCTGCAGCCTCCTTCCCAAATTGGCATCTCTTCAAACTCTCGCTGGACAAAAAAACCCTGATATACTAGCCATTGTGGAAACCTGGCTATCTCCCAGCACCCCGGATCATGCGGTCTCGCTTGAAGGCTACAATCTTTTCAGACTCAACCAGGCAAGCAAGAAAGGTGGGGGCTGTGTTATCTACATAAAGGACAACCTCTCCTGTCAACGCGGCAGCTTCACCCCCACAAATACGCAGATGCAACTCCTCCCTATCAAACTGCTTCTTGATGCACAAAACAAAGTTCTCACAGTGGCCGCAGTCTATATCCCTCCAAAAGACCACCGTGCCAGTATTAAGTCTGTACTTGATTTTGTTAGTCTGCAGCCCTCTGAAAATGAGCTCCTCCTCCTCGGGGATTTCAACATAAACTGGCTCGCCTCTGACACTGGCTCTTACAAAGATGACATCCTAGCAGCAAACCTGACTCAGATGGTAACCTCCCCCACCCGGAAAAATTACAAAACTGGTACAAGCACCCTTATTGACTGGGTTCTCACAAATCACCCTGACCGGATAAAAAACATTAAAGTCCTCCCTGACTCCCTCAGTGACCACTCCCCAGTGTCCTGTACCTGGTCTAATAAATTTCTCAAGCCACCCCCAAAGTTATAACAAGCAGAGTATTGCCTTATGGGAATCTTATCAAGTTGAAAACCCATCTCCTACAACAGGACTGGACGCCAATCCTTGAATCAACTGATATTAATACTGCACTAGAATACTTCATTAAATCTTTCAACTCTGCATACGACTTATACGCCTCAGTAAAAAAACGTAAAATCAAAGCGCTATCAAATCCATGGCTTACTGCCAAACTACTTGCCAAGCTCAAGGTTCGGGACCACCTCTGGGCAGTTGCCAGAGACACAGGCTCACCTCATGATACCCCAAAATACAAGCAGGCACGAAATAGATGTACCTCACAAATTAGGCAAATGAAGAGTGCCTATTTCAAAAATGCCCTTGAATCCACCTGGGGTGATGGAAGAGCTTTTTGGGACAACATCCGAAACATAATGGGTAAACAATCAAAATCGTCACCTACCATTATGAAAGTTGATGGATCCACCACTCTTGACCCAAAGTCTATTGCAGATGCTTAATAAGACATTCACAGACCTTAGTGGGTCCTCCCCAGATTTCTTCTGGACTTACCTGTGCCTAGCCTAGTATCACAAAAACACCCTCGTGACAAACCACAATTTTACTTCAAGAAAATCAAAGTGCACAAGCACACAAGTACATAAGAAAGGCCTGCTCCAAATCCAGAACAAGTAGTGACACTCACATCTAAAATCCTGTCTCTCACCCTGGATGAAGTAATTCACCCCTTGCAAAAATTCTTAATCTGTCACTTTGCCAAAGTCAATTTCCCAACAATGGAAATTCAGTTATAGTTTCGCCTAGTGCACAAAGGGGGACAAACCTCAACAGGAAACTATCATTAATATCAATACCCCTCCCTCTCCAAAGCACTTGAACGAATAGTGGCAGACCAACTTCTGATTACCTGGACAAATACAATCTACTCTGTAATCAACAGCATGGCTTTAGGAAAGGACATAGTACAACAACAGCCTTACTTGATTTCTCTGGAGAGTCCACTCAACCCTGGACAAAGGGTGCCAAACAGGTGCAGTCTTCATCGATCTTACAAAAGCTTCGACACAATCCATCATGGCCTACTTACCTCCCTACTTTCTAGCCTAGGCCTGGTCAAGGTCCTTGTGCTTGGTAAAAGTTACCTGTCCAATCGGTCACAGGCTGTAAAATCTCTAATGAACTCTCTGACTTCAAACCAGTTCTCTCGGTGTACCACAGGATCAATTCTTGGACGCTCCTCTTTAGCCTGTTCCTTAACTTCCTCCCAGATATCTGCCAGGAGAAAATAATCTTATACGCTGATGATGCTGTAATTCTCTCTTCCCACAAGGATCCAAACTCCTACGAAAAAGCCTGCAACTTGCTTTCTAGTGTTGAAAGGTGGTTCCTGGATAGTAAACTTGTGCTAAACCACAATAAAACAAAAGCCATGCTCTTCTCCAATCACCAAAACAAAATAGGCATACTCCACTCACCATACAAACCTCTCAGTGGAATTACACTGGACCAAGTAAATACTTTCAAATACCTTGCATCACTTTTGACCAAGGGCTCACCTTCGAACCCCACATTGACAACACTCAAAAACAGTGAACCAACGCTTTGGAATACTATTCCAGATCATCAATTTCTAAATCAAGCGGCATTGAGAATAGCTATACAGAGTTCCATAATCTCAATCATTGACTATGGCCTTATTATTTATGGCTCAGCTACCTCCACTGCTCTGGCATGATCTCAATCACTCTAAATAAGGCCTGCCGCCTCACGGGGCTCAAAGACTGACTCACACGTAGATCTGTACTATGAATCAGGCTGGTTGAACCTATCAAATCGCTTATTTATCTCACCTGCACAATGGCAAAAAATCTATCTTGGGACTGACTCCATTATGTATTCAAAACCTACTCCGACTGAATCCTGGCTCACGACCTCCACCAGATCTGAACGCCAACCTTTCCTGGTTCCGAGATGCCGGACTGCACAGGGACAAAGATCTTTCATACAGGGCCCCGACATGGTTCAATGCGCTTAGTCCACCTACTCTATCCTCAACCTCGCTTGAAGCTTTCAAATCCATGCTCTATGCCCACCTCACCACCACTAGTAACTGTGATTGCGCTTAGATAAAGACTGCTACTCCTCATGTCCATCCTCACATCTGAGGCCTCTTCCTCCCTGACTAATGAACCCTCTGGTACCTCTACTACTTCCTGTCTCCCACCAAACTCACTCCCCCTTTTTCCTGTCCCTCTCACTTACTCTCCCTCCACCACCTTTCCCTCCTCTCTAGCCTCCTTTGGCGCCTAATGATCACCCTCACCCTGGAAGTTTCCTTAACCTCGAAATTGTCTACCGCTTGAACCTGTTATAGCTTGTTTTTCTATGAAACTTAAAACGTTACTGCCTTAAACTGTTAATAGCAAATTTATGATGTAACTTTCCTGTCTGGTTTTACCTGTAATGTGTATCGTGTTTTGTTAAATGTTCTTTGTGACGTGGAACCTTTGTAAAAGAGCCCTGGCTCAAAGGTATTAATTCCTAGACTAATAAACTAAACTAAACTAAACCTCCTCCCTCCCCCCTGTGTCCATGGTGCTGTGCTGTGGGCCCTGCCCTACCTTCTCTTCTAGTAAATACTGAGCAAAGTATCTATTTAGGATAGATGCTTTTACATGGTCCTCCTCCTCACATGCTCCCTTTTCTCCATTAAGCTTAGCAATGCCCCTCTGCACTTTCTCCTTTCACTAATGTATCTATAGAAAGTCTTGTCACCTTCTTTTACTGTTCAGTGCTAGTGTTTCCTCAGTTTGGGACTTTGCCTGCCTTACTGCCTTCCCTGCTTCCCTTAGGGCAGTTTGGTATGCCTCCCTATCTTCATCCCGCTGTGTTCCCTTATATTTCCTGAAGGCCAGCCTTTTGGCTCTGACCTTTTCTGCTACTGTATTTGAAAACCAAAGTGGTTTCCTTCTTCTTTTGCACATCCTTTTCTGTCTAACATAATGGGATATTGTTTCAAGTACTGAATCCACCTGACAAGAGAGGACACCTGTGCACTGGGCCAGACATTTGACATCTACTATATTGTATGTTTAAACTGACTGTGGGGGAAGACTGGGGCTAAATGAACAATGGCAACAGGTGAAAAAAGGGATCCTAGCAAGTACTCCCCCACACCTGAGGGCTAGTAGCAGCTCAGCAGATACAGAAAGGGATGAGGTACAATCTGCACCTGTGAGGGGACATTATAGAGTGGGACCTATGTGCAAAAACCAAGAAAAACAAGCGCATTAGCATGGGAAACACAAGGGTTACAATCAGGGGAACAGCAAATTGGGTTCAGGTGTCAGGTGGAAGGGAGTATGCCTTAATTCCAGAGGCATGGGTAATAAAATCAGTGAGCTACAGGTGCTGATGACAGACACTGAGGTGGAACTTGCAGCCATTAAGGATAAGTGGGTGACAGACAATAATGGCTGGGATCTGATGGTTCCCAGGTACTCAATGTTCAGGAGGGATAGAGGAAAAGGTAGAGGGAGAGGAGTAGCCCTCTATGTCAGGGATGGCACTGAGGCTGTGGCAGATGGATCCATCGGGGTAATAATAAGGAATCAGAGTCACTGTGCGTGTAACTCATGGCAGCCTCTGGCAAGAAGTTATGCTTAGGGGCAGTCTATACACCTCTAGGGCAAGAAAAATGAGACTGACAGAGAGCTTGCAGAAGAACCTGAAAGGGGAGTAGCAAAGGGGGAAGTAGTGGTGGAAGGTGATCTGAACCTGCTGGACATTGATTGGGACGTTCCAGTGGTCAGAAGCACCAGAAGTCAGGCCTTGCTGGATGCACTCCAGGATTGTCTCCTGGTACAGCTTGTCGAGGAACCTATCAGGCAGACTGGAATTCTCGATGTGATGCTTACCAACTCAGAGGCAACAAGCCTTTCTGTGAAGCAAATAAACAAATCAAAACAAAGGAAAAAAACACTGTGGTTCTCAAAAGAGGTGGTGGGGAAGGTTAGGGAGAAAAAGCAATCAGGAAGTATAACGAAACACAGATGGAGCAGGACAGAGAACTGTACCAGTTAAAGCAGAAGGAAGCGGGGAAGGCAGTCAGAATAGCAAAGGCCCAAACCGAGGAAAAGATAGCCAACTCGATCAAGAAAGGGGATAAAATCTTTTATAGGTACATTAGGGAGTGAAGAAAGACCAAGGGAGGGATAGTGAGACTTAATAAAGGGAAGGGGCGGTGGGCAAAGGGCGACAGTGAAAAAGCAGGGATACTAAATGAATACTTCTGCTCAGTAGTCACAAAGGAAGAGGAGGGGGAGGTACCTAATCCAATCAACAGAAGCACTCTGGATAGGGGGGTCGATACCAGTCCATTCACAGAAGAAAGGGTTCTGAAAGAACTCCTGAAACTGAAGGTGGACAGAGCAGTGGGGACTGACGGTATTCACCCCAGAATTCTAAAAGAACTAAGGGAAGAACTAGCGACTCCACGGACTACCCTTTTTAACAAATCATGGGAGGATGGTGTGGTACCTGCGGACTAGGATGGCAGATGTGATTCTTCACAAAAGTGGGATCAAGGCAGAGGCAGGAAACTACAGACCTGTAAGTTTGAACTCAATGGTAGGGAAAATGATGGAATCACGTCCGAAAGAAAGAACTGTTGAGAACCTAGAGGCCAGCGGCCACAGGACCCAAGGCAGCATGGATTCACAGTGGGAAGGTCATGTCAGATGAATCTAATTGACTTCTTTGACTGGGTGACCAAAGTAGTAGACCAGGGAGGGGCTGTGGACATGGCCTACCTAGACTTTAGCAAGGCATCTGACACAGTCCCACACAAAAGATTAATAAACAAATTAGCCAGCCTGGGAGTGGGTCCCAGGGTGGTAGCCTGGGTGAAAAATTAGCTGGACAATAGAACACAGAGGGTAATAGTAAACTGAGTCCAATTCGAAGAAAGAGGGGTTACTAGCAGGGTACCGCAGGGTTCATTACTGGGACTGGTCCTTTGTAATGTCTTTATAAGTGACATTGCAGAGGGACTGGAAGGAAAAGTATGCCTCTTTGCAGATGACACAAGGATATGCAACAGAGTTAATACACGTGGGGGGTGGAAAGTATGAGAAGGGACTTGGCAAGGTTGGAGGAATGGTCAAAAGTATGGCAGCTTAAATTCAATGCAAAGAAGTGAAAAGTAATGTACCTGGGACACAAAACCCAGGGAAAAAGTATATAATGGGGGTGGTGCTAATAACAACAAAATGGAAAGGGACCTGGGGTAGTCATATCAGATGACCCAAAAGTAAGCAAGCAATGTGAGAAGGCAGTAAGGAGGGCTGGGGGGATACTGGGATGTACAGGGAGAGGCATCACCAGTAGAAAACAGGAAGTTGTTATCCCTCTGTACAGACAGATGGTGAAACCCCATCTGGAGTACTGCATGCAATTCTGGAGACCCCATCTCCGCAAGGACACTGAGAGGGTGGAGGCAGTCCAGAGAAAGGCAACTAAAATGCTGCAGGGTATGCACCAGAAGCCATACGAAGACAGACTAAAGGAGCTTAATATGTATACCCTCAAGGAAAAGAGGGAGAGGGGGTAAATGATAGAAACTTTCAATTACTTTAAGGAAATCAACAAAGTCCAAGAGGGTGGCATCTTTCAGAAAAAGAGATGTGTAAGAACAAGGGGGTACAATTTGAAGATTGGGGGGGCGGCTCAGGGGCAATGAGAGGAAAGTATTTTTTCACAGAGAGGGTGGTGGACGCATGGAGCAGCCTTCCTGAGGAGGTCGTGGGATCAAAAACAGTGGGGGAATTCAAGAATGCATGGGATAGACATAAAGCGATTCTAGTGGGGGTTAAGAAGAAGTAGGCTGTTGGTTAACTAGGATCTGCAGCTTATCCAACAGGTAGGGAAATGGGCAGACTGGGTGGGGACAAGCGGTCCTTATCTGCCATCAAAGTCTGTGTTTCTATGTTTTAGAGATGGTAGGTGTGGTGAGAGTAAGAGAGGCACTAGGGAACTGTGACCATAACTCCATTTGCTTCGATCTGGCCCTAGGGACTGGAAAACCTCAATCAAGAACTGAAGTGCTTGATTTTAGGAGGACAGACCTCAGCAGTCTGAGGGAACTGGTCAGGGAAAAGTTAGTTGGGGTAGACAATTTCGATGGGGTGGAAGAAAGCTGGGGGTTAATGAAAGGGGCCATTTTCAAGACATCTAAGTTGCATATGAGAACATTAACAAAAAGGAATAAGTTCAAGAGACCATTATTGTTCTCGCCAAAGTCACGGAAGCGATGAGGGCTAAGAAAGATCTTCTACAAGTACAAAGAGAAGCAGGAGGAGGAAAATTGGGGAGAATATTTACTGAGAAGTAAGGAGGCAAAGAAGGCAGTAGAAGGGGTCAAGGGTGGAGATAAATGATATTCCAATATACAGTATTAGAGAAAAAAGAAAGAAGGAAGGGGGAATCATTAAGCTGTCAGAGAGGGGCAGAGTGACAGAAGAGAAGAGGCAAAAGGCCACCATCCTTAATGATTATTTCTGCTCAGGTTTCACCAGGGAGGAAGGTGAGCCCTTGCCTGAAAGTGGCATCAAAGCAACCAATAAGGAGGTCTCGGAGATGAGAGACAATATTTAGAAGTGACAGTTTCCTGAAAGGGCTGGTGGCTCTGAAGATAGATAAGGCCCTGGGACCAGATAGATTGCATCCGAGAATTCCCAGGGAACTTTCAGCAGAACTGGCTGAACCCCCTGGTAGGACTATCCAACCAATCACTTTGGACAGGGGGTTAGTTCTGAAGAACTGGAGGACGGCGGACGCTGTTCCGTTCCATAAGGGGAAGGGACAAGGAACAAGTGGGTAACTATAGACCAGTCAGTCTGACCTCCAATGTAACGAAGCTAATGGAGTAACTGATTTGGACAGCAATGGTCCCCAGGATAGCAAACAGCATGGCTTCATGGTAGGAAGGTCCTGTCAGACGAACCTGACTGTCATGTTTGACTGGATGATGAGGTAACTGGATAAGGGCTATGCAGAGGATTTGTTCTATTTTGACTTCACCAAGGCTTTCAACTCGGTGTCCCATAGACATTTGCTGAAGAAGATGGAGGGTCTGGGTGTGGCAAAGGACATAGTAAACTGGACAGGAAACTGGCCAAAGGGTAGGCGGCAGAGGGTTGCGCCCAATGGGGTCAAATCAGAAGAGAGCGAGTTCACAAGCGGGGGTGCCATTGGGCTCTGTCCTGGGCCCGGTCCTCTTCAACATTTTCATCAGCGACACTGGAGAGGGTATTCACTGCAGGCTGTGCCTCTTCCCAGATGACACTAAGGTCTGTCAGAGGGTGGATAATGATGAGGGAATCAGGGAAATGCAGAGGGGCTTACAAAAGCTAGAGAGGTGGTCTAAGGGTTGGCACTTGAAATTCAGTGACAAAAAGTGCAAAGTGATGTACCTAGGGAATAAGAATCCCTGGACAGAGTACTGGATTGGTGGGATGAGACTTAGCACTATGGCTGAGGAACATGACCTAGGAGTTATCATTAGTGACATCTCCGAGCCAGTGCAACAAAGCTTAGGGGTAAGGCAAGTGGGATGCCTGGGTGTACAGGGAGAGGTACTGATAGCAGAAAGAAAGAGGTAACA
The DNA here is from genome assembly GCA_016271365.2 of Neoceratodus forsteri. Classification (NCBI taxonomy): domain Eukaryota; kingdom Metazoa; phylum Chordata; order Ceratodontiformes; family Ceratodontidae; genus Neoceratodus; species Neoceratodus forsteri. Next base: position 878,562,234 of record CM028130.1, read on the forward strand.
CTACCCCTTTATAGATCTTTAGTAAGGCTGTACCTGGAATACTGCACCCAGTTCTGAAACCCTCATGTCAGGAAAGATGGGGGTGGGCTGTAGACAGTACAGCGCAGGGTGACAAAAATGAGTCGGTCTAACGGGGCAAGTCTTACAAGGAGCACCTCAAGGCACTGAACATATACTCACTGGAGGCCAGAAGGGAGAGGGGAGATATGATAGAAACCTTTCACGTTCCTAAAAGGAATAAACAAGGTGAACTGATGCTAGTTTGAAGTCACAGGGCCATGAATGGAAACTGACAGGAGGGAGGTTCAAGAGGGACCAGAGAAAGTATTATTTTACAGATAGGGTGGTGGAGCCATGGATCAGTTTGCCAGCTGAGGTGGTGGCTGCTAAAACAGCTGCTGAATTCAAGCATGGCTGGGACAGAGTGAATGGCACAGTGGTCATTTTGGGACAAAAGAATCGGGAAAGAGAATAGAGGAGAGAAGGGTAGGACTAGGACCATAAATGGACAATAAGTCCTGGGGTTAAATAGGGAATTCAGACAGACTGGAAGGACTGTTTATCTTTTTCTGCTGTCATTGTCTATATTTCTATATTTCTAATAGTGTAACCCACCTGCTTCTCACACAGTGCAAACAGCTGGCTTCAATTCAATAACACTTTACAAATATGATGATTATGAGTCAGTAAATGTAAACAAACGGCAAGGGATTTACTGGGAGCCAGGATCGAAGTCCCAAAGAAAATACAGCACAAAGTAGGCCACTCACCCAGATTTATGTTTTCTAAAGTAAAGTGTTTCATTTTCAACAGTGTGTACTCTAATAGACTTCCTGTGGCCATGGCCCTGGCACTGCCCTACCCAACCAGCACAGTACTCGGTTCAACTGTGCTGTTAGGCTGCTACCCCAGCTTGTACCAGATAGAATTCATACAGTTTTAAGGGAGCTCCTGAGGTTCTGCTAGGTACCCTGGTACTGAATTATGGCAGGCCCGATGGTAACATTGCATGTGGTTGGTAAGTGTGATTAAAAAAAATAGAAGAAACACAGAATTTGTAATCCTGGTTGGATGGTTTAGTTCATTTAACAGAGCTCCAAATCTGTGGCCTTAGCTAATAAGGCTTTGTGTTGCAGGACCTGATGGCCTTGTCCAGTGCTCACTGTGACCCTCTGGCTCAGCAGCCTTCACTTGGTGCCTGCAGTCCTAGCAGAATTTACCAGCTTTTGTCCCGCACCCCTCTGATGGCTCCCTCAGCTTTTCTCTGCCAGTTGCTCTCTCTCTCTCTCTCTCTCTGGCACCTCAAGCAGATCAGCTGGGCTCTCGCTCTGTTAGTCCCCAAGGGGTGCTCAGGCAAATCCCAGTCTGGCAAGCTTGTCTCTATTATCTCATCACCTGAATAATCTTCCGGCGTCCTGTTCCGAACCAGTACTCCTCTACTCGGATGATACGGTCATTTTCTCAAAGACTGCTGACCCTACCCTCCTTCAGGCCCAACTTCAGAAAAGTTTTACTGAAGCTGAGTCCTGGTTCATCTCTCATAAGTTGGTGCTTAATTGCAAAAAAACTAAGGTCATGCTCTTCCATGGTACCCACAGCAAGCATAAAGCTAAACAATTGGTGATTAAAAACAGTGCGGGTGTTATCCTTGTTCAGACCCAATCTTTTAAATACCTAGGAGTTACTCTGGATAGTACGCTCTCCTACTCCAACCATGTTGAGAATGTTGCCAAGGCAGTTAACATTCGCCTAGACCTCCTACACAGGCATAAACACTGCCTTACTACCGAAGCCCTCAGATTGTCTATCCAAAGTTCTACTGTGTCTATTATTGACTATGGTTTGGTCATTTATGGTTCCGCCACAGATATAACCATACGTCAGCTCACCACAGCTCTGAATAAGGCATGCCATCTACTAACTGGTGCAGCGTATCATACTCACACTTGTGACCTTTACGAACAAGCAAACTGACTTCAACTCCAGCTAGCACTGAATATCAAGCCTGCCTTCTAGCTAAGAAGGCAGATCTTGGTCTCCTACCACCAGGTTCCCTTCAGCTTTTTAGTCCCTTCCCTTCCAGGGCACTCAGAGCACACAAAGTTCTGTGAGCCAAACTTTTACTGTCCCTCGCTGTTGAACCTCGCTCCGACAGTGATCCATTGCAGTTAGAGCTACTAATTTATTTAATTCCCTTCCTCCTGAGATTGCGACGACTGCAACCTTGGGATCATTTCAGCGAAAGCTGCATCAATTCCTAGTTTCCAGAGCATCTTGTGACTGCTATACCTAATCTCTGCTGACAGCTAAATGCACTGGGACCTCCCTCTTTTACCATTTGCCCCTGTATAGCCTTATCCTGTTGCTGCGCTATTCCACTCACAGCACTTCCTCTCTTATCCCTTTCCCATTCCTGCCTTCTTTTCATCCTACCTCACCCCCCCCTTCCTTTACCCCTCACTCCTACTCCCATTTTCACCTTGTTCTCTCCCGCTTTAGCTTCATTGTGGAATCTCCCTCCTTGCTCTTATTTTGCTCCTTCTACCCTCCAATTCACCCCCTGTACTTTCTCTCCTTGTAAGCCCTTTCACCCCTCTTCAGACAAGGCCACTGGCTGCACTTTACACAACATTTATCTTGCCATACTGTTGTTTTGTTTATGTAATTACTTTCCTCATGTTGTACTACTTACTGAAACCATTGTAATTTGCTATTGTTGTGACTTGACGTGGAACCTCTGTAAAAGAGCTCTTGGCTCACAGGTCTTTCCGATTTGTTAAATAAATAAATAAACCTCCTGGCGTTCATTTTGAGTCAGGTAAACAATGGATAGTTTGGACTTCAAATGGAGCTACTGGAGGTAGTGAGTTATTGTACCCTCAAGGCAACTCCCTGCTGACAGGCAGTCACTCTGCTCTGCTTACTGGAGCAATGGCTTCCAGGTCTTCCTGGCTCAGTTTCCACAGCAGACCCATCAGGTTTCATCAGGAAATCAAAGTCTCTCAGAATGCACAGTACCCTTACAGGCAGATGCCCTTAGCAGCACAATGCAGCATCTCTCTCCTACACATGCAGCAGTCTCCTCCTTCTTGACTGCTTAAGTACAAGACTCCCTCCAAACTGTTTGCACAGCTGCTTTCTCATGCTTACAGACAACAGGTCTGCCTTCTTCCTCCTGTCTCTGTCAGACTGTCTGGTATTAAAAAGTTCCTAACTGAATCCTGAACAGGCAGCCCTCTGATTGGTTATTTCCCACTGTCAGTCACTTAAGAGGGTGTGTTTGGCTGTTCCGTGACTGCTGGTTGGCCATCCAACTCTCAGGTGAATTTAATAAAGTCCTCCAGTGTCCTTGCAGCCTTGCAGGCCTCAGCAGCCTGACTGGCTGATGGTTTGTCCTCTGTCCCCACTGCATAATTTGCTGGGGTCAGAGGTAGCTAAAATGGTGGCACCCATGTTCCAGGGGCACTGGCCCCAAAGTCCTTCTTTTAAAAGAGCTCCTGCCCTCGAAATGCAATTTATCTACCTTGGTGAGTCTACACAGGACTCTGCTAAAGTGCAGTCAGATTGGTGCAGCTATCAAAGAAAGTCCCCATTTCCCAAGCACTAGCTCATGGTCTCATGAATGGTGTGTTAGCACAGAAGATACTGTCTCCTCCGTGCTCCTACTTGAGTCCCTAATTAAGTCCAAGTCCTCAGGGCTAGAGGGAGCTACTGACAAACTGCGGCTCCACATTGCCTAAAGGTAGACCCCACCAAATGGGAGAAGAGGATAGATTACCAAAAGAGAAAAGAAAAAGTACCACAAATATAAGAAGTAACAGCTGACTTCTTACAAGGTATTATTTTCAGGCAGTGTTCTATCTCTCAAAGGATTTTGTGAGGCAAACTGAATGAAATTCTACTACTCTACAGTAGTACCAACCTAACAACAACTTAACAACAGCTGACAAGTGAGATACGATAGCATTCTCTTTAGAAATAATATATGCTTCATGATCAAAAATGTTTTGAGTGTAGAGCTGTTGAAACGTGAGACACACGGGGAGTAATCCAATCTCTTTATGAACAAACAACTAGGTCAGGCACTTTCTCAAGTGATGCACCTCAGCCCTGACCTGAAGGGATCGCCTTTCTCCTGATAAGCAAGGGCAATTGACTCTTTATACCCACACAGCCTTAGTCATCCTTTGAGCAAAGGCTGTCAGTTAAGCTGCATTGCTGATGTAAAGCATCATTTGCGAGAGCTGAGACCAATGTGAGCCAATAAGGGCAGACATGAGGTACTTTTGATCTCCTTCTGCCATCAAATTCTATGTTTCTGTGTGTTCCTTTTGCTTTTTATGTTTGCTTGCACACATGTGCAAGAAACACAGTGCCATCATCCGAGTTTTTGGAGGTGTGGCACCCTGTCTTCCAGTTCAGTCAGTGTGTTTGCAGGCGTGGCCACAGTTCGCCAATTAACGCTGTAGCTATTTATGACAGGAGTTGAAAATGCAATGCCATACAGTTCAAAGGGAGAGCTACACTTCAGTGAGCAGCGATAAGATATTACGTGCTCATGCGCTCCTCCACACACACACACACACACACACACACACATACACACATACGCATATTACGTGCTCATGCCCCCCCCATGCACACACTGTATGGCCGATGGGGTGCCCAATCCCCCGTCGGCTCTGCAGTGCTCCTCCTCCCCAACAGAGTTCCAGGTGCCATATTGGGAGCCCACCCCAGCATGGCAACAGTCTGTATAAGCCAGCGGTGCTCAATCCCCGTCGGCTCACTGTTTCCCCAAGAGACTACGGGTGCCGCGAGGCCCACCCCAGCGTGGCAACAGTCCATATGGCCGATGGGGTGCCCAATCCCCCATCGGCTCCACTGCTCCCCCAAACAGCCTTCCAGCTGCCACGCTGAGCCCACCCAGCATGGCACAAGTCCCATCGTCTATGGGAAAGAAAAAAATGAAAGAAAATCTTCCTCGTGACTGTCCTGACCCCCACCCGGCCCACCCTCTGCACACCTGCCTCCCACACCCCCACCCCATACTACCTCCAGAGTCCGCCGATGATCTTCGGTGGACTGGGAACACGTCTGCACTCTTCAAAGCCGACCTCGAACTGAAGAAATGCCAGTAAGCTGTATAATGGAATAAATAGAGTTTTTTCAACTTTGCTGCATATCTCAGGCATTTTGGGGAATTTTTTCACCAAATTTTCAACATGGGGTTTTTGGGACCCCACCTCATGAATTCTGTCACTGTCATTTTGTTAATCGGGCCGGAAAGGTGATTTTGTGGTACCTACACGGAACCACCTTTCGGGACCAATTTACAAAACGACAGTGTCACAGTTCATGAGGTAGGCCCCCAAAAACCCTATGTTGAAAATTTGGTGAACAAATTCTCAAAAATGACTGTTTTACGAGCATGTGTTGCGCTGTTCCTACGCACGCTCGTAAGTTCACGAATTTTCAATATGTTCACTCCAGATTTTCAACGTTGCCATTTTACCACACCTCCTTATGAGCAGTACAGCTGTCATTTCTCACATCTCACCCAAAATGTGTTTCCGCGCATGTAGCTCACAATGGTGCAGTCGGTGTGCGAAATCAATGTTTGGGACAGAGTAAGAAAATCACAGTGACACTGTTCATGAGCAGAGGTGTTAAAATGGCTATTTTAAAAATTTGGTGAAAAAAGTCCATAAAGTGACTGTGTTATGAGTGACCATTGCGCAATTTCCATGCACCCTCGTAAATTCATGGATTTCTAATATTTTCAGTCCAGATTTTCACCACTGGCATTTTTCCACACTTCCTTATGAACAGTACAGCGGTCATTTTTCACACCATGGTCGAAATTTGTTTTCGCACTTTCAGTGCAGAAATGCGTAGTCGCTGTGGGAAATCACTGTTCGGGACAGATTAAGAAAATCACAGTGACACTGTTCATGAGCAGAGGTTCCAAAATCCCTGTGTTGACAATTTACTGTAAAAAATCCCCAAACTAATTATATTACGGGTGTGCGTTGTGCATTTTCTACGCACACTCATGACTTTGCCAGTTTTTTTTTATATTTTCACTGCAGATTTCCAACATTGCCATTTTTTGCACCTCCCCATGAACAGTACAGCTGTCATTTTTCACATCCTGTTCGAAATGTGTTTTCGCACCTGTGGTGCCAAATGGCGAGTCACTGTGCGAAATCAGCCTTCGGCTAACAAACTGATATTGCCACTGTTCATAAGGTGGGGGTCACAAAAAATCCATGTTGAAAATTTGGAGTGAAAATGCAAACAAACGCCTGAGGCGTTAGGTTTTCCGACCATGATGCCCCATCCTGTAGAGATTGACAGGCATCAGGGGTGTGACTTGGGATTCTCGCCTGTAATGCTCATACCATTCCACACCCTGCAGCCAGTGAGAGGCATCGAGGTGTGCCTTGTACTCTTTGGTCCCAAAGTTCACCCCATTCTCCTATACAGGACCCATCTCACCATATTTCCTGATGGAATGGGGTGAGCATAAGGGCCAAAGACCCCAAGGCACACCGTGACACTTGTCAGTGTCTGCAGGGTAGGGTGTGGTGAAATGGCATGGCCGTTATGCCTGATGAACCAAAGGCACACCCCAATTCCTGTCAGTCTCTGCAGGGTGCTGGTGGGGTTGTCTTCAGTTCAATACTTCACTGCCATTCCTATTATGCAGCTCTCTAACTCCTACACTGCCAATGCCAATGCCAGCAAGCAAACATTCGGCATTGACAAATCCTTGTTTTTTTTTTTTTGAGTTGCCACATTTGGCTGTGGAAAAAACAGATGATAAACCATACATGAAACTTTATCTCCAAGTTCTACCCTCTTTCATGACAAAGTGCACTCACCTGCCTCCAAAGCCATCTGTTACTATAACTCAGAGAAGACAGGGTTTGTAAAAGGCAGAGCTTAAAATGCAGAGTGGAAATATTACATTAACATCAGGGTGGGACAAATCAGGTAGCCAGGTGGTCAATGGCCACTACAGGAAATTATATGGAAACAGGTTTTTGAAGTTACCAGCCACTTTGCAATCTATCAAACAAAGTGATTTTTGAGTCCTAAAAATGATGGCCACTAAAATATTAATTTGGCTACCAGATTTTTTTTCATGTAGGTTTTTATCCTCCTTGGTAGGATGGGTGCCTTCTCAGCCCTGTCCCTGCATACCACAGCAGTCTCTTACCTCCTCCTAGTCGGGGTCCTGTTCCCTGTGGATCCCTTCCCCCGCAGTGTGGCCAGGTAGGGAGGGCTTTCCTCCCCTTCCACCTGGATACGTATCCAGATCTGTCTCTGACCAGGTAACAGCGCGATGGACAGGGCTTCCTGGAACCCATCCTCCATGTTTTCCTCCCCTTTTCTCCCTGGGCCCATGGTCGTGCAATAAGCACGCTGTGCGTATTCCGCATCTGTGGAAACACCACTTATGCTCTGAACGTGGGATCCTTTTCCACACAGTGTGAATTGCTTGCACTGCCATACAGATTCCTCCAGGTGGCACACAGCAAGCCATGACTACCCCCCTCCCCGAGATAGAAGAGCAGTCCAACTGATGCTCAGTCCTCCCTCCCCTAGTCGGCCCGCAAGTGATCTGTGTCCATTTCCAAACCTGGGTCGCTAGTGTGGTAGGAGGTGTGGTGCCCCCGCACCTCAGCCCTCCACACCACTGGGCTGGTTTAGCTACCAGATTTTGAAAGCTAGTGGCCACACTGACCATCAGCTTGCAAACTGATTTTCCCAACTCTGAATAGTATATTTTTTAGGATCTTAACAGCTACTGCATACTTTTCACTAGCCTGATTAGCTGGTTTTACAAGCAAACATTCATACTAAGGTTCATACTAAGGTACAAACAGGAACAAGAAGGCGTGAGCCCATAAATGTTCCTTCCATATTGATCATACCTCGATGATGAGCCATTTAATATGTATCTGTCAAGTCTGGATTTAAACTCTGCTCGGCTCTGGGCAATAATTATGTTAAGGGGAAGCTTGTTCCATAAATTTACAATTTAAACTGCGTAAAAATGTTGTAGTTCTAAAATGAGATCCTTGAAATTGTAAGGGATGGCCCCTGGTCACTTTATTAGCGTTTTTAAAATCAATGTCAAGTTCACACATTAACTCAGGATCCTGTAACATATTCGTATGACATCAGACCATTGTATCCAACCTAGATGGACAGCTACATCCAAGAATGATTTCAGCCTTATTTGTAACCTGTTCTGGGACTCCAGCACTAGATCACTAGTGACTTCAACAGGCCTGACACTACACTGCCAGCATTCCAATAAATAGAAGCACTCTGGGTAGGGGGGTTGACACCAGTCCATTTACAGAAGAAAGAATCCTGAAAGAACTCCTAAAACTCAACGTGGACAAAGCAATGGGGCCTGATGGGATTCACCCCAGAATTCTAACAGAACTAAGGGAGGACCTAGTGACACCACTGACCACACTTTTTAACAAATCATGGGAGGATGGGGTGGTACCTGAGGACTGGAGGAGAGCAGATGTGATTCCCCTTCACAAAAGTGAGAGCAAGGCAGAAGCAGGAAACTACAGACCTGTAAGTTTGACCTCAGTGGTAGGAAAATGATGGAATCACTTCTGAAAGAAAGAACTGTTGAGTACCTAGAGGCCATCGGGTACAGGACCCAAAGCAGCATGGATTTACAGCAGGAAGGTCATGTCAGGCAATCTAATTGATTTCTTTGACTGGGTGACCAAAGTAATAGACCAGGGAGGGGCTGTGGATATGGCCTACCTAGACTTTAGTAAGGCATTTGACACAGTCCCACACAAAAGACTAATAATCAAGTTAGCCAGCCTGGGAGTGGGTTCCAGGGTGGTAGCCTGTGTAGCAAACTGGCTGCACAACAGGACACAGAAGGTAATAATGAATGGAACACATTCCGAAGAAAGGGGGGTTACTAGTGGAGTATCTCTGGGCTCAGTACTGGGTCCAGTCCTCTTTAGCATCTTTATAGGTAACTTTGCAGAGGGTCTGGAGGGAAAGGTATGCCTCTTTGCAGATGACACAAAGATCTGTAACAGATTTGATACACAAGGTGGGGGGGGGGGGTACAAAGGATGAGAAGGGACTTGTCAAGGTTGGAGGAATGGTCAAACATATGGCAACTTAGATTCAATGCAAAGAAGTGCAAAGTAATGCACCTGGGAAACAAAAACCCAGGAGAAGAGTACACAATAGCAGGGGGAGGTACTAACAACAACAAAAATGCAAAGGGACTTGGGTGTAGTTATATCAAATGACTTAAAGGTGGGTAAGCAATGTGAGAAGTTGGTAAAGAGAGCTAGGGGTATACTGGGATGCATAGGAAGGGCCATCACAAGTAGAAAAAGGGAAGTGGTTATCCCTCTGTACAGAAAGTTGGTGAGACCCCATCTGGAATACTGTGTGAAGTTTTGGAGACCCCATCTACGCAAGGACATAGACAGGAAGGAAGCAGTCCAGAGGAGGGCAACTAAAATAGTGCAGGGTCTGCATCAGAAACCATATGAAGAGAGACTGAGAGAGTTTAATATGTATACCCTTGATGAAAGGAGGGACGGGGGGACATGATAGAAACTTTCAAGCACCTCAAGGGAATCAACAAAGTCCAGGAGGGTAGCATCTTTCAGAAAAAGAGATGTGTAAGAACAAGGGGGCACAATTTAAAGATAGAGGGGGGATGGCTCAGAGGTAATGTGAGGGAGAGAGTGATTGATGCATGGAACTGCCTTCCTCTGGAGGTTGTTGGGTCTAAAACAGTGGGGAAATTCAAACATGCATGGGACAGACATAAGGTAATTATAGTGGGGGGTTGCAGGAAGTAGGCTGTTGGTTAACTAGAATCTGCAGCTTATCAAATAGGAAGGGAAATGGGCAGACTGGGTGGGCCAAGTGGTCCTTATCTGCCGTCAAAGTCTATGTTTCTATGTAAATCCGAATATCACCAATACTTGTCTCAGATATAGTAACACTACAGGAACACTTACTCATATGTTTGTCTTATGCCCTTATATCAAACTCTTCTGGGATAAAATATTCAATATTATTTTTAGGGCTACTGGTATTTCTTTAGACAGTGTTGCAATCCTCTTTGGGATATATACCAAAAGTGAACTCCCTACTCCCTAACATAAGTTAATATACTTAGCACTTTCTTAACATTAAAAAGTGTGTTCTCTTAACGTGAATTATTCCCCAGATTTCCAGTAACAGATTATTTTTGTTTGTTTCATCTATTTTTGTTCCTCCCCCCGCACCCCGACTGGCGCCTCCTTTGGGCTGCCTGGGACCTACTTGTCCCAGGCAACACCCCTCAACAACTGCCACCACATTAATGGAAACCCCCCCAGGTAACCCAATATAACCCTTCGTCGAGTGGGTCTTCTCCTTCCAGACAGAATGCACCTTACCAGCTTCCTTCTTGGCCCTGGGTGCTGCTGGGGTCGGTCCCGGCTGTCCAGGGGCTCACTGGCGGTGAGGGTCTGGCGGCCCCATCTGGATGGTCAGGGTGCTGTTTTCCTGTTTCCTGTGCCCCCCCGAAGCACAAGTTCTCGGCCTTGCATGTATGGCGTCCTCGGACGGGGGTGTGCAAGGGGCGTGTCGAGGCATCTCATCCCCCAAGCACACACCCAATTCCCCCAGAGGTGCCAAGGCAAATCCTACCCCCACTGCCTGTGAGGGAAGCGTCCAATGGACATTTGTGCATCCCCCTCCTTGCCGGTCTCCGCTGCTGGTACCTGGGCTCGGGGTGTGAAACTGGGTCAACAGCATGTCAAGCAAACCCCTTCGCTCAGCACCATGGAGCTGGCGCAACAGATTATTTTGATGACTGATCTAATTAAATTAGAAAAAATACGCTAAAGATATAAGAGAACTCCAACAGAATGGGAAAAAATTTGAGCACCACTCGATAATGTGATCCGCCAAAGTCTAGTTATTTATTTGATGGCTAGGTAATTGTTTTATATTATCTGTCTGTTACCTGTTTTTATGTTTGCTTGCGCATGCAGCGCACAAGAAACATACTGAGATAGTAGAGCACTGCAGAAGTGTGGCAGTATTGTGGCCAATGCAGTGGACTTTTAATGGGTGCATCCCTCAGTCTCCAATTAATGCTGAAGCTGCCAATGATGGCAGTTTCAGAGTGAGCACCATACTTGAAAGAAATCTGTTTGCTGCAATCAGGGACAGTTTCGTCATTGCAGCGGTAGTCCCCCCTTCCTCCCAGCCAGGCACACAACAGGACAACAAATTTAAATGTTAGCTCCCTCCCACTGCTGCTGCCCACCCGCACTCTCCATTCTCCCATCCCCTGCTGACATCAGGGTGCTCAATCCCCATGTCAGCATGTATCAACCCCTCCCCCCCGATTAATGTGACACACTGGGAGCCCACCCCAGTGTGCCAAAAAAACACTTCTTTGATGTTTCCGACATCGGGATGCCCACTCCCGGTGTCAGATGTGCCACCCCTCCAATGCCCCTATGTTCTCAGGCGAACTCGGGGTGCCCAATCCCCAGGTCAGCATTGACCCTCCCCAATATTCTGGCACACTGAAAGCCCACCCAAGTGTGCTGAAATCCATTTTCTTAATATGTCACCTGTAAAAAAGAAAACGGTTCCACAACGTCTTTTTTTTTACACCTGAAAAAAAAGGAAACACTTCCTCATTATCCCCCCTCCCCCAACTTGCACCCTCCCTCTGCGCACCCCACCTCCCCACACACCCCTGACCCATACTTACCTCTGGAGGTTGGGAGCAGCAATCTTCTGTGGACCAGGAACACATCTGCACTCTTCAAAGACCAACCGAGAACTGAAGAAATGACAGTAAGCCCTATAATGGCAATCAATGGGGTGTTTTCAACTTAGGTTGATATCTCAGCCAATTTGTTGAGTTTTGGTCCAAAATTTTCAATGTGGGGTTCTTGGGACCCCACCTTGTGAACACTGGCACTGTCGTTTCGTTTCTCAGTCTGGAAAGGTGATTTCACAGTTGAGATGGGTGCAGTGTAGGAGAATGGAGTGAACATTAGGGCCGAACACCCAAAGGCACACCTTGATGCCTGTCAGTGGCTGCAGGGTGGGGGTGGGGGTGGGACAGCATAAGCATTACGTCCGACAACTCCAAGCCACACCCCCCGACGCCTGTCAGTCTGTAAAGGGTAGGGCGATACAGTTGGAAACCCTAACGCACTGGGCGTTTGTTGGTATTTTCGCTTCAGATTTGCAACATGGGCTTTTTGGGACCCCACCTCATGAACAGTGGCACTATCATTTTATTACTCAATCCTGAAAGGTGATTTCGCACAGCGAATGCACCATTCTGCGCGACAGGTGCAAAAAGACATTTTGGGCAGGATGTGAAAAATGACATATATACTGTTCATGAGGAGGTGTGAAAAAATGACATTGTTGAAAATCTGGAGTGAAAATATGAAAAAGTGCCGAAGTTACAAGCATGCATAGAAATTGCATAACGCACACTTGTAATGTAATCATTTTTTGGAATTTTTGTCACCAAATTGTCAACATGGCCTTTTTGGAACCTCCCCTCATGAACAGTGGCACTGTGATTTCATTGATCTGTCCCAAAAGATGATTTCGCACAGCAACTGCACCATTCTGCACCACAGGTGTGAAAACACATTTCGGGCAGGATGCAAAAAATGACAGCTGTACTGTTCATAAGGACGTGTGAAAAAATGGCAATGTTGGAAATCTGGAGTGAACATATAAAAAATTGGTGACGTCACAAGCATGCATACAAACTGCGTAACACAGTCATTTTTTTTGAGTTTTTTCACCAAACTTACAACATGGGCTTTTTGGGACTCCACTTTATGAACAGCAGCACTGTAGCTTCCTTAATCGGTCCTGAAAGGTGATTCCGCAGAGCGACCGTGAGGCTCAATGACAGTTCAGTTGGCAGCCAGCTGCGGAGGTGTGAGGTGGGTCTGTGCTGGTCGCCGGCTCTGATTATTACTTTTAGTGCTGGCACCCATGGGTTGGGGAGGGGGGAATGGTGGGGTACTACTTATTGACCTGACAATGACGGGGACCTGGGGAGTGGCAGCACAAGTACTCTATTGAATGATGGCAGCATCGGGAATCAGGCCATGCACATCACTGGCATACTGTGGCATCACAGCTCGGGGAGACAGTGGCGTACTATGCATGTCTTTGGCTGGTTACGTGTTAGGGCTCTGGCATCATCGGGGATCCCATGGCATGGTGGCACAACCAGGCATCACTCAGAGTGGTGCAATTTCTAAGTCTCCTTACAATAGCCCTGGGTGGTCTAAGAGAACTTAGTTTGTCTCCATCTGGGCGCTGTTTGAGAATAGCATTTCTCAGCTGTGGCGGCTTGCGTCTACCACAGGGCCCCCTTGCACCTTGTTACAGCCCATTACTGGGTGTAAGGGTGGCACAGAACCTGTTTGGGGCAGGCTGCCGGCAGTTGACGCAGGCCGCCTTTGTGAATTGCTCGGAGGGCATTCCCGAACGCAAGGTGCACCTTGCACCATATCTGTGCAGGCACCTTGTGTCGAATGCAGGGCTTTGTAAATCAGGCCCATAGTCTTTATCTGTCTACAGTATATCACTATACATATACGTGGCATGGAGTTACAGGAGTCTTGAAACTCACAGAACTGGGCGGTGAACCAAGCAGCTCTTGCATTACAAGCCAGGCAATTCATGCAACATTAAATGTGCCCTTTGTTCCGTCACCCACCTGGTGGGAAAGTCATAAAACTGTCAACAAATGCCACTGCTTACAGGTGATAAAGTGTAATCAGTCTCATTAGACACACCTTCTTAAGTCAATTCCATGGTGCAGAGCAATAATGGGATCGTTCCTTACTCTGCTGCCCAAGGTTTCTGCCCTGAGCCTGAGATGTCAGGAGTAAAGGGCAGCAGGGTGCACTCACAACAACTGACTAAACACTCTCCGCCCTGGGGTGGGGGGGGCATATGCATCTCTACTACTGGCCCCCTTGTAGTGGTGAAACAGGGTGCCACTGGCGGTGTGAGTAGCAATGCACCATCAGGTCCTCTCCCAGGCCAACTGCACAGCATATGGGAGTTAGACTGGCAGAAAAATGTGAGGAAAATAAGCCTAACTGGGCCAGACTGGATGATAGTTCCCCTACATCACCCGACCTTCTATGGCCTAATACAAGCTCCCCTGGCATGGTCCCAAATCCAGATGCCATCTGCCTCCTTTTAGCTACAGCACAGAGGGAGGGGATGGGAAGGGACGAGACAGGTCTGAAACCTGGGAAAATGAATACCCTGTTGAGCCTGGTGGCATGCATCAGTAGTAGCATGGGAGTGAGCCCAGCGGGCACTGGAACACATTAGAGACCCGAGGAAGAGGCAAGTTTAGGGCCCCTAGTGCAAGAGGCAAGAAACAGAAGTAAGCAATAAGACACAAGGGGGTGGCAGCTGTCATGGGTTAATGCACGCCCAGGTGTGTAGTGAGGCATGAAGCGCTTGCAACGAGTGCCTTCAGCCCTGGAAGTGCATTAACCCATGTTATAAAATGGTAAGAAAAAAAATCTAGAAACTTCATTGGCCGAGAGACATTGCCTGGCCATGCATTAAATCTCTATAAATGCACAGCCATGTGTCAAATCTCGTTTTTCTTCCCCCCAAAAATCGCTATTTAGAACCATTTTATAAGTGTAATAAGCCCCTCCAGGGTGAGCAACATAGGATTTTAATGCACTTCCCAGGGGCGTAAGGACACTTAACCTTCAACCTCGTGCCTTACTACACCCTTGGAGCATGCATTTAAATCCTATAATGCACACCCTGTTGTGGATTATTACTTACATACCCCCAGTGTCTTACTGCACTTATAAAATGGGTAACACGAAAACAGTTTAAAGCAAAACCTAACAGTGCATTATTTCTTTATGAACTTAGTTATTTTGATTTTTTGAAACAGATTTACAAAGAAGTTCCCTCTGCCATCTGTTGTTTCTAGTTACTTCTGTTTTGAACTGGTCTGGTGACACTGAGGGTTGAGGCTCTGGATGCCACACCTCATGCCATGCCGGCGACCTGGGTTTGGGGATGGACTCAGGTTGTTGGGGGTCACTTGGAGGGGGCAAGGACTTGAGTGACCTGCCGATGGGCAGCTCTCATCCTCGGCGGAAGGATTTGAGGGGCTCCTCGGGGTTTATCTGCCTCCTGGTAGAGGTCGGGGGACAGTGTCATGTCCGAGGAGCCTTGGCAGTTGGCCAGGGAGGGCAGATGAGGCTGTGGATTGGAGCTGCAGTGCGCATGCGTGCCTCCACGTGCATGCGCTATTGCTTTCGAGGCCTCGGGATTATGGGCACACGTAGAAAAAAAAACCTCAGTAAACGAGGGAGGTAATGAGGACTCCAGGGATCTAGCCCACATCCTCAGCACTGGATGTCTCTCCTACAGGGCTCTCAACCAGGACAGACCCTCTAATTACAGATAGGCTGCCAGGTAGGTGGGGAGGGCCCTCTCCCAGAGGGTGATGCGGGGGGGTGGCTGGAAGGTCCTGGGAAGGGGTCCCAAGGGAGGTCTCAGGCAGGGAGTAGAGGCAATGGTCGAGTGGGCAACTCCAAGAGATGCCCTGACCAGCCGAGCAAACAAATAGAGTTTAAAAAAAAAGGTTACTTCTGCTTTGCATGGTGTTTATAGTGGCCACTAGGTGGCAGCACAGCACTAAAGTAGGTTATGGTTTGTCTAACAAAAATGGCTCAGTGGATTATTTTGGAAGATCTAAACTTAAAGAAGACTCCTGTATATTTATGATTTGGATATGTCTGATGTATTTATTATACATTACATCAAGTACTGTACATATGTCAATAAGAGATCAGCCATTTCCTCTGTTGCAACACATATCTAGAGCTTTAAGCTCTGACACAAGGTAGTAAAATGTCAAGCAAGCCTCCATTTACATGCAAATGAGTCACCTGTAATACAGCCCATCCCATTCCTTGATGTCATTGCAGCAACAGTGCAGAACAAAACATAAGGGTTTCAATGCTGTCTAGCCTGATTTTAGTTTAAGTTTGCAATGGCTTAAGACAGTTCTGTCATGCGATTCACACAGGGAGTGGTACTTGTAGCCTTAATACTGCATGTGTAGAGCAAATAATACATCTAACAGTACTGCATTCACAGGAAACAAAAGCTGTTCCTGTGTACTGCTCATTTCTCTCTGTGAGACAATTGTAACATGTTGTGGAAAGCAGTAGCCTGAATCAGTTTATCAACCAATCAACTAACCAATCAATCAATCAATCGAGCAGTCAATCAGTCACTCTGTAGTTCGGTGAACACCCTTGCGAGGATTCATTTACAAGGTAGGCTTGAGCAGTTTCCCAAACGATCACACAAGACTGAATTCTTCCTTTGCACAAATTATACACTCCCCTTTCAGCAGCCTGAAAGTGGAGAGCTAGATCACTTACTTTATAAAGTGTATTGTTTTAAATTTCAAATATTCCTTACATCTGGGTTCTGACTGGAAATACCAAGACACAGAATGCATATGACATGGGAGGAATGAGTTAAGCAAATACAGAGTACTATAAACACTGAGACTGAATAGGTGCTTTACCTACAACAGCTGAAGTGTAGCATCTGATTTGTGAGGGACATCCTACTTCAAATGCTGACATTACAAAGTGGGGGAGGGGCTACCACAGCTTGTTTTCAGTACCTTCAAAGTGTTAGTGAAGTGCTGTAGCTCTCACATCACTGCTAATGATTTATAATGGGAATGGGGGCACTGATAAAGTCATGGACCTGAGGGACCACCACAGTTCCCAAGGAGGTTAGGGGAACTTGTTAAGGGTTAGAGAGTAAAGGACTTTAGTAGGATTTGAACCCAAGTTTCCCAGTTCCTGTGCCTGTGCTTTAACCACTAGATTACTCTTCTTCCATATGCTGTAGCTGATATCGTGGTAACATATTCCTTGTTATAGCTGAACTCTTTATTGCCTTACATCAGCCATCCAATCACTAAATGCCTAGTTACAAAGGGAAAGGGGCATTTTTACAAGATTGTGTCTCACTGCTGGTGTCAATCAAAACAGAGAATGCTAACACACACAGAACATAATAAAACAGCTATATAATATGACTTAAGACTCTTGTTGTACCCAGAGTCCTTTATTGGGTAAACTGTTTTTGCTAACAGAAACATTAACACAACTCATAAAAGCACTTCCTTATAGGCATACTGTATATACGTGTCAAATCAGTGCTGTTTTACACTCATATGGTCCTAGTCCCTATTAATCCTGCACTTCAGGATGTACACAACACTTAAAGAGTTCCCCCATTACTCAAGTGGGGGACCAAACATTGTGGGTTCTGTTTACTGATGGAACAGCATTTAGTGCAGTACCATTATCTTTTGCTCTGATGACCTCATCCTCCAGCAGCACTGATGGTAAAATGGAGGACAAACACATTGATAACTTCTGGGGGCTGTATATTTTTATTTATAATCTAGATTTGGACAGCAATAGGACTGCTGGCAACTAGAGGAGGAACACAACAGTTACACATAAAGAGTTGGGAAAATATGGGTGTGAAACTATGGGAGACTTCCCCTTTAAAATGAATACTGGTAAAACTAAGTGTTCAGAACTACAATTAAAATTAAGGGCAGCAAAGATTTTACCATTCTGGATGTTGAGGGGGCACATTTGGAACAGGTAGATTCCTACAAGTATTTAAGATATTAGCTGGACTCCTTGGGTTCTGGCAATGTTTATGCAGGCAAACTTGTTACACAAATTAGCAGGAGAGTGGGCCTCTTGTACCGTAATCAAAATCGTTCGCTAAAAAATAGTTGAAACTCAGCTTTTTCCTCTATTCGATTATGAAGATGTTTTATACGACTACTTAACAAAACTAAACTACAAATATTAGAAACACTATACAACTGATTGGCTAGGCTGATTTTGAAATGTCCAAAAGAGACTCATCATCGTAGTATGTACAAACATTTAGGGTGGATTTCCCTTGCAGAGAGATGTCATCTACATAAATTTGCCTTAGCCTACAAAAGTGTATTGGGTAAAGTCCCAGATTATCTAATAGTTTAATTGCAGGAAAGGAAGGTAAACTCATCTCTTAGGAACTCGGCTTACTGTGAATTGACTCTTCCTATAACCAAAACACAAGTGGCACCTTTCTATTGGAATACTTTGCCACACAAGTTTCGACTGTTTCACACCAGGTCCTTCCTAATGTAAAAATTTTTTTTAGACATCACTAATCAGATTAAATGTTGCTGTAGTCGATTTTACGACTGTGTTAAATGGTTTTACTATTTATGATTGTTTACTTTTTATGATATATTTGTAACATGTGTTGTAACATGTTTTTACTGTTTGTAAATTGTCTACCATGGGTCACCATTTCAAATGAGCTTGCTCAATGGTTTGACCCTAAAAAAAATGAAAAGAAAACAGTTTGCCGGCCGGTTTGTTGTGGCCTGTGTTAGGCTTTTAAATCTCTCAGATTAATATGGTTGTTGTTTAACGCTTCTGTAAGAGACATTTTCTGGCTAACAAAATAGAGAGCAAAGCCATGAGTGCCATTTGCTGTTTGATTACATACAGTAGGGATGTGCACTGTATTTGAATCAGAAATCAAATACCTGGAATACCAGGCGTATTCGATGAACACCCGAATACCAGGCGTATTTGGGGTACTTGACATAAATGTATTTGATGAGACATTGAGATCTCCTCAGCTAATCCCAAGGCTGCACAGAGAGCTTTACAGAGCTCTTTAATTCAGTTTATTTTAAGAAGCCCTAACCCCCACCACACTGATCCCAAACAGCAGGTTCCTCATCTCATCTCACTCCCTGTTGGCCCTGGTCACACAGCAGCAGCAGCCTCTCTCTCATCTGCAGCAGCGCTACCTTCTATGTGCCGCACACATACACAGCCTACCATCCTGCATTGGGCTGCAACAGACAGTCGTTCACTGGTGCATTGTTTTGGGGTTTGGTTTGCTTCTGTTGTTCTGTATCTTTGCCCTTCCTCCATTTCTCAAACCTACCTGCCTCTCCCTCGAATTTCAGGTGAGAGAGCACCTGACGTTTTCTCTCTCCATTTCACACATCATTCCTGCTATCAGGGCTTTCTCCTCCAGCCCACCCACCCACCCACCCTCACAGCCACATCCTAACACCTCACCTTCTCTTTCTCTCTGTTCTCATCAATGCTCCACCTTCTCCAACTCTCTGCTGTAAACTGCCGATCCTCTGTTAGCTGGCATGAGTAAGACAGTCGACACGTGGCATAGAAATGTTCAAGTAACACAAATGCCTTCCCTCATACAAGTCCTGTCCTCTGCTGAGCACTCACAACTGACTGCAGCAGTGGGCAGGACTAATCAAGTTGTACTGCTGTTACTCCAACAACTACTGCAGCAGCTCTTATTCTCTCTCTATTTTCTCCCAGTCCCTTCCCTTCCAGGTAGCCACAGATCAGTTACTCCCCAGTCCATACATTCACCTGGCGAGTTGCAAATGCAAACTGTCCCCGCTGTTTAGATGTCTGACTTCTGATCATTGATCAAACTAACAAATGACAAGATGCCATGACTACTGGTCTATTTTAATTGAAATAACCAAACTGTGAGAGACCAGGAACCTTCATCAGAATCACAGGGTTTTTAAATCCCCATTTCAACAGAACAATAGGGGAAGCAAAGCTTCCCTACTTACTTAATTTTGCTTTTTATGTTGGCTGTGTTTGCTCAAACCAACGTATTGTTGTAATACGGGATTTCAGGTGTGTGTTGCTGCAGAGCCCACCGATGACTAGGTCTGGTCCTGTCACAGCTCTCTGCTGGGTAGGCCCGACAGTCATGAACTTCAAAGGACCGAAGCCACTCTAATCCAAGAGGGTTTGGGCACTTTCATTTGCATGACCATTCAGCCCACCCAAGGTTCCCAATCCCCATGTTGGTGACCCCCCGTAGTGTCCGACATCGGGGTACCCAATCCTAGTGTTGGCGACCCCCCCCCATCACTGTCTGACATCAGGTGCCTAATCCCGTGTCGTGATCCCCTTGTACTATAGTTACATTTCCCCCAACACTCTCTGGAACACTGGGGAGCCCATCCCCAGTGTCCCCAAACATTTTTATCCCTGAAAAAACCAAAACAGTCCCCCGACATCTTTTTAAAAAAAATTAAACCTGTAAAGAAGAAAACGGTCCCTCGTCATCTCCCCCATCTCGACCCTTCCTCTGCGCACCCACCTTCCCGCACCCCCGCTCTTACCCCATACTTACCTCCGGAGGTTAGTGGCTGGCATCTCCTTTGGATCGGGACATGTCTGCACTCTTCAGAGCCGAATAGCGAACTGAAGAATCAAGGTAAGTGCCATATAATGGCAGTCAATGGCATTTTGAACTTATGTTGATATCTCAGCCGTTCTTAGGTCTTTTGCATCAAATGTTCAACATGAGCTTTTTGGGACCCCACCTCATGAACTACTGGCACTGTCATTTCGTTACTTGGTCCCCAAAAGGTAATTTCGATGTCCCTGTGTGGAATCACCTTTCGGGACTGAGTAATGAAACAACCATGCCACTGTTCATGAGGAGGGTCCCAAAAAGCCCATGTTGAAAATTTGGTGACAAAATTCCCCAAAAATGGCCACGTTATGAGCGTGCATTGCGCAGTTTCTATGCAGGAACATAACTTTGCAAATTTTTAATATTTTCACTCCAAATGGTCAACATACAGATTTTTTCACACCACCTCACGAACAATACAGCTGTCATTTCTCATATCCTGCCTGAAATGTGTTTGCGCACCTGTGGCATGGAATGGCACGATCTTTGCACAAAATCACCTCTCGGTGCCAAGTAATGAAATGGCAGTGCCACTATTCATGAGGTGAGGTCTCAAAAAGGCCATGTTGAAAACTTGGAGCAAAAGTACCAAAAAATGCCCACGTTATGCACACTCATTAACATTTTCCTACACATGTACGTAACTTTGCTAATTTCTCATATTTTCACTCCCAGTTTTCAACATAGCCATTTTTTCACACGACCTCATGAACACTACAGCTGTCATTTCTCACGTTCTGCCCAAAATGACTTTCTACATCTGTGGCGCAGAATGGCATTTTGCTACAGATTAAGAAATTTTCACCCTTGGGGTTTATGAGGTAAGGTGATAAGAAGACTATGTTGAACACATGGGGTCAAAATGTGAAAAAAATTACAAAGCTATCACAGCGACATACAAGCACCTGCTTGCTATGCCTACATCCCGGGTTCGGAGACGGACTCGAGAGTTGGAGGGCCAGCCAGGGACAGTAGCATTGAGTGTCCCAGGGACTGCTCTCCTTCTCTGGGGGGAGGGGGAAGAGTGTCTGGTACATTGTGCACCTCTGGTGGAGGCTGGGGGTATTACTGCTGCCGGCGCCTCATGGAAGTGGGGCGAGGCAGATGCTAGCTGCACGCCCTGCCCCCAGGGATCTTCAAAAATCAGCAACCAAAAAAATTACGGCCCCGTTCTTTACACCCCAGCCTCCGCCTCTGCCGCCACTCCTACAGCAACTAATAAAACAGAGAGAGAGACTATTGGGGGCCAAAGAGAAATGTCATAGCCACAGAAATTTCAAATAAAGTTTATTCTTGGCCAGAGTGTGACTGTGTGTGTACACAGGGCAAGAGCAGGCTGGCAAAATAAGTTGTTGACTTCTGCCACCATCCAGAGTAGAAAAAGAGGGAGAGACTATTGAGGGGGGACAAAGAGAAATGTAAATAGTTACAAAATCACAAATAAAGTTTATTCTTTGCCCCAGTGTGGCTGTGTGTGCACACAAGGCAAGAGCAGGCTGGCAAAATAAATGTGACTTGTGCCACCATCCAGAGGGGAAAAGAGAGACAGAGAGAGACTGCTGGGAGCCAAAGAGAAATGTTATAGTCACAGAAATCACACATAAATGTTATTCTTGGCCTCAGTGTGGCTGTGTGTGCGCACAGGGCAAGAGCAGGCTGGCACAATAAATCACAAAGTTATGAGCCTGCATTGAAATCTATGAACACAGGCTTATAACTTTGTCAATTTTCAATATTTTGACCCCAAATTTTCAACATAGCCATTTCTTCTCAGCTGTCATTTTTCAGATCCTGGCCAAAATGTTTTTTTGCATCGCGAAAGGTGATTTCACATTTGCTGCGTGAAATCACCTTTCTGGCAGGAGCTGAAATTTTTCTCTGCACTTATTCATGAGGTGAGATCATAAGAAGGTTATGTTGTAAATTTGGAGCAAAAATATTCACAAACAACAAAGTTATGAGCCTGCGTTGAAATTTGTGAACACAGGCTCGTAACTTCGTCAATTTTCAATATTCTGACCCCAAATTTTCAACACAGCCATTTCTTCACAACAACTCATGAATGTGACAGCTGTCAGCGAAATCACCATTGAGGCAGGTGTTGAAATTTTTCTCTGCAATTATTTATGAGGTGGGTTTATAAGAAGAGTATGTTGAAAATCTGGGACAAAAATATTCACAAAGTTATGAGCCAGCGTTGAAATTTGTGAACACAGGCTCGTAACTTCAGCAATTTTCAATATTTTGATCCCAAATTTGCAACAAAGCAATTTCTGCACAGCACCTCATGAATTTCACAGCTGTCATTTTCCAGATCCTGACCAAAATGTTTTTTTTTGTATCCAGAAAGGTAATTTTGCAGTTGCAGCACAAAATCATCTTTTGGGCAGGAGTTGAAATCTTCAAAATTGGGGCTCAGAATTGCATAAAAAAAAAAAAAGTTTAACAAGCAACCAACATTCTGCATTGACAAATGCTTGTTTTTTTTAATGTCTACAGCATTTTTTAAATGCACTAGATTATGGTTGAATACCTGCATACTCAAATACCCGAACACAGTCGAATACCCAAATACCCAGGCTGTATTTGTTGAATATTCAACGAATATATAATTTATGTATTTGCACACCCCTAACATACAGTATAGTTACAGTGTTATTGGCAGCATCAGCATGGAACTCTGGTTGGAGGCAGCATCGGTGAGGAGTGCCGGTCAGAGTGAGTGGTGTAGCAAGCAAAGAGCAGACAGCTCAAGAACAAAGTTGCAGGGTGGGGTGTAGCAGAGCGGGGGATCAAATGAGTGGTGCAACAAGCAGGTGGATGGCCAGTTCTACAGTGAAGCAGCAGTGCGGAATATGAGGGGAAAAAAGTGAGTGGTTCAGCAAGCAGGCGGGTGGCCAGGTCAAGGCATTGGGGGAGGGCAAACAAGTGCTGCAGCAAGTGGGTGGGCGACTAGTTCAGTAAGGAAGCAGAGTGGAGTACAGGTTCCTCTGCCGCCACCCGAGAGCTCTAGAGTGGACACTTGGCTCAGCAAGCTGAGGACCAATCCTGCAAGGCTCCCTGCCTAGAGCCGGGGCAAGACTCAGCCAGCGGACGGTCGGCATTCCTCTGCCACCGCCCAAGAGCTCCAGAGCGGACACTTGGCTCAGCAAGGTATGGCAAATGCCGCAACCAATCAGAACACGAGTGCCGTTTTGGGCCCTACTCCGATTTGTGCCCACTCACCCTAAGCTTACACTAGCCACTTTTGGCTACTTTTCTGCTGTTTTCTTTCTCCTTTCCCTATAAAATGTTCAAAAAAGTGTTGTAATTGCTGAAATTGTGGGGGATTGAAATAAGCTGTTTACTGGGAAACTGTTGTTTTTTAAGTGAGATCAGCCTTTTGTGTGACTTAGGCAGCGCCAGACATTTAGGCGCCAATCTAATCCACAAACTTAAATTGTTAATTTTTCAGGTTCCTTGCTGCTTTGCAGACTCTTTGTCCCGAGCAGCATATAATTTGGACCTTTTTCCTTCCTTCCCCAGCCGAGGACCACTCCTGCAAGGCTCCCTGCCTAGAGCCGGGGCAAAACTCGGCCAGCGGTCGGTCGTGCTCCTCTGCTGCCCGGGAGCTCCAGAGGACACTTGGCTCAGCAAGGTACGGCAGACGCTGCAACTTTTTTCCCGCCCCTCCCCACCTCCTTCTCTTATTAAATAGAGTCTCTCCATGCCCCCCCCTTTTTTTTTCAAAAAGACACGCTCATTGGTCATACACCATCCTATTATATCCTAAATTGTACACCAGCCTATGATTTCTAATTTTCTGTCCATCTATCCCTATCCTAACCTCTCCATAAGCTGGTCCTCTGCCAGGCTGTCAAATAACTTCTTGTTACGGCTGTCAATTACGACTGTCAACTAATTTCTTACTATGGCAATCCTGGTACATCTACACTTATTTAGCCTTATTAGCATTCCTCTATTATACACCTTAGTCTGGGATATCTCTACTAAAACTCTCTATGCCTCCATCGCTAGAGGGTTCATTTTCACAAAGTGTTCCATGTAGTACACGCTAACTAAGAATAAGTGGCATTACCTACATCTTAATTGTTTTTTACTCGAGTTCCTGCCAAAATAGTCATAGCTCAGTCCCTTCCCCTAGACCCTCTCTCTGTAAGGACTAACATGGAGACTAAGCTGTGGCTGCTACTCTTGTCCCTCATCTGCCTGGAACCATGCGGGCAACTTGACCAACAACAAAATGCCCCGGGGGATGAATGTATATTACCACTGCCCTGCTGTGGGCCTATTACAGGCTCATTAGACTACGTACGTGTTTATCACCTACCCCAGCTACTGCATTTCTTATGGCCAATGCACCTGGGTGGGACAAGAGCGGAATTGTACAAAGAAGTTACACAACCCCTGTCTTACAGTGCAGAACATCTCACTGATACTCTCAGCCAGACTACTAGTTAGTGCTATATTAGGACGGCAAAACATAAAAGTGGGGACCCCTAGAACACCGTCGGTGACCCCACAAAGATGCGCAAAAAAAGGATCTATAAATTATCCATTACTGCAATAAAAAGCTTCTGCTCCTATTTCTACTATGCTCTGGCGATGTAGAACTCAATCCTGGGCCCACAGAGGCTATCAATTCTCCATCGGACTTGGACAGGCTTAAAGAGATGAGCTTCCTTCATGTCAACATGTGCAGTTTATTAAAAAAGTTTACTATGATCCAAACGTGGGTAAATCATGCATCATTAGACATTTTGGTAATATCAGAAACTTGACTTAGACCTGCCACACCTGACAGGGAAATTAACCTACCTAATTACCTACAATTCACAGCAGATAGAAAGACTAGATGAGGAGGAGTAGTTATCTATATTAAGGACACCTTTGCAGTAACCTGCTTTGACAAAACATCTGTGAAGAATGAATATGAATGTCTAGTCCTTAAGGTGGTGGTCTTGCACACCACAACACTGTGTGTGATAGGATGTTACAGACCACCATGTGCTGGTCTTCAACTTTTAACGCATCTAGGTGACTACATAGGGAAAGAAGCCATGGAAACGATTATATTAGGGGACCTTAACTTAGACTGGCTATCTAAGATCTCTTCACCCCTTCAATCCTTCTGACACACACAAGGTCTGACACAACTCATCAACGAGCCAACTAGACCTAATAAAAAGATCCCAAGCAATAGTTCACTGTTGGATGTTATACTTGTGAGCAAACCACATCTTTTCTCACATGCCAGTGTGTTCTTCAGTGATGTCAGTGATCACTGTTTCATCGCTAGTGTAAGATCAACCATTAAACCTCTAGTACCATCAAAGTTCTCTATTAGAAGGTCAAGGAGAAAGTTTGACCCTCATGCATACCTAGATGATCTAAAGTTCTCTACACAATGGCAAGATTTTTTTCCTGTCAAAAACAGTGCACTCAGCTTATGAAGTCCTAAATGAAATAGTAGGAGCCTTAAATAGACATGCACCTCTACTTAAAGTGCGTGTAAGAAATAAGCAATCCAAATGGTTCACCCCAGACCTTAAAAATGCCCTGCTAGAGAGGGATAAGCTTTGGAAAAAAGCATGAAAAACTAAGTCATCACTAGACTGGGGTCAGTTTAAAAGGGCAAGGAACTTATGTACAAGGAAGATTAGGGACACTAAAGCTGAGTACTACCAAACTGAATTGGATTCCTGTATCGAGAACCCAGTTAAGTTCTGGAACACCATTAACAATTTATCTGGCCACACACCAGGAAACTCGCTCCCAAGCAAGATCATCTCTGGAAACAAGATTATCACTGACAGATTGGAAATACTGGAGTCATTCAATAATCATTTCACGACTGCAGGCCTTGCATTCGACAACTCTCCTGCAAATTCGATACGCTCCCAGCTTGCCACTCAACATACTGATACCATAGTGACAAAATCTATATTCTCTCTCTGCAACCGGCCACTTTGAAACAGGTTGAAGAAATGCTATGCCAGTTGGATACAAAGAAAAGAGCTGGCGCAGACTCCCTCGACCTATACTTCCTGAAGATTGCCTATTCCATGCTAGCGGTACCTATAACTCACTTGTTCAACCTCTCCTTGTCCCAAGGCACAATCCCCTCGATCTGGAAAACTGCACAGGTCATCTCATTATTTAAATCAGGGGATACTCACTTAACAACTATAGGCCAACTTCTATTTTTCCAGTACTTTCTAAACTACTGGACAAAATTGCTAGTACTCAACTGAGATCTTACCTTGATACTATGAATCTGCTAAACCCTGTACAATCTGGCTTCAGAGCCAAGCACAGCACCATTATGGCATTAGCAGAAGTCACCAATGATTGGCAGAGGGAATTAGACAACAGGAACTTTATATGTGTTGTGTTTCTGGACCTAAGTAAGGCATTTGACACAGTCGCGCATGATCTGCTCCTTTCTTCGCTGGAAGCCATAGGGTTGGATTCACTCTCCCTACAGTGGTTCACTAACTCTCTCTCTGGACGCCTTCAACAGGTCAAGGCCGAAGGCAAACTCTCACCCCTTAAGCCGCTGCTAAGAGGCATACCACAAGGATCCATTCTTGGTCCTATCCTTTTTGCTATCTGTATTAACAACATTGATGATAATGTTACTAAGGCTACAGTCCATCTATTTGCTGACGACATGGTGGTCTACGTGAGCAGCACATCACCAGAAACAGCGTGTAGCGACCTACAAACTGAGTTCAATTTACTCCAACATCAACTCCCAAACAAAAAGCTCCTACTTAATGCAAAGAAAATGAAAGCTATGCTTCTCTCCTGGCATGCATGTGGTAAACCCTACTGCCCCAGGATCTCTCATGCAGCTATCCACAATTTTAGGGGAAAAGTTGGAATTTGTTACAAAGTTCAAGTACCTGGGAGTCTGGCTTGACAACAGGCATTCTTTTACAGAACACATGGAGGAATTATTAAAAAAACTACACCAAAGGCTTGGTCTTTACTTTAGGATTAGCCCCTTTCTTACAAGGAACGCTAAGTTAAGGTTGGTCCAGGCAACTTTTCTGTCTGTCATTGACTATGCAGACTTTCTATATAGCTACTGTCACAGCTCCTATCTGGTAAAACTGGATACGCTCTACCAAAGAGCCTTAAGATTTATTACAGGACTCCCATTTACCACACATCACTGCTCCCTCTATGCATCAGTAGGATGGACTTCACTTCAGTTCAGGAGGGACAGAAATGCTGCCACATGGACATTCAGAGCATTATCCAATCAATTACCGCCATATGTCTCAGACTGTCTCCAGCAAAACAAAGTAAATATGCATTAAGAAGCTACTCTTATTTCAAATTGAAAGTGCTCAAAGTTAACTCTCGGCATAGGAAGGAATGCCATTAGTTTCACGCTGCCCTCTTTGTGGAACAAACTGCAAAAAATGTTGAAAATTAGCCTTCCCGTAACCCTTACCTCCTTTAAGTCCCTATACTCATGCCTTGTTAAGGAACACTGCCAATGCTTCACGCGTCGTTAGCTAGAACACATATATACACCGTGCCACCACTATATCTGACTAGTACTTCTTAAACTAATGTACAATTACTCTACTTTCCACCTGTTATCCTTGTCTTCCTTTTCCCTGGGATTCTTCCCCAGCACTGCTCTTAAAATTAGTCTAAATGACTCATTACACGAATGAATAGCAATATTCTCTTCGCTCTTTACCCCTACTCCTAACATTGCACTTATCATCTCACCCCCTTGTCACCTCATCTCACTTTTCCCTCTCCTTACAAACAGCCCACATTCTACAGCTCTCCCTCCCCAGGTTTGTCCACAACTGCCAGATACCCCCTTCCCATCCCCCTACAGATAGTCTGTAAGGGATGGAAAGGAGTACATGTTGGGTGTTTATCCCCACCCCTTATAGATCCTGTCAGGGTTTTAAATAATTGATTAGCAGTTTTTTTCTTGGGACAATGCTAACTGTACAGAAAGTATTCATATATGTTTTCTAGAAGTGTTCTGTTTGTTAAACACAGTGAGGCAAGTGCTATGCATTTTCACAATGTTTTAGCACTTTTATGAGCAAAACGCTAATCAATTTTTGGAGTTAAATAAATCCCTGCCTGTACATATACGGTACTATTATACCTTGCTGCTATGTACACATATATATATAAATAGATTTTTGTAACCTAGCAAGGATTTATCGACCCATATGTTTTGTCGTGTCGCCAGGAATGATGTTGTATTACCTTGTTCTATTCATTGTATACCTTGTGTTAACTCCTGACTATGTAAATGTATATGCTTACTTCTGTGTGTATTGTTATCGTCTATTTGAATTTGTAACTAACCTTGTATTAACCAGGTCCATTTTGCAAATGAGCTTTGCTCAATGATGTCTGCCTGGATAAATAAAGATTTTGATTGATTGATTGAGTGCTGCAGTAAGTGGGCAGGCAACCAGCTCATGAAGGAAGTATCAGGGTGAAGGGGGAAGCGAGCTCAATGCAGGATGAAATGGCTGAGGACTTAAGGCATAAGAAATTAAAGTTACATTGAATAAAAATAGGTGAGTTGAGGGATTTTGATGTCTAAGTTTTACATGTCAGGTGTATCTTAGGTTGTGGCTCTAACATGTGTTTTTATGACAACTAAAGGTTTAAAGGTAATTTAATTTACAGACATGGCTGCCAGAAATCTTTACTCAAAGAATACGTAGGAGGCATGGATATTTAGGTGCACTGGGCCCTTGTTGTTAGAAAGGTTCCCGACCCAGTGACTGTCACCCCATAAAGCACTGGGTTCTGAACCCTTTCGGCCAATCAGGATGCAGCAAATTCCTTACCCATTTTAAAAGAAAACAAACAACACACCCTCTTCTACATCACAGACAATTATATCCACTGTTACCTGGACATTCCATGATTCCTGTTCCTCCTGTTCTACTCTGATTGGATACTTCCTCCTTTCTCACTGACCATGATTACATTACGTAACACTGCTCGTCCATTTGTTTTCTGTGACCACATTCCGTTAGCTTGCTATGATTACTGTTTGGATGTATTTACCTTTACAGTTTGTTTTTTCCTGTGTATATGTTAGCCTGTATGTAACCATTCCTGCTGGACTAGCTTAACCTACTGACTGCTGCTATCCTCCCTGGGACACCCCCCCCCACACACACACACTTCATGAAAATGAGATGCTACATCTCATGGGATTATCCTGGTTGGATCAAGTTCAAATGGATAAATAAATCACCAAGACCCAACTTTGACACCTTTAAAGTAATGGGTCCCGGGGGGGAGGTCTCACAATAGTGTCTTAAACACAGAATTTGGCCGCCGGCACGGCAGCAAGGCATCCGCTTGCAACACTGATGACCTGGGTTCAGGAATGGACCTGGGAGTCGGAGGGCCAGCTGTGGCGGAGAAGAATTGAGTGCCTTCTGGCGACTCTCCTTCTCCGGGGGAGGGGGAGCGAGCTTTCAGTACAAGTGGCCCCTGGCGGAGGCTGGGGAGCCGCAGGTACTGAACCCACACATCATGGGAGGCTGGGACAGACGTTGGGCACACACCCGTTGATGTCGTTACACATCCCGCCTCCGGGGTTAGCATCCACAAAAAAGCCAGCCCCATGAATGAAGCTCCCGCCACCACCTGCTAAAGATGGCAGTCCACCAGGGGGGTCCCGCTCCCGTGGCCCCATTCTGGGGGGTAAGCTAGGGCTCACTACTGTTTGTCCTGGGGAGGGGGCGCCCGCTTTGTGGCCCCACCTGGGTGGGGGGGTTAAGCCTGGGCTTGGGGGTGGTGTGCAGATAACGGGGGCTGAAGTGCCTCTGCCCATCGGGCAGTTGGTGCCGGGGTGTCCGGGCCAAAAGAAACCCACAGAACTTGGCCAAGTGGCTCTGGCAGAGTGCATCGCACTCCCATGCGGGGGACCAGGATTTGATGTGCAAACCCGTCCCCTCAGGCCAGTGAAGTTCAAAATCACATTGCAGGTACTGTTTTTCAGCTCTGGAGAGAAAGGGAGGGAAGAAGGAAGATTTTGCCTACGGCATAAGCACTTTGCGTGGACAGTGGGTAGTGTAGGCATCATAGGTGGTCACACATCACCCTCCTCCATGTCACGGTCAGGTGAGCTGTGCTGGGGGTGGTGGTAGGGAGATAAAGGGGAGGCAATCCCACTGGTTAGCTATATAATGGCCAGTTCCCAGCTCTCACATCATTGGGCATGTCTTAAGCCCTCTGCTCCCCTCTGACCTTGGCACAGGCAATATATCCCCTGGGCTGGTTTTCAGAGGCAGACCTGGACTCTGCCACATATAACCAAGTCCCTGGGTCCAGAGCTGAAGCTTCAGAAAAGTCTGGCTTGGATGGGAAGTGGTGCACAATAGGGGCCCCGATGGGAAGACACAACTGCAGGAGTGGCCTGAGGAGCACAGCAGCAGAGTTGGTGCTATGGGACACAGTAAAATGTAAAAAAAAAAGGGCAGAATTTAATTCTGTGTTTACGATGTCCCAACAAAGAGCAGTTTTAAAAAACATTATTAAAAAAAATACAAGGTGCCATTCTGGTATGGTATCATAAGAACACAGATGTCCCATTCACTTGCACTGAGTAGGTTTCTGTCAGGTTACAATACCATTAACAAGCTGTAGCACTGGTGTGCGGGTGTGTGTGTGTGTGTGTGTATGAGGCTGACAGTGTCCCTTTATCATTATGAAACAGTGCAAACTGTTATCATAGAACGCCCAGGGAACCTAGAAACAGACAGTGTGTAAACACTAAAGATGCAAAATGTAGAGCACATGCTACAGCAGAAAATTAAAAGGAATCCGTACGTTTCCTTACAAAATTATTGTAATGGTTGCTATGAGGATCCAGTATGTAAATTGCTGGGTTATATTTAGAAAATGTTTTCAGTAAGAAAGAAAAATGCTTCTTAAATAATAATAATAATTTTATTTTTATAGCGCCTTTCTGCAACCAAGGCGCTGTACAGCTTTAAAAACAAATAACATCCAGTAAAACATAAAATTCACATTATTACTTGGTATTACTTGGTAATATAAGACAAAGTAGGCCATACAGCCCATTTAATTGTCTCCCACTCCTAGTGGGGTCATATTACATAGCATCACCCAACTGGTTTAAAATCATATTTATCTAATCTGTTCTTAAACTGGTGCCACAACAATATTCATAGGTAATTGGTTCCATATCTTAGATGACCTTATAGAAAAAGTTTTGTCTCTTGACAGTCTTAGCCCTAGAAACATATAATTGTTTTTTATGTGATCTTAAGTCCCTTATTGCTGGGTCTTTAAAGCTAAAGCCACATGTCTTCATCAAATCTGGGTTTTGCAAGATTTTATAGGTCAGAAGTAAATCCCCTCTTTTCCTACGTGTCTCCAATGAAAACAACCCAAGTTCCTTCAGTCTAATCCTATGGTCTTTGTGCTTGAAACCAGTTAAGGATTTAGTTAATTTCCTTTGAGTTTTTTCTAATAATAAGATCTCTTTTTTCAGATAAGGGCTCCATAAAGGGAAGCCATTATCGAAATGTGGTATTACACATGTTTTATACAATTTCATAAGACACTTCTTATCCCTAGAAATAAAAGTTTTCCTAATAGTTCTTAATAATCTGTTGGTAGTATTTGAAACATGATGGGTATGTTCAATTGACGCTAAACTATTATTAACCCATATTCCCAAGTCTAGTTCTTTTTTGGAACTTATAAGTGTTTTACCATTAAGTGTATATTTATAATTTGGATTATTTTTCCCAAAGTGCAACACAGTGCATTTAGATTCATTCAATTCCATCTTATTACATCTTGCCCATGATTCAATTTGTTTCAAATCTTGGCAAAATTCTGCATAATTATGAACAGAATCCACTTCATGTCCTATCTTGGTATCATCCATAAATTCTGAAATGACACCCTTTATACCTCTCCCCATATCACAGATGAATAAAGAAAATAGTACAGGACCAAGTACTGATCCCTGTGGCACACCACTAGAAACTTCCCCCTCACCGGACAATATACTGTTTATCCTAACGCGCTGTTTTCGCCCAAAAAACCAATTCTTGATCCATCTAGCTATATATTCGTTGATACCAAAACTAATAAGTTTGGATATCAATAGGTTATGAGGCACTGTATCAAAGGCTTTTCTGATATCCAGTAGGATGACATCAGTAGGGATGTTACTGTCCAGTTTTTTACTTATAAACTCATAAAAGGACAGAAGGTTGGTCACACATGATAAACCATTTTGGAAGCCAAGTCAAGACAAATCCAACAGATGTAATACCTTCATCTCATTTTCGATTTTATTTTTTACAATCCTTTCCATCACCTTAGAGCAAATGGAAGTAAGACTAATTGGTCTATAATTGAAGACACTGGATCGATTTCCTTTTTTATGTATAGGAACCACTACAGCTCTCTCCCAGTCATTAGGAACCATTCCTGATGCCAATGATGAATTAAACAATAAGGTAAGTGGATAGGAAAGTGGTTTTGCCAGATTTCTAAGAATAACATGACTCAAATTATCAGGACCAGGTGAGGAAGTTTTTAAATTAACTAACTCATCAAAAACTTCTTCCTGATTAATTCTGAGATATTGACTAGCTGCTGTAGAAATCATAGAATCTAAACTAGACTTTGGGTTAAAAACTGATGTTAAGTACATACAGCAGATTACATGAATAAATAACTGCCCGTAACAATTACTTCTGTTAGGCAAGATGCCATAAGTAGGTCTTCAAGGCCCTCTTAAAACTCTCCACAGTTGTGCACTCACGAATCTGATGAGGTAGAGAATTTCACAGGGTTGGGGATGCATACATAAAAGCACGGGCCCCTGATGTTTTAAGGCATATCCTGAGAATCTCTAACAACCCCTCATCAGCTGAGCGGAGCTTTCATTCGGGGAAGTAAGGCAGCAGAAGCTCTTGCAGATAGCCCGGGCCCAGTCCATGCAGGGCCTTAAAGATTAGAAGCCCAACCTTAAAGGTGATCTGCCACTGAATCGGCAGCCAGTGCAGTTAGCGCAGCACCAGTATGATGTGACTTGAACAAAGA
This sequence comes from Neoceratodus forsteri, assembly GCA_016271365.2. Taxonomy (NCBI): domain Eukaryota; kingdom Metazoa; phylum Chordata; order Ceratodontiformes; family Ceratodontidae; genus Neoceratodus; species Neoceratodus forsteri. The sequence goes on from CM028130.1 coordinate 878,595,777, forward strand.
GTCCCCATCAACAACCACGCCGCAGCGTTCTGCTCTAGCTGCAAGCGGTGGATATCAACCCCCAGTAGCCCTAAGTACAGGGAGTTGCAATAGTCCAGGCACGAGGTCACAAAAGCATGGATCAGCGTTGGAAGGTCACCAGATAGAACAAGGTGCTTAATCCTGGCGATATTCCTGAGAAGGTAAAGCAAGGACTTGATGACTGCCGACACCTGCGAATGCAGTGTCGACCTGTCATTAAAAACCACCCCCAGGTTTCGCACCTGTTCAGAGGAAGGAAGCAGGACACCTCTGAGACAAAGTCTGGAAGGTTGTCCAGCCACCAACCCCTCTGTCCGGCAACCTGCATCCACCACCAATACCTCAGTCTTTCCAGAGTTCAATTTCATCCAGCTGTATTTCTACGAGGCAGTTATTAAAGACCGAGCACGCACTATCCTGATCAGGTGCAAAAGACAGGTAGAGCTGGGTATCATCAGCATAACAGTGAAAGCTCAGCCCATGCCATCTTACAATGTCTCCGAGGGGCAGCATATACACCACAAACAATATGGGGGACAACACTAACCCCTGAGGGACCCCACATGGCAGACAGAATGGGCCGGAGGAAAAAATCCCCAACACCACCCTCTGAAATCTGCCAGTGAGGAAAGATTGAAACCATCTGAGAACTGTTCCAGACAGGCCACAGATGACTCTCAGGCACCCAAGAAGCACCCCGTGGTCCATGGTGTCAAAGGCTGAGGAGAGACCAAGAAGTACCAAGATAGAGCAGTGCTTCTGATCCCTTGCCATCTGGAGATCATTGAGCACCCGAACCAGAGTGGTCTCAGTACTATGCCTCTTACAAAAACTGGACTACAGAGGTTCATAGATATCATGGATGGTAAGGTGGTTCTCCAGCAGTAGCGCGACAACTTTCTCAATCACCTTCCCTACAGAGGGAAGGTTTGAGATAGGTCTGTAGTTAGTGAGGCAGTTTGGGTCCAGAGCAGCTTTCTTCAGGGGTGGTGTCACCACCGCCTCCTTCAGGGAGCTAGGAAACTCACCCAACTCTAGGGAACACCAAACTATCTTTGCAAGGACAGGGCCTATGATGTCAGAACACCCCATAATCAGGGGAGTTGGGCCTGGATCCAAACTACAGCACGTTGGGCGCATATCCTGGGCACTTCGCACGATATCCACAATTTCCAGCCAGTCGAACGAGCTCCAGGCAAACTGAGGAGAAGTGATCAGGCACTGACCACCATCAGTTCCCATAGAGTGACCCAGCAGGATCTCAGCCCTGATGCTGGCCACCTTATCTGCAAAGAAGCGAGCAAACTTATCACACTCAAAATAGGGATGTGGAGGCATCCATTTTGTGGACAGGAAGGGTGCTGTGATGATGTCACTGCCTCATCAGTGTTAACAGTGTGCAGTGCAGCAGGTGAGAACAGTTTGACTGTGCTGTCAGGGATTCTATTATATTCTGACGAACACCCAGGATTTTATGTTTGGTAGAGTGCAAGGAAAGAATCCAGTGCTTCTCTTCATAATAGAACAGGATCCCTGTTTGTAGGAGCAGTTTGTTTTAACCTGCTTAATTGCATACTGTTAGAGCTAGTGAGTCAGTGACATCATCACAGCACTCTTCCTGTCTACAAAACGGATGCCTCCACATCACAATTTTAAATGCATTTTTCTGTCTTACTGAAAACATTTTCTAAATATAACCCAGCAATTTACGTTACTGGATCCTCATAGTAACCTTCACAATAATTTCATAAGGAAACATATGGATTCCCTTTAAATTATATAAGAATCCTTTTGTTTTTCATACAGCTGTTTGGCTCCCCAGTCCATCACCTCATGCCTCCTAGTTGGGTATGTCCCTGGTGACCTCCCAGTCCCAGTCACAACTCCCCCCGTCCTTGAGTCCAATGGAAATCCACATGGGGCAGGACCAAAGAGTGCCACTACTGTCATTCTGGTGGGCCACTCCACCATTTCTGTTTTAGTCTTTGTTTCCCCATGAACTTCCCACCTTCCTCGGTGCCAACAATAGCTGTATGCTGGTTTCGCACACTGCAGCATGCCCTGGGCATGTGCTACCCTTCACAGAGGAACTATCTTCCTGGCACACCAGGAGGGGTTCCTGCAGTGCTGGAAGTCAGGTGCCTCCCTCCCTGGGCTGGTTTTTAATTGTCCTCAGCAGCATTCCCCAGCCCAGGACCACACCAAACCAGCTCCCCCAAGATCGCTCACAAACACAGGTCCCCGACATGGAAGCATGATACACTTTCACAGGGACATCAGGTGGCTCAGAATCCTTTTCTGAAAGTAAACAGCTAAAGCATATCAGAAAACTAAACAGGAGTAAAAGACAGAAACAAGAAATCATTTGAATGCAAAAGTATTTAAAATTAATTTCAGCTATCATCTTAAAAGGGACACTGTCAACATAAGATAATTTGCTGGTAGAAGGAGACCGTGTGGTCCATCTAGTCTGCCCGGGTTTTATACCCCCCATTATCAATTTGTCTTGCTAAGGTGACTATACTGTGTATCCCATGCCTGTTTGAATTCATTGACTGTCTTGGATGCCACTACCTCTGGTGGCAGGGTGTTCCAAGGGTCCACCACCTTCTCCATGAAAAAGTACTTCCTAACATTTGTTTTGAATTAACCTCCCATCTGGCGCATGTTGTGTCCCCTAGCACGTGCAGCCCCGTTTTCTCAGAAGAGGTTCCTGGTTTGTACTGTGTTGATCCCTTTAACAAATTTAAATGTCTCAATCATGTCTCCTCTGCTCGAGGGAGAATAAATTTAGCTGGCTGAGCCTAGCTTTGTACATTTCGTGGTACAGACCCTGCACCATTTTGGTAGCACGTCTCTGCAAGGTTTCCAGATGGTCTACGTCCTTTTTTAGGTGAGGTCTCAAAAGCTGCACACAGTACTCCAAGTGAGGTCTCACCAGAGACCTGTACAGCAGGAGAATTACATCACACTTCCTACTGGTAATAACCTTACCAAAACATCGGAGGATGCTGCATGCCTTTAGTGCCGCTTTTTCCCATTGCTTCCATACCTTTAAATTGTTTGAGATCATGACACCAAGATCTAGTTCCAGCTTTGTTTCTTCTAGGAGCTGCCCCTCCAGGACATACTCCATGCATGGGTTCCTTCTACCCAAGAGCATGACTTTATATTTTTTGGCATTGAATCTCAACTGCCAGTTCCTGGACCATTCCTCTAGCATCCTGAGATCTGCCTCCATTTCTGTGATCCCTTCCTGTGTGTCCTCCCTGTTGCAGAGCTTCATAATTGTCTGCAAAGAAGCAGACTTTCCCTTTCAGTTCTTCAGTGATGTCGCTGATGAATCTGTTGAAAAGAATGGGGCCAAATACTGTTCCCTGCGGCACGCCACTTGACACCTTCCCCTCTAGGGACAAGGTGCCATTTACCATAACCCTCTGTGTCCTGCCTTGCAGCCAGCTTGTGATCCATTTATCTACTTTGTGACTGATGCCAGCTTGCTCCAGTTTGTTGACTAGCCTTCTATGTAGGACTGTATCAAAGGCTTTACCAAAGTCCAGATACACCACGTCCACTGCTGCCCCATGGTCTACTTCTCTTGTAACCCAGTCGAAGAATTCTATCAAATTTGTTTGGCATGAGGGTCCTGATGTGAAGCCATGCTGCTTTGGGTCTAGTTGCCCACTTGCTTTCAGGTACTTCATTACCCTTTCCTTAAGCAATGTCTCCATTATGTTACCCACCACTGAGGTCAGACTTACCAGGCGGTAGTTTCCTGCTACCTGCCTGCTACTACTCTTCTGCAATGGCACAACCATGGCCCTTTTCCAGTCCTGTGGTACTAGCCCCTGTTTCAGTGAACTGTTAAACAGTTGAGCAAGTTTTGCATCGTATTATTTCTAGGTAAAAACCCACATTTTAAGATTGATTACCATTTCTAAAATGTCTTGATGTTGCTGGTTGTTTTATCTGCCTCCTTGCTTAGTAGAACTGAAATGCATGGTAATGTATAGTTACAGTATACCCAGCCTTGTTTTACTTCCAAGTCCTTGAACTACTCTTATTGCATACTTCCTGAACATTACAAACACCCTCCAGCAGGGCAGCAACTTATGATACAATCGTCTCCTCTACTCCCACTGTATAATGACTGGCTGTACTGTGTTAGGGGTGTTCCTAAGTCCAGAAAAGATGCAGTGCGAGTCGGTCAAGAAATGTAAACAAACATGCTTTTGTGTGGTAACACCAGTATGGTGTGCAGTCAGTTTTTCACTTTTGAAAGCAGTCTCTATAGAATGCGAACAATCATAAAATGAGTTTTCCAAACTACAGACACTTTGAGGCCTAAGGAGGGTGACAGTGTCCCTTTAAAAGGTTAATATTCTTCATTGAGTCAGTGGCTGGCAGTGTGGTCTAGTTGTTAAGAGTATGACTAAATGGTGAAACAGGAGGTCACAGGTTCAAATCCCACTGCAACCACAACCTCACTGTGTGCGCCTAAAGGAGAACTAGACAAAATTCATGAACAAACATGTTGTGCAGAGTGTTTAGATTTGTGTGTGATCCCAGTGCATCTTTTCTGCTGTTTACCGATAGGAGTATTTCACAATTTGTCTACTTGTTCTATGGCCCCTGGGGAGCTCCATGCTTGCTTCTTTTATTACCTTTCTTTCCCCACAATGCCTCCACTCCTATGCAGCAGTGATGCAATGGAGACCAACAATTCTGTGAGTGCTAGCTTACAGTTTAGATAACAGATTTCAAACTGTGCTGGTAAGTGCCTCTGCTCATCAAGTGAGCACTAATAAAGACTGCATTCACAGTTTAGCAAACATCTGAGGGGTAACTGAGAGGGCGTTTCTTTAAGAAAGCAGCTAGAGTCTTTACTAATTATAGAATGATGACCTGGGGTTATTTGTGTGATTTTTTTGGCTCTGCGTGATCTAATCATTCACTGTTGCTGCCTTGAACCAGACATACACCTATAAAAACAAAAAGACTGGATCAGAATGAGTTATGGAGTTGAGGCCAGAATACCGGGCATTTAATAGTCCAGTGCAGCAGCACGCGGGGCAAAAAGTTGTTAATGGTCTCCAAAGCATCACTGTCACATAAGACAAGAGGCATTGTGGAAAAACGAAATGTCATAAAAGAAGCAAGCACTGAGATCCCCAGGGGCCATAAAACAAGTAGGCAAATTCAGAAAAAAAAATCCTAACAAACAAAGGAAGGAATGCACTAGGACTACACACAGAAATCAAAACAGTCTGCACACCGTATTTTTGTACATTTTGACTTGGTTCTCCTTTCACCATGGACAAGCTACCCAACTTCCCTGCACCTCAAACTGGGCAGAATCAGGATCCCACCTCAAAACTGGATTTTACATCCCTGCAGCGCTCTTATGGGTAAATAACTTCTAAAATAAAATAGTTCTGAGATTTCTGTGAACATCGGAAAATCTCATTCTACTTCATTTGGTGGATGCTCCACTAAAACAACAACGTTAATATAGTGTTCTTAAAGCAGGCCTCTATTAGAACACCTAATTAATCTTCGCTGGAAAACAGCTCAATGTGTAACAGAAACATGCAGCATACAGCAATAATTAATCCGACTATAGCTGTCCTCCAAATTCTAAACAGACGACGCCAACACAAAGCCTGGTTCATTTGTGAATGTAAACATTCAAGCAGACCTTTGATTACTAAAGCTGGCAGGAAACCCAGGATGCTCCAGTGTTTGTTGTGGTTGGCAGCTTTCCGATGACCAAAGCTGCTTATGAAGACCAAGAACCAGTCATTGGTGGTGCACCAATGTGCAGGAAAGTTATGGTGTGCATCAGAGAAACAAATCCCATGATAGCTATAATGAAGAGTCCAGCTTTATAAGATTAAGCACCATCTAGCTGCAGATGTGAAATGCAGCACCACTGAGATGGGATAGCTAAGATCCAACAGTGCAGAGGAACAGAAACATCAACGCCCTTTCATTCTGAGAACCTAACGGTTACAAAGCTTGTGCTAACCTCACAGTTGATGGGGATTTGCCACTAACAGAATGCTTAGAGATGTTGCCTTCAGGGACTCTAGCTCCTAGGTTGAATTCCAGCCAGGGCTTCTGGTGCATCTGCCCAACTGAAAAGGACGTTAGTAATAGTGGTGATGAGGATATGGTATGCCTCCATACTACGAAGGGGCAAGAAGTGTTTTATAGCAGATGAAACTAAAAATCTCACTCTGTGCTCCAAACTCATGGGGCTTCCCCCTGTAGCTTATGGAGTTGCAGCCTTTAAGATTCCAGGTCCCTGGATGGATTACCTTCCAGGGTGTCATCGAGGCACAGGTCAGAAAGCACAGGAAAAACCAGGAACAGTTGTAAAATTCACAACAAGAGTATTCATTTGTACTAGCAGTAACATAAAAAAATACAATTGTTCAGTATAACTATTTACAAAGGTCCAAAAAACACAAGTCCATCTGAGTTTTCCTCCAATCTCTGTGTGTCACTTTATGCAAAATTGCAGCTCTATAAGTCCTTCCACCCCCACCCCACCCCATCAAGCATCCTGTTTTGTTTTCCTCAAGTGTTCTTGTATATTTCAGGCAGGTGCTGGCAGGAACTCAATGTCCCAGAACTGAAGTCCCATCTCCACAGCTTTTGCGAAAGGCTGTTTCCAATAGCTTTTTGCAATCATCTTAAACTATAATTATATACATTTCAATAATTAACACTACATAATTTCTAAACAAAGGGATCCCAATATCAGTTACATTTCCATATAATGATTTGCATATATTTTTATATCAGCAGATATGCAAAGGAGGAAAAGACAAAACAGCAAGGGAAGACTGAGAGATAGTGAGAGGCAAAGAATTGCAAGACTGTCGGGTGATCAAATCCTAGATCTCACAGGAAAATTTGGTTGCGCAACCAGACAGACAAGAAAGGGGAGAATAGAACAGATCCCTGCATTCAAACTCTTTCCATAACAACTGGGACAGGGTCTTTTTCAACCCTGTCACACAGGAGTCTACATGAGTATTCTTAGAAGGGATATACACAAACACATCTTACCGCTGAGAATCTTTTAAGAGTTGCTGACACCTCAAGTAACACTTTGAAAAGCATTATATTTATGTACCTTCCAACTTGTATTCCATATATCCTCTAAAGATTGAATCCCCCCCCCCCATTATTTATTCCGGAGGAAATTTGCACGAATAAATTATATTTATCCATTAGTATACATCTGCCTCTATATCGTATTCCCTACTTGATGTCATAATCCTCTGCTGTGATGACACAACTTGTTGCCATGGGAGCAGCTGTGCTTTTACAAGCAGAGTATTATGACCTCAGGTATGTAATTAGCAACAGGAATGGATGAACCCTTCAGGACCAAAGATTCTGTTTTCATGCAAATAACCTCAGCAATAAATGACAGGGAGGAAACACACAGAGCGAATGCAAAATATAAACTGAACTAAGTCTAAATATTATGTTTTATTAAAGTTCCCTGTGAAGGCATCAGCTGCTCTTTAAGCATCACAATAAGCTTTTCAACTAAGCTTTTTTCCCCAGTTTACATATATATATTTTTTATCCTCCTGCCAGGTTTTCTCCCTTCCGACCCAACTACATTCATGTTCCGACCCCTACTTACCTTCACCCTTAAGTTGTGGAGGTTTATTTATATATACTCCGGCCCCGGGAACTAAGCGCCAGATGTTTCCAGTTGCTCAGAGGCAGTAGTGCCACAGGTCAATCAGCCTTCCCATATAGGCTACCTACATAACAGAACAGTGTTTCGCTTGAACTCAGACTAAAGAAACTTACACTAACAACTTCAAACAACTGTAACACTCTCACACAGTGCACAGGTGTACAGTACCTGCTAGCCCAATGTCTCCACACTGCAAATTCTGCCTGAACACAGTGCCTCATACTTAGCGCCCACCTGGAAGCCTGTACTCACTGCACAATCAGTAACTGTGCTCAGCTACTTGAATGTAAATTGTATTAATACTCATATGTGAAGAATAATGTTATGCGAATTGCTTTTATTAAGTTTGGTTTACTGACCCACTGCTTTGTATACATGAACCATAATTTGGTATACATGTTGTACTAGATGGATGTGATGATTCATGCAAATGCCAGCTTAGTATTGTCGTATATGTGATATGCACTAATTGCCTCGGTTACTCCCTCCCCCCAGCTCATACTTGGTCATGTGGTTCAGTGTGCCTTTCTGGTTAAAAAGGTCCAATAAAAAAATAAATAAAATGTAGCATTTTGCATACTGGGATATCTACAATCGCGCCAAACCAAGGATTTCTTAACACTGGAATAAGTGGGGGAGGACTGAAGTTTGAATGGGCACTTAACAGTTTATAGTGGGATACTTAATTCTGAAAGTGCAGTTAATGCTGGAAAGGCTGTAGGGCACTAATATAAAAATAGTGTGAGTGTGGGGGGGGAGGGCTCTTGCCACCCACACTAGTGCTATGGTTCTTACACCCATAAGCAGAAACCATGGTTTCTGAGAGGGTCCAGGGGGCAGATAGTTATAGCAGCAGTTCAACAACAACAGCGTAGGTATACACTGTATAGTGTTTAAGTGTTTTTGTCAAAAAGGGATTTTGGGGGGCAAGACTTTTGTTACCAGCTCCTCAGAGAGATTTATTTTATTTAAAAAAAAAAAAATTGTTTGCAATCTTTTGCCTAAGAATTCAGCTCTATCCTCTTCCTGTAACTACCAGCAGTGAAATATGGGTAAGCCGAAGAGATCCACTCCTCTGGGGGATTCTTTTTTAAATCAAAAAACAACTCAGTCGAAAGAATCCAATCAGCAGCAACATGACGCATCCTCCAGCGCAGCAGAGATGGGGGCCGGGGACGTTACTCTGCAAACTGTGAACACAGCAGATGGTCAGCTTGTGAAAATGGTTCAAAATATGGGCTGAAAACTGGATGCTTTAACACCCCCGAGTCACTAACCCTGAAATGAGACTGGAGACCCTCAAACAAACTGTGCAGAGAATGGAAGAATCTTTTCCTAAAATGCAGGACACTGCCTCAGGCCTGGTTAAGGAAAATATTCTCCTGAGACAATCCGCCCAATTTTCAAAAGGTTACGTGTGGCGTAACTTGATTTGCACCAAAGAAAATGGTGCAAGTAGCAAGTTACGGCAGCAGTTGCGACATATGGTATTCTGCAAAGCAGCCTTCGACATGCCATAGGCTGCTTGCGCCAAAGTGGACTTATGCCACCAGTTACACCTTAAACCCCATGTGACATGGTGCTAGAGGGTTTATGGCTGCAGTTGTGCCCTATTCTGGAAGGGCAGCAAGAATGTCCCCCAGGGTGTTATTCTCCAACAACTCCCAGGGGGGGGAAAACTATCAACGTAAATTACACCAGCATATAGCTGGCGTAACTGTACTTATGCCCCTGGAGGTTGCCTGCATGTGCAGCCTGCCCATACCCCTGATGGTATGCCACCTCCCCCAACACTGCCCTGACCCCAAAACACAAAAGCCAAGAGGGCTAAATCTGTCCCCCCCCAATGTCCCGACACAGAAACAGCATGGTAATGCCCCATAGGACTATCCATGCCCTCCAATACCAAAATTCCCCGTAGGGCTATAGCATGCCCCTGACCCTCAGTACATGTTAAAATAGCCCCACTGGGCTGCCGCATGCCCACAACCCCCAGTACATGTAAAATAGCCCCACAGGGCTGCCAGATGCTGCCGACCCCCAGTACATGTAAAATAGACCCACAGGACTGTCGCATGCCCACGACCCAAAGTACCATAAAGGAAACCTGCTCCTGCAAACTGCAATCCCCCATCCCGATCCCTAAATTACGGCCATTCACAAGTCCCGAGTATCTCTGGTGGTAGTCAGTAACACACCACCCATCGGCAGCACCTCCAGCCACCCCCCCATGACCCGTTTAGGCGGCGACTGGCTGGCCACCTCTCACCACCATGGCCAGCTGCTGACTGAACAGTGCAGGAGTCTCTACTGTACATATGTACAGTACGTGCTCCTACAGTATTCAGTCGGCAGCTGGCTGTGGTGGTGAGAGGTGGGCTCTGCCAGTCACTGGCCTAAAATGGGTCGTGGGGGGAGCGGGTGGTCAGGTGGGAAGGATGGGCCACTAGACTACCAGGGATACTTGGTGAATGGCCACAGTTTAGGGGATTGGAGGGGACTTTTCCAGCTTGCGGGGTGCGGGTTTCCTTTACGGTACTTGGGGTCAGGAGCATGCAGCAGCCCTGCAGGGCTTTACGGACAGAGGGGATCCAGGCATGGGGTGGAACTGGCGCCCTTTGCACCCAGGGTTGCGGCTTACAGCAAATCTTTCAGGTACGCTCTTTGTCTGGCATACTTGTGGGTTTGTCGCAAATCACAGGACCTAGCCGCCGGGACCCTTCTCCTTTTAGAATCGGGTGCAGGGTCCTTGTCGCAACTGCAACCCTCACATGTCACAACTTGTGATATGCGTAGGGGTGCTTACAGAATCAGGCCCAATGTCTAGAAACACTTAAGAACTAGATACAAGAGAGAAACACTGTGGTAGTGGGACTTCCTGAATTCACGGAGGGAAAAGATGCTTCAGAATTTGCCCAGACCTTTCTACCTTGAAATTTGGGCTTAACTGAAGGACAACAAACCTTTTCCATTGAAAATACGTGCAGACTTACACCACTAAGAATGTCAGCAGACCCGACAGACCCTTGCACCTTTGTGACCGTCTGTACAGGAATCAAGAGATCGGGACAGAGCCATGTCCCTTGCCATACATATTCAGAGCATTTCCTATGAAGAAGCAGCACTTCTATTATTTCCAGACCTTGCTTACAGCACCTGTCTTCACAGAAAAGCATTTGCTCAGGTATGGAGAGCCCTGTGACAGCATAAGGTCCAGCATCAGTTATTACTCCCTGCCAAGCTCAGAGTTGTTTGGAATAGTAAAACATTCATTTTTATTAATCCTTCAGGCTCGTGGGTTATTGCACTAATGAGCCCCCTTGATGGTATATTTCCCCATATATCATACTTACCTAGCATTTATTCTCTATATTGAGAAGGTATATTTCCCCATACAACACACTTACCTAGCATTTATTTTACATAATTATCTTTTGTTTAGATTGCACTTGCAATCATTTCCGGGTTTTCTTTTTTTTTTTTTGTCGCTTCTGCTTTTCTGTAGTGTACTGGCAGTTTGTAAATAGGAACATGTTTTGTCCTGTTTAGTTTTCCATAGTGTAGGGACTTCTTATAAACGGAGGCATGGCTGCAGTGCTCAGTCCCTTAGAATGCTTCAGAATGGTCGAGCGGTGTACCATGTGTGTCTCAGAGTGGCAGTCGGGTGGAATTTGCAGTAGTCCAGTGTGGTGGTTCAGTAGTGTGGAGCAGCAGTTCTGCAATCTGGTGCAGCAGTCCAAAGAAGCATATAGGCAGCAGCAGCAGTAACAGCATGGAGGGCGTGGCTGAGTAGCGAGAGCTACTGTCGAGAAATACGGGTGTTTGGTTAAAAGGGGAATTTTTCAAGAGTGGGCTAGTGCTGTGGTGAGGGTCACTGTTCTCTGGGAGGAGTAAGACTGGAGCTGCAGGGCCAAAGCCATGTATCATGGCAATGAAAGTCATACACCACGGTCATCAAAGTCATATACCATGGCCAGCTGTGGTATGTGACTTACACCACGGTCATCATAGTCATATACCATGGCCAGCTGTGGTATGTGACTTATATGACCATGGTACAGGGAAATAGATAATGGGCTTTTCAATGGGACACAAGTCCCATCCATAGCATGGGAGTGATGAATGACACTAGTAACTAAATGCTGTTCGTTTGCCTTGCTATGCAGATGTAGTAGAAATATCATTATTTCTACTGCAGTGTTATTTCCTCTACAGCCCTTTCACAAGTGTTTTCCTCAGCTGATCAGGACAAATAAAATACACATTTCCATAACCTAGTTATGGCAGGACAAAAAGCTTACTGCTTCCACAACCCACCAATAAGGATAAGTTTCCCACACTAATTCTGGTTAATACGGTGTGATGCTCGGGCAAGGGAGACAAAAATAATAACTTGCCTTTTTAATGTTCTGATTAGTGAAAAGACTGCTAACATAATCCACCTGCCGATGGTATATATAGGAAATCCCATGGGTTGATCACAAATTAGCTTTTTATTCACTCTTTCACGATGCCAGCAAAGCAGCCTGGCAGTCATGACTTTGCCACTCAGTGTCAGACAGCAGTTGTCAACATTCCAGAGTGACTAAAAAGTTTATTCTAACCCCAGGTATTCTTTAATATGCTTAACTCTTGCAGTCAGCCTGTAGAATTGGACTGCCCAGAGGATGGAACGTATGTAAATGATGGAATCATCATTGGCTCGTGCCAACTTTCAAATGCTGCCCTTCCTTACTGCTGCGTTTTAAAAAGCTCCTATTTCATTCTCCGCCTGCTAGTAAAGACACCTCGGGGAGATCTCATCAGTCAGCACCTCATTTCATTGTTTTTCTTCAAAAAAACAAAGTAATGTTTAACATTTTCTTTATCTGCTGCCTTTCCTTCCTGTTGTAGTTAGTTATGCGAGTTGGTTTTAGTTTTTAGTTTAGTTTTTAGCGGGTACTCTCGGTTCCTCGGAGCCATCGAGGAACCAACCTCCTGCTAGGTTTCTTTTATATTTTATTTATATCTTACTGTATATTTTTTATATATCGTGGTATTATTTTTGGTTCTGAACCGAGACTTATCAGTTCATTACCACTAACTGTGGTTTATTCATGGAACTGACCATTAAGAAAAGAAAAGTAAACAAATAAGCTAAGAGAGGGTTTAGTCTGGGGGCATTTAACTGAAAAATCAGATAAACCCAAGAAGAAAACAGGCCCTACTGGGTTCAAAAATTGCATTCAATATGGAGAGGTGTCTGCCAAGGCAGACAACCATGAAAAATGTGTTGTCTGCCTTGATGAATCTCACTTCACAGCTGAATGTCACATTTGCAGTACCTTTCCGGAAAAGACGCTTGAAAAACGTTTGGAAAGGTACAAGAAAAAGGTTGCTGAAAAGGGTAACGGCTCTGACAGCTTAATCTCTCTAACAGTATGACACCAACAAGGGTGAGTCTTCAGGGCCAAAAAGAACCAGGGAACCAGTGGAAAAACCAGATCCTTCTAAAAAATTGAAAAAGACCAAACACATAGAGACCGCTGCTGCAAAGCCAAAAGGGGCCCTTGCTGGCCAGGCTAAACTTCCTTCATCCGAAGAAATAGCCCAGGCTCTGAAGGTTATAAAATTTTACAGGGGTTGGTACCAGTTCCGGATTCTCTGGTTCCATTTGCACGTTCTGCCCCAGTTCAGCAACTGACAGCACCAGTTCAAACCTCTATTCCGGATATACACGATTATGATCTAAGGATTATGGAGAGGATGAAGGAGAACCCATAGAGCCAGAGGTCTCTCCTGACCTGGTGTTCGAGTCTCCCTCTAGACTAACAGAGTATTTTTCCTCTCACCATACTTTTGTACAAAGAATGGTAGAGGCTTTGGATATTGCTACCTCGGAGAAAGTTGAGAATGAGGAAGAGGTGGAATTCCTCGACCTCATGGGGTTAACACCCACTAAGAAATTGCTACTTCCTATGAACAAGTGTCTTAAGAAACATATTATAAAAATCCTCCATGCACCCAATTCCATTCCACCTCTGGAAAAGAGGGCTGACAGGAAGTACCTACTGGACAGGGAGGGAGCTGAGTTTTTATTCTCCCATCCTAGTCATGAAGGTGGTATACAGACAGCAGCCTGTGAGATTGCTAAGGTGCCCCTGGCATCACGACCTCTAGAAAAGATTCAAGGAAGCTCAACAGCATGGCAAAAAAACGCTATTTGGCAGCTTTCTTGGCTATCAGATGGGCTTACTACATAGTCTATGCTGGCCAATATCAGAAATCCTTATGGCGATCGGTGTTGGCTATGTCTGAGAAGGCCCCATCTGGTCTAGCGGCTGACCTTGCTGAAACTGCAAGGTTTGGTATTGAGGCATCCAAGTATCAATTTCAAGTGGCAGTTGATGCCAATGACACTGCTGCTAGGTGGATGTCCCTCTCTGTAGCTCTGAGGAGATGTGCATGGCTCAGAGTCACCAACCTCTCCCAGGACACTCAAGCAAAGGCTATAAATTTTCCCCTTGAAAACAATGCCTTGTTTGGGGAAAGAGCAGAGGCCTATATGAAAAAGGTGGATGAGTACAAGGCCACGTACAAAGTAACATGGCCAAGGAGAAGCCTGCTACTTCATACAGACCTTGTGGAAAGAGAGCCAGAGGCAGGTGCCCTTATACTAGGCCATTTTTCCAAGCTCACGCTATGCAGTGCCAACAATATCCCCAGCAGGGATATTTCAGAGGTGGTTCCATGTCAGCGGATCGACAGACAAGTTGTCGACCGCCAGGACAGTGATGGCCATTATGTCAACAGTTGGCAGAAGAGCCGTCATGGTAATGAATCTTTTTGTGGGGGCTTTACCCAACTATTAATCAACTCTGAGTCGGAGCTGATTCAGGAAGGGGGGTGCATGTCCACAAAAAAGCACTGCCTTTGTCCCGCAGGTACATTACAGCGACATGGTCAATATTTTGCTGTAATGTACCTTCGCTGCCAAAGTTTCACTGTACCAGTGGTATACCTCCGGATCCAGGCATGGGAGTCAGGCTAACCAGGCCCAACCCCAGCCTAAATAGAACCCCTGACTTAACAGTAAAGGTCGCCTCCCCAGTGTCAGTAGGGGGCAGGCTGGCACACTATTTCCTGGAATGACAAAACATTATCACAGATAAGTGGGTCCTGAAAATGGTGGGCCAAGGCTTGTCCCCATGCGTCAAATCCTTACCATCATTAAGAACAAGGATATTCAAACAAGCTTCACTTGCAGAAAAGAAGCTATTGGAAGGGGAGATGAAAAGTTTGCTACTGTCAACGGCAGTAGAACTAGTTCCACCACACAAAAAGGGGAAAGGGTTTTACTCAAGGTATTTCTTGACCAAAAAGAAAAATGGAGAGTGGTGACCCATACTTGATCTAAGGCTACTAAACTGACATTTGACAAAACCAAAATTCAAAATGGTTACCTTAGCCATGATCTTTACAACCCTCCAGAAGGGGGATTGGCTAGCTTCACTGGATCTGAAGGATGCATATTTCCACATCCCCATAAGAGAGTCTCACAGAAAATATCTCAGATTCAGACACCCATCAGGTCACTACCAGTTCTCAGCACTACCATTCGGCCTCACCTCAGCTCCAAGAGCTTTCACAAAGTGCCTGGCAGTGGTGGGTGCTCATTTAAGAAGGCAGGGAATCACTGTATTTCCCTACCTGGACAATTGGCTAATGGTGGAAAAGTCACCACAGCAGGTAAAGAAATCATTAAGGATAACTCAGGATCTTTTGGAGTTCTTAGGTTTCCCAGTAAACTTAAAGAAGTATGTTTTGCAACCAGTTCAAGTTCAGCCATTCATAGCCGTGGAAATGGACACTGTAAGGGGAAGAGCTTACTTACCACAGAACAGGGTAAGCGACATCCTCCTGATTGCCAGATCTTTCAGCTCAAGCAACTCAAAACCAGCAAGGCAATTCCTGCAACTCCTGGGCCATATGGCTGCTGCAACTGGCACGGTCATAGGGGCCAGATTCCAGATGAGGGACATTCAGTTCCACCTTTGAGCACATTGGCACCACAGAAAAGACCCACTATCAAAGCTGGTTCCAGTAACAGAGACATTACTTCAAGCTCTTGAATGGTGGCAAGTAAGGGAAAACCTCAGGGAGGGGGTTCCTTTTCTTCAGGAGTCCCCATCAGTGATCCTTACAACAGATGCCTCCCTCCTAGGCTGGGGAGCTCATCTGGCATCTCACACCATCCAAGGCACTTGGTCAAGTGCAGAGTCACTCCAGCACATAAATCTGCTGGAACTCAGAGCAGTGTTTCTGGCATTACAGGCCTTTGCACCCATGATACAAGGCAAGGTGGTTCAGGTCAGAACAGACAACACCACTACCATGTACTACATAAATAAACAGGGTGGAACAAGGTCCAGCCCTTTATGCACAGAAGCAATGAAGGTGTGGAACCTAGTTTACTCACTCCAATCCTCTCTGGTTGCTACTTACCAAAGAAGGACAACACATTAGCAGACGCCCTGAGTCTAATGAACCAGGACCATCATGAATGGACTATCAACAGGGAAGTGCTGGAAGTGGTTTTCAGAAGGTGGGGCACTCCAGAAATAGATCTCTTTGCCTACCATGACAACCACCAGTTACCACAGTTCTGTTGCTGACCACCAGCAAGGGGCACAGTACCTCTAGATGCCCTGGCACTGGACTGGTCAGGGAAGAAGCTTTATGCATTCCCCCCTTTCCCCCTAATCCTCAGAGTTCTAGTCAGACTCAGAACCCAGCCAGCTTCCATGATCTTGATAGCTCAGGATTGGCCCAGGCAGCCATGGTACTCTCTGCTGCTCTCCACATTTATGGCTCCTCCAATGCACCTACCGAGGAGGCACAACCTGTTACCTCCTCCCAGGGGAGGATTCTGTATCTGAACTTCAGGTCTCTCAGACTCAAGGCATGGCTCATGAGTACCTAGAGTATGCAAGCTTGCAACTCTCGGAGGGTGTCCTCAATGACCTATGGGGATTGAGGAAGCCATCTATAAAGAAGACTTACACTTCTAAGTGGAAGAGGTTCACTATTTGGTGTGCAGAGAAAGGTATAGTACCATCTCAGGCAGAGTTACCAGCTCTGCTGGACTACCTTACTCACTTGCTCTCCCTAGGCCTACAATTCACTACTCTGAAGGTGCACTTGGCATCAGTCTCAGTTTATATTTCAGCTGGTAAGGGAATCTCATTGTTATCTAACCCCATTTTCAAAAGGTTTTTCAAGGGTTTGACTCATCTTCATCCCCCTCTCAGGGAACCAGTGCCAGCACGGGATCTCAATGTATGCATTGCTAAGCTCATGGAACCCCCATCTGAGCCCATGGCCTTAGCCCATCTGAAATATGTGACATGGAAAACGGTTTCCTGGTGGCCATTACCTCGGCTAGAAGAATCTGTGAGCTTCAGGCCTTGTGTATAGAGCATAACTATATAACCTTCCATAGGGATAAGGTACTTCTCAGAACCAATAGGAAATTTCTCCCAAAAGTGGTCTCTGACTTCCACTTGAATCAATCCATTACTTTGCTAGTCTTTTTCACTGAACACTCCAGCTCAGGTGAGCGTAGGCTCCACAGTTTTGATGTCAACAAAGCATTAAGCTACCACATGACTCACACCAAGGACCACAGGCAGGACAGACAGCAGGTGTTCCTGACTTATGGGAATGTGGGAAAAGGAAAATCAGCATCTAAAAGAACTATTTCACACTGGATAGTTCAATGAATCAAACGTTGCTATTCAAAAGTAGGTAAGGATCCCCCAGTAGACCTCAGGGCCCACTCCACAAGGGGCGCAGCTGCTACAACAGCAGCTACCAGGGACATCCCACTTTCGGAAATCTACAAAGCCAGCCACATGGAGGATAGTACACACTTTCACAAAGCATCACTGTCTGGATACCCAGTACAGGAGTGATGCCAGGTTTGGCACAGCAGTTCTGCATAGCCTGTTTCTAAAATAGGTTCTGTGCCCACCTCCAAAGGTGCTTACTGCTTCATAGTCTGCAAGAGTTAGGAATATTGAAGAATATCTGGGGTTAGAAGAAAAAAATACTCACCATAGTAATCTTGAAAGGCAAAACCAAGGTAAGACACTAATAAAAGCATTACAGATGGTGCGGTATATATCAAATTAGTAATAGGTTGTGGTAGAATAACACATTCATCTCTACACATGAGTGGTAAGACCTTTATAAGTAACTCATGACTTTGCTACTCATGAGTTATGAATCATATCACTAACTAGTGGAGATACATGTGCTATTCCACTGCAATCCATTATGTATTGCAGCCGAGTACATTCAACCACCAAAGGCATGCATATAACAAAGCATGACCTCATGCCTTGTAGTGAATTATCTATTACATATAATATCCTGGTTGGCTCTTTCCCCCCATAGGAGCCATTACTGTACATTTCCTTGTATACCTCACCAATTAAACCTCTATACCTCCCCATTTAAAGCTGTATATCCCCAGAGGGATACTTGCATACTTCCAGAGGTACACCACCTATAAACTGTGGGGAAAAAACATCTCCCCTTAAGGACACCTACAAAGCTGCAGGGAACATACTTAAAGAAGAACCCCCCCCATGGGTAAAACCCCTCCACCCCCTCCCCTAGGAACTTGTCCCCCTCAAAAAACGGTTGGGAGGACACACAAGAACCCCCCCCCAACAGTTCTGGAGCTCCTAAAAAGAAAATATTTGGAGCCCAGCTGCAGGGAACACATCAGAGCCCATCCTCCCTCCGATACTTACCAACAGCTTTCCCCTCAACACTCCAGCTCTCTCCTCGACCACCATGCCCTTCACATCGCTGCTTGCTGCTATCTCCTTGCTGCTACAGACCAAAGACCAACACTGCTTCCAACCACAATTTATTTTTATTCATTGAGTTTTGGTAACCGGGTAGGCCCTCTGAGACAAGACAGTCCCTTTTTCAGGGGTCGACCCGGGAAGTGCAGTACATTGATAGTGCATTCATTGACACAGGAAATTAGACAAGGTGTAGTTATACAGTAAAGGAGTACATCAGTTACATTCAGTTATGTAAAATAAGCAATCTAAAGCACTCTAACTTACTAACGAAGCCCAATGACACTCCCGAATGCATGACATTCTCCTAACTGCAAACGCCATTCCACACAGCCCGCCAACACTCCACACCACTGCACCGCCACACCATGACCACACCAATGATCTAAAGAATGACTGGCCCCGACATACCCCCCTTTTTAGGGGAACTCTACACTACAGAAACAAGAACAGGCCAAAGGAGAGGTCCTTACTAAAACACAACTACACTACGGAAACACGCAGGGCCACACAGTGAAAAGGCAAACCGGGAAATGGCCCTGACCATGGCTCACTGAAAAAAAACAACCCTGCCCCACACAGCGGTAAAAGTAACAAAAACCTGCCATGTATTATATAAAACATATGATGGGTATGTGTGGCACACAAAGCCATATATCCACCAAGGGGGTGGTTAATTAGATACGGTCAAGGAAAGTAACTATAATATAACTATCTTCTAGATAAATGTTTATCTGGACGTTAAATAGTGAGATAAACACATTTATCAGGGAAAATTTATCACAGTTAAATAACTGATAAAAAAAAAACTACCATTATATTCATTTTGTACCAATTTTAAGTACGATATCATACTTCAGGGTGTACACATTTGTACTCTGATACACAGCCAAAGCATGCATATATCAGACTGTGACTGCACACCCTGTCATGTGTTATTACATGCCTATACACCAGTGGAGGTAAAAATGCAATTTTACAGCTGAAGTCTTTGTATCTAACCTCAAGATATCATAAAATCTTCAAGGTTAGATAGGTCACAATTAATATCTTGCAGGTTAGGTACTGTACTTCACAATATGGCAGGTGGCAGAGGCCAGCCCAGTGGCACTGTAGGTTGATGTGCTGGTCGCTACACCTCATGCCACGCCAGCAACCCAGGTTAGAGAATGAGCCCGGGTCGTCGGGGGTCGTCAGGGGCGAGAAAGGATCGAGCGTCCTGAGGACTGCTCTCCTCTCTCAGGAAGGGAGGGTTTGTTTTCTTGCCTGCTGACTGCCCTCTGGCGGGGAGAAAAAGGTGGAAACAGAGCCTGGCAGGCTACATCATAGTCCACCACCTCTCACCGGCATCTGGAGTGGATCTTCAGGTGGGGGGGGGAGAAGTCAGCGACCTCCTCCCCTGACCCCGCTGTGGGGGGAAGCCATGGGGGACTTCCGGGGACCAGCAGGAGCGGCAGGACTGGAGAGTGATTCCCTCTATCAGGAGGGCTGTAGCCACCTACCAGGGCTCCTGGCAGAAAAATATGAATAATAATAATAAAAACAATATGGCAGGGGTAGAAATGTGGAGGACACATATTGCAATGGCAGGGGCAGAAATGTGGAGCAGTTTGGGGTCTAAACCAGAATGTGGCAGAGTTTGGGGTCTAAGCCTTCCAAACTCCTCCACATTTCTGCCCCCGCCATTCTGCTCCTGCTAACCCACCTTCTGAACCTCTCTTTCACCCTTTGCACCTCCCCCCCACCCAGAAAACTGCTAAGGTACTCCTTCACAAAGGTGACCCATCATTCTCTGGCAACTACAGGCCAATCTCTGTCCTATAACAAACGAAAACAAAATTCCAGTGGACAACCCCCAAAAAAAAACATGGCACATATTAGAATTTAAACATTTTAACTGCCTATTGGCTTTTCTTACTTTAAACTCCATGGAAAAAAGGGGGTTCCTCTTAGTTATCAGATTGGAATTCCAATCTCTGTCCTACCCTTCCTAGCAAAGCTGTAGGAGTCTCTAGTCCATTCCAGACTAGTCAATTTTCTTGACTCCTCCTCCTTCCTATCCCCCTTCCAATCTGGTTTCAGAAAAAAATACTCCACAATTACCTCCCTTCTCCACGTTACTGACTTTCCTCACGGGGATGGACAAGGTTCTCATCAGAGCAGCTGTTTTTATTGACTTTGTGAAAGCTTTCAACTAGTTTCCCACCCCCTCCTCTTAAACAAGCTGGCCTCTGCCATTCTCTCCTCTTCAGCAGTTCTGTGGTTCCACTCCTATCTGACCAATCGCCAGCAATCTGTGCAGGTGGATACTGTTTTTTATCTCCCCCCTTCCTCATGCTCTCAAGTGTTCCCCAGAGCTCTATCCTGGGCCCCATACTAGTCTCGAATTTTCTCAGTGACCTCCTCTCCATCCATGTTTCCTCCCATATTTATATGTATGCCAATGATACTGTCATTTACACATCTGCCCCCTCCACATCAGCAGTATCATCCTCACTACAACAAGACTTCCATAGTGTATTACGCTGGTTTCAAGCCAACCAGCTCAAAGCAAATACTAAAAAAAATGGTATCAATGATTTTTGGCACTAGTCTAAACTTATCAAGGCTACCTTCTCTCCCTGTCTTCTCCACCCTTGATGACACCCAACTGGAGGTTGTCCCCAAGTATAAATGCCTCGGTGTGTGGCTGGACAGCAACCTAGACTTCTCAGCACACATTGATGCTATACACTCAAAACTCCGCCACAAACTCGGCATTCTCTACTGAAACAAGGACTGTCTCCCCGCTGATGTACGAAAGGACCTGCTTGTCAAAATTATCTTCACCATTTCTGAGTATGCTGACGTAGTCTACAGCACAGCCCCTCCCTCCTCCCTTGCTAGGCTTGACACCCTCTTCAATGCCTTCTGTCGTTTTGCTACTAACTCTCCTCCCTGCGTGCATTACTGCTCCCTTTATTCCAGTCTTGCTATCACCCCCATACAGCATCTCTCCCACTGCTCCTCCCTCATTGGAAAATACTGGTTGCCTCCCCCCCCCATGATCATTTCTACTCTCCACCTCTGCTGCCTCCTCCTATCTCCTTCATTCCAGAGACTCCTGTTCTGTCTCTATTCCCCTCCTTCACTCTAGCACTGGTCTAGCAGCCGTCTCTGTCTCCCCTCCATTTGGAACTGGCTCCCTCCTCCTCATAGACATGCTCCATCCCTACTATCCCTAAAATGTTTACTGAAGCCACCCTCCTCCATACTTGCTCCTGTCTCTCTCCCTCCCAACCTCTCCCCCCTTCTCCCTGCCCCTCCTCTCCCCCACTGCCGCCCTGCCTCCCTTTCTCTCCACTACTGTCCCTCCCTTTTACCTGCCTGCTCCCTCATCAGAGGACCTTGCCTCACATTAACCCTCCTGATCTCACCCCCTCCCCGCACTCTTTGGAAATCTTTATTTCACACTACCCGGTATTTCTATGAATTTATTTATAAATTTATTTGCTTTTGGTAACCGGGTGAGTGCACTAGACATAAAATGCCTATTTTCAGGCACGACCCGGGAGGATACACGTGGAAACACATTAGTAGACATGTGACTCAGCACATGAGATATGTAACATATTGAGGAGGAGGAATAACATACAATCAATTATTTGTGTAACCCCTAGATGGCGCTATCCCAGGGGCTACTACCCCTGCCTGATTTGCCACTAACAGGTTGAGGGGCCTGGATCCAATGGCGGGTGCCTCCACCCAGAGGTCAGGGTTTGCAATAGTTAAACTAACTTGGTCACAGCCCTCTGGGACACTGCAACCCCCCTTTCTTCCCACTAGTGGCCCACACAATATATCAGAATTACCTTCACAGTATACACTTACCCCCAGGTCTGGTTCCTGCACTGGGACCTCCTGTGAAATGAGATACAGTGCAACAATCACAGTACAGTACTTTAACATAGACAAATACCTCAGGCAGTATAACTTTGCTGAAACAAGCAGCTCTGATTTATTTAGGGGATATAACAAGGACAGGGGAAATCAGGTTAATTAGCTTATCACTCTAATAATCTACCTGTATGGCTCTGTGCACAGGCCTATCCCTATCAGTTACTGTCCCTGGGTACCCAAGCCCTAGTGGCTAGTCCAAACCGTGGCAGCTGGTAGGGGCCCTTTCACACAGAGAAAAGGAGAATTAAACATTAGTGCAGTACAGTAATTCCATTTGGATTTAATGTGGCAATTCAACAGGGAGCAACCCTGAATTAGTACTCCGACCTCCAAATAAGATAGGGTCCTTCAATGTCAGTAGGGCTCACTTGAGAATACACAAACCTCTTCACACATCCATATAAAAGAAGAAGTACTATACCAGGCAGGCTGCATCCTTATCCCGATCGCTTAATTGCTGCACAATGCCGGGGAGAACACACAGCAGATTCAGTTCCTGACAGACCCGAGTGCAATTTTCAGCAATTCTTCCAGTCTTCTACAGGGTGAGCCTGGTTTCTACTCTTCAGAGATCCTTGATTCTTTCACAGGACGGATTCAGTCCTAACAAGCTGTTACACAAGCTGCAGACCGAACTCTGGGCCTTACACACGCTTTTTGACTAAAACTGCACACTGAAAAGCACAGGGCTCCTTCCTTCTTCACTGCCAAAGCTCAACTGAAGCTCCAACCGACAAAACTGGGCACTTCCTTTGAGTTCCTCCAGTTCTTGACTGGATTGGCTGTCACTCACAATAGACTGCTGCTGTTGGTCCAAAAGGCACTGAAGTCTAAACTACATCTCCCAGAGTCACTGCCCATACAATCCTCTTTGTGGCTGGCTCAGATTATGAGTCCAAGTTCTGATTCGTCTAAGGCACCATTTTAGAGCTAGCTTACCCCACACTGATTGGTCCAGTTCAGCAGTTCAAAACTAGAATGGGAACTAGCAGACACAGTTCTGACTGCAAAGAAAGCAGGTTAGACAAACTGTAATTTCATTATTACTCAAATAATTTCTGGCAAACAGTTACATCTTTCAGATAGGTTCCCTTGCACCCTAGTGACTGCAAAATGAAGTAAATTGCAGCAGTTCGAGTGGTACTCAAACAGAGAAGCACACAGTCCCCCATATAAATTAATTATGTCTGCAAGCAGACAGCTCTTAAAGAGACAGTGCCAGAGGTTCTAAAACACTCACTGATAAATGGCTTAAACGCCAAACACCATTCAGGCTTGGAGCATTCAAAGCAAGCTCCTGGAAGTCTTTGGAACCCCCATTTGCAGGGGGTTACACCCTTCCTGGCCTGGGGAAAGCTTGGCGTCCGCGTCAAGCAAGTACCCCATAAGTTTCAACTGCAACTATATACATTTGCATTAGGCTCGCATATGTAATCATCAGTCAATATATCATTTTACCAAGAACACATTTCTGAAACATTGCGTACGTCACTCTTTACACTGTATTACATACACATTGTACCATAACTCCAAGTTATTACTCCTCTTGTACATGAAACCTGAAGAGAGGGGCCCTCCTCATCAGTTACCTTGGGGGCTGGATGGGGCAAGGGCACCATACTTAGAGGGCAACACAAGTAACTTGGAGTTAGCACTGGATGCTCAGTTTGGGCAATGAGCTCGGACACATACATCCTTTTATGGACAACATTGAGAGGCAAGTCCACAGGCCTCCCAAGTGAATCATAACTGAGGTGCACCACAGGCTTTACAGCTCTATCTAGTCTTTCTGGGGAACTGTTATAGTCTCTGCACTCTGAGCCTCATTTTCAGCATTGTCTCACTTGTCAGGGGAGTCTCTATGGGGGTAGAGAGGCTAGAACTTGGGGCACTTTCAGCTCCAGGAGTTACAGTTTCTGAGTCCACAACATTTGCCTCATATGGAGAGCTTTCGGACACTGGTGGACTGTCAGGCACTCTGTAACACTTCTTCTGGTTCGGGTGTACTCACCAGTCTTGGCCCCTAATCTATCATTTTCCTCCCTGAAAGCTCAAACAGTTCAACCATGCACAATGATTCCATTTTCATCTGATCTGATGCTTTGCACTTCACTTTCTGGGAGCATTGGCTCCAGGGATGAAGCTGGGGCTTAGACAGTCCAGAAGGCCCAGCTTTGTCTCCAGTATTGACTAGGGATTGCCCAAACAATTGACTCAGTCTGTAAGAAGGGATAGTATTCAAAGTCACTTCATTTCTTCTGATATGGACTGACAGTCATGCTCAACTGGGACTTGTGGAGGGAACACTTTAACTTTGCTTCTGTAGGTGCAGACTTTCTTGATCTTTTCTTAAGCAGCAGCTCTAGTCACTGGTGCAGAGGCATCTTCTAGGGCTCAGACTCAATTAAGATTTGTCCAATGGGCAGTAACGATTTCTATGCATTGTTTTTACATCTTTGAATTATCTTCAGGCTACTTTGTACATACTGGCAGATCATCTAGTTTGCCCATTACAATGAGGGAGAGATGGTGCCATCTGTCAAAGCAATCTTGTGCTTGCCATGCAATCCCAGATTTCTTAGCAATCCCGACTCCCTCCTGGAGTTCCTGTAAGCCACCTTTATCATACCTTTCTTTGTTGGCTAGATTTCTTTTAAGCAGTCATGGTTTGAGCCAGTTGGTACTGCTATGAGTTAGCTGGGCTCTTAACTTTGCACATTACTGTAAATAGTTGTCAGCCTGAACCCCATCAGGAGAGACCCCAAACACACATCTACTGGTAGTCGAGCTTCTTCCAAACATCAGGCGTAGGGGAGAGAATCAGTGGCATCACTTTGGTGCAGTAGTATAAGCATGTACCAGGGTGCTAATTTGTTGGCTCCATCTAGCTTGTCCTTAGGAGCAGGTGCCTAGGCATCTAGCAGTGTGCGCGGTTGAAACGCTCAGGGCTGTGGGCCCTCCTGGGGTGGTAAGGAGTGGTTCTGGACTTCGCACTCCCCATGAGAAAGCATCTCTTTGATCAGACGACTCTCAAATTGTCTCCCTTGATCAGAATGGATTCTTTGTGGAGCCTCATAGTGAACAAAAAGTTTTACAAGTACTTTGGCCAAGTGGATGCTTTCTGGTCTTTGGTGGGAAAAGCTTAGTATATCTCGTGAATGTATCAGTGACCACCAGCACATTACTGATATTTCTTTGATCTGACTCCAAACTTAGAAAATCAATACAGACCAGCTCCATGGGTGCACTGGTGGTGATAAGTAATAAGGGGGCAGCCTCTGGGGCAAAGCTTTCCTCTGTAAGCAGCGACTACAAGTTCGAATGTGTTGTCTCCACATCAGCCCCTCATCTTAGGCCACTGAATCTGGATCTCACCAAGTCAAGTGTCTCTGTCTATACTAGGTGCCCCATGTGGTTGTGCAAGGACCTCAGTACTGAGTCTCGAAAGGCAGTGGGCAGTACTAGTTGTTGTTTGTCTACTGTCCCCCTCTGTCTACTGTTTCTCTGTATAACAGCTTATTGACTCAGTTTCCAACTTAGACCTTCTTTGTAATAACAGTGCAGTTTCAAATCAGTGGAGCTTTAATTTGACACATCTTTTCTCCCGCATAGAGGGCTTTCTAGCTGCTTTGATCATGGGATCGCTGGATTGAGCTCGCCATCACTGTCGTCCAGCTGAGGCAGTGCACCAATGTTCTATTGCAGTAAAGTGGCAATAAGGCAGGTATGCACTTCCCTGAGGCTCCTAAGCAATCCACCATGTGAACCATCATGTCTGCGGACATTTGTTCCTCCTGTCAAATCTCTCGGCAGAGTGCCCAATGTCAGGTTCTGCCAATCGACCCAATCATTCTGGGGAAATAGGCCCGGAGAGAGCATACAGCATCTATGTGGTTCAGCTGCTCGGTATTCTGAGAGCATAGTCATATGTAGATAATGCAGAAAGCCACCTGCGGCCAGTGTGCATCCAACTTAGCTGAGGTCTGCACATAGGTCAAGTGATTATTGTCTGTTTTACTAGTATTTAGCCCATACAAAGTACTCATGGAATTGGTCAACAATAGCCCACTCAAAGCTAGGAACTCTAACTTATGTACAGGATAGTTCTTTCGGATGGGGCCAGCTTCTACTGCAAGGCCACTGGTCCTTGCGGGCTGCCTCGTGTTTCGTACAACACAGCCCCCAACCCTTGCAAGCTAGCATCATGTGCAGGACTTAAGGTTTTCTTGGATCGGCATAGGCCAGCACTGGAGCATGGGTAAGTTGATATATGATCCCATGAAAAGCAGTCTCACAATCAGGAGTCCAGCGGGTCCCAAATACTTCACCTGGATGAAAATACACTTTCAGTCTTGAGGGACGCTGACTTTTGGTATTTTTTTTAGGTTGGGGATACCCTTGAGTAAGATTGGGTAAAGGCTGATCACCTTGAATAGTCCTTGATGAAGTTACCGATAATAACCACAGAATCCCAGGAATCTTTGCAGTTCTTTAGATTTTGGGCTAAAATAGGTGGTCAAGGCCTCAACTTTACTTATGGGTCTCTCTATTCCTCGTGGATACTATGTCCACATACTTTACTGATGTTTGAAAGAATTGACACTTATCAATGGACAGTTTAAGGCCAAAGTCCTCAGTCGGTCCAATACCTTAAATAATCTGTCCTCATGTTCCTCCAGTGAGCTGCCAAACACAATAACATCATCTAGGTATACCAGGCACCTAGTGTTCATGTCCCCACTGCACGCTCCATCAATCGTTGAAAAGTGGCTGCAGGGCACCTTGAAATCCTTTGAGGCATCCTCGTCAATTGAAACCATAGCTGGACAGATAAAGGCCGTCTTCTCACGGTCCTCTGGGGCCACTGGATCTGGTAGTACCCATCATGGAGATCCAGCACAGAGAACCACTTTCTCCCTGCTTAGGCAGTCCAAAGTATCCTGAATGCGGGGTCATTGTGTACTGATCAGGATAGTCCGGGTTTAAGGTGCGATAATCCACACATCCTTACTGTTCCATTCTTTTCCTCACTACCACAATGGGGAAGCATAAGGGCTTCTGGATTCTTGTATTACACCAGCAGCTAACATCTCTTGCAGATGCCGCTCACATCATCTAGTGTCAGCAGGTGCCAGGCGTCCGAGACCTCTCACGAAATGGTCTTCGTCATGCAGCCGGATATTGTGCTCAGCTCCTTGCACGCATCCTACATCCCATTCCTTTAAAGAAAACACCTGGCTCTCTGGGCAAGCTTCTCACTGATCTTCACTTTCCATTCAGCTGGCAGCGGGAGTCGCAAATCAAACAAGTCAGGCGATTACTCGTCATTCTTCCTTGAACTCTTGCTGCTGGGTAGCACTGCAGTGTCTGCACAATGCACATTAGCCAGGATGCAACCTCTGTTTACCAGATGTCTCTTTCAGACACATTATGAACTTGGACCATTACCCTTCTGGCATAAGCATGGGCTCTAGCGGCAAAATACTAGGCTTGACCCAGCAGTCCCTCTGGCAATTTTCCATCGCCTGGTGCATCCAACATTAATATTTTATTCTTAACATCCTTTCTGATACGGACCTCTCCCTGTAAGGTACACTGGGCATTTGGCGCCAGGATCAGAGACTCAGGATCCTTCTTCCATACAATTCACCGTTCCTCTGGTTCTGTTTTTCAGCATCTCTCTGTGCCTCATAGGCCTTCTTAATTAAAGCCGAACTCTTAAAGCTCTACTAGTCTTTGACCCCTGTTTTTCATAACACAACTGTGCCAGCCTTCCGAACATATGAGCATTTGTTCCAATCAACAAAGGACACCATCATACAGTCCAGTGGGGGGGACACACTAAGGCTAGGGTCTCTACTTGTTCGCCACTCCAGCCACGGAGGTGGGAAGACAGCCAAATTGGATATACCGGAATAGGGGTAGGCCTTTCTTCTTAACCCCCATACATGCAGTCCTTCTAATGGTTGTAAGGTACGCTCTGACAAATGCTTTGATACCAATCTTGGAACATAATTGTCACTTGGGAGCCACTGTCTAATATAGTTTTGTAGACACTCTGCTCAACTTTACAGTGGTCTCCATGGAGGGACCCACTATTCTGGACCAGTCTGGAGAGGTGGTAGTGGGGCCTGGGCAACTGACCTTGCCACAAAGGACGTGAATTAGCATTTTGGTGCCCTCACTGGGATCATGTCGTCGCACCTCTTAACCACTGATTTTTCTCCAAGCTCTCTTGTAGCCTATATGCAACTTTGTCAGTGTCTTTTGGGACTGGTATTCCTTTCATGTGCCCATCTTTCCTACAATTATAGCAAACATACTTTCTGGAGTTTGAGCTGGCGAGGCGCCACACTGGGAGCCAGGGCGGGTATTACTAACTGGAAAACCTTGGTGCCATCTCTGTCTGCGCGTGATAAGCATTTGGAGACATCTCGTCAGTTTCTCCACTTCCATGGTCAAGGAATCGAGTTCGAGCTGTTATCAGCAGGAGATATACAAGGGTACTTCACCCATAGCAGGATGCAGTCGGATATAGGTCAGGGCTCAGACTTGTAGGCGTGGCCTTCATAAAGGACTGTTTTTGAATTCCCTGGATCTCTCTCAACAGTTCTACCCCATTGTGACATATCTTTTCCTTGTCAGAGCACTCATTGACTGCCAACCTCTGCCCTGAACTTCACTTGATGGGTCACCTCAGTCACTCGGGTCGTAGCTGCAGCTATTGGTGCAGGTCCCTCCTGAGGTCGCTTTTCTCAACTCCTCGAATTTCTCTCATTAACTCATCATAGGAGGGTGGGGATTCCAGTCGATCTGCCAGGTGTAACTGAAGCAACAGCAGTTCTGGAGAAGGGGGGCAGACTTAGGATCCTGTCCAGCCTGGTTCGGTCCAGTTCAATCGCTGGCAACTACCTTTTCTGAGGCATTCTTGCAACAATTTTTCCAGCCGAGATACATACACAGACAACAACTCCTTGGTACTGTTGTGCATCTCTTACTCTCCACCATAGGTCCTCATCAGAATCTGGGCTCCCCATACACACATTCTCAAGGCCTCAAGATAGGCCCTGTGCAGTCGCTTCAGGGTTACTGGCCTGCTTAGAACGGATGGTAGCCAGGGCAGGACCTCGGAGGCTCTCACTAACCTCTTTCGCTTTCACCTTCCGAGCATTGCCATTCTAGCACTTGGGGGCAACATAGTCTATCCAGGTCTCCCAGTCATCCTCCCTTGGGGGTGGGGAGGTGCCAGAGAAGATCCTCAACCTTCGGTAAGAGTCGTGACTAATGGCAGGTGCAGAAATAGGAGTCTGCATTGGTTCAGACACCATTACGGGCACTGGAGCAGGAGAGGTGTTGGGGAGAACACCCCAGGTGGCAAGAATAGTTTCTTCAAGTCCTCCACAGTTTTCCTCTCCCAGCAAACATTCAGCAAATTTCTCCTCAAAAGTTTCAGATAGTGGTGGGGCTGATTCTCTCGGTCTTTACTGTCCTTAGTTATCACTCTCCAAGCAGTGAGGGCTCCCTCTGGGGTAATGGTCTGTGGCACTTTGGAGCTATCTATGGGATCCTTAAACTCTACTAGGGCCAGGAAAGTGTGGGTGAGCAGATTAGCATGCCGACCCACCACCACAGGGTTTTGTAAACCTTCCACCTTGGAAAGTACTCCCTGCACAGTGTCCGTATTGATACCCAGGGGGATGTCCAGGATAAGCATAGCATTTTGGGGGTCGATCTCCTCCCCAGTACACCACTCCACCAGCCGGTGCACAGCCACTTCTGTCGGGGTACCCATTTTTTTCTTAACAGTGGTTCAGAATATGGCCACTAGAGGACACACAATCCCAGCGGTGAGCCTCCAAGATGTAACCCCTAGATGGCGTATCCCAGGGGCTACTACCCTGCCTGATTTGCCACTAACAGGTTGAGGGGCTGGATCCAATGGCGGTGCCTCCACCCAGAGGGTCAGGGTTTGCAATAGTTAAACTAACTTGGTCACAGCCCTCTGGGACACTGCAACTCCTTTCTTCCCACTAGTGGCCCACAATATATCAGAATTACTTCACAGTATACACTTACCCCCAGGTCTGGTTCCGCACTGGGACCTCCTGTGAAATGAGATACAGTGCAACAATCATAGTACAGTACTTTAACATAGACAAATACTTCAGGCAGTATAACTTTGCTGAAACAAGCAGCTCTGATTTATTTAGGGGTATAACAAGGACAGGGAAATCAGGTTAATTAGCTTATCACTCTAATAATCTACCTTATGGCTCTGTGCACAGGCCTATCCTTATCAGTTACTGTCCCTGGGTACCCAGAGCCCTAGTGGCTAGTCCAAACCCGTGGCAGCTGGTAGGGCCCTTTCACAGAGAAAAGGAGAATTAAACAGTCAGCAGTACAGTAATTCCATTTGATTTAATGTGGCAATCAACAGGAGCAACCTGAATTAGTACTCACGACCTCCAAATAAGATAGGGTCCTTCAATGTCAGTAGGGCTCACTTGAGGTACACAAACCTCTTCACACATCCATATAAAAGAAAGTACTATACCAGGCAGGCTGCATCTGTATCCCGATCGCAATTACTGCACAATACCGGAGAACACACAGCAGATTCAGTTCCTGACAGACGAGTAACAATTTCAGCAATTCTTCCAGTCTTCTACAGGGGTGAGCCTGGTTTCTACTCTTCAGAGATCCTTTGATTCTTTTCACAGGACGGATTCAGTCCTAACAAGCTGTTACACAAGCTGCAGACCGAACTCTGGGCCTTACACGTTTTTTGACTAAAACTGCACACTGAAAAGCACAGGGCTCCTTCCTTCTTCACTGCCAAAGCTCAACTGAAGCTCCAACCGACAAAACTGGGCACTTCCTTTGAGTTCCTCCCAGTTCTTGACTGGATTGGCTGTCACTCACAATAGACTGCTGCTGTTGGTCCAAAAGGCACTGAAGTCTAAACTACATCTCCCAGAGTCACTGCCCATACAATCCTCTTGTGGCTGGCTCAGATTATGAGTCCAAGTTCTGATTCGTCCAAGGCACCATTTTAGAGCTAGCTTACCACACTGATTGGTCCAGTTCAGCAGTTCAAAACTAGAATGGGAACTAGCAGACACAGTTCTGACTGCAAAGAAAGCAGGTTAGACAAACTGTAATTTCATTATTACTCTAAATAATTTCTGGCAAACAGTTACATCTTTCAGATAGGTTCCTTTGCACTCTAGTGACTGCAAAATGAAGTAAATTGGCAGCAGTTCAGTGGTACTCAAACAGAGAAGCACACAGTCCCCCCATACAAACTAATTATGTCTGCAAGCAGACAGCTCTTAAAGAGACAGTGCCAGAGGTTCTAAAAACACTCACTGATAAATGGCTTAAACGCCAAACACCATTCAGGCTTGGAGCATTCAAGCAAGCTCCTGGAAGTCTTTTGGGAACCCCCATTTGCAGGGGGGTTACATTTGTATTGGGAAATAATCTATTACACATTCTTATATGATTACAAACAGTACAGTGTTGACAGTCAAAAGAGAAGTAGGAAGTGCAAAACATGTGAGAAAAAACTGACATTTTAAGCAACTACAAAAATACAATAAGGGCCATTATGTGGTCAGTAGTCATTAGGGAGAGAAGAAAGAAAAACGGGGAGGGGAGAGCCGAGTGGAGGTAAGGCAGAGGAAAAGGGTGAGAGCCGATAGAGAGGATTTCAGGATGTTAATGAAAGAGAGAGAAGGAACAAGGAGTCAGAGGGGTAGTTGTCTGGAGACATAGAGAACAGGAAGTAGGATGGACTACAGTGGATGAAAACACATACAGGGGCTAGTAGCACTCAGATGTTCACGGTGAAGTTTCTTGAAACTAGCGTGAGTGGAAGCTTAACGAATAGTTTGGGGTATGGTGCACCTTTTAACCTCTGGGTTTTTATTTATCTTTTATGCCTACAATGTACTTTGCTCCACTGCTGTCCCTCCCATTTA
Source organism: Neoceratodus forsteri (assembly GCA_016271365.2). Classification (NCBI taxonomy): domain Eukaryota; kingdom Metazoa; phylum Chordata; order Ceratodontiformes; family Ceratodontidae; genus Neoceratodus; species Neoceratodus forsteri. Next base: position 878,628,302 of record CM028130.1, read on the forward strand.
CCTATTTACTCCTCTACACTCTCCTCTCCTTCATCCAAAGTCCTTGTCTCACTACTTTAACCCTCCTGATCCCCCCAACTCTTTATTTTATTTTTAAAAATATGTCTTTTATTAATTTTCATGTAAGATAGTGTTTCCATTTCTCTTTGAATAACAGAGCAGTATACAAACAACCTGTTCGATCTATAATATTAACAATCTCTTAAGTCACATATTAGGTTTAGTATGCTCTCCTTGAGATATATGTACAGTGCAAGTCATAACCATCATTTTGCTATCAATTCTAGGTACATTTGAATTGTATCAGATCTCTATATTGTTTTTAGTAGTCACAATAATATTGTTTCAGTAGAAGAAGTCTGAATACTCAGTCTTTTCCTAAGATAGCATTTGTATATACAGTCTTATACCCAAAAACATTCACTAGGCCTATGAGCACTGCACTGTGTTGTTCTTTATATTAAATGGAAGAGGTTACTTGAGAGGTGAAAGTAAGAAAAGAGAAGAAACAGTAGAGGTAGTTAGTTTTAAGAGTTAATCTTTATTTTTACGTTATTTATAGTAATGCCACTTTTACCTCTGGGTATTTATTTCTCTCTGTTTATATTTATTTATTTATTCATTTGTTAACCGGGTAGGTACACTGATCCCAGGACCATTTTCAGGCATGGCCTGGGCCACTGAGGTGGCACAAGAATACAGCAATACAAATACATCAGGATACAAAATACATAGAAGATAATACAATGCACTAGGTAACCAAAAGAATAACGGGGAAAATATACAGAGCTTATGTAAGGGGGAGGGTGTAACACCCAGAGACTACAAAAGAATAACCAGGTATAGCAAAATAGTACGCTATATAAAAACAAGTTATTTATAAATTGCCTATCTTGGCAACGATTTGGAGACGCATAACCAGGGGAAAAGCTGCTTCACCAATCACCCAGGGGAGCAAGAGCAGGTAGAACTGGTCAGCAGGTGCGTCTTGAGGAGACAGCGGAAGTGCTGTGGTGAGTCAAGGGCTCTCAGGGAGGATGGCAGGCTGTTCCAAAGGGAAGCAGCGGCAGAAGAAAAAGTTCTTTGATCCATGCAAGTGGAGACTTATGGGCATTCCAGCACAAGGTTAGCAGCGTGATGACGGTGATGGCAAAATGTCTTTGGCCAAAGTAGGGGGGAGAGAGGTGATGTCATATGATTGCAGATAGTCGTGCCTACAGTGCAAGCCAGGAGGTAACTGTATCTGGCTTGAGGGGAGCCATCCAGGTTTCTGATATAGGGTGCAGTGGTGGGAGGAGTAAGGAGCCAGAAGGGCAAAGCAGCAGATGTTGTTGTAAGTGGTGTTTAATCTTGTTAGATTAGTACAGGAGGTTTGTGCATAAATGGGGGAGCCATTATCCATGAGTGGGGGGAGGCTGCTCTGTGCTATGGCGAGATGGGCTTCAGGGGTGAGGTAGTTGATTAGTCAGTAAGCTGATCCCCAATTTTTGATTTATGGGACATATTAAAATCTCAATATGGTCAGAGAAGGAGAGGGTGGGGTCAAGGGTGACACCCAAGTATTTAAAGGAGCTGACGTTCTCGAGGGGTGAGCCATCAGGGGAAAGGATGTTGACTGAGTTATTGGCTAGAGCTAATTTAGTAAGTTTAGGCTTGGAGCCAAACAACATTGCCATGGTCTTCTTGGCGTTCCCCAGCAGTCGGTTTGTGGTGAACCACTTATGAGCATTACAGTAACTGGTGGTGAGTGTGGAGAAGAGGCTAGTGAAGAATGAGTCACTGTGGATGCCTACAATGTACTTTGCACCTTGTAACTGCTGATGTTGTTTCACTTCATTGTAACTGCTGCTGTTGTGTTCCTTTTTTTATCCTTCCCCCTGTGTCACACCTGGAAATGAGCTCTGGCTCAGTGTGCCTTTCCCGGTTACCAAACTTACATTCTAACTCATAAATAGTACATATGACTAGTAACTACAGTTGTACATATAATAGGTAAACTGATGTTTTTTTTTTTTTTTTGTTAACTTTCTTTATGCCCCCTCCTCTCTAGTTGCCTGGTCTCTCTCTGGTGTGGTCTCTCGGTTACGGCCTGTTCCAACACACCTGAAGTCCCCGACTGACTCCTGGTTTGTGCCTATCTCCACTCCGTCTCCACTGGCCACTCAACCCCACGGCTCTGAGCCCCGCGGGGTGGGACCACCAACTCCTACTGGTGCTCTATCTAGAATCTAGTAGAGCAACCAGGGAGTGGAGGAAGAACCAGAAGCCAATCAGCAGGACCCGGTATTGTGCATGGGGGCTGTCCCACTGGACTCCACCTTCGCTTCAAGGCGACCGGGGCATATCCACATTTCCGTCCCCTCAACTGGCTGAGCTGTGCAATGTGCATGTGATGGGCTGAGCTTGCAAAACCCTTTGTACTGAATTTCATGCAGGAGAACTGTGGTCTTCTCCTAACTGGTAAGCTCCCATGTGAACCTCTAATTGGCCATGGTACATGTTATACGTAAGGAAGCCAGAGAGTGGATTCCCCATAAGATACAGAGAAAGCAGAGGAACCACAGCTTAGAATGGCAAGGTAAAATGTGATGCCTTTCCTGACCGATGAGGTGGTCACTTTGTCGCAGTGGTCAGGCTTGAACATATTTCAGCTGAAAGATGAGACCAAGAACCCCTCTAATAATCTAAAATAAGCAAAAATACTGGTGTTATTTGAATAAATTGCAGGCTTTTAGGCAGCAGAGTGGGAGGGGATGCACTGGTACCTTCATTATATTACGGTCCTGCCCTCTCACATGTGAAGATAAACTGCATACTGTGAGTCAGGCTGCTGCTTATGAACAATATATAAATTGCATATTGTGAGTCAGGCCACTGCGTATCCCCAATATATAAACTACATATTGTGAGTCAGGCAACTGCATGTCCCCAATATATACAGTAAATTGCCAGCTAAAGGAGACCAAGAGCAATGGACAGTAGACAGGATTACAGATGTTAAGAGGGAGACTACAGAGAAATTGTTTGGATTAGATTCTCATGCTGCCCAGTGGCCTAATGTATTGCACTTCCACACCGGTAACCTGGGTATCGAAGTGAAGTTGGGTGCTAAATCGGAGAGCCATGGGGGCTCAAGTGACACAGCCAGGAAGGGATGGCACCAAGGTTATGCCACTGTAGCAACCCTCTGGCTGGCTGGGAGCTTGCCTCCTCTACAGGCTGACATTATGTGCACGTGAGTTCTGAAGGGACAGTGCCAGCTGCCAAGTGGAAGGTGGGTGGGGGTTGCATGGGACACCAGAGAATAAATTGTCTGGGTGCCTCAAGCCATCTAAATGACAGTCATCAGTACCCTTTGGCACTCCTCCACGTGGATCCCAACTGACCATAACTGTAGGTGGAGCGGCAGATGGGGCAGTGGACAGAGGACCAGAAACAAGACTCAGGTAGTAACTTAAAGGCCAAAAAGCAATAAGAAAAAAAAAAGATTAGACTTTGCATTTGTTGAGGTGAAGCGATGGCAGACACATGGGATACTAAGAAAGTTGTGCAAGGAACACTAGAAGGCTTATATAGTATATGAGAAGCGTCTGTTCTACACGGAATTTAGTGACAGCTGAAACACTGTTGTACCATTGATCTGATCTCGCACTGCTGTTGCATCATCGATCTGACATCAGATCAGTGGTACAACAGCAAGCCATCATCAGAAGTGCATGTCACAATTCAAAACAAAAAAATCCGATTAGTTTTGAGGAACAATTGAACTTGTTTCCACACCTCTTTTTAGCTGCTTCAAGTCGGCATCAGAGAACTGAATAATGTGCCCAAGGTAGCACTAGTTGACATGTAACTCTTCTGTCTTGGGGGGAAGACAAGGCGGTTACTGGATAAACTTTGACACTGGCACTGGGTCACCCTGACCCTACCAATTAACGATCACTGCACACTCTGTAGACCCTCTGGGTAAAATGTTGATCTAATCCTTCTACATATATGAAAGCTGAATTTTTTTTATAGTATATGAAAAGCGTTTGTTCATCTTTACTGTTTTTTCTGCGTTTTGTTCTTTGTTTCAATTTGAATCGGATTATATTGCCTGACATCAGAAGCCTTCCCGACTCTCTCCAAAGTGTAATTATCTTTTTTTTTTTCCTCTTTTAAAATGTTTTACAGAACAGACGCTTCTAATATACTATAAAAAACAGTGGGTGGCCAGACATGTACAGCATGCTCAGGCGACTGGTGTTTGTCACAGCGCTGCCACGCACACATAACAATCCATTCAAGTTCTGAACTGAAACCGTAGACACGTTCACTGCTGCCCTGGCAGTGCTGTGAAAACACTTTCTTTTTTTTTTTTTTTTAGAAAAACTAAACAAAAACAGAAAACCTATACACTATAAAAAATACTGGTTGGCCAACCACATGCCCAATCAGCCTGAGCCGTCACCTCAGTCTTCTTTTATATCGAACCTCTCAGGCTTTTCTGTTGAGGTCTGATGTAATCAGAATCCCTCTGTGACAGCACAAGCTGGTTGTGCACATGGTTGCCCAACCAGTATTCTCTGTATTACAGGGGAGTCCTTCATGCTTTCAGGGAGAGTTCCAAGTTCTTGGGGCAGCTACAGTGAAGGTCTTCTGACCAAGGAACTTGTGAGGTCCTGGTGGGGACAGCTCTTTGACTGAAATCTTAGTAACTATGTTTGTGCAGGTTTGATTAAGAAACAACACAGATAAACTGGATATAGCTCATTTGAATATTAAGGTGTGTTATCCCTGGCCCAAAGTGGATCATTTGGTATATCCTGGCCCTCTCTTTGGCATGTGCCAGATGGGTCCTGCCTGTGAGCATAAAAGAGGAGGTCCCCGAAAGGAAGTGAGCAGTAGTGAACGAAAACAGTACGCGGATTCAAAAGTGCATGAGATAAGCATAAAGGCACCCTGATGTACAGCAGAGCGGGGGAAAGACAGACAAGATAAGAGTAGGGGTTGCCAAACCAAGTACGGAAATGGGCAAACTAGGTGGGCTGTATGGTCCTTATCTGCCGACAGATTCTCTGTTTCTATGTTAGTAGTGGGAAGAGTCTGCTACCGAGCAGCAGGCTGAGTGCTATACTGCCCTTAGTGCTGTACTGCTGTGGGTGCTGGCTGCCCCAGAGCCTGCACCATTTTTCCTGCAGGCTGAGCTCCATGCAGCCCTGAGCTGAAGCAGTAGAGGCCATCTGACAGGGTACAGCCCCAGGGGTCCAGGTCACCCACCACAGTAACAACATGCAGTGTGATGGTGAAATTCAAAAGCAGAGAGACGCCTTCCAGGAAGACTGCTACCAATGCCCTGGCGTACACAAGTTAAAGTCCACAGTCACACAGCCCGGCTCAACAATAATAAGTTTTCCTTGAAAACGCACTGCAAAGCCAGCCCAGTATTGTGGTTGGCTGAGGTACTGGGTGCCACACCACCCACCACGGCGGCGACCCAGGTTCGGAAATAGACCACAGTCACTGGGAGTCGGCTGGGGGAAGGAGGATCAAGCATCCATAGACAACTCTCCTCCTCATGGGGGGGGGGAGACAATGCAAGTCGCTGTTTGTCTGCCTCCCATGGAGGCTGGGTGGCACATCATCAGCGGGCGCTTCTTGGAGGGCTGGGGATAGATACTTGAGCACATATGGTGTCTTCATGCTATATGCCCGTACCATGGCACACATTTCTGACCTTGACAGGGAGAAAAAAGAGCCCCCCCCAGCATGAGGATAATGGTTGGTGGTCCCACAGGCTCTGCTCCACTGCCCATGATACCCACTCACCTACAGAAGTAAGCAAAGCAGTTGGGGTAAGGCCCGGGCTGGTGGGTGACAGGACTGCCATTGGAAGGGGGTTGCTTGGGGGCGATAAGGTGGTAAACAAATAGAAAGGAAAAAAAATGTGCACTGTAGTTGTGTGAAACTTTGGCAGGCTGAGGGTCTGTGTGAGCCATCATGGTTTAACTTTGTTTAGTAAAACTTCTGTACTACAGTGCAGCACCAAGGTGTTGATGAGCTTTTGTGGGGTGTCCATTACCACTGAGCTCGGCTGTGTGACTCTGGACTTTAATGTGATGGTGAACCAAATGTTCCAGTTGCTACTGTGGTATCAGTCCATAAGACACCAATGAAATTGTTGTACTGATTTATGTTACGAGTTCCTCTGGGTTTTGAGAGAAATGGGAAAGGCACCAGTAGTTGGGGAGGAAAGGAAGGAGCTCATAGGATACCCCTTAAGTGTGGCTGCAGCCTCCTGTTGGTTCTTTTCAAGTGCAGGTCCCTCTCCTTTGCCTGGGCACATGCTCACTACTGTGCAGGTGATTGGATGTTTCCAGGAGGGCATGCCAGAGAAGCAGATGCCTGTCTCAGTGCCACCGAGGGTTTTCATTTGATTGAAGACTAAACAAAAGGTTACTAGCAATGGTTTACAGAAGCCAGCTTCCATTGTGACATACTGTAACCCTCAGGATGCTTGTGGGTTCCTATTTTAGGCAAGTAATGTGATTCCAGACCACAAACAGTTAACTCCTCAGAGCTGGAGACTGTACAGCACTGCAGGGGACATGGCTTACTGGAGGGAAGCTGCAGCAATCTGACAGTTGGTGAGAGGGCACGGAGCTGCCAACATCTCACAGTACCAATTTCTGTGAGAGAGGAAATCACTAGAAAGCCAGAATTAATGTGGCGGCAGCCTCCTTCAACATCAGTCCCAGCTGGGGCACAGTCTGCCTAGAGACATTTTCTCCTGTGGTAACACTGAGTACTAGCCAGATGGCTTTTCTGAGAGAGGGAAAAAATATGTTTTACCCTAAAGTGTGTTGTGTTTGAAGATTTCACAAGTGTTCAGAGGCTATTACACTTTGGAAAAGTTACATATGGACTTGATGGGTCTATATTCCCCTGGTCTTTGAACCACTGCCTCCTTTCATCTGAGGACTATTTGCAAGAGGAAAAGAACACCTTTCTGTGGCAGAGAAAGTAAAGTACTTGGCTGTGAGAGGGAAGAGTATAAGTGTTCGACAGACTGTTTTAATCTCAGTTTCTCCTCTCCCCCGGGGATTTAGGGAGGGTATCTCACATTTCTGGTGTACATAGCCCCCAGGCATCATCCACAAGAGTGGTGGTAGGTATTAACCCTTAGTCTCTGAGCCCATACCTCTCAACCTCCCTCATCACAAATCAGGGACAAGGCTTAAAATGATCAGGGACAAATGACCAAAATCAGGGACACATCTGAAAAAATAATAATATTAGTTCCAGAAGCTGTGTACAACATGCTTCTTAGTATGAATAGCATTTTCTTAATGAGAACTAGACTGTAACACCAATGGCTAGCATTATTTTGTGATTCAGATCCCCATTCTTCAGTGACAGAAATGCCAAATTTAGGAGGGACAGAAGAAATTTCAGAGGCAAAATCAGGGACATCCCTGAAAATCAGGGACACTTGAGAGGTATGTCTGAGCCCAGTGTGCTTGGGTAATGGTCCCTGGCTTCGGATCCCTGTGGGGTAGGTGATACCAGAGGAGGCTGGCAACCCAAGTCTCTAAGCATCTGTCAGATAAGGTGAGGGCTGGACCTAACAGTTCTTTCCCAGTGGCAGACGTATCTGTGTGGGGGTCACTCTGTGTGGGAAGCTTTAGGGGATTAGGGCTTAGGGCTGTGTAGCATCTGCACTGTGGAATCTGTTTTCTGAATGTGACACACTGACACCCCCGCTCTACCCTGTCCCACCCACCTACATAACCACACACGCAGATCTGATTCGGTGTAGAGGGAGTGCAAATCCAGCATTGTGGATGCCATGAAGTGCCCAATGGTGTGCATCATGTGCACAGGAGGCACTCCATGGCTTTTCCTATCCCTCTGCATGTGTGGAAGTGCCTGAGCCAGTTGTGGATCAGGCCCCGAGTTTTAAAAGTTCCTTGAGAGTTGTTAGCTACTCTTTCAAGGGGATCTTACATGAACAGCATCCCTCACAGTTTGAAAGCTCAAGAAAAGTTCTTTATTAAATGAGGTATCAGGCTTACCTGTAGTTGGCAGCAGTCTGGAGATATCCATAAATAAGTCTACCCTATACTGATACTAAGCTGCAGGATGGTTTGGAACAGTACTGTTATGTAAAAACTTACCGTAACAGTAGATCTTCGAGAGAGGCTCTTGCAGTAGGCACTAACAGGTAGGACTAAGTCGCCAGGCACTGGGACCACACGGAAAACTTTTAGCTAGCAGTGTCTAGCGGGGAACCACCCCCAGCGTCATGTGACTGACGTCAGCATGCCGCTATATAGGGAGCGGTCCCCACATCCGCCCTCCAGTTCTCCCGCCAGAGTCCTAGTAAGGTGCGACAGGAGAAGGAGTGGACTCCTGGAGCTAATGAGCTATGACAGGAGAAAGAGCAGAAGAAAACCCAGAGGGAAGGTGGGAGAGAAAGCCGTACCTACTGCAAGAGCCTCTCTTGAAGATTTACTGTTGTGGTAAGTTCTTACATAACCGTACTATCTTACTTCGAGAGGGCTCTTGCAGTAGGTACTAACAGCCGGGTAGGACTGAGTCCCAAGCAGTCAAAGTCAGAGAAGTCTGAGACATGGGAGGTAGGAACAAGTCAGCAGTAAACAGGAGTCTTAAAACAAGAGTCCCTGTAGAACTGCCGAAGCCTGCCCTGCGCCTAGAAGCAATGTCCAAAGTGTAGTGCCTAGTGAAGGTGTGGACAGAACTCCAGGTGGCAGCCGCACAGATATATGTGGTAGAAATTTTCCTGAAACAAGCAGTAGAAGCAGCCATGCCTCTGGTTGAATGCTCTTTAATCTCCCCTGGAAGGGTCTTGTTATATTTCCGATAACAGAAGGTGATATAGTTTGCCACCATTTGGACACTCACTGATTTGAAACTGCAGCACCCTCTCTTTTGGGCGCAAAGGAAACAAACAATTGATCGGTTTGACGGACTGGCTTCATCCTGTTCGTGTAATAATGAATGTAACCCCTAGATGGCGCTATCCCAGGGGCTACTACCCCTGCCTGATTTGCCACTAACAGGTTGAGGGGCCTGGATCCAATGGCGGGTGCCTCCACCCAGAGGTCAGGGTTTGCAATAGTTAAACTAACTTGGTCACAGCCCTCTGGGACACTGCAACCCCTTTCTTCCCACTAGTGGCCCACACAATATATCAGAATTACCTTCACAGTATACACTTACCCCAGGTCTGGTTCCGGCACTGGGACCTCCTGTGAAATGAGATACAGTGCAACAATCACAGTACAGTATTTTAACATAGACAAATACCTCAGGCAGTATAACTTTGCTGAAACAAGCAGCTCTGATTTATTTAGGGGATATAACAAGGACAGGGGAAATCAGGTTAATTAGCTTATCACTCTAATAATCTATCATGGCTCTGTGCACAGGCCTATCCCTATCAGTTACTGTCCCTGGGTACCCAAGCCCTAGTGGCTAGTCCAAACCGTAAGTAGCTGGTAGGGGGCCCTTTCACACAGAGAAAAGGAGAATTAAACAGTCAGTACAGTAATTCCATTTGGATTTAATGTGAAATTCAACAGGGAGCAACCCTGAATTAGTACTCACGACCTCCAAATAAGATAGGGTCCTTCAATGTCCGTAGGCTCACTTGAGGTACACAAACCTCTTCACATCCATATAAAAGAAAGTACTATACCAGGCAGGCTGCATCTGTATCCCGATCGCAATTACTGCACAATACCCGGAGAACACACAGCAGATTCAGTTCCTGACAGACCGAGTGCAATTTTCAGCAATTCTTCCAGTCTTCTACAGGTGAGCCTGGTTTCTACTCTTCAGAGATCCTTTGATTCTTTTCACAGGACGGATTCAGTCCTAACAAGCTGTTACACAAGCTGCAGACCGAACTCTGGGCCTCACACACGCTTTTTGACTAAACTGCACACTGAAAAGCACAGGGCTCCTTCCTTCTTCACTGCCAAAGCTCAACTGAACTCCAACTGACGAAACTGGGCACCTTTGAGTTCCTCCCAGTTCTTGACTGGATTGGCTGTCACTCACAATAGACTGCTGCTGTTGGTCCAAAAGGCACTGAAGTCTAAACTACATCTCCCAGAGTCACTGCCCATACAATCCTCTTGTGGCTGGCTCAGATTATGAGTCCAAGTTCTGATTCGTCCAAGGCATCATTTTAGAGCTAGCTTACCCCACACTGATTGGTCCAGTTCAGCAGTTCAAAACTAGAATGGGAACTAGCAGACACAGTTCTGACTGCAAAGAAAGCAGGTTAGACAAACTGTAATTTCATTATTACTCTAAATAATTTCTGGCAAACAGTTACATCTTTCAGATAGGTTCCCTTTGCACTCTAGTGACTGCAAAATGAAGTGAATTAGCAGCAGCTCGAGTGGTACTCAGAGAGCACACAGTCCCCCATACAAACTAATTATGTCTGCAAGCAGACAGCTCTTAAAGAGACAGTACCAGAGGCTCTAAAACACTCACTGATAAATGGCTTAAATGCCAAACACCATTCAGGCTTGGAGCATTCAAGCAAGCTCCTGGAAGTCTTTTGGGAACCCCATTTGCAGGGGGTTACACCTTCCTGGCTTTGGAAAGCTTGACGTCTGCTGGCCAAGAAGTACCCCATAAGTTTCAACTGCAACCATATACATTTGCATTAGGCTCGCATATGTAATCATCAGTCAATATATCATTTTACCAAGAACACATTTCTGAAACATTGATTGCAGTACTCTTTTACACAGTATTACATACACATTGTACCATAACTCAAGTTATTACCTCTTGTACATGAAACCTGAAGAGAGGGGCCCTTCCTATCAGTTACCTTGGGGCTGGATGGGGCAAGGGCACCATACTTAGAGGGCAACACAAGTAACTTGGAGTTAGCACTGATGCTCAGTTTGGGCAATGAGCTCTGGGGACACATACACTCCTTTATGGACAACATTGAGAGGCAAGTCCACAGGCCTCCCAAGTGAATCATAACTGAGGTGCACCACAGGCTTTTTACAGTCGACCAGTCTTTCTAGGGGAACTGTTATAGTCTCTGCACTCTGAGCCTCATTTTCAGCATTGTCCTCACTTGTCAGGGAGTTCCATGGGGTAGAGAGGCTAGAACCTGGGGCACTTTCAGCTCCAGGAGTTACAGTTTCTGAGTCCACAACATTTGGCTCATGGAGCTTCTGGACACTGGCAGTGGACTGTCAGGGCACTCAAAATACTCTTCTTGTCTGGTGTATCACCAGTCTGCCCCAATCTATCATTTTCCTCCCCTGAAAGCTCAAACAGTTCAACCATGCACAATGATTCCATTTCATCTGATCTGATGCTTTGCACTTCACTTTCTGGGAGCATTGGCTCCAGGGATGAAGCTGGGGGCTTAGACAGTCCAGAAGGCCCAGCTTTGTCTCCAGTATTGACTAGGACGTTCTAAACAATTGACTCAGTTCAAGAAGGATAGTATTCAAAGTCACTCACTTTCTTCCGATATGGACTGACAGTCATGCTCAACTGGGACTTTGTGAGGGGAACACTTTAACTTTGCTTCTGTAGGTGCAGACTTTCTTGATCTTTCTTAGAGCAGCTCTAGTCACTGGTCCAGAGGGCATCTTCTGAGGGCTCAGACTCAATTAAGATTTGTCCAATGGGCAGTAAATGACTATGCATTGTTTTTACATCTTTTGAATTATTCTCGGCCTTACTTTTGTACACTGGCAGATCATCTAGTTTGCCCACTACAATGTGAGGGAGATGGTGCCATCTGTCAGCAATCTTGTGCTTGCCATGCAGTCCCAGATTTCTTAGCAATACCCGATCTCCCTCCTGGAGTTCCTGTGCTTTCACCTTTTTATCATACCTTTTCTTTGTTGTGAATTTCTTTTGGCAGCCATGGTTTGAGCCAGTTGGTGACGCATGAGTTAGCTGGGCCTTTAACTTTGCACATACTGTAAATAGTTGTCAGCTTGAACCCCATCAGAGAGACCCCAAAACACACATCTACTGGTAGTCGAGCTTCTTTCCAAAACATCAGGCGTGTAGGGGAGAATCCAGTGGCATCACTTTTGGTGCAGTTATAAGCATGTACCAGGGTGCTAATTTGTTGGCTCCATCTAGGCTTGTCCTTTGGGTGCAGGGGTGCCTAGCATATCTAGCAAAGCGGTTGAAACGTTCAGAGCTGTGGGTCCCCCTGGGGTGGTAAGGAGTGGTTCTGGACTTTCGGACTCCCCACAGAGAAAGCATCTCTTGATCAGACGACTTCAAAGTCTCCCTTGATCAGAATGGATTCTTTGTGGAGCCCGTAAGTGAACAAAAAGTTTTCTACAAGTCACTTTGGCTACAGTGGATGCTTTCTGGTCTTTGGTGGGGAAAGCTTGGGCATATCTCGTGAAATGGTCAGTGACCACCAGCACATTACTGATATTTCTTTGATCTGACTCCAAACTTAGAAAATCAATACAGACCAGCTCCATGGGTGCACTGGTGGTTATGTTAACAAGGGGCAGCCCTCTGGGGCAAAGCTTTCCTCTGTAGCATGCGCACTACAAGTTGAATGTGTTGCTCCACATCAGCCCTCATCTTAGGCCAATAGAATCTGGATCTCACCAAGTCAAGTGTTCTGTCTATACCAAGGTGCCCCATGTGGTTGTGCAAGGACCTCAATACTGAGTCTCGAAAGGCAGGCAGCACTAGTTGTTGTTTGTCTACTTGTCCCTCTGTCTACTGTTTCCTCTGTATAACAGTTTATTGATCAGTTTCAACTTAGGACCTTCTTTGTATAACAGTGCAGTTCTCAAAATCAGTGGAGCGTAATTTGACACATCTTTTCCTGCATAGAGGGCTTCTAAAGCTGCTTTGATCATGGGATCATGGATTGGAGCTCACGAATACTGTCATTGTCCAGCTGAGGCAGTGCACCAATGTCTATTGCAGAAAGTGGCAATAAGCAGCAGGTATGCAATTCTCAGAGGCTCCCAAGCAATCCACTATGCAGTCCACTCGTGCCCTGTGGACATTTGTTCCTCCCTGTCAAACTCTCCGCAGAGTGCCCTAATGTCAGGTTCTGCCAGTCGGACCCAATCATTCTGGGGAACAGGCCTCCGGGAGAGAGCATCAGCATCTATGTGGTTCAGACCTGCTCGTATTCAGAGCATAGTCATATGTAGATAATGCAGAAAGCCACCTATGGCCAGTGGCATCCAACTTAGCTGAGGTCTGCACATAGGTCAAAGTTATTGTCAGTTTTTACTAGTATTTTAGCCCCATACAAGTACTCATGGAATTGGTCAACAATAGCCCACTTCAAAGCTAGGAACTCTAACTTATGTACAGGATAGTTCTTTTCGGATGGGGTCAGGCTTTCTACTGGCAAAGGCCACTGGTCTCAGGCCATTCTCGTGTTTTGGTACAACACAGCCCCCAACCCTTGCAAGCTAGCATCAGTGTGCAGGACGTGAAGGTTTTCTTGGATCGGCATAGGCCAGCACTGGAGCATGGGTAAGTTGATATATGATCTCATGAAAAGCAGTCTCACAATCAGGAGTCCAGCGGCCCCAAATACTTCACTCGGATGAAAATACACTCTTTCAGTCTTGAGGGATGCTGACTTTTGGTATTTTTGTGGGTTGGGGATACCCTTGAGTAGGTTAAGTAAAGGGCGGATCACTCTTGAATAGTCCTTGATGAAGCGCCGATAATAACCACAGAATCAGGAATTTTTGCAGTTCTTTTAGATTTTTGGCTGTGGCCAGGTGGTCAAGGCCTCAACTTTACTTGGGTCGGTCTCTATTCCTCGGTGGATACTATGTGTCCCACATACTTTACTGATGTTTGAAAATTGACACTTATCAATGGACAGTTTAAGGCCAAAGTCCTCCAGTCGGTCCAATACCTTAAATAATTCTGGTCTCATGTTCCTCCAGTGAGCTGCCAAACACAATAACATCATCTAGTATACCAGGCACTCTAGTAAGTTCATGTCCCCACTGCACGCTCCATCCAATGTCGTTGAAAAGAGTGGCTGAGGCACAGAAATATGAGGCATCCTCCTTGAATTCATAAGTAGCCCGGACAGATAAAGGCTGTCTTTTCACGGTCCTCTGGGGCCATCGGGATCTGATAGTACCCACTGCGGAGATCCAGCACAGAGAACCACTTGCTCCCTGCTTAGGCAGTCCAAAGCATCCTGAATGCGGGGTATTGTGTACTGATCAGGGATAGTCCGCCGGTTTAAGGTGCGATAATCCACACACATCCTTACTGTTCCATTCTTTTTCTCCTCACTACCACAATGGGGGAAGCATAAGGGCTTGATTCTTGTATTACACCAGCAGCTAACATCTCTTGCAGATGCCGCCTCACATCATCTATGTCAGCAGGTGCCAGGCGTGAGACCTTCTCACTAAATGGTCTTTTCGTCATGCAGCCGGATATTGTGCTCAGCTCCTGCACGATCCTACATCCCATTCCTTAAAGAAACACCTGGGTCTCTGGGCAAGCTTTCTCACTGATCTTCACTTTCCATTCAGCTGGCAGCGGGAGTCGCCAAATCAAATAAGTCAGGCGTTACTCTGTCATTCTTCCTTGAACTCTTGCTGCTGGGTAGCACTGCAGTGTCTGCACAATGCACATTAGCCAGGATGCAACCTCTGTTTACTCGAATGTCTCTTTCAGACACATTATGAACTTGGACCATTACCTTCTGGCATAAGCATGGGCTCTAGCGGGGCAAAATACTAGGCTTGACCAGCAGTCCCTCTGGCAATTTTCCATCGCCTGGTGCATCCAACATTAATATTTTATTCTTAACATCCTTTCTGATACGGACTCTCCTGTAAGGTACACTGGGCATTTGCGCCAGGATCAGAGACTCAGGATCCTTCTTCCATACAATTCCACCGTGTTCCTCTGGTTCTGTTTTTTCAGCATCTCTCTGTGCCTCATAGGCCTTCTTAATTAAAGCCGGAACTTCTAAAGCTCTACTAGTCTTTGACCCTGTTTTTATAACACAACTGTGCCAGCCTTCCGAATATATGAGCATTTGTTCCAATCAACAAAGGACACCATCATACAGTCCAGTGGGGGACACACTAAGGCTAGGGTCTCTACTTGTTCGGCCACTCCAGCCACGGAGGTGGGGAAAGACAGCCAAATTGAGATATACCCGGAATAGGGTAGGCTTCTCACTTAACCCCCATACATGCAGTCCTTCTAATGGTTGTAAGGGTATGTCTGACAAATGCTTCTGATACCAATCTTGGAACATAATTGTCACTTGGGAGCCACTGTCTAATATAGCTCTTGTAGACACTCGTTCACCTTTAGTGGTCTCCATGGAGGGACCCACTATTCTGGACCAGTCTGGAGGCGGTAGGGGGGCCTGGAGCAGCTGACCTTATGCAAAAGGACGTGAATTAGCATTTTTGGTGCCCTCACTGGGATCAGTGTCGCACCTCTTAACCACTGATTTCTTCTCCAAGCCTCCTTGTAGCCTATATGCAACTTTGTCAGTGTCTTTTGGGACTGGCACTTTTCATGTGCCCATCTTTCCACAATTATAGCAAAACATACTTTCTGGAGTTTGAGCTGGCCGAGGCGCCACACTGGGAGCCAGGGCGGGTATTACTAACTGGAAACCTTGTGCCATCTCTGTCTGCGGCGTGATAAGCATTTGGAGACATCTGCCAGTTTCTCCACTTCCATGGTCAAGGAATCGAGTTCGGAGTTGTTATCAGCAGGAGATACATGGTGGGTTTACCCCCATAGCAGAGGTGAGTCGATATAGGTCAGGCCTTGATTTGCAGGCGTGGCGTTCATAAAGGGATTGTTTTTGAATTCCGGATCTCTTCAACAGTTCGGCCCATTGTGACATATCTTTTCCTTGTCAGAGCACTCATTGACTGCCAACTCTGCCCTGAACTTCACTTGATGGGTCACCCTCAGTCACTGGTCGTGCCTAGCTATTGGTGCAGGGTCCTCTCCGAGGTCGCTCTTTCTCAACTCCTCAATTTCTCTCATTAACTCATCATAGGAGGTGGGGATTCAGTCGATCTGCCAGTGTAACTGAAGCAACAGCGAGTTCTGAGAAGGGGCAGACTTAAGGATCCTGTCCAGCCTGGTTCGGTCCAGTTCAATCGCTGGCAAACTACCTTTTCTGAGGCATTCTTGCAACAATTTTTCCAGCTGAGATACATACACAGACAACAACTCCCTTGGTACTGTTGTGCACTTTACTCTCCACCATAGGTCCTCATCAGAATCTGGGCTCCCATACACATTCTCCAAGGCCTCAAGATAGGCCTGTGCAGTCGCTCAAGGTTACTGGCCTGTTAGCACGGATGGTAGCCAGGGCAGGACCTCGGAGGGCTCTCACTAACCCTCTTTCGCTTTCACCTTCCGAGCATTGCCATTCTAGCACTTAGGGCAATATAGTCTATCCAGGTCTCCCAGTCATCCTCCCTTGGGGGTGGGAGGTGCCAGAGAAGATCCTCAACCTTCGGTAAGAGTCGTGACTAATGGCAGGTGCAGAAATAGGAGTCTGCATTGGTTCAGCCACCATCATGGGCACTGGAGCAGGAGAGGGTGTTGGGGAGGAACACCCTCAGGAAAGAATAGTTTCTTCAAGTCTCCAGTTTTCCCCTCCCAGCAAACTATTCAGCAAATTTCTCCTCAAAAGTTTCAGATAGTGGTGGGGCTGATCTCCTCGGTCTTTACTGTCCTTAGTTATCACTCTCCAAGCAGTGAGGGCTCCTCTGGGGTAATGGTCTGTGGCACTTTGGAGCTATCTATGGATCCTAAACTCTACTAGGGCCAGGAAAGTGTGGGTGAGCAGATTAGCATGCCGACTCCACCACCACAGGGTTTTGTAAACCTTCCACCTTGGAAAGTACTCCCTGCACAGTGTCCGTGATTGATACCCAGGGGATGTCCAGGATAAGCATAGCATTTTGGGGGTCGATCTCCTCCCCAGTACACCACTCCACCAGCCGGTGCACAGCCACTCTGTCGGGTACCCATTTTTTCTTAACAGTGGTTCGTGAATATGGCCACTAGAGGACACACAATCCCAGCGGTGAGCCTCCAAGATGTAACCCCTAGATGGCGTTATCCCAGGGCTACTACCCCTGCCTGATTTGCCACTAACAGGTTGAGGGCCTGGATCCAATGGCGGGTGCCTCCACCCAGAGGTCAGGGTTTGCAATAGTTAAACTAATCTTGTCACAGCCTCTGGGACACTGCAACCCCTTTCTTCCCACTAGTGGCCCACATAATATATCAGAATTACCTTCACAGTATACACTTACCCCCAGGTCTGGTTCGCGCACTGGGACCTCCTGTAAATGAGATACAGTGCAACAATCACAGTACAGTACTTTTAACATAGACAAATACCCAGGCAGTATAACTTTGCTGAAACAAGCAGCTCTGATTTATTTAGGGGATATAACAAGGACAGGGGAAATCAGGTTAATTAGCTTATCACCTAATAATTCATCTATGGCTCTGTGCACAGGCCTATCCCTATCAGTTACTGTCCCTGGGTATCCAAGCCCTAGTGGCTAGTCCAAACCGTGGCAGCTGGTAGGGGCCCTTTCACACAGAGAAAAGGAGAATTAAACAGTCAGCAGTACAGTAATTCCATTTGGATTTAATGTGGCAATTCAACAGGGAGCAACCCTGAATTAGTACTCACGACCTCCAAATAAGATAGGGTCCTTCAATGTCAGCAGGGCTCACTTGAGGTACACAAACCTCTTCACACATCCATATAAAAGAAAGTATTATACAGGCAGGCTGCATCTGTATCCCGATCGCAATACTGCACAATACCCGGAGAACACACAGCAGATTCAGTTCCTGACAGACCGAAGTGCAATTTTCAGCAATTCTTCCAGTCTTCTACAGGGTGAGCCTGGTTTCTACTTTCAGAGATCCTTGATTCTTTTCTACAGGACGGATTCAGTCCTAACAAGCTGTTACACAAGCTGCAGACCGAACTCTGGCCATACACGTTTTTTGACTAAAACTGCACACTGAAAAGCACAGGGCTCCTTCCTTCTTCACTGCCAAAGCTCAACTGAACTCCAACTGACTAAACCGGCACTTCCTTTGAGTTCCTCCAGTTCTTGACTGGATTGGCTGTCACCACAATAGACTGCTGCTGTTGGTCCAAAAGGCACTGAAGTCTAAACTACATCTCCCAGAGTCACTGCCCATACAATCCTCTTGTGGCTGGCTCAGATTATGAGTCCAAGTTCTGATTCGTCCAAGGCATCATTTTAGAGCTAGCTTACCCCACACTGATTGGTCCAGTTCAGCAGTTCAAAACTAGAATGGGGAACTAGCAGACACAGTTCTGACTGCAAAGAAAGCAGGTTAGACAAACTGTAATTTCATTATTACCTAAATAATTTGGCAAACAGTTACATCTTTCAGATAGGTTCCTTTGCACCCTAGTGACTGCAAAATGAAGTGAATTGGCAGCAGCTCGAGTGGTACTCAGAGAAGCACACAGTCCCCCCCACATACAACTAATTATGTCTGCAAGCAGACAGCTCTTAAAGAGACAGTACCAGAGGCTCTAAAAACACTCACTGATAAATGGCTTAAATGCCAAACACCATTCAGGCTTGGAGCATTCAAGCAAGCTCCTGGAAGTCTTTTGGGAACCCCCATTTGCAGGGGGGTTACATGAAGAATTCTATGTACATCCAGTGCATGTAGAATTGCTTCACCCCAATTAGAATGCTCAGGGTAATACACTGGCAACTGAAGAGACTGATTTAAAGTGGATTCCGAAACCACCTTAGGCAGAAACTTAGGATTTGTACGCACAGCCACCTGGTCTCTGAAAAATCAAGTAAGGCTCCTTACACATCAGGGCCCGAAGCTCAGAAATCCTTCTACCCGAGGTAATGGCAACCAAAAAGAGTGCTTTCCATGAAAGGTAGCGCATGTCACAACTCGCCGCTGGTTCAGATGGGGGCAGCGTGAGTTTCTCCAAAATGAAATTCAGATCCTAGGGAGGAGCAGGACTCCTAACTGGGGGTTTCAAATGAAGGATCCCCTTCAAGAAAGTATTGGATACTTCCAGCTGATCCAAAGTTTTGCCACCCATAGGGATATGGCAGGCAGAAATGGCAGACAAATTGACCTTTAGTGTTCAGTAACTAAGTCCCAGGTCAGAGAGGTGCAGGAGGTTTAGTTTAGTTTAGTTTATTAGTCTAGGAATTAATACCTTTGAGCCAGGGCTCTTTTACAAAGGTTCCACCTCACAAAGAACATTTAACAAAGCACGATACACATTACAGGTAAAACCAGACAGGAAAGTTACATCATAAATTTGCTATTAACAGTTTAAGGCAGTGACGTTTTTAAGTTTCATAGAAAAACAAGCTATAACAGGTTCAAGCGAGTAGACAATTTCGAGGTTAAGGAAACTTCCAGGAGAGGGTGATCATTAGGCGCAAAAGGAGGCTAGAGAGGAGGGAAAGGTGGTGGGGGAGAGTAAGTGAGAGGGACAGGAAAAAGGGGGAGTGAGTTTGGGTGGGAGACAGGAAGTAGTAGAGGTACCAGAGGGTTCATTAGTCAGGGAGGAAGAGGCCTCAGATGTGAGGATGGACATGAGGAGTAGTATTTTATCTAGTGCAATCACAGTTGCTAGTGGTGGTGAGGTGGGCATAGAGCATGGATTTGAAAGCTTCAAGCGAGGTTGAGGATAGAGTAGGTGGACTAAGCGCATTGAACCATGTCGGGCCTTTGTATGCGAAAGATCTTTGTCCCTGTGCAGTCCGGCATCTCGGAACCAGGAAAGGTTGGCGTTCAGATCTGGTGGAGGGTCGTGAGCCAGGATTCAGTCGGAGTAGGTTTTGAATACATAATGGAGTCAGTCCCAAGATAGATTTTTTTGCCATTGTGCAGGTGAGATAAATAAGACGATTTGATAGGTTCAACCAGCCTGATTCATAGTACAGATCACACGTGTGAGTCAGTCTTTGAGCCCCCGTGAGGAGCTGGCAGGCCTTATTTAGAGTGATTGAGATACGCCTTAGAGCAGTGGAGGTAGCTGAGCCATAAATAATAAGGCCATAGTCAATGATTGAGATTATGGAACTCTGTATAGCTATTCTCAATGCCGCTTGATTTAGAAATTGACGGTTACGGAATAGTATTCCAAGGCGTTGGTTCACTGTTTTCGCAGTGTTGTCAATGTAGGTTGCAAAGGTGAGCCCTTGGTCAAAAGTGATGCCAAGGTATTTGAAAGTATTTACTTGGTCCAGTGTAATTCCCGCAGAGGTTTGTATGGTGAGTGGAGTATGCCTATTTTTGTTTTGGTGACTGGAGAAGAGCATGGCTTTTGTTTTATTGTGGTTTAGCACAAGTTTACTATCCAGGAACCACCTTTCAACACTAGAGAAAGCAAGTTGCAGGCTTTTTCGTAGGGAGTTTGGATCCTTGTGGGAAGAGAGAATTACAGCATCATCAGCGTATAAGATTATTTTCTCCTGGCAGATATCTGGGAGGAAGTTAAGGAACAGGCTAAAGAGGAGCGGTCCAAGAATTGATCCCTGTGGTACACCCGAGAGAACTGGTTTGAAGTCGGAGAGTTCATTAGAGATTTTTACAGCCTGTGACCGATTGGACAGGTAACTTTTACCAAAGCACAAGGACCTTCGGCCAGGCCTAGGCTAGAAAGTAGAGAGGTAAGTAGGCCATGATGGACTGTGTCGAAAGCTTTTTTAAGATCGATAAAGACTGCACCTGTTTGGCACCCTTTGTCCAGGGCTGAGTGGACTTCTCCAGAGAAATCAAGTAAGGCTGTTGTTGTACTATGTCCTTTCCTAAAGCCGTGCTGTTGATTACAGAGTAGATTGTATTTGTCCAGATAATCAGAGAGTTGGTCAGGAGGTGAGCACTACTCCCTTCACAAAAGAAAGGGTCCTACAAGAGCTTGCTAAGCTCAGGGAGGATAAGGCAATGGGACCTGATGGCATACATCCCAGGGTACTTAAGGAGCTAAAGGTGGAACTAGCAGAGCCATTAGCAGAACTGTTTAACGAGTCTCTGAGCACAGGAGAGGTCCCAGAAGACTGGAGAAGGGCTCATGTGATCCCGCTCCACAAGAGTGGTAGCAGGGAGGAGGCTGGGAACTACAGACCAGTCAGTCTTACCTCAGTAGTGGGCAAGATTATGGAGGCACTCCTTAAGGAAAGCATAGTGCAACACCTGGAATCCATAGGGCAGGGATCCAAGACAGCATGGGTTTACAAAGGAGAGGTCCTGTCAAACTAATCTCATAGATTTCTTTGACTGGGTAACCAGAGTGGTGGACCAAGGGGGAGCAGTTGATGTCGCCTACCTTGACTTCAGCAAAGCTTTTGACACTGTTCCACATAGAAGATTGATAAATAAGCTGGGTAGGCTCGGGATGGGTCAGAAGTTGGTCAACTGGGTGGCAAACTGGTTGACATGCAGAAAACAGAGAGTGGTGGTAAATGGTATACAGTCAGAAGAGATGCAGGTCACAAGTGGGGTACCTCAGGGATCAGTCCTGGGGCCAGTCCTCTTCAACATCTTCATTAGTGACCTTGCAGATGGACTAGAGGGTAAGGCTTGTCTGTTTGCAGATGACACCAAGATCTGCAACAGAGTAGATGATCCAGATGGGGTGGGCAGAATGAGAAGAGATCTGGATAAACTAGCAAATGGTCAGAAGAGTGGCAACTGGGATTTAATGCAAAGAAGTGCAAGATCATGCACACAGGGAAGAGAAACCTGAAGCCACCTATAGGCGGGAGGAGTGCTAGCAGTCACAAAGGAAGAAAGAGACTTGGGCATCATCATCACTGATGACCTGAAATCATCCAAGCAGACCTCTAAAGCAGTAGGTAAGGCTAGGGGGTGTTAGGGTGTATTAGTAGGGGTATCACAAGTCGTAAGAGGGAGGTAATAATCCCTCTTTACAAGACACTGGTTAGGCCCCATCTGGAGTACTGCGTGCTGTATTGGAGGCCACACCTTCACAAGGACATTAACCAAACTGAGGCAGTCCAGAGAAGGGCAACCAAAATGGTGCAGGGACTGCATCAGAAAACATATGAGGACAGATTAACAGAGCTCAATATGTATACCCTTGAGCAAAGGAGGGAGAGAGGTGATATGATCGAGGCATTCAAACACCTTAAGGGCATTAACAAGGTGAAAGAGTCTAACATGTTTAAATATAAGAAAATAGCAGGACAAGAGGACACAGCATGAGATTAGAGGGGGCTATTAAGGGGAATGAGGAAATTATTTTTCACAGAAAGGGTGGTGGATGCATGGAATGGCCTACCTCAAGAAGTGGTGGCTATAAATACAGTGCAGGGCTTCAAACAGGCATGGGATAGGCATAAGGGAGCAATACAAATGAGTATGAATAGATAGGTCACTGACAGAGCAAAGGCCGATGGCACATTTATAAGGTAGAAAAAGAAATGGGCAGACTGGATGGGCCATGCGGTCCTTATCTGCCATCAACTTCTATGTTTCTATGGATTCCATAACTTTCGAAGAGCCTCCTGTCCTAGAAATCCCCCTAACCCTTCTCCTGGCCCAATCCTTTCAGCCACCCATTTAACTCCGCTGTTTCATCCATCCTAGTTCTGTAATTCATCCCGTCCTTGCCCCATATAGGGAGGACCTCAGAAATGGCAAGGGAGGCCGAGTGTGCTGCCAAGCTGTCCCCCAGTCTTCAAAAGCTCTGCTTCACCATCTCCACAGACTGGTTTGCCAGATCATTGATATCCAGGTGTACCAGCACCTGCAGCTTCCTTATTCTTTCTCTGCCACCCTCCCTCTTCTGTCTAGATCCTGGATTACCGATGCACCAGGAAGGCACTGAACCAGCCCCTCCCTTCCAATCCCCCTCCCACCACTTTCTCCACTCCTACTCATTGAGTCCCCCATCACCAATTCTCTCCTGATAGACTTGCTACTTGTCCTCTTGGGTACTGTCGTGCTGACCTGTCCCTCACCACCAAGTGACTCAGAGTCCCCTCCAGTGGAGTCAAGCGCCTGAGCCTCCACTAGGGGTGCAAAACTATTTGCCGTCTGAAGGATGTAAGGCTAGACAATCTCTTTGTAGCTAACCCTGCCTCCTTTCCCCATCCCTAGGGCTGTAATTTTTTCATGGTAAAAAGTTACCAATTTCACGGCATATGCACAGTGGAAAATAAGCTATTTCATGGCACTTCACACTGGTGGGATTGAACATGAGGGAATTCCCGCAATCACCCTGCCGCATAAGACCAAATGTCTTAAACAATGAAAACGACCATGGTTCCCCTCCTTTAAAACAGTCTCCTCCACTGACTCCAATCCCCAGTGTCTGTAACCATGCAGCGTAAGACCCAATGCCTTAATCAAAATAACCACGGTTCCTCTTCTGTTAGCAGTGCGATTTGATAAAGACCTGCTACAGTGAGCAAAGAGTCAGCTTACTGTTCTGACGACAGATCGTATCGGAGGCTAATGTTAGATCGTATTGGAGGCTTCAACCCGTGTAGGCAAATTTCTACTAAGTTTTCTCCTCTGAGGACCCCATTTCCCAGTGTCCCTAAACAGTATCCCACGATGTGAAAACTTTTTCTCCATGCGCATTCGTAGCTGCCACTGACTAGGACAGAAACTGTAATGTACAGTATTTTCACCCACACTCACCGTGGTGATTTTTTTAATTTTACTTTCTGTGCTTGCTCTACTGATGTACCGGGTAAGAACACAGAGCTTGGGTAACTTGTTAATTTGAGACAGGCAAATTAAAAACAGTTGTTTCTGTCTCTGTTAATTTTTACTGCAACAGTTTCTGCAGAAAATCATTGAGCTCTCAGCTATTTTACTCTCTTGGGGGATTTTTACAGGGGACTGCCAATTTCATGGCATTGGGCTAATTTCACGGGAATCATGAAATCTATGATCCCTGTTAAAAAATTACAGCCCTACCCATCCCCACCACTCTCCACCCCTCTGGCCAGTGGAGGTGGTGGTGGGGGGGTCTCCAGTTGAGCTGATGATGCAGCTGAGATATTTCTGCCCTTGCTGCAATCAGCTGAGCATGGAGCTCTGCCACGGTCCTGCAGATGGGCCAGTGCTTCCTCCTCCAAAGCATATCCCTAGAGAAGAGTGCCCCATAGCTGCCAAAGCTGACTGCTCCCCTCTGCACCCAATACCAACAGCCCAGGCAACAATTTTTATACTAAATCAGACATCTGATTGGACTTGTAAAGCTTACCCAGGTTGGTTGTAGCAGTAGGTTCAACGTTAACAGACTTAAATGACACAGGAAGCATCAGAAATAGCATTAAATGTTACTAGAAAAACAAACTCCTAATTTAAGAACTAGTGCTCACCTAACTGGGGCAAAGTCAGCAAGCATCAGCTTGAGCAAAGATTTAAATTGTAGTTGCAGTAGCAGTAACAACAGTCAGCAGTTCAGCCTAAACAGGCTGCTAAATTGACGTGTTGTGCTCACCCAGCTAGGGTGTTGCTAGGACCCAGCTTAAATAAGCGCAGGAAAACAAGGTACTTATCTTTTTATACACAGCTTTACCAGTGCTGACACGTTCAGAGTTCTTTCCTGCTGGCTGTCTCTCTTGGCTGACTCCCTGGTAGACTCCCAGTATTGTCCTTTGTGCTCAGTCCTTAGCGTGGAGGGCCGCAACACAGAGGGACACTTGCAGACAGTTGCCATTTAGGTGGACTGGTAGTTCCTGATTGGCTGTGGGGAGCTGGAGGAGACCACCAGCCCAGGAGGAAGAAACAGATATGGAACTGATGATAGCCATCCAAAGGATGGCAGACAAGGGTGAGGTGGTGCTAGTTGGAGACCTCAATATTCCAGACATGGACTGGAGCATCCTAGCAGCAGCATCAACTAGGAGCAGATTTATCCTGGACTCCCTTCAGCGTGCCTTTCTCAAGCAGTTGGTCATGGAACCAACTCGGCAAAAGGCAATACTGGACCTTGTGCTCATAAACAGGGACAGTGTGATGGGGTAACAGTGGGGGAGCACCTGAGGAACAGTGACTACCAGTCATTGTGGTTTGAAATCACCGAAAGAGCAGAACCAAACCACACAAAAACATGTATCCTTGATTTTAGGGGGGCAGACTTTGGGAAAATGGGGAGATGCTTGAAAGAGGCATTAAGGGGAATGGGGCAGGGAGCAGGGGTTGAGGAACAGTGGGCAGTATTTAAAACGAGATTACAAGAGCAACAGAATTATGCATTAAGCAGGTTAGCAAGGGGAAAAGGAAGAGGAGGCCTTTATGGTTTTCCAAGGAGGTAGCAAAGAAAGTGAAAGCTAAAAAGATTGCATTCAGACAATACAAAAAGACACAGGCAGAAGGGGATAAGGAGAAGTACCAGGAGAAGCAAAGGGAGGCAGGGGGGGTCAGTAAGGGAAGCCAAAGCTCAGACAGAAGAGCACATTGCAAAATCAGTGGGTAGAGGGGACAAAACCTTTTATAGATGCATAAGTGAAAAAAGAAAGGCAAAGGGAGGGATAGTGAGACTGAAGGGGGAGGATGGGGGCCGCATGGAGGATGACAACAGTAAAGCTGACATATTGAACAGGTATTTCTGCTCAGTCTTTACTGAGGATAAGGAGGACAATAGGTCTGAAGGGAGTACAAGGTGTGGGAATGGTGCAGAAATGGACACAAGTTCCTTTACACAAGAAAGCGTCCTGAAGGAACTGGAAGTAATAAGAGTTGATAAAGCAATGGGGCCAGATGGGGTGCACCCCAGGGTCCTTAAAGAACTAAGAGAGGTGGTGGCTGAACCTTTGGCAATCCTGTTTAGCCGATCACTGGAAACAGGGGAGGTACCCAAAGACTGGAGGACAGCAGGTGGAGTCCCCTTATACAAAAGTGGGAACAAAGAGGAAGCAGGGAACTGCAGATCAGTCAGCCTCACCTCGGTAGTGGGGAAGATCATGGAAGCACTACTGAAGGAGAGATTGGTAGAACATCTGGTTGTCAATGGACTACAGGACCCAAGGCAGCATGGTTTCACCAGGGGGAGGTCTTGTCAGACCAACCTCATTGAATTTTTTCGACTGGGTGACTAGGGAGGTGGATCAGGGGAGGGCAGTGGACATGACCTATCTGGACTTCAGCAAGGTCTTTGACACTGTGCCACATAGAAGACTATTACACAAACTGGGGAATATGGGTTTGGGCAGGACAGTAGTGTGGTGGGTAGGTAACTGGCTGGGTGGAAGGACACAGAGGGTGGTGGTAAATGGCTGGCACTCCACAGAGGGAAGAGTGACCAATGGGGTACCACAGGGATCAGTGCTGGGACCGGTCCTATTCAACATCTTCATCAATGACATTGCACACAACCTAGAAGGCAGAATTTCCATGTTCGCTGATGACACAAAGCTCTGTAACAGAGTAGACACACCAGAGGGTGTAGACAGAATGATAAGGGACCTGCAGAAGCTTGAAGAATGGTCAGGGGTTTGGCAGTTGAAATTCAATGCAAAGAAGTGCAAGATAATGCATATGGGGCACAAATACCCTGGCACAATATATCAGTTGGGGGGTGAGGATATAGCATGCACCAAGCAGGAAAGGATCTTGAGGTTATCATCTCTGATGACCTCAAGGTAGGGAAACAGTGGACAGGGCAGCAGGTAAAAAAAATAGGATGTGAGATGCATAGGCAGGGCATCACTAGCAGGGAAAAGGGAGATCATAATTCCACTATACAAGACACTAGTGAGGCCCCACCTGGAGTACAGTGTACAGTTCTGGAGACCGGACTTATGGTAAAGACATAGACAGGGTAGAGAAGGTTCAGAGGAGGGCAACAAAGATGGTACATGGATTGCATCACAAGTCCTTTGAGGACAGGTTGAAGGAATTGAATATGTACTCCCTGAAGGAGAGGAGGGAGAGAGGGGATATGATAGAGACATACAAGTACCTTACAGAGAGGAACAGGGTGCAGGAACACACTATTTTTAAGGGAAAAAAATGTTCCAGGACTAGAGGGCATGGGTTGAAGTTGGAGGGAGGACGATTCAGAGGAAACGTGAGGAAGAATTTCTTCACAGAATGGGTGGTGGACAAGTGGAACACCCTGCCAGAGGAAGAGGTGGGGGCTGAAATAATCACAGGGTTTAAGAATGCATGGAATAGACATAAAAAGAGGTCAGGGTTAAGGGGCAACAGACTTCTAGGAAAACATAAAGTGAACTTACAAGCTCAAATGGGCAGACTGGGTGGGCTGTAGGCCCTTATCTGCCGACACTGTCTATGTATCTATGTAAGTGCAGCTACAGTTGGGCTTCTGGTGTTTGTTTCTGGCCCCCAGAGATAATTGGGGCTTTACTGGTCTCCAGTACTGGGTTGGTATTATTTCTCAGGGAGTGGTACTAAGTAATAAGCTACTACTGCCGTCTGGGAAACTATACCAGCCCACTATGACTGGTAACTTCTCAGGGGGTAGTACTAGCTTATTAGTTAGCCCTTCAATTTTCACTGTGTAGAGGCACTGTGAAATTATAGCTTAGTGTCTTAGGTAATTAATCTCTACAGGAGTTATCAATCTAGGCCCCTCAGGCTTACTTGAGCCCATAAGGCAGGGGTAGTGTACTGGTATCTACGGCAACCTAGAATACTAATTAGAAGAGTTTCTACTCAGTAGTACTGGGTGTGATGTGTGGAATAGAACATTACCTGGATGCAGGCTTAGCTAGTTCTGTTCCCCTTCTTACCTCATTTGTATTCTGATCTCAATGATGGTGACATCACAACTGAACAAGAAAAGCTGTTCCCCTTCTGTGAGACGAGTCACTAGTGATGTCATAATGCATGAGATTGCAGTGCTGATGAGGTATAACAGGAAATAGAGTTAGATATGTCAGCCACCAAGTCACCTACTGCACCTCTCGTCACACCTAATATTATCAGGTACAAAACCTTCCTGTGAGCAACAGGAAAAAGAAACATAATTCAGAAATAAAAAATAATAATTGGCTATTTGTTTTTTGTATGTTTTGCCTTATCATCAATGCTGCCCACCTCTTCCAGGCTGCATCCAAGCACCTGCCACTCTTCTCTGTCACTCACGCCAGGGAGTCCATAAAGGGTTTTTTTCTCCATGATGGATTCCTTTGAGAGCATCATCAGCCCTGCTCAGGCCCATCTTATGTATGGGGGCAACGGGCAGTTGGGAGTGATGAGGTTCCTGAGTGCCAGCTTCATACTGCTGCACTTGGGAATTTTACCTTCTTGCGTTCCTCTATGCCCTCAGGATGCAGCCAGCTAGGGCTCCATGGCCGCGTGTGTACACTATTGCATGACTACTCAGTGGTTCCTCCTGCTACCTCTGCCTTGGTCTTCTGCCCCCCCAGTTGCTTTGGTACCTCCTGCTACTTCTGCCCTGTTCTCCTTCCCATGCAACTGGCTTGCCTCCCCCAATAATCCAACCCCAGCTCTCCCACCAGGTGGCCCTACCTGCTCTAGTAAAAGCCACCCCCACCTACCATTATTATCTACCCACTGTGCTGTTACATCCCATATACACTTCTGCCTGTCTAACTACAATGAATACTCATACTTTAACAATGGGTACTCATAAATATATATGAACATACGAAGAAGCCAGTAGAAGAAGGCCATTTGGTCTATCAAGTCTACTCGTATTGCAGGGTCCACAGCTTGAGCTGATGTCCCTGCCCTCCGTCCCCACTCCTCTCATCCTCCCTACCCATGATTCTTACCTTCCCCCTGTGCCTATCCCAGCCTCTCTTAAAGCTGCCCACTGTATTCAACAAGATGACCTCTTCTGGCAGCGCATTCCAAGTGTCCACCACCCTCTCTGTGAAGAAGTGCTTCCTGGCATCCCTCCTAAACCTTCCACCCTCTAGCCTAAGACTGTGCCCCCTTGTGATATGGTTGCCACTCAGCTTAAAGAGACTCTTCTTATCAACTTTATTTATCCCTTTCAAGTACTTGAATGTCCCAATCATGTCCCTTCTCTCTCTCCTGTCTTCCAGGGAGTACATGTTCAGTGCCCTCAACCTCTCCTCGTATGCCCTGCCCTGCTGACGGGCTATCAGCTTTGTAGCCCTCCTCTGTACCTTTTCCAGCAGGTTAATGTCCTTTTTGAGGTGTGGGCACCAGTACTGCACTCCGTACTCTAGATGTGGCCTTACCAGTGACCTGTACAAGGGCAGTATAACCTCCTCTCCTACTACTGATCCCCCTAGCTATGCATCCCAGCATCTTGTTTGCCTTTGCTGCTGCTTTCTTGCACCGCGTGGAGTGCTTCAGGTCACTAGCGATCATCACTCCCAAGTTCTTCTCCTCCTCTGATGCAGATACTCGGACTCCACCCAGGTAAATACTCTGTCCTGGGATTCTTGGCTCCAATATGCATAACTTTGCATTTCTTGGCATTGAAGCCAAGTTGACAGATCCTGGACCACCTCCCCAGCTTTTCCAGATCTTTCTGTAGGTCCCTTATCCCTTCAGCTGTGTCCACTCTCCCACAGAGCTTGGTGTCATCTGTGAATAGGCACAGTTTGCCTTTAATGCCATCACCAATGTCATTGATGAAGACATTTAACAACACCGGCCCCAGCACAGAGCTCTGTGGAACCCCACTTGTTACTTCTCTGGTGCCAGATAACTCTCCCCCCACCACCACCCTCTGGGTTCTGTTCCTCAACCAGTTTTCCACCCATCTGACCATCTTTTCCCCAACTCCAAGATCCACCAACTTCCTGATCAACCTTTTGTGGGGCACAGAGACAAAGGCCTTGCTGAAATCAAGATAGGGGATGTCTACCGCTTGGCCCCTGTCTACTATCTTAGTGACACAGTCAAAGAAGTCAATCAGATTTGTTTGACATGGTCTTCCCCCCATGAACCCAAGCTGCCTCTCATCCTGGAGACCATGTTCCTCTAGATATTCCACCAACCTTTCCTTTAGTATGGTCTCCATTAGCCTGCCTACAATGGAGGTCAGACTGACTGATGTGTAATTCTCTAGATCATCCTTGGGTCCGCTTTTGTGAAGGGGCACTACATGTGCTGTTCTCCAGTCCTGTGGCTCCACGCCTGATTCCAGTGAACTATTAAATAGGTCTGCTAGCGGCCCTGCCAGCTCCTCAGCAAGTTCCTTTAGTACCCTTGGATGTACTCTGTCCAGGCCTGGTGATTTGTCCACTTTCAATGCCAGCAGACCCTCTCTCACTCTATCCTCCTCTATCACTATGTCTGTGTTCCCCTCCCCCCGCTCCTCTTTTCCCTCCTGAAGGCACTGGTCCATCCTTCTCCCTGGTGAAGACAGAAGTATTTATTTAGTATCTCTGCTTTTCCTCTATTATCCTCCACCCACTCCACACCTTTCTTAAGCCTAACAATCCCTTCCTTCTTGTCCCTTTGCTCACGTATACAGTGAAAGAAAGCCTTCTCCCCCTTCTTAATTTCTTTAGCTATTTGAAGCTCCTTCTATGCCTTTGCTTGCCAGACTTCCTTACTTGCCTCACTAGCCAACCTTAGGTAATTTTCCCTATCCACCTCTCTCTTGGTCTTCCTGAATGTTCTATAGGCCAACCTCTTTTCCCTTACTGCCTTGGCAACCCCAGAACTGAACCAGCTGGGTGCTTTGGCCCTTGTGTTCTTCCCCCTGAGCCTAACACACTCATCTGTGGCAACCAGTATTCCTTCCTTAATGATGGACCACTTTAGGTCTACCCCCACATCTGCTCTGATGCTCACCAGATTGCTCCTTAGAACCTCACCCATTTTCCTGAAGTCCGCCCTCCTGAAATCCAAGATTTTGGTCTTAGTCGGGATGCTTTCCCTGCTCACATCCAAATGGAATCACACTGTGCAATGGTCACTTCCCTCTAGTGGCTCCCTGACCATTATTTCCTGTAGATGCTCCTCATTTGTGAGCACCAGATCAAGAACTGCCTCAGCTCTTGCTGGTTCAGTGACGCCTGAGTCTATATATATATATATATATATATATATATATATATATATATATATATATATAGTGCCCTCCTAGCCCTCCTGCTACTTGCCATATCTCCCACGGGTCCTGATAAGAGCCACCAGGATATCAATAACCCTTCCACTTTTGAAACATATTTATCCCAAAGACCTGGCACAATGAGCTACATAGTTGACATTTATCTCAGACTTACAAACCCTACAGATACATGCTCTGTCTCTCTAGCATGCCAACCATACTTCTTCTCCCCCAGTTTACCATGTTACAGACCCCAAAAAAGTTTGGTATGGTTGGCAGACGAAAACACTTGGCAGATCTCAAATTATGTAATCACCTTCTGTTACAGTTGACCCTGTGCTGCTACTCCTGTTAGGTAACATCCACCCCAACCCTGGCCCATTGCAACAGACACAATGCAGCAATAGCAACCACTATACCCTAAAATTGGCCTCTATCAATATCTGTAGCCTGCTGTCCAAAATTGATACTCTCCAAGTGTGGGTTAATCAACGCAGGCCTGACATGTTCGCCGTGGTGGAGACCTGGCTCACGCCAAATATCCCAGACACAGCCATTACCCTTTTCAGAGAGGGCAGGCTGGGAAAAAAGGGTGAAGGTTGTGCAGTCTATCTTAGGGATAATCTCTGAGGCCATGCCCTTCCCCAATTAGATACAGGGAAAAATGTACAGGCACTAGCTATCAAGAGTACTGCTAACAGGGCACATTAAATCGCTCACTGTTGTCTCGATTTGCCTCCCTCCAAGAGAAAAGGCCAGTGGCTTTAATATGGTCTTTGACTACTTAAATAACCTTCACCAGAATTCTGAAGTGGTAATGCTAGTTGACTTAATTGTAAACTGGCTGCCTCCTGAGGTGGCTACCTACAAATATGCCATCTCCACCATCAGTGTATCACAAATGGTTGACTCCTCTACTAGGGTCAACTACCGCACTGGCTCCTGTGCACTTCTGGACTGGATACTTACTAATCATCCAGAGAGAATCATCAACACCACCGTCCTCCCTGACTCATTAAGTGGCCACTCCCTATCCTATGCCACTGGTCTAATAAAGCCCCTAATCCCCCCAATAAAACTATTATAGGTCGAATTCTGAAGAAAGGGCAGCTTGAACCCCTTAAGTCCTGTCTTAAACAACTTGACTGGTCCCCCATAGACTCTGCTCAAGATGTGGACCAAGCACTCAAATACTTTTTTTTTTAAACTCATCTTTATTGTAGGTATCAGTCGTACCTCTCACAGAGGTGAACAGGGAAAGTATGCAGAAGTCACTCGACAGGATCAAACAACATTGACCAATATTACAAGACATGTATCTCAATATCCTGAAAACAGCCTCTGCTAAACCAAGAGAGAGATAAAAAAAAGAAAAGCCCCTCTAAGATATCCCTGTCCCCACTGCCAGTGGGGATCTAATCCCTTGGCTGTACCCTATCCTGCCTCTTCAGGGCACGGGGACCTCTTTGTTTGTGTGTGTCTTCCTAAGCACGCGAATACTTTATCGCCATGTTCAATGCAGTCTGTGACATCCACACCCCTATGAGAAAACATAAGCTTAAGGGCACACATAAGCTGTTGTAAAATTGATTGATTGGTTCTTAAAACCATTAAAAATATAGATGATCGTATTTATTTATTTTCTCAATTGGTTAATGTTGTAATGGAGAAGACTGCCCCCCAAAAAAGAATGTGCATCAGGGTTAATAAGAATAAATGACTTGATGAGGATCTTTTAAAACTTACGAGAACCCAGGATAAAGCCTGGAAAGAGTACAAAAAAACCCAGGTTCATCCCGACTTAATAACCTATAAACAATGCAGGAACCAATGTAAAACTGAGGTCCATAAATCCAAAAGAAATTTTCTTCTTGAACAGGCTAGATATTCCAAAAATCCCCAAAAGACTTGGCAATTATTGAATGACTTAATGGGAAAGGGGCACAAAGAAATGGAGTTTGCTATTAGGGATGGAGACAATCTTATAAGGGAACCTCTACACCTGGCCGAATTATTTAATAATTTTCTTGGAGATTTAGATAAATATCTGACTAAGGGTAGTTCAGTTATACTCTCTGTTGATGCCGTGGTACCCAGTACTGATCTAAAATTTTACTTTAAGGCCCTTACCCCCTTTATTGTTAGGGATTATGTGCTTAAGTATGATCCCAAGTCAAAAACTGGTTATGATAATCTTGACTTTAGGTTCCTAAAAATGGGCATTGATGTCTTGGCCTCTCCTATAACTGGCCTATTTAACCTCTCACTATTTCGGGTGTTTTTTCCCAAGGTGTGGAAAATGGCCATTATAATACCCATTTATGAGGGTGGTGGACTGGACAGTTTGTCTAATTTTAGGCCGATTTCCCTCCTACCGCCATTATCTAAAATACTCGAGAGAATAGTTCTCGATCAAGCTATGGAATTTTTGGCTAAATACGATCTTCTTTCCAAATTCCAGCATGGGTTTAAGCCCAAACATAGTACTGAGACAGCCTTGGTGGGGTTCACTAGCTGCATACAGAGTTCACTTGATAAAGGGGACTCTGTGGCCGCTGTTTTTGTGGCCCTCACCAAGGCCTTCAACTTAGTCAGTCACAGCTTGGTTCATTCAATACTTTCTAAGGTTAATTTTTCCATCGAGGTTTCTGATTGGTTTGTTAATTATCTTACCAATAGGACCCATAAAACTATTACTGATGGGATATTATCTCACTCTAGAGAAATCAAGTGTGGAGTTCCCCAAGGCTGCATACTTGGTCCTTAATATTTTCATTATACATGAATTCCACTCCCCAAATTTGCTAAAAGTCTCAAATGATTTTATTTGCTGATGATGCTGTCATTTTTTACTCTGTAACCCAGCAGTTGCAACTAACGTTGTCCAAAGTGATTTTTTGTCATTTCATGATTGGTTAGTTTCTAAACAAATGATATTAAACATAAAAAAAAACCAAGTACATGGTGTTTTCCCATTCCAAAAAACAGGTTAGTGTCCTTCCCCCGATGGTAGATCTGTATGGGAAGGGCTGAGCCAGTCGCCGGCTCTTTTCTCTGACTTTAATGGGATGAGCGGGGTGTCACTGCCGAGTGGGGGGACCACTAGACTACCAGGGAAAGTGATTTATATTTATTTTCAATGGGGTCGGGTACGTGCTTGGGGGTGGGGGACCGCTAGACTACCAGGAAAGGAAATTATATTTATTTTCAACGGGGTCGGAATACATGCTTGGGGTGGGGGACCGCTAGACTACCAGGAAAAGGAAGTTATATTTATTTTCAACAGGGGTCGGATACGTGCTTGGGGTGGGGGCTTAGACTACCAGGAAAGGAAATTATATTTATTTTCAATGGGGTCAGGATAATGCGTTTGGGGTGGGGGACCGCTTAGACTACCAGTTAAAGGAAATTATATTTATTTTCAATGGGGGTCAGGATACGTGCTTGGGGTGGGGACGTGGACTACCAGGGAAAGGGATTTATATTTATTTTCAACAGGGGCCTAGATACATGCTTGGGGGTGGGGACCGCTAGATTACCAGGAAAGGGAAATTATATTTATTTTCAATGGGGTTGGGATACGTGCTTGGGAGTGGGGGACCGCTAGACTACCAGGAAAAGGAAATTATATTTATTTTCAATGGGGTCGGATATGTGCTTGGGGTGGGGACCGCTAGATTACCAGGAAAAGGTAATCATATATATTTTCAACGGGGTTGGATACGTGCTTGGGGAAGAGATGTGATATTTATTTGCAGTGGGGTCGGATATATGCTTGGGGGTGGGGGACCTCTAGAAAATCAAGGAAATTACATGTACATTTATGGCAAATGGGTCGGGATTCCTGCAGGGGGTGGGGACCACTAGACTACCAGGGAAAGTTATATTATTTTACATTAGACAGAGGTCGGGAGTTGTGCTGGGGGTTGGGGGGGGGCCACTAGACTACCAGGGAAATTTATTTTATTTTATTTTACATTAGACGGAGGTCGGGAGTCATGCGGGGGTGGGGTGGGGGTACCACTAGACTACCAGGCTTCCTTAGACTGCTATATTCAGCAGGATTAGCACCAGGCTATTTCCTTTTCAATATAGCTTGCTTTGTGCTCTGGGCTAAGTTTGCCCTCCGGGCAGTGCTAATTTAGCCCCGGGGCAAAGTTTTGAATATCTGGCCCTAAATTAGGTATTTTGCTTTGTAAGGACTCCAAGGGCCTTATTCCTTCTATCCTATTTTCTTTTTCCCAGAGTCATTAATTCCTTTGGGACCAGGTCCCAGAGTAAAATTCAGTATATGATCCCCAAAGTAAAGAAAACTTTTGGTCAGCAATCATTTTCATACAGGACTATGTTATTTTTCCATTTCGTTCCAGCAGATATAAGTAATTGTCCTTCTGTTACCATTTTCAAAACAAGCATGGCTGGAAAACTTTTCTTCATGTTCTTGTACAAACAGCATTTCCAGGATTTAGTTTTTTGCTTGTAATGTTTTATTATGTAATTAAGTTATGAATGTATTAACTCGTTTTGTATTGTACGTATGTATTTTTTATGTATTACTTGCCACTTGTGAAAACAGGCAGTGATGCTCATCAAGTTATCAAGTATAAAAAATAAAAACGAAATTAAATCATTCCTGGATCACCCCATTCCTACTCAGCCTCATGGCCACTAAGGATAATCTGTGGCATCAAGCTCGAGCTACCGGTAAAAAGGCAGACATCCAGCAATGCAA
The DNA here is from genome assembly GCA_016271365.2 of Neoceratodus forsteri. NCBI lineage: Eukaryota > Metazoa > Chordata > Ceratodontiformes > Ceratodontidae > Neoceratodus > Neoceratodus forsteri. The sequence continues at coordinate 878,664,103 of CM028130.1, forward strand.
AATGGCCAGGAACCCCTGTACTTGGGTGGTACGTCTCGCCAAAATTTGCCACTTCAAGGATGAGCTCACTAAGTCCTGGAGAGATGGCAGAAAATGCTGGAACAACCTAAAGGACCTTACAGGCAAAACTAGCTAAACCTTAACCTCCATGCTAGCTGTCAGCGGGGAAATCACCCAGGACCCTAATATAATTGCTGATATATTCAACAGTGCCTTCTCTGACCTCAGCAGCGTACTCCCCCCTGACTTCTTTGCTGTAAGCAAGAGCAGTAACAGTGCAGGCAGAGATGGCTGCCCCCTGGACCCCCTCCTTCTATTTCAAGAAAGTCTCCAAAACTGAGGCCAGAAAATATCTGCAATGAGTGCTAGGAAAATCAAGGTACAGTAGTGACATCCTAGATCTCAAACTAATTACCGTCACCCTAGATGAGGTATTATGTCCACTGACTAAAATACTGAACTTATCCATATGTCATGCACAGTTCCCCCAGAAGTGGAAAACTGCTGTGGTAACACCAGTTCACAAAAGCGATGATCATGCCCTCCATACTAACTATCGCCCTATATCAATCCTATTCCCCCTTTCCAAAGCCCTGGAGCACATTGTATCAGACCATCTAGTTGATTATCTTGAGAAGTACCAGATCCAATGTCCACAGCAACATGGTTTTGCAGGGCACACAGTAACACCACAGCGCTGCTAGAGTACACTGGCTTCATTCATAGTGCTCTTGACTGAGGTCAGCTAGTGGGGATGATATACATCGACCTTACTAAAGCCTTTGACGTGGTCAACCACGCCATACTGCTTGGCAAACTCTCCACCACCAGGCTCTCAGCTGAGGCCATGGGGTGGTTCAAAAGCTACCTCGGGAACAGATCCCAGCAGGTCAAAATAAACAGAATCCTCTTGGATAGCCGACAAGTGTGCGCAGGCGTCCCACAAGGCTCAATCTTAGGCCCCCTACACTTTAATCTTTTCCTCAACCACTTTCCCCTTGTCAGCAGAGATTAAATACTCCTCTACACGGATGACGCCATTATCTTCACCAATAAACCTAACCCACACCTTCAGGAAACACAACTCAAGCATAATGTCTCCACTGTTGAGGCCTGGTTCTTGAAGCACAAACTTCTTATGAACTATAAAAAGACAAAGGTTATGTTGTTTGCTAACTCCCACAACAAACATAAATCACATCTGTTAACAATTCTGAACAGCCATAATACCACACTAGTATTGGTGCACCCCTTCAAATATCTAGCGGTTACCCTCAACAGCTCCTTATCCTTCGCCAACCATGTGGACCATGTTGCAAAGGCAGTTAATTCTAGGATTGGCCTCCTCTACAGGCATAGACATTGTATGACCCCATGTGACAGGGTTGAATGGGGGGGATGGGAAAGGACCTAAACATGCTTGAGGAGTGGTCAACAGTGTGGCAGTTAAGATTCAGTGCAAAGAAGTGCAAAATCATGCATTTGGGGCACAGAAATCCAAGGGAGGAGTACAAGATGGGGGGAGAGGTACTGATGGCCACCAATCAAGAAAGGGACCTGGGGGTAATCATATCTGATGACCTAAAGTTAACCAAACAATGTGAGAAGGCTGTGGTGAGAGCCAGTGGGATGCTAGGATGCATAGGGAGAGGTATTACCAGCAGGAAAAAGAAGGTTGTTATGCCACTGTACAGATCATTGTGAGATCTCATCTGGAGTACTGTGTCCTGTTTTGGAGGCCACATCTCTGGAAGGACATAGACAGACTAGAGGCAGTCCAGAGAAGGGCAACAAAAATGGTACAAGGACTGCACCAAAAGTCACAGGAGGAAAGACTAGAGGACCTCAATATGTATTCCCTGGAGGAGAGGATGGGGGAAGGGATATGACACAGACGTTCAGGTACCTCGGGGTATAAACAAGGTATAGGAGGGTTGCATCTTTCAGAAAAGAAAGTGTACAAAAACAAGGGTGTATGATATGAGGCTAGAGGGGGGGTAGGCTCAGGGGCAACATGAGGAAGTACTTTTTCACAGAAAGAGTGTTGGATGCTTGGAACAGCCTCCCTGTGGAGATGGTGGGGGCAGAAACGGTAGTGGAAATTCAGGAATACATGGAATAGACATGAGTACTCTGGCAATAGGGAAGAGAGGGTAAGCCACAGATCAACTAGGGACCGCAGTACTGCAATAGGTAGAGAAAAGGGGCAGACTAAGTGGGCCTCACGGTCCTTACCTGACATCACCGTCTGTGTTTCTATGCATTATTTGCCCTGATGGTACAATTGTCTAAATTGTTCCCCCTTATGACAGGGTTGAATAGGACCCTGTCCCATTTGTTACGGAGAGTTTGAATGCAAGGATCTGTTCTGTTCTTTCCTTTCCTGTCTCTTGTCTATATGATTGCGCAACCAGATTTTTTTCGTGAGACCTAGGATTTGATCACCCCGACAGTCTTGCAGTTCTCTGCCTCTTACTGTTTCTCAGTCTTCCCTTGCTGTTCTGTCTTTTCCCCCCTTGCATATCTGCTGGTATAAAAATATATGTGAATCATTATGTGGAAATGTAATTGATACTGGGATCCCTTTGTTTGAAACTGTATATAGTTATACTGTTGAAATGATTGCAAAGCTATTTGGAACTCAAGGGGTTAACCTGAGAGCAGTTTTTAAGCCCTTTTTCAGAAGAGCTGTGGAGAAGGGGCCTCAGTTCTGGGACATTGTGTTCTTGCTGCACTTGCCTGACACTTACAAGAACATTGAAAATTTACAAGAATATTTTAGAAAAAAAACAGGATGCTTGTTAAGGAGTGGGGCTTGCAAGGACTTTTGAAACAGCTGCAATTTCTTGCAAGAGACACACAGAGATTGAAGGAAAACTCAGATGGATCTTCTCTGTTTATTTTGCCTTTGTAAATAGTAATACTGAACAAGTTTATTGTTTTATGTTACTAGTAGTAGTAATAAACACTTTTTGTGAATTCTACAACTGCTCCTGGTTTTTCCTATGCTTCCTGACCTGTACCTCCTAGCTAAAAAAACCTGCCTAGGATCAATCCCCCCCGGGCCATTCAGAACCTCCTTAATCTAATGACCAACCTTCACCAGACTCGTAGCATGTCTAGACAGTCATATCAAGTCCCTTTGTGTTGCACTGCACAAGCGCAGTGGTCCTTTGCGTACCGTGTGCCCAGTTGGCTAAATGCCCTCCACTGTGACATTTTAGCTGAACCAAAACTTGGCTCATTCAAGAGTAAACTCTGCCGACACCTCACCACACTTAGCAGCTGTAACTGCCTTCCCTAAGTAGCATTACTCCTCAGCCTCAAGAGTAAACTCCATCAACACCTCACCGCGCTAGCAACTGTGACTGTCTTCTCTAAGTAGCATTACTCCCCCCTACACCCTCAGCATGCCCTCTCCTCCTACTCTTCTTCCCCTCTGTAACCTCCCTCTTTTCCCTTCCCCTGCCTCCCGACCTACCCGTTCCTCCTTTCAGCCATCCTACAACCTGACGAGGTCAACTCTGGCTGATTCATGATTGTCTGTAATAATATACATATCTACTTTGTTTCATTAGGTTTTCTGAATTGTACGTCTGATTGTGTTACTTTGACGTGGAATCTTTGTAAACGAGCTTCTAGCTCAAAGGTATTGTAATCCAAAAATTAAATAAAATAAATGGTGCCAGGCTGTGTACTACTCTCCAGCTACATCGCCACCCACGGTTATTGAGGTGGGGGTTGTTTGTATAGCGTGTTCTACCTCCCTCCCTGGAGGAGGACAGCATCCCCCTTGATCAGCCCCTGACATCCCAGGCTTGTTCCCAAACCCTGATCACCAGCAACATGAGTGATAGCCCTACTACTGTGGTACTGGGACAACTGGCTATTTTTTTTAAATTAATAACATTTTATGTCCATCATTTTGACAATGTTAGCTCTTTACAACAAAATGTCTATAAATAGCGGCCTTCAGAGTTTAAAGCCAATATAAACTCTTTTTTCGGGGGCGGGGGGCAAACGTGGAAGCTGCAGCCATAGATTGCCCCTGGTTTCCAGTTGCTACTTCGTAATTAATAGTTGTTCAGTTGTCAAAATATTATACTTGTGTTGAATACGATTTGTTTGCCAAGTACAGATACTTCTGTTCAGTATTCACGAAAGAGAAGGAGAGGTCTCTATCATAGTAGAAGGTTGGCATGAGTCTAGAGTGGTCACTAAAACTGTGCATAGAACTCATTACCATGGAAAGGGTATTCAAAGGTGACTTGGCCTTGAAAGTAAATAAATCTCCAGGGCTGGATGGGCTTCACCCTAGGGTGTTCAGGGGAAAAAATGCAAGTGCTAGCTACACCCCTGGCAGACCTTTTCAACTGCTCCCTGGAGTCCAGAGTAGTGCCAATGGACTGGAGACCAGTGGAAATATTTATTTTTATTTATTTATTGAGTTGTAGGAGTACATCTTTGAACTGGAAGCTCATTTACAAAGGTTCCACATCAGCAGAAGGTAGAATTTTACACACATTTCAATAACAAATAGACAACAGAACATGAATTTCAAAAATGGGACTGCACAGAGAATATAAGTGCAGCTAAGTATGAAACAGCAATACAGGTGCATGTAAGGATACATACAGTGTGAGAATAGAGCTGTAATACTTGACTTATTAAGCAGAATAACAGTTCATTGTCAAGGTATGGGGAGGGACAGGGAAGGGGGAGAAATGGAGGGGTGGGAATAAGTGTGTCAAGGAGGAGATAAGAAGATATGTCAAGGAGAAGATTAGGCGGAGGTAAATAACAGCTCACTGGGGGTGTGGGACAGCAAGGGGTGATGCGGGCAGGAAGAGGGTAAGCAAAGGAAAGAAATAGGGTTAACAGTCACAGCTGCTCCAATTGGTGAGATATTGGTGAAGTTTTCTTCTAAATGGCCCCAGCTTGGGCTCACAGGTTAAATCCCAGGGTAATTCATTCAGTCAAAGGGGGCATGATACGTGAATGACCTTTGCGCCTGAGAGGTGCGAAAGAAGGGGACAATCAGAGATTGTCTGGCATTGCTTCTTGTGCAGCAGGGGTATGGGGCTGTGACAAGGAGCAATAGTACCCTTACACACTAGATTGGGACTCAGGATGAACCAAACAACTGCAGGCCATTTAGATTATCATCAGTAATTGGCAAACAGAAACCATACTTAAACAAGGATTTATCAATGCCGAATGTTTGCTTGCTGGCATTGGCATTGGTAGTGTAGGAGTTAGAGAGATACATAATAGGAATGGCAGTGAAGTATTGAAGTGATACCAACCCGACCCCCACCCTGCAGAGACTGACAGGTGTTGGGGGTGTGCCTTTGGTCGTCGGCCATAACGTTCATAAGTCTCTGGAGGGTGTTGTCTGCCCACTGGTGTCCACCAGTGGGGGTATCATGAACCTTATGGATGAATTTGGTTCACAAAAATTGTGGTGCAACCCACAGTTTGTCACCTGTATCTTCTTTTCAGTACTAGATGAGCTTCTGATCACTAGACAAGTGTACGTTGTCAGAGTGTCTCTTGTATGGACTACCAACAAGTAGTGGTTGTTCAATTCTTTTGTCTAAGAATTTGAACACGTCTTTTAGTTCTGGGTCAGATTTCTGTGCAGCAGAAAGGTCCAGTGGAGGTTCTGGTACTGGTTTCTGCCTAGTGTTGGTGGCTACGTAAATAGCTGCCACAGCTATTGGGTTAGTCATTGTCCATGTCTCCCCCCATTGAGCTTTGGCAAGCGAGTCTGCTTAATCATTGAATTCATAGTAAGGGTCAGATTTACAGTGAGCCTTTACATTGTGGATGTACAGTTTGTGAGTAAACTGCTGTGTCCGGGTGTGTATATACACAAACAAATCCCTGTATTTCACAGGTGTGCCATCAGAGGATGTAAAGTTATTTTTCTCCCCAAATGGTAGAAACTCAGTAAGGGAGTCTGCAAAGATGATGGCATCCTTGTCACCATGGTGCATGACCTCCAAAGCACAGGCTACAGCTGCCAATTTGTCATACTTTGAGGAGATAACAGTGCACTGTCTGTAAATGCACCTGAAATCGTCATCTTTATTTATTATGAGCACTACAAATCCTGTTACCTGTTCTCCGTCTACATAGGAGACGGAGCCGTCTGTAAAGATGTGATACATGCTGGTATCTGTTAAAACATCTGCTGTAGCCAGTAAGAATGGTCCCAGCTCAGGTAAGTCAGAAGGTTGGAGTGCACAGTATGGGGCTTATCTGTGTAAAGTAGACCATGGGCCAAGATTGATGGCATCTTTGCAGGTAGCATTTTGATGTCCCTGTCCTACAAAAGCAAAGACCAGTGGGTGAGTCTGGTGTTGGAGACTGAACCATCTTTTACTTTATCTGAAAGCAGAAAGTTGGTTGGGGTGTGGCAGGTATGCAAGATGATAGGTGCATACCCAACGATGTACATGAAATGTTTGACAGCCCAGTAGGTTGCCAGGTGTGTTCTTTCACAGAGACTGTATTTCCTCTCTACCTGGGATAGCATCTGAGATACATAGGCAATGGGCCTGAAATACCCATTGTACTTTTTGCTAGCACTGCAGACATGGCCACATCAGAGGTGGCAGTTTCCAGATGGAATGGGAGATTTGGGTTAGGGTTTATCAGTGCTGGGGCTGAGGCGAAGGCCTGCTTAAGCTGTGTAACAGCTTCAGTGTGAGTTGGGCCCCATGTCCATGGGACATCCTTCTTCAGAAGTTCATACAAGGGAGCAGCCTTCAAGGCAAAGTCAGGGATAAAATTCCTGGAGTAGTTTACCATTCCTAAAAAGCATCTGAGTGTTGCCACACTAGTAGGACGTGGTAGATCGTGTAAGCCCTGGATCTTTTTGACAGCTGGGCTTCTGCTTTGGTCTATGATACACAGGCCAAGGAGGATGACCTCTTTTTCACACAGTTGTGCTTTAGAGGGGTTGCACTTGAGGCCTGCTCTCTTGAGATACAGAAGTTCATCTAGAAGGGTCAAATGATCTTCTTTTGTGGTGGTTGCTAGGAGGAAATAATCCATGTACTGTAGGAGACACTGGGGAGTGGAGAACCCCTGCAGTGCATCCATCATGTGGAGATGGAAGAGGGAAGGGCTGTTGTGGAAGCCCTGGTGAAGGCCAAGTCCAGGTGTACTGGCGTCCATCAAAGGTGAAAGCAAATTTGTATTGGCTTTCCTGGGTTAATGGTAGTGACCAAAACCCATTAGAAATGTCTAGAGCTGTGAAATTCTTTCTGTCGGGTGTCAACAGCTTGAGCACATCAGGTGCTGATGCTACTGTTGGGGCGCTGCTGTGGGTAACTTGATTAAGTTTTCTGTAACCAGTTACAAGTCTCCAAGCTCCATTTGGCTTTTTCACAGGCCAAATAGGTGATTTGACAGTGGAGATACAGTTCCTAATTACTCCTTGCTGTAGCAGTGATTGGATGGTCTCCCTCAGTGATGGCAAGGCTTCAGCATGGAATGGGTACTGTTTCTTAATCACAGGGTCAGGCCCTGTGATCTCAATGGTAGTATGCATCCTACCACAGTCGTACTTGTTGGTGGCAAACACGTCAAGATGTTTCTGCAGCAAGGGTGCAAGCTCAGAAAACAGGTCATGACTTTTGAACAAAGCCATGACGTCATACTCCTTGTTGTTATGGGAGATGGCTCCCACCACATGTGAATCTGGAATGGTGACAGCATGACATTGTCCTTTGATCTGGAGACGTAACCTGTTGGCTAAGTCCACTACACAGCCGTGCAGTGCTAGAAAGTCAGTTCCCAATATGCTGGGGTGATGACGAAAGACCATGATGTCAAAGACAAAATCAATCCTGAGGTGGCCTACCACCACAGGTAGAGGAACAGATTGGTAGATGTGTAGCTGGGTACCGTCTACACCCTGGGCACTGGTCTTCCAGCTGGTAGACCAGTCAGATAAGACTAGGTCCTCATCATGGAGGACTGACATGGCTATTCCAGTATCCAGAAGCATGGTAAGTTGGCAGCCCCCGACTGTGGCCTTTACATAAGGCCATCCGTTTGTGTCAACAATTAAGTCGCTCACAATCTGGACTGGGGCCTGTAATTGTCAGTCTGCATTTTCAAAATCGTAATCATCATCCTGTTCCTGAAACCTGAGGCCTGCAGGATATTTCAAGGCCTCCTGGATGTCTCGCACAGGATACAGATGTACCTGTGACGTCACAGGCACGGCAGCGGCCTGCTCGGATGGTTCTTCCTTAGTTGTTGCATCGGTCTGGCCAGTAGGCGATGCCACGAAAGGATTCTTCCCTTGACTGTTCGTTTGTTCGTGAGCTGAATGCAGGAAAGGATTACCCTGACCGCATGGCTGTCCAGCGGCCGGAGCGAGGGCTGCTACAGTTCTCGTAGGCTTAGCCACTCTTTCAGCACAGATCTCCTCTAACAATTTGCGGAGGGTCTCATTTTTGTCTTTGAGACTTCGATAGCTAGGGCCATTGCAGTTCCGGCCATCGAGTTGGGCATTTGGATTTTTCCAATTGCTCGTATCTCTGTTTCTGTTGTTTTTTATAGTTCCGGATCTCACCCCCCCCCATTTGCGACTACTGGTTGTCAAAAGGGGTGTCAGGTTTCTGGTTGTTGCCCTCTATGGTGTAGTGGGTTGGGGTGTCGGCAATGGGCTGTACTGGAGCCACCTGTGCTGCTGGGACTTGTATTGCGGCATCCTTGTTGGTTTTGCTGGAAGCAAGGTTATGCAGGTAGACCTGATAGACATACTCCATTTTTGTAAGGATGTTCGCAAAGGAATCGTTATTCGGGTAAACATTAAGTTCAGCCTTTTTCTGTAAGGCCGGAGTCATGTTCTGGATGTACAAATCCTTGTACTCAATCTGGTCTTGGTCTGCAAGTTCCCCTGCTAGGCCTTTCCCAGTGTAGTATGCGAGCCATAACCATTGATGGTAGGCCACGGGGCTTTCTTTCACATTTTGCTTAACCTTGTAGGCCAAGCGAGCTCCTATGACACCTGGGGAGTTGGTGGCGATGAGAGCTGCAGCAATGTTATTATAGACAAGAGTGTCGGAGTTGCGTACTGTCTCTGAAAGTTTTGCCCAGAGAGTAGGTTTGATCGTCTGTCGCAAGACTTGAACCTGATACTCGGGTTGGAGAGAAAGCTTCTTGCAGAGGGAGCGCACCTTCTCCAAATGGCAACTGAGATTGTCAGTTGGGCCCATCTGTCCGATACTTTGGGCAATGTGCTGGACAGAGTGAGCAACTTGTAGGGGGTTGGAAGTATGTGTAGTTGCAGCGAAGGGTAGCTTCTGCTAGCACATCAGCAACTGTCTTGTACGCATGGTCCTGGTTAATAGTTTCTTTGAACATTTTGTCAATTTGTTCCTGGATGGCTCTCCTTTGGTCCTCTGGTACAGTTAGGTTACTGAGAGTCTCTTGAATTAGGCCCCGAATTTCTGCCGTATTTCCCCTGTTGAGAGGAGCAAGGGGAAGCACATTATGCAAAACAGGCCCTCCGCCTGTGTCGTGGGGGCCGCCATTTTGGCGGTGTACATGGTTTCTGCCATGTTTATGTAGATGTGGCAACGCAGAGTGTGTGCCGACATAGGCGCCATCTTGGGGATGGCTGGCAGAAGTTACTACACCACGGGGGTTCTACTTTCATGTGACATGGCATGCCTAGTCATCAAAGTCAGCGTCATCATCGCTGGATGATGCAGTCTCAGTGGGCGTGTACTGAAACCTGTCCATGGCCTTAACATGGTCATCAAGAACCTCCCATTGATGGCGCAACTTCGCCATCTTTTCTCTACACTTCTTGTGACAAACTCTTAGTGCCCTGCTCAGTACCTTTTTCAACCTCACGCTGCAACAGTCTGTACACAGCGCCCAATTAGACTTTTTCCCTAAGTTCTTTATCTAACTCACGATTCACTCTCTGATACTCCTCTTTCAACTCAGCATTCTCCTCTCTCAAACCCTCATTTGTATCACTCAGAATATCATTTCAATATGCTGTTTCTTATCACATTTCAACCTTTCACAATCATTTCTCAGCATGCAAATTTCTCGCTCAGTGTCTTGAGCAGTACAGTGCAATAGTCTGTTATTGACATTGCAAAGTGACTGTGTCTCCTCTGCTAGTTTTTGTTCCTTTTTCTGTAACTCCGATCCCTGCAAGCCCATCTCTTTTTTTAGAGACGATTTTGCAGTTCAAGGGAGGCACACCTTGCTGTGAGGCCCTCAACAGCGGTATATAGAGCCGCAACCAAAAGACCTTTAAGGTTGTATTTTTTGGTTGTGTTTTTGGACTCTAAGTAGTGCTTGTATAGTAGCAGCAATGGATTGTCTGCTAATTTTGCGTCCAGCGTGAAATCTGTCCATCCGCCATGGGATGTGAAGTAGTTTGAGACGTCGAGTCTCAGTTCAGTGTAAAGTTCAGGCATGACAAATAAGGGCTAGACAAAGAAACAAAGAAGCTGTCTGAAAACTAGACAAAATCCTTGGCGCTTTCACCCAACCGCTTTCCAGTCTCCGGTGGGTAAACAATGATGACAAGGCGTTACGCTGTCACTCACAGAGGGAGTGTAAAGAGGTCCGGTGTGGGTCTGCCATGCCCGAGACCAAGACGGAATGTGTCCACCACAGTCGCCACCACTGTAAGCACAAGTAGGTCCAAGCAGGCGAAAGTCGCACTACACTACTCGACATTCAAAATAAATTGAATGGAATCTTCTTTTGCACCTTACAACCTTCACTCGGTTGCCTAAATGTAACTGGGTAATAAAATTACCTTTCTCAGGTTCTTGTTGGAACGGCACAAAGGAAGAGACAACAGACAGTGTTGCACAAGTAATAAATGTCATTTATTACTGGTAAATAATAATGATACAGGCTTACAACCAACAGTGAATACACTGGGAGAGCTTCCAGTTTTCCTTACCCACGTAAGCAAAGTCTCTAGTCTAGTCTCAGAGAAGCTACGTGCTGCAAGGGGTATTATACCCCGATAATTACTGTAGCAACAGCTAAAGAAGATACATAAAAACAGGGATTTATTTAACTCTAACAATTGATTAGCGTTTTGCTCATAAAAGTGCTAAATCTTTGTGAAAATGCATAGCTCTTGCCTCTCTGTGTTTAACAAACACAGCACTTCTAGAAAATCTATATAAATACTTTCTGTACAGTTAGTATAGTCTCAAGAAAAAAAACTGCTAATCAATTATTTAAAACCCTGTAAAAAGTCGATAATTGGACAAAAACAGGTGGCACGAGTAACCGTCCTAACTAACATGAGAAGTTGCTTAGCTTGCAAAGATATCATAAACAATGGGATCTCCATAAGTCCCCAAGGTCAGTTACAATTACAGTGATGCACAAGCACTAAAGGTGGCACTGTTGCCTGACTTATGATTATAAAAATATAATGGAAAGCATCTCCCAGGACTAAGGAACATCAGTGAAACATGATGAAGCATAATATGCATTAGTAAAATACAGTAGACCACAGATCCTGACACTTATGCTTGTACGATAAGTGTCTCTGCCCTAAGGTTAGTACATATACCTACATATGTGTTGCTGTCCATGGAGTGGGGGTACAATCAGGGGTGCTGGACCATGGATAACAGCCATATATGCATAATTCTGCATTTCTTCGCATTGAATTGCAGCTGCCACCTTTCTGACCACTCCTCCAACCTTGCCAGAGCCTCTCTCATACTTTTCACACCCTCCCCGTATCCACACTATTACAGATCTTTATGTCGTCCGCAAACAGACACACCTTCCCATGTTGACCCTCAGTTATGTCTCCAATGTAAATGTTGAAAAGCATGTGTCCCAGCACTGACCCTTGGGGAACCCTACTCGTCACCCTTTCCTCTTTTGAGTGCACCCCATTTACCACCACCGTCTGCATTCTCCCCTCTAACCAATGCTCTACCCATTTTGTAAGCTTGATCCTCACTCCGAAGCCACCGACTTTGCCTACCAGCCTCCTGTGGGGGATGGTGTCAAAGGCCTTCCTGAAGTCCAGGTAGGCCACATGCACCACCCGCCCTGGTCCCATATCTCTGTAACTCTGTCAAAGAATTCAATCAGGTTGGTCTGGCAGGACCTACCCCCTGTGAATCCATGCTGGTTGACATCCGGGAGGCCCTCTGCCTCCAGATATTTAATTCGCCTTTCCTTAATAAGGGTCTTCATTAGCTTACCTACAATGGAGGTAAGGCTAACTGGGTGGTAATTCCCCAGTTCCTCCCCTTAATGTAATGGCACCACCTCAGTCCTTGTCCAGTCCCTAGAAACCCTTCCCTTGACCAGTAACAGATTAAATAACCTTGTGAGCGATGCTGCCAACTCCTGCTTCAGCTCTTTGAGCACTCTCGGGTGAATCCTGTCTGCGCCCTTCGCTTTATCCGTACACAGTTTCCCCAGTTCTTCTAATATCCTATCCTCCATGAATGGACTCGAGTCCATTTCCCTGTCCCCTTTTCCCCTGATTTTCAACTCTGGCCCTTTCCCCATCTCCACTGTGAAGACTGATATAGAGTAATCATTCAAAATGTTAGTCTTCTCTATATCTCCTTCTACCAGTTCCCCCTTCCCCCTTGAGTCTAATAATCCCCATCCTCCCCTTCCTTCTGTCACTCACATATCTGAAAAACTTCTTATCCCCCCTTTCACCCCCTCGCTATTTAATCCTCTGTATTCGCCTTCACCCTTCTGATTATTTTCCCTTTTTCTCTCAGTTTTTCCTTATATAGCTCCCTGTCTGTCTCCTTCTGCCAGGCTTTATATGCCCTGAATGCCCTCCTTTTCTCCCTGCTTCCTCCACTTCTTTCATGAACCAACGTGGTTTCCTTCTCCTCTTATTTTTGCTGACCATCCTAACGCATAGCTGTCGCCTTCAATATTACTCCCTTTATTCCTCCCACAGCTCCTCTACGTCATCCAAGTACTCCTTTCCTTCTAGCTCCTTCCGCACAATTTTTATCATCCTCCTAAAATCTGTCTTCTTAAAGTCTAGCACCTTAGTGGTGGTTACGCCCTTAACCGTCCCTTTCCTAATTTTAAAGTTTACTGTCCTATGGTCGCAGTTTCCTAAATTTTCCGCAACCTCCACCTCCTGACCCTATCCCCATTTGTAATTACCAGATCTAGTATGTTACCCCCCATCCCCGTAGGTTCTGTGACTAGCACTGGTGAATGAACAATCCCTGCATGGCTTCCAGCAGCTCCCTACTCCTTTCTGTGGATGCTGCCGGGATTTCCCAAACCACATCTGGTAGATTCAGATCCCAAAGCAATGCTATTTCCCCCTTCCTGGCCATCTCCTGTATTCCACTAATGATCTCTCTATCCACTTCCTCTCCTTGTTTTGGTGATCTATAGACCACTCCTACCCTCACTGTCTCTCCCCCTGTTCTGCTTAAAGTGACCCATAGTGTCTCTGCTGATCCATCTCTGCCCCCACTAATCATTGTTCAAATCCCCTCCTATATGTACAGGGTAACCCCTCCCCCCTTCTTCCTGTTCTGTCCCTCCAGTAGAGTCCATACCCTGGTATTTTCACCTGCCAACTGTGGTAGTCTGTACACCAGGTGTCTGTGATTGCAATTATGTCCAGGTTGTCTGCTGCCACTGCCACCTGCAGGTCCACCATCTTATTTTCAAGACTCCTGGTGTTTGTTAGCAACCCCTTCCACCAGCCCAGCCTTTCTCCCTTTCCTTTCCTCCCAGCGTCCCCTGTCCCCATCTGTGGGGGAGTGTGAGTTAGGTAAATTACACCAGCCATTTTCCCTGGACCACCTCTAGCTTCTCACTCCCCCTCCCCTAGTTTAAATCGCTCCCCAGTATTTTATCTATGTATCCCCCTCAACAGTCTAGCCCCATTGTCATTGATATGCAGTCTGTTCCTCGCATACAGGTGCTGGTCTACCCATGTGCCCCCTCACTCACCTATACATTCATAGCCCTCCTTCCAGCACCACTGCCTCAGCCAGTGGTTAAAGTCCTTGATTCGTAATTGCTTAGCTGTACTAGTGCAGTGTATTGGCAGAATTTCCAAAAGTTATGGAACTCACCATCCCCATGCACCCTCCTGCTAGCTCCATGAATCTCTTCTGTACTACCTCCACCTCTTCCCCGGCAATGTCATTTATTCCAGGTTGTACGCCCAGGTGAGGTTTTCCCCCAGTTAGCCTAATGCGGTCCCTAATTTTTGGTAGCACCTTGCTTGCCTCCATTCCTGACTCACAAAAAACTGGCTTACCTTTAAACCTCTCCTTAACCAGCAGATCCCATTTATTTTTTTTTAACATTTAACATTTTTCTACACCTCCGTCGGCCCCCATCTGATCAACCCCTCCAGCCCCATCACCCAGAATTACCGGGGCTTATCTTATGCCTGGCCCGGGAGCGGTGCCTGCGGGTAGTCGGTAGTCATCCTGCTGCTGGTGATTTTCTCATCCATATTCTCCCAGGGGTCCCAGGAGTAGGAGCGCATTTGCATGGAGACACGCATGCACCTTACAGCCCCAGTAACAACACCTTTCCACCCACCCCGTTGGCCTAATGGCAGGCACCCTCAAGGCCTGTGCTGTCCCTGACGTCCACCAGGAAGCAGCCATTAGCAGAGGGTTGCCACTACACCTCCCTGGAGAGGAGCGTTGCCTGTTGACAGCTCCATCCAGCTCCGCCCCCTTTGCCAACCTCTGATGGCCTGGGCATTCCCGAACCGGGTCGCGGTGTGCCCGTGAGGAGTTAGGTGTCCTAGCACCTTAGCCCTCAGCACCACCCGGGCTGGCCAAGCGGATCCATTTATAATAGAGTCCCATACATTATCACCGATTTATCCTGCCTTAACCCCAAGGGTGCCTCTGCACCCCTTACCTGGCTTCTCCTGGTGTCACCCTACGCCCTGGCAACCCCCAAACTCCACTCCTGCACCCCCTACTCTTCTATGTCCCTGCCCTCCCTGATGGTTCCCTGTCTCACCCCCTGCCTCCTCCAGTCCTCCTCCTTGCCATTTCCCGTATCCCTCCCTCCCTGCAATGTATCACCTACCTGGTTGCTTGCACTCTGACTCCTTTCCTGTTGACCCCTCCTGCTCCTATCCCATCCCTGTTGCTACCATCATCCTTTACACCTTGTCCTTCCAAATCATTTTTCATTTCCTTCAGTGTGGCACCCTACTGCTCTATCTCTAACCCTTTGTGAGATTCGTCCTTTCGACCGGCTCCATCTGGCTTTCGTGTCACAGCCCTGGTACCCTTAACCTCCCTCCCTCCCTCCCAGCTACTACCTCCTGCTCCACCATCTCCCTTAAGGACCAATACCTGTTTGAGCCTGTTGTGCATCTCTGCTCATTTCGTCCCTGACTCCTGCCCTGGCACCTCTCCCCCGGTCCCCAGTGTGTGTTGCTTGCCCCACCTCTTGTCCTGTCTTTCTTCCTGTCTCCTGTCCTTTACCCTTTTATCCTCCGTGTTTCTCCTTTCCATTTCTCTATTTGACCATGACATTTCCCTTTTCAGCCATAATAGCTCAGCCTCCAGCCTCCCTAGCCTTTGACAAATTGGGCATTCCCCCAGCCCCACAAAGTGCTCATGAATATGGCTGCTCCACAGTTGTTACACCCCACAATCCTCCCTCCACTCTGTCCCCTACCCCCTCCCTCCACTGGTCCTCCCTCCCCTTATGCTGTCCCTGACCCGTCCCCTGGCGTGCCCCTCTACTCTGCCCCCTCCACCAACCTCCATCATCCCTCCCTCTGTCCCATGCCCTCTTCTCACCCCTGTGCCCCTCTCAGTCCATGTTCCCAATTTGAACTACGACCTCAGAACAAGCTGAATCAAAACACTTCACTCCAGGTAATCAGCTTCTTAAAAACCCCAGAACGAAATGAAAAGTTGCCTACTTTGTTGTACACCGTCTTTACCTACTGTCCTACTTTGCTATAACATAAATTATACTTGCGCAGCCTTACACTGCCTATTCTGCTGCACCCATGCTTAACTTACTGTATCTTAGCCATCTTTCCACATTAATCAGTCTCAGTCCACATTAATCAATCTCACCAAATCAGTCCAAGTTCGAGAACTGTTTGCAGTTGTGACAGCTCCGTACTGCATTAAGTCCTTCCACTCTAAATTGTCCCTCCAAATCAGTTCCCTGGCTTGTAGCAGTGATCAGCCCTTTTCTGTATCAAGTTCTTCCCTCCAAGGGGCAACACCTTCCAATTCTCCATGGGCTTCACTCTACCTCCTTTAAGATGGCTCTGCCTGGGGATAGGTGGGGGGATTGGGGGTATATTGGCAGATGGGGGGGTTATGTAACTTTTATCTAAAATTGTACACCAACCAAGTTATTTTCTATTTCGAGTACTCTTGGGTATTGTATCTCAGGTTTACAATTTCCTTTTTGTGGAATGTTGTTCCTTCTACTGGTGTTCTCAATAAAGTATATTTAATTTGAAAAAAGATGACTCTGCCTTTCCTGTGTGTGTTTAACAGAGGTCGGAGTCAGTGCCAGGGTGGGCAGGCAGGATTTTGTTGCTGCGGGCATTAGAAGCGACTCCTGCTGCTGGTTCCCTTCTGCTGCTGCTGGCTTGGAATCGGCTCCTGCTGCTGGTCCCCTTCAGCTACAGGTGAGCTCATTTGTTTTTAGGGTGGAGCAAGTGGTGTAACCTGTCCACACAGCTTCATACAATGAATGGAGCTTATGGTATTTCCAGCTCACCTCTGTGTGGTATATGGTTAATAAAAAAAAACAATGTTTTTTATTAATCCATACATTTCACTAATCCACCTAATGTGGATGAGGGGGCGCTTTTGACACTTGGATCCACCTGATGCGGCTGAGGGGGCTTTTGACACTTGGAGGCTGATTGAGGCAGAGAAGGGGGACTTATCTGAGCTTAATGAGTTACTTGAACAGACTGCAAAAAAACAGAATATAAATTGTTTGGGTTGGGAAAGAGTGGATGAGCTGTACGGTCCTTTTTTGTTTTTTTGCTGACAAAATCTATGTTTCTATAATTTTAGTTGCAACTATTTCCTCCAGTTGACTGAAGAGAAATTTTTGTAGACTTTAGTACAATTTATACCATCTGGGGGCAGTATAAATGGCCACACTAAAGCATGTTATTAGGTACCTGCGGGGAGGATACATTTTTTTATCTCCTTACAGGGTCGTTCTCATCCCTGCAGGTATGTCACAATAGAGCCTGCTCCACATGTTCCCTGCACTTGCTGCTGCTTTTGCCACTGAAGTTTGAACTTTCACTTACCATCGACTACCAGAATCACATCATGGAACCACATGTATGCTGCTTATACTCAGTTCTAGGACCACCCACAGTTTGGATCAACAATTTGTCCATTAATGGATGGAAAACTTAAGCGAGACAAGCCTTCTGAACAAATATTAAACTATTCCTCTGGGCCGTCAACCAAATGGCACAAATAGGACATTGAATGGGGGTGATGTGTGTAAGCTTTGTATTTCCTCTGTCATTTAGGCAACAATACCCCTTTGCACTTATGGTCGTGTCACTCGTTGCCAGGAAAAGTTGTTGCCAACATTCCAGAGGAAATAGAAAGCTTATACATAAGAGTGTCAGGCAGTGTCCTCTATCATGTGACTATGAGAATAAAAATTGCCTGATAAATGCATTTATTTTCATTGATGATGTTGCTAAGGTGAAAGTAAATCATTTATTTTCGGTAACCAGTGATGTGGGCGACTCGGTTTTGAGCGACTCAGTTTGAGCACCTGTCAGAACAGCAACCTGTAGAGAATAACAATCATAGGGAATAGCAAGGAGAGAGCAACACAGCAGCGAGTGAAGAGCGAGGTAGTGTTAGGTAGAATATGTTATGAGAAGTTGTTGGAGGGGGCATTGTTGAGCTGCTTGCATGGCATGGTGGTTAGAGTCCTGGTTCGCGATGCTGGTGGACCCAGGTTCGAGTCTGGGCATGGGTGTATTTTTTTTTTACTTTGTTTGGGGAGGGGTGTAGGTTTTTTTGTTGTTGTGCCTGACATCCCGTTCCCCCAACATCGTTTCCCTCACCCCCCCATGTTCTCCCCCTCCTGACTTGTGTCTCCCTGAGTTGTACCCCCCTTCGAGTTTCGCCCTCCCTGACATGTGCCCCCGAATTGGCCATAAAATATAGGAGGTGTAGCCACAGCCCCCGGCATAGAAAGTTTGTTACTTTTGTTCCCCAGTATAAAAGTTGTATTTGTGGCTATTGTATTCGGTGGAGTGTACATCCCCCTGTTTGATTTTCGGTGATGTACATTTGCTGTAATGGCAGTCACTGTTTTGCGGTCACCATTATGACATAGAACCTTTATTTTCTCTTGAGCATCATAATGGATATTTCTCCACTCTGTGAACATCATCAGATTCCAAAGCACATGTCAGACCTCCAAAATGTGATGTCAGTCCTTACCGGGACATACTATATTTGGAATGTTTGGAATACTTTATTTTATTGTTCATTAGCCTCAGCTCATTTAAATGTGGATTACAGCTGCGGATTGAGCCATTGTGGGGGTGTCCAGAATCAAGGTTTAAAAAAAATTTTTTTTTAGTAAGATACTAAGATTGGAGCACTAGGACCAGGGCCCCGTGTTTACTGCGATTCTGCAGTTGCAGCAATGGCCACAGAAATCAGTACTGGCTGCAGAAATCAGGAAAACCAGCCACATGGCCACAGAAATGCTAGCTATGCTATGCAATCACACAAGGCAAGAGCATGGCTACTGATATGCTAAGTAAGCCATGGCATACATACTCACTAGAAGGGGCAACAAACTGATGCCACCTGCTAGAAAGCCGAAATGCTAGTGGCTACATGGCATCTTGACTTGTGTCACGTAACTCCATCCAGCCAGTACTGTGAGTGGCCCAGTATTGTGTGTGTGGGGGGGGGGAGAGTGACTGCAGCAAGAGTAGCAGAGCTTGATTAGGTCCACAATAGTTATGATTTGCTGCTGTGCAGGTGTAGGTATGGCTAGCTCTGCCATGTTCATTTTTCATTGTGAGGCTGCTCACAGTGCAAGTTGAATCCCTGGAAGATGAACTTGGAAGGAAGAATTGGAAGGCGAGCTGTAGTCAAGAAGTGAGAAGATTCAGTGGTGCCTGTGGAGGTGGTATCGATCTCAGTGTGGTGGCAGGGATCGGAGGAGGAGCCGATTGCAGAAACGTGGCTGGCAGCAGACTGAGTAAAGGACTCAGTCCCCACTGGTGGACATCGATCATAGTTTTGCTTTGTAGGCCGCAGATCTCTACCTGCAAGTGTGACAGTAATTTATTGGCAGATTTGAACTTGCAGCCTGAGTGCTGGCATCAAGTTCAACTATTAAGGAGGGTCAAGTTGCCCAGCTGCAGCAGAGCTGGGGACCGGGTATACCAGAACTGGAGCAAGCAGGTAAGGAAACAAAAATTGGAATGGAAAGTTGTGTTGTTTGCTGCTATATGTAAATGATATGAAGGTCACTGACAGAAGAACACCACCACCCCTAGAGTTGCTGGGAGAAGAGAAAATGCTAACCAAGGTTACTTCAGCTTAATAAGAATGACTTGCTTGCATTTTTTTAGTGTGTCCCCCACAGGAAAAATCAGAAGTCAACAAATCCTACAGACACTGCAAGTTACACCCTCCATCAATATTATAGGAAGACAATCCCCCCCCCCAACACAGAGATTTGCACACTGCACGCAACATGTTTGTTGCAAGGGTATTCTTAGTTTAAAAAAATAATAATCTAAAAGAACGTTGATCAGAATCAGAAAAAAAAAAATTAAAATGGCTTTCAAGTTGGAGTCTCTCTTTATATCTGCTAACTGTAAATATAACCCAGAAGAAATCCAAGCATGGCCTTCTGTGTAGTTTTAGCCGAGTGTGCATGTCCTCCTCCAATTAGAACCTAGGAGAACAGCAAAGGCCACCAATTTCCTGAATAAGAGCAGATAAGTCTTTAAATTCGGGGTGGAAGGGAAAAGTCATTAAAAGAGAACACTGATGCCCATGGCTGCACCAGGTTTGGATTATTGCAGTTTAATATTTGCGATAGAAGACTACAAACTGTTAAATGGCTTGCTGTGCCACTCTCAGTATAGCAAAGTGGTTGCACAAAGGCAGTCAAAGGGTTGACTAAGACTTAATCCCTATGAAGGTATTGTCATTGAGGCACAGGTCAGGAAGCATCGGAAAAACCAGGAGCAGTTGTAGAATTCACAAAAGGTTTTTTTTTTTAATTTAGTCTTTTTATTTAATTTATAAATGCAACAATTTTACAGGTAGCAATACATCACTTATTAATACCAGGTGATAACATCACAGTACATTACATGTATATTTGCAGCAGTCATATTAGGGGAAAATAAATTAACATCTTATTACTTCAGTGTCCAGAGAATCATATTACTCATTTTAAGTTCAGTCTGTGATCCATTCAAATCAAATCAGGCATAGCACGGTGAGCTCTCCCCTGTTAATCACTCCCAGATTTTATTCCCATTAAAATTCAAGGAGCATCACAGATCACATCCCGAGTATCTTTTCAGTGCAAAAGAAGAGCAAAATTACATGTTCAGTACATAGCTTAAGGTACAAAATCATCGTAATGATTTAGTTGGTATGATTTCCACTTTTGCCATTGTACATCAAATTGTTGAACTTTGTCCATCATCTTGGCCGAGAATCACTCAAGGGCATATATCTCCCTGGAAAAAACAATCCAAACTTTTTTAGTGGGTACACAAAAAGTGTTTATTAGTACTAGCAGTAACATAAAAAAGATAAAATTATTCAGTAGAACTTTTTACAAAGGCCAAATAATCAGAGAAGTTCCATCAGAGTTTTCCTTCAATCTCCATGTCCCTCTTTTTTCTTTAAGCAGTTGCAGCTCTGTCTTATAAGTCCTTGCAACCCCCCTTCTTAACAAGCATCCTGTTTTTTTCTAAATGTCCTTGTAAATTTCGAATGTTTTTGTAAGTGTCAGGTAGGTGCAGAAAGAACACAATGTCCCAGAACTGAGGCCCCTTCTCCACAGCTCTTCTGAAAAAGGGCTTAAAACTGCTCTCAGGTTAACCCCTTCAGTTCCCAATAGCTTTTTGCAGTCATCTCAAACTATAATTATATACATTTCAACAGTAACACTGTATAATTTCTAAACAAAGGGATCCCAATATCAGTTACATTTCCACATAACGATTTGCATATATTTTTATAACAGCCGATATGCAAAGGAGGAAAACACAGAAACAGCAAGGGAAGACTGAGAGACAGTGAGAAGCAAAGAACTGCGAGACTGTCGGGGTGATCAAATCCTAGGCATCACGAGAAAATCTGGTTGTGTAACCAGACAGACAGACAAGAGGCAGGAAAGGAAAGAACAGAACAGATTCCTGCATGCAAACTCTCCATAACAACTGGGACAGGGTCCTATTCAATCCTGTCACAGGTATGCTGTTTAACCACAATTTATCTGCCACAGAACGGATGCAGAATCAGCAGTTGTTCTGCCGCAGGAAGTATGAGGTCCTGCCATAGAATGAAGGTCCACTGCGCCGCAGTAAACACGGGGCCCTGACTAGGACCGATCTTCTTAGAGAGCTACTGTCATTGTGTAAATGGCATTTGCCATGGACTGTCCCCCCCCCCCAAAAAGAAATCACATTTATTTTTCTCTGTGGTGTTTGACCTCTGAAACTTCACTTGTGGCTTTGCCACTAGTAAGTCCATAGGACTTAAAACCTGCAAACTAAAGCTGTCTTCGCTGTATTAATACTACACTGCCACCATTGTTAGAACCTTGTGATGATGTCAGCATGCATGGTGAAGCGGTGCCTGACTGCATTGTAATAGGCACAGCACCACCCTCCGTGACATCACACGGGTCCAAAAATGGTGATAGTACAGTATCAGTATGGTGAAAACAGTCCTGGTTTGTACCCACAAACTGAGATTAGATCAAATGGCATTACAGGGAACTGTGTGTATGGCCCTGGCACACCCGCAAAGACATCTGTGTGCATGTGAGTGTGTGTGGGGGGTGCACCTGCAGATATTCATATGGCATACCTCCCTGTGACCGTCGCAGTTGGCATGCTGGCATCCATAAGGAGTGCAAAGGGCATACTTTTATCCATTTGCACTCCCCATTGGACACAAGAATGGATAATTGGGTAGTCAGAAGGTGTTGCTGGCTGGGCTTCAGAGGCAGTTGGGGGGTAGTTTGGACATGCATGCTAGGAGGGACCACAGGTTTACTGGGTAGCTACCTAAAAGTACAGGCCAGTCACCAGTGCAGGCAGTGGGCTAGGTTCTGGATGTCCTGTTTAGGGCTGGATACCTGAACGTGATACCATTTGACCTTGATGTACTGAAGCAGCCAGTCAGCTGCCTGGCCAATAGACTTGCCAACACAGTGTGAACATGGTTCTAATGGGGGGGGGGGATTCCCTGAATTAGTGCCCCTACAGCTACACTGTCTAATCTGCATAGGGTCTAGTATCATCTAAGTCGTGGTGGTGATGTTTGGGGGGGGCAGCCATTGATTTGGGGCTGCCAGTGCCAACATGGGGGGGCACTGTGTTCCTTGTTTTATCCGTATTGTGTGTAATCATCAGAGCAGACATGCATCTATTGTCCAGTTCCAGAAACTCAGATTACAAAAAGGTTCCAGTCATGCTAAATAAGAGTGGGTCTTGGATAAAACTACATTTGTGATTCCATGCCCTTGAGGGCTGCTCAAGAAGAAACTTAGCCACTGTTTTCCAAAAGAGAAGTGGCAGTTGTTTGGATACTCAAGAAGCGGTTAGGTTGAATGCTTGCAAATGTGCCATATTTTATTTTTTGGGAAATTGCAGCGTGACATTGCTAACACCATCGGTGTAATTCATTCGCCCACTAATACTTGTAAACAAAGGGAGTTTTTTGTTTGGATGAGTCTGAAGTGGCTTCACTCAGTAAAATATACCATTGGTTTGCTGGAGAAGAAATATTATGACTTTCTGAGGATAGAGCTTGCATCCTAAGGAGTGCTGTTGTATGAAATATTCTCCTCCATCCAAAGGCCTTTTCCAGTTTTGGGGGCAGTTTTTAAGTATGTGTATTTGTAACCCCAGGCTGGTATGGCTCTGAAACACACTGGGCTCAAAGCCCTAACTTGTACACTGTTCTGGGTTTTCCCTGGCTCGGCTCCCTTGCCAGCCACTTGGACACTTTCCATATATTATGGAAACATTTTCTGGTGGCTCCCTAAACCACCTAAGAGCACCTCTGCTCCATAAGGGAATCTTCCTGTCAATCCCACGTCTGGGTACTTTCCTCAGGCACTGGCTAAGTACCTGAGAGAAAGCAACAGGTGTCTCAGAGCAAATCCGTAGAGGTCAATTTGGTTACTACTGATGGGGGGGGGGGGTCTCCCACCTCTTGCTCCCACAATTCATACCCGGCCATTTCTCTGGACTGTAACACCTCATCCTTTAAACACTTTGCTGTGTAGATTCCTTTTAAATGTCTTTCACATTCAGTCTACTTGTCTTGCTTCCCATTTGTGCTGGACTTGAACATACATATAAGTGGCTTTGTCCATTACTCTAGACCCCCCCACAGAATTAAGCAGTCCAATCCCCACATTCTTTCTTTCCATTTGTGCTGGACTTGAACATACTTATAACATAGAAACATAGAATTTGACGGCAGATAAGGATCGCTTGGCCCACCCAGTCTGCTCATTTCCCTACCTAATGGATAAGCTGCAGATCCTAGTTAACCAGCAGCCTACTTCTTTCTACCCCCATCCCCTAGAATTGCCTTATGACTGTCCCAGGCATGCTTGAATTCAACCACTGTTTTTGACTCCACAACCTCCTCTGCAAGGCCGTTCCAAGCATCCACAACCCTCTCTGTGAAAAATTACGTCCTTACATTACCTCTGAGCCGCCCCCCCATCTTCAAATTGTGCCCCCTTATTCTTTGTCCATTACTCTAGACCCCACACAGAATTAAGCAGTCCAATCCCCACATCTTCCAACTGTACTTGACTGACTTTTCCAGACCCCACAGTAACAGTCCCTTTAGTTTCATTCTGTTTCAGGTGAAAACACTTGGCCCTTTTGCAGAGCAAACTCACCCTTCAGTTGCAGGTGCCCCACAGGCATTTCCTGCACAAGGAATCTTCTTCCAGACCTTCTGGTGCCTCAGCACAACTCAAACAGGCAGCTTCTTTTCCTTCTAGCCGGACCCAGGGGGTTGCCCCTGGAAAACAGGCTGACACCTTCCCCCCATCCTCGCAGGGAGGGGGCTCTGAACCATTGAGAGTGGTCTCCACCACTTCAATAATCAGTTCCTGTGTTCCTCTTCAGGTGGAAACACACACCTAAAACAAAAGTAGCTCTGTAACAGAGCTTAAAGCTCTTGAGAGCCTGCAATCAGCAGAGCACTTCTTCTGCACTACAGAACTCTCACTCAGACTGAACCAGACTGGCTTCAAATTCCCCAGTGTTCTACTCTAACCTCCAACTGTAACATTCCAGTGTGGCTTATGCGGCTGCAACAGTTCTAAATGATGTCATCCCTCAGTCTCAGCTGAGACTGCGAACAGAGTGAGACTATGTGAAATTCATTTAACTGGAGTTTCACAATCTGCCTTCCTTGCCTACCACTAGGTCTTACTGGGATTCTAGTAACCTAGGGTAACGGGGGGGTTACATATTGTTTTAATTTTGGGGCAAAACACCCTGTTATGTCCTCTTTTGACTCCCTGTGCCTGGATGCCTCTGCAGAGAGCATCATGGCACCCAACTTCAGCAAAGTGGGATTTGGGTCACTTGCAGCACGGTGCTATGTGCAGTTTGTCACTCAGCCATCAGGGGGAGCTGCAGAGGGACATGCTGTGATCCTTCTGTCCTGGAGTGAGAGCATCTCCTGTGTAACATGGTCTGTTGTTCTCCAGCCCAGTGAGGAAGAGACCCCAAACCAGCCACATTCTCCCCGTTGTGGCAGCACAGTATGTGGCCTCCAAGCCACAGGACCAACCCACACATGGTACATTTAAAACAATTTATTTATCTAGGATAGCACAGCTGAGGCTCAACATCTAATTTCCAGTTGGATCCTGCTTCCACCCATTTCCGCAGCTGGGTGGATTGGAGCACCGAGAGGTTATGTAAAACATCACTGCTAAAATACCTGTTTCAGACACAGCAACACTGTTTTTTGTTGTTTTTTGTCTTTTTTTTCTTTGTTTTATTTTCTAAATTTTATGGCAGTTAGTACAGTGTATCTAGTACTTTTCCATACTATCACAGATGTCGAAATTAAGAAAATAATCTGGTATGGAAGGCAGAATACTATCCTGAAATTCAGATTTGTTATTCTGTCTCAAAGTCAGGTATTTCACTTATCCAAAATAACATGTTGTAGACTGAACTGCAGAGTGGAGGCACAAAAGAGTGGTATTCCAGGTGGAATGTGGTATTCCACATGAAAATGGTATTTCACCTTAAAAGCTGGTGTGTAAGTCCAAAGTACCTTCCACATACTTGTAATGGTTCAGTATGGTTTGTTGGATTTTTCTGTTTTACTATGGGGTAGTTACTTGATACAGTTGGGGACATGTGAGTGGGATACCTCCTGCTACCCTGGGGCTGATTGGAAGGGGACATAGATGCCTGGGCACTGGTGAGTGATGGTATTGTTACTTGTGTTTCTGCAATGTATCGTGGTTGACGGGAGGGGAGGGAGAGAGGGTGGGTGGGAGGTCGGGGGGGCTTGGGGGGATATGGCAAGGTAGTTTTTGTATTGCGATATGGAGGATCTTCTTTATGGTGGGAGGGAGATTTACTGAGGGCTTTATGGGGGTTAGGGTGGTGGGCTTCCCAGAGCATGCAACTAGTTGTACGGATGGGGGTACCAGTGTATCTCTGCTTCATCCCTTGCCTTCTAGTTTTTTGTTTTGGTTTTTTTGTTAAGAGATGAGTAGCATCTCATGCAAGTTAATTTCACAGAACATTAGGGGGGCACAGAGTAACCCGAAGCAGCACATGAGCCTGAGTCAACTCCTTAAATCTCAGGTAAGTGTTGCCATGCTCCAGGAGTCACATTTGCATAGCGAAGATGTTCAGCTAATTAGGAGGAATTGGGTGGGTTGGGCCCTTGAGGCTGCCTCTAGCACAAAAAGAGGGGGAGTACTTATTTTGGTGGCAAGGGGCATCCCATTCCAGGTCATACGTCCAATTGGGAATCTCAGAGATTATCCTGGGTTCGATTTATGGTCCTAACGCGAACACCCCTGGTTTCTTTATGACACTGAGGGCACAATTAGACTCCCTGCCGGCAGTGCCAACTCTCTTAGGCGGGGATTGGAACTTAGTTTTCCAAAATGACCTAGATAGGTCAGGGTCACAACATAAGGGCCGTTCCCTAGTGCAGCGGGGTCTGAGAGACTCATGGACCACTTTGGCTTAACAGATCCCTGGCCTGTCGCTAATCCCACTGTACGACAATACACCTTTCACTCAGCCCTGCACAGCACTTCTTCCCATATGGACTTCCTCCTTTTAAGTAAAACCTCCCTCTCCAGACTTGTGGCCTGTGACTTATTGCCCAGAGTATTATCTGACCATAATCCAGTGTCCATAACACTATGTTTAAATACTTCTGAGGAGCGAGATGGGATCTGAAGATTAAATGTCCAACTTCTGCAGGACCCGTCTTACAAGAAGAAATTGCATGATCATTTAGTTAAATTTCTAGCAGAAAATGAGGGGTCTGTTGCTCGGTTAGATCTTTTCTGGGGAGCGGTTAAGTGTGGAATCTGGAGCGAGTGCATCAGGTTAGCCGCCATTAAGAAAAGACAACGGGTTAAAGAAGAGGACTGGCTTTTAGAGGGAATTAGGTCACAGGAGCATCAATTTTCCCAGTCTTCCCTTACGGAGTGCCAGAGTGAGCTTTACCAGTTCCAAGTACGCTATTATGAGATCCTAGCAGAAAAGGCCAGTCTCGCCCTATACCTCACAAAAATGAGGTACCCTGAATCTGGGAAATGAGCAGGGAGACTATTGGCCTGGCACCTCAAGCACTTAGAAGCCTTTAGAGCTGTTCCCCGGCTTCAACCGACCCCACAAGTGGGCCCTATTACACACCCTAGAGACATAGTGGAGATTTTCCGTGACTTTTATAGTAATCTATACCAAGATAATTCACCTACCTGAGAACTCTGCTCCTAAATTTCAGAGTATTTGGCTAGCATCCCACTTCTTAGTCTTAACCCAAACCAACAAGCTGCCATAGATAGCCCAGTCCTAGTCTTGGAGGTTATTGCGGTGATTGACCGGCTACCCTTGAACAAATCCCCAGGACCAGATGGGCTCTGCAATTAATTCTATAAGAGTTTCAAGGTGGAGCTTTCTCCTCTGCTTTCAAGGCTGTTCAATTTTTTGGTCACAGAGGGTTAGCGCACCCATCTTTTAATAGGGCCTGGATAACTTTAATCTACAAAGAGGGGAAGAATGAGCTCCTTCCTTCCAGCTACCGACTGATTGCCTTGCTCATTACTGATATGAAGTTACCGGCTAAGGTCCTAGCCAGCTGACTAAACTCAGTCTGGGATGGCCTGATCTCCTCAGCCCAAGCTGGCTTCATGGCTGGCCACCTCTCAAGTGATCACCTTAGGAAGCTCCTCTGCTTGATCTCTACATCCAGGGAGGGCAGAGCCCCTGCGGCCCTGGTCTCCATGGACGCAGAGAAAGCTTTTGATCGAGTATCTTGGACATATTGTCAGTGTCGGTGGCTCAGCAGGTAGCACACTCGCCTCTGAGGCCGGGAGATCAGAGGGCTGTGGGCTCAGTTCCCACATCTGGCACTTGGGTTAATATCCCAGTAGTGACACTATAGTGCAGCATGAGAGGGGTGCTGCACTTCTGAGGGGCCGTCTTTCGGATGAGACGTTAAACCGAGGTCCCTTCTGCCTGGATTGATGGTAGTTCAGGTGGATGTTAAAGATCCCATGGCACTTATTAAAAAGAGTAGGGGGATTTCCCCGGTGTCCTGGCCAAATTTCCCTCATTCACTAAAAATACCACCAACAGCTTAATCTGGTTCAAGGTCAGTTGGCATTCATCTGTATTCCCCTCTCCCGAGTCGTGCCTGAAAATAGGCAAGATTTGTCTAGTGCACTTACCTGGTCAACAAAAACGAAATAAATAAAAATAAAATAAATATTTGTTTGAGGCAATGCGCAAATTCGGCCTTCCCCCTAACTTTTGTAAATGGGTGCGAATCCTATATGATATCCCAACAGCCCAAGTTTGTTGTAATGGCCTCTCTTTAGTCCCCTTTCAGCTTCAGAGGGGCACAAGATAAGGGTGCCCCCTTTCTCCTTTCAGCCTGTATTTGTAGCCCCTGCATTTCCATCTAAATCACAACCCATTGGTTATGGGGATCCCGCTGGGCAGAGAGAGATATAAAATCTCAGCCCATTCAGATGATCTATTATTGCATGTGAAGCATCCCTTGATCTCCATATCTGCTGCGTTGGCTGAGATCCAGAGGTTTTCACAGATAGTGGGATATACATTGAACGTAGAAAGTTGCAGGTCAGGCCCCTAAATAGTCTGGTAACCAGACAGGAAATACAACACCTCGGTCTTCTGTGGGCCCCCAAGGAGTTAGTATATCTCGGGATCGGGATACCCCACCACCTTTCAAATCTGGGTATGGTGAATCTGACCCCACTCCTACAGGCTATCACACAGGATTTCCAGAGATGGGCTTCTCTCCCGTAGTCCTTATGGGGTCAAGTAAACATTATCAAAATTAACATTCTTCCAAGGCTACTGTACCCCTTGGGCATGACCGGGACATATTTGCCCAAATCCTGGTTTCTGCAGCTACAGAGAATTTTAAATAAATTCTTATGGAGGGAGGGTGTGGTCAGACATGCCTTTTCTAAGTTAGCCCAGCAGAGAGAGAGGGTCAGGCTCCTTCTCCCTAATTTTTTCTTATACTATTTGGCACTGCATGGCTCCAAATGGCTGCAGTGGGGAGGCTCGGTGACCGGTACTTTACCAGATGGGTACCATCCTTTGTGACTTTCTATAGAGGAGGATATCTGTTGATGGGAGGGGCTTCATCTAACCAGCTTACATTATCTCACACTGACTGGACTACCTCCTGGCCTGAGGTACCCCCCCCTGTAATGTGGTCCATGAAAGCCTGCGTGCAACTCCGTCAGTACCTAAAATCAGACTGGGTTAGGGCCCTCTCTCAAGCAGTTTTGGGCAACCCCCACTTCCCAATTGCAGGCCGTACCATTCAGAAAACTTTCTGCCCTTAGTTATGGGGTGCCACGGTCAGTCACTCCTGAATGAGGGCCACCTACTGATGCACAGTGAGCTGAGGAAGCTTTCTCGATCTCTCTACCACATAGTTTTAATTATATGCAGTTAATGAAAGCCCTAAGGGCATTTTATGGGCTTTGCCCCTGGCAAACCTTGGAGGTAGGACCACTGTCCAGCCTTCTATATATTGCGTACAGACCCATGCGACTACAGGTCTATATTCTTGTCTCCAGTCAATTGACCCTGCTTCATTGATTGGGATCGGGTTCTACTGGCAACAGAAACTGGACTTAGACTATGCCCCATTGCAGTGGTATTCGATCTGGCATAATCTATATTGCTTTCTCAGGCAAGACAGACATCGATGGATGCAGTTTAGAATACTACACAAACTATATTTTACCCCTCTTAAGCTTTATCGTATGGGGAAGTCTCCAACCCCTATCTGTACTCATTGTGATCTCTTTGAAGGAGACCTAAAACAAATGTTGTGTGACTGTCCCAAAATTCAACCACTGTGGGCCAGGATCCAGTCTTTCTCAACCCGCTGCTGTGGTTAGAGCATGCTTTTACCCCAGGAATCTGTTTATTGGGAGACTTCGTCTCCCTTTCTGTGAGGCAACTTAAGGGTCATATGGCCCTCATCTCTATTTCTGCTAAAATCGTTATCCTCTGACACTGGCTGAAGGAGGATGTCCTCTCTTATAAGAATAGTATACAGAGATTACTGAAGCTCTAGCTGTAGAGAAACAAATTGCTAGGATGCACCATTGGGAGACCTCCTACAACTGGGGGCTGGAAATCTTACACACCCTACTACAGATTTAGGAAGGCCCTCGGGCAGTAACATCTAACGTTGGACCCACTGTTCTGACTCACATAGTTAGACGGAGGGCTCTCCGGTTTTGTTTGCTTTAGCATACCATAGGTTTGGGGAGTCCCCCTTTATAGGTTTACAAGGGAACTCCTGTTGCACATTGGTACTAGCCATACCTGTATTATAAACTACTCTTCCTAAACTTTAGCTGAAGTGCTGTGGGAAGGGGAGGGAAGGGATATGGGTGGGGGGAAGGGGTGGTATAGGGGAGTTTATTGCCTGTCGTATGTTGCTTTCATTGCTGTATTATTTATCTGTGTTCTCAGTCCTTTGTTAATGTGTTGGTTGGAATTATTACAATAATTCAATAAAATACACTTAAACTAAAAAAAAAACTGGTATGCAAAATAGGGCAGAATACCATTTATTTCGAGCCCTGTTATCAGAAAGAAAAAAAACATAATAAATTAATGCAACTGTATGAAATACAGAACAAGTCCATATATGGGGCGGGTTCCGAGGCTATTAAATTATCAAATAAATTCAATAAAACAATATTAAACACATGACTATTCAAGTGATACAGCAAAAAATTATTTGACACAAGCAATAACTAGTTTTTAGTGTTTCCAAAATTATTCTGAAATGCTAATTCAGTGAAGCAACCACAGCAAAAAGAGTGTATCTGCTTATCTAATATTGCATAATATAAAGTCAGTCAAATTTGCCATTATATTGCAGTAAGATGAATGAGTCCATGCAAAATAACTTTTCATATTTTAGAACTTGCTTCATATTGCAATATGGCATATTCTACATATGGGAGCAGATTGAATGATCGACTATTAAAAGGTCGACACTGATTTGACCGACATCAAAATACCGACGCACTTATAAGATCGGCAACATAAATACCGAAAAACAAATGACCAACAACCAGAGCAGATTTGATTACTAGAGCAGGATCAGTTAGCACTTAAGATATTAAGAAATTAACTACTCACTGCACTGTTACTACATCTGAGCTAAACGGGAGATCTGTTTGTGCAGGAGGGGAGCCAAACAGCAACGTGGATGTACCAGGTTCAGACAGCCAAAGGTACGTGTCTAGGTGCTGGGCCAGGGGCATAGATCTGGGTAATGGGGCATATCCCGAGATAACAGGGCACAGTCCGAGGAAATGGGGCAGAGATCTGGTTACTGGAGCAGGCACCTGGAGAATAACTGAAAAGATCTGGGTACCGGAGGCACACTGGGGGGACAAGATAACATTAGAGACCTCGAGGTTACAAACCTGGATAGTCGGGTTTAGCCCTGGAGTAATGGGGTTCAGATCTGGGTAGCAGGGGCACATCCCGGTATAACGGAGGCAGAGACCCTTAGGTGCCAGGTTACAAACCTGGGTACTGGGCCACAGCATGAAGGTGCAGGGCGACATACCCTATCAGAACCACCGACAGATATAATGGGAGCAGCTC
Source organism: Neoceratodus forsteri (assembly GCA_016271365.2). Taxonomy (NCBI): domain Eukaryota; kingdom Metazoa; phylum Chordata; order Ceratodontiformes; family Ceratodontidae; genus Neoceratodus; species Neoceratodus forsteri. Next base: position 878,695,778 of record CM028130.1, read on the forward strand.
TATATGGACAGACTGCTCCAGGCTGCCCAGATAATACTGTCCGGATGAGAATAGGTGCGAGCTGAGCAAGCCGGCGATGTAGACACTTACCCTGGTTTCGGTGCGATGGAAGGTTAGGCGGCTGCAGACTGGAGCCTCGATCGCCTGACGATGTGTTGCAATGACCCGGGCTCTGGGACTCGCCCCCCGGCCACGTCGATGCGTTCCATTCTCCCAGTGTACACCTCCCTTTTCTCTGTGTCCAAAATCATGTTTCTGCTCCTGCTTTGCTTTGTGTGTTATTGTAACATGCTATGCTTTTGGAAGTCCTAGTAAAGCTAGTAAGCACCAGAAAGTAAAGTAAAGGTCTGTCGGTCATTCGGTTTCGTTCTTTATTTTGCCGATCTTGTGAATGCGTCGGTATTTTGGTGACGATATTTTGAGTGTCGAGATAACAGGACTCGATATTTCATACCAGACCCCTACATATCAGAGTCGACATTGTTCCCCTTTTCATTAAATATCTCATAGAGACATAACATCTGTTGGCAAAAAGAGGCAGATGGTCCATTAAGTCTTCCCATATTATGCTACCTTACTCTCGACCTAGTGTCCTAGAAGGTTGCCCTGCCCACCTCCAGTCCCTCCCTCAATCCCCCCAGTGGGACTGTGAGCTCTCTTGCTCTGTCCTAGCCATGTTTGAACCCATTTAGGGTACCTGCCCCCACCACTTCCACCTCTGTTCCAAGGCTCCGCTACCCTGTCAGTGAAATTGAACTTCCTCACATCCCCTGTAAATTTAATCCCGAGTAACCGCTAATCATGCCCTCATGTGACTGCCACCTTATTTCTTTTTGCTTACCATAAAATTCTGAATTCAATACTGCCTCCCTATTTCTAACAGACAGGTCTTAATTTTTCACCTTGTTTATACCCCTCATAAAGTTATACTGTAAAACTATAAATAACCACGTCAAGTTTGTACCGCGGGCTTGCATCTCAAAGCCTCAAGGCGCAAATGTAATGTCATGATCTGTGACTGGTCGTATTCTAGATCAGTTGTTTGTCACGGCTGTCAAATGCGGCAGCAGCTCACTCATATTTTTTTTTTGCATCCTCATTGTGGCACTGCTTTTCAAAATTTGCCGACATGTCTCTTGTGTGCTGGTTAAATACCCCACCACAGAAAGCTGCAAAGCAAGATTTTCATGCCTTGCAGACCTCAGATATGGATGCAGAGGTGCTCAGTGTGACTGCAGGAATTTTTTGGCTTATGGCTGAATCTGTCACACAGGAGCTTGCCTTCACAGTTGCTTCTCCGCCCAGCAAAATGAAAAAAGTGGAACACCGTGTTTATGCTCCTGAAGTTTGATTTGAAATAGGGCACTACTCCTGCCAACATGGTGTGATACAAGCTGTTCAACTGTACGAAGCGAAGTACAAAAATAAAATAATGAAAACACTGTGCGACTGTTTAAGAGAGACTACCTTGCTAAGCTAAAAGCAAATCCTAACCCTGATTCACCGACCAAGACTCTGCCCATTAAGCCTCGTGGCCGTCCACCTTTGCTAATGGCAGATATGGAGAAGGAGCTAAAATCCATAGTTAAATCTCTGTGAGCAAAGGGTGCAGTGGTGAATGGCAGAGTTTATACTGCTGTAGCCACAGGAATTGTGAAATCTCGTAACCCTGAACTGCTTACAGAGAATGGTGGCTCCCTCGCATTCTCCTGACAGTGGTCCTGGTTATTTTTAAACCGAATGGGCTTCAGCAGATGTAAAGGGACCAAAGCTGTGAGGAAAACCCCTGTTGATTTTCCAGACCTGTGATACAACTTTTTGCACCGCATAAGTAAAGCATGCGGGCAAGAACTAATCCTCACAGACCTGGTTCTCAGTCTTGCTGAAACTGGGGTTGACCTATTTCCATGCTCATAGTGGACCATGGAGTCAGTGGGGATGAAACAGGTTGAAGTGTCAGGACTAGGGGATAAAAGGCAGGTTATGGTGGTGCTGGCATGTTCTCTGTCCGGTCACTATCTCGACCCTTAGGTCATCTATCAGGGAAAAAACAACCAGTGCCATCCCAGTTTCTCCTTTCCAGATGGATGGGATATCACTCACACAGAGAATCACTGGGCAAATTCTGAGACAACCATTCGGTTTACTGAAACTGTACTAGTGCCTTACATATACACAATAAAACAGCAAAAAAAACTGCCTGATTGCCAAAAAACATTGCTGGTACTATACTTGTTTAGGGGCCACACCACCATCGTTGTTATTGCAAATTTTGAAAAACATGGCATCATCCCCACATTTGTGCCTGCATCATGCGCTGATCTTCTTCAGCCACTGGACATATCAAGTAACAAAAATTTTAAGGATGAGCTGAAAAAGCAATTTACAGACCGGTATGCAACTCAGATTTCGAATCAGTTAAAGGCTGGATGCGCTAGCGACACTATCTCTATAGACCTCCGAACCACAACATTAAAAACAAAACACGCGCAGTGGCTCGTGAACAGCTTCACCACATTGTCAACACGAACTGAGGACTGTAATGCAGGTTTTGAGAAGGCGGTTTACACAGAGCACGAGGACTGCCTGAATGATATCTACAGCAGCAATAATGGTAAAGTATTTTGTTTAATTTACCTTTGAGTTCTTTATTTCCATTTAGTGCAGTGTGCTGTAACTGTACTCTTTCTGTTCCTAATTTAGATCCTGCTTTGGAGTAACAGAGACGACGAGAGCGATTCATGGATTCAGGGAAAAAAGACAGCAAAGCCCAAGAGAACTGAATAAAAGCCACTTTATACCTGCACTTTATTACTAAATAAAAGTTTGTCTGCCCAGCATCAAACAAAGATGTTTGTTTCTGCCTTTATTCCCTGACAGCAAATGCTGAAAACACTGACAAGCTAACAAGCTGTTAGAATGACAAGAATGAAGTGCTGTAAAACAAACATCGCACCTTAAAGGGGTAGCGCGGTAATAGCGATATTTGTTTTATAGTACTATATTCTAGTTTTACAGTACATCCCGATCATGTTCCTCTCTCGCATTTGGCCTCTAGCAAGTTACATGTTAAGGGCCGCCAGTTGTTCCTCCTAGGATCTGCCTTGTTGGCCCAGGATCATTTTGGTGACTCTCCTCTTTACTGACTTCAGCCTGCCTTTGTCTTTTCACAGATGAGGGCTCCAGAAGTGAGCACAGTATTCCAGGTAATTCCTCACCAGCGATCACAATAGGGGCGCTATTACTTTGCTTCTCCTGTTATCGAAACCCCTCCTAATACACCCCAGCATCCTCATTGCCTTACTGTATGCCTACTGCACTGGCTGGTTTGCTTGAGTGAGTAACTGATGATGACATCCAGATCTCCAGATCCCTCTCCTCTGTTCTAATGGTCCGCTAGAACCCTCCCATCTGGTACTCCATGCGTGGGTTCCATCTCCCTAAGTGCATCTCCTTGCAGTTCTTGAAGAATAATCTCAACTGTCAGATCTTTGACTACCTTTCCAGCTTCTCTAGGTCCTTCTGTAGTTCGCTCACCCCTTCCTCACTGTCTACCCTGCTGCATAGCTTCATGTCATCAGCAAAGCGACCCATCTTGCCCTGGATACCCCCTCCCCTATTGAACATATTGAATAGGACAGGTCTCGATACCGATCCCTGTGGCACCCAGCTCATTCCCTCCTGTCCCCAGATTTGGCCACATTTACTACCACCCTTCATTGCCTCCCCTAGCCAGCTTCTCACGCACCTGCCTAAATCCTTCACTACTACAAGTCCTACAGATATTTCAGCAGCCTCCTTTGTGGCACTGAATGGGAGGCTTTGCTGAAGTCAAAGTAGAGCAACTCTACCACCTGCCCTTTAACTGCTGCCCTAGTGACCCATTCACAAACAGTATCAGGCTGATCTGGCACACCCTCCTGACACAGACTCGTTCTGCGTTTCATCCTGTAGCTCGCCATCTACAGTATGTAGGCCACCAGACATTCCTTAACTATGGTCTCCATTATATTACCTACCAAGGAGGTAAGACAGACGGGCCTGCAGTTGCCTGGGTCCTCCTTGTCCCCTTCTTTCTGGAGTGGAACTATGTCTGCAGTTCTCCAATCTCCTGACTCTACCCCAGACTCTACTGATTCAGCTGGGTCAAGGGTTCTGCTAGTTCTGAAGTCCCCTGAATAACCTTGGGTGCAGGCCACATGAGCCTGGTACTTATTCCACCCTGTGGGCCTCTAGCCCTTTTTTCACCCATTCAGCCATGATCACTGCCCTCTGTGTTTCCTGCCCCCCCAACCCCCATGTGACTGCCTTGATCCCACTGTTTGGTAGAGGTCCATTATCCTCAACTGTGAATACTGAGCAGCCATAATTGTTTAGGACACTGTCTTTCTGATCATCATCTTCTGCTGCCCACTCTCCAACTAGCCTGACAGTCCTCCTAGCATTCCTTTTTCCCTAATATATTTCTAAGGAATTATTTTTCCCCTCCCTTCACACCCTTGGTAGTCCACAGTTCCATGACTGCCTTTGCCCCCCTGACTGCCATTCTCGCCCCTTTTAGCCTGGTCTGGTACTCCTCCTTTTTCCCCTTGTACCTTATGAAGGCCCTTTTTTCATCCTCACAGCTTCCCTTATTTCCTTTGAAAATCAAATTGACCTTTTTGCGCTGGTTTCTTTTGGGGACCTTTCTTGCACAAGAGTCGATTGTTTCCAGAATTGCCCATTTGATTTTTCTCCACTTTTTTCCTACTCCCTTGATATGTGAGTTACTCACAGAGTTTTCCCTAGCCTTTTCCTGCATCTGACTAAAATCTGTCCATTTGCAGTCAAGACCCACTGCCCTTGATGAGAGGCCAGTATTCCCCATCGCTGGTTCAAACCATACAGAACTGTGGCCACTGGACCCCAACGGTTCCCTGACTATGACCCGACTTACTACTTCCAAGTTGGTAAGTATTGTATTGAGAATGGTGTCCTGCCATGTGGTATCCCTGACCAGCTGTACCAGTAAGCAGTCCTGTATCATGCCTAGCAGTGTCTGACTCCTAGTGCTTTTAAGCCTCAGGGATATCCCAGTCTATGTCTGGCAGGTTCAGATCCCCCATTAACACTAGGTCCCCATTTGCTATCCCTTCTTGATTTCCTCCCCCAAGTCCTTATCTCCAGCTTCCTTTTTCCCTGGCAGCCTATAGACCACCCACAGTCTACTCCAACAGCCATAGTCAGCTGTACCCAAATCGACTCAACTCCCCCCACTTCCTTCTTGATGGTCCCATCCTCGGAGCCCTTGTTCCCTCCCTCCCTCTATTCCCTCCCTGATATAGAGCAATACCTCCTCCTAACTTTACCATTACATCTATTCCTCCTATATAAGGTGTATCCTGGAGCTGCCAGATCCCGATCATTATTCTCGGAGGTTCGTGTGTCCACGACCGCTACCAAATCCAACTTGGCCTCTGTCACCATCACCTGTAGTTAACTGATTATGTTGTTCAGGTTTCTGGCATTTAGCAGACTGCCTTCCATGCTTCCACCCTATTCTCTCTTCACTTACTCATTCCCCAGTTCCTGCGTGCCACACCCTTCCTGCTCCACTCATTTTCCCTTTTACTAGCTGGTTTTTTGGGCCCCCGCTATTCCCTTCCTTTTCTTTTCTTTTCTTTTCTTTTCTTTTCTTTTCTTTTTCCTTCCCTACCCATGCCACCACTAGCACCCCCTTGTCCCTTTCTCATTTCTGGGTTAATCTCTGCTAGTTTCTCCCTGTCCCTCCCCCTACTAGGGAAGTCTCAGCAACTGCCTCCCCTTCCTTCGGTTTAAACAATGGTCCACATGGACATCAAGCTTCTGCTGACATGCACTTGTTTCCTCCCTTGTGAGATGATGGCCATCTCCTTTAAATAGCCTTCAATCCCAGTTCTCCCAGAAATTCCCCCAGTCTCCCACAACCCTATGCAGTGCTTTCTTCTTTTTTAACTTGAGTTTATTAGTTTTAACAAACTTCATCACATTTATGTCTTACACATGCATGTAGATTCAGTGCAGGAGTGGGTACATAGAAGCAGCTTATTTTTCTACTGAAGTAATGTTTACTGTCTAGTAAATATACATTTAATGTTACACTCTATTAGTTACAGTTAGTTATAAACTGGGTCTAAAAATCAAAGAACTTTAATTGGTTAAAACCAGTCAGGTGACCATTCAATATATAGAGAATAATGGATGGGTAGCTAGTTATAATGAGGATTTTATACGCCCCTGAAGGGTGGGGTGCCACATAAACCCTGAGTGCGAAGTTCAAGGGGTTTATGAAGGCATTCCACCACGAGGGGGTGTATAAAATCCAAGTTTTAACTACCTACTCATCTTTTATTTTGTATAATTGCTGGGGACTGTTTGTTTGCCACAGCAATTGCACAAAATAAATGCATGTATCTACGGGGTTGAGCCGACAACTGTTGGAAAGCCCAGACTTAAGCGCAGTAGGTAGCTGTCTGTAAATGGAAGAAATGTTTTTTTGTTTGTTTATTTTTAACTGCCATGATGAAGGTTTGCTGTACCGAGAGATGTTTTTTCTTTAAAGGAAAAAACTTACCACTGACGACTTCTGTCGGGGAACACTGCAGCACTGAGGCATCGCGATGGACAGCGCAGAAAAGGGGAAGTTCGCAGTAGGCGCATGCGCAGAAGTAGGGGAACCGGGCACATGAATGTCATTATAACTAGCTGGTTATAACGCTGGAATTATAACCCGGCTTCCCTATGGGATAAAACTATAACCAGTTATTATTAGTGCATAATGCATTGCCATCCTGGTCCTAAACCACATCACATAATGAGCAAAACAGTCCTCATACAACCAGAACTATCTTTCATCAGTCCCCATGTAACCAGAATTGATCTTCCATCACAAACATGTCTGCTACCTTTACAGAGTAAAAAGCCTTCAACTAGGCCCTAAAAATAAAACTACCGTACATAAAAAATAAAACAAATTAATTAAATGTTGTTTCCCTGATTATCACACACTACTTATACACATAAACAAATCAGAAACATTAAGTATTGTTCATAATTTTCATTACAATTGTTTCTTTGCTGACAATGAAAAATCCTCCTTCTGTCTTTAACTGCTCATTAGGGAAATCTCTTCTTCTTTCCCTGACCCTGACAGTGAGATAATTGAATCTGTGGCTGTAGAAGAGGCCTTTGTTGCGTGTATGTACGGTATGGAGGAGAGGAACATTCTGCCAGTGGAACTGAGCAGAATATTGAATCCTTGTATTCCATGGCAAACATTCCATTTCTTGAATGTGGGGAAAGATGGAAAAAAAAAAACAGGATGAAGAAAGTAGGCAGTAATACTTCATGAACAAAGAGCAAAAGGTGGGAAAACACAGTTACATAGGCGGAGGCAGATCCAGACTGCTGAAATACATTTGTAACCAGGCTGCGGGTGGGATGTCATTAGTTATTAGTGCGCGGTGCCTCCATTTTTGTTACCCACTACCTGGCTAGCCTGGGTTCGGGGAGAAAACATTCGCTCGGCATCAGGGCTAGGTTTGCACTTCTGGTCAGGGGCACCCAAGTAATTCCGGACACAGGAAGCAATAACTGAAAATGTCCAAATCAGGAGTGGGATTCTAAAGTGTGGCTTTTATTCACTGCAACACAAGAATACAAAGCAAGATGGACCCCCACCGGGCTACACTCACTGGATATGCAGATCTGTAGAGGTCAGAACACATCTTCTTCATCACACAACAACCCTCAGGTTCTGAACACCTCTGGGCTCCCACGCCCGAACTCGTACTCACACTCTTGGATTCCCTGGCATGGCACTCGGCCAGCACTAGTACACTTTTCCATATGTTATGGACTCTTGGTGGTGGCTCCCTCAACCACCCATGAGCGCTTCTAGCTCTAAAGGGAAAAAACACAACCTTAATCCCACGTCTGGATACTTTCTGCAGACACTGGCCAAGTGCCTGGGAGAAAGCTATAGGTGCCCAAAGTGAATCCGAAGAGGTAAATCTGGTTACTCCAGATGGGGGGGTCTCCCACCTCCTGTTCCCAAATCCATACCCGGCCATTCATTTGGAGTCAACACCTTTCCTTGAACTTTCTGTTTGTAGCTGCTATCTCGAAATGTATATGTAACCCCTAGATGGCGCTATCCCAGGGGCTACTACCCCTGCCTGATTTGCCACTAACAGGTTGAGGGGCCTGGATCCAATGGCGGGTGCCTCCACCCAGAGGTCAGGGTTTGCAATAGTTAAACTAACTTGGTCACAGCCCTCTGGGACACTGCAACCCCCCTTTCTTCCCACTAGTGGCCCACACAATATATCAGAATTACCTTCACAGTATACACTTACCCCCAGGTCTGGTTCCGGCACTGGGACCTCCTGTGAAATGAGATACAGTGCAACAATCACAGTACAGTACTTTAACATAGACAAATACCTCAGGCAGTATAACTTTGCTGAAACAAGCAGCTCTGATTTATTTAGGGGATATAACAAGGACAGGGGAATCAGGTTAATTAGCTTATCACTCTAATAATCTACCTTATGGCTCTGTGCACAGGCCTATCCCTATCAGTTACTGTCCCTGGGTACCCAAGCCCTAGTGGCTAGTCCAAACCGTGGCAGCTGGTAGGGGCCCTTTCACACAGAGAAAAGGAGAATTAAACAGTCAGCAGTACAGTAATTCCATTTGGATTTAATGTGGCAATTCAACAGGGAGCGACCCTGAATTAGTACTCACGACCTCCAAATAAGATAGGGTCCTTCAATGTCAGCAGGGCTCACTTGAGGTACACAAACCTCTTCACACATCCATATAAAAGAAAGCAGTATACCAGGCAGGCTGCATCTGTATCCCGATCGCAATTACTGCACAATACCCGGGAGAACACACAGCAGATTCAGTTCCTGACAGACCGAGTGCAATTTTCAGCAATTCCTCCAGTCTTCTACAGGGTGAGCCTGGTTTCTACTCTTCAGAGATCCTTTGATTCTTTTCACAGGACGGATTCAGTCCTAACAAGCTGTTACACAAGCTGCAGACCGGAACTCTGGGCCTTACACACGTTTTTTTGACTAAAACTGCACACTGAAAAAGCACAGGGCTCCTTCCTTCTTCACTGCCAAAGCTCAACTGAAACTCCAACCGACAAAACTGGCACTTCCTTTGAGTTCCTCCCAGTTCTTGACTGGATTGGCTGTCACTCACAATAGACTGCTGCTGTTGGTCCAAAAGGCACTGAAGTCTAAACTACATCTCCCAGAGTCACTGCCCATACAATCCTCTTGTGGCTGGCTCAGATTATGAGTCCAAGTTCTGATTCGTCCCAAGGCACCATTTTAGAGCTAGCTTACCCCACACTGATTGGTCCAGTTCAGCAGTTCAAAACTAGAATGGGGAACTAGCAGACACAGTCCTGACTGCAAAGAAAGCAGGTTAGACAAACTGTAATTTCATTATTACTCTAAATAATTTCTGGCAAACAGTTACATCTTTCAGATAGGTTCCCTTGCACCCTAGTGACTGCAAAATGAAGTGAATTGGCAGCAGCTCGAGTGGTACTCAGAGAAGCACACAGTCCCCCCATACAAACTAATTATGTCTGCAAGCAGACAGCTCTTAAAGAGACAGTACCAGAGGCTCTAAAACACTCACTGATAAATGGCTTAAATGCCAAACACCATTCAGGCTTGGAGCATTCAAGCAAGCTCCTGGAAGTCTTTTGGGAACCCCCATTTGCAGGGGGTTACACCTTCCTGGTTTGGGAAAGCTTGACGTCCGGCCAAGAGTACCCCATAAGTTTCAACTGCAACCATATACATTTGCATTAGGCTCGCACATGTAATCATCAGTCAATATATCATTTTACCAAGAACACATTTCTGAAACATTGCAGTACGCACTCTTTACAGTATTACATACACATTGTACCATAACTCAAGTATTACCTCTTGTACATGAAACCTGAAGAGAGGGGCCTTCCTATCAGTTACCTTGGGGCTGGATGGGCAAGGGCACCATACTTAGAGGGCAACACAAGTAACTTGGAGTTAGCACTGATGCTCAGTTTGGGCAATGAGCTCTGGGACACATACACCTTTATGGACAACATTGAGAGGCAAGTCCACAGGCCTCCCAAGTGAATCATAACTGAGGTGCACCACAGGCTTTACAGCTCGACCAGTCTTTCTAGGGGAACTGTTATAGTCTCTGCACTCTGAGCCTCATTTTCAGCATTGTCCTCACTTGTCAGGAGTCTCCATGGGGGTAGAGAGGCTAGAACTTGGGGCACTTTCAGCTCCAGGAGTTACAGTTTCTGAGTCCACAACATTTGGCTCACATGGAGAGCTTTCGGACACTGGCAGTGGACTGTCAGGGCACTCAAAATACTCTTCTTGTTCGGTGTATCACCAGTCTGCCCTAATCTATCATTTTCCTCCCTGAAAGCTCAAACAGTTCAACCATGCACAATGATTCCATTTCATCTGATCTGATGCTTTGCACTTCACTTTCTGGGAGCATTGGCTTCAGGGATGAAGCTGGGGCTTAGACAGTCCAGAAGGCCCAGCTTTGTCTCCAGTATTGACTAGGGATTGCCTCAAACAATTGACTCAGTTCGTAAGAAGGATAGTATTCAAAGTCACTCTCACTTTCTTCCGATATGGACTGACAGTCATGCTCAACTGGGACTTGTGGAGGGGAACACTTTAACTTTGCTTCTGTAGGTGCAGACTTTCTTGATCTTTCTTAGCAGCAGCTCTAGTCACTGGTCCAGAGGGGGCATCTTCTAGGGGCTCAACTCAATTAAGATTTGTCCAATGGGCAGTAAATGATTTCTATGCATTGTTTTTACATCTTTTGAATTATTCTCAGGCCTTACTTTGTACACTGGCAGATCATCTAGTTTGCCCACTACAATGTGAGGGAGATGGTGCCATCTGTCAGCAATCTTGTGCTTGCCATGCAGTCCCAGATTTCTTAGCAATACCCGATCTCCCTCCTGGAGTTCCTGTGCTTTCACCTTTTATCATACCTTCTTTGTTGGCCAGATTTCTTTTGGCAGCCATGGTTTGAGCCAGTTGGTACGCATGAGTTAGCTGGGCCTTTAACTTTGCACATACTGTAAATAGTTGTCAGCTTGAACCTCATCAGAGAGACCCCAAAACACATCTACTGGTAGTCGAGCTTCTTCCAAACATCAGGCGGTAGGGGAGAATCCAGTGGCATCACTTTGGTGCAGTTATAAGCATGTACCAGGGTGCTAATTTGTTGGCTCCATCTAGGCTTGTCCTTTGGATGCAGGGTGCCTAGCATATCTAGCAAAGTGCGGTTGAAACGTTCAGGCTGTGGGTCCCCTGGGGTGGTAAGAGTGGTTCTGGACTTTCGCGACTCCCCACAGAGAAAGCATCTCTTTGATCAGACGACTCTCAAAGTCTCTCCCTTGATCAGAATGGATTCTTTGTGGAGCCCCATAGTGAACAAAAAGTTTTCTACAAGTACTTTGGCTACAGTGGATGCTTTTCTGGTCTTTGGTGGGGAAAGCTTGGGCATATCTCGTGAAATGGTCAGTGACCACCAGCACATTACTGATATTTCTTTGATCTGACTCCAAACTTAGAAAATCAATACAGACCAGCTCCATGGGTGCACTGGTGGTGATGTTAATAAGGGGGCAGCCCTCTGGGGCAAAGCTTTCTCTGTAAGCAGCTATATAAGTTCGAATGTGTTGCTCCACATCAGCCCCCATCTTAGGCCAATAGAATCTGGATCTCACCAAGTCAAGTGTTCTGTATATACCAAGGTGCCCCATGTGGTTGTGCAAGGACCTCAGTACTGAGTCTCGAAGGCAGGGCAGCACTAGTTGTTGTTTGTCTACTTGTCCCCCTCTGTCTACTGTTTCTCTGTATAACAGTTTATTGATCAGTTTCAACTTAGGACCTTCTTTGTATAACAGTGCAGTTCTCAAATCAGTGGAGCGTAATTTGGACACTTCTTTTCCTGCATAGAGGGCTTCTAAAGCTGCTTTGATCATGGGATCGCGGGATTGAGCCCGCCGAATACTGTCATTGTCCAGCTGAGGCAGTGCACCAATGTCTATTGCAGAAAAGTGGCAATAAGCAGCAGGTATGCAATTCTCAGAGGCTCCCAAGCAATCCACCATGCAGTCCACTGCGTCCGTGGACATTTGTTCCTCCCTGTCAAACTTCCGGCAGAGTGCCCGAATGTCAGGTTCTGCCAATCGGACCCAATCATTCTGGGGAACAGGCCTCGGGAGAGAACATCAGCATCTATGTGGTTCAGACCTGCTCAGTATTCGAGAGCTATAGTCATATGTAGATAATGCAGAAAGCCACTTATGGCCAGTGGCATCCAACTTAGCTGAGGTCTGCACATAGGTCAAAGGATTATTGTCAGTTTTACTAGTATTTTAGCCCATACAAGTACTCATGGAATTGGTCAACAATAGCCCACTTCAAAGCTAGGAACTCTAACTTATGTACAGGATAGTTCTTTTCGGATGGGGTCAGGCTTCTACTGGCAAAGGCCACTGGTCTCAGGCCATTCTCGTGCTCTTGGTACAACACAGCCCCCAACCCTTGCAAGCTAGCATCAGTGTGCAGAACGTAAGGTTTTCTTGGATCGGCATAGGCCAGCACTGGAGCATGGGTAAGTTGATATATGATCTCATGAAAAGCAGTCTCACAATCAGGAGTCCAGCGGGCCCCAAATACTTCACTCGGATGAAAATACACTCTTTCAGTCTTGAGGGACGCTGACTTTTGGTATTTTTTGTGGGTTGGGGGATACCCTTGAGTAAGGTTAAGTAAAGGGCGGATCACTCTTGAATAGTCCTTGATGAAGCGCCCGATAATAACCACAGAATCCCAGGAATCTTTGCAGTTCTTTTAGATTTTTGGGCTGTGGCCAGGTGGTCAAGGCCTCAACTTTACTTGGGTCGGTCTCTATTCCTCGGTGGATACTATGTGTCCCACATACTTTACTGATGTTTGAAAGAATTGACACTTATCAATGGACAGTTTAAGGCCAAAAGTCCTCCAGTCGGTCCAATACCTTAAATAATCTGCTCTCATGTTCCTCCAGTGAGCTGCCAAACACAATAACATCATCTAGGTATACCAGGCACTCTAGTAAGTTCATGTCCCCACTGCACGCTCCATCAATCGTTGAAAAGTGGCTGGGGCACCTGAAATCCTTGAGGCATCCTCATGAATTCATAGAAGCCATGCGGACAGATAAAGGCCGTCTTCTCACGGTCCTCTGGGGCCATCGGGATCTGGTAGTACCCACTGCAGAGATCCAGCACAGAGAACCACTTGCTCCCGTTTAGGCAGTCCAAAGCATCCTGAATGCGGGGCATTGTGTACTGATCAGGGATAGTCCGCCCGTTTAAGGTGCGATAATCCACACACATCCTTACTGTTCCATTCTTTTTCCTCACTACCACAATGGGGAAGCATAAGGGCTTTGGATTCTTGTATTACACCAGCAGCTAACATCTTTTGCAGATGCGTCTCACATCATCTATGTCAGCAGGTGCCAGGCGTTGGGACCTCTCACTGAAATGGTCTTTCGTCATGCAGCCGGATATTGTGTTCAGCTCCTTGCACGCATCCTACGCCCCATTCCTTTAAAGAAAACACCTGGTCTCTCGGGCAAGCTTCTCACTGATCCTCACTTTCCATTCAGCTGGCAGCGGGAGTCGCGAAATCAAACAAGTCAGGCGTTACTCTGTCATTCTTCCTTGAACTCTTGCTGCTGGGTAGCACTGCAGTGTCTGCACAATGCACATTAGCCAGGATGCAACCTCTATTTACTCGAATGTCTCTTTCAGACACATTATGAACTTGGACCATTACCCTTCTGGCATAAGCATGGGCTCTAGCGGGCAAAATACTAGGCGACCAGCAGTCCCTCTGGCAGTTTTCCATCGCCTGGTGCATCCAACATTAATATTTTATTCTTAACATCCTTTCTGATACGGACCTCTCCCTGTAAGGTACATCTGGGCATTTGGCGCCAGGATCAGAGACTCAGGATCCTTCTTCCATACAATTCCGACCGGTTCCTCTGGTTCTGTTTTTCAGCATCTCTCTGTGCCTCATAGGCCTTCTTAATTAAAGCGGAACTCTTAAAGCTCTACTAGTCTTTGACCCCTGTTTTTCATAACACAACTGTGCCAGCCTTCCAGAACATATGAGCATTTGTTCCAATCAACAAAGGACACCATCCTACAGTCCAGTGGGGGACACACTAAGGCTAGGGTCTCTACTTGTTCGGCCACTCCAGCCCACGGAGGTGGGGAAGACAGCCAAATTCGGATATACCAGGATAGTGGGGTAGGCCTTCCTCACTAACCCCCATACATGCAGTCCTTCTAATGGTTGTAAGGGTATCTGACAAATGCTTCTGATACCAATCCTGGAACATAATTGTCACTTGGGAGCCACTGTCTAATACAGCTCTTGTAGACACTCCATTCACCTTTACAGTGGTCTCCATGGAGGGACCCACTATTCTGGACCAGTCTGAGAGGCGGTAGTGGGGTCTGGGCAACAGACCTTGCCACAAAAGGGCGTGAATTAGCATTTTGGTGCCCTCACTGGGATCATGTCGTGACCTCTTAACCACTGATTTCTTCTCCAAGCTCTCCTTGTAGCCTATATGCAACTTTGTCAGTGTCTTTTGGGGACTGGCATTCCTTTCATGTGCCCATCTTTCCCACAATTATAGCAAAACATACTTTCTGAGTTTGAGCTGGCCGAGCGCCACACTGGGAGCCAGGCGGGGTATTACGAACTGGAAACCTTGGTGCCATCTCTGTCTCTGGCGTGATAAGCATTTGGAGACATCTCGTCAGTTTCTCCACTTCCATGGTCAAGGAATCGAGTTCGAGCTGTTATCAGCAGGAGATACATGGGTGGTACCCCACCCCATAGCAGATGCAGTCGGATATAGGTCAGGGCCGTACTTGCAGGCGTGGCCTTCATAAAGGACTGTTTGAATTCTGGATCTCTCTTAACAGTTCGCCCCATTGTGACATATCTTTTCCTTGTCAGAGCACTCATTGACTGCCAACCTCTGCCCCGAACTTCACTTGATGGGTCACCTCAGTCACTCGGGTTGTAGCCGCAGCTATTGGTGCAGGTCCCTCCCGAGGTCGCTCTTTTCTCAACTCCTCGAATTTCTCTCATTAACTCATCATAGGAGGGTGGGGATTCCAGTCGATCTGTAGGCGAATTGAAGCAACAGCAGTTCTGAGAAGGCAGACTTAAGGATCCTGTCCAGCCTGGTTGGGTCCAGTTCAATCGCTGGAAAACTACCTTTTCTGAGGCATTCTTGCAACAATTTTCCAGCCGAGATATATACACAGACAACAACTCCCCTTGGTACTGTTGTGCATCTCTTACTCTCCACCATAGGTCCTCATCAGAATCTGGGCTCCCATACACATTCTCCAAGGCCTCAAGATAGGCCTGTGCAGTAGCTTCAGGGTTACTGGCCGCTGCTTAGCACGGATGGTAGCCAGGGCAGGACCTGGAGGCTCTCACTAACCCTCTTTCGCTTTTCTCCGAGCATTGCCATTCTAGCACTTGGGGCAACATAGTCTATCCAGGTCTCCCAGTCATCCTCCCTGGGGGTGGGAGGTGCCAGAGAGATCCCTCAACCTTCGGTAAGAGTCGTGACTAATGGCAGGTGCAGAAATAGGAGTCTGCTATTGGTTCAGCCACCACATTACGGGCACTGGAGCAGGAGAGGGTGTTGGAGGAGGAACACCCCAGGTGGCAAGAATAGTTTCTTCAAGTCCTCCACAGTTTTCCTCTCCAGCAACCATTCAGCAAATTTCTCCTCAAAAGTTTCAGATAGTGGTGGGGCTGATTCCCCGGTCTTACTGTCCTTAGTTATCACTCCAAGCAGTGAGGGCTCCCTCTGGGGTAATGGTCTGTGGCACTTTGGAGCTATCTATGGGATCCTTAAACTCTACTAGGGCCAGGAAGTGTGGGTGAGCAGATTAGCATGCCGACCCACCACCACAGGGTTTTGTAAACCTTCCACCTTGGAAAGTACTCCTGCACAGTGTCCGTATTGATACCCAGGGGATGTCCAGGATAAGCATAGCATTTTGGGGTCGATCTCCTCCCAGTACACCACTCCACCAGCCGGTGCACAGCCACTTCTGTCGGGTACCCCATTTTTCTTAACAGTGGTTCAGAATATGGCCACTAGAGGACACACAATCCCAGCGGTGAGCCTCCAAGATGTAACCCCTAGATGGCGCTATCCGAGGGCTACTACCCCTGCCTGATTTGCTACTAACAGGTTGAGGGGCCTGATCCAATGGCGGGTGCCCACCCAGAGGTCAGGGTTTGCAATAGTTAAACTAACTTGGTCACAGCCCTCTGGGACACTGCAACCCCTTTCTTCCCACTAGTGGCCCACACAATATATCAGAATTACCTTCACAGTATACACTTACCCCAGGTCTGGTTCCGCACTGGGACCTCCTGTGAAATGAGATACAGTGCAACAATCACAGTACAGTACTTTTAACATAGACAAATACCTCAGGCAGTATAACTTTGCTGAAACAAGCAGCTCTGATTTATTTAGGGGGATATAACAAGGACAGGGGAAATCAGGTTAATTAGCTTATCACCTAATAATTCATCTATGGTTCTGTGCACAGGCCTATCCCTATCAGTTACTGTCCCTGGGTACCAAGCCCTAGTGGCTAGTCCAAACTGTGGCAGCTGGTAGGGGCCCTTTCACACAGAGAAAAGGAGAATTAAACAGTCAGCAGTACAGTAATTCCATTTGGATTTAATGTGGCAATTCAACAGGGAGCAACCTGAATTAGTACTCACGACCTCCAAATAAGATAGGGTCCTTCAATGTCAGCAGGGGCTCACTTGAGGTACACAAACCTCTTCACACATCCATATAAAAGAAAGCAGTATACTCAGGCAGGCTGCATCTGTATCCCGATCGCAATTACTGCACAATACCGGGAGAAACACAGCAGATTCAGTTCCTGACAGACCGAGTGCACTTTTCAGCAATTCCTCCAGTCTTCTACAGGTGAGCCTGGTTTCTACTCTTCAGAGATCCTTTGATTCTTTTCACAGGACTGATTCAGTCCTAACAAGCTGTTACACAAGCTGCAGACCGGAACTCTGGGCCTTACACACGCTTTTGACTAAAACTGCACACTGAAAAGCACAGGGCTCCTTCCTTCTTCACTGCCAAAGCTCAACTGAAACTCCAACCGACAAAACGGGCACTTCCTTTGAGTTCCTCCCAGTTCTTGACTGGATTGGCTGTCACTCACAATAGACTGCTGCTGTTGGTCCAAAAGGCACTGAAGTCTAAACTACATCTCCCAGAGTCACTGCCCATACAATCCTCTTGTGGCTGGCTCAGATTATGAGTCCAAGTTCTGATTCGCCCAAGGCACCATTTTAGAGCTAGCTTACCCCACACTGATTGGTCCAGTTCAGCAGTTCAAAACTAGAATGGGGAACTAGCAGACACAGTCCTGACTGCAAAGAAAGCAGGTTAGACAAACTGTAATTTCATTATTACTCTAAATAATTTCTGGCAAACAGTTACATCTTTCAGATGGGTTCCTTTGCACTCCTAGTGACTGCAAAATGAAGTGAATTGGCAGCAGCTCAGTGGTACTCAGAGAAGCACACAGTCCCCATACAAACTAATTATGTCTGCAAGCAGACAGCTCTTAAAGAGACAGTACAGAGGCTCTAAAACACTCACTGATAAATGGCTTAAATGCCAAACACCATTCAGGCTTGGAGCATTCAAGCAAGCTCCTGGAAGTCTTTTGGGAACCCCCATTTGCAGGGGGGTTACATATATCACATTTAACAATCTACTTTCCACGTAACTGGTGTCCTGACTTGCAACGTTCTCTAAGTGGCTATGTCCATCCTTGTAGACCCCCACTGGTTAGATGCATTTCAAGCCATATACATGTCTTAAAGTACTGTACTGGGCTGTCCTTTTCTGACCCTGCAGAAGCAGATACTTTTACACAACTCTCTTGGTGAAAACATAAGCTGTATGTCAGAGCAGACTCACCATGGTTCACAGGTGCCCCAGGGCTTCTCACACAGAAAACACACATCTGGTACCTCAGTACAAATTCTCTAGTCAGGCAGCTTTCCCTCTTCCAGCAGGGCCAAGGGATTGCCCCTGAAATGCTGGTCTTTCTCCCCCTTCCTCCAGGGATGGGGCACTGGAACAAACCGGGGAATGGTCTCAACCACTTCTACTGGTTTCTTCTGCGTCCTTCTCTAGGGCGAGAACACACACCCTCTTCCTGTTGTAGCTCTGTTACAGAGCTAGGCTCTGAGGGGCTGCCAACTGCAGCACACCTCCTCCTTCCACTGAGTCTCCCACTAGACTGACTTTGAAACCCCCAATATTCTAACCTAATTCCCAGCTGCAGCATTCCACTGTGGCTCAGCTGAGACTGAGGACAGAGTGAGACAGTGTGAAACCCATTTAACTGGTGTCTCACAAGCTGCCTTTCGCTGCCTGCCACTAGATCTAAGTGGGATTCTACTAAACCCGGGTAAGGGGGGGGGGTTACATTCCTAAGGTATATAAAAGCACACACATTTGAATCATACCTGGGTATTTTTAGGTGAACTCCATCACCCACGCACCAAAAAAGGCAACCTGGCAGGTTTAATGTTTTGAACACATTTCCATTAAGAAACAGTACTTGTATTGATTTAAAATGCAAGGTAAACATTTTTTTCTTATAAAAATGTGTGCCACACACAGTTTTCGTAATGTTTTATGTTTTTAGCTAACCACACAGTTACCAGGATGGGGACTACTTTTTTGTATTCAGAGTTAAAATGGAAGCATATTTCAATAAAAGGTCCAATTGTTATCTTTTTAAAATACTTTTTTCTTATTTCCATTCATTTTAAGTCATATATTTAAATGACATTTTATAAGAGCAATAAGACTTTCCAGGGTTGTGCCATTATGGTGAAATAGTCGCACTTTTCAGGTGCATTTAATGGCACTCGGCTGCACCTTATGCCTAACAACGCACCTGAGGCATGCAAATATTTCACCATAATGCACACCCTGTCATGTCTTATTGCTTACTTACTGTTCTGCATCGATCCATATACTGCACCCATCATATCTGACTGGAAGGTAGACTGTTGAGTCCCAGTACATGATTATGTTACCTCTCTGCCCCTGTCCCGTGGTGTAGGTATGGACCCTAAAGTTCAGGGTATGATATCTGGCCTAGAGGGCATTATGTGTAAGAACCTGGTGTTCCACATGTTCTGGAATTTCGGCGTTGTGTCTTGGAGGTGGTCTGTTAGCTTCTCTGCTTTGTAAATGTCCCACATTGTATCCTTCCAGTGGGTGATCATTGGTGGGATGGGTTTTAGCCACAGTCTAGTTATAGCTTTGCTGCTGTGAGCAGGATGCCTAAGAGATAAGTATGCAATTTATTTTAAACATGCGGGGTATATTAACAGTAGGGCTGCCTCTAGGGTGAGTTTACCATAGGCAGGAGTACTGGCATTGAGATCTTGTTTTACTCAGGTCTAGTACATAATGAGGGCCGGGCAAGACCACATTATATGAGTATGCATGACCTGTTCCAACCCACATTCCATCCAGCACTTCAAGTTTATTTATTTATTGATTGAAATGCTTCACCAGGAAGGCACACTGAGCAACAGGTTGCTCGTCTCCCAGTGCGACCTGGAGTTGTGTGTTGTATGGAATTCGGCTGTAATTTATGGGGTGAGGAAGACTCTAAAAGCTGTCTTCCACCTATATTCCCTCCATTGATGGGAACCAATCACTTTGTGCTGCCTGTATCACCCCTTAGTCCAGTGATAGTTACAGAAGGTTCTGCCTCCTATGTATTTTTAATATGTTCAGTATTAGTCAGTTGTCCCCCCACCCCACAGCAAGGCCTGGTAGCAGATTGAAATGAAATGTGCTGGCCAGGTGCCTCATAGGATAATACGAATAAGTTCCCTCAGTGGGGGAAGATCTGCTCATCTACTGAAGAATCCACCTAGGAAGTCATGGGATTCTAAGCCATTTGGCTGCCAGCTGGTATCTAGCTCCTAATAATAGTTGATGTCAGAATTTAAGGCGGCCTTCTGTAAGGGAAGCAGGTGGCACCACCAGCACTAGATCATCTCTTGTTCTGAAGAGGTGATGATGAATTGATGGCTGTGTAGTGCTTATTGTGTTTGCTTGCTCGCATGTGCAAGAAACATAGTGCCATCATCCGAGTTTTCGGAGGTGTGTCAGCCCTCTTCCAGTTCAGTCAGTGTGTTTGCAGGCACAGCCTCAGTTCTCCAATGCCTGCTGGAGCTGTCTATGACAGCTCCAAAATGCAGTAGCGTACAGTTGAAAGGGGGAGCTACGCTTCAGTGAGCAGCGATAAGATATCGCCTGCTCATGCGCGCTCCCCCTACACACACACACACACACACACACATGCTGCTGCCCCCCCCACGCACATATTGTATAGCCGACGGGGTGCCCAATCCCCTCGCCGGCTGTGCTGCGCCTCCCAAAAACATAGTTCCATATGCCACGCCGGTGCCCACCCCAGCTTGCTACATTGTATAGCCAACGGGGTGCCCAATCCCCGCCGGCTCCACTGTCTCTCCCCAGTACAGGGTGCCATGCTGGGAGCCCACCCCAGCGTGGCAACAGATGCTATGGCTGACAGGGATGCCCAATCTCCCGTCGGCTCCACGCCCTCCCAACCAGTTGTCCTTCTGCCATGCTGGGAGTCCACCCCAGTGTGGCAAACGTCCCGCGTCGTCGTCATTAAAAAACAAACAGACCTGAAAATCAAAAACGGTCCCTCGCTGTGTCTGCCCCATCTGCGCCCACCCACTGCGCACCCTGCCTCCCCACACCCCCCACTCACCCCATACTCACTGAACTCCGGCGCGACGATCTTCGGTGGACCGGGAACACGTCTGCACTCTTCAAAGCCGACTGCGAACTGAGGAAATGCCGGTAAGCTGTATAATGGGATAGATAGGGTTTTTTCAACTTTTTTGCATATCGCAGGCATTTTTGGCCCAAATTTTCAACTTGGGGTTTTTGGGACCCCTCCTCATGAATTATTGCACTGTCATGGCATTAATCAGGCCCGAAGGGTGATTTCACAGTCACTGCGCGAAATCACCTTTCGGGACAGAGTAACAAAACGATACTGCCACTGTTCATAAGGTGGGCTCTCAAAAAGCCTATGTTGAAATTTTGGTGGAAAAATTCAAAATGACTGTTTTACTTATCATACTGCTAGTAGTTCCTATACATTGTAAGTTCGCAATTTTCAATATTTTCACCTAGATTTTCACATTGCCATTTTACCACACTTCCGTATGGAGCAGAAGCAGCTGTCATTTTTCACATCTTGCCTAAAACGTGTTTCTGCCTATGTAGCGCATAAATGGCGCAGTCGGTGTGCAAAATCAATGTATGGGATACATTAAGAAAATCACAGTGACACTGTTCATGAGCAGAGCTCTTCAAATGGCTATGTTGAAAATTTGGTGGAAAATTTCCTAAAAATGACTGTTTTACGAGCATGCGTTGCGCAGTTCCTACGCACACTTATAAGTTTGCAAATTTTCTATATTTTCACTCCAGATTTTCCACATTGCCATTTTATTAAACTTCCTTATGAACAGTACAGCTGCCATTTTTCACATGTCGCCCAAAATGTGTTTCCGCACATGTAGCGCACAATGGTGCAGTCGGTGTGCAAAAGCAATGTTTGGGACAGATTAAGAAAATCAAGTTACACTGTTCATGAGCAGAGGTCTTAAAATGGCTATGTTGAAAATTTGGTGACAAAAGTCCATAAAATGACTGTGTTACGAGTCAGCATTACGCAGTTTCCACGCACCCTCGTAAATTCATGACTTTGTAATATTTTCAGTCCAGATTTTCACCAGCTGCATTTGTCCACACTTCCTTATGAACAGTACAGCTGTCATTTTTCACAACATGGCCGAAATGTGTTTTCACACTTTCAGCACAGGGATGCGTGGTCGCTGTGGGAAATAAATCATTGTTCGGGACAGATAAAGAAAATCACAGTGACACTGTTCATGATCCGAGGTCCCAAAATGCCTGAGTTGACAATCTGCTGTAAAAAATCCCCAAACTAATTACATTACAGGTGTGCATTGCACAGTTTCTATGCATGCTCGTGACTTCACCAGTTTTTTTAACATTTTTACTGCAGATTTGCAACATTGCCATTTTCCACCTCCCCATGAACAGTACAGCTGTCATTTTTCACATCCTGTTCAGAATGTGTTTTTGCACCTGTGGTGCTAAATGCTGTAGTCGCTGTGCATAAGCAGCTTTCAGCTAACAAACTGATATTGCCACTGTTCATGAAATGGGGGTCTCAAAAAAAACTTGTTGAAAATTTGGTGTGAAAATACCAATGAATGCCTGAGCTGTTAGGGTTTCCAACCATAACGCCCCACCCTGTAGAGAATGACAGGCATCAGGTGTGTGACTTGGGATTCTTGCCTGTAATGCTCATACCATTCCACACCCTGCAGCCAGTGAGAGGCATCGAGGTATGCCTTGGACTCTTCGGCCCCAAAGTTCACCCCATTCTCCTATACTGCACCCATCTCACCATATTTCCTGATGGAATGGGGTGCGATAAGGGCCAAAGACCCCTAAGGCACACGTGACACTTGTCAGTGTCTGCAGGGTAGGGTGTGGTGAAATGTCGTGGGCTGCTATGCCGATTTCACCCAAAGGCAAACCCCAATGCCTGTCACTCTCTGCAGGGTGGTGGTGGGGTTGGCTTCAGTTTAATACTTCACTGCCATTCCTATTATGCAGCTCTGTAACTTCTGCACTACCAATGCCAATGCCAGCAAGCAAACATTCGGCATTGACAAATGCTTTTTCTTAAAGTAGCAGTACTACCAAACCAGGAAGTGATCTATCAAAATTCTGCTTTTTGGCTGTAAGCATGCAACTTTAGTTCCACTTTCGTATCTGTAAATATTTTTTTTCAGTCATCGTTAGTTTTTTTATATTTTTGCAATTTATTTGAATTTTTGTGGCACCACAATAAATATAGCGACTGACTCGTATTTAGCTGCGCTTTTCCTTCAGGTCACAGCAAGTCTTTTGACTACAGCAGTATGACCCTGTGCTGACCATTCCCGATGTCCCTGCAAGTCATACACATCTGCAGTTGGCAGCAGAGGGGGTTCCAGTGCACCATGCTTGGTGGCAGAAATGTAAACAAAAGCGGAGGGTAACTGAGCAAATTACTCCGTGATAGTGCAATACCGGCGGGAAAGAGTATTAGGTATATGATCAACAGAACACTGGGAATAAACTGTCAAAAAAGCGCAATTTTTGTTCATAGTACTGCTGCTTTAAGCTAACCCATCGTGGTGTGGAGGATGGTTGTGTACACAGCAGAATATGCTTCAAGAGAGCTGCAAGAGCATAAAAGCACACAGGTCTGAGGGCTAGTCCTCCCTTGGAGTTTGGTAGTTGGAGTTTCTTGAAAGCTATTCTATGCACTGCTTCCTGATACCACCACTTCAACCAGGTATTGAATACCTCAGTCTCCTCCTGCCTGACCCTTCTCTCCTATCCTCCTGTCCCATACTCATAACACCTCTGAAAAGGTCTGTGAAGTTACCTTCACCTTCCTGCCCCCTCCTCCCCACTTTGTACCCAAGAGTGTAAGGACATGTGGCACCTCTCCCAGCTTGTTGCTCATCGTCCTTATCCTGTCCTAACCCCTCAGGGCTGATGCACCTGCCAGGTGTCTGCCCCCCCCCCTCGTTGTTCTATCTCAACACACCACCCTCTCTACGTCCCTTACCATAGAATCCCTGACTGTCAGTACTCTACTGGCTACCTTCTTATGTCCCAGTACCCTGCTGGCTGCCTTCATATTTCCTGCTACTCTGTTGGGTGTTGCACTCCCTGCCTGGTCCTTTTCAATAACTGGCTCACAGCTTCCCCTGGTGGAGTCAGATAACCGCGCCTCCTCGAAGGGTGCAAAATAGTTTGCAGTCACTACTGAAGGACACTGCTTGACACTCACATCCTGCTTCCTTCTTCCCATCTCCCTTCCCACCACACTGTATCCCCCTGTGCCAGTGGACCCTTGTGGGGGGGGGGAGAGTAGTTGTTTGGGAATTCAACTCTGCTGTCTGCATAGCAGGAATATTTGTCCCCATGCTGTTTGCAGCTGTGCATGGAGCTCCATGAACCTCCTGTATATGGGGCAGTGACCAGCTTTCCAGAGAGTAGCCCAGGGAATAATCGCCCCACAGTCCTTCCAGCTGGCTAACTCTCTGCCATGTCAGTCCTTCATTCCTACTTACTTTTTATTATTATTATTTCAGTGTTTTATTCCCCCACTCCCTGCTTGCGAACTCCTTCAGAAGTTGCCAAGGCAACCCAGTCAGCTGTCGTACCCCCTTATCTATGCTGTGGTGCTTGGGCCTTCCCCATTGGAGCCGTGGATTTCCCCCCAGGTGGGTACTAGGTAGGGAGTGAACCCCTCGAATTTCCCCACTTTGTCAGGAAACCTTCACAGTAGGACAGGCAGGGGAAACCTGGGATGGTGCCAGGCACTTTATCATCCTCGCATGCAGGGGCCATTTTTCCATTTTCTCCTGTCACCCCATGGATGTCGGTGCACAGAAGGGGTCCAACGGGCGTGCTCACGCAAAGTGCAGCACCCCTCCAGATCTGGCAGATGTCTGTCCCTCCGCTGACATCCCCCGATCTGCACTACCACCTGTGTGCACCCAGGTGACAGTATAGCAGCAGAGATGGCTACTGTCCATCCTCAGAGGAGGAGAGCATCCAATGGGACACTCAGTGTTCCTCCCCCAAGCCGGCCCCCAACCTAGGGCTTGAACCCAAATCCCAGCCACTGGCGTTGCAAGCAGTAGCGCTACTGCAGTGCTGATGGGCCAGCCTCCATTCCTACTTACTGCAGTACATCTTAGCCACTGCTTAACCCTTCCCTAATAAGGTCTTCCCCCTTAGGTGGAAATAAGCTGCTCTACTTTGGTTTACTCACACTTCTTAACTTATGTGCCAGCCCTGGATTTTTTTTTTCTACCAATCTGTCTGTCATTTGGATCTTATCTGGCAGTACCTCCCAGCCTCATCCCCACCTTCTCAGGGACATAGCAGTTATCCACCACTTACCTAGGACCACAGCATGGTGGGTGACCAATTGTGTTGTTTTTGTGCAAGAGCCTGTGGGGTGGTGCTGGCTTTTACAGTGAGCACTCTCCTCCTGATTTTCTCCCCTGGAGTGCCAAAGTGCAGTGACACGGTCACACATGTATGCGGTGGCATGTGTGCATGACAGGCAGACAGTGGCAACTACAAAAAAATATACGGTGCGCAATACGAAATCAGGCAGCAGACAGTAGTATATCAAACACCAATGTGTAAATTTATTGTTATGCCATATAAAAGCAGTTGTCACAGGCAATACCCCATCATTACGGTACGACAAATGGCCAAGAACTGCTGGAGCGAGGTGAAAAGCTTTCTTGTTTTTGTTGGACGGTGGCAACCTCTCCCCCTCTGATGTTTCCAGCTGTGCTGCTAACTAGTCTCCACCGATCGGCAGTCACTCAGTGGGAACAGAATCTCCCCCCCCAATCCGAGAAAGGAGAGAAGTCTCTGGGATGCTCAATTTTTTCCTCCCCGACCAGCTCCTAATAGTTCACACTTGTTCCCAAATGTGGATCGCTGGAGTAGCAAGTGGTAGTACTACTATGGTGCTAACATCCTGGCCTTACCCCGGACTTCTAGTACTTATTCTGTTCAACCTGCACATTCTTAAGACCCTTTTTCCTTATTGCTGTATTACCTGCTCCTACAGAGAATTGGCTTCCTTATTATCTCCTGTGTCCCCCACTTCCACCACAAGTGTCCCCTGTTTCTTTCCCTCTTGCTGGAAGAAATGTACCTCACCCAGATAAAGAGTTATCTGAATGAGCTACTGGCATCCCATAGTACAGGCTACCTACCTCTCCCCCGAGCAGAGTACCTGTGGCTGTCCTGCAGAGGCCCCTAATCAGACACTACACTCCTGCTCCATGGCATTCATACTCTGGGATGCTCACACATTGGGATGCTTGCTGTGTTAGCCCTTATATACTATGCCTCCTTTGTGGACCTACCCTTCCCTGACAGAATGCCTTTCTGCAGTCCCATACGAGATTGTGACTGGCAGCTTCCTGAGCCCATCAAGCCTCACTTTCACCCCAAGCCAGGAACACAATTAAACAAGCAGACCTTCCACAAATTCCCCTCCAAATCTCCCAGTTTTGCCAGTGAGCAACCCCCCCCCTTACCTGTTTCCACCACCAGAAGCAAACTGACTTGCCTCATCTTTTCTCTGTTTTTGAGCCAGATCCTGCTGATGAGAACTTAGCTCATATCATGTAGGAAATACAGAGCATAACCAATGTACTTCTTTCCAGAATGGGATAGGCTGGAAAGGGGAACAGAAGTGAAGTACCTAGATCACAGAGTTCATTTCTTAAGGCAAAAATAAAAAGCTGTTGTCATTGTTGGTTGCTTGGGATACAGCTGGATAAATTCTAAATTTGGTATCTCAGAATAGTGGTGTGCCTTTAGGTCCTGCTGCTGCCTGAATAATCATGTCTGTATCAGTCTGCAAAGCAAGAGTAATTTGATGGAACATGTAGTTTGGCTATACGATGTTGTAGCCTGGTTCTGGTTATTATCCCCCTGAATCGCATTTGTTCTGTCAACAGAGTCCGAATACATTCTTGCATTCCTCCATGTTTTTTTCTGATTGGAATCTGAAAGATTTTATCTAAAAATGGTAGATTTTTTTTTCTGAGAGGCCCAGCGACTCCAGAAACATCTTGTTAGCATTCCTGGAAAGGATTCACATTGAGTTTCCTATCAGCTTGGAATCAATATACTATCCACACCTTGGCAGTTGCTCAGAACCAGCTCACTCACCAGACATCTTCAAGTTAAGCATCTCACACTACCCTTGGTGTCATCTTCCAGGTTCAGGAATGGACTTGGGCCACCCGGGGTCAGCAGAGCAGGGAGAGGATTGAGCATCCATAGGACTGTTCTCTTCTCCTGGGGAGGGATTTGGGGTTTGCTCGGCACCTTTGTGACCGCCGATAGAGATCGAGGCACTACAGGTGCTGATGCTGTACAGGGGGTGGAGCAGTGGCAGATGTCAGCAGCGTGCCTGCACAGACATCATTGCACATCCGTGCTCTGGGGGAAACTTACACATGAAAAGCCCTGGCCCTTGGGATAGGCGACGGCTGCCTCCAGTGCCCCGCTGCCACACACCCAATATGGGGCTCATCTCGCCGGCACTCCCTACCCTCCACCTCACCTTGTGGCCAGTGCTCTTGATTCTAGATAGAGCGCCAAGAGTGAAGGCAGCCCCGCTTCGGGGGACTCAGAGCTGGGGAGTCCATTGGTTTGAAGTAGGTGGAGATGACTGTCCCAAATTTCCCGGTGGGGGCGTGCTTCAGGTGGGTGGTAGAGCAGTGGTGGCGAGTGGCGTTAGCCCGAGAGAGTTCCCAGGTGTGCCAGTGAGAAAGAAAGTTGAAACAAAAAAATGTCAGCCATGGACAGGCATGACACGTGCCTTTACTACCTGGGGGCTAACCATGATGTTGGTGGGTGCCCATACTGCTAGGCCATGCATACTATGTCAGTTGAGGAATCAAAGGCTCATCTTCTCAGAGATAGACCTCAGGAAGTTTGGCTGGCCTTGGCACCCACTGGTTCAGCAGCCCAATTGGGGGCAGTAGAGGAGGAGGTGTCAGTGGACACCTCATCTCTTCGAACCTTGGTGCCCGTGGGACCACTTGGAGGCCTTCTCTTTGAGTATTTTCCTGGAGTTCACTGAAAGGTGTGTGTGTCTCCAGATTTTCAGGGAGAGTCTCTCCCATCAAAAGAAGCACAAGAAGCGATGCCACCAATCGTTGGAGGATGAAGGTTCCCACTCTTCATGATTCCTTGTCTCCCATGATCAGTTCACCTTGGCCATATTACTGTTGATCAAGGAGGAGGAGATCAAGGACAGGGCGAAGCTCTCACAATGAACCCGATGGTGCTTCTGACCTCCGCTCCAGTCCATATACTGGCTAGAGTTGGAGGCAGAGGTCAATTTGTTTCGAATACCCCTATCTTCCTGGATCTGTCTCTGACAAAGAAGGAGACAGCTGTTTCAGCACCAGTCCTACCTGCAGTGGTAGTCCCTTTTTGATGACCACTGTGAAGTCAATGTTAGTGTTGCTGCCTATGCACGTAGTCTACACAGCTCCACTGGTGGACCCCCATCACCCTTGAGGGGATCAATAGTTGAGGCTGAGAACCTACTTGTGGTCCTACTTTGGTTGATGCCGCTCTTAACAGGACCATTGATGGCACTGACTAAAACAGAGGTATGAAGACCACCTTTGGCAGTAGTGGGCACTGACTGGCCTGGGGTTGGCTTGGCCCATACTGCCGGCCCCTTTGATCTCTCCATGGGTTTAATGGCCCTGAGCCTTGACCAGTGGTTCCACCACCCTTGGCCCCTCCGACTTGACAGATTGTAGCGGAACCTTCTCCTCTTCAGCCAGTAGAAGGGATACCAATGAAGGTGTCCTGACCTTGGCCCAGCTTGCCTGGGTGCCTCTCAGTGGTGGTCACCTAGGATGCTAGACATGTCTGAACCCCAAAAGGTTTTCGAAGGGAACTCTGATTCGAACAGGCAATCCTTGATGGCTTCCTCAAGTAAGTTCACCTCTTTTTGTCTGATGGTTGATCCTCACAGAGTGAATCATCATTTGCTACTCTTCTCCAGCACATTACAATGACCCAGAATGTGCTCTTGGATCTTGTCCAGAAGAAATAACTTTACTCCTTCATGGACATCCTGGAATGGGATGACTCCTCAGGAGTGGCATTACCAGTGGCCAAAGCTGTTCTGAGTCTGAGGCCAAGTTGCTGGCAGCACTTTACATCCTTCCCACCGTCCCCCAACCTTTATGGTCTGCAAGTATGCAATCCCTATTGGTTGCCTCTCTGGATTCTCTGAGCGCCCCTTGACTGAGGGGTTCATATCTGACTGGACCTTTTGGAGAATGAAGGGCCAGAGTCATGTGGACAGGCCACTGGATAAGGAGTCCAAGAAGCAGAACTTCATGGCCAAGAAGGTCTACATGGTGGCCACCTTGGGCATTCAGCAGTGCAGCTATGCCATGTACATGGCCAGGTGTGGTCTCACCTTTTTTGACTTCATCACCAAGTTTCTTCCTCTGGTCCCAACATTGGCAGAGTCTGAGGTCAGAGCCATAAGGGACATTAACTGTAGAAAGTTAAAAAGCTACACACATACCAGGACCATGTACTGCTGAATTAAATTTATTAATCCACATTCTGTGGCATAAACACCAGACTAACACCTCTACTTATAACTTCTGAAGGAGACTTCATCAGAGGGGGGAGTTAGCCAGTGCCAACAGCTCTTAAATACCCCTCCATCTGTTAACACAAGTAATCATTGGTTATTTAATTAAGAACAAGAAGTGGCCAACAATGGAGAGTGCTTTTTTTTTTATGATATTTCTATTTTTCTCCTCCCCCGAGCCTCCTACACTCCACTTCCTTGGGAGTCGCCAAGGCATCTTGTCCCCCTCTTACCTCCAGTATGCCCCATCCTGCTGCGGTTATTCTCCCAAGGGGGGACGAGATCTGGCCATACAACCCAACGTCCATGTTTCATCAGGCTACTGTGAGGTAGAGGTTGGGGATCAGTGCCGGCACTCCGTCTTCCTGGCATGCAGGAGGCTGATTTTCCATTTTTCTGTGGAGTGTGACTCGTGCCCGGACAGCAAGGCGCAAGCGCCGACATCCATCACATTCTTCCCTCTCACGTATGGTTGGCACTGGCCATACCTCTGGCTTCCACCAGAGGCTAATCATGCACTGAGCTTTGTCCCCCCTCCCTCCCGGAGAAAGCGAGCAGCCCTGTGGGTGCTTAAACCTCCTTCTCCCGGTCAGCCCTCCAGCTTCTCGGGCTTGTTCCCAAACCCATGTCACCAGCTTCGTGAGCAGTAACGCTACTCGCTGCACTGATGGACTGGCTTACAATGGATAGTGTTAAAGTGCCAGTAATAAATTAATTAAAGAGACATCGGATGCATGCTAGCTAAGCAACATGGAAACATAGAAACGTAGGGTTTGTCAGCAGATATGGACCACTTGGCCCACCAAGTCTGCCCAGAAGGTCCCTACCTAGACTGTGTCTGCAGACCGACAAGCGACTGATAGAGTGTTAGCAGAACCTCCCTCCTTCTGCTTGTGATACCTCTTCTTATGCCCTACCCACTGCTTTTTCACGCTACCTTGCTACTTTGAGGTAATCAGATTTGATTATCTCAAGTCCCTTTCTTGCAGTGACTGTCAGTACCTCTCCCCACCATGCCGTACTCAGCTCCTGGGTTTCTCTCTCTAGGTGCATGATTTTGCACTTTTTGGCATTGAACCCCAGGTACCATGGCCTTGACCACTCCTCGAGTTTCCCAAAGTCCCTACACATTCTCTCCTCCCCCTCCTGAGTATTCACCCTATTACAGATTTTGATGTCATCTGCAAAAAGCATTCCTTCCCTTCCATTCCTTCTGAAGTGTCACTTATGCAGGGACATTAAAGAGGACCAAACCCAGTACTGAGCCCTGCAGTGTCCTGCTGGTTGCTCTCCCTTCCTTGGAGTGAATGCCATCAACCACCACACTCTTGTCGCCTATCCAGTAACCAGTTACTTACTCAGTTTACCATTTTGGATCCCACCCTTGGACTGCTCTGTTTCCTTTATCAGTCTTCTGTGCAGCACAGTGTCAAAGGCCTTGCTGAAGTCCAAATAGTCCACATCCACTGCCCTCCCCTGATCTAGTTGTCTGGATGCCTAGTCAAAGAAATCAACCAGATTAATTTGTCATGACCTCCTCCGTGAATCCATGTTGCCTTCGGTCACCTGCTGCAAACAGCCTTGGACTTGGGCCACTTATGCCATGGCTGCAGCCATGTCCATGCACCACAGGGCCTGGCAGCATCTCTCTACGTTTATCCTGGAGACATTGCATAAGTTGGTGGGTGTACCATTTTTGGGCAACAATTTGTTCAGCATTTGGGGGGGTGGGACCTTCTCACCTCAGTATTGAGAATTTTGATGTCACCCTGGACTCAGCAGCTTCATCACAGCTGGTTGCTATGCCTGCAAAAGCAAAGAAGAAGATCTTCTTTTGTGGCTCTTGCTACCAGCCGCAGCTGCGGAGGTAATTCCAGTTATCTTTCCCTGAGCCCAAGCACAGAGGTCTGGGCAAGAAAAAGGGGGGGGGGTTGTGGTGGTGCATCTGGTACCCAGCTGGCTGGTGCCTCCTTCAGGGTTGCAAACTGGTGGATTGCATGATGCCTTTCACCTTCCCATTCGGTCCCTCTCACAGCTCCCTGTTGGGATCAGCTGCTCCACTTTTTTCCATAGTGGTTTGTCATTACCTCAGACAGGTGGGTGCTAGTAGGTTCAGGTCTGCCTCTCAAGTTCGAGGCTTTCTCACCTTACCAACACTCGGCACCAAGGGAGTCCAAGATACCAGAAGACATGCTGCCCGATATGTGGAGTGAGATAACGCAGGTCCTAGAGAGTCACAGAATTGGTCAAACTCTTTTGGCACTAGAGCCAGTGGTTGACTTGCTTCCTTGACGGCACGAAAGTCAAGAATACTACTGACCAGGGCTGTCTGGCCCACCGAGCCTGCCCTGATGCTCCTCGTCTAATCTGTCTACACACTCTGGCGACCCTCCCTTCTCCATGCTTATTTACTAATATACCCCTATGTGTCTGTCACACGTATGCTTGAAGCCCCCCCAACTGTTTTTGCCTGTACCACTACGTTTTCTTCTTTTTCACTGATGTTTACTGCGATTGTTGACAGACCTGACGGACGTCAGAGGCGTTGACAGGACTTGATTCAGTTCACTTTTGTTTTTAAAAAAGTAAAAAGGAGAATGGGTCAGACTGTAGACAGCAAGCACAGACAGACAGTCACTGAAAAAGTAGCAGACCAAATAAATGCAGACACAAAAAAATGAGCTAAAATGATCCTGGCCCTTTCTTAAACTTTGGCCCCTTAAGATCTGTCTAGTGGGTGAAGCCAAGGCCTAAAGCTGCCATAACAAACTAAGTCTCTTTTCTTCTGTTCTTCAGTTTTCGCCGTGTGTTTGCAGCTGTTTTAAACTCTACAGTTCCTCTATCTCCACCCAGTTCTGAGATTATCATTAAGTTCTGTAAGTTTTAATTGTTCAGTGAGTTCTTGAATTTTGATTTTATTCAGTTCTGAGTACTGAAGCCACATTCACGTTCAGCACTAGCCAGGGCCACATTAACCACAGGGCAAAAGGGACAGCTGCTTAGGGCCCCCAGACTGAGAGGGGCCCCCAGAGGCAGTGCCAGTTACTTTATTTTCATAGCTATGCTGCTGTACTTGTCAGCCAGAGGTAAACCTTTTTGCAAGGGGGGGGAGTGGACCAGGCTGGCCTAGAGCAGCAAATGATCGTGAACAGTGCAGCTACTGAAGTTAAACCTACTGTAGTGTGTATGCCATTGATCATAATTGTACTGCTTATTCCACTGCTCCAAGGCTGTCAGTTTCATTGACATAAGAGACCCGCACTAGTCAGCTACTTTCATCTTGTTAGACTCCCTCCCATCCACTCCTGTCCTGTTCACCTGCCCAGCCTGCCAGACTGGATCTCGTCTGTGTGCCATACTGTGTACCTTACTACAGAGGGGGCAGGCCAAGAGGGTCCAGAATCTATACTCTTCACTTTTACTTTCACTGGCAGTTCCAGAGCGTGATTAGTGAATTTTTAAACCTATTGTATGCGGCTGCCATCTGTGATTGTGGTTGTAATGATAGTCTGTCTGACACACTAGCCACTGGTATAACCATTGCAATCTGACAAATCTTCAAACTCTGGCAACACCTAGATGCTCTTTCAGAACAACTAAAGCAAATTGCTGGAATGACAGATTGGTAGTAATCATTTGCGATCATGATGTGTTTTGGTTAAATGAATTCCCTTTTTGTAGATTCTGTAGATGGGTCAGAAAAGTTGAAGTGCTGCAAAATTTTATCTGGAGGCGCACCACCATAGGTATTGAAATCATTTGGCTGTTGTTTCGCAAATGCAGTTCACTTGGGTTCTAAAATGGAGAAGCAGCTTATTGTGTCTAAGGTTTCTTTTTCTACATACATTTCATCTCCTACGTCTCCTCTGGCAGTCCCCATCTAACTGACCTCCCCAGTCCCATCACCCCCAGGACTAACCTACACCTTTGTCGTCTGCCACAGGACTCACGGTTGTGCCTAGCCACCGGTGCGGAGTCTGGGAGGGGTTGGTCATCATCCTGCTGCCTTAGGAGGGGTTTTCCTCCTGTTTTCTCCCCGGGCCCATGGACGCAATGTCCAAGCTCTGCCTCCGCAGAATGGCCCAGCGTCCTGAATGTGGGATCCCTTCCCTTATGTGGTGGCATGCATGTGCTGACACCCAGCTACCACTAGGTGTCAGGAAAGCAGAGCAGTGCACCATCCCCCCCCAAGGAAGGATTGCTGTCTAGGCATACTCGATCCTTCCCCATCTTGCCGGCCCCTGAGTGATCTGAGTCTGTTCCCGACCCTGGATCGCCAGTGTGGCAGTAGGTAAGGCGCCCAGTGTCAAAGCCTTCTACGCCACTGGACCGGCTGTGTGTCTGAGGTTTCTTGGGGGGGGCAGCTGTCCAGCTCATCAATTGAAGCACTGTTGTATCTGCTCTTTATGTTATCAAGAGCTGGTCTCTGAGTGCAAATATCGAAGAGTTTATCTCCTTTGTATACGCTGCCTTCAAGATTAGTATTGAAAACTTGTCTCTCTGATGGACCTGGGTTTTCAGTTAAAGGCTTTACAGCCTCTATTGGTTGTATAGTGGAGAAATTGAGATTTTTCCCTTCGGAAATGTTTTGAAAGAAAAATAGTATGTGACAAGATGTCCAGTATTACATGAAAAAGAGCTACAGAATTAATCCGACGTACACACAGCAACAGTCCTTTTTCTTTGTCACTGTCTGGAGACTTGGATGAAGTCGTGTTCTAACACATCTCTGAATGATTTGAGTCCTGCACAACAGTCACTGCACCATAAATGGACAACTACCAAATTGCATGAGGATGACAGTATTTCAGAACTGGTTCTTCAAGATTTTTTTGTAGTTCATTCTGTTTGTTGCTTCTGATAGCAGAATTATTGAAGAAAATGAAAATGGACCTCGAGTCTCGTTGTCTGATATTTTTTCAGTTGTTCCACTGAGTTGCATCACTGGCTCACAAGACCAGCCAATGGACTGTGCAGTGGACTTCAGTAAATTTAGGGTTATAATCAGTTCTTAGTTTTTGTACTACACTTTAACGACAACTGGTCATAACTGATGCTTCATCACTACAGACAGCAGCAGGCTTTTTACTTGCTGTTATGCCCTGGTCATGCAGAAGTTGACAAAGTGCCAGGTAGATAATGCCAGCCTTTCCTTCAGTAACGTCTATGTTGTAATACAAGTGAGTGTATGGGTTATTGTTGGCCAAGTATCGTATGTAAACTGTGAGTCTCTTGCTATTGCTAATGTCTGTGGATTCATCCAGTATTAAGCGTACCACTGGGCTATTCTTCACAGCAACGTCCATCTTGTCCACTATGGTCTGTGCACTGGCCTCGTGCATTTCAGACAGTCCAGCCTCATGTAGCTGCTGTAAGCCCCCTCTACCTTGACATCTTTAATGAATGGACAGTCCATTTCCTTGAAAAACTGAACACATTTAACAAACGTGTTAAGTTGTTCATTATCAGCAAGAAGATATGTGGTTCTCAAATGCCCTGCTCATCACTCTGTGCCTGATGATTTGAGTCTGCGACTTTTTTTGTTTTTTGTTAATGCTTTAGTATGGGCAGTGCTACCAGAATGTCCTGTTAGGGTCGCTGTTTTGTAACAAGTGCTGTTAAAAGGAATGGATGCATAAGGCTTACGAATAGAATAGCCCATCTGGTCACTGTCACAGCAACCAGTTGTAAGTCTTTAGTCATCTTTTTCGGAATGTATCTTGTTTCTAGAGGAGCTGCACCTTGGTGCAGTGTCTGTTGTATCTGGCTCATCAGTTATTGATTCTCGTGGATCAAGTTCTGATGCAGGCTCTAGTACGGCTACTACTGCACCTTCTTCATGTGGCCTTTTTTCTGGTACTTCCTCAGGGGCCTCTTGCACATTTGCTTGCTTTCTATTCTGCCAGGCCATTAATGATGTTTGTTGTATCGTGTCACAGATTTTATTGTATTTAAGTTCTTGGGATACAGCCCGAGGTTACGGACCTTCCACCCCTTTCAGTTGTTTCTCAACAGTTCTCTTCCGACAGAAAAGTTATTTTTATTTTTTTTCCTGGTTTTTTTTTTATTCTTTTATAATAAATCTAGCTTTTTTTGGGACACACCCAGTTTATGGACCTTCCTGCCCCTTTCAGTTCCACGCAGTTCTTTTCTTTCTTGCTAAAGTTCTTTTTATTTTTTTTTTCTGTTTTTTTTTTTTTTTATTTATTCTTTCATAATGAATCCAGCTTTTCTTGGGACACACCCAGGTTACAAACCTTCCTGACCCTTTCAGTTCGTTCCCCATGTGTCAGTTTTCGTCTTTGTTGCTAAAGTTATTTTTTTTTTCAAGTTCTTTTATAATAAATGGATCTTCCCACTCATCAGTTTCGCTTAAAAAATTGTTTTTTCTGGCGGCAACTGCTTTGGACTTAGCCCAGATCTGTCCTTCTGGCACCTCGATTTTTTATTTTACCCAGGCATGCTCCATCTTCTTTTTTGGACCCTGGGTCAGTTTTTGTCAACCTCTGAATGACAAGAGAAAGTTGGCTGCTGTTTTTTTTTTATTGCAACCTGTTGGTGTTACCTCCCCTGCCAGTCCACCCCAGAACATTATGTTTCTCTCCCAGGCACCCTTATTTAATTGCGCTTTAGCAGCCTCCCTTTAATTTTATCTAGCAGTTTTGTTTGGGTCAAAAACAAATGCCCCCTTTTATTTACAGTATTTGTCACTCACTAGATGTTTTTAGCTCAGTATTTTTTGTTTTCCTTCATTCAGCTGCTTTTTAGTGACTGCCATGTCACATTATGCCTGTATCTGCTGTATCGCCCAACCCCCGTTTTTCTGCAGTTTTCACCTATATCCGCCGACTGACTAACTTTTCTTGACTGCCACAGGCCTCAGCTGCACCCACCCCTCCATTTCCAGCCACTGACACTGCATCACTTTTTTCATTAACCTTGTCTTTTTTTAAACTGTTTTTGATCAAAAGTAATAGATCTGACCCTCTCACTGCTGCAGCTGTAGCCAACAGTCATCGCTGTCACTGTCTCTCTACTCCCTTCTTGTCTGTTGACTCCTCGGCTCCTCCTTCAACCTGTGCTCCTTGCTTGAGATGTCGGCTCCTGCTTTTGATGTTACGGTGTCTCTCTCTTCAGTCCCTCCACATACATCAGTCTCGTGAGAGCGCTGGAGAGCCGAGAGAAGCATGCACACTAGACCACCAGGGACTATGGTAGCTCAAAAAGAACAAAAAAAAAAGGCAGACTCTTTTTCAAACAAATGTTATTGTTTTCCATGAATGCTGTACAGATAAAATCTACTTTAAAAATACAATTCATTCATATCCATTACTGTGAAGCTTACATAAAGGCAACTATAAACTACTACAGAGCTATATTTTCTTCATATTCATAAAAAAACTAAGTTCTAGTTGTAATTCAATCATTTGTGAATCTATATTTGTGTTATTAGCAACATTACTGTGTACTGTGTATTTCATAGGTTCTACTTCATCTTGTAAGGATTGGATCCCATGTGGCCTCATACTTGTCCAATGATCTAGTATTTAAATAACTAATTATTTAATTAAGGGCTAAATTAACTAAATGTTTCGCCCATTCATTCAGGCCAAGGGAAGCATTTATCCTTCCAATGACTAATATCAGACACTTGAAGCCTAAGGCTGCTAACATTAGCCATCTTTTTTTTTTTTTTTTGCTACACTTAGAAGATGCTTTGTATCCTCAAGTATGAAAATCTCAGGTTCAAAAGGTAGATTAACTTTAAGGATCTGATTGCATACTTTCCAGATGAGTAACCAAGCTGACTTAAGGCGTGACATCCTTATAACATATGCAGTAGATCTGCATTCACATCCCCACACCTCCAGCAATTACTGTTTGCACTTAGGCTCAGTTTAAGTAACTTTGCAGGTGTAGTACCAATCATGCAGAATTTTGAATTGAACTAGATGGCTCTGCATATCTCTGCTGGTTTGATAAGCATTATGCCACATGAGACCCCAAGAATCCTGATAAATTGAGTATTCTAGCCTATCTTCCCTTATCACCTTAGTTCTGCTCATCACATTGGGACTTGCATTAATGGACAGTTTATATAACTTTCCTGCTACCCCTTTCCCCCTCACAGTTGTGATAAGTCTACCAGCTTTTTGGAGGAGTGAACCACAAAATTAACATCCGTCACACCTCATAATGCTTCTCTTGTTTGTAGAAAGGAGTGAAATTCCGTGTATGGTAAGTTGTATATACCTCTTAAGTCAATAAAGGATCATAGTATACCATCCTTGGGTTCTACTAAGTCCCCCATAGTTAAGATACCTCTATCTTCCCATACTGAATTAGTTAGTGTAGTACCCCCTGCAGTAAACATGGAATTTATCCAAATAGGTGTGAACTATAAACGAGTGGAGAAATATTTGTCAAACCATTTAAAAGGCTGTACTGCTGCCTTCAAGTATGGGTGAGATGCTATACTAGCTGGGTTTACAGTATACCCAATAAAATATGATACAATGAGTATGGGCTAATTATTGCTGCTTCGTATTCTACCCAGAAAGGAGAGTTACTATCTACCGAGAACCAATAACAGTACTTCCTATAGAAGAAGGCTTGGTAATAACGTTTGAAATCTGAGAGACCCATGCCTCCTTGCTGCCAAGTTTTTTTAAGTTTTTCTAAACTGATTCTAGCCTTTTTCCCTTCCCATAAGAACCTTCTAATGAATGAATCTGTCTTCTTAAACCAGCAGGGCTTGATGTCCATAGGGATATTTTGCAAGAAATTTAAAATTCTGGGCACTAGCAGCATTTTAAAAGCATTTACCTTACCCCATAAGGATAGATTAAGCTTACCCCATTTACCAGGGCAATACCCATCTCTTCCAGCAGTGATTTGATGTTATTCATAACTGGGTTTTCTAACCTGCAGGGAATCTAAATTCATATATATGTGATGCAGTCCCCTCCCCATTTTAGCTAATACTGGGAGTATAACTTTTTAAGTATTTCTTTATTGCCATTCAAAGGTAGAAGTTCAGATTTTGGCCATTTGATAGACAAACCAGAGACTATTTTAAATTCCTCTAATAAATCCATAACCTGTCTTAGAGACCTGTGGATGTTTGACAAGGATAGAAGCACATCATCTGCATATACTACTACTCTGTGTTCCAGTTTCTTAAACATAATTCCGGAGATTAAGCCGTCCTGTCTAAAAAGACAGAGCAATGGTTCTAGTGCCAATATACATAGGAGGGGAGACAGACTGCAGCCTTGTCTAGCTCCTCTTTCTAATGAAACCCTCTCAGAAAGGAGTTTGTTGGTACATAATCTTGCATTGGGCTTCTTATATAGTATGGCTATCCTTGTAACAGAACCATCCCCTAGCCCATAAGCTTTCAGCATCTCATATAAATAGTGCCATTCAACAGAGTCAAAGGCTTTATAGGCATCCAGAGATAGTAAAATAGACAGTTCATTTAAATGTGAGGCCATCCAGATGGTGTAAAGGACTCTCTTAATGTTTTCAAATCCAGAGCAGCCTTTGATAAAGCCCACCTAGTCATTATGTACATGTCTATTTAAAATGCCCTGCAATCTTGTGGCTAGGATTTTTGTCCAGATTTTATAGTCCACATTCAGAGAAGAGACAGGGTGGTAACTAGCTGCATCTAAAGGGTCTTTGCCTTTTTTTAATAGCACTGTATTAATAGCCTCTGACATACTTGGCAGCAGAGCTTTCTAGGGATGTGGATATGTTGTTCTAGCTACATGTTCTGGCATGTCCTTTCCCTTTTAAGAATTGCCAGAAAGTCTTCAAGCTGGCTCCTCCCACCCACCTGGGTGGTATATCCCTTGGCTCCGCCCCATGACGCCAGATCTTCCTTTCCGCTGGAAGAAGCCGGTTCGCTCTTTACTGCTCCCACATTGAGTAGGCTCTGGCATTCAAATCTTCGAATTTACTTCCTAAACTGAAACTTGTAAGAGTTTTTTCTTCAGTACGATCTTCGATCGCGACTGTGATGGAGGACAAGTCCTCACCTGGGTTCTGCTGGTGCCTATGCGGGCAAAAGATGTCATGTACCGACCCACATGCCACATGCATAATGTGCTCGATGACTGTCTCGCCCATTTGCAGCTGGGCCAATCAAATCCAAGGAAGCCCATTGAGTGGTCTCTGCGGCCGTGCGGTTCTCCGAGCAGTTGGAGCAGATAAAGGCCTTCGAGCATTAGGCGACTTGGGCCACCAAGCAGTCCTCTTCGGCATATGCCTTTGTTCTTCTGAAATTGGACTCTGAGCCGGCTCGTCGGCGCAGCAGTTGGATTTCCGCTTGCGATGCCGGCGACCCGGGTTCGGGAACGGACTCGGGTCGCTGGAGAGCTGGAACTGGGTGGAGTAGGTTAGAGCGTCCCACACTGCTCCACCTACTCCAGGGGAAGGCGGTAACCAGGAACGCCAGATGGTACCTCTGGCGGAGGCCAGGGGTCCAGTCGCAGCGGCCTAGCCGTGGGAGGGGCGTGGTGAACGTCGGCTACGCCTTGACGCCTGGCACACCACGCCCCCAGAAAAGCAGAAATACCAGCCTCCGGGTTCGCCGGATGATGGCTGCCCGCTCTCGCTGGCCCGAGGGTCCTGTGCCCTCCAATCCCACCTCAGCAGCACCCAGGGTCTGACGCCTAGCACGCTGGGGCCCGCCTCCCACCCCGGTGTCTTTCCCCTCGGAGGAGGGGGACCCACCCGGCAAA
Source organism: Neoceratodus forsteri (assembly GCA_016271365.2). Lineage (NCBI taxonomy): Eukaryota > Metazoa > Chordata > Ceratodontiformes > Ceratodontidae > Neoceratodus > Neoceratodus forsteri. Next base: position 878,736,098 of record CM028130.1, read on the forward strand.
GGGATATGCCGGGCCACCCCTGGGTCGGCTGCGATGTGAGGTGAGGGAAGGGGGGACAGGACGAGGGGGCCACGAGTGGTAATGTGCAGCCGGAAGGAGTGGCAAACCCGAGGCACGACCGAGGGAAAAAAAAAAAAGAAATTGACTCTACCTCGGCTCCTTCAAGGAGTTGTGCCAGTCTCTCCTGACTAAGGGAGAGGGGTTTCAGGCCTGCACAGCTCGCGTTCGTGAGACAAGAAGGAGTCAAGAGACAAGGAGAAGACTCACTGTCACTGTTCTTGGGACCGAGAGCGGTCTCAGTCCCAAGAAACTTCAGTTTTGACCACAGTCAAAACTGCAGCCTTAGCCGCTGGTTTCACAGTGCCGCCGTCAGGCCTGCCTGCCAAGACGCGGGTTGATGATCTGGCTGAGATTTTTCTCGACCCAGTCGGCCCACTATCTCTCAATGAGGATGACAATTCTCTATTTAGGACTCTGGTCCTACAGACTGACAAGCCGATCCATCCTGTTGGTCCGGATCCTAAGGTTCCAGAAGACCAGGAGGAGCCGTGGCACTTCCTGGCTCCCTCTGAGCGACCCTGTCGGTCCCCCCGATGATCTAGGTCACAGTCTCGGTCATCTTCGTCTAGTGGGTCGCACAGATCCCACTGGCACCATTCTCAGTGCCATAAGAAGTGGCGCCGCCACTATTTTTCTTTCTCATCCTCCTCGGCTGAGGGGAGGCTTTGACACAAGTTGCGTCAATGCTATGAGGACCTTACATGGCAACAGTTGGTTCTGGCTGGTCAGAAGCCAACACTGGCTCACACACTGGTACTCATCTGGCTGTCGCCATCTTGGCCATTACCTACACCTCTGGAGTTTCCAGAGCCAGTCGACATCACCTCTCCACCTGCGGAGCCGGTGAAGACCATTCCGTCTCGGCCTAAGCCGGCCTCTCCACCGATTGTGGGGGAGCCGCCACCCTAACAGTGACCATCCGGGGTCCAGTCCAAGGAGTCTCGGCTAGCTAAGGGGCTTCCCCTTCTGCTGTTGGTCACTCTCACGCCCGACCGAAGGTAACACAGGTGGTTGGCCGCTGTATGGGGTCTCTTTGGAGTCTGATAACTCCTTGCTCCACTCCCGTCTGGTCGACACGGAGCCAGTGAGGGATCTCTCAATGGAGGCGGGCCCTTCGTCCTTCTTGGGCATCCTCCATCTCATCTCTGAATCAACAGGGATGCAATTGGAACCTGTTCAGAAGCAGGCCCATTACCTCCTTACTGATATCCTGAATAAGGGGGATTCACTGAAGAAGACCTTCCCAATGGTCGAGGCTATTGTTGGTCCGGCCCTGGAGCTTCGGCAGCATCTTGCTTCCTGCACCACGCCATCAGCCCATATGGCTTGCAAATATGCGGTGCCCATCGATTCCCTTTCAGGGTCCACGGAACACCCCTCGGCTGAGGAGATAGTGACTGATTCTGTGTTTCGGTGCTCGGGTCATAAGGATATCAATAAACCTCCGGACAAGGAGTTCAAGAAATTGGACTACTTAGCAAAGAAGGTTTATGAGGTGCTTCCTCATCTCCCTGCAGACCTCCAGACCACGGTCAAACAGGTCCAGGATCAGAGTCAAGCTGTAGCCAAGCAGCAGCTCCAGACAGCTTTGGATATTGGGGATTCTTGTGCTTGCTCTGTGGTGGCCACAATTGCCATGCGCCGTGGGGCTTGGCTGAGGATCTCAGTCTTCATGACAGATACTCAGCATAAATTGACAGACATACCCTTTTTTGGCACTGACTTGTCTGGGCCTGGAGTTGATGGTCACCTCCAGCGCATAGAGAAGTCCAGTACCACCTTGAACTCTGTTCATTCCATCTAGAAGGACTCTAAGGGCTCCAAGCAACAGAAGCATAAGCCCTTTTGGCCTTCCACACCTGGGGCCAAACCAGCCCAGTATCAGTCTTGGCAGAAGGCTAAGTCTTGGTGCCTCCGGCCGAAGTCAGTGGCTTTAGTGCCCCAAAAGCCCGGAGGCAGAGGTTCCGGCGGTTCCTCAGCCAGGTCCTCCTCCTCCGCCATGCCTGCACAGTGATGGGATGGGGGTTGCCACCCCCATACCCATCACATCTCCCCGGGGTCCTCCAATGGGGGGCCAGCTCCGCCACTTCCTTTCCACCTGGTCCACTGTTACCACAGACAGGTGGGTCCTTGAAGTGGTCGGTCAGGGTCTGCCTCTGGAATTAAAGCAGTACCTTCCAAGCTGAGCCTACACCCCATGGGAGGGCTTGGTGTCCACAGACACTCGATCGGCTCTCTGAGCCGACATAGCCCACCTCCTCCGCAAGGAGGTGGTGGTCAGAGTAGCGGATCCTCCTGCACGCCCAGGGTTTGTCTCCAGGTACTTCCTGGTGCCAAAACGGACAGGCGGCTGGCACTCCATTCTAGAGTTGCACAACCTAAACAAGTTCCTCCGGTCCCGCACCTTCAAGATGGTAACTCTGTCCCAGATCATACCAGCTCTTGAGCAGGACATGTGGTTCTGCTCTCTGGATCTTCAGGATGCAGTTTTTCACTTCCTGATCCATCCATCCCTCTGAAGGGTCCTCCGCTTCGGGGCAGAGGGAGTCCTATTCAAGTTCCAGGCCATGCCATTCGGCCTCTCCTCGACCCCCAGGGTCATCACCAAATGCATAGCAGCAGTGGCGGCCCACCTAAGGCTTTGAGGGGTCCAGGTGTACCCCTGCTTGGACGACTGATTGGTTGCGGGTCCCTCCAGGCAAGAGGTGGAGTGGTCCAGGGATCTGACCCTTCAGACCTGCATCGACCTGGACCTCCTTATCAATGAGGCCAAGTCGGAACTCTTGCCCAAGTAGGTGATCCATTTCATTGGGGCAGAGCTCGACTCTTGCCAAGCCAGAGCCAGGCTCCCAGTGGAAAGGGCAGAGGATCTCTCCTCCTATGCCCAATCACTTCTGGTTGGGCACTTGCTGAGGGGGGCGGGCACAAAACAGCCTCACCTTTGCATTCTCCCTGGAAGCAAACAGGTCCACCTGAGTGGTGCCCCACTGGGAGAACAGACTGTAAACTACCTCTGGGTGGAGGAACCACTCGTGAGACACCTAGTCCACCCAACTGGGAGGTTCTGCCAACTGATTAGAGGCTCCTGCCACTGCTGCTATGCATTTGGTGATGACCCTGGGTGGGTGGGAGGAGCCAGCTTGAAGACTTTCCAGTAATTCTGAAAGGGGAAAGGACATGCCAAAACGTGTAGATGAACAACATATACCACTCCTAAAAGTACTGTTACAGGTGAGTAACCTGTTTTTCTTCTCCTCCATTCCTACAAAAACTTTCTGTAGTACTGGGTTTATTTCGTTATTAAGAAGAGAATATAACTCAGTCGGCAAGCCATCTGATCCTGGTGCTTTAGCCCTAGAGAAATCATTAATAGACCCTCTAATTTCATCCATCGTAATGGCCTTATTTAACTCCTGCATTTCTGATATGGTGACCTTTAGCAGCTTAGCTTTGGACCAAAAAGTTTTGACTTTGTCCAGGGTTGTGTTGTTCTAGCCAGTATATAGCTGTTTGAAGAATTTGAAAAATATTGTTTTTCATATCTTTAATGTCTAGTAACTACATTATGTGCATTATCCTTCATACTGTGTATAAAATTCCTGTTCTGATCTGTTTGAGTCTAGAAGCCAGAAGTCTGCCTGCCTTTTCCCCTAGCTCCCAGTAGTTTTGCTGCATCCTGAACAAGGCAAATTCTGTCTTGTCAGTGTGGGCCTTATTTATTTCCTACGGTAACAATATCAGTTTTCTAAGAATACCATCTCCAAAACTCTTTTTATGCTGGCTTGCGTGCACTCGCAAGCAACATCTTGTGGTAGTAGAACATTTCAAAGGTGTGTCAGTGTTGTGGCCAATGCAGGGGACACTTTAATGGGTGCATCCCTCAGCAGCCAATCAGTGAGCATGCTGGCAATGACAGTAGACTTCAAAGAGCCAAAAACTTGAAAGGAATCTACCGCTGCAATCAGGTGCAGTTTCGTCATTGCAGAGACAGATGACAAGACTCCGGCCATGCGCATTACAGTGCACAGTAATGCGCATGGCCAGAGTTACGAGCAACTTATGAAATGGCATAAATGTGGCACACTGGGAGCCCATCCTTCGACAGTTATATTTCTGTACCTGTAAAAGGAAATGGTCCATCGTTGTCTTGCAGTCCCCTCCTCCCCATCCCAACCCTCCCTCTGTGCACCACCTCCCCACACCCCCTTACCCCATACTTGCCTCTGGAGGTTGGGTGCTTTCATCTTCTGTGGACTGGGACACGTCTGCACTCTTCAAAGCTGAACCGCAAAATGAAGAATCGGAAGGTAAACCGTATAATGGGACTCAATGGGGGAGGTTTCAACTTACAGTAGGTTGATATCTCAGACATTTTTTTTAATTTTGACCGCAAATATTCAACATGGGGTTCTTGGGACTCCACATTGTCAGCACTGGCACAGTCATTTCATTTCTCGGTCCTAAAAGGTCATTTTGCGGTCGCTGTGCGGAATCACCTTTCGGGACCGACTAATGAAATGACAGTGCCACTGTTCTTGAAGGGAGGTCCCAAAAAGCCCATGTTGCAAATTTGGTGAAAAATTCCGAACAATGACTGCATTATGAGCGTGGGTTGTGCAGTCTGTATGCATGTTCGTAGCTTCACCATTTTTTAATATTTTCACTCCAGATTTTCAACAGTGCCATTTTTTCACACTTCCTTATGAATAGTATAGCTGTCATTTTTCACATCCTGCCCAAAGTGTGTTTTGGCATCTGTAGCGCAGAATGGCGCGGTCACTGTGGGAAATCAATTTTTGGGACATATTAACACAATCACAGTGTAACTGCTCATGAGGGGGGTCCCAAAATGCCCATGTTGAAAATTTGGTGGAAACATTTCAAAAAATGATTGTGCTACGGGTGTGTGTTGCGCAGTTTCTATGCATGCTCTTAACTTTGCCAATTTTTCATATTTTCACTCCAGATTTTCCACATTGCCATTTTTTCACACCTCCTCATGAACAGTACTGTTGTCATTTTTCACATCCTGCTCGAAATGTGTTTCCGCGTCTGTGGCGCTGAATGGCGCAGTCGCTGTGTGAAATCACCTTTTAGGATTGAGTAACAACATTATACTGCCACCGTTTATGAGATGGGGTCCCAAAAAACCCATGTTGAAAATTTGGAATGAAAATACCAACAAATGCCCGGGGTGTTAGGGTTTCCAACCATAACGCTCCACCCTGTACAGACTGACAGGTGTCTGGGTGTGACTTGGGTTCGTTGGCCATAATGCTCACAGAATTCCACCCCCACCCTGCAGCCATTGACAGGCATTGAGGGTGCTTTGGGGTCTTCAGCCCTAACGTTCACCCCATTCTCCTATACTGCACCCATCTCAGCTTATTTCCTTATGGAATGGGATGAGCGTAAGGGCTGCAGACCCCAAGGCACACCGCAACTCCTATTGCTGTCTGCAGGATGGGATGAGGTAGAATGGTGGAAGCATTATTGCCAACGACCCAAAGGTACACCCCAATGCCTTTCAGTCTCTGGTGGGGTGGGGGTTGGCGTTACTTCAGTACTTCACTGCCACTCCTAGTATGTATCACTATAACTCCTGCACTTACAGGTGCCAATGCCAGCAATCCAACATTCGGCATTGGCAAATGCTTGTTTTGCTTGTGTTGTCTCTCTGACCTTTGCAACTCTTCTTCCTTCTTACACAGGGACTTCTCTCTCTCCTTTTTCTTATACAAAGTGAAACTTAGGATCCTCCCCCAAATGTATGGCTTGAATGTCTCCCACAATGTGGCATAGGGTGTCTTCCTGTTATTTTTTTTTTAAATTGGTTGTCTCTTCAGTTACCCAAGGTTTGAATTTCACATCATTCAGAAATGTGCAATTGAGTCTCCAGTGAAGGGGTCTCTCTGTATTAGGATCTAAGTTCAACAAAATATACATGGGGGCATGATCGGACACTGTGATTGTGCCGATATCAGTAACAACCATACTATTGACTAATCAATTTGAAATTAATATCATGTCGATCCTGCTGTGTGAGTCATGTCTATTAGAATAAAAGGAATAATCTCTCTTGTTAGGGAACATCAGATGCCATGCGTCCTTAAGGCCTCAGACAGTCATCCTATCATATAGAATCCTCCTAGCTTTGACATTAGTCTCCCAATTCCCAGGGTTATTCCTATCAGTCAGATGGTCTAACACCAAGTTAAAATCCCCCCAAGACAATGTTTGGGCTGGTAACTTTGCTTAGCTCATCGAAGAATTCAGGAAAGAAGGTGCTTGGCTCTCCATTTGGAGCATAGACATTACAAACCGTTATCTCGATACCATCTAACCCCCCTAAAATCTGCCATCTCCCATTAGTATCAGTTTTGTGGAAGGTAGGTATAAAATGAGTTTTCTTGTTAATTAGTACAGCCAGGCCTTTGTTTTTTTTTACCCACAGGGTTATGATATACTTCCCCACCCATGATCTCTTAAGCTTGTCTGCCTCCTCTTGTAATAAGTGTGTCTGTTGCACCATAGCAATATCTACCCTTAATTTGTATAGATATGAAAGCACCTTCTTTCTTTTAATCGGCTTTCCCATCCCCATGCTGCAATGCATTTGATATCAATCTGACCATTCTGCATTGTGGCTAATGATTACTGCAGTTTCTATTGAGACATTGTTATTAACTTGAGGCCAACTGGGGAAATGGCCTAATCTAACTATAGTTTGAACGTGGCAATGCACTGTGGTTACATTATATACAAATAGACTCTTGTGTTTTTGGCATTTTGAAGTGAGAACCATGTATCTCCCTTCTAAATACACATAGTCTCGTAGCACCGACTGTATATATAAAGAACAAGAACAGTAATGAACATAGCTGTACTGTAAGAAAACGTCTTTGTGACAAGCATAAACCTACTAAACTAAACATAACTGTAGTAAAACAGTAAACACATGACCTAACCTCTTGGCTATGCCCATAAGCAATTTGTGTAAAGCAGATGACATCCCAGATGATATATTGTTTGTAATAATGATTTACAATCTGCTTTATGACTTCAAGGATTAGAAGTACAAACAATCCTTTGATGTAAGTAGTCAGTTCAGACCTGTGGGGCCTAGTAACAGGGCAGTACCCAATGCTATTGGTCCACAGACCCTTGTTGCACAGCATGAGATCAATGTGGTTCTCCTGTTAGGAAACTACCTGCAGCATGTAAAAATGCAATAGTATTTTAAACAGTCAAACCCATGTAATGAGCTTGATAGGAAATCATAAAGATGTTAGCATTACATAAGTACCCAGACCAAACTATATAACATGGCATAATGAAATGAGGTTGAAATAGGAAAGGGAAGAAGGGCGATACTAAAAGGGACTCTAATAAGAGTGAAAGAGAGAAGAAAAAAAACACCACTCCGTTGGCTCTGCATTTATGTGTACATCCGAGATTTCTCCAGTACCACAGATGAATGCTACGTTAAGCTTATATCACCATAGGAGAGGTCCTCTCCTATTATGCCAGCTGTGCCATAAAATATCCAGTTTTCTATTTAGTGGGCAAAAAACCATGGCAAATCAGGCTCACTTATGATATCTGGTTTCAAATCAGTCGGTTCCACCTTGTAGTGTGTACTTCCATAGCCTACTAACTTGTAGAATGCCATCACCTTATCCATCTTTGAGCGATGTGTCCACAGAGCCATGAACAGCATCTACATAATAAAATAAATAAAAAAGGGGAGGGAGTGGGAGGGAAGAGAGAGAGCGAAACTAAGGGATAATTCTTGAGGTAGGAGGATGCAGAGTAAGCATCCAGTAACAGGACAGAAAACGGCATAGTAGGAATCAGTCTGCCCATATACCAATATATATCAATTGAGCGAGGTCTGGTTTAGCTATTGTGATACCAAATATAACACCAATATAACCTTCTACCACAACATATGCTATGCATTGACAATACCATTATTGGGTATGTTGTCCAGGCTGGTATTTCCAAGTTTGGCACTAGTAGTATCTAAAATTGATAATCCATCGAGCCGGCAAAAGGAAGAAGAAAAAAACACACACACACGCAAACAGGAAATGCAGTCCAGCACCGCTGTAACCATGAATCGGTCCAGACAACCCTTTCAAACGTTTATGAATATGTGATGCAACTACTGCCAACCTTACTTCTCAACCTCCCTCACAAATCGGGGACAAGGCAATGATCATGGACAAATGACCAAAATCAGGGACACATCTGAAAAAATAGTAATATTAGTTCCAGAAGCTGCACTGTAAGACCAATGGCTGGCATTATTTTGTGATTCAAATCCGTACTCTTCAGTGACAGAAATGCCAAGTGTAGGAGGGACAGAAGAAATTTCTGAGGCAAAATCAGGGACATCCCTGAAAATCAGGGACAGTTGAGCAGTATGCCACCAACAAGAGGCAGTTCTTCTTGGGTAAATGTTCCACTCTGCTTCTGTGGGATGAGAGAAGACCATCAGGAAGGGCATTTGCAGCAGGGTCTTGTATTTGCACACCATCATGACCAGGAACCAAAGGGCTTTGGTTGAAACTGTAATCCAATAGGACAGCACCAGTCTCTTCATTGATTGGCTGTTCCTTAGCTACCCCCTCCGACAGGAAATCCGAGTTATCGGCCATCAGGGAGAAATGGGCCTCACTAGCTGAAACTCCTGGAGAATGTTTTTTGTTCAAGAGATGCCCTCGGAAAAAATGTTGTGCATCTGTGCTGATCTCGGGTGAGTCCCTTGCATTTTCGATTTATGACCTGCCAATCTTTCTGTTGAGGCAGATCAGGGAGAATACCCTTGAATCTGGGGCTGCGATTGACAACAGTAGAATCCTTCTGAGTGCTGAGTTCTAATGAAGTCACCATAGGAACAGCACAAGAGGGTTTCGCTGTGGAATGTCCGTGGGATTCAAACTGATGGCAGTTATTTGTACCAGCTTTCAGTCCTTTGTTAATGAAGTCTCACAGAATTAGTATCGTTAAAAGCATGTGTACCCCCATTTACAGTAACTGACAGAGTGGCCGGGTTATATGGCACCTTTAGGCTCTGTAACTCCCTTCTTACTTCAGTAAATGCCTCCCTCTGAACCACGACCTCTGCTGAATAGTCCTGGAATAGTGAAATCCTATGTCCATCCCAAGAGAGGTATCTCTTCTCCCTGACCAATTTGAGTATCTCTTCTTTTACTGAATACCTCAGAAAATAGGCTACAATCGGTCTGGGGTGCTCTTTGCTTAGATCTAGGTGCTAAGGACCTATGAGCCCTTCCTACTTCCAGTGACCATCTCCAATTATATTGTAGTAAATGTGGAATGAATTCTTGTAAAACAACGATCACGCTGGCCCCTTCTGACCCTTCAGGCATTTGTACGAACCTTCGGTTATTGCATCTGCCCCATTCTCCAAGTTGTCAATTTTCTGCCAAAGAAGAGAAATCTGTGTGTGGTCAAATTCAGAATAGCTGTCCAGCTTTGACACCACCTCCTCTGTCACTGCCATTCTAGACTCTGCCTCCATAAGACATTTGTTAAAGTTTTCAAAGTTGTTATTCTTGGCATTAACTGTAATCTTGATCCCACTTATCTCTGACTTGATGACATCTTGGCTACTTGTAATTGCCTGCAACATGGCACATATTTCTCCGATGTCTGATTGCTGTACAGTAATATTGCCTTCACTGTGACCCTTTCTATTGATGTTTTCTGGTGGCCTGGCTCCTTTCAAATGTACCGTCATCATGTAGAACTTTAAACCATCATGACACTATCTCCGATCAATGTTTCTGCCTGAAACTGTGTAGTTTTTGTTCCCACAGTTAGTGGAGCCAACTGGTATACTTTGCCGTGGCTGACAATGGGTCTGACAATAAGTAAAACAGATCAGTCACTGCCAATGGTTTCCCGACTGTAACTAGACCTCCATCTTGTACCGCAGCCGGTGTGCCAAAAGAGGCGGAAGTTAAGTGCCAAAGAAGGCACTCTGGCACTTTGCCACTGTGTTATGAGGGTGCTTAGTATGTGTGGGATTGTCCCTCAAGGGGGAGTCCAGAATTTTTCTGAGGGGCCTTGAATCACACAAAACCCTTTCTTCCCCCCAATTTAAAGTCCTGGAGTACAAATAGCAGTGACAAGGGAGGAGAGAGACAGAGGTGTTATTATTAGTAATAACCCAAAAATCTATAGTCAGTGTAGTAAGGCATATAACACGGCAGACAAGATGTTGGGGTGTATTGGTATAGGCTTTAACAGCAGAAGCAATGAGATGATTTTACTGCTGTACACATCACTGGTGAGGCCCCATCTGGAGTACTGTGCCCAGTTCTGGAATCTGAATATAAAAAAAAAGACAAGGCACAACTAGAGAGGGTACAGAGAAGGATCACTAAGATGTTACAAGGTCAAACACATCAGACACATGAGGAAAGACTTGCAAAGCTCCAAAGCACGGTGCTGACCAACAAAAAGCCTCGTGGCTTTTTGCTGGCCAGCACTGTGCTTTGGAGCTTAGTGGCACTTTTAAAACTAAGAAATGAAGCTGTTTTGTACTTTTGCAGTGGTTGAGTGCGATATATTGCTTTCTTGACTGAACCGATATTTATCTCATACCACCACACCAGTGAAGCTCTTTTTGTGGTTGGATTAATTCCACATTTACCGAGAGTAAGTGGTGGGATTGCAATGAGTACTCATTGAAGACACAAGCATGCTATAATGGACTGTACAGACTTTACTCCACTGAAAGAGATAGGGACAAGATTTTAACTCTGGGGCCTTCGCTGGTTTGTGATTTAGAGATCTTAGATGGAAGGAAAAAGGCCTCCGTGTCCTCGTGGTTTCACTGCTCGGCACTGGATAACGTCATTTCTTTGAAAAATAAACAAACTGTAAATTCATATTGAAGAGCTCTTCAGTAGACTCTGAACAAAGAAACTTATGAACAGTAGGCATTTTCATTTTAGCCACAAAATCCAAACAATATGTTAAATTAAAAACTGTCCTTGTTAAAGTTCATGCTTGTTAAACAGTGTAGCCGATAACAGATGTTAGGTGGCGATGATCTTGACTTGGAGCTTGCATATACTCGTTACACTTATTACTACTATGTAAGTAGTCCATTTGTGCTTTCCCAGTACTGCTTATAATACCTCAGTTCAGCAGGTGGCAACGAATGGGACCAGATCACATCAAGATGCATCTACATAAATGATTAATCGAGAAACTAGGGGATCTTTGAGTTGAGGGGCATACTGAAAAAGTGGATGGGGAACTACTGGGAAGAGAGGACACAGGGAGTGGTGACAAATGGGGAATCCTTGGGTATGAGGGAGCTCACTAGTGGCATCCCACAGGGGTCTCAATTTGGTCCTGTACTTTTTACCATATTTATTAGTGATATTGGAGCAGAACAATATAAGAAAAATCTACCTGCTTACGGACAGCACCAAGTCCTCTTGCAGGGTTGACTCTGTGGAAGGGATTCAGGACATCAGAGGGTGAACTAAGAGAGGCTCGAGAGGTGGTCTGGATCTGGCCTCTGTGGTTCAGTGCTAATAAGCACAAAGTCGTTCATGTGGGGAGCAAATATTTAGGTGTTGAATACAAATTTGGGGGAGTGGCAGACACGGTGACCAAGGAGGAAAGGGATCTGGATGTGGTGATTTCAGACAACATTAAACCATCTGCGCAATGCAGTAAAGCAATGGGAAAGGAGAACAAAATGCTGGGATGTATATGCAGGGGTTAAGCAGTAGGAGGAAGGTGATCATCTTGCCCCTGCACAGAACCCTGGTGTACTACACCTGGAATACTGTGTGAAGTTTAGGAACCCTCATCTAAAGGACATTGCTAGGTTGGAATCGGCACAGAGGAGGGTGGTTGAGATGATACAGGCTCAATGGGGAAGATGTAAGAGCAGAGACTGGGGAACCTCAGCATGTACTCACTGGAGACCAGAAGGATGGGGGAGGGACATGACTGAAACATTTAAATACATGAGTGGAATTAATAAGTTGGACTCAAGTGAACTATTTAAGATCGGTAATAACCAGTGGGGGCTCAATTCAGGAGGGATGCTAGGAAGTACAGTTTTACAGAAAGAGTGGGTGAGGGGGTGGAACAGGCTTCAGTAGATGTTGCTCAGGACAAAAACGGAGGTCAGTTGTAGGAGAGAATGGGACAGGAATAAAGGGCTGGTGAGTGGGAAGGGGAGGGGAGTGGATAGACATGAACCTCTAGTGGGCATTGACTACCACATATGGCAGATGACAGATCATAAGGCCTTCTGCAGAAACATTTCTATGTTTCTATGATATCAAGTAGTGCTAATCCAGTCCTATTCGTTGCACTGCTGCTTTCAAAATGCACTGGCTTTCCATAATCCCCGCTTTTCTCCCCCTCTTTGTCTCTCAGTATCTGATGTCATCATCAATATCACATGGCAACTCAGCCATTGTTTAGACATTAATATGCCACAGTACCATGCACCCCAGTGTTGTGAAGCAGGTCTGCCACAGAAGCATGTACCTCAGTACTGTGAAACATATTCACCTCAGTGATTGTGAGCTATATCTCAGTATAGTGAACTATATCTGCTACAGAAGCTTGCATGTCAGTATTGCGAACCGTATCTGCCACAGAAGCATTCACCTCAGTATTGTGCACTGTATTTGCCACAGAAGCATGTACCACAGTACTGTGAAACATATCCACCTCAGTATTGTGAACTGTATCTGCCACAGAAGCATTCACCTCAGCATTGTGAACCATATCTGCCACAGAAGCATTCACCTCAGTATTGTGAACCATATCTGCCACAGAAGCATGCACCTCAGTGTTATGAACCATATCTGCCATAGAAGCATTCACCTCAATACTGTGAACCATATATGCCACAGAAGCATGCACCTCAGTATTGTGAACCATATCTGCCACAGAAGCATCCACCTCAGTAGTGTGGACCATATCTGCCACAGAAGCATCCACCTTAATACTGTGAACCATATCTGCCACGGAAGCATGCACCTCAATACTGTGAACCATATCTGCCACAGAAGCATTCACCTCAGAATTGTGAACCATATCTGCCACAGAAGCATTCACCTCAGTACTGTGAACCATATCTGCCACAGAAGCATCCACCTCAATACTGTGAACCATATCTGCCACGGAAGCATTCACCTCAGTATTGTGAACCATATCTGCCACAGAAGCATTCACCTCAGTATTGTGAACCATATCTGCCACAGAAGCATCCACCTCAATACTGTGAACCATATATGCCACAGAAGCGTGCACCTCAGTATTGTGAACCATATCTGCCACAGAAGCATCCACCTCAGTATTGTGGACCATATCTGCCACAGAAGCATCCACCTTAATACTGTGAACCATATCTGCCACGGAAGCATGCACCTCAGTACTGTGAACCATATCTGCCACAGAAGCATTCACCTCAGTATTGTGAACCATATCTGCCACAGAAGCATTCACCTCAGTACTGTGAACCATATCTGCCACAGAAGCATCCACCTCAATACTGTGAACCATATCTGCCATGGAAGCATTCACCTCAGTATTGTGAACCATATTTGCCACAGAAGCATTCACCTCAGTATTGTGAACCATATCTGCCACAGAAGCATCCACCTCAATACTGTGAACCATATCTGCCACAGAAGCATACACCTCAATACTGTGAACCATATCTGCCACAGAAGCATTCACCTCAGTATTGTGAACCATATCTGCCACAGTAGCTTGCAGCTCATTATTGTGAACCTTATTAGCCACAGAAGCACGATCCTCCATATTGTGACCCAAATCTATGAGGGGTATTCAGAAGCCCTGTTGAGAGTACCACAGAGAACTAAGGGTCATGCTGTGAGGTGATGCGATATCCGAGACCTCCTTGTACATTAAAATCTTAAAATCATCTTCCTGGAAATAAAAAATGAAGGGCTTTTTGCGTGTGTCACATTTTCCTATGAACTGTTGGACACATGAAAGTTAGAGCCCTCCATGTGTGCCTGGGTAACCTTTGTGCTAAAGGCTTGCTATTAACACAGCGGTTCTTGCATTAGTATTCTAAATTTTAATCTAAGTCATGGTCCCTCCTGGTTGCATTCATCTAAATGTCAGCAATTGTACAAAGGCATGCCAGCTACACAAGTGGCAAGCTGCCTGTCTTGCTAGAGATCTCTGTGAAGAATTATATGTTAGTCAACGTCCTCTTTGTCACAGAGAGTTATGGCTTTGGTTTATTTTTTTTTTCCATGTGGGCCATGCTGTGCACCATTTCATAAGGCAATTGTGGAGCCATGGTGCCAGGCATTGCTATCACTCATAGGGAAACTCTATTCAGCATTGCAAATGGAAACAGTTGGTGATTAATTGCTCATTGTCTGGAATCTGCATTCCATAGAGTATGAAGGCAACAGGGCTTGGCAGCTGAGATCCAAAAAGACCACTACGGCTAGCTATCAGCACATGTTTCCCCCACCCCACACACAGTAGTGCAGTCCACTCCAGTCCAAATTTATCAGTCACAGAGCAAGTCTGGAGTTTAAAGAGCACCTGATATTATGGGATAAAGTTTGAAAAAACAGTTTTTAGGCCTTTTTTTTCCTCTGGCAGATCTCAGAGGGTGGTGGTGGGTTTTTTTTTCCCTCTGATCCATTCTGTCTGTCATGTGGGGTCCCCCGGGGCTCGGTACTCTCCCCTGTGCTGTTCGCAATGTACATGCTGCCCCTCGGAGACATTGTAAGACAATCTGTGCTGAGGTTTCACTGCTACGCAGATGATACACAGCTCTATCTGTCTTTCATGCCTGACCAGGATAGTGCGGTCTCGGTCTTTAACAGCTGTCTAGTGTAAATCCATGACTGGATGAAGTCCAGCTTGCTGAAATTGAATTCGAGAAGACTGAGGTGTTGGTGGTGGATCTGGGTCACCGGATAGAGAGGTTCGTAGCAGGGCTACCGTCTGATCTTTGGCTAGGAGGTGCCCAGCTGTCTTCCTCCGAACAGGTGCGTGATCTGGGGGTGGTTCTTGATGATGGGCTGACACTGGGTTCGCAGGTGTCGGCAGTCGTCAAGTCTTCCTTTTACCATCATAGGAACATCACCAGGATTAAGCACCTTGATCCGTCCAGTGACCTGCCTACATCGATCCATGCCTTCATGACTTTGCGCCTAGACTACTGCAACTCCCTCTACCTGGGGTTTCCAGGGGTTGATATCCGTCACTTACAGCTGGTGCAGAATGCTGCAACATGGTTGTTGACTGGGACTTCTCGTTCGAGTCATATCACTCCCATGCTGCGCAAACTGCACTGGTTGCCTGTACAGTGGCTGATCACCTTCAAGGTCGGACTTCTGACCTATAAGGCACTGCATGGACTGGGCCTGAACTATCTGCAAGAATTCCTGACTCCCTACAGCCCTGGCCGTCCTCTCTGCTCAACTGACAAGGGGTTGTTAGAGGTTCCCAGGGTCTGGCTGAAAATGTCTGGGGCCCGGGCTTTTATGTATGGTGCCTCCACCCTGTAGAACTCTCTACCTCATCAGATTCGAGAGTACAGGACCGTGGAGAGCTTCACAGCAGGCTTAAAAACCCACCTATTTCAGAAAGCATTTAGTGATTATTTTCTGACTTACTCGAATTTTGTATTGCAAGTATTTTTAGACTGTTTTGTTCTGTTGTTTTATATGATATTTTAACAATGTACATCACTTTGGTTTTTATAATTGCGCTATACAAATAAACATTATTATTATTATTAACTAAGCTTTTTATACTCCAGTTCTCCAGTCCACACCACCACCCCCAACCGCATTACCTACCTTCTCCTGAACGTACACACCCACAACTTGCCCAGGACCACTATGGAGGTGGATGGGGTGCCAGGTTGGTAGTATGTGAGCCTGCTGGGGGAGTGCCTGGCCAGTAGTTCATGGGCTTGCAGGGGGTATTAGTGTCGCCTTGGTAGACAGGGTTTCTTCCTCCAGTTTTCTCCCCTAGCAAGCTGACCATGCAGTCAAATGCACACGTGCGATGTACTGACCTCTAGCTGCAGTCCTTCCCCATCTGTAGTCCACTGCTGTGATACCACCTAGCCTCCACTAGGTGGCAGTCATGGTGCAGGGTACAACTCCCACCCATCCTGAATGAGGAGAGCCGCCCGTGTGATGCTCAGTCCTCCTACTCTGAGCTGGTCCCCAGTGACCCAAACTTGCTCCCAAACTCAGGCAGATGGCATCAGAGCAGTAAAACTACTACTGTGCTGGCTATTTTAGGCCCTTTTTAGCTTATATTTCATTTACTTTCCTCTATTCAGTTCCCCCATTTTTCTTTATAATCATTCACATTAATGTGGAAGCAGTATCACTGTCCATTAGACTTCATCTGCTCTGGCAACTTGTCTACACCTGACACCCATATCCTATTTATGACATCATAATCATTTCCACAGCAAAATATTGTGATGTCACTGGTAGAGGACTATGAGTTTATGTGTACACGAGGAGCCAGAGTAGCTGAAGTCTAATGAGCATTCATCCTGCATCTATGTTGATGTGCAGAGTTATAAATAATCCTCAACAAATACAGAAAATGTAACAAATAGAAGCTGACATACCATTTTGCTTCATTTAACCCCTCTAACCCAGCCATATTCCCCACCTACCTGGTTGCCACCAGCCTCATCTCTGTCCTTGATCACCAGAGAGTCCCTTACCTGCCCTACAGGTAGCCCTCCAACAGTGGGGCCTTTGGTGATGGTAGTTTCCTTTAGTAAATCCCAGTTTGGTAGCAGGACTCTGTGCATTAGATGGACAGGCATTATGGGGACCGAGAGTGCCGAGCCATCATCTGGCCAAACTGAGGAATTTTCTCTATTCTCCCACCCCCGAGACACCGGATGCGAACATGCAACACACTGTGTAATGGGCATGCATGTCACCAAAGCCTCAGTGTCTCTCATCCCCAGCTGACCTGCTTGACTTGGCTGTTGGGGGAATAGGATTGAGTGTCCCAGGGACTGCTCTCCTTTCCCAGGAAAGGGAGGGATAGCCACTCTGCTCTATGATCACCACCAGCTGGAGACCTGGTGGCAGTGCAAGTGTGAGAGGCTGAAATGGAGGGGCTGTTATTTGGCTCAACTTGTACATGCCTCCACACAACATGTGCCAATGTTTGCCGTAGCAATAAAGGACATAAAGGTAGAAAATAGAAACAGCAGGGCTGGCACTATGAAGCCCTGCCTGCCTGCCTACATCCCTCCAATGCCATCATCTAAAACTCCCTTCTGGATGCTGTCTTTTGGGGGGGGGGCCCTCCCCCCCTCTCCTGGCCCTGCACTGCGGGGTAATCCATGGAGGAACTCAAGAGCAGGTAGGCCCTGGAGGAGATAGTTGCTGGTCAGAGGAGGTAGGGACAGAGGCTGAGAGCCAACCTGCCCTGGGAAGAATAAAACTCTGTGAGGAAAAAAAGTGATGACCAGTAGTTACTTATAGAATAATTATTTGCAAAAAACTTTGTTAATGCACAGTTAGGGTTTAGATTAAATTGACAAAAGAAGGGAAATGTGGTGTTAGGGTTCCCACCCCTAACACCCCACCCCCACCCTACAGGCAGCAAAATAAAAAAAAGTTATGGTTTCACCTCTCCTGAGTCTTCACAAATTATGCCGGAGTGTTCCTTGGGGTTACCATATGTAAAGAAGCTGACATGTGCAGACTGTATGAGGAATGGAGTGGCGTTAGGGTTGACAACCCCAAGGAACACTCAGGCCTGATTGCAAAAGACTCAGAGAGGTGAAACTGTAATTTTTTTTCGCTCCTGCAGGGTGGGGTATTCTGACATCACATCTCCTTACTTTTGTCACTTTAATCAGAACCCTAATCGGTTCGTTAACTCATTGTCTCCTAGCAGACGCCTGTAGTCATCAGTAAAATACACTGGTGTATCCTGAGGACACCTGCAGAAGTCGGCTACTGACTCCCAGTGTGCCCTTGCAACGTCTGGAGAAGTCATTTATATATTTTAGTATATAGTGTAACAGAATATAATATATATTTGACTGCATAGTACCGTTGGAAAGGTAATTTTATGCTGAACAACTTTGCCACTGATATTTTGTGTATATCATGTATACTTTAGGAGTCATTTGCATTTGTTTATGGTATGGTGTGTATCGCTTATGTTGCCTGTTTTAGTGAAAAAAATATTTTTTTTTTGCTGTTTCAACCAGCATAGAAAAAAAAATTACATATTATTATTTGCATACCACCATGGGAAAGGTAATTTTGTGCTGAACAACTTTACCACTGATATTTTGTGTATAGCATGTATACTTTAGGAGTTATTCGCATTTGTTTATGGTATGGTGTGTATCGCTTATGTTGCCTGTTTTAGTGAAAAAAATAATTTTTTTGCTGTTTCAACCAGCATAGAAAAAAACTAAATTACATATTATTATTTGCATACCACCATTTGAAAGGTAATTTTGTGCTGAATAACTTTGCCACTCATACTTTGTGTCTAGCACTTACGGTTTTTGAGCTATTAGGATTTGTTTGTGGCATGCTGACTATAGCTTGATTTTGCTTAGAAAGGCCCAGGATTTACTGTTAACAGTATACAGGATACAAGTGGTGCAACATCAGAGAGCTCCTGTGGAGGCAATGAGTTAATGAAATTTTTTGCAAAGAATTTCCTTACTTTTTGAGACAATATGATCATATCCTCATCGGGACCTACATGAACATATCCATTTGCCTATGGAAGCGCAGTTCCCTCTGGGCCCTGGCTTCCATCTCTCCGTCGATGCATACATTCATGTTGGTCTACGCTTCCATTTCTCTCTGTATGGCTTGTTAAACTTCCAATGTTATCCTATGGGAATTGTGATTTGAGTTTTCATTTTTATGGGTTTTTTTATATGGTCCCTATATTTGGGGGGGTTATAATGTGTTATTCTTATAGTACCTATTAAGACCTTTGATACAGTATCCTTCTTGGAGGTGCTGCCTGTCTATGGCAAGGGTGAGGCGAGGGTACTCCGCACCATGCAATTCAATGAATGGTTGAAAAACTGGTGTAGAGCACATGGTTTTGGCTTTATTGGGGACTGGGGCCACCTGGAGGGATACCCACCTATACTGGCACGATGGTCTGCATCTGTCTGGGAAAGGAACCAGTCTCCTCAGTGATTGGTTTAAATGCTTCATTGGCAAGCTTTTAAACTAGCCAAGAGGGGAGGCACTGATAAGCAGCAGGGAATTCCCAGTCTCCCCTTCCAAAACAGGGTACTAAATGAGGTAAAGACCAAGGTAGAAAGGTCAGTAGGGAGCAGGACTGAGGTAAATGGAGAAAGCAAAGTCAGTAAGGACAGGGATGGGGCTACAAGAGGAAAAGCCATCAAAAAATGGAGAGTAATGAGTACCAATGCCCGTAGTCTGGGTAACAAGCTTCCTGAACTAGTGGCCTCGATGGAAGAGGAACATCTGGATACCGTGGCAGTCACAGAAACATAGTGCACTCAGAATCATGACTGGGATGTAAACATACCAGGGTACGCTATCTACAGGAGGGACAGGGAGGGTAAAAGAGGAGGTGGAGTACCTCTCTACATAAGGGAAGGAATCAAAGCAACAGAGCAAAAGGATAAACAGAGAGGAGAGGAAGCACTGTGGGTCAACTTGGAGACAGGCAATGGCACCACAATCTACACAGGGGTTGTATACAGACCCCCATCTCAGGGGGAGGAAATGACAAGGAAATGATGGAAGGTATCCTTAGAATGGCAGAAAAGGGGGAGATATTGTTGATGGGGGATCTGAATATGCCAGATGTTAACTGGAGTGCATTTTCTGCAGCCACATCAAAGAGCGGGGTCATTCCAGATGCCCTGCAGGGGGCATGCCTTAGACAACTAGTATTGGAACCCACTCGGAGGGAGCAATCTTAGACCTGGTACTCTCAAATGGAGATGGAGAGAATATCACAGATGTAGAAGTGGGTAGCCATCTGGGAACTAGCGACCATCGAAGAGTATGGTTCACGATAAAACACAACAGTAGAGTCAAGCCATACAAAGGCAAAGGTCCTGGACTTTAGGAGGGCTAACTTTGCCAAACTGAGTGAGTGCCTAAGGAATGCACTAGCAAATTGGCAGGAAGGAGGGGTGGAAGAACAATGGGGAATAATCAAAACTGCCATCACTAAGGCAACAAGCCTTTGTGTGAAGCAAATAAACAAAATTCTATGTAAAAAACCACTATGGTTCTTAAAGGAGATGGCAGGGAAGGTTAGGGAGAAAAAGATAGCATTCAGGAAGTACAAGGAATCACAGAAGGAGCAGGACAGAGAACTGTATCAGTTAAAGCAGAAGGAAGCAGGGAAGGCAGTCAGAACAGTAAAGGCCCAAACCGAGGAAAAGATAGCCAACTCAGTTAAGAAGGGGGATAAAACGTTTTATAGGTACATCAGGGAGCGAAGGAAGACCAAGGGAGGGATAGTGAGGCTTAATAAAGGGGTGACTGTGAGAAGGCAGAGATACTAAACAAATATTTTTGCTCAGTATTCACAAGTGAAGAAGGGGTGGTACCTAAACCAAACAACAGAAACACTCTGGATAGGGGGGTTGATACCAGCCCATTAACAGAAGAAAGAGTTCTGAAAGAACTCTTAAAACTGAAGGTGGACAAAGCAATGGGGCCTGATGGGATTCATCCCAGAATTCTAAAAGAACTAAGGGTAGAACTAGTGACACCACTGACTACCCTCTTTAACAAATCATGGGAGGATGGGGTGGTACCTGAGGACTGGAGGAGGGCAGATGTGATTCCACTTCACAAAAGTGGAGGCAGGGCAGAGGCAGGAAACTACAGACCTGTTAGTTTGACCTCAGTGATAGGGAAAATGATGGAATCACTTCTGAAGGAGATAATTGTTGAGTACCTAAAGGCCAGAGGGGCAGAGGACCCAAGGCAGCATGGATTCACAGTGGGAAGGTCATGTCAGATGAATCTAATAGATTTCTTTGACTGGGTGACCAAAGTAGTTGATCAGGAAAGGGCTGTGAACATGGCCTACCTAGACTTTAGCAAGGCATTTGACACAGTCCCACACAAAAGATTAATATACAAGTTAGCCAGCTTGGGAGTGGGTCCCAAGATGGTAACCTGGGTAAAAAACTGGCTGGAGAACAGGACACAGAGGGTAATAGTGAACGGAGTCCACTCTGAAAAAAGGGGGGTTACTAGTGGGGTACCGCAAGGTTCAGTTCTAGGACTGGTCCTCTTCAATGTCTTTATAAGTGACATTGCAGAGGACTGGAAGGAAAAGTATGACTCTTTGCAGACGACACAAAGATCTGCAACAGGGTTGATACACAAGGTGGAGTGGAAAGGATGAGAAGGGACTTGGTAAGGTTGGAGGAATGGTCAAATGTATGGCAGCTTAGATTCAATGCTAAGAAGTGCAAAGTAATGCACCTGGGAAACAAAAACCCAGGGGACGAGTACATTATGGGGGGTGAGATACTAACAACAACAAAAATGGAAAGGGACCTGGTGGTATTCATACCAGATGACCTAAAGGTGGGCAAGCAATGTGGGAAGGCAGTAAGGAGGGCTGGGGGGATATTGGGATGTATAGGAAGAGGCATCACCAGTAGAAAACAGGAAGTTGTTATCCCTCTGCACAGACAGCTGGTGAGACCCCATCTGGAGTACTGCATGCATTTCTGGAGACCCAATTTCCACAAGGACATAGACAGGATGGAGGCAGTCCAGAGGAGGGCAACTAAAATGCTGCAGAGTCTGCACCAGAAGACATATGAAGAGAGACTTAAGGAGCTTAATATGTATACCCTTGAGGAAAGGAGAGATGGGAGGACATGATAGAAACTTTCAAGTACCTCAAGGGAATCAACAAAGTCCAAGAGGGTAGCATCTTTCAGAAAAAGAGATGAAAGAACAAGGGGGCACAATTTGAAGATAGAAGGGGGACGGCTCTGAGGTAATGCGAGGAAGTATTTTTTCATGGAGAGGGTTGTGGATGCATGGAACAACCTTCCTGAAGAGGTTGTGGAGTCAAAAACAGTGGGGGAATTCAAGAATGCATGGGACAGACAAAGGCAATTCTAGGAGTTGGGGGTAGGAGGAAGTAGGCTGTTGGTTAACTAGGATCTGCAGCTTATCCATTAGGTAGGGAAATGGGCAGACTGGGTGGGCCAAGTGGTCTTTATCTGCCGTCAAATTCTATGTTTCTTGTTTTGATATATAGGTTATCCCTTAAGTGCAAATATTGAGGCAGTTATGGCTTGTTGAAGTTGAAATATGGGGAAAAAACTAAGTCCAAATTATTGTTTCATATGAAGGCATCCTTTTTTCGTATGAACAAAAAAAAACACTTACCTGTACAAAAAGGACTTTTCATGAAAAAGATTTGGGAAAAAACTGAAACCAAAAATCTTTTCACATGAGGCATCCTTTTTCGTATGAAAGAAACATACGAAAAAGGATTCCTTCATATAAAAAAAAGAATCGAAAAAAGTCTAAGTCCAAATTTTTTTCTCGCATGAGGGCATCCTTTTTTGTGTGAATGACAAAATAAAACACGTATGAAAAAGGATTCCTTCATACGAAAAAAGAATCAGAACAAAAATGAAGTCCAAATTCTTTTATCTTATAAAGACATCCTATTTCGTATAAATGTAAAAAACATACAAAAAAGGATCCCTTCATACAAAGAAGGAATCTGGACTTAGTTTTGTCTGATTCTTTCAGTATGAAGGATCCTTTTTTGTATTTTTTTTGTTCATTCAAAAGGATGCCTTCACATACTAAAATAGAATTGAAAAAATTGAAGTCCAAATTCCTTTCGTATGAAAGGATCCTTTTTCTTTTGGCCCAATTCCTTTTTAATATAACCATATGAAAAAAGGGAAACAGTCACAAAAAAAGATTTTAAAACATGTAAAAAACAAAAACACATTTTTGGGTCATTTTTCCAAAATGTAACTGCAGAATCCGCCTAAAGGTGTCCTGATTAGCAAGATACTCATACATGTGTTGGTGTCTCTGCAGGATGTCATTTTTATGGGTTTTCAAAACATTTTTTGAAGAAAACTGAAACAAATTGGCGGCCATACGAAAAAGGAATTTTTCCTCATTTATTTTGTTTATTTATTTATTGAGGAAATCAGAAAAAAACATACCTTTGAGTCAAAGACTCTTTTACAAAGGTTCCACGTCAGTGATTACAGAGACATTGAATACAATAGTCACAGCTAGGCAAAAAATAATTACCATAAAGAGCATGTACTGCGAGCAGTACTGTATCAAATAGTTACAGGTAACAGAGTATAGCAGTAGGTGTTATACAGGTTAGAGAATTGCATAAACAAGTACATTGTACTAGTGGAAACAGTTAACATATATATACAGTGCAGGTTGGTGGCACCAGCCAGGACCTGGGAGTTATTTGATAACCTATATGGGTTAGACTGGACTGGGGGTGTCCATTGTCAAGCATAAGCATGTCCCGGGGAGGCAAAACCAGTGTGTAGTCCGTTGTCAATGGGGGAGATGGACAGTGCTTGAAATCAAGGACAGTCACAGACCGAGTCTTGCAAGATTAGGTTTCATAGGTGAAACTTGAACCGGCCAAGTTTAGGTTCAGTGAGGAGAGAATTTGTGAAGGAGTTAAGCCATCCAGGGGCATGGTGCCTATAGGTTCTTTGACCCAAGGAGGTCTTGCAGAGTGGTACCCAGAAGTGAGTTGTTGCAGATTGCCGGGTGTGACGAGTGGGCAAGGGTGCTTGGAGTAAGGGGGAAAGGGCTGGTGGGAGCAGTCCTGCTGTAAATTTTTTGGCAAAGAGGCAGGTCTGATATTTGAGCCTCCCGTCAAAGTTTAGCCAGTTGGTGGAAGAGTAAAGGGTGCAGGTGTGCGTGAATTTGTCACAGCCAGTGGCTAGTCTACAGGCCGTATTAAGGGCCATCCTGATTTTGTTAAGGTGTGTGTTGTCAGCCCCCCCATAGATTATGATACCATAGTCTATTAGTGATAGGATTGAAGCTGAGACAGCTAGGTGAAGAGCATCAAGAGGGAGGCAGCACTTGTTCCGGCAAAGTAGGCCAGTACGCACATTGACAGTGGTGCACAGTTTTCGGATGTGGTCATGGTAGGTGACTTCAGAGTCTAGGGTGATACCCAGGTATTTGAATGAGGTAACCTTCTCAAGGGGGTCGTTTAGTGAGTTAAGAATGAGCAAAGGTAGCCCACTATTCTTATTTTGGGCATAGGCGAATACCATAGATTTTGTTTTTTTGTAGTTTAGGACTAGTCTATGTCTAACAAACCAGGATTCAGCTTCCGTAAATGATTTTTGGAGAGCATTGTGGAGCACGGAGGGGTCAGTATGGAAGCTGTAGAGGATGGAATTGTCTGCATACAGGAATAATTTCCCAGAGCAGTCCTTGGGCAGGGAGTTGAGAAACAGGGAGAATAGTAGTGGGCCTAGAATTGAGCCCTGCGGGACCCCAGAACTGATTTGGAGGGGTGGAGGACTGTGTTTGGGCAAGCCTGACTTTCTGAGTTCTCTTGGACAGATAGCTGGCATACCAGCCAGTGGACTCAGGGGACAGATCTATTTGTGAGAGGGAATCCAGGAGAAGTGTGTGGTGCACTGTATTGAACACGTTTGAGAGGTCTATAAAAATGGCACCTGCAATGTGGCCCATGTCAAGAGACATGTGGAGGGCATTGGTAAACTCCAGGAGGGCTGTGGTGGTGCTGTGGTTGTTGCAGAAGCTATGCTGCTCAGGACACAGGAGGCTATATTTGGAGAGTTAGTCAGTAAGCTGAGTGGCCACAATTTTCTCTAAGGCTTTGGAGAGGGGAAACAGTATTGAGATGGGGCGGTAGTTCATGAGAAAGGATTACCTGCATACGAAAAGGGATCCTTTTTCGTATGGAACAAATTGGTTTTTCATTCCAAGCAGCTATCCAAAAGATCGTACTGAGCATGCTCAGGACCACAATTTAAAATCTTATAATTTTGGAACAGATTAATATTTTTTCACCAAACCAGGTAAAAGGCACTATTGTGTGCCAAGCCGTTTCCACCCTGAAAATGTCAGAGTAAAATTCCAAGCCATCTGGGCTCTGGGTGATGGCAAAAAATATTGCAAAAAAAACCAAACAATTTTTTTCACTTTTTCCTCTATTCAGATCTCAGAATTTGCACATTTGACCAGACCATAACTTGGCATGTCAAGAAAGTTTGCCCCCGAGACCATGCGTGCAAACATCTGTACAAATCCATTGAATGGTTGCGAAGCTATTGAAGTGCAAAGTTTGGGGTTTAACATGGAAACCTCTACTCAACTCTAACGATAGTGACACTACTGTGCCACTATAATGTATGGATGACTGTGTAATACGAGTTTTGCTTGAGTGGTTTTTGAAGGCACCACATGTTGAGGGTGTGTGAAAAAAAAAAATTAAAAAAATAACCCAGTCAGCCTTATTTGTTTCAGTTGTTTCCCAGATTTTTTTCAAGTATGTGCTGTACCTATAACAAGTTTCAAGCAAATCCCTCCCCCACCCCCAACTATAATTCAGCCAAAGCTACTAATACTATGCAGGTACTTCTATAGCGTGATCATGTCACCATTTTCCATCCTGTTTTCAGGGTTGTGCATGTTCAAGTCCTGCAGCCTCTCCTTGTATGTCTTGTTCCCTAGTCCTTGAACCACCTTGGTTGCCCTGTGCTGCACTGTCTCCACCTTTCCTCAGGTGTGGACTCCATTACCTTTCACATTATTTCAGGTGCGGTCTCAACAGTGACCTGTACAGTAGGAGGACTTTACTGCTTCTACTGCTGATCCCCCTCCCGGTGCAGCCCAGCATCCTGTTTGCTTTACCCACCGCTCTCTTGCATAGTGCAGTCATTTTAGGTTCCCTGATATCGTTACACCTAGGTCCTTTTCCTCAGTGGTGCTATCCAGCAGCACCACACAAATTCATATTGTGTTCTTGGGTTCCTTTTTCCAGTGTGCATCACTTTACATTTTTTAGTGTTGACACCCAGCTGCTAGATCACTGACCAGCTCTCCAGCCTGCCCGGATCTTCCCCGACTTCCTTTATCCCTTCTACTGTGTGCACCCTTCTGCAGATCTTTCTGCCATCTGCAGAGAGGCAGATCAACTCTACTGTACAGTGATTCTGTTTTCATATTAATGTGCATTGTTATCATAGTTATTATAAAAAGGGGATGCTAATGTGTTTCTGTCTAAACATGATGTTTTCTCAGAGCTTCTCTGTGTCATCAGTGGTTATTTAATTAAAGGGCTATGTCTGTGGTTCAGTGTGGTGTCAGGTGACTCTGCCATGTCCTCTTAAACTTCTGGATGCTCGTTGGTTGTGACAGCAGTTTTGTTTATTGCAGTTGGTTTTGCCTACCAACTCACCCCTGCCTGTCTTTCCCCTTACCATGCTCCTTGTTACTGCATCGTTGGGCTCCTCTACTCTGCTCCTTTTGGAAGTCTTTGCCATGGCTGCTGCTTTGACTCTCCCACCCCTGTGGCTACTTGCCACTTCAGGGGCTGCATCTGGCCTACTTTTGTGGTTCCTCCGGCTGCTTATCCAAGTGCTCCTTTCCTCCCTGTCAGTATCCTCCCAGTATTGGCATGCTCACCTTTTGCCACTTGGTGAGTCCTCCATCTGGTTGCTGCTTTGTGGCCTTCCTGTCCCCATTGCTGCTCTGCTCCCTACTCCTGTTGATTTCCTTCTGATCATCTTCTCTGCCCTGCTGCTGCTTCTACTGCCTTTCTTTTGTTGTGCTGTCCTGTCCTCTCCTTCTGGTCCCCTCATGTGCTGTCTCCTACCTGGTTGTGCTTCATGTGGCTCTCCCTCTTCCATTCTGTCCTTTCTCCATCACACTGCTAGACTCACTTGTTTCCTTGGCTGCATCCTTGCCCTGTGCCTCTGCCTTGTCTCCTCCTGCTCACTCCAGATTTTGCTGCTCCTTCCTGCCGTACTGTCTTGTCCATGCTGCTGAACTCCCCCAGCTTGCCTTTGCTGCTTTGGACATGTTATGTCTTTTTGCATTTTTTGCCCTTCTGCCAGGATTGGACCCTCAGTCTGCTGCTTCCTCCTTACTACGG
This sequence comes from Neoceratodus forsteri, assembly GCA_016271365.2. Lineage (NCBI taxonomy): Eukaryota > Metazoa > Chordata > Ceratodontiformes > Ceratodontidae > Neoceratodus > Neoceratodus forsteri. The sequence continues at coordinate 878,763,365 of CM028130.1, forward strand.
CTATTCTCACCAGCCTACTCAGGTGGTCATCCAGGCCCTCTGTGGGCTCAGCAGTCATACTGTGCATATCTACCTACATGGCTTCACCGTCCTCATGTCCTCATCATTCTACCTAACTGGGCTTCACCCTTCCATACATACTACCTCAGCATCATATCCTACTACTCAGGGCATTTACCTGAGCTCTCCCCTTACCCTTCAAAGGCTCATCTTCTTGGACCTTGCCCATCAAGGGCCTGGCTCTAACATTTTTCCATCAAACTTTGCCCCTCGAGGGTTTGGATCCTGTGTTTTATCATGAGCCATGTTCTCAAAAGAGATTATCTGGACAACCATGTCTAAAGCAGCTGTATGTATGTCTTCTGTCTCTGGCTTTCTTCAGTAATCTTGTCATTTTTTTTCGACATTTGGCTTTGGCCTTCTAGCACTTCCCAAGGGTAAGAGGAGGAGAAATCCTTCCAGATGAGGATTCCTTTTGTTCTTTGGTCAGTTCTGCCACTCCTTTGGAAGGGTGGATTTTTTTTTTCTTTTTTTCTTTTTTTTTACAGATGGGAGACACACCATTCCCTCAACTGAAGCAGCTAGCCTGAGCTCCTGTTCCTGACATAGTAAGCAGTCCTAACCCAGTAAAGGCACTTGTCATGCTGTCATAATGCTGCAGCATAGCAATTCTTAGGGCCAGTTTCTGAGCCATTACTTGCTGTGGCTTAGTCATTTGAAGGCTCTAAATATCAAAGTCCCAGTGATGTGTTGTGAATAATGGCCATGCTGTCACTTGCTGGGGCATGGGCATTACGGAAATCAGTTGCTAAGCCGTCATCCACTGTGGCACCTGTAGGTTTGGAACCCTCTTTAAGACCGTTCTTGTCACTTCACAGCAACCCAAAGTGGTGGTAGTCCCTATAGGAGGGACAGAGGGTATACGCCAAAACTACAGTCTATGCTGCACAAGCTTTATACATGCTACCTGCCTTCTAGACTAACACACCTACCAGCCCATTCCATTACCAACCATTTTCTTCGCAACAAACATTGTAATCCTGGCAACCATCCCCTGTTTTTAAGCATTCCTATAAAGGAGCCCGATGGTCCATTGAATTAAAGGGTTATTCCCATGGTTCGATGGGCAGCAAGCAATGCATGCCACACCGCCATCGGGCTGTATCTTCACAGCATGTGCCCAAACATCCTTGTTCCTTTGTTTGTTGCTACTACTTTCAATCCATGTTGCACAAGCATCTGCATACTACTATCTGCCATACTACCTCGATGCCTGCTAGATTTTTGCCAGTCATTCTGCTTCCCACCAAACTTGTCAGTCTTATCAACCATTCTCCTGTGGTGCTTAAGCATTCTTATAGAACAGTCTGATAGTTCACTGAACTTAACTTATTGTGGCTGAACAAGTCCACACTCCCCCACACACATTCTGTTTTTGCTTCTTCACACGCTGGACAGGGCCTCCTTCAAACACAGCCATTTTATCTTACCACCCAGGGGTTCCTCTCCAATGCAGTGCACTGAAGACCACAGGATGCTGCAACACAATTCGCTGTCACATTACTTTGTTGCATGCCACCGCTCCCCAGAGTAGGCTCCTGCCATTCAGCTCTAGGCAGGTGGCGCCCATGATCTAGTTGCCAGTTATGGGGGGGGGGCTAAGTTAATCCCCCAGAGGTAAAAGAAGAGAGACCATTGATGATGTGGAGGATGGCACTGAGCTTCATCTACCCACTCAGTGATCCTCTTTATCCTTCACCCTAAAAATCACTGCCTACAGGGACGAAGGGATGCCCTCGGTGTGGGCAGACTAGATGCACCATCATTTGTGTCCTTCCCTTCACATACATGCCCTCCTGAGTGAGTATGCTGCCACCTGTGGCTGTCCAAATAGTAGCAGTACAGCTCAAGTTGCAGCCCCCAACCCCACCACACCCTAAAGGAGTGCATTCTCTTGGGACACTTGAACCTCCACCTACAGCTGGTCCACCAGGATGTTGTGAGCTTACAGCATGTATTCGGGTCACCAGCACAGCATGCAGCACCTATTATTGACACACTAAGGAGCTGGCCCATGCATTTCCTTCCTGAAAGAAGAGCAGTATAGCAAGCTGGTAAGAAAAGAAATGGGAACTTTGGCAAAATTTGTGGAAAAAACCAAAACGCACACTATAGTATTGTAGTAGTTTATTACATGGCTAACTCAAAACCGCACATGTACAGAGACTTGTTTATCCTTGGTAATGAAAGCAGCTTGTGCTCATAATCTTCCGGATGTATCAACCATCACATTAAAAGCTTCTTATGAAGAATGGAAATGCTGCTGCATTCTCCTGTCAAAGCTCGTAAAGCAGAGAGTGAGGAAAAAATTAGCTCAAATGGCAGTGAAATCGCCAAAGAAGGGAAGGGGAGGGGGGAATACTTTTTGTTGTGAATTATTCTTACAAGATCTGTTGTGCTATGCATATTCAGGGAGTTCTCTTTCATTAGAATTTACAATTCTTACAAAAATTTGAAGGGCAGGGACCCTTTTATTATATGAATTAAATTCCTCAAAGGGGTGGTGGCATTTAAAAAGAATCTTAATTATCGGGATGTTTTACTCTTAGACTCTGCATGTTCCTCATTAAAACTCTCTCAAGTCTGACAGCCACATCTGGGTTGATGTAGATTGTTACCAAGACATCAACCCATGTCCCATAGAACTGATACTTATTTATGTAGGTGAATATCCAATTACTGAATTTTGCTGGCCTGGCCTTGCTATACCTGAGACCCAGGTTCAAGTCCTGAGTCTGACGTGATGACCTAGGCCAGCAAGAGAATGACAGAAACACAGAAGCATAGACAATGTCATGAAAAAGATCCATGGTCAAGGGCTGGCCCACCGGCACAGCAGTAGCATTACCATTTTCAGTGCCGATGACCTGGGTTTGGAAGTGAACTCAGGGTGTCAGAGGGCTGACTGGGGGAGAGGATGATCGAGCATCTGAGGGACTGCTTTCCTCCTCCTCCAGGGGTGAGGGATGCGCAACCTGGCATGCGTCTGACCCCTAGCAGAGGCTAGGGAGTAGGCAGTCCGGGGCCGCCAGACATGCACGTAGGTGTGGTGGCCATTGACACATATCATGCGGGGATATGCATCATGACAGCATTGCACATCCACACATCCTCCCAAGAACAGGGAAGCGTCTAACTGGCAGGATGACACTGGTACCTTGCAGGCCCCACACCAGGCTAGCTAGGCCCTGTCCAGCTGAACAAGATCCAGATCAATAGCAGGGTTTGGGGAACCCCGCTGACCCTACAAGGGGGTGCAAGCCCTGGGGGCATATGTAGGACAAGGTAAGCCCTAGAGGATGCCGGGTTACAGGGCTGGGGGGACCAGTAGAAGTGGGCCAGTCAGACAGGGGAGAAGAAAAAAAAGAAAGACCGTTGGTCCAAATAGTCTGCCCTACCCAGACAAACTGATTAGTTCACAAAGCGCTGGGCCTGCTTCGGCACCAATATGATTGTTATGTGTAGGTGCTGCACTGTGCTGTTCTAATTTATCTAAAATGTGCTGCTTCCACTTGCATAATTATGCACCATTTCTACATAAGTGAAAACTTTGCAGTAATCAGCAACAGTGGTCCGTGTATCTACTGTGTAAGACATTATTTTCACTAGAATTGCTGCTCTGTCTGGTCCGTTCTTCTTGTCCTCTGTTGTCTGTTCATTCCCTTGTGGTTTCTTTCTTCCATTTTGTATGTGTCTTTGCCCCCTTGTCCTGTGCCGTGCTCATTTCCCCTTTCTCGGTGGCTCCTCCCACCTCCCGCTCCATTCTTCTGTCCCCCCTTCCTTGTTGGTCCCGGGTTTTCGTTGTGTTTTTTTTTTGGGGGGCTACTTGCTCCGTCTCATTCCCTCTACCCGGCGCCTTGACGTCTCACTCTTCCCTATTTGACCTTCCTCCTTCTCCCCTCCTGGTGCACACCACTTCCTGTTCATTCACTGCAGGCATCCTATTCTCTTCCTTGCCTCTGAACCTACTTGTCAGCTATGCTGCTAACTCAACATGAACAAGTGACCAGTGCATACCTGAAATCCCAGCGGTACCGAATTTATGCCATTCATTCTGCTCTATGGTACCGATAACCTCGTACCTCATGGGGACCGCAGTAAGCTTAAGCCACGAATACAGTTATCCAACAGTCCGCAATCCATGCTGTGATGTACTGAGGCACCTCCACCACTGTTGTTGCTCATGTTTTTCTTTGTTCCCGGCTACAGCAATCCCCTCTCCTCGTTGGTCCCATTTGGATTCCTCTTGCCTGTCTCCACAGCTTGATCCACTCATGCCCCTAGGTACTCTGACAGTCGTTGTTACTGCTATCGACAGTAGTCGCAGCAATGGGCCGTGAATTGGGGAATCTCTCTTGTACCTCCCCATCTTGCTTCCTCCCTCCTCGCACTGCTTTAGCAGGATTGGCGCTATGCCTGTATCATAAAATGATGAATCCCCTCTGTATATAATGTACCATCGTATATGTTTTGTATGGCTCACTTCTGCAGCTTGCTTGGGGATGTTCCACATATTCTTGTACCACTTTCTATCAACTGCTCATACTGGCTCTGGACACCTGCTCCTCTGCTTGCAGCATCATCCCTGCGTTTCTGCAGGACCAGGGCATTAGGCAGTCTCTCACTGTACTCGACCCCTTTACGATATAATTCGCTGTCAGTCATGACACTCTGAACTACTCCTGATCTCTACTGAGGCCCCCGACAGTATGCGTGCATGTTCACAGCAGCTTTTATTTTTAGTCAGACCTGCTGCGCCTTCACTGCAGCAGCCTGAGACCATCCTCTGAGTTGGTGCACACCTTGCAAACTACTCTGGGGTTGGCCTACGCAGCCACTTCGTCACTTCACTCTGCTGGAGCTTCAGTATCAGAGTGGCTAGGTTCTGAGGTGGTAATGAGGGGTGTAGTCTGTGTTGCCCTTATGACTACCTGGATACTCTTTAGGATGGCTTCTTTTGGAGTGCTGTGCTTCTCCACTGACTGCCACCTATCTTGAATCTCTTCTGAACCTAGCTGTCCTAGCCTGCTCGCTTCTAGTGCCTATGGCCTGAGTCACCTACACCCATATAATTCTCACCCCCCCATCTCTGCTTCAGTTACAGTGGAGCCATCTTTCCCCTGCATTGTTGCTGCTTCCACAGCCAGACCTTCTGTGCAGTGTACCCGTTTATGTGCTTACCATTCCTATCTTACTACGCATGTCTTCCCATACCTGTGAACTATACATCATGTCTATCTCAATTCCATTCCTTAATCTACTCTCTTCTGCAGCAGCATTCTGCACTTTCAGCCAGCCCATACCAACAGTACTGCGGACTCCAGCCCTAACTCATGCCTTCTGAAGTGCTGAGCCAAGGTAGGCTTTCCCTGTCTACCGGGGATGGGATTCTGTTACAACCAGTGCCTCCTATTTACCAAACGGACATCCTCCATCCCTAACTGTGCTTGGCAGCCTCGAGTACAGGTTAGCCCGCCCTGACTACCAGGGATGGGAGCCATGTCTACAATCTGCTGAGCTATGCCATGACTTCTCTACCTCATACTGGTTGCCACTTTCCATCAGGAATGGAACTTCTTTGCTCCATTTGCCCTCATCATCTTACTTAATGCCTGGCTGCCTCATGTCACCATCATCCCGCCTCAGCTGTCCCCAACTGGTACCTGAGTCTACATTCTACTGCTGCACTTACACATTCTCAGCCTGATACCTGGATGCTGCTTCCCTCCAGGAACTTGACTTTGCCTGACTTGCCTTCTCCATCATACCTAGTCCGCAGCCTCAATTCGGTCCATCCTGCTAACTTCCAAGGCCGGGAGCCTGAATCCGTATTCAACTGTTTCCACTGTCTGTGTCTTATTCCTGATGCAGGTTGCTGCTTCCCTTCGGAAACGGAACTTTTTCAAATATGTACTCTCATTGCCCTATCTCTCCTAGCTGTATCCAGTCAGGGTCATCTTGCCTTGACCGTCATGGGTGGATGCCTAAGTTTCCATTCCATTGCTTCATATATGTCTATTCTCGACCTGCTATCGGATGCCACAACCCTTCTGGAACTGGACTCCTCCTGCTTGTAGTCTCCATTCTTCCTTGACTGCAGTCTTCCCTCAAGTCTCATCGCACTATCTGCCCTGGTCAAGAGCCTGAGCTTGCATAACTGTTTCCACATCTGCATTCTCTACCGGATATAGATCGCCGCTTCCCTTTGGGAACAGGACTGCCACACTCCAGCTGCCTTCTACCTTCGGCTCTGACCTGTCGACACTGACTGCACATTATCTCATCGACATCAAGGAGTGGTAGCATGTTTCTGGATCCACCGAATCATCATATCCTCCGTCTCTTGCTTGGTTGCCACTTCCTCTCTGAAAGGGTCTCAGTTACTTGTTTGCCTCCATCCCCCTACCTCTGTAGCATGGTATCAAAGACTAGTTCTCGCTCCTCGATTACCAAGCCTGGAAGCTCATTTCTATAATCAACTGAATCAATTTTACATGCTCTCCGCTGTACCATTGCTTGCAGCTCCCTCCTGGACCTGAGCATGTCCCGAATGAGCCTTCACCCTCAACCATCATCAAGAGCATCATGCCCGTCATCTGACCTCACCTACCTTGGTTGGGAATCTGCGCCTGCTCCTGCTGGTCTCTCCTTATGCAATTTCCATATCCTTCCTAATTCCCACTTCCCTCCAGACTCAGGACCCCTTTCCTCCAACTGAATTCCATCCTTCTTCACCACCTGCCATCCTGCTCATCCATGGACCATCGTACCTGACCCCCTTGGTCTCCCATCCTTCATGTTTTGGATCTTGCCAGCTGGTACATAGAAACATAGAATCTGATGGCAGATAAGGACCGCTTGGCCCACCTAGTCTGCCCATCCAGCCCATACGGTATCTATTTCACTCCAGTTTGACTGCCTCTGGGATTTCCCTGCTGCAGGTCACCCCTTCCAGTTGCTGAATGAGTTAATTTTCTTTCAGATGTGGGAACTCCATCTTTCTTTGGTCCAGCACCATCCGTCCTTTCCTTTCATCAAATGCAGCCTTCGTCAGATGTCAGACTGAAGTACCTCAACCCACTCGCTCTTGGTGCATAGCTTTGCCCATTGGCCTTTCATGGATCATCTTCTAGTGACTTGCTACAACCTTTCACATTCTGCTACTGTTTGCTGTGAAGCTGACCCAGTCCTGCTCCTTCCTGCACTGCATGTCCTCTGATTTCACCTAGCCCGGCATCTTCCCAGATCAGTCCTTCAGACCATAGGATTCATTATGGACTTTCCTTCTTCTTCAGATAGCAGCTGTTTCATCTCTGCCTTGCAGGCTCGAGGCTTTGTTCTGTTTGTTGTGGCTCTCTTGGGCATCCTACTATATCTGGCCAGTATTCCTACCCAGTCAACTACCACTGCCGTTAATCCATCTCATACTCCTACTCTGGCCGTTCTAACAGCTCTCATCCACTATCTGATGGATCACTGTACATTTCACTCAAGGAAACAACTTCTAACGTGCATCCCTTGGATAATATGCCTCAGGAACTCTTACGTTATCATAGAGCTTTCCCTACTGCCCAATCAGCTCCCCTCGACCATTTCGGAATCTCATTTGACTGGTCACTAGAAAGATTCCCATCTCCCTCTATTGGATACTCCCTACGAATCTTGTTTATTTAGTCTCTGTGGACTTCCCTGCTTACCATGCCTCACAGGCTATCCTCCTACATGGAAAGGACTTAAGTTCTTCTGGCATGCTCCAACTTAATCTCCATTATCGTTGCTTCGGATACCAGGACTTCCAAGATTTCCTCATGCCACCTTGGACATTATCTAGTCACCTTCTGCAGCCTCTCCTACCATCACTGACTTGTTGACCGTGTTACTCGACTTCTACTTCCTCAACAGATGGTGCTTATTCCACAACCTTCCAGCTGCCTTCCAGAACATTCATCGTTGGCTCTCCAGTGCCTAACTGCTTACTAATGTGAAACTATCCAAATCACCATTGTCTGGCTCCTGGACATCACCATACCTCATACAATCATCTGTATTCCTCGTCTATTACCTTCTGTCGAGTTAGCCGCCCTACCAGTGGATCCTTCAGCTATCCTTCACGAAGTATGTCCATTAATCTCTCCAGTAAAGACTATCACTGAGAACAGGCTCCTCTGACTTTCTATCTGGAAATACGCACCAGTTAAGGCAACTTCACTATCCCAGTCTTGCCTCCCAACTGGTCTCAATCAGCCATAGCATTAAGATTCTCTGGCACCCACACTACTTTACTCACAACTAATCCAGCCTACAGACTCCTCCATATATCCGCCTCCAAGCTGCTCTCAAGTATTTCGGCATCGGATTACTGGCAAACCTAACTAACTATAAGCCACCGCAGTACATCTCACGGACAATCATGCTACAGAAATACCCATATTTACTTCAGCCAACGAACCAGTAGAGCATTTAATAAGTATGGTTACGATGACATGCCCAAATAAGCCATCCAATTCCTTATACCGAACTTCCAATCATTCTCTTTATACAGTATTCGGTCGCTATCTAGCCAGCTGCGTCTGCAAATCTTCCTCCATTAGCCTACTATTTAATTATGGTATTACTCCCATCAGGCACTCAGAGATTCTCTTCTACTTATTTTTCACTTCATGGATGCTTACAGAGTGACTCATCGCTCACTACTGAATTCCTTGCCTCCAGACTTTAACTTGAAAGTCAAACCTTACATGCACTGGATAATTCACCCATGTCTTCTCGTAACATAGCATGTCCACCATTCACTGTCTAGCAACCTATCGATCAATCCATGGTCTCTCTACTCATTATGCCCATGCAATCCCTTGGGTTAAGCATCCTTCATCACCTTGGAAACCTAGACTTCATTTGCCCTTCTTCAGTCAGATCTGCTTCACACTTCAGATTCTACCACTCCTTTAGAAAAGACCTACTCTTCAACTTCAGAATCATCGTTCAATCTGCATCATCCATAGATCAAGGATGGCCACCACAGAAGGAGCAGGACAGAGAGCTGTACCAGTTAAGGCAGAAGGAAGCAGGGAGGGAAGTCAGAATAGCAAAGGCTCAAACTGAGGAAAAGACAGCCAACTCAGTTAAGAAGGGGGATAAAACCTTTTATAGGTACATCAGCGGTAGAAAGACAAAGGGAGGATAGTGAGGCTGAATAGAATGAATGGTGGGTGGGCAGAGGAGACAGTGAAAAGCAGGGATACTGAATAAATATTTCTGCTCAGTATTCACAAAGAGGAGAAGTGCCTAATCCAGTTAACAGAAGCACTCTTGATGGGGTTGATCCCAGTCCTTTCACAAAAGAAAGGGTTCTGCAAGAACTCCTAAAACTGAAGGTGGACAAAGCAATGGGTCCTGATGGAATTCACCCCAGAATTTTAAAAGAATTAAGGGAGGAACTAGTGAAACCAATGGCTACTCTTTTAATAAATCATGGGAGGATGGTGTGGTACCCGAGGACTGGAGGAAGGTGGATGTGATTCCCTTCACAAAGTGGGACCAAGACAGAGGCAGGAAACTACAGACCTGTCAGTCTGACCTCTGTGGTAGGGAAAGTGATGGAGTCACTTCTGAAGGAAAGAATAGTTGAGTACCTAGAGGCCAGTGGGGCACAGGGACCCAAGGCAGCATGGGTTCTGGCGGGAAGGTCATGTCAGACAGATCTAACAGATTTCTTTGACTGGGTGACCAAAGTAGACAGGGAGGGGCTGTGGACATGGCCTACCTAGACTTTAGCAAGGCATTTGACACAGTCCCACACAAAGATTAATAGTCAAATTAACCAGCCTGGGAGTGGGTCCCAGGGTGGTAGCCTAAATAAACATTGGCTGCACAACAGGACACAGAAGGTAATTGTAAATGGAGTCACTCTGAAGAAAGAGGGGTTACTAGTGGGGTACCGCGAGGGTTCAGTGTTGGGTCCAGTCCTTTTTAATGTCTTCATAAGTGACATTGCAGAGGGACTGGAAGGAAAAGTATGCCTTTTGCAGATGACACAAAGATCTGCAACAGGGTTGATACACAAGGCGTGGAAAGGATGAGAGGGACTTGGCAGGTTGGAGGAATGGTCAGAAGTATGGCAGCTAGGATTCAATGCAAGAGTGCAAAATAATGCACCTGGAAACAAGAACCCAGGGGAAGAATACACAATGGGGGAAGGTAGTAACAACAACAAAAAGGAAAGGGACCTGGGGTAATCATATCAGATGACCTTAAGGTTAGCAAGCAATGTGAGAAGGCAGTAGGGGGGCTGGGGTGTACTGGGATGCATAGGAGAGGCATCAGCAGCAGAAAACAGGAAGTTGTTATCCTCTGTACAGACAGTTGGTGAGACCCCATCCGGAGTACTGCGTCCAGTTCTGGAGACTCCATCTCCTCAAGGACATAGACAGGATAGAGGCAGTCCAGAGGAGGACAACTAAAATGGTGCAGGGTCTGCAAGAGAAGCCATATGAGGAGAGACTAAAGGAGCTTAATATGTATACCCTTGAGGAAAGAAGGGAGAGGTGAGACATGATAAAACTTTTAAGTACCTCAGTGGAATCAACAAAGTCCAAGAGGGTAGCATCTTTCAGAAAAAGAGACGTGCAAGAACAAGGGGACACAATTTGAAGATAGAAGGGAGGCGGTTCAGGGGTAATGTGAGGAAGTATTATTTCACAGAGAGTAGTGGATGCATGGAACAGCCTTCCTGAGGAGGTTGTGGGGTCTAAACTGTGGGAGAATTCAAGAATGCATGGGACAGACATAAGGCAATTCTTGTGGGGGTAGGAAGAAATAGGCTGTTGGTTAACTAGGCTCTGCGGCCTATCCTGTAGGTAGGGAAATGGGCAGACTAGATGGGCCAAGCGGTCCTTATCTGCCATCAAAGTCTATGTTTCTATCTCTTCAAGAAGTTCACCTTCCTCAAATTAGCTATGGTTACTAGAACCTAGGTCTTTCTCCTCTTAGTATGCCTAGAGAACGGGCAGACCACCAGCCATGGGTCCTCAGAGGTTTCCCCCAGCTGGGTTTTTTCCTCTCCTGAGTGCCAGGGGGTCATACTTTCCATGAGTTGGAGGAGGTATCATTTTGGGCCTTCTATTCCCTACAAATTCCTACCTACATACATACCTACTACTCAAGGATGGGAATAGAGTTAAGCCACAGAAAGTACTACAAGTTACACAAGCACTATATACCCCTTTGCTATTCCACAAACATTGAATGGGAGGGCTAGCCCATGGTTCAATGTGGGGAATAGCTCCTCCCACAACCTCGACTTAATCCCTCCACTAACACACCTCCCTTGCTTAGGGAGTGTTTTTTGTCCACCACCTTCCCCTCCTCCTCTTTCTGTGGCGCTCTTTTCACCCTTGTTCCTGGGCTTTCTATTCCCTACAAATTCCTGCCTACATACCTACTAAAGGGTGGAAACAGAGTTAAGCCACAAAAAGTACTACAAATTACACAAGCACTATATACCCCCTTGCTATTCCACAAACATTGAACTAATGAATTTGCACAATGCAGATCTGCTGAGAGGCAGTTTCAATGTGGTCTTCCTTTTACACATTTTTACAATGTGTTTTCCTAGACTAAGCCTGCTGATTGCTATATATTTAGCCTGGATAGTTCACAGAAGACATGGCATTTTATTTTCAGTGGAGCTCTACATCTATACAATATTGTGCTGTATTGTGTAAAATCAGAACACACTAGCCAGCCTGGTGGCACTGAGGGTTGAGGCGATGGACGCCACACCTCACACCACACCGGCGACCTGGGTTCGGGAACGGACTCGGGTTGCTGGGGGTCAGCAGGGAGAAGGAGGATTGAGCATCCCAATGGATGCTCTCCTCCTTCAGGGTGGGTTACCAGGGGTGCTTTACGCACCTGACATCCCTAAGGGTTGGTGGGAGCACCGACTTTCAGGGCTCCGGCGGCTCCCTTGGGATGGAGTTGGGGGAGGGGAGGATGCTGTAAGGCGCTTGATGGCGACGTGCATCAGCACATTGTCTACCCGTGCCGTTGTCCTCAGGGAAGGAAGGGGTCCACAGGAAAAGTGGAAGAACACTCTTGTCGGTCTTAGGTGACAACAGCTCCCTACCTAGCCACCGATCTACGGGCAGACCCTGATGTGCAGGCCCCTCCTCAGAGGTTGAGGAAAGGTAAGGCCAGACCTTCCTCACTCCACTCGGGGGGTTAACTGGGAATCTAGAAATATATACAGGGAGTAGCCTGGCACTCTAGGGGCAGACACTAAGATGATGGCTCGGGGGTTTGAGCGATCTGAAAGAGTGGAAAGATGAGGGCAGTCTGGAGGGATAAATAGAAAGTTAAAAAAAAAAATCAGAACACACTGAAAACAATATTTTACATCTGGACTAGGCTACCCTGAATATATACATTATAAAAATGCTAAAATCATGACTGCACTGAAAACAAGATATTGCATCTAATCTGGGACATCCTGAGTAAATACAGTGCAAAGATGTGCAAAATGAAGATCCCTATGACAATGAGATGTAGAATCTCCCCTGCGCTATCCAGGATACAAAAAATAGGATAAGAAGTATTTAAAGGAAATCTACTGTAAACTGAACTTCACCGTGTTCACTGACATAAACAGTTTCTTTATTGGTTTATAACATATTAGATTGCAGTATTTATTTTGAATGTTGTGGCCATGAGGAGTGTGTGCGTGTGCGTGTGTGCATGTTTGTTTGCTGTAGCTCAATACATTTTTTTCCCCAAAAAGCATAGTAAAAAATGTCTGCTGATTGCTATATATTTAGCATGGATAGTTCACAGAAGATCTGGCATATGTCTGAGACAGTACTTATCAGATAGTGTTTCAAGAGGTTAAAAAAAACAGTGTAAATCTTTTGTTGCTGGGAAAGGGTGACATTTATGAGGTATGAATCTTTCTTGAAAGACAATATCTGCCCAACTGAAGCTAGTAGCAAGAACATGTTTAAATGCTAAGCATTTAAATGTGCAAGTTGTTGCATTTCAAAGGGGGCAAACAAATCTCCAGTTTAATAGGCAACCAGTACTTAACAAGCTGTTTCAGTTTCCTAATAGCCATCTGATAAGCAGCTTGGAGTTCTGTCTCCATTATTCTAAACAGAAAGAAAGGAGTATTTTATTTCAAGTGGCATAGTGATTTGTAGGTGTGGAAGGATACACTGAAAACTCCAAAAATGTGTTCCACGGTATTCCATTTTTCCAGCTACAGACAGCAAGATGACTGTAGGCTCCGTCCACAGCGATAATAAAAAGGGGCCGACATCTTGCCTCTAAACCACACTCAGTCCCTGCTCCCTTTCTCTCTCTGCACTCATGATTTCCCACATTGTAAACACCGTAGCTAACATCTCGCCCCCAAACCACACTTGGTCTCTGCTACCTCTCTCTTCTTCTCTCTCTCTCTCACTCTTTCTTCCTCTATCTCTCTCTCTCTCTCTCTCTCTGCGCTCCTGAGTGCTGCAGCTAGAATCAATCAGACCTCTGTACTGTGTAACTACCATCTCTCGAAGCTCCCTAGCAGAACAAAAGAGGAGACATCTGGTGGATAGAGACTGGTAAGTATCTGTAGTTGCAGTGACAAGCTCTTGTGCTTGCGCTAAAGCAAACTGCCGTGAATATGTTGGAGTGGACAAAACAGTGAAATTTAGTGGCCGTGAATTAATTCTCTTATACAGTATTTTGTGAAGGAATTCATGGTGATGGTCTTATAGCTACAATTCCTCGATCCTTAGTACGTTCCAGGAGTCTTTCTTCCTAAGGGAAGGTTTCAGTGCTTCTGTCCAAATAGTCTGCCCAATTATACCATGTTCTACCCTGAGACCTATTCTCTAGACCATGTTTTTGCCCTCTCCTGCCCCAATGACTCCTACCTGTCTGCTAGCACCCTGAGTAAGTGTTAAGCTCTTCGTTCTGTCTCAGCTGTGCTTGAAACCACTAATGGTTTCCTTATTTTTTATTTTATTTTACAATTTTTAGCCACGATAGACACAGTTAGCCAAGCCTTATTTCCAGGTGTATTTTGGGAGCATAGGAGAGTTAAGAGACTTGCTCACAGTCACACGGTATACAAGTGGTGGCTGTGGGATTCAAACCCAATTCTCCATGTTTGCAGCTCGGTGCTTTTAAGTGCTGTGCTATACTGCCTCCCCCTGCCTTTGGTTTCAGCGACCACTACCTCAGCCAGGAGGGTGTTCCCCAACGCTACTATTCTCCGTGAAGTAAACTTTTCTCATGTCTTTCCTGAATCTCCCCCTGCCAACTTCTACTCATACCCCCATATTTTTGGCTTGCCATTAGTGTTGAATAGTTCCACACAGTTTACCTTGTTCATTCCTTTCAGGAACTTGACAGTACCTATCATATCCCCCTCTCCTTTCTGGCCTTCAGGGAATACATGTTCAGTTCTCTAAGTCAGTCCTTGTAGGATCTGCCCTGTTGGCCCCGAATCATCTTGGTCATCATATAGTGCACTGTCTCAAGCTTTTCTTTGTCTTTTCTTATGTGGGTCTCCAGAACTGGGCACTGTATTCCATATGTGGCCTCAGAAGTGACCTATAGAGAAGTAGTATTACCTTTTTCCTCCTGCTATCAAAACCCCTCCACATACATCCTAGCATTCTGGTTGCCTTGCTGTAGGCCTTGTTGTATTGGCTAGATTATTTTAGGGAGTCTCTTATGATGACTCCCAGGTCCCTTTCCTCAGAAACAGTGCCCAGCTTACCTTTCCTATCTAGTATTCCGTTCTGGGGTTCTTACTCCCTGTGTGCATCACCTTGCACTTTTTGGCATTGAATTTGAACTACCAGTCCTTGACTAGGTCTCTAACTTTGGCAGTTCCCTCTGCAACCCCCTTACCCCTCCTCACTGCCTACCCCGTCACAGAGTTTAGTGTTATCTGCGAAGAGATGAATCTTGTCCTGTATTTCCTGTCCTATGTCAGTGATGAACATAACGAAGAGGACTGGTCCCAGGACTGAACCCAATAGCCTCCCACCAGTGACCTTGCTCTCCTCCTACTTAACTCTGTTTACCACCACTCTCTGCTGTCTCCCCCCAACCAGCTTCCCACGTATCTAAATAGGTCCTTTGCTACACTCAGATCCCCCCAACCAGCTTCCCATCCATCTAAATAGGTCCTTTGCTGCACTCAGATCCTGCCCCCCCAACCAGTTTTCCACCCATCTAAATAGGTCCTTTGTTGCAGTCAGATCCTCTAACTTCATAAGGAACCTCCTGTGTTGCACTAAGTAGAATGCCTTGCTGACCTAGAGTCAGCCGAGTTGCTTAATTCAGGAGTGGGACCTGGAGTCTGGCGCTGATTGTTGGGCTGGGCATTGTTCTTAGCGGGAACAGTTCATGGAGTTGTTGGAGACTGTAAAACCACAGGCTACACAGCAGACTGGTACAGGAGATGCTAATACCTCTGTAGGTGAGCTGGAGTTACTTACATACTGTAAATACTACAGAGAAGCCCTCACCCAAATGAGGTCACAGGCCCGCCTCCACTGCCTGGTAGCCCTTCACTTACCAGGACTCATGCCTGTCGCTTAATTCATGAGCGGGACGGGGAGTCAGGTGCTGGCTGGAGAGCTGGGCACAGTTCTTAGTACAGTTTGAAGAGTTGCTGGAGGCTGCCACCTTTATCTGACAAAGACCCCTTTTTTGGCTCTCACTGTCTCCCTGACCTTCTTAGACCTTCTTAGAGAAACAGATTGGTCTCTTGTGCCTGCTACTCCTAGTAACCATTCTCAAGCATGACTTTGTTACCTCCAGAATGACCCCTGTAATTACTCTCCACCCCCACCCCGATTTTGCCCAAACCAGCCAACTTATCCTGGACTAATTCCATCATCTCATCAGCCACCGCTGGGTGTTGGTCTACAGCACACAGCACTATCCCCCCCGAGGAAGGAGAGCTGTCTATGGATGCTCAATCCTTCCTCACCCCTGCCGAACCCCAAGTAACCCGAGTGCATTCCCGAACCAGGGTCGCTGGCATGGCGCGAGGTGTGGCGTTCAGCACTTCAACACTCAGCACCATCGGGCCAGCTTTACTTACCATTTTTGAGTTGGTGAACACCAGGAAGAGAATGGCAGCCTGCCTTGTGGGTTCTGTGACCTGCAGCAGTAGCAGGCAGCCTTGCATCGCATCTCCCAGGGCCTGACTTTTGGTGTCCCTAGCTGCTGGAATGTCCCAATTTATGTCTGGTAGGTTGCGATCCTCACCACTACCTCCCCTTTTGTGACCCCCTTCTCTGTTTCTATCCCTAGCTCACTATCTCCCTCGTCACCCTGTCTCAGTGGTCTGTAACCACCCTCATGTGCAGTTTGTCACCTGATGTTGTCATAAGCTGTACCCACAGTGATTCTATCTTCCTATTCTTTCCCTTGATGGAGCCATCCTCTACTGCCTCTTTGCCATCCTTGACATAGAGGGCTATCCCTCCTTCTTTTCCCTTCCCCCATCTTGCCTATACATAGAAACACATAATTTGATGACGGATAAGGACTGCTTGGCCCACACAGTCTGTCCATTTTTCCCTGCCTGTACATGTTGTATCACGGTACTGCCAGGTCCTAGCTGTTATTCTAAGTAGCCCATATTTCTGTAATT
Source organism: Neoceratodus forsteri (assembly GCA_016271365.2). Classification (NCBI taxonomy): domain Eukaryota; kingdom Metazoa; phylum Chordata; order Ceratodontiformes; family Ceratodontidae; genus Neoceratodus; species Neoceratodus forsteri. The sequence goes on from CM028130.1 coordinate 878,780,088, forward strand.
GCTACAAGGTCTAACCCCAAAATCTGCCACCATCACTTGAGTTCCATGTGGCTATCAAAGCTGCTTTGACACACACAGTCTGAATGGCTCTTAGAATCTGTAGGGCAGCCCTGCCCACCCACTGTACTTCCTTCATGTGCCTTTTATTTATTTTTACTTGAACAGTGCATGGGTTTCCAGATTTCCTAGTGGGTCACTCACTTTTGGAACATGGCAACTAGACATATTTCTATCCCTGGCAGCTAATTAATTCCCTGCAGCTATTCAAGGTTCTTGATATATGCCAGCCAAACCCAAGTTTCAAAGTTACTCAGTGCTGAGGGAGCTTAATTCCCGAGTTTGGACGGATGTTCTTAATAGAAATGCAATTGCACTCTCTTCGGATTGCTATGATCTCATGCCTCGTAAATACCATACATGTGGAGATAATGAAAATAAGAAGTGAGATTTGTTATTGCTGTACTAGACACAGGTTGTGTTTGTATCCCTGCCTCCAATGTTTTTTTTTTTTTACAGAGAGAGAGTTATAATCATTTTAAAACTGGTGAGAGTTGTCAGTAGATGAGGGGCTTTATGGGGAATTATTGAAAAACTGCAGCAGTAGACCAAGAATCTTGGGCCCTGTTCTCAACTGTATTGCTGGTCACGCAGAATGGGCGCTTTTGTGCCTACACTGCTGCACATCCACCAAAAACTGCTTTAGACAAAGCTGCGCGCAGGTTGCAGGGCATGTGACATTAACACTATACTAAGGTGCTTTCCAGATTCTCCTATGAGGGGGTGGTGGAAGACTCAAAATGCCTTGTAATTTTCAAATAAAACTGCAGTTTATTTAGCCACCTCTGATACACAGTTGGACAGTGTTTTTTTTTGGCCACGGGCCATTTCCTCGGGGCCCACGGTGGTCTGGACAACCTATGTGCTTCCAAATACCTTCTAGCCCTGAAGGCTGGCCCAGTTATATTATCTGAATTTCAGTGTGGGCTTTCCAAGCTGCATCAGGTTCCAAAGGTTTTTTTTTTGTTTTGTTTTTATAGATACATGGTTCTTTACATAGAAACTTGCCAGCAGAAAAGGACCCCTTGGCCCATCTAGCCTGCCCATTATCCCTTCCCTGTCCGGTTTATCATACTCCCTTATTCCGTGCCAATGTTACTTCCATTTAGCCCCATGTAGTTGTCCCAAGCCCTCTTGAATTTGCCCACTGATTCTAATCCTTTCATTCCACTGTGGTTGTATATGACTTCTGATAGCCCAGCTCACTACTCTGCCCTGGTCCACGGAGGAAAGAAAGAACCAGGCATCTGTATATAAAAAACTTACAAAAAAGAAAAACTTCTGGAACCTGATGAAGCTTGGAAAGCCCACATTGAAATTCAGATACTATAACAGGGCCAACCTTCAGGGCTAGAAGGCATTTGGAAGCACATAACTTGTCCAATCCACCGTGGCCACCATGGAAGTGGACCGTGGTCATGAAACTTTGGCCAACTGTGCATCTGAGGTAGCTAAGCAATAATACATAAAACAAATGTATCTTTATTTGAAAATTATAAGAAGTTATGAGTCTTCCTCAACCCCCCATAGTAGAATTTGATATTTGTGCCACCCAGAGGTCAGTCTCCTCTTCATTATCATTTTTTGGATTTGAGGGCAGGTTCTTTACCTAAGCCTGGGAGCATGCAGGAACCCCTCTCCCTGGCCCCCGCAACAGCTTTCTAGATTCTGCAGTTACACCCCAGTCTGCGCCTGTGACCATGGCTCAGCGTGGTACTGCAGCAGGCTTATGGTGCAGTGCATAATCAGCACCAGGCAGTGACCCACCCCAAGGTCTAAAGGCTCTGGTGGTTGAGTGCTTCTTACCCCTGCATGGCCCACTGAAGAGTTCCCTGACAGTTACGTGAACCCCTTTTCACTTACTTCTCATCTGTGCTCTGCCCTAGAGGTCAATTTGTTCCAGTGCTTCCTAACCTCAATTTAGACCCCTACCTGGTGATCCTGTGGTCCCTTGATCAACACAGTCAATCTTCTGGGTGCAGCTTTGCTCTTTTGATTGCCTGCTTTTATCAGGCAGTGTGTGCACCCAGGCTGGCAGGGGCCACCCTGTATCTGTGAATAGGCTTGCATGGTGACTCCAGTCCTCTTTCCCCACTACCCACAATAACCTTTTCAGACACTCAGTAAGGGGTTGCAGAGTCAGTGCTGGTACTAAGTGGTTAAATGGATTACATAGTGCCAGCCTTGTAACTGAGAATTGGGCCCCAGGAGTTTATATTTACAAGACTTTCCCCTGTGGTTCAGTGGGGCAAAGGGCGACTTATGCCAAGTCCTACTTAAAGGAATGTTCTAAGATAAAAAGTGTGAAAACACAAGGGTGGGGCTGAAACTCATTGCTCCTTCCCTTAACATAGAGAGCATTGTTTTAGGTAAAAAATAATTTTATTTGTAGCCCTCCTCCGGGAGGAAAGGAATCGTAAATTAGCCCAAGCAAGTAGCCAGATGATGCCTTCCACTTTCCGGTCTGCTGGACCCGCCTCTACAGTCAGACATTTGTGACATCTAACCAAAGAGAGTACGGGAGCACACCTCATATAAATCTGTGAGCTGTTTTTTAAATGCTATCTTCTGTATGTTACCGTGCAACTTTAAATATATAGTAACACCATTGCTCGATTAACATGGACCTTGGAAGTGGAACGTTGGTGTTGCTATATATGTAAAGAAACATAGAATTTGATGGCAGATAAGGACCTCTTGGCTCATTCAGTCTGTCCGTTTCCCTACCTAATGGATAAGCTGCAGATCCTAGTTAACCAATAGCCTACTTCCTCCTGCCCCCCACTAGACTTGCCTTATGTCTGTCCCATGCATTCTTGAATTCCCCCACTGTTTTTGACTCTACGACCTCCTCAGGAAGGCCGTTCCATGCATCTACAACCCTCTCTGTGAAGAAATACTTCCTCCACATTCGAGCCGTCCCCCATCTTCAGTTGTGGTAACCTATAGAAATAAGCCTTTTAAAATAACCCCATAGACTTACATGGGGTGTCCCCCTGCACTGTCCCTGGTTAGATGTCACAAAGTGTCTGAGTGCAGGGGTAGGGCCAGCAGACCTGGAAGTAGAAAGTATCAGCTAGCTGCTTGCTCAGACCAATTTATAGTCCCTTCCCTCATGATGTAGGCTACAAATAAAATGTAATTATTTTACTTAAAACAATGCACTCTATGTTAAGGTAAGGAGTCATGGGTTTTAAAACCCAGTTTTTGGTTTTTTTTATTAATTTATCTTAGAACATTTCTTTAAAGGAGAACTGCACTGAACCTGTAAGCCATTTCCTCCAGTAGCAATTATTTTAAGTACTGGTTCCAGTTCTGTTATTGCTTCCCCTGTGGAGGCCTTTTAGTAAATGCATTGGATGTTTCTGACTTACATTCTGACGTTAAGTGCCATTATCAATCAATCAATCAATCAATCAATCAAATCTTTATTTATTCAGGCGATCATCATTGAGCAAGGCTCATTTACAAGATGGACCTGATAAGGTCAAGGTTCGAGTTGGTGCACAGCAATTACATCACATACTTATGAGACAGTTATACATACAGAAACAAGAAAATGTTATTTATATATAGGATAAAGTATGGGGTGCAGTGTGTTACGAGAATTTAACACACAGAAGTTGTTGGATGGCACGCATAAACCCGAGGCGGTTTATCTTCAACCCTCCAACAGCAGTGTGTGAGTAAATAAAGTAAAACACACTGCACCCATACTTTATTTTATATAATTGAAGGGGTTCCATTTTTTCCATTGAGAGGTATGAAAATTAATGAAACACAGAGTTTTGCCTTGTCTCGTGGATTTTCTTCATTTGGTAAAATGTGGAGTTTGTAAGAGTGTTACAGTGGGAATGTAGTAACTTTAGCGGCAAAGAAAAAAAAAAAGTCGATTCAATCTCCGGGTTGCTTTTTTAGGTTGCTATAGGCGTTGCTAGGTGTTGCTTAGCAGTGGGTCGAGTCTAGTTAACCTGCAGAGGGAGAAGCAGCGATAAAAAGTTGCGAAACTTAGTTTAATTTTATTGAGGTAGTAGGGAGAAAATATCTTGTGGTTTCACAGCAGCTCAGGAGGTGAGTGTTTGGCTGACTGAATTCACGAGGGACACCGTTTGTGACAGTCTCGAGCTGCATTGCGTCTCAAGCATTTTCCAATTGAAAAAGGCGCGTGAATGCCGTAACACCTACTCAGGTGTTACGGTATTTATCACACGCTTTTTTCAATAGGAAAAAACGGAACCCGTTAATTATAACACAATAATATACAGAGAATTCACATGTTAAAGCTTGGCAAGAGAAAGTTAAACTAACATCTACAATATGTACAATACATATATATCACAATGAGGGCCATGACAGTCACTCACATAATGAGTACAAGGATGGTGAAGAGAATATTGGGTGTCATATACTGGCAGTGTCTGGCTGGAAGGAATATGCCATATGTGATTGGAATAAGGTTTTGTGGGATGACTATTCTATCTCTAGCGGTAGCAACTGCATTTCTCTGTGAAGAAGGCTGTACAGTGCTGCTTGAAGGATGTAAATGGAATGATAATGGACAGTTTGAGGATTTTGTAGGGTGTTCCATGCTATGGCTAGAGAATAGCTGATTGCTGCCCTCCCTATTTTGGTGTTGATTTTGGGCAATTTGAGCAGGATGATATTGTTGCTTCTTAGGGCATAGGAGCTGGGAGTGGTCAGGTTGAAACAGTCCAGGATATAGCTTGGGAGTTTTTGATAAAGCTCTGTAGATCCATAGAGCTGCATTTCTGCTCCTCCTGACATGAAGAAACCCATCCAACTGAATCATAGAGAGAACAATGGTGAGTATTATATGGCAGGTCTGTAATGAACCTTATTGCTCTATGGTATAAGGTATCCAACTTTTGAAGGTAGGGAGTGGGGCAGTGACTATAGAGGAAGTCTGCGTAGTCAATGACTGATAGAAGATGGCCTGGACTAATCTCATCTTTGAATCTCTATTAAGGAAGGGTTTTAATCTGTGAGGAGGCCAAGCCTTGGGCGAAGCTTTTCAGCAGTTGTTCTAGATGCTGAGTAAAGTCAAGTCTGTTGTCAATCCACACACCTAGGTATTTGAAATTTTCAACATACTCCAGATTTTCTCCAAGTATAGTGCATATCTGGGGAGACTGATTGAAGAGGATGTGTTGGTGGAGTTTTGGGTTGTGAACATCATTGCTTTGGTTTTCTTTGCATTTAGCAGAAGCTTTTCTCGAGAAGCTGATGTTGTAACAGGGAGAATTCTGCTTGTAGGATTTCATGAGCAACTTTAGGTGAAGGGTTGCTGACATCACAGTACAGTGTCATCAGCAAAGAGATGTACTGAGGACTTGGTAAGGTTGAATCAATTTTATTTATATAAATGGCAAAAGGATAGGACCCAGAATAGAGCCTTGGGGGACTCCTCTTGACAGTGGTCTTAATGGGGAGGTCACCTTCAGCTTTACCTGCTGTGATCTACCGGAGAGGTAGCATCTGAACCACTTAGGGAGGATGGATCTAGGCCAATGGAGTGTAGGGATGAGAGTAGCAGTTCATGGTCCACAGTGTCGAATGCTTTGCTCAGGTCCAGGAATACTGCACAGACATTGTTCTTTTATCCAGTTCGGTTTGCCAATCATTGGTGACCTTGGCTAATGCAGTGATAGTGCTATGTTTGGCCCTGAATCCAGATTGAGCTGGATTTAATAGATTAACATTGTCAGATATTCCCTTAACTGAATACTCACTAATTTCTCCAGCATCTTGGATAACACAGGTAGGATGGAAATGGGCCTGTAGTTATTAAGATCCATAGGGTCCCCTGATTTTAGAAGGGGGACCACTTGGGCTGTCTTCCACAGCGTGGGAATAGAGCCAGAGTTTAGGGAAAGGTTAAAGAGGTGAGTTAGGGGGACTGCAAGCACATGACACGCAATCTTTAGAAAGAATGGAAAGAAAGAATTATGAAATGGGCATCATAAAATAGGAGCTCTGATTGGCTGCTAGGGATGTGATATTCATTCTGATGCACAGGAAAAAGGTCAAACACTGGCCAGTGGGCATTGATATACAGTAGGTGATGCTGCCCACTTCAGAATGTTAACAAAACAACGCAGCCATCTTGTTTGTGCCAGAAGTGGTGCCAGCGGAATTGTAAAAAAGAAATACCTCTCATCTCCTGTTCACTTTGCCTCAGTTTTTGAATATTTAGATTTTTTTAAATCCATCTGCCTGTTTCCTCATGGATGCAGCATGAAACGAACAGCCGCGATCTCTCTCACAGCCCACCCGCTTGGTCATGTATTTAAAAAAAACAATGGGACAGCTGCAATCTCTCCACCAGCCTGGCCACTGGCTCTTTAAGGTCTGTCTTTTAATTTCAACAAAAAATAAAAGAAACAAACAGCCATGATGTCTCTCCCAACCCACCAGCTTGTTCATCTATTAAAAAATGGAACAACCGCGATCTCTGTACCAGCCCGCTCGCTCCCTCTATCTGTCTACCAGCCCACCTGCTCGCTCTTGAAGTTTTGTCTTTTAATAAAAAAAAAAGAAAGAAAAGAAACAGCCGTGATCTCTTACATGTCTCCACACAGCAATTGGGGGAATTAGTACTGCCATAACCTAAAGTACAGAAGTCTTTGCAGGACAAAATTCCTTCAGTCAAAAAAAAAAACCCACACAGGACACTTAGGCAGAGAAAGTATTTTATTAAAAGTGACACAAACATACATGTTTTTTCCTACTTAAAACTGGAAATTTAACCTACCAAGTGCAGTTGCACTAAAGATAGCCATTTCATAAGTGCAATAAGCCACTCCAAGGTGTGCGTTAGACACTTTAACACATGGCTAGGAGGCTGGACGCACTCGTCCGGTGGCCTCGTGCCTCACTACCCCTCCTAGCCATGTGTTAAAGTGTCTAACACACACCCTGTCATGGCTTATTGCTTACTTTTCAAACTGTATGATGTACTTTATGTCCCTCTCAGCCACAATGTTCTATAATAGAACATGGATGCATTGTGCCAACAATGGAAGAGCTGAGCAAGGGACATGAACTACATCATGCAGTTCTAAAATGGTTCTTACTACTTCAGTGTGAATCAGAAATACCCACTAGGATAACTAAAAAGCCTGAAGAAATGGAACAGTAACAGAATTTAAACCAGTATTTAAAAATAGGCTTTTACAGGGGGAAATGACATACAGGTTCAGCGCAGTTCTCCTTTAGGAACAGACGCCCAAACTCCTATCTTTGTGTGTCCCTTGGTGGTCAGTTTGTTGCTGTGGGGAGTCCCATGTGCCTACAGCACTCTCTCTCTCTCCACCTGTACTTGATCTGTCTCTTCCCACCCCCATTAGCTGCCTTCTGCCTCAGGGTCTGCCGGCGCTAATTCTCCTGCTACCCTGCACAGGCTGCTGTTGGTGTTCCAGCTCTGCCTTGGAGGCTGTTGACTGTAGCCATGCTCTGTGCTTTTGGGCCTTCATTCTGCTGCTTGTTTTCTTACAAAGTCCACCAGACTGTCCAAGTGGTTGTCTGGTCCTCTGCCTGGGGCTCAACACTCATACTATATATACTGGGCTTTGCCTTTCTCTACCATACCTATTATTCTCCTTCCTATAATCAGGCACATGCCCCAGTGAATAATGGGCACACACCACAATTCTTACCGGGCTATGCCCCGACTTCGAGGCATTAACTCTAATGAACTATTTAGTTCTAGCCATAACAACTGTCGGGCTCACTCCCTAACTATAAGGATCACTCACCGATGCTTTGGCTTCTTTTTTCTTTTTAATGCTTCTCCGGTCAGCCCCTCCATCTGACCGACTCCCCCAGCCCCATCACCTGGAATAGCCGGTGCTTATCTTGTGCCGACCTGGGGCAAGAAACTGCAGAGTCGGTCATTGTCGATACTATGTCAGTGGCTCAGTCACGTAGCACACTAGCCTCTGAGGCCAGGAGATCAGAGGGCTGTGGGTTCGAGTTCCCACATCTGGCACTTGGGTTAATATCCCAGTACTGACACTGTAGTGCAGCATGAGAGGGGTGCTAAACTTCTGAGGTGCCATCTTTTGGATGAGACGTTAAACCGAGGTCCCATGTGCCTGGATTGGTGGTAGTTCAGGTGGATGTTAAAGATCCCATGGCACTTATCGAAAAGAGTAGGGGAATTTCCCCGGTGTCCTGGCCAAATTTCCTTCATTCACTAAAAATACCACCAACAGTTTAATCTGGTTCAAGGTCAGTTGGCATTCATCTGTATCCCCCTCCCCTGGGTCATGCCTGAAAATAGGCAGGATTTGTCTAGTGCACTTACCTGGTCAACAAAAACTAAATTAAAATTAAATTAAATTATCCTGCTGCCGGCTTTTTCACCTCCAGTTTGCCTAGGGGCCCCAGAGTAGGGCGCATGTGCATGGAAGCACGTATGCGCCTACGGCCCTGGTCATGACCCCTTTCCCCCACCCCATGGCCTAGGGCCTGGCACCCTCTGAGCCCGTGCCACCTCTAGCCTCCACTAGGGGCCGCCATTGGCCAAGGGATGCAGCATCGCCTCCCCAGAGAGGAGAGCCTTCCTGCCAGCAGCTCTATCCAGCTCTGCCCCCCCCCCCACTGGCGACCTCTGACGACCCGGGCTCATTCCCAAACCCGGGTCACCAGCGTGCCATGAGGTAAGGCGTCCAGCGCCTCAACCCTCAGTGCCACCGGGCCGTGCAGGATGCTTCGGCTTCTTAAGGGCCCAGTATGCTTTCTTCTCTCTGTGGCTTCATACTGCAATCTGCTGTACATTTCAAGGGCTCGGCTCCGTTGTTGCATCCTATGGGCCTTTTATTTAAAGGAGAGAATCTGGGCTGCCATGCCCAAAAGCAGCTGTTCCAAAGCCTTCTCCTACTTCTTCTTTTTTTTCCCCTGCAACCATGATGTTCATTTTGGCATCTAGGTTTATAGCCTATTGAACATCTCAGTTGTGGAGTCTCCATTATCAGGGACTCCTTTGGTTACAGGACCAATGGCATAGCACCTTTGTAAGGGTGGAAGGCTCAGTGAGACAAAAGGAGAGAACAGCGTTCATCCTAATTATACAGCATTGTGTTGCAGAGTCACAGCACACCCTAGAGTTTAATAGTATTGCATTATTCTTGGAGGAATGGTAACCTATGACCTTGGTTCCCCAAAGGTTTCCTCGACAAAGGTTTTTTCCTGTCCTCCATGCTGAAAGTCATAAAAAAAGAATTTACTTCTGCCAGTTGAGTTTAGAGGGTACTATGATGGTGAGCCATTCATCCTTATAAATGTGTTGTCTAGTTAGCTCTGGAGGCCTTCCCTCTGTACTTAACCAACTTCAGTGTGATGACCCTGCTGGTCATGCCTATGGCTCTGGTTTTGGGCATCTTTCCTGAGGTACCTTTAAGCAAAGGAACCTGTGATCTTTGGGGGTATCTCAGTCATCAGGTTACACCATAGGAATCTTCACCTTCGGTGAAGGGGAATCCACACAGAAGATTTTCAGCAGTACAACTGGGACCATCCATTCCGTCAACGTCCGTCGATGTCACCTACCCTATAATGACGTGGGTGGCCCCACTCCCTCCTCAGTTCTTTCCCCGCCATTGACTCACTTGCATGGGTTTCTGTGGAAGCTTTGTCGCAGTATTCGTGCCTTTTTTCAGCCTATGGCTTTTTTTTCTAGCCTTGTTAATCCTTGTACTTCTGTTTTCCACCGCTGCCACTGCAGAAAGAAGATTGCCTCTACAGATGAACACTCCATCTGTGTCTGCTGTCTTGGGCCGGACCACGAAGTTTCTGACTGAGAGCTGTGCCAGAAGTATAATCAAACAACCGTTCAGCACCTCAAAAAGGCTCTTAAAAAAATTCCTGATGGATCAACAGATAGTCAGTTCTGGGCAGGGGTCCTCCGGAGCCCTGGACCCCCAGTCACCGGCCAGTTCTTTGAGCTCCCAGACCTATAAGGCCCGAGACAAGCCCTTGGAGAAAAGTCATAAGAAAGACTGAGATCGTGACCACTCCCACCTGGTGTCGATCTTGTTCCCCATTGACCTCTTCATCTTCTGGGGGAACTTCATGGACTGCAGCCGCTATGGCAAAGATAACTGCTGTCCAGGTCTCTGTGCCCACCAGACCCATACCAACAGCACCTCCGCCTGATTCACAGGGTGCCTGGCTGTCAACCTCTGGGTCATCAGCCCCTCCATCATCAATGACAGGCTCAAGGTCAATGGCTCTCCCATCGAGGCCTGCTCCTTCTCCCACCAGGGCTATGGGCTCATCAGGTTCTCAGGACACAACAGGCGGGATGTCGACATGACCTTGTCGAACCCCCGTCGGCTGCCACCGTCGGCCTAAGTGAACCCACTCAAGTCATCCAGTGTGCTTGTACAGCAACTGGGCATCTTAAACAGGCCCCCTTCACCGACAGCTTTGTCGTTGACAGCCCTGGGAAGCTCTCCATGGGCCGTTCCGGTGCACCCAACACCAGACCCAGAGATTACTGAAAAGTTCGACGTCAAGCAACAGTATTATCCAGACCTTATTCTTCCTGGTGATGTAGAGGAAGAAGAAGAGAAGATCCTACTCTCTGACAGGCCTACAGCCTCCTCTGTCAGTGAGGCCTCTGTGAAGCATACTCCCAGGTTCCCTCCTGAGGACCCCACATTTTTTAATATGATGAAACAACTGTCCTCAGCCATGGGCTTCCACACTGAGGAAGAGGATGCCACCAGCAAAGATCTGGTGGATTTCCTGAAGATTCCAGAATCTCTCCCAAAGATCATTCATCCAATGCTGCCAGCATTCAAGAATGCAGCCACGGCAGCCTGGCACAGACCAGACACGGTGCCAGCTATGCCACACAGGGCGGACAAACTTTATCACATCCCCCAGGGTGTTCTCTGTTATGCTGCCCAACCAGAGACTGATTCAGTGGTCATTAAGGCAGCTTATGACAGATGTAAGGTGCCTAAGCACCTGAGTTCCCTTCCCCCAGACAAAGAGTTTCATAGAATTGACCTATGGGGAAAAAGGGTTTATGCCTCCTCCTCCACCTTGGGTTTGAGGATTGCAAACTATCGGTCGCACATGGTTAAATACCAAAATGCCAATTGGAAGAGGGGCAAGGCTGCAGCAGCCCAGACCCTTACCGAGGGCATCCAAAAGCAGGAGCTGCTTCAGTGCCTCCAGGCAGCTGAGGATGTTAGCAAACATCTCCTCAGAGTATTGTATGATATGGCTGACACCATTGCCTGGGCAGCTACCTGGAGCATATGCCTCCGTAGGCACTCCTGGCTCAGAGTATCAGGGTTTGCAGCTGATGTGCAGCAAAAAGTGCTTAATATCCCTTTCAATGGCACCAAGCTGTTTGGCCCCGATGTCCAGGACCTCATAAATGATCTGCAAGCCTCAGGAAGGGCCCTCAAATTGGTCCATTCCCTCCATCATACCCAACCAAAGGGTAGAGGGTGGCCTCCTTTTCATAAACAGACCAGTAGGCCTGGAACAGCTCCCCTTTCCCAGGGAAAACGTAGAACCCAGGCTCCCTTGCCCGCCCCCTCCAGTGCTGGAGCGGCGGCCAAACACCCCAGATGTGAGGGACCAGCCTCTGTGGCTGGCTCTACCTCTGCTTGACTCCTTGCCAGGCCCCCCTCCTCTGGTTCTGGACCAGGAGGCAGTGGTCGGAAGTTGGTTCTCCCTCCATCTGAACTAATGGAAAACCATAACTTTGGATGTATGGATTCTGCAGATCATAGAAAGGGATCATACCATGGAGCTCATAGAGCAGCCTCCAGACACCCCGCCACCACCCTCCAATTAGCCCCCCCCCCCGGCTCACTTGTCTTTTCTCGGAGGAAGTGCAGTCCCTTCTGCACAAACAGGTCATTGAACCAGTGCCCAAGTGCCAGAGAAACAAGGGGTTTTATTCTAGGTTTTTCCTGACCCCAGAAAGACCAGAGATCTGAGGCCCATTTTAGATCTAAAGGACTTCAGTCTGTTTGTCCGGTACAAGAAGTTCCGGATGGTAACTTTGCCAGGCCTAATGCCCCTCCTCAAGACAGGGAACTGGCTCTGTTCACTGGACATACAGGATATTTACATGCACATCTTGGTCTTTCCTCCACAGAGGAAGTTTTTCCACTTTGCCTTTCAGGGTGAGCATTATCAGTTCAACGTGCTGCCCTTTGGTTTATCTTCTGCACCACGAGCCTTTACCAAGTGCTTGGCAGCGGTCGCAGCAGCTCTCAGAAGAGAGGGACTGTACATCTTCCCTTACTGGGACGATTGACTCTTAAAGGTCCCGTCCAGGGAACAACTTTTGCTGACTCTTGAACGAACTCTCCAGGTCTTCCACTCCCTGGGCATTACCCTCAACCTGCCCAAGTCAATTCTGGTACTCTACCAAACGTTGCAGTAAACAGGGGCAGTTCTGGACTTGATGCAGGGGAAGGTCTTCCTGCCCCAAAACAGGGCAGAGTGCCTCATAGCCCAAGTTCAGGAAGTTGCTCAGAGTCAGTACATTCCTGCCAGGATATATCTCAGATTGGTTGGCCTAATGGCAGCTGCCATACCCACCGTTCCACTGGCCAGGCTCCATATGTGTACCCTCCAGTGGACCCTCTGGGTACAGTGGGACCAGCACATGGACAAGTTGGACCAATCAGTCCAGGTCTCTTCCCCAGTACGCGGGGTACTGCAGTGGTTAATGGACCCCTCGAATCTGCTTCAAGGTGTCCCATTCCAAATCTCTTTGCTGCACCAGATCCTAACCACAGATGCATCAGGTTTGGGCTGGGGAGCACACCTGAGCCCCTTCCAAACCCAGGGCTCCTGGTCTCAGTGGGAAGTCTCCCTGAATATCAATGTCCCGGAGATGAGAGCAGTGCTGTTTGTCATGCAGGCTTTCCAGGAACACCTTGCTGCAGGTCAGCTGCTGGTGCAGTCGGACAATTTGGGTGTAGTGTACTGCATCAACAAGCAGGGTGGGGACTCACTTGTACTCCCTTTGCTGGGAGGCCATGAGAGTGTGGTACTGGGCATTGGATCACAGTCTTAACACTCTCTGCAGTGTACGTGCCAGGAGTCCTAAACACCCTGGTGGACAGTCTCAGCGGAGCTTCTCTCATCCATGGCAGAATACTTGTTTGACAGATGGGGTCATCCAGAGTTGGATCTTTTTGAGTCCCCACTCAATGCAGAACTGTCCAATTTCTGCTCACTAGATCCAGGGCCTGGAGTTGTCTGGCGAGACGCATTGTCCCTCTCTTGGAGCAGGAGGTTTCTTTATGCATTCCCTCCATTTCCTCTGATCCAGAGGGTGCTAATCAACTTGCAGATGGAGGGGGCCAACATGATTCTAGTGGCTCCATTCTGGCCTCACCAGATATGGTTCCATCTGCTTCAGCAGATGGCAGAGGAACCTCTGGTCCCTCTTCCTCTTTGCAGGGATCTGCTGACCCAGGATCAGGGGATCCTGGTGCATCCCAACCTCAGGTCCCTTCATCTGCATGCCTTGCCCCTGAGAACATAGCCATTGCCAGGTCTGGGGTCTCTTAACAGGGTGGTGGACCTCCTGGTGGCCACCCAGAAGCCTTCCACTCAAGCCACATATGCCATGAAGTGGAACTGGTTTGCCGTCTGGGCTGCCAAACATGACCTGGACCCTTTCACCTATTCAGTGAATCATATCCTGGACTACCTGATCTCACTGTCTGACTCAGGCCTCCAGTATTCTTCCCTCAAGGTCCGCCTTTTGGCTATTTCTGCATTTTATGAGCCCGTGGGTGACCACATGATTGCTCCCTGGATCCCTTCCATACCTTTCTTAGGGGCATCCTGCATCTGAAACCCCCAATCCGTTCCTCTGTCCCAGCTTGGGATTTGATTTTTATTTTGGAAAAGTTGACCCTGTCTCATTTTGAGCCAATCATGACTTGCGATTTCTCTCTTGGAAAGCGCTGTTTCTAGTTGCAATTACTGCTGCTCAAAGAATTTTAGAGCTTCAGGCCCTCTAGTGTGAGGAGCCTTATTTAATTTTTCACAAAGACAGGGTGTCTTTGCGATCAAATCCTAAGTTTCTGCCTAAGGTGGCTTCAGAGTTTACACTCAATCAGTCTATCCACCTTCCTGTTTATTTTCCCGAGCATGCCAATTCGGGGGAAGCACTGCTCCGTACATTAAATATGTGCAGAACTTTGAAGTACTACCTACCTAGTGTTAAGGATTCCAGAAAGTCAAAGCAGTTGTTTGTTTCCTTTGCCCCAGGTAGAGAGGGCATTTAAGTTTCTAAGCAGTGTTGATCCAAATGGTTGGCAAATTATATTGTGTTCTGCTACAAGTATGGCAAAGAATTGCCTGGTGCTGTCAAAGCTCATTCCACCAAAGGAATGGCTACCTCGGTGCCATGTTTCAAAGGGGTCTCAACCACTGACATTTGCATAGCTGCCACCTAGTGCACAGTCTATACCTTCACCAAGCATTACAGTCTGGACATTGCCTCAAGAACCCGTGCAAGAACAGACAGGGAATAATTTTTTTTTTGCATTACGTGTATGTTTTTTTTTTAAACTTATAGTGAATTACAGTATGATAAGTATACATTTAACCTTGGGGAATTTCTATCATATATCAAACTTGAAAATCATATAACATTACTATTTCAACTTTAACGATTATCGGTTACAGAAAAAAAATGACATAACAGAGTAGATCGTCTTTATTCATTCGCTGAACATAGTTCCTCTAATTCTAGCTGCTCATTGTCTTTCTTTTGCTGTTCAGCATATTTCAGTCTTCAGTAATGTGTAATCTTCCTTGTTTATGTATTGTAGGTCTTGTCTTGGACAAGTTACAGTGGGCTAACAGTGTTCATGCTCTGATGGTTAAGATAAATGTTTCTGGTTTGTATAACCAAAAACTTAAAAGTTTGACTTAAAAAAAAAATGGGAGGGGTCACAGTGAAAGATGAAGTCAGTGGAGTAAGATCCAGGACAAGTTGCAGCTGTTACAGACATAGATCATGCACAGAGACAGAGCGGGGGAGAGGAGGCAGAAAGAGAAAATGAGGTGGTTAATCCAGAGAATTTACACCCTGCTCAGGGTCACGTAATGAGTAAATAGCAGCAGTGGGATTCAAACAAGGGTCCTTGCGTAGCTCGCAGCTTTGTGCTCTAACAGCTAAGCTACTTTGCCTTCCTAGCCTAGTAGTTGCTCACTGAAATTAATTACTGTGACGTTGTTTGAGTAGTGAATTATGTATGACTGCCTATAAGTCTGTTCTCAAGCTCTCGTTTTTTTGGAATATGACTCAACAGTGGTGTATGGAAGATACTACTTTGAAGCTGCAAGATGTGGGTACTGCTTATACATAGCTGTAGCCTTTGTACCAGCATACGTGGTAACAATCTACAGCCCATCTTGGTACTGCACTGTTTTAGCCCTTGAGAAAACTCAGAACATCGAAAAGCCACAGCTGACAGAATAAACTTGCCAAGAGCTATATCACACAACCATAACAAACTTTAATCAGTTCATCTCTGTAACAGTGCTTATCTGTATATACATTTTTCATTAATACTGACCATCTGTCCAAATGCTGTGATGCTCACAGGAATGCTTCAAAACACGTACACTTCACTGTTTTATTAATGGGACTACTACATTGTGTGGGGGGAAGGGCTAGTGAAGGAAATTGGGGCTTTCCCTTTATCCAAATCTGACTACGAGATAAGCGAAAGTGACTGCATGTTGTTGCAGGATGAACTGCACTCCTTGGCTGGCCTTAACAAACTAGTTGTTTTGCTTAGTGAGTCCCTATTCACTATGCCCCCCTCCTCTTCAAGGGAAGTGTTCATGTATAGTGATATAGTCTGAAAGCCCACGAACAGCTATTTCAAACAAGGTATAGTATTGGTCTCACCTGTGGCTGGAAGCACTCTAGAGATGCAGATGACTGTGTCTCTTAAATATTAATACTATACTGTAGCCATATGTAGAAAATGGTGATGTCATCGAGGAACAAGCTGTGCAGTTGGGCACAACTTGTTCCTCGATGACATCACAGCATTCTTACTGATGGCTGCAATGTAGCATTAATATTGAACAGACTCAGTCATCTATATCTCCGGACGATTCCCAGCCACAGATGAGCCCAAAACCTAGTTTGAAAGAGCTTTTTCATAGGCTTTTAAACTATGTTGGCCACTGGGCATAAATGTGTCACTTTAAATACAGCAAGTTGTCACACCTCCTTGTAGTTTACACATGCAGAATCGCATGTTTCATCACTTATTGTGTCCCACTCTTCTCCCATCATTTACTCCCTTTTTCACACCTTTCTTTGAATCCGTCTGGCACACCTTGAAGTAGCACACGTAATACCAGGCCCTAGTAGCTACAATACTGTTTCTGCATATGTCCTTACCTTTATTGTGGAGAAAATGATCAGTGGATTAGAGGACCTGTGCTGGCAACCTGGGTTTGGGCATGGACTTGGGAGCTCTCCTTAGAAATTAGCAGGCCTTCCTAAACAAGCATTTGTCAATGCAGAAGGTTTGCTTGCTGGTATTGGCATTGGTAGTGCAGGAGTTAGAGAGATGCACAGTAGGAATAGCAGTGAAGTATTGAAGTAATGCCAACCCCCACCTCCACCCTGCAGAGACTGACAGGCGTTGGGGGTGTGCCTTTGGGTCGTCAGCCATACCCATTCCACCTCACCCCACCCTGCAGACACCGACAGGTGTCACAGTGTGGCTTGAGGTCTTCGGCCCTTACGATCACCCCATTCCATAAGGAAATAAGCTGAGATGGGTGCGGTATAGGAGAATTTTATTTATTTTTATTTATTGAAATCTTGTATGACACCTGTGAGCGGATGCTCGTTGAGAGGTTCCATGTCAGATACATTAACACAAGAAGACATAACAAAGTTACAGTAATTATACATGCAGAGTGCAAAAAAAATTCAAGAGTACATGGATTGCAATGACAAACAGTTACACAAATTGTGCTAAGGCATAGTTCATGGTATGCCAGCATCCTGCGGAAGAGTCAGAGGCAGGCTGTTAGGGTGAGGAAGGGAGCAGCAGTGGGAGCTGGGATAGGGAGGGCAGAGGGAAAGAAAAGAGCCAAGGGGTAGGGGGTGGGAGGCAAGTACTAGGGCAAAAGGGGTGGGAGGCAAGTGCTTGGGCAAAGACTTAACTTGGTAGGTCAGGAGTTGGAAGTGCTGAGGCAGACTAAAGCTGCGGGTACAGACTAGTGGGGGCACTTACAGGTACTATTGTCAGTGAGGTGCTGTTGGAGTTTGCACTTATAGGAACCAAGGGTTGTGGCTCCGGCTATGTCAGGTGGTAGACCATTTGTCCACAGAGGGGCCTGGTGGGCCATAGTTGTGAGGCACCTGGGCACATGGAATACTTGTGTAGTCGAGCTCCTGGTGTGCCTGACATGTATAGGTGGTGACAGAAGGCTCAGAACTCCTTGAGGAAGTAAGTTTAGTGAGACCTTTTTTGCAAGTAGGCAGGTTTGATAAAGTATTCTGTCCTTCAGTTGAAGCCAGCCCAATCACGCATAAAGCTCACAGGTGTGGGTGAGTTTTGGGGCATTAGTGAGCAGGCAGCAGGCTTTGTTAGAGGCTGTTGAGAGGCGTTGGAGCACTGTGTCAGTAGCGGAGCCATAGACAGCTAGGCCATAATCAATCAAGGTGATGAGTGAACTGTTAATTGCCAAGTTCAGAGCTTCATGGGTAAAGCAATGTCTGTTCCTGTAGAGGATATCGATCCTGGTGTTAAAGGCTTTGGCCGTGATGTCAGTGTGCTTTGTATAAGACAAGGCAGTGTCCAGTATGATTCCCAGGTACTTGAAATGGGGGACTAGTTCTAGGGTGTTACCTAAGTCATTCTGAATTGCCAGGGGATAGCCTTCTAGCTTGTTTTGGGCTGTGGTGAAGAGCATGGTCTTGGTCTTTTTATAGTTCATGACCAGTTTTTGCTCTTTGAATAATTTTTTAGCCGCTGCGAAGCTGCTCTGGAGGTCATATTCCAGCAATGCGGGGTCAAGGTTACTAGTAAAGATCACCACATCATCTGCGTAGAGGAGCATGCGGCTGTTGCAAGCAGCCAGAAGGTTGTTTAGGAAGACACTGAAGAGTAACAGACTGAGTGTGGATCTTTGTGGTACCCCGATCTGACAGGTCGACTTTCTGATAGGATGTCCCCGATCTTTACTTGCTGTGATCGCAGGCTAAGGTAGCTACAAAACTGTGCAATGGTTTCTAGGGCTAGCCCTACATCTGAGAGCTGTTCAACGAGGAGGAGGAGATGATGGACCGTGTCAAATGCGTTTGATACGTCAACAAAAGCCGCTCCAACAATGTGCCCTTTGTCAAGAGCACTATGTATGAATCCGGTAAATTCCAGGAGGGCCATGATGGTGCTGTGGCTGGCTCGGAAACCATGCTGTTCTGGGCATAGGAGCTGATATTGATTGAAGTACTCCACCAGCTGGTCAGCAACAATCCTTTCAAGGGCCTTGGAGAGTGGGGGGTGGGAGCATAGAGATTGGCCTGTAGTTGTTTTGAAGAGACCGGTCACCACCTTTGTGTACTGTGGTGACCGTGGCAGCTTTCCAGATTTGGGGGAATTTGGAGTGGCAGAGGGATAGATTAATTATCTTTGTCAGTAGACCAAGTACTTCATCTCGTGTTAGTCGAACAAATTTTAGGTCCAGAGAGTCCCCACTGTGCTTTGATTTGCCAAGGGCTTTTTCAAGATATTTTCTAGTAGCAGCTTCTGAGACCAGTTTGAAATGGAAGAGTGGCTGGTTTGGTCCTGCTGGGGTCTTCTCACTGACCCTGGAACAGGGATATTGAAGAAGTTTGTCGGGAGCACACTACTAAGATCTGAGAAGGTGAGGTTCAGAGAGTTAGCAGTGAGCAGAGGGTCCAAGGTAGGGATGTTCTCAACATTTAGCATGGCTGGGGCTATTTTAGGGTCCTTCCCAGTGATATCGTTTAGAATTGCCCAAAACGTTTTGCTGCTATTCCAGGTGTTAGTGAGTGCTTCCTTGTAGAATTTGCTTTTTGCCTCATGAACTGCGTTTGTGCACTCATTGTGGGCCTTTTTATACCTCTGGATATTAATTGGTGTGCCATGTACGCATGCTGTTTGCCAGAGTTGTTCTCTTGCATTTATTTGCGCCAGTAGTTCTGGGGTAATCCAGGGATTTATAGATCCTCTGGTTTTTCTCTCTGTGATGGGAATGTGTTTGTCATAGGCCGCATTGAATTTTGAGATAAAGAGATCTAGTGCAGTGTCTACAACCGTGGTTCCACACAGGTCTGACCAGTTCTGCTGCTTCAGGTTGTCCTTTAGTTGCGGAAGGTGGACCTTTAGGGGTAGACGTTCGAGTCAGCACGTCCACCAGTTGGGAGAAGTGGATTGTGGTAAGGGTATCTTTGATGGTGTTAGCAGCAATTGAAACCCAGTTGATACTTAAGTCGCCCAACAGCGTTGTTTCAGAATTTAGGCTCAGTGTGCTGATGTAATCCAGTAGGTTGTTGATGCCAGGTGTGGTCTGCTTAAGTGGGATGTATACAGACAGTAATGTGAGCACTCTGTTGTGTGCTCCTAGCATTAGTTTGATGGCTAGTACCTGGAGATTATCATTGCTGGGTGGTGGGGATATGACATATCCTTGGAGTGTATTTCTGGTGTAAATGACACATCCTCCACCTCTTTTCGAGCGCTGGTCCTGTTAGTACAGGGTGTAGCCGGGCAGGGATATGGCAGTATCTGGTATTTTCAGGGAAAGCCATGTTTCCATAACAGATATGACATCAGGGTGGTGTTGAGAGACCCAGACCATTTCTGGGAAGAGGGTGCAGATGTTTAGGGATGAGAAAACGAGACCTGTAGTTTTACGCCATCTAGCATTGAGAGTCGTTGGAGGGCCAGGGTTGGGATGCACGTTGCCAGACATCAGGAGTAGGAGAAGCAAGAGCAGTCTTAGGAGTTGTTCCAGTATTCATTTTTTCTGTTGTTGCCTAACTCGTTTGCTGGGCGCCTGTGTTTCATTTTGTGAATATTGCCCGAAGGTAGGAGTGGTACTAGTCTGTTAAGCTGCTTCAAAGTCCAGTAAAGCAACTTCAGTTGCAAATTGCACCATACCTTAGGCAGTGGGGAGCAGGCAGGCAGCTGATGCCTGGAGGGATGTGGAGAAGCTGACCCATTCAGGGTGCAAGGATCCCTTTAGGCAGTGGGGAGCAGGCGGCTGATGCCTGGAGGGATGTGGAGGAGCTGACCCGTTCAGGATGCAAGGATCCCCTTGGGGAACATTAGGGCTGAAGACCCCAAGGCAAAACTCGATGCTTGTCAGTGGCTGCAGGGTGGGGGTGGGGATGAATGGCTTGAGCATTACGGCCGACAATCCCAAGTCACCCCCCTGATGCCTATCAGTCTGTACAGGGTGGGCGTTACGGTTGAAAACCCCAACACCCCGGGTGTTTGTTGGTATTTTTGCTCCAGATTTTCAACATGAGCTTTTTGGGACCCCACTTCATGAACAGTGGCAGTATCATTTTGTTACTCAATCCCAAAAGGTGATTTTGCACAGCGAGTGTGCCATTTAGCGCCACAGGTGCGAAAACACATTTTGGGCAGGATGTGAAAAATGACACCTGTACTGTTCATGAGGAGGTGTAAAGAAATGGCAATGTTGAAAATCTGGAGTGAAAATATGAAAAAGTGGTTGAGTGTGTGTAGAAACTGTGCAACGCACACTCGTAATGCAGTCATTTTTAGGAATGTTTTCAACAAATATTCAACATGGCTTTTTTGGTACCTCCCCTCATGAACAGTGGCAGTGTGATTTCATTAATCTATCCTGAAAGTTAATTTCACACAGCAACTGCGCATTCTGCGCCACAGGTGCAAAAACACATTTACATTTTGGGAAGGATGTGAAAAATAACAGCTGTACTGTTCATAAAGGGGTGTGAAAAAATGGCGATGTTGGAAATTTGAAGTGAAAATATTAAAAATTGATGAAGTTACGAGCATGCGTAGAAACTGTGCAACGGACGCTCGTAATGTAGTCATGTTTTGGAGTTTTTTCACCAAATTTGCAACAAGCCTTTTGGGACCCCACCTCATGAACAGTGGCACTGTTGTTTAGTTAGTGGTCTAAAGGTGATTCTACTGGCGATTGCGAAATCACCTATCGGGACTGAGAGAAGCGAAATGACAGTGTCAGTGTTCACAGTGAGGTCCCAGCTATGATGAAAGTGGGACCAAAACTCAGAAGTAACTGAGATATCAACCTAAGTTGAAAAACCCCAATTGACTGCCATTATAGGGCTTACCGTCATTTCTTCAGTTCCCAGTTGGTCTTTGAAGAGTGCAGACGTGTTCCCGGTCCACAGAAGATCACTGCTTCTGATCTCTGGAGGTAAGTATGGGTGAGGGAGGGTGAGAGGAGGTGGGGTGTGCAGAGGAAGGGTGCGGATTGGGGGAGGGTGGCTGGCAGGAACAACGAGGGACCGTTTTCTTTTTTTCCTCAGGTTTAAAAAAAAAAAGACATCATGGGACTGTTTCCTATTTTACAGGTGAAATATTAACAAAACAGATTTGGGCACACTGAAGTGGGCTCCCAGTGTGCCAGAGTACTGGGAAGGGGATCAATGCCGACCGAGAGTTGAGCACCTGAGGTTGACTGACAACATGGGGTGTGGGGGCTGGCGCATCTGACACCAGAAATGGGCATCCCAGTGTCAGACATATCAAAGTATTTTTGGCACACTGGGGTGGGCTCAATGCCGCATTAGGGGGAGGGATACATGCTGACACGAGTTGAGCACGCTGATGTCGGCAGGGGACTTAGGACGGTGGGTGCGGGCGGTCAGCAGCAGCAGTGGGAGAGAGCCAGCATTTAAATTTGTTGTCCTGCTGTGTGCCTGGTTGGGAGGGAGGGGGGAACTGATGTTGCAATGACGAAACTGCCCCTGGTTGCAGTGGCAGATTTCTTTCAAGTGCGGCGCTCGCTTTGAAACTGCCATCACTGGCAGCTTCAGCGTTAATTGGTGGCTGAGGGACGCGCCCATTAAAGCATCCGCTGCAATGGCCACAACACTGCCACACCTCTGCAATGCTCTACCATCTCAATATGTTTCTTGTGCGCTGTGCGTGCAAGCAAACATAAAAAGGAAACACAAAAATGCCATGAGCACAACGAAGGGACCGCTGCAATCGCCAATCAAAAGCCAAGCCAAATGATATTAACACAGTGGTTCACTGAGAAAAAATAATTAAGCTGAATAGCAGCCAGAAGCTTTTATTGTGGCAAGGTGAGAGAACAACAAAAGAGGGATACCCCAGCATGTCGAATCTAACGATCTAAAGGATTTGAAACACTGTGGTATGCCTTTTGTAGTTTTCTCGTTTGTCACAATAAATGATTTGACTGTTATTTTGCTATTTAGCCTGATAATTGTTTTTTTCTGCACACCGCTGTATTGATCTCGTCTTACTCTAAGCCCCCTGGTCTAGGTGAAAGCACATCAACAACTCATTTACAGGGAGGGTTGCATTACTGCGCACTTATGTGACATCAGGACACGGGGTGACCTCCCATAGTGACAGCCTGCAGTGTTGTGACATGGGGCTAAAAAGCAAAAGTTAGTAGGCAGAACATTTTTAACCATTAAACCAATGTCCACAATAAGGAGGTAGAGTCAAAAAAAATTTTGCCCAAATTTATTTTAGCACAGAATGATCTATTTTGTCTTTAACCT
Organism: Neoceratodus forsteri; assembly: GCA_016271365.2. Lineage (NCBI taxonomy): Eukaryota > Metazoa > Chordata > Ceratodontiformes > Ceratodontidae > Neoceratodus > Neoceratodus forsteri. The sequence continues at coordinate 878,802,949 of CM028130.1, forward strand.
GAAACAAAGGGACCCCAATAACTTACATGCTTAGAGTCTGACTTATGGACATAGTTATTGCGGTGCTTCCCCCAGAGTGGCAGAGTCCAATGTCCAGAAGGGTCAAAAATCCACAGCTTGTACATGAACAGTCTTTTGGATGATACAGGGGTCAGCTCTGGTGTGGGCTGCATAGAAGCCCCGTGGGTACAGTAGTAACAGGAATTGATGTTAAACTTCTCGTAGCCTCAGCTCTCTGCTGGACTGTTATTAGAAAACCCTCTGGCAGTCGTTTACACTTGGGGAGACCACTACGAATGCGACCCTCAGTGAAGGGCCTCTAAGGTTTTTTTTTTTGTCTAGCCTCCTTCACTGCCACTGTCCCCAACACAACTCCCAAGGCATGGAGTCCAGCTTCTGCTCCCACAGGGTAGGCAGGGTGGCTACAGAGTATCAACCCTCACACCGACACACACATAGGACAGGATTTGGGGGTTTGTAGTCACCAAAAATGTGGGATGTCCTCCCCACACTGGGGGGGGGGGAGGTCATCAGAATCTAAACAGCAGAAAGATCCTTTTTCTTTCTTTCTCACAGAAAGATGCTAGTTGTAGGGAGGAAGGGTTTAAGAGTCCAACAGGAAATAGTCCAGAAATAGTCTTTACACCAGCTGGCTGGACTCTGAGCTGTGCTTTAAACAAAAGCTCTCACAGGGTGTCAAACTCTCTTTTTTTCCTCAGCATAGCCCTCAGACTTTTACTCACAGTTACCACAGGAGGAAGGTCCATGTGCAGTCTGTGCCCATTTGGGACTGTTGGAAAATGGCCACCGCCATATATTTTCTTTGATGCTGGGGTCTCCTTCACACTCAGAAACTGAAATCTGCTGCCAGAGTGTGAGATATTGGCAACTCACTGCCCTCTCATCAGTTGTTACTGACAGGCTGCAATAAGGCTTATAGGGGTGTGCGAGTAATGAATAGTATTTCTCAAATACCACGAATAATGCTGTATTCATTATTCGAATACGAATAACGAACAGTGGCACTATTCATGTCTGTTTGTATTCAGCAAATACAACATTAAAAGAACCCAGCCCAGTCATCTAAACTACATCCCCCCATCCCCCGCCCTCTGCAACAAAGCCCAGTCCCACCCTCCTTCCCCCCAGCACCCACAATTTAAGGTTTCGATATGGTTTAATAAAAAACTCCCACGATGGGCGAGCAGCACAACTTACCTGACACCATGGCCAATCACTGCCTCTTATCTTCTTATGCTTTTCGGTTGTTAAAATCATCCCGCCCAGCCCCACAGCTCCCACTCTGCCACCCCAGCACCAACATTTCATAATATGGTGAAATGCCCCCCCCGGCTTGGCGAAAGCGACCAGTGCAACCACAGCCAGCCGCCTTCTTCTGAATGGAAGCGCTTCCACACTTGCTCACATAGTGAATGCGGGAGTGCTTCCATTCAAGAAGAAAGCGGCCAGCCATGGAGGAGGGCAGGTTGTGCTGGTCGCCGTCGCTGAACTTGGTGGGGGCTTCATCCTATTATGAAATGTGGGTGCTGAGATGGGAGGGTGGGAGTTGTGGGGCTGCTGCTGGAGTGGAGGGATGAGTTTAATGACAAAAAGGCATGAGAAAAGGTGGCGGCTAGCCGTGGTGGCAGGCAGGTTGTGCCGCTCGCCAATCATGGGAGTTTTTTGTTTTTTAACTAAACCATTCTTAAGCCTTAAATTGTGGGTGCTGGGGGGGAGGAGGAGGGCAGGATTGGGTTTTGTTGCAGAAGGTGGAGGGACAGGGGATGTAGTTTAGGATGACTGAACTGGGAAGGAGGGTGGGGGGCTGTGTTTCTACCCCCCCCCACACACACACACAGGTACACGAATAATGAATGTGAATACTGAATTTCTGAATATTTGTAGCCCCAAATACAACTATTTGGCCAAATATTCGAAATAAGGTTTTCGCCCACCCCCAGTGGTGTGTGCTGCTGCTCTAGTCCTCGCCCCCTGCTGTGACTCTGACTACCAGCTCTGAGGAGTTAGCCATTTGTGATCTAGAATTCGAGTCTTATATAGGAATCTGCAGGGATCCTGGGAGTTACATTGCTAAAAAGGAACTTGTTTGAAAGCTCATGGTCTCCATTTCAGATACCAAAAAACCGATGCAGTACATTCACTCAGTCTCTAAACAAGCATGTGTCAATGCCGAATGTTTGCTTGCTGGCATTAGCAGTGGAAGTGCAGGAGTTAGACAGATGCAGTACAGAAATGGCAGTGAAGTATTGAACTGACACCAACTCCACCCCCACCATGCAGAGATGGACAGGCATTGGGGTGTGCCTTTGGGTCGTTGCCCATGATGGTCACAACATTTCACCTCACCCTACCCTGCAGACACTGACAAGTGTCAAGATGTGCCATGGGGTGTTCGGGCTTTACACTCACCTCATTCCATAAGGAAGTATGCTAAAATAGGTGCAGTATAGGAGAATGGTGTGAACTCTGGGGCCAAAGAGTCCAAGGCGCACCTCGATGCCTGTCACTGACTACAGGGTGGGGGTGGGGGTGGAATGGCATGAGCATCAATTCTTGATGAGATTTTTTTGTACCAGATTTTCAGTATAGGCATTTTGGGACCTCTGCTCATGAACAGTGTTACTGTGATTTTCTTAATCTGACTCGAACAATGATTTCCCACAGAGAGCGGAAGTGCGAAAACACATTTCAGCCAGGATGTGAAAAATGACAGCTGTAATGTTCATAAGGATGTGTAGAAAAATGCCAATGTTGAAAATCTGGAGTGAAAATAGTACAAATTAGGTGAAGTTACGAAGTGCGTAGAAACTGCCTGCAATGCGCTTGTAACACAGTCATTTTATGGACTTTTGTCACCAGATTTTCAACATAGGCATTTTAGGACCTCTGCTCATGATCAGTGCCACTGTGATTTTCTTAATCTGTCCCGAACACTGATTTCCCACAGAGACTGCGCTATTCTGTGCCAGAAATGCGAAAACACATTTTGGCCAGGATGTGAAAAATGACAACTGTATTGTTCATAAGGAGGTATGAAAGAATGCCAGTGTTAAAATTCTGGAGTGAAAATATTACAAATTTGCGAACTTGTGAGTGTGCGTGGAAACTGAGCAACGCATGCTCGTAACACAGTCATTTTTGAGAATTTTTTCACCAAATTTGTAACACAGGCTTTTTGAGAGCCCACCTCATGAACAGTGACACTGTCATTTTGTTAATCGGTCCCGAAAGGTGATTTCGCATAGTGACCACGAAATCGCATTTCGGGACCGAATAACCGGATGACAGTGACTGCATTCATGAGATGGGGTCCCAAGAACCCATGTTGAGAATTTGGTGCAGAAACTCACCGAGATATGAACCAAAGTTGAAAAAACCCTATTTATGCCATTATACAGCTTACCGGCATTTCTTCAGTTTGCGGTCGGCTTCGAAGAGTGCAGATATGTTCCCGGTCCACTGAAGATTGTCGCGCCAGGCTCTGGAGGTAAGTGTGGGGTGAAGGGGTGTGGGGCAGTGGAGTGTGCAGAGGGTGGGCATGGGTTGGGGAGGGGCACAAGAAACAGCGAGGACCCTTTTCTTTTTCACAGATTTATATTTTAAAAAGATGACGCAGGACTTTTGCCATGTTGGGGTGGGCTCCCAGCATGGCACTTGGAAGTTGGGGGGGCAGTGGAGCCAGCGGGGGATTAGGCACACATGTTGGCCACTCAGTGTGTGGGGAGCACATGACAAAACAGGACTTTTGCCTCGCTGGGGTGGGCTCCCAGCGTGGCAGCATGAAATTTGTTTTTTGGAGGAGGCACTGGAGCTGACAGGAATTGGGCACCCCATCAGACATGCAATGTGCTTGTCAGGGGTGCATGTGCCGAGGGGGACTGGGCACCCCCTCAGCACACAACAAACGGGGGGGGGCGCATCATACAGATGCAGTGGCGTGCAGTTTGGCTGCTAAGGCAGTGACGTGTAGGCAATTTGCATACTGCTGACGGCAGGGCAGTATGCAAATTGCCTACACGTTACCACCGCTGATTGTAGCGGTCTTTTGCTTTCAGCTGTATGCCACTGCATCTGAACTGCTGTCATAGACAGCTCTATCATTGGTGTGGTAGGGCAGCGCCTGCAAAAAGGAGCAAGGCATTGGAAGCGGGGTGCCACACCTACGAAAACTCGTATGGTGGCACTATGTTTCTTGCACATGCGTGCAAGTAAACATAAAATTGGGAGCAGCAAGCATCCTTATTGCATATGCAGAATTCAGAGAAAGAATGTGTTCTATAAAGGAAAAAGGTAGTCCGTTTAAAGCAGTGCCATTTAAATGTGGGGAGGAGAAGTTGCAAATGACCAAGTTCCACAGTGCAGAAGAATAATAGTAGAGAGAAGGAATTCAGTTGGTGATTACGGTGATGTCTGACTGTCAAAGGAGCACTCTAGATGTCCAGCTAGGTGGACTTTATCTTTGCTGAGTGATTTAGGATTTAGCTCACCAGGACTGATTCCTAGCAAAGGCTGGAGGTGCATTAGCCCAGATGGAGAGGACAGACATCAGAATGAAGACGAGGATATGGGATGTTTCACTCTGAGAAAGGGGATGTAGTGTTGTATATGAAAGAAAAGTAGTCTATGACTAACAGCACCAAATACACTAGATGAGAGCAGCTGCAATTTGTCCTACAGTGTTAAGAGATAGTAGTAGTAGGTCTGTCTGTCAGCGCAGCGACAACATTGCCACTAATGACGCTGTGACCAGAGTTCTGGAACGAGACCAGGATGCTGGAGGACCAGTGGGTGGAGGAGGCTTGAGCATCACAAAGGGTGCTACCTTCTCTGGGTGAGACAGCTGAGGGTGGGGAGATGCATAGCTCTACTCTGTGTGTGCTTATTGCTTGCATTTGCAGCAGCAAGTTCATGCCAGCGTCTCCGGGGTGAGAGAAACTGTGAAAAATCCTAAGCCTGGCAGGATAAAATGTCATTAGGTACTCTCAAGCCCTGTATTACTTACTCACACAGCAAGAAAGCCTTTCTGGATTTGGTCTGCAAAGGAGATGCCACAGTGAAGGCCCTGCCATCGGGTGGGGGGGGTAACAGGAGTCTTTGGGTGCAGCTAGGATTGGGCTGTGAGGTTGCCCAGTAGTTACAATGAGATAAAAATTGCTACTTACTCCCTCCACTGAATAGGACCAGTTGCTACAGATGACAATGCAAACATAGGCTACAAATCTGATGCAATGAAGGAAATGCTCTATTCACACTGCAAGTGCTGATTTTTTTCTTCTTGGTCATCTGTAGCAAGCGGTCCCATTCAGTTCAAGAAACAAACAAAAGGGCTTGCAAAAGGAAAGTAGGGGGTGCTCTTGGTAAAAACTTGTTTAAACTCAGTGACACCATAACCAGGCACTCGCCCAAACCACCAGGAATCAAGCTGACGCTGCAGTATTTTAAAACATTTATTTTAGGCTGGCCCAGTAGCTGAGGGTTGGTGGAGGAGCCACACCTTGCACGACGCCGGTGACCCAGGTTCGGGAATGAGCCTGGGTCATCTGGGAGTCGACAGGGGAGGAGAAGGATTGAACATCCTTAGGACTGCTGTCCTTCTCTGGGAAGGGGGGAGAGCTGCCATCGGTGCTCTGATGGCGATACAGAACGCTGGCAAGACCTGGAGGGGACGTACTGGGGCTGACGCCTGGATCAGAGTACGTGCGAAAGCGTGCACGCTCAGGACCTTAGGTATCATTGCACGCCACAGACATCAGCGGAGAAAAGCGGAAAAATAGGGCACCAGTCGCAGCGGCATGATGGCCATCTCCAGTGGGACTTGTTTGGCGCCAAGGGTATGCGGCAGTACTGGATCCTGATCTGGGGGGGTAGAGCTAGGGGGAGATCTCCCCACCACCCTGCAGTAGGGGGCAAGCAGCGGGGGTAGCTGCGGGACCCGAATAAGGAGCTGAGGAGAATCCCTGGAGATGGCAGCCTAAGACCCGAGGAGGATGCCTGACGTGTTGAGGTAGGCAGACTGGTGGCCCAAGCAGCAAAAAGTATGAATCAAACAAAAAAAAAAAAATACATTTATTTTAAAACTCAAGACAGTCTGACGCGTTTCTGGTCGCCAAGACCCTTTCTCAAAGACTGAAAGTCTTTGAGAAAGGTCATAGCTACTAGACATCATCAGACTATCTTGAGTTTTAAAATAAATGTTTTAAAATACTGCAGCGTCTGTTTGATTCCTGGTGGTTTGGGTTAGTGCCTGGTTGTGGTCCTATTCAGTGGAGAGTGTAAATGGTCAGTTTTGTTATATTAACTGCTATTGCATCACACCCACCCCCATATCTCTCAGTGTAGCTTTTTTTTGAGTAAATAGTAATTAAAAAGTTATAGAAATAGTTTACAATTAATGGAAATCAAAGGAACACTTAAACACTCAGATGGGAGGAATTTCCCCTGAGCTGAAAGTGAGACTTTATCACATTGAGCAACATCTCAGGGCACCCTTCTAACAAATAAATAAATCAATAAATAAACAAATAAGTACAGTAATATAGTAAAAGTAGAGCGGAGAGGATCGAGGGCATGCAGTTATGACAGCGCAGTTCCTGAGTTGGTTAGGAATCAGCTCTGTACAAAACAAACAGATCCTGTCCACGTTGTCTGTGGCATCTAGATAGCTTTGGAGGACAGTTCCTCTTACCCGAACGGTAACAGAAAAACAGTTCCAGGGAATGGGACAGTAGGATCCTCCTGCATATCTTGCATCCATGCCAATGCCATATGTTCCCTGGCCCGAGGACTGACTGAGTTAATGATACACGTGTAGCACTGGGCTCTTTGTGGGGGGAGGGACTCCCCATAATTTGAGTGTAGCCGGCCAGGGTTTTTTTGTATTTGTTGCTACCTTGGGGTGGGGGGCGAGGGGAGAAATAAAGTGTTGGGGGATTCTGAAGCAAACCATGATCTTGACAAAGTGCTCATTTACTGCGCAAAACGTTGGGCTGTTTCCCTCTGTGTTGTGCATCTGGTACTACAGCTGTCCTGATAAAACTTCAGACACAATGCACTGTGTTGGCTTAAGACTTTCATTTTCAGGAGATGAAGGTACCCAGCTTTATTTGTGAGTACTGATGAGTGACCATTTGCTTGCACAAACTAATCTTCCTTCCTCTTACCATTCCGGTCCTGGTGGTGTATAAGGTACATAAAGGTTCTCACTCACCTCCAATCCCCAGTCACCAGCAGTTCGCTGCACAGGCAGACAGAAAAAGCCAGTCCTGTAGAATGGTTTAAAAGAACAGTGCTGTGCATTTGTTTCAATCCCTTTAAGTCTGACCTGAAATGAAGGGGCACTCAATACTTGAACGTAGGGGTGCATAAACACCTTGTTTTAAAATTCAGCGAGTATTCATATTTGGGAACCCAGTTATTTTGTATCTGGTGTTGAGTCTGTGAAAAGTTTTATCTTTTTTTGTTTTTGTTTAGAGGAACAGGGTGCACATTTTCTACATTCCACTCTTTCTCTCACTTTTCACTTTTTTTTACAATTTTTAGCTAGGAAGAACACATTAAGCTGAGGCTTACTTCGAGGTGTGTCTTGGGAACACAGGGAAGTTAACTTACTTGTGGTCACACAGTATGCAAGTGCTGGCTATGGGATTCAGACCCAGTTCTCCAGGTTTGTAGCTCGGTGCTCTTAGCCACTAGGCTATACTTCCTCCCTCCCTATCCTTAGTGTCTTGTGTTCCTCATTATAAGCACCCTTGGAGCTTGTCAGTAGCCTGACAGTTACTGTTCTGGTCATCATGGAACCACTACAAACTCTACATGCCTCGATCTGTCAGCATCACAAAAATAAACACACACAGGCAAGTGGTTTCTTGTGAGCTAAAGACAGTGGGAGTTGGTTGATTATGCTCCATGGTTGCACACGGACCTGATCCCAGGTTCCAGATGACAAAAAAAAAAAAAATCACACGCCCGACCAACTGAAAATTACAGTAGATGTATCTGTTTGTATATGGCCATGTTAACAGATGGAAAGCAACAAAAAATAAGTGCATGCGCAGACAGGTGGTGCCATGTGAGCTGCAGGAAGTGGGAGTCAGTCAACTACCCTCCGTGGTCGCACACTCGCACACACAGATCTGAGCCCGAGTTCCAAATGGCAAGAAAACAAAACAAAAAAAAACCTCACCAGTCTGACCAACTGAGAACTACAGCAGATTTGTCTGCAAGCATACAGCCATGCGTATGCAGAGGCAGCATCACAAACATAAACATGAGCAGACAGGTGGTGTGCTATGGACTATAGGCCGTGAAGTCAGTCAGCTACCCTCTGTGGTCATACATGAACTCCAGCCCAAGTTCTGGTTGGATGACAAAAATATAGAAAAATCTCACTCCAGTGAGTGAAGCTTTAACCACCGAAAGTTGCAGCAGGTTTATCAGCATGCATACAGCCATGCACACGTGGGGCAGCATTACAAAAGTAAATACATAAACAGGCTAGTAGTGTGCTGTGAGCTGCAGATGTTGGGCGTGTGTACATTGCCCTGCAGCCCAGGTTCCAGATGACTATATATGCTCACCGAGTCTACCCTGATTCTTTGACTATATCTGTCAGAAGTCTGACAAAAAATACAAAACAAAAAAACACTGTCCTAAAGTTCTAGTATTGTGCAGCTTTAAAGTGCACGTATCAAAATGTCCCTAAGCAGAGTTCCTAAGTTTGCAGAAGAAACAGGTTGAGTCTCAGACTGCAGAGAACAATGTTGCGTAACTATCCCTTTCCCTATGTTTCAGCAAGTAACAGCACCACATTGGCTGGCTTCAGGGAGCTTCTGAAATGGCTTCTGATTGGTCAGGATGCCTCACAAGATGTTAAAAACTCTTTAAATAGTAATTCCCCAAATAAGTGCTTACTATTCATTGCCAAATAACAAAGAATGCATTACTCGTGGTATTCAAGAAAACTATTTGGTTCAGGGCACAAGCCTACTTGAAGTCGTGTCCTGTGAAGGACTTGCACTAAACAGTGAAGAACAGCAGCAGCAGGAAATACCAGTTCATTTCATTTATGGGGGGCAGAGACTTAGGCAGTGAGCCTAGCAGTTCATTTCACTCAAGCTACGTCCTGATGAAAGCCTGTGTAATGCAAGCAGCAAGGAAATGTCCTAACAGCAGTCAGTAGACCTCCACAGTAAAAGTCTCTATAACACGGGGGGGGGGGGGGCACTCAATGGGAACATGGGGTCCATGCAGAGCACATCCACTGCTCTCCTCATGTGTCAAAAAGTCGATATCTTAGCTAGAATTCCACTCTAAACTCTTGGTGGGAGTCTTGGAGCAAGCTTAAGTTCCTTAAATGCAGCTGTACCTAGCTGCATGGCAGTACCCACTTTCCCACCAGGATATGAATTTAACATGGTGCTCTTGGCGGCCTGGATGTGTCTTGACATCATGGATCTGGAGAAACCTGGTCATGGTGGGACTAGTTGCTACAGGAATTACCTGGTATGGGCCTAATTTGGGGCCCACAGAGGCTGCCACACAGCCAGAGGGCTGTCTGGCACACACAGACCCAGGTGGACTAAACCTCAGTCTATGGTCTTGAACCCCCTGCCACCTGCAGTCATTGCTGATGTGCCACTGGCCATCCCTGCCTCAAGCCTCCTGTTAGCACTCCGACTCCATCCTCTTACTCCCTGCCTGGTTTTATGCCCTCGCTAGGAGAATGCCATTCCTGTGGGCCACTTCCCTAGCTGGGGAGCCCTCGGCTTGACTTACCTAAATACCCACCATACAGTCTGGATTACACATGTACTGATCATACCCCTCTGCTATGTAAGGAAAACTGTTGCATGGTTTAGACATGTGCAGTACAATTAAGAGTATCCACATGACCCCCTCCCTCCTTAGCATGTTTCTCTCTCTATGGTAATACTTCATGAATCTCACCCATGTTGCTTTAGCAACTTTCCAGTCCATCATGTTTTTTCCAATAATGCTGGTGCAAAATGAAGCAACAAGAAATGGCAGGGGGTGAAGGGGTGGTAGTATCTTCAGATAACACCACACCGATGGGGTACGGGTACAAAGTGAAGCAGAGTGCAGTAATTACCCTAGGTGTATGATGTTATTTCATGACAAAACAGCACACCCCACCCAAGTGCCCTGATGAAATAGTGAAAGGCTTGTTACCTAGCACAGCAGGGAACTGTAAGGCACAAGGTCAAGTCAGCAAACTGTGCTGAAGTGATTTGCTCTAGTCCTCTGCCTCTTTCGCATGCAAAAGCAACATGGGTTGTTAGCAGCATGGAAAGGGTAGCAATGTGAGAATGTAACCGCAAGTCCTGTGCACTTATTGAGAGGGGGGCCTGTTTATGGTGGATGATTACAAACACACACACACACACACACAATCACTGGTTCACCAAAGAAAAGGATTTTGTAGCAAGAAACACAGGAGTCTTAAAGTGATTTTCCAGTATCCAAGGACATTTAGAAATTTGTTTTGTATAGTTTATTTATGCTCCTTAGGGCAGGGTACCTCTCAGAGGTGCCCACTTGACCTATGCCTCAACTCCCCGCTGAGACCCCCCTCCTCCGGGACCCCCACCAGGACTTTCCAACCCCCCGGATCACCCCCAAGGGAAGGCCCACCCACCCACCTACCTGGCGGCCTGTCTAAGATTAGAGGGTCCATCCCAGTAGAGGCCCTGAGGAGGGATGATCAAGCGCTGGGGATGTGGGCTTGGTCTCTGGAGCCCTCGTCGCCTCCCTATCCCTTCGGGGATTTTTAGTCTTTTGTGGTTTCCCAGCTGGAGCGCAGACATGCAATGGCGTCCTGGCACAGATGTGCCAACGTCCACCACCGCTCCACCCCCAAGTCAAGGCACCACAAGTTCCTTGCACTGCCCCCGATCTCCATCAGAGCCGCCGAGGGGCAGTGCGAAGCCCAGATCCCTCACCGGGAAGAGAGAGCAGTCCTCCAGATGCTCTATCTCTTCCCTCCCCTGCCGACCCCGGACGGCCCGAGTCCATTCCTGGACCCGGGTCACCGGCATGGCCCGAGGTGTGGTATTCAGCGCCTCAACCCTCAGTGCCACCGGGCTGGCTACATTTAGAACATTAAGGCCCAATTCAGCTTATATTTAATTAATGTTCTGTACGTATCTCCCTGTATTCTTTATTACTGAAGATACTGGCATGAAAACAGGATCTGTGTGTCTTAGGGCCTGATTCTCAATCCGAGCCACACCCACGGTGGGGTGCTTGTGCAGGTGTCTGGTGCACAGAAGTCCCTTTGTGCACAAGCGGAAAGCTATATGCATTCACAGCCTATTTGTGTTTGCCTTGTATGCACCTGATCCCTTGCCGCCAGCACTTCTACATGCACGGCCAGGTTGGGGTGCACACAGAGGCAGGCATGTACCTGATTCCCAAGCAAACCTCCATGTTGCAGAAGAGCAGAAGCTGCTCGCTTAAGGGCTGCAGTAGTGGGTACATGCAGAGTCAGAGGACATGCCCTCCTACCCTCTCAGTGGCCAGACCTTCTGCTCCCCAGCCTTCGGAGCCTGTATGTAGGGCTTGGGGCCATAACAGCACTGGCCATCGATGATTACATATTTATTACGTTGCCAACAGGGGTATTGCAGTCCTTAGAGGACAGCTGTATCCCACCAGCCGCTGCTCCATGCAGAGCCAGGGATCAGCTGTGGAGCTGGCATGGGAATCTGACTGGATGCCCAGTGTCTGGCACAGCACTTACTCCTTACCTGCCCTTGACCCTCTGCACAACACTCCATGTGTGTCTTCTGGGATGCCGGGGATTGTGAATACCAGTGAGCCCTCCAGATCGTGCTAGTACAGATCAAGGTGCCACAGATACACTTGGCTTGCATGCATCTCGGGTGCCTTGGTGGATCAGCCCTTTTATTTTTCCTTTATCCCTCATCTGCCGATTCCCATTGGTCCTGATTATGCTCAGCCCCACCATATGCCACGGGACTTTCTCCACTCCCGAACACCCTCGACATACCCCCCCCAGCTGCGGGGCCACTGGGTGGGTCCTTCCCCTCGACTGAGGCTGGTCAGTAGCATGGGAGTGGGAGCACGGTCAGCTGCGCAGGATCTGCAACGTGGGGGCGGACGTCATCCTGCAGCAGTGGAACCTCCATTTTTCCGTTTTTCTCCCTGGAAAGTGTGTTATGCAGTGATGTTGGGGCAAGCTTGCTGAACGTCTGGCACACCTCCCATCCTGGGACAGTTCCAGCTGTTGGACCCCGGGCTGCCACACAGGGGTCATTCGAGCACTGGTGACTCCCGGGAGGAGAGCAGCCCTTAGGATGCTCGATCCTCCTCCTCTCAGCCAGCCCTCCAATTGCCCATGCTTGTTCCCGAACCCGGGTTGTCGATGTTGCACCGGCAGTCCTTTAGACTTTCATCTCATCTTCCTGCTTTTTACTGCACTGAATTCATAATGCTCTGTATATGTGACATCATAATCTAGTAACATAGGTAGATACAGAGCTTAAATTAGACAAATGTCCATACTGCTCGTCAGTATTAATTTCTGTATCCACTAATGCCATGTGATCTGCAGAAGTTATCAACTTTAGTTTTGGGAAGGCTTAAGCCTGAGGTTCAGTGTGAGAGAATAGCTCCTCCCACATCCCTAATAAAGACCAGCCTCCCTTAGCAGTTCCTCACTTAATGCGATGTTGCGAAACACACACCTCCCCCCCTTTGCAAGCGCCAGGCTCCTGCGTGGCTCATGGGCTGCGCCTCCTTCCCATTCCTCCTGCTCTCTCCTTCTAACCCCTGCTCTGTTCCTCCATTTGTGTCATCCCCCAGTTTGTTTTGTTCCTCCCTCCTCACTGCCCTTCTGCCTTCTCTGCCCCCCCCCGCCATTCCCATTGTTTTGCTCATGGTGTGCTTCCCTCCCTCTCCTGCGCCATTCCCCTCCCTGCTCCTTGTTGTCTCTGGTTTCCTCCTTTGTCCCTGCATGTCCTCACCCCCCGCCTGCATGCTCCACTTCCACCTCCCTCAGCCTCCTTTCGTTTTGCCCCATGACAGCCTTCCCTTTCCCATACCCTGCTCCTCCCCTATGGCTTGTTTCTCCCTTCCCCATTGCAGCTTCCGTCTCTCTGACCAGTACTCTTGTCTTCCAGCCGGCAATTTGGGGTAGTCATTCAGATAGGAGTGCCATCTGCAGGTACATTTTTGATTTTACCGTTCGTCCTACCTGCCTACGGTATTTTACATGCTGTTCCATTTTCCTCCTATTACCTCCAGAGTGTTGCACCGGACTTCTTCGGCATATGTTTCCTGTTTGACACTGGTGGCTCCTCTTGGATTACCTCATTTGCAGCTGCACTCTCCTCTCCCTGTTTATCTAGCCATTTAGACTGTCCCTATGGCCTCCTCACAGCCCCCTTTTTCGCCCTGGTATGTTTCCCACCTTTCTGTGAAGTCCATTTGAATGGTTGAGCGGATACCCTGACTCATTCATCCAAACCTACCTGACTTCCTGTTACTATGTTATGGCCCCTCACATTTGCTCCCACTGACTTCTGTGTTTCATGCCATTTCCACTGTCTGACTCTGTTTGCTCCTGCCCTGCCTTGGCAGCACTCAAGCTTCCCATTTATAGCCACCAACAATGGCCGTCCTGCCTACTGCACCTCCGTTGCTCTCATTTGTTTGGATTGCACCGGACTTTCACCACTGTGCCTTTCAACTGCTTTCCATTTTGCTGCTCCGGCTACATTGTCTGGGACACTGCTGCACTCCATGTTTGAAAATGTTTGGTTCCCCAGTTGATCCCTACTTTGGGGACGTGTTTAGTTCTGCTCAAGACCCTGCTACACCTCAAATTTGGGGGATATCTGATTTTCCACCTGAGTGGCTCTTGCACCCCTAGTTTGGGTGTGATATTTGGTTCCCCATGACACTTCTCAACTCCTAAATTAGGAGTTTCTTCTCTTCTTCTGTGCTGTACTTGAGTGACTGCATACTCCAGCATTCAATATTGCTCTTCAGTACAGCAATGCACGCATGGTTGTGCTTCCCTGACTTTTGCCTGTCCACCCCTTCTGTTTTGCATGCCCGTTGCCACCTTACCCTACCCAACAAGTAACTGCATAAAAAAAAAATACACCTGAATCTGGCTACTCCTGTCCTAGCCATTTCCCCTTAGTGTGCTGTAAGCTCTTTGATTTTGCCCTCCCTACCTGCCTCCGTGGCTTTCAGTTCTCCATGCATATTTTATTACCCTTGCTCCTGTTCTACTCGACCATTGGGACATCTGACTCCACTCCCTCTGGTTCCCCCCTTCCCTCACCTCCGCTTACTCTGCCTGTCTCCTTGTCTTGGGAGCGCTCCTCTCTGTCCTAGGTTTGCTGCTACCCCAGTCCCTGACTTGCAGCCTGTTCTGTTGCCCTTCCTGTGGTTCCTGTCTGTCCTCCTGGGGTTCTACTGAGTTCTTCTGGCCTGCTGGTGCCAACCCCAATCTTCCCTCCGCTCCTGCCCCCCCGCCCTCATTTCTGCCCCTTGTCCCTTGCTCCCCCGTTCTTTCTTTTGGGCTTTCCTGCCCCTCACACTGGCACTCCATCTCCATTCCTTCCTATTCCAACAACCTTGCACCACGTTTCACCTCATCTGGCACCTGAAGTTCCTCAGCAGCTATTGCAAGCAGTTCTTTATCCCACAAGACCTTCCCCTGCAGTTTGCCTGCCACCGTTGCTACTCGTGCCTTTACCCTACTTACTATGCTACAGCAGCAACCGTATCTACCATCCTGCACTAGCAGTCCTTCCTAATATCTGCCCATCCAAGACCTCACCTTTGTGACTCTAACTCGCTTCAAACCTCAGATCCATTGTACTGAACATTTCAGTTATATGCATTGGTATCCAATCACTGTCTTTACAGTATACTTTATCCTTGTCTTCACTGGTCTGAAATAACTCTGTTACCCTCTCTTACCAGACACTCAAAAACCTCACCCTCCCTGAATCTCTGATTGGCCCCTTTATAGACACCGATATAGTGAAGCAATGTGGATTTACTGAACTCAAAACCATTGGACTCTACTCTAACGTTAGAGCTTTTACTATCTCATTGTCCAGTTTTCATTTGATTCCTATAATTTTTCCTGAACAAGTACCAAGGACAAGTACTTCTGAGAACCCTGCAATCATTCGAAACATTTGCCAATCTACAAAAGAATGCAAGCATCATATCCTGCTTTCATCTTCTCAAAAAGCAGTACTGAGAATCTGACAGATTACCTTAAGGATTTAACATCCAATAGTACATCCTGTAATTGGAGTCTGGCGGCCCATCTAAACAAACTTGTTCTCCCCATGCTCACATTGAGGCAGTACCTTCACCAAATACCACCTAATATCACAAATAAATCCCGGACCTTGTTCACCCCCTTTTTTAGCAACTGGACGTACTTCATATTTAGCATAAGGACATTCCTTCGGATTAGATCTGTCTCTTTAACCTCAAGAATCGACCCTCCTGAACTCACCATTTAACAGACTCAGAAGATGGAACTTCATCATTATGACCATTATACCCTACTCTAAAACTAAAACAGGGTCCCTGAAATTCTCACAGCCAATGAAATGGGGTGGACGGGGAGACTGAAATTCTTTTGGGGGGAGGAGGAGAGGGGATGACAGAGACACGGAGACTCTTACTTTCACTGAACAATTGGGCACTCACCACCTCATACAAATTGATGCCACAGGAATCCTCTGCAAAAAATATTTTATTAATAGTTTAAAACCAGCACCTTAAAATATACCTAAAGGTCAGTTTTTAAGATTAAAGAGCAGCTCCCTTATAGCGGGACAGCTGCTACCCCAACCCCCCCAAACATGAGTGATAACTAAACTGGCGAGGAGTGCGCTGTCAAAATCCTGCATCTTAATTCCCCTTCTGGAAAAAGTTATAGCCCTCGTAATTTTGGTTTTCATCATAGCCAGAAAAAACAAGCTGACTTCCTGATTCCCAAGGCACGCCCCCATGCCAGCTCATGCAGCCCTGTTTTGTGATGTCACAAAATGAAGGCTGCGTAAGCACGCCCCATTCACTTCTATGGGGGCAATATTTCCATACATTGTTAGATCACTTATAGTTGCGATTTTCATAAATCAAAGTGATCAATCGATTAATAGTGACCCGAGCCAGGGAGCCAGGAGCAGAGACCAGGAGGCAGCGAGTGAAGAGCATCCATTGGATGCTTCCCTCCTGGGGTGGTGGGCAGACCTGCAACTCCTGGTGGGGGATTGGAGACATATTTGGTGGTGTGTGTCCTTGATGCACCACCGTACGTCTCCACCAAAGGATGTCCCCGATAGGTTGATTTGGGAGGTGGGTGGGTCGAAAACAGAAAAAGGGCCACCCTGGATGACGGCGGCTCCCCTCTTCACCACCGTGAAGCCCAGGATAGTCCCACGCTGTGCCCTCGCCTCCCCCCGGTGAGGATGGAAAATTGCACCTTTGGGTGCATGAAAGTCTTCCCCTTCCGGTCGTGGCCACGGGAGGGTGTCCCCCCCCGACAAAGAGATGCATCGGGTTGGTCAGGGGGAAGGCACAAATGAGGGACAGCGCCTGGAGGGAGCAGACAGCAGTGGTATGCAGGCTTAGGTCACCTGAAGGAGAGGGTGGCTGGGACGGTAGCAGGAAGAAAAAAACAACATAACACCAAAAAAAAAAAAAAAACTGTTTTCATCTGTGTTTATACAGATGGGAGTTCTGGCCCCTTGAGAGGAATTCTGGGCCCCGGGAAAAGTTTAGACCATGGGGCCCCTATGCAGTTGCGTAAAGTATCATGCTGGATGGCCTGGGCCCCTCTTTGGTGCTGGGCCTTGGGATTTGTCCCTGGCTCCCCCACCCTCTGAAGGGCACTGTAGGAGTTTATATGTTTTTCATAGATAGGTGGAGCTTTAAGAACTGTGGTGATATTCTGTAAATTTTGTAAATACTGTGAACATGAAATTGATTTTAATATGTGTTGGGGAAGGAGAAAGGTTTGTGTCTAATAATCAAAGATATTAGATTAAGGCATATATATTTTTTAAAAAGTGGCAGTATATGATGTAATAAATGACGTCACCAAGACCCGCCTTTTAAAGGGAGGAGTGATTAATAAACATTGCCTTTGAGAAAGGATCTGGATGATCCAAAGTGCGTCAGGCATTTGTGGGTCCGGGAATTTCTAATGAGCAGTTTTTAAGATGCTAGTTTTAAACCAGTAATAACATATTTTTTTTTAACAAAAAATGGAGGATTCCTGTGGCATCAGTTTGTATGAGATGGTGAGTGCCCAATTTTTTAGTAAAAGTAATAGTGTAGTAGTGCAAGCACTACTGTTCTTGTGTGACTCTTTTTTGCGATTGTGGACCCTGAGAATCCTTTTAAAACAAGGGATGCTGTCTGTAGTAAGCCTTAAACAGTCCATGAGTACTCACCTGCTGTTTTGTGATCTGCCTGGCAGAAGTCATCTGCCTTTGCATTAATTTTGATGTGAACTATGAACACTGCATTCTAGGAGTTAAAGAACTTTTATGCTATCCTGTCAAAATTTCAACAGTTTATTTTTTCAAATGGAACTATGCCTCAGGGTGTATTTAAACATACCTACTGTCTGTACTTCATGCCTATGCACTCCCTCCTAAAGGGAGTACTCGAAATGTAGTGACAGTGCCTGAATCCCAACAGTGTGCAAATTACAATTGCTTTCCAGAACTAGACAATTTACAAGAATAAATGTGGTCAGATCAAGGTATGGGTGAGCATGTGGTCCAGTGGTTAGAGCATAGGATATCCTTGAGATGGGAAATCTCAGGTTTTAGGGATGTGGATATGATGTACTAGCCGCACTTCTGGTAGTGTCCTTTCCCCTTTAAGGCTTCAAGCTGGCTTCTCCCATCCACCCAGGTGGTAACTCCCTCGGCACCATCCTGTGACACCAGATCTTCCTTTCTGCTGGAAGAAGAAAGTTTCCTCCTTACCGCTTTCCACACTGAGTAGGCCCTTTGCTTTCAAACTTTCGCGATTGCGAATTTATTCCTCTTCAGGTGACTTCCTTCACCTCTCCGTGATGGACGACTCGAAGTTGGCACTGGGATTCAAAAAATGTGCGTTTGGGCAGATGTCCTGGATGGACTCACACTCCATGTGTGCCCACTGCCTAGGCCACAGACACAATCCCCAGGCATGTGGCCTTTGTCGCACTTTGCATCCTACAACTTTGGAAGACTGGCACACTCGGCTTCTACTGGGGTGCACTGAGGAACAGGCCGCGGAGCATGCCTTTTCAGCTTTGGCCTTTCTGCTTCCATTAGGTGCCACATTTTCAGGGGCGTTTTCGGAATTTGAGCCAGTCCCTTCCCACCTTTGTGCAGGTCCCCTCTCTGGGCACTAAATCCATATCCTCTAAAAAAAGAGAGCTCTTGGGCCTCAGATTCTCGCACTTCTATGAAGGTTTTGACTATGGTCAATCCTTTGGCCCTGGCCGCTGGCTCCATGGTTCCCCTGTTGGGCCAGTTGGTCGAGATGCCTGTTGACCAACCTGTCGAGATATTTCTTGAGCTGGCTGACCTGTTGTCACCAGATGAGGCCGATACCTCTCTCTCTTTCTGGTCCTGCCTATTACATCCCAGGGAAGGTCAAACCAGCCTATTGATCCGGTTCTTAACCCTCAGGATCCAGTGAACCCAGAGGATCCTCGGTTTTCGCCAGCTCCCTCCAACACCCGCCATCGGTGGCCCCAATGGTGGCGGTCACGGTCCTGATCCCGAAGCCCTGAGTCAAGCAGCCCACATCGGCATTGGCATTCCAGCTCTCAAAATTCGGGCATGCGGCATTGGCACTCCTCCTCCTCTTCTTCTTCTTCCTCCTCAGATGAGGAGAGGCTCTGGTGCAGCATGTATCGGCACTATTTGGAGCTCATGTGGCATCAACTCATGTTCACCGGGGTTAAGCAGCTTCCAGCTCCCAAACTGACTAGTCCATGGCTACCGCCACCCAGGCCTCAGCCTATCCCGACTTGGCCGGCTTTGCCTCGGCCTGTTCTGGCCTCTCCACCTAGTCGGGTGGAGCCGCCGCCCAAACAGCTGCCTGTGAGTCCGTCCTCTAAGGATGCCCATACTGCTTCCGGGCTTCCTCAGTGGCTGTCAGTCACTGTGACTGCTGATAGTCACCGTAGGGTCAGCAGGGACTCTGGTGGTCGACCATATTTTGATAAATCCTTGGAGTCGGAGGGTTCCTCCCTACACTCCCATCCACTGGACGCCGAGTCGGGTGAGGATTTGTCAACAGAGCATGGTCCCACTTCTTTCGCAGGCCTTCTCCGGCTTATCTCGGATTCGATGGGTCTTCAGATGGAGCCCATACAGAAGCGGGCTAAGTACCCGCTGACCAAGATTTCCACCTGAGGTGACTCCCTTAGGGAGGCCTTCTCAGTTGCCAAGGCCATTCCTGGCCCCATTCTGGAGCGTTGGCAGCACCATGCCTCTTGCCCTGCACCGTCGGCCCTGATGGCATGCAAGTACTTTGTCCCTGTCGGGTTTCACCGAACACCCCTTGGCCAAGGGTCTGGTGGCTGACTTGGTCTTTCAGCGTACAGGCAATGTCAGGGACATGGATAAACCTCCTGGCCAGGAATCCAAGAAATTGGATCATATGGCCAAGAAGGTCTACGTGGCCTCCTCCCTTGGCCTTCAGCAAGTGGGTTTAGCCCTTTTAATGACCCACTTTGCTCACACCCTCCTGGGCACCCTTGACGAGGCGCTTCCTCATCTCCCTGCAGACTTGCAGATCTGCAGACCACTGTCAAGCAGGTCTGGGACCAGGCCAGAGCGGTGGCTAGGCAGCATCTCCAGACAGCCATGGACATTGGCGACTCCTGTGCTTGGTCTGTGGCTGCTGTGGTGGCTATGTGCTGCAGGGCTTGGCTGAGGATCTCGAACTTCACAGCAGATACCCAGCACAAGTTGGCGGACATCCCCTTCTTGGGCACTGACTTGCTCAGGCCAGGGGTCGAAGGACACCTTACTCATATTGAAGTCCAGTGCCACCCTGGACTCAGTGACCTCCACCCAGAGGGATCCCAAGGGCTCTAAGGCTCAAAAGAAGAAGTCCTTCTGACTCCTCTCTGCTCCTGGGGCCAAGCCATCCAAGCCCCCAGCTGGGCAGCAGGCCCAGGCTTGGCATCCTCGACTGACGTCCGTAAGTTAGCTGGTCTCTCCTCTGCCTCCAAGCCTGCCCAGTGACGGAATGGGGGTGCCTCCGTCATGCCCATCCTGACTCCCTGGGTCCTCCCATGGGGGGCCGGCTCTGCCACTTCCTTTCTGCCTGGTTCACTGTTACCATGAACAGGTGGGACCTTGAGGTGATCAGTCAGGGTCTGCCTCTGGAATTCGAGGCTTACCCACCTTGCCGAGCCCATGACCCATGGGAGGACATGGTGTCCACCAACATTCTGTCAGCCCTTCGATAAGACATTGCTCATCTCCTCCAGAGGGAGGTCATGGCTCCTGACTCGGACCCTCCAGTACACCCAGGGTTCATCTCCAGGTACTTTCTGGTGCCAAAATGGGGGGGGAGGCTGGTGCCCCATCTTAGATCTGCATGACCTGAACAAATTTCTTCGGACATGACTTTCAGGATTGTCACTCTGTCTCAGATCATACCACCTCTGTAGCAGAACATGTGGTTCTGCTCTCCAGATCGTCAGAACATGTTCTTTCATGTCCCAATCCATCTGTCTCACCACCAGTTCCTCTGGGTTCCGCACGGAGGGGATTATCTATGAGTTCCAGGCCATGCCCTTTGGTTTCTCCTCTGCTTCCAGGGTCTTCACCAAATGCATTGCAGTAGTGGCAGCCTACCTAAGATGCTGAGGGGTCTGGGTATACCCCTACCTGGATGAGATGCTCATTGCGATTCCCTCCAGGGAGGAGGTGGAGCAGTCCAGGGATCTGGCCCTCCAGACCTGCCAGTCCCTTGACCTCTTTGTCAATGAGGCGAAGTCGGAACTTGTACCCTCACAAGTGATTCTTTTCATCGGGGCAGAGCTCAACTCTTGCAGAGCTAGGGCTCAGCTTCCGGTGGACTGGGTGGGGGCCCTCTCCTCCTCTTCCTTTGCCTGATCATTTCAGGTTGGGCAGTTGCTTCCTGCTGGGGACTTGAGATACATGGCGGGGTGCACCAGTCTGGGCCACTGGGCCTGGTGGAGAATGCGCTCTCTGCAGTGGGAGGTTACCTGCCGGTGGTCTCACTGCAAAGGCCAGTTCGACCAGTCAGTCACTATGACATAGCTGATGTGGGACACCCTCCAGTGTTGATCAGTCCCGGAACATCTGCAGGGAAGGATCCCATTTGTCTGCCCAGAGCTGACAGTCATCCTGATGACCGATGCCTCCCTGATGGGCTGGGGTGCCCACCTGGGGGAGCACAGTGTCATGGGCTCTGGGTCCCTGAGGAGTCCCGATGCCATATCAACTTGCTGCAGCTTTGGGCAGTTCAGCTGGCACTGATGGTCTTTGCTCCAGACATCTGGGGTCCGGTTGTTCAGGTCCAGATGGACAACACCATGACCATGTACTACCTCAACAAACAGGGCAGAATGCACTCCCTTCCTCTGTGCAGAAAAGCTCTCTGCATCTGGACCCTCATGCTCAGCCTGAACGCTGATCTCATAGCCATTCACATAGGCAGCATCTCCAACCAGCTGGTGGATGCCCTCAGCCATGTGGGTGAGATGTCATGAGTGGTCCCTCCATCCAGAAGTAGTACACAGCCTGTTCTCCCAATGGGGCACCCCTCTGGAGGACCTGATCGCCTCCAGGGAGAACACAGAGCTGAGGCTGTATTGTGCCTAGCCCCTCAACAGGGAACGCTGCAGGAGGATGCCTTCTTGAGGCCCTGGGCCCTGGACCTTTCCTCTATTTCCCTTGATCCACAAAGTGTTGCTCAAGGCAAGAAGTGACAAGGCCTGGATGATCTTGGTGGCTCCAGACAGCACCACCAGTTTTGGTACCCCGATCTCCTCAGCCTCAGTAGCAGGCTCGAGGCATCTCTTTCTATGCCCAGACCTGCACGCTTGCAGTCAGGGAAAGGTACTCCATGCGGACCTTCAATCCCTGCACCTGACAGTCTGGTTCCTGAGCAGCAAGCGTTCCAGGCTTTGGGTCTCTCCAAATATGTCCTCACTGTGGTTGAGACTTCTCGGAAGGAGTCAACCCGAAAATACTGTGGTTCTCCATTTGACGCCAGAGCAAGGGCCTTAACTCCTTATCTTGTCCAGTGGCTAGCATGCTTGACTACCTCTGGTCCATCTCTCAGTCAGGCCTCCGGTTGACGACCCTCAAGGTGCACTTGGCTGCCATCTCTACTTACCGGGCATGGGCTGGTATGCAGTCAGTGGTGCAAGAGAAGGTGGTCTGGCACTTTTTCAAAGGCCTCAGCCACATTTCCCCTCTGGTGCATGAACCACCACCTTGGGACTTGTTGCTGGTATTGGCTAAGCTGATGGGCAAGTCATTCGAACCAGTGCACAGGTGTGAGATGTCTCACCTATCATGGAAGACCACCTTCCTGGTGACTATCATGTCAGTCAGAAGGATCAGTGAACTCCAGGCACTCCTGGTGGAGTCTCCTTACCTGCTGTTCCACGGGGACAAGATTGTCCTTCACCCCAACCCGAAGTTCCTCCTGAAGGTTGTGTTAGATTTCCACCTTAACCAGGTGATTAATCTCCCGGTGTGCTTCACCAATCACACTTCAGTGGCCAAGCACAGGCTCTATAAAATAGACCTGCAGTGGACGTTTGCCTACTATAAGGAGCACACGGCTAGAGTTCGGGGAGAGGTGTGGCTAGTATATCATATAGTATATCAGCCCAGTCCTCAACTTAAATATCAGAACTGTATCAGAACCTGCTTCCGTAGCTGAACTCTTTAACTCGTTCTTCATCTCCTGTGCCCTGCCAGACCCTTCCCATCCACCTGACTCCACAAACTCCTCCCTCTCCGACTCTGGCTTCCTCTTCCCCCATTCACGCTCCTGGAAGTCTACACTGCCCTCACCTCTCTAAAACAGTCCAAAGTCAGCCCTGATGGCTTGCATCCCAGAATGCTTCACATCTCTGCCTCAGCCATAGCAGCTCCCCTAACACATTTACTCAACCTCGCCCTCACCACAGCTATGGTTCCCACCACCTGGAAACTGGCCAAAATCATTCCCCTGCATAAAGGTGGTGACCCATTCCAACAGGGAAACTACAGACCCATCTCCCTCCTCCCTTCCCTCGCCAAACTCCAAGAATCCCTCATGCTAACCAAATTGTCAGCATTTCTCTCCGCAAACAGCTCCCTCTCTCCATTTCAGTGAGGCTTTAGAAAACATCACTCCACTATCACCACCCTGCTACATGTAACTGGCTCTATTCTCTCGGCCATGGACAAAGGCCAAACCACCTCAGCCATTTTCATTGACCTGGCAAAAGCCTTTGACTCAGTCTCCCACCCCCTGCTACTCAGCAAATTAAGCTCCTTTGGCCTTACTCAACCTGCCATCAACTGGTTCCGCTCTTACCTCCAAAACAGGCAGCAGTCTATACAAGAAGGTAACGCTCTCCCCCCCCCCGCTACCCATCCTCTCAGACATCCCTCAAGGCTCCATCCTTTTCTCCCTATTCATAAATAACCTCCCCGCCTCCTGTCTGTCCTCTAGCTTGCATCTGTATGCCGACAACACCATCATCTTTGCCTCAGGTCCCTCCCATGACAACGTGCTTCCAGATCTTCAAAGAGACTTTAACAGGGTCCAAACTTGGTTCCAAATAAAAACAACTCAAACTAAATGCCCAAAAAACAGTCACCATGGTATCTGGTACAAGACAAAAGCTCACCTCCCTACCTGCTCCCCCACCAATCTGCACCTTGGAAGGATCTCACCTTGAGACGGTGTCCACCTTCAAGTACCTGGGAGTCTGGCTGGATAGCCACCTCAACATTTCCACCCACATCGAGGCCATCTGCAGCAAACTCCGGCCCAAGCTGGCCATCCTCTAGCGCCACAAAGCCAGTCTTCCCCTCCCTACTTGTAGCGAATTAGTACACCAAACCATCTTACCTGTGCTGGACTATGCAGACATCATCTATGGTACAGCGCCAGCCTTATCCCTCTCTAAACTCGACATCCTTCTCAATTCGTTCTGTCGTTTCACCACTGCCTCTCCCCCACTTACTCACAACTGCCTCCTCTATTTCACTCTATCCCTGACCCCACTCTTGCACAGGAGGACCGCCCACGGTGCTTCCCTCATAGCTAAATACTAGTTAGGCTCACTACCCCCTACTTCTCCTCCCGGCTCTCTCCAGCCAGTTACTCTGGCTGCCCCTTCCAACACAGAGACGCACACACCTTCCACCTCACACGCCCCCTCTCTGTCTCTGGTCAAGCTGCCTTTTCCTATCATCACCCCCTTCTATGGAACAACCTCCCTCCCAACCTTCACCAGGCCTCCTCCCTCGCAGCTGTTAAACTACTCCTCGGGCTTCTCCCCTCCCCACTTGCCCTAGTTGCTCATCTGGTGACACCCCAACTCAGGCCTAGCCTGCCATGGGTGGCCTCTGCTGGTCAATATCCTGCACCAGACAGCCCCACATTTTGCACACTGCTTATTTACTATCCAGTCTCGGTGCTTGTTCACTCTATCGTGAAACCATTTGTAGACACTGTATATACACCTTCTTTTGAGTTATGCTGTTTACGCAATTCTTAGACTTCACCTGCCCTGGATGCTGAATTTCACATCCGAGCAGAAATTAGTTGCACTGCACTGTACTGCATACCTCTGTGTAAGGTCTCTGCTGTTTGTACCTAACGTCTGTAATCAAGAACTTGTTTTACTTCTTTGCTTACTTTCTGTGTACACCTTGTACCGGGTCACACCTGGAAACGAGTCGCGGCTCAGTGTGCCTTTCCCGGTCACCAATTGTAAATAAATAAATAAATATCATATCCATGTCCCTAGAAAAACAGGTTACTCACCTGTAACAGTAGTTCTAGGAGTGGTATATGATGTACGTCCACACTGACCCACCTGACCTCCCCTGGCAAGTGGTGCACAGGTCTTGCTTCCAGCGGGTAAGATCTGACATCACGGGGCAGTACTGAGGGAATTACCACCTGGGTGGGTGGGAGAAGCCAGTTTGAAGAGTTTCCGGCAAGCCTTAAAGGGGAAAGGACACTGCTAGAAGTGTGGATGTACATCACATACCACTCCTAGAACTACTGTTACAGGTGAATAACCTATTTTTCTAATCCCACTAAAGTTAGCCAGGGGCTCTCTGTGTGATCGTTTGCAAATCATTTGACCTCCTTGTGCTTTAGTCCTCCCAGCTGGGCTATCCTGGGTAAATAAGTTGTAACAAAAAAAAAAAAAAACATCAGATTTGATATACTATATTTAGC
Source organism: Neoceratodus forsteri (assembly GCA_016271365.2). Taxonomy (NCBI): domain Eukaryota; kingdom Metazoa; phylum Chordata; order Ceratodontiformes; family Ceratodontidae; genus Neoceratodus; species Neoceratodus forsteri. The sequence goes on from CM028130.1 coordinate 878,828,461, forward strand.
GATCACAGTTCACACTAGTCTAGTACATGGTAGCCAATGGCTAAATGACACAGTTGATAACTTTGTTTTTATCCTTCTGGCTGGACCCCCCACATTGGGCATACTCCACAGGAAACCTGCCAACCCTATCATTTCTTTTTTAATTTCATTTATTTGAAATTGCAGGTGAGTAGTCTGGAATTTACATTCCGTTTTCAGGTACAACCTGAAGTCAAGTAAGAAATACAACATACAAATATACATGTTTTAACAGTTTAAAGATGCAAAAATGACAGAACTACAATGCATTCATTTACATACACGTTCATTCAAACTTTTAAAATGATTAAAAGCTGCCATGTTAAACAAATTAGCAGATGTAGATTGCTTAACATTAGCAGGTAAGTTATTCCAGACAGAAGCAGCACAGAAGGCAAAGGTTCTCTTGCCTGCGTTTGATCGTATGAGGGGCAAGACCAATTGTGATTTTGTAGATGATCATGACTCGTAAATGGAAGAATATTCGATGAGTGAGTTTCATAAAGTAGCTGGAATTCCAGTATTTAATATTTTGAATGCAAAGCAGAACATTGTAAACCTGTAATTATTCTGTACAGAGAACCAGCTGGGTTGATTTAATATTTGGCAGTGGTGTGTTTGACGGGGAGCCAAGAGTACAAACTTCCCTATTTTTTGTCGTAAAGTTTCTTTTCTAGATACAGTACAAGCAGAAGCTGTATTAGTGACCAACGATGTGTTGTTCAGTATTGAGAGGAGATTTTGTTGCGTGATAGCAAGACCTGTTTCTTTTGATAAGAAATGTTGTAATCAGTATATTGTTCCTATCTTTGCATGTAACTTGGAAGTGACTTTATCCATGTAAACATTGAATTTTAGGAAAGGGTTCAAAATAATATCCAAATATTTAAACAAATCTACTGTCTTAGTTGGACGCCACCCCTGTGAGCAAACTATAAAATCACTTGAGTATTTTTTAACATCAGATCCAAACAACATGGCTTTAGTTTTTATTTTATTTAAAACCAGATTGTTCTGACAGAATCAGTTTTGAATTTTAGTAAACTCACAGCTTAGTGTAGAATTGACTGGATGTACTATGAGACACCAATGCTGAATTGTATGCGTAGAGTATTAAGTCGCAGTTGTGTGGTACTTGTGAGACAGGGTCAATAAAAAGAGCAAAAAGTAAAGGGCCTAGTATGGAGCCCAGCAGGACTCCACACTGGACCCTATGGAATGTAGAAAAAAAAACATTGATGTTAACACATTGGAACCTATTGTCAAGGTAATCCCTGAACCAGTTTATAGCGTGGGTTCCAAGTCCCACATGCTCAGTTCAGTTGAATTCCGTTTTATTATGAAGGGATAAATTCCATCGAGCACACTCATTTACAAGGAGGTCTCTCATACAACATAAAAACCATTGCACAACAATACCAGTGAAAAGAAATACAATGACATGACAAATGTACATAAAAAATGATACAGAGTAAATTGTGGAACAATTTAACAAAAACAAAAATGTAACATCATAACATAACAATAATAACAAGATGTTTCAATAAGATGGTATGATCTACTAAATCGAATGCCTTGGTTAGGTCCATGCACATTGCCCCTGTTAGGCCACCGGTCTCAGTAGTCCTATGGATAGTGTCTGTGAGTCCAACCAAGGCGCCATGCCGGTTAGGCTAGATTAGGTCATGGGTCCTGATACTGTATACTCGTTGAGCTGTGAGTGTACTGTTTTTTCATGTATTTTTAAAAGTGCTGACAATAGGCTGAAAGTTATTGAATTCTTGCTGGGACCCTGTTTTATGAATGGGTATTATGTAAGACTTTTTCCACAAATTGGGTGTTTGTCCTATCTGAAATGATAAGTTGAATATTAAAATTAAACTAAGGGGATAAGCAATATTAGATGATGCAAGTACCAAGAGTGGGCGAAAGTTCATCACAGCCAGGTGCCTTATCAATTGTTAACTTTTTAAGCAGGTTTAGTATTTCACCACTTTTAACAATATTTCAATGAAAACTCTGCCTAGTAGTCACTGGCCTGGTGGCATAGAGGGCTGAGGCACTGGTGCCTTACCTCTTCCCACACCGATGGCCCGGGATCGGGAGCGACCTTGAGTCTCGGAAGGTCGGCTCAGGGGGAGAAGGATCGAGTGTCCCATGGACTGTTCTCCTCCTCCTCTGGGGAGGGAGGGAGGTGGGGATGATCGCTGAGGCACTGGTGTCTTACCTCTTCCCACACCGATGGCCCGGGATCGGGAGCGACCTCGGGTCTCGGAGGGTTGGCCAGGGGAGGAGGATCAAGTGTCCCATGGACTGCTCTCCTTCTCCTCTGGGGAGGGAGGGAGGGAGGTGGGGATGATCTCTGAGGCACTGGTGCCTTACCTCTTCCCACACCGATGGCCCGGGATCGAGAGCGACCTCGGGTCTCGGAGGGTCGGCCAGGGGGAGGAGGATCAAGTGTCCCATGGACTGCTCTCCTCCTCTAGGGAGGGAAGGAGGGTGGGGATGATCTCTGAGGCACTGGCTCCTGGCGGTGGCCGGGGGCTTGTGCTGGCTTGGGGATCAGCTGGTGTGGACTGGCATCAGGCGTGCTGTGTGCGAAAGCGTGTGCGGCATCGTCCTTGATGTCATTATACACCCTTGCCATGGGGGGACTAAAAAGGGGAGAAACAGCACCAATCCTCCGGCGTGAGTGACGGCCAACTTCAATGGCACTGCCACGGACCCACTTAAGCCAGCTCCCCTTCAAGACCACTGCCTCCAGGTCTTCCGCAGTGTGCGGTATAAATCCCCGCTGTGACGTGACCTGGGATGGCAGGGCAAAAAGGGTTTGAGATCTGACTGGTCCGGGGCAGCTGCCGAGAGGATGCCTGAGAAGAGGGGAACTATAGGACCACCCCCCAGCCGAGAAGGTACCAAAAAGAAACAACCTAAAAAAAAAAGAAAGAAAACAGCCTAGTTAGTTTAACTTCCCGATCAGTAGCGGCTGGTCCCAGCTGACCTTTCCGATGTTTATCCCAATTTGTGAATTGTGCGTTAAATTCATTGGCTATTGAAATAGGGTCAGTCAACACATCCCCGTCCTTTAGCATACTAGAGCTGGCATCATTAGAAAGGGTAAGTAGGGATCTAATAGAACTCCAGAAGTTTTTTGAGTCAAACAGATTTTCCACTTGTTGTTGCTTAAAGAAATTAATTTGGGCTGCTCTGATTTCCTTTTTACAACTGTGTTTTTTGTCCTTTATTTGTTTAAATCAAAGGCTGTATTACTTTTTTGAATTTTAACCAGGCAGAATCCCTGTCTTTCATCAGCTTAAAGAGATTTTTGTTCAGCCAGTTGGTTTTCCTTCCAGTTATTCTCTTCCTAATCACCGGTACATATTTATCTACCATCTCCATAAAAACTTTAATGAAGTAGTCCAGCGTGCAATCTACATCCACAATAGCTTTCAAATAAGACCAATCTGCATTAGATAACTTTTTTGGTACATCTAATTTATTGTAATTCCTAATTTCTATATGTCTAGGAGAAGGCATCTGCATTCATCCCCCTTTCCAGATTCTAAAGGTTGGGTGGTGGTCGCTGATAGAATTTGGTATTAGACCACTGGCAACAATATGCTCCTTTCTACTGGTTAAAAAACAATTTAATAGAGTGTGCCTATTAGATTTTAAATTCAGGTGAGTGGGATTAGTTATTAGTTGCTGCAGGCTTGAATCCAGGAGTGCAGTTTTATATTTAAAGCTGTCTTTGCCCATCCAGTTCAAATTGAAATCACCTACTACCAATAATTCCCCTTTGCTGTGGGTAGTCACTAGTTCAATAAAGTCCTGAAACCTCAGATTATTATTTTTGGGAGGGTTATAAATATAATAAATATATAACGTTTTAAATACTCCCAAACAGACTTCTAGTCCTAAGTGCTCAAGGCAATGATGACTTAACTCAGCATAAGTAAGGGGTTCTGCTGACAAAGAGTTGTTGATATAAAACAATAACCCCTCCCCCTTTGCCCTTCTCCTGTTCCTTTCTGTAAACTCGGTGTTCTGGTAAAACCAGTTCGTTGTCAGAAACTGTTGGGTGAAGCCATGTTTCAGATATTGCTAGAATATCTGGCCTCTAGTAAATAACCCAGGCCTCTATTTCATGTAACTTAGAGGCAATACTTCTAGCATTAGGGTGGATAATTTTAAGGCCTCCTTTTACAGCAAAAAATTATTTGTGTTGTTGTCAATAATGTCAGCCATAGGTCCTGGATTCTGTTCTACATCCCCTGCTAGCATAAGTGACCTGATAATGAACGCTGGGGTAAGGCTAAGTCTTATCCCTACACAGATATAAGCGGATTTTCTTGTGGAAAGGCCTGTGTTGTATGCCAAGGTCTTGTGATGAATACCCAGTAAATGTGTAATGTTAAAGCAGTCGCCAGCATCTATGGGAATACTAAACTCTTCTTCCCTTGCCCTCTCATATGGTGATGGTTGATAGGCAGATTGAGCTAGCAGGGTATCAGTTAGCATCAAGCAAACAGTGTACATTGAACCCAGACATAAACCTTGTACAGCCATTTTTAAAAGGCCAAAACAGCGTTACTATTAAGTAAAATTATCTAATGTGCTATGTAGCCAGTTGGTATAAGACCATGTGGCTAGCATATCAGTAAGGTCAAATACGAAACTGAATACAGCAGCCTAAAATTCATTCCATTGTAAAGCAATTTCTATAAAGTAGAATCCAGTGGATCATCCAGACCACAATGGTTTACCTATCAGACACCTCAATTATCTAGTGGTAGTTCAAGGTAGTGGAATATACCAAGAATTGGGGGTACTGATGGATTGCTTCCGACAGATTGTGGATGTGTACTAAGAGTGGGGGGGGGATACTAATGAATCCCTGCATCTGACAGCAGTATCCTGTAGTGTGGTCTAGTGGATAGGACTACAGGTTTTATGTGGAGAAGGGCTCACTAGCTGGAGATCAAATCCCACCCCACATGGTACTGGGGAAGCAATAACCAACTGCTAGGATGGAAGGAAAAAATTAGTCAGATGAAGTGGAAATTCGGTTCCCCTATAGCATTCCTCTGTGGTGAGGTCCCCAGGGAGGTTTCCCTTCCTGTGCAAGCACAATACAGTGTGGGGACAATGACACAGGTGCAAGGTCCAACAGTACCTAGTGGTCATGGTATAGGCAGCCGTCTTTTGTCCACGTTCCCCCTTGGTCCATTCTGCCCACCCCCCCAATACTGGCCAGACCTCTGGTCCATGCACAGTGTAGTGGCGCACAATGCACTTGCTCCTTCCCCCGCATGAGTGGCTAGGTTCTTCAGCCCACCGTGAGTGCCTTTTACACTAGAAAACCTTAATGTCACCCCCTTCCCTGTGCTAGGCTGTTTTGGGCTTGGCAGCACTTTCTCATCCCTCTGCAGCCTGGCTGCAGCTTCTGAGATTGCTCCTGAACCAAGTCACAAGTGCAGAAGTGCATTTTGCTTTTGTTAGGCCATCAGGAGGCCTCACAGGTGGAAAGTTAGGCCATGTTCACACTGCGGGATGCTGGAACATGGTTTAAGCAACCGTTCTTAAAAATGGATTAAAGCTTACTGGTTCCGAGCATCCGCACTGTCAAAAGCAAGTGTCAAGATAGGGTTACTCCATAGACATAAACATACTCTAATGCCTGAAGCACTTATACTAGCTATCTATAGCTCCATAGTATCCATTGTTGACTATGGTCTGGTTATCTACAGCTTAGTTTCCACCACTACCCTCCGCAGAATATTAGTGGCACTCAATACAGCATGCCAACGTCTTACTGGAGCAGCACGTCTTACCCACACATGTAAACTGTATGCACAAACAGGTTGGCTTCAGCTAAATGGGAGAATTGACTATCAAACCTGCTTGCTAACTAAAAAGGCACTTCTCGGGCTCCTGCCTTCTGGTGTTACAAACTTACTCAACCCATCTTGCAGCTCCCAGCACATGCGTAGCTCAGTCAACCAACTCTTCTCTGTCCTAAGATGCTGGACTACACAAGGGCAATGATCGTTTGCATATAGAGCACCACTATGGTTTAATGCGCTTCCAGAGATATCTCTTCCTTACCAAAATTGGGACCATTTAAAAGCACTCTTCATCAGCATCTTACAGCTAACAGTTCCTGTGACTGTTTCAACTGACATGACACTACCTCAGCAGTATTGACACATCCTTGTGTACCTACTTCTCCTCTTTTCTCTGCGAATGAAAACTTTCAACCTAACGGCTCTGCCTTATTTCCTGCATCCTTCCCTGATCCTTCTTTCACCTTACACCTTTCACCCTCCGCCTTATTTTCACTGTTTATCTTCACTTACCTGAACTTTTGTTCACCCAAATCTAACTATACCTACTTGACAAAGCATCTTGGGCTGCCTCCTTTTCTTAGGTTATTTTTGATTTCCTACCAGTTCATAGTTTTAATTTTAATTGCAATATTAATGTCACATTGTTATTTTAAATACTTTCTTGTCAATATTTTATGTAATACCATCCGTTGTATGTCTGTCACCCTTCCTACTGATGTGGAACCTTTGTGAAAGAGCTGTTATGTGCTCAAAGGTACTGTAATCCGAGAATGAATAAATAAAATAAAAACATGTTGGTACCTTAAGCAATCCATGTCAGCGTGTTCTCACTGCGAGCAGTTGGTATCCATGAGAAGGTTTTCAAGCACCCGCAGCAGCCGAAAGCTGCTTACCATCATGTTTTGTGATGATGTTCGGCATCCCATAATGCAGCGCCTGTTGCTAGGCGTTTTGTTTAAACATGGCGCCCGTGTCTCAGTCAGATCTTCTGTCAATCGCCGCACATTACAATATATATTTAAAACGCTTGAGACTTTGGAGACTGAGCAGGTGTATATCTGTATTGAGGAGAAAGCAGCAGAGAATTAAGCTTTTGCAGCAGAAACTGCTGCGATTTATCTTACTGATGTATCACAGTATTGTCACAGCATACATGGGTCTGAGCATGGAGAAAGGGGTCTGGTGCAAGCACAGAAGCTCAGTGTGGTGGAATGATGTAGTGCTGACCACATGGGAAGATGCTGAATGGGTTAAAAATTTCCGGATGTCAAAGGGGTCTTTCTGTACCCTTTGTCATGAAATTAATGATGCCATACAGAAGCGGGATACCCAGTTACACAGATGTGTACCTGTTGATAAATGTCTTGCGATAACCTTGTGGACGCTAGCTACCAATATTGAGTAAAGGACCCTGAGCCATCTTTTTGGGGTGGACTGTTCCACAGTGTGCGAGATTGTGTGTGAAGTTTGCAGTGCTATAGTGACTGTTTTACTGCCACGTGTCATAAGATTTGCTAATATTTCTGAAGTTGTGGCTGGTTTTGAGAATGAATGGGGCTTTCCCTGTTGTGGAAGAGCTATTGATGCCACTCATCTGCCCTCCAGAAAATGCCACTGAGTACTTGAACAGCAAAAGTTACTACTCTATAGTACTGTAGGCAGTGGTGGACCACAAATTCTGTTTCGAAGATGTGAATATTGGTTGGCCAGGCAGGGTGCATGGTGCTAGAGTTATTAAAAATAGCGCTGCCTTTAGAAAAGGGGCAGAGTGGCACTCTTTTCCCTGCATCAGAGAGAGTCCTTGGAGGTGTTTCAGTCCCCACAGTAGTAATCAGTGATTCTGCCAACCCACTACTTCCCTGGGTTATGAAATCTTTTCCCGGTTACACAGACCCAAGGAAGCGTAGCTTCAACTACAGGATCAGTCGTGCCCTTATGGTTGTCGAATGCACCTTTGGGAGGTTGGAAGGGCGATGGAGGTGCCTTTTGAAGCGCATGGAGTTTTCTCTAGATCATATCCCAGTCATTATCGCTGCATGCTGCATAATCTGTGCGAGGCCAAGTCCGAGGTATTCCTGCAGGAATGGATGCCAGAAACCGAAGTGTACCAACAACAAGGAAATGATCAAGTGCACCAAGATGACACTTCAATTGCAGAGACTGGTCATCAGGCACATTCAATCCTGGAGGCACTAGCTACCTTTCTGCAGTGCACCATGTAATATGAATATATATATATATAAGAGGCAAAAAAGTCCGTTTAATGCATCAGTTAGGGTTGTTCCACAGCGACAAAAGTGAGGAAATTCGATGTTAGGGTTGAAACCCCCTTTGCACCCCTCCAGCCCACCCCCCCAACTGGAATCGGGGTGCGCATTGGGGTCATCAGCCCTAACTGTCACCCCATCACATGTGGAAAGAAGCTGAGGAATAGGAGAATGGGTTGACAGTTAGGACCGGTGACCCCAATGCGCACCCCGATTCCAGTTGGGGTGGGCTGGAGGGGTGCAAAGGAGGTTTCAACCCTAACATCGAATTTCCTCGCTTTTGTCCCTGTGGAACAACCCTAACTGATGCATTAAACAGAGTTTTTTGCCTCTAATTTTCCTTCTTTTTGAGAATGATAATGAGAAATAGTGAATGTAATGCGACGGCGGGAGCGCGGGGCGGGGCCTTGTGGGCCCTGCGCTCCTGCCACGTGATGTCTTGTTACATAGTAACATTGTGCCTGCAAATGCAAATCGTAATGCGCATGGTGACGCAAAGCAAAACAGAAAGAGAAACAGTACTGTAGACAGAAAGGTTAAAAACAACGGAAACGCAACCACAAATGAAAACGCACATGGTGGCGTAAACGTGAACGGTAAGTGAAACGGGTACAGAACCGCAAGCAGAAACGGTAATAGTAACAGTAATGTAAGCGCACAGGCTGGTTTTCCCCAAAAGCTATATAGAGAAAGACAGTGAGTAGAAAGAATGTATGCAAAATAATGACTCTCGGAACACAAAAATCAGGAGTTGGAATAGTAAATTGCTTATATCTCAGTAACCGTACGACATAGAAAAAAAATGTAAAAGTCATACTGTATGTATTATCACTTTCCTGTCTAGTTTTGTACGGGGGCTAAGAATTTTTCAACAAAAACTCTGTATCTCGCACCGTTTTCGAGATACGGGCCCTCAAAGGTGCGGCGAACGCCGTAATGTTATCCTATGGGAAAAAAAACAGAAGTTTGGAGTGCCATAACTTTGCCTCCCTGTAATATTTTTTCACCAAACCACTGAAAGGCACATCTGTGGGATGTTGGCTGTATCCCCTGCAAAGCAAATTTCAGCCCAAAAGACCAAACCGTTATTTTGCAGCAGGGCGCTAAACGATTGCTGCAATGCATCGGCTGCCGTAATTTTATCCTATGGGAAAAAGTGTCAACTTTGGAGTGCCGTAACTTTGCCGCTGTGTAATATTTTTTCAACACAAGACTGAAAGGCACATCTGTGAGATGTCGGCTGCGTTCCTTCCAAATTTCAGCCCAAAACTCCAAACCGTTCTTTTGCAGCGGGGTACCAAAGAATTGCTGTCATTTCCCCACTGCCTAGAAAAGAACTGTCGCATCATAAAGCTTGCTAAAAATTTGCCACACTGGTGAGCACGAAGTACTTTATGAAGTACTTTTTCCAGAAATTTGAAAACATATTATTGGGGTGTTTTACCCCAAAATAAAGACATGGCTAGCATCCTCAGGCTCCGACTAGGTGAATACAAAATAACTAGATTGCTAGAGGGTCTCAATTTTAAATGCCAAGCATTTTCTGATCACTAACTGAAAACAAAATGGCGGATTTGCGAAAGTAAGAGGACCATTTGTGAAAGTAAAAATACATTTGCGACACTGTCGAACTTTTTGTTAACTTTTCCCATTGACTTATAATGGGAAATTGTTTTTTGAATAACTTTTGAACCGTTTAATATTTTTTCACGAAATCTTCGAAAGGCACACAGGGTTCCCCGGCTGCACGTTCCCTGAAGATTTCAGGCTGGTCGTGCAAACTGTGTGACCTGTGGCGCGTGGTAGAATTCCAGAAAACGCGAACGCACGTGCAGATCACGCTTAATAACTCCGCAGCCGTATCCGACTGGAATGTAAACTTGGCAGATCCCAAGGCGTATGGGTCTTGATCGTGTATTCCAAATTTCAGGCAAATCCGTCAAACGGTTGCAAAGTTATTAAGGTACAAAATTTGGGGTTTAACATGTAAATGGCTCCTCAACCCTAATATATATATATATATATATATATATAAATATGAAATGGGTAGGGAAATTACTTGGAATTTATTGGAGAATGAGCATTACACGACCGTGCGTATATCAGAGTGCAACCGCACACCTGCACTTTAACCCCCCTCCAAAACAATTTTGCCATTTTATAAGATAGATAACCCACTCTGAGATGTGTGGTCTCGCTCTGATCGCTCTGATATACGCACGTCTTGGGTGGTTGATGCACGAGGCTGCAGCAACGCACACCAAGGTGTGCGTATATCAGAGCACGACTGCACACCGCAGAGTGGCTTATCTATTACAGATATATGACAAAGAACCTCTGTGCGCAAGCACTGAGGCAATGGTTACCCCAAAGGGCATTTGGCCGGGAAGCCGAGTTTCAGAGAAATACAAAATCACACATGCCCCCACAATGCAAAGCATCATGGGCTACATATGCAAATCACCACAGAATATTATGCTGATTCAACTTTAAGCTGAAAGTTGAACCAGCATAATATTCTGTGGTGATTTGCATTTGCAGCCCATGATGCTTTGCATTGTGGGGCATGATTATAAATATATATGTATATATATACTGTGCAGCTGTGATTAAATTTTTGGTACATGGATGGTTGTGTTTCAGAAAGAGATCTGTAGGCTGGTATTTTTAAATGCTTTATTTGAATAAAACCAGAGTACATACAACCACACAACGGTAGTGCATTTGACTCTGGATCAGTGTATGGCCTTCCATCCATAATGCACCTATTTCTATTATTTTTTTTTGGTATTTCATCTGTCGGCAACTGGTAGTAGAATTTTCTGTAAAGAAGTACAACTGCCAAGAAAACATAACCATAGTTATTAACTGAAAGTTTTCTGCATAATGTATGTTTTCTGTTGTGCAGTTAAGCAAGCACAGTTCAGCAGTGACTTGTCAATTCTTTAGTACGGAAACAGTTGTAAAGCATGTCTTATTACATCACAACAGCTTTTGACATTTTTAATGATTCCCAAATGTTTTTTAACAGTTTTAAAAAGTTTTAAAGTTCTAAAAAGATTTTAAAAGTTATTAAACAACAATGGTTACTTTGTAAACATTATCTGTAATCAGTAACAACAGCAACATGAAGTAAAATGTTCTTAGATTTAAAGCTGTTTTTAAAAACAAGTGTAACAAGTGCCATAGAAACATAGAAACGTAGACTTTGACGGCAGATAAGGACCGCTTGGCCCACCTAGTCTGCCCATTTCCCTACCTAGAGGATAAGCTGCAGATCCTATTTAACCAACAGCCTATTTCTTCCTACCCCCCCAACAAAAATTGCCTTACGTCTGTCCCATGCATTCTTGAATTCTCCCACAGTTTTAGACCCCACAACCTCCTCAGGAAGGCTGTTCCATGCGTCCACCACCCTCTCTGTGAAAAAATACTTCCTTACATTGCCCCTGAGCCATCCCCCCTCTATCTTCAAATTGTGTCCTCTTGATCTTGCACATCTCTTTTTCTGAAAGATGCTACCCTCTTGGACTTTGTTGATTCCACTGAGGTACTTAAATGTTTCTATTATGTCCCCCCTCTCCCTCCTTTCCTCAAGGGTATACATATTAAGCTCCTTTAGCCTCTCCCCGTATGGCTTCTCTTGCAGACCCTGCACCATTTTAGTTGCCCTCCTCTGAACTGCCTCCGTCCTGTCTATGTCCTATGGAATGGGGTCTCCAGAACTGGACGAGTACTCAGATGGGGTATCACCAACTGTCTGTACAGGGGATAACAACTTCCAGTTTTCTGCTGGTGATGCCTCTCCCTATACATCCCAGTATCCCCCCAGCCCTCCCTACCGCTTTCTCACATTGCTTGCCAACCTTAAGGTCATCTGATATGATTACCCCCAGGTCCCTTTCCATTTTTGTTGTTGTTACTACCTCCCCCATTGTGTAATCTTCCCCTGGGTTTTGTTTCGTTGCATTACTTTGCACTTCTTTGCATTGAATCCAAGCTGCCATACTTCTGACCATTCCTCCAACCTTGCCAAGTCCTTCTCATCCTTTCCACGCCTCCTTGTGTATCAACTCTGTTGCAGATCTTTGTGTCATCTGCAAAGAGGCATACTTTTCCTTCCAGTCCTCTGCAATGTCACTTATAAAGACATTAAAAGGACTGGACCAGTACTGAACCCTGTGGTACCCACTAGTAACCCCTCTTTCTTCAGAGTGGACTCCATTTACAATTACCTTTTGTGTCCTGTTGTTCAGCCAATGTTTTACCCAGGCTACCACCCTGGGGCCCACTCCAAGGCTGGTTAATTTGACTACTAATCTTTTGTGTGGGACTGTGTCAAATGCCTTGCTAAAGTCTAGGTAGGCCATGTCCACAGCCCCTCCCTGGTCTACTACTTTGGTCACCCAGTCAAAGAAAACAGATTCATCTGACATGACCTTCCCGCTTTGAACCCATGCTGCCTTGGGTCCTGTGCCCCACTGGCCTCTAGGTACTCAACAATTCTTTCCTTCAGAAGTGATTCCATCACTTTCCCTACCACAGAGGTAAAACTGACAGGTCTGTAGTTTCCTGCATCCATCTTGCTCCCACTTTTGTGAAGGGGAATCACATCAGCCTTCTTCCAGTCCTCAGATACCACACCATCCTTCCATGATTTGTTAAAAAGGGTAGTCAGCGGTGTCACTAGTTCTCTGCTTAATTCTTTTAGAATTCTGGGGTGAATTCCATCTGGCCCCATTGCTTTGTCCACCTTCAGTTTTAGGAGTTCTTTCAGAACCCTTTCTTCTGTGAAAGGACTGGGATTGACCCTCCTCTCCAGAGTGCTTCTGTTAATTGGATTAGGCACCTCCCACACTTCCTCTTTTGTGAATACTGAACAGAAGTACAGTATTCATTCAGTATCCCTGCTTTTTCACTGTCACTCTCTGCTCACCCACCATCCATTCTATTCAGCCTCACTATCCCTCCCTTTGTCTTTCTACGCTCCCTGAGATACCTATAAAAGGTTTTATCCCCCTTCTTAACCGAGTTGGCAATCTTTTCCTCAGTTTGTGCCTTTGCTATTCTGACTACCCTCCCTGCTTCCTTCTGCCTTAACTGGTACAGTTCTCTGTCCTGCTCCTTCTGCGTTTCTTATACTTCCTAAATGCTATCTTTTCTCCCCTAACCTTCACACCGCCACTTCTTTTGAGAACCATAGTGGCTTTTCTTTCATTTTGATTTGTTTATTTGCTTCACACAAAGGCTTGTTGCCTCTGTGATGGCAGTTTTGATATTTCCCCATTGTTGCTCCACCCCTCCTTCTAGCCTGTTTGCTAGTGCTTTTCTAAGGCACTCTCCCATCTTGCCAGTCAGCCCTCCTGAAGTCCAGAACCCTCACTTTTGTATGGCTTGACTCTGTAGCTGAGTTTATCGTGAACCACACTGTTTGGTGGTCACTTGTTCCCAAATGGCTACCCACTTCTAGATCTGAGATCCTCTCACTGTCCCCATTTGAGAGTATGAGGTCTAAGATTGCTCCCTCATGAGTAGGTTCCAAAACTAGCTGTCTGAGGCCTGCCACCTGAAGGACATCAAGAATGGCCCTGCTTTTGGATGTGGCTGCAGCAAAGGTGCTCCAGTTAACATCTGGCATATTAAGGTCCCCCATCAACAGTATCTCCCCTTTCTCTGCCATCCTAAGTATGCCTTCTATCATATCCTTGTCCATTCCCTCCCCCTGATATGGGGGTCTGTATACAACCCCTGTGCGGATTGTTGTAAAGCAGTTTAAAAAACTACAACCACAGGTGTATGGACTGGCTAACTATAGATCCTTATAGACTCTAAATAAGTGATTAAACTGTATAATGACATTAAAAATATGGCAACTCTGATGACACACTGTGAGACATTGTCTTTGACCTTCAACAGGGTAAATAGGATTTGCAAACCCAGAATCTTAAATTGCAACAACATGTTTCAACCCACTAAATAATTATGCTACACTGTCATGACAGTTCAGTGCATGTCAAGTTTTCACTAAACAACTCCTCAGTTATACTGTGGTTTGTAGTTGCAGAGCCATAATATGTGGCCGGAGTTGAGGAGCTTGGTCCGGTAATGTCAGTGCCACCCAAAACAGGGATGGTAATGCTGCTCTGACCATCTGTATTGTACATAGCACTGTATGCATTGCTCTGTGAAGCCATCATTACTGCAGGGGTATTGGGAGCTTGATATGTCACCTGGGGATATTGTTGTGGCTGTGTGGGATGGGAGGCCTGTTGTGGTTGGTGGGGTTGTTGACTGGAGCGCAGTATTTCTAGAGGGCTACTAAAAAATGAAGCAGACTGCTCTGCCTCAGTTTTTGTCACTCACTCCTCCATTTCAAGTTCCTTCTGGGCTTGCTCTTCTTCTGCCTTCATCATTTCTTGATGTTGGTCGATAAGGAGCTTGCGGGTAGGCTCAAACAGGGCTCCATTCTTTCCTGCTGATGGTTAATTTTCTTTTTCTTCCTCAAATTCTGGAGTGGTTCAGAAACAGCACCCCATTTCTGAGCAGAAGACATCTGCATGCTGGTGCTGGGACAACTTGTTGATGTGTCTGAGGTGTCAAGCAGACTGTCACATTCTACAGCTTGATCAGGGCCTGAGGAGGTATCTGCAGGAGCTTCTGGGTGCTGTTCCTCATCACCTTCCCTCTCATAGTCTGCTAGAGGAAGAGTACTGAGTTACAAACTTTGATATTTGGTGCTGGTGGTGGTGGGGGTGTGCTGCAGGAAAACCAATGAAAATACATACATGACAGTGGCAACTCCTCTACGGGGTAATCTTCAGCTTCAGTAACATCTGCATCCTGTGCCTGTTCTGCGCTTTCGACCACAATACTGGGCTCAGTGGTTGGCCTGGTACCCAGGATTTTGTCAAGTTCCTCAAAGAAGGGGCATACTGTTCGTTTTGCACCTGTCACTTTATTTTTGTCTTTCACCCGATGATATTTGACCTCAAGTTGCTTGATTTATTTCCCTGCACTGTTTAGCAATCCTTTCTATTCCTAGTTCAGCCAGGTGCGGGACACACACTCATATAATCTGGCATTTCTGTGAACACCGTTCAACTCATTTTGCACAGTCTCAGTTGACCAGTAGTCTGTCAGTGCCTTGATGGAATGGTCGTTCCAGCTAGCTGCTCTGTCATTAGACATACTGACAGCTTCTGAACTGCACAGTCTGACTGCAAAAAGTTCTGTATGGTAAATCGCTTGTATTTCACAGTCTGTGCCCCCTGTAATCACTGAATGCACAGCCAGGAATGGCAGCTTATCACTTCAACACTATACAGCACCAATATTTCAGTACTACACAGCGATGCTGTTAATTCATGTTTCTGCAATTAAGCACCGGACTCACTATACTGTCAGTCACACCCACTGAAGTTTTCAAACTGTTGTGCACTCCTTAAGCGCATGACAACCCCCGCAATTTGTCACCTCGATCACACAGTCAAATTTCCCTCCATTTCCCTGATAGCCGCACATGCGCAACACATTGGTGCTGCGGCATTCTGGGACAGAGCTGCATTGCGTCATGGATGTAGCTCACAAACATGGAGAATTGTGCTGCAGAAACTGTGTTCTCCTGATCGCACTGCTGGTAAATCCGAATTACAATCGGAACCGTTTTCAAAACCATGCTCAAGCCTACCTCGAATCAGGGTTTGAGCATGAGTGATAAAACATTTTAAGTAGCCCATTGTGAACAAGGCCTTAAAGAGGAAGGTTGACCTACACAGTATTCAAAATTTTCCACAGATTCTCAAAGGTGTTCTTCTTCTTTGCCAATTGTTCTCCATTATCTGCTGTTCATTTATGGGGATTGTCCACTTACACTACTACATCTAAAAGGCTGCCATTACTTTCATGTTTCCTCTGTGATTACATAATATTAGCAATAAGGCTATTTGTCTTCTTGTGCAGTTTCACCATCATTGTGTCATTGCCATGGAAAACAGGAAGATCATGGTAGCCTCCTGACAGAGTAGTGTATGGGGACAATCTCCCCATCTGAGTAGCATATACTTGAGTAAACTAGTGAAGTTTATGTAACCAGCCTCTCTCTTCCCTCAGCTTGAGGCGAGTTACTAGAGGGCTCTTGAAGGGTTATGTTTGACCCTGAGAGCAGCCCTCTAGAGAGGTTCCTTGCTTGCTTGGAGACAGGATGAGAGGATGTTTGTGGAACAGAGCATTCTGACTTAGCCAGAAGTAGGAAACTCTCTCATGAATATCCATAGTTCCACCCTTCCTTGAAACTATATAAAAAGCGAGACAAATAGCAGTTCTTGTTCCAGCAGGCTGGGGGAGGAGGGGGGCAGCCTCAAGCTGAAACCCAGGCAGGGGCCTGCAGGCCCAGGAATGGTGGCAGGGTCCCTGGTCCAAGTGGCACTGCTCCCTGTCCTGGTCTCTGGAGCAACACATGCAGGGTCCTGGAAGATGGGTCTTTTAGGAAGGCCTCAAGGACCGCAGAGAAAGAACAAGGGTCAGATGGCATGTAAGGGAGAGTGAAGGGGTGCCCCTCTAGGGCGGTCACTGGAATCCTTGCAGGTCCACTCCCATCAGAAGTTAGTCCAGAGCTTAGTTGAATGGAGCAACAGTTCATGAGGGGCAACTGTAAGTAAGTCTTGCAATAGAAATGCCCATGGATATCGGAAAACATAGGTACTGTAGAATGTTCCCTGGCAGTGTAGCTGAAAGAATAGTTGTCAGGTGGATGGAACTTGAAGAGAGTTGGGGTTGGTGAGGGGCCAGACATGGAAGTTTTTTGGGGGGTCACTAGGACCATAAGTATTCTGTCAGAGGGAGGCAGGTATGGCTGGACCAACTAATCAGTTTAGTAGTGGTGTCGTAATGCTGACATGCTGTTTCAAATTAAATTGTCCTGTAAGGGCAAAATAAGATTTATGCAGGCATGGAGTTGCCCTGCGTATGGGTCAGACAGAAAGCCCCCAAACACAGCTAGTTCAGCGGTGCAAGTCCCAGTAAGTACCAAGAGCAACAAAAAAGGGAATCAGCACTCAGGAGTCAAAGTGCAAAATATATTTTATTGTAGCATATAAAACTAGTAAAGTGCAGATATGCTATCCTTCCGTGTTAAACTTCCTGAGGGACAGTTTGACATGGAGGGATACCGGGGAAGAATTTTCAAAAGCCTTAGATTACCGCAAGCCCTGGTGTGCCGGGGATACGGCGCATGGGGCTGGTGTGATCTAACAGGATTTTCCATCCTGTGCGTCAGTTGGTCAAGTTAGACCCAACTTTTTCTGGTCTAACTTGTGGTGATCCTAGGGACTGTTTTTACGGAGCATGCACCAGATATTTGGCGCAAGCTGCCATAATTCATGGAAACTGTTGCAACTGCACCCAAGATTGTAAAATTGGGTACAGCTGCGGTGAAGGGTTTGGCTCACCACCAGAACCTAAGTGCCATGATGCAGGGCTGGACACAAGTCCTGCGCCACGCTTTGAAAATCCTGCCCCATGTCCCCACTTTGTTTTTATATGTGACAATAAAATACATTTTGTACTTTAACTCCTGAGAGTCGGTTCCTTTTTTTGTTGCTGTTAGTGTTTACCCTGTCTGGAAGTGTGCCACCACACAAATGGTCTTGAGTTCCAGGGACCCAGAAAGGGAGGTTAGGAATCTAAATACAGTGTAAATGTACTGTACTTGGACTAGAACCAGTGATAATGTAGAGAATAATGGATGGGTGGGTGGTTATAACGAGGATGTTACACACACCCCGAGATGTGGGATGCCACATAAACCCCGAGAGCGAGCTCGAGGGGTTTATTAAGGCAACCCACACTGAGGGGTGTGTGTAAAATCCAAGTTTTTACCACCCACCCATCCATTATTTTATATAATTGCTGGGGAGCACTTTCTTGCCACAGCAATTATACAAAATAAAGATATCACTAGGGAGCCATGGACCAGTCGGGTTTCAATGCGGTCTGTGGCTCGTGATAAAAAACATTTTATTTATTTTTTTATTTAGCTTTTGTTGACCGGGTAAGTGCATGAGACAAATCCTGCCTATTTTCAGGCACGACCCGGGGGAGGGGGGATACAGATGCATGCCAACTGACCTTGAACCAGATTAAGCTGTTGGTGGCATTTTTAGTGAATGAGGGAAATTTGGCCAGGACACCGGGGAAATTCCCCTGCTCTTTTCGATAAGTGCCATGGGATCTTTAACATCCACCTGAACTACCACCAATCCAGGCAGATGGGACCTCGGTTTAACGTCTCATCCGAAAGACGGCACCTCAGAAATGCAGCACCCCTCTCTGACACATTGAGGCCCAGATATACAAAAATGCGCCAAAGTCCGTCGTAGCGCAAATCCGATGCGCCATGGCACAACTGGAGCCATATTCAGAGGTTGCGCAGGCCGAACTGCGCCAGCACAACCTGGCTGAATATGGCAGAGATGCGCCATGGTGCAAACAGAGGTGCGCTATGGTGCAAACAGAGATGCCCCAGGGCAACCGTGCAGCAGAGCAGCACAGCAACACGGGGGGCAGGGCACAGAGAACATACCCAGGGACAGAGGCATGGAGGCACAATGACAAGCCACAGGAGGCCGCCACCCGCAGGGCACACACAGGCACCAAGACATGGGATCCCAGAACACAACAGTGGCACAGATAGCAGGTGACAGGAGGTGAAATCGGCCAACGGAAGGCCACCAAGGAACCCCCTCCAAGCAGGCCGTTGGCTGTGCCCCCCCCAGACCATAGCAGGCCACACCCAGGACCATGCAGTCAAGCACACACATGCCACACAAGCGGACCACATGGGACAGGTCACACAATGCCAAGTTGAGGACCCCAACACAGTGTGCAGACAGTACCCGACCAATAACCATGGCCATGTGCCACCACCATGCACACACCTGCCATACACCCCTGACAGACGCCCCATGGGCACCCCAAGGCACAGCCACCGACCCAGGGGATTGACACCACCACAGTGGGACACACCACAGTACACAGCAGTAAACCACAGAAGCACAATACGCGCCCCTTCCCATGCACACCACACGGACAGACACTGGGCCATTGCAGCATGACTCCTCACGCCACCTGCAAAACAGACACAGGCAGGTAAGTCAGAAAAATATATATTGAAACAAACTATTTACATAAAATCAGGGGCTGGGAAAGGGTAGGTACAGCGAGGGAAGGGAACAGGTACTGTACAGTGGGAGGGGGGACTGTAGGGGAAGGTGCAACTGGGGAAACAGGGGCAAAACTAACGACGGCTCCATCCCGCCGCCCTGGCGAGCCGACGCTCCCTCTTCTCTGCCGTCATGATCCGCCTCATCTGGACCACCACCTCCAGGATGCTGGACACCACAAGATGGGTTTCCCGCATTAGTCTGCTCAGCATTCATCTGGGGGGCTTCACACTAGCCTCTGGACACCTATAGCAAGGGACAGGACAGGTGATCAGTGCAGTGGCCCAAGGAACCATGCCCACCCGCAGTGCGCAATGAGCAGCGGGAACACACGCCCCTGGAGGGCCTGTAACAGCCACCCGCAGGGGGGTGGGCCAATACCAGCCAGCTACCCGGCGTACCACAACATTGCACAGAGGTTGTCCCTGCCGCACAATGGCCATACGACTGTGCAATGACAGTCACATGGCACAGTGCACCGGCAGCACCACAGCAACAACAGTGGCAGCTGGGCACACGCCCACCCCACCAATAGCCGGCACACATGTCCAATGGATGCACCACAGTGGCATGCACCACGCACAGTGCGACACACACAACTGCCACAGCACATGGCACAGGTGGCCATGCCCGCACCCACCCCCGCCACCCCCCCATGTACAGTGCGAAACACCATGACAGTGCTTACCTGCCTCCTGTGGCCCTGCTGGTGCTGGTCCGCCGCCATCATGGTGCACTGCTCCCTTCTGCGCTGCTGCAGCCCTGGCCCACCTGCGGTCCTGCAGTCCTGGGAATGGAAAGAAGACAGGTGCACATCAATAACCAACCACAGCAGCTGCCCCCCCGACCCCTGTGCACAGGGCGTGCCCCTGCCCGACACTTCCCACACGGCTACATCGCAACGCAAGCGGAAGCTGTCAATGCCACTCCTTGATGTGCATGATGACAGTGTACCCCTCTGCAGGGCATGCCAGGCAGTCAAGCCAACACCACGGTACAGCACCAGGGCAGACATGCAACATGGGATGACAAACCTGGCTGTGGCACAGCCCCACACCTGGTGCGTGCCTGAAGCCTCCTGAGCCTGTCTGGATCCCACCTGATGAGGTCCCCCTAGCGGTGCCTGCATTGCTCGCCAGTCCTGGGCACCCCCGTCCTGTGTTCCAGGCTGGCAGTAATCTCCTGCCACACAGTGCCCGAGGCCTGCTACAGGGGCACCTGCCCAAAGAGCTGGAGGGGCATGGGGTTCCACGCAGGCCACAGGGTTGGCCAGTTCCACCTGTGACCAGATATGGGCATGTCTGCCTCTTCCCTGCACCATGTTAACGGTAGTGAGTTTGGCGGCAAAAATGGCGGGAGGAGGCACATGTGTCCACAACATGCACCTGATGCGCAGCACAATGCACAGTGGCCGCCCATCGCACAGTGCTGGAGATGCACAGAGTGGGCGTGGCTAAGCAGGGTCAGGTGGTCAGAGGTCTGACCCAGGGGTCGCCCACCGTTACACAGTGCGCACGTGCACGATAGGGCACAGTACTCCATGCACGACCATGCCCGTAGCTGACCATGCGCATCATGCGCAATGTCACTGCATCGCACTGTCCACGCGAGGTGCACAAATGCACTGCAGGCCTGCGTGCCACATATGCTTGTGTATTGCGCTGCGACTTGCTCCAGAGCAATCTCATTGCGCACAGTGCAATATCTCGATATTCAGACACCACATGCAAATGAGCTCATCAGCCAGTGCGTGGCACAGTGGGTGCATTAGCATGTCATTAATGTTGCGCTCAACCTCATTTGCATGCGTTGTACCTTATAAGCGCCATGGAACAGCACAGGCCATGGACTGGTATTGCAACCTTGATAGGTAAGTGGTGCATGCCACTGCAGCACACTGGGCACAGACAGCACTGCAGGGTGGGATGGACCAGGGAGATGCTGCCACTGACGCACTGTGCTGTCCATGCCCACAGGAAGCAACATGTCGGCACCTGAGGAGGGCAAGGAGTGGATGCCTGCACAGAAGCGCAGTCCCAACTTCATAAAGGCTGAGACTGATGCCCTGTTTGAGGCCTACCTGGACAGGGAGCCCCTGTTGAGTGGTGCCACGGATACACCACAGGCCAGGGCGGGTGCATGGGAGCAGGTGGCAACCTATGTGAACCAGCACAGCAGCCACCAGCGGTCGGCACAGGAGTGCCGCAAAAAGGTAGGAACAGACAAGCGGCGGATTAAGGAGAAGGTGGCAGCCATCCAGGCGTCCTGTACTGCCACCGGAGGAGGGCCAGCGGATGCACCCACACTGACGCCGCAGGTGGAGTTGGTGGCAACCACCATGCACTGCACCACGGTGGAGGGTGTGCCTGGAGGAGGATTCCAGATGCATGGCAGCCCATCACTGCATGGTATGTATGTCAGACACGCACAGCTGGTGGTGTGGAGGTTGTGTACATGGGCATGATGGCGTGCATGCAGCTGTCACACATGTCATGTGCATGTGTGCGCACCAATGCACATGCCATGCTACAGACCACATGCAGCGGCACTGTACCGGGGGGGGCACATGTGGGCATTGCATCACAGACATGC
Organism: Neoceratodus forsteri; assembly: GCA_016271365.2. Lineage (NCBI taxonomy): Eukaryota > Metazoa > Chordata > Ceratodontiformes > Ceratodontidae > Neoceratodus > Neoceratodus forsteri. The sequence goes on from CM028130.1 coordinate 878,850,406, forward strand.
CATACTTCTCTTGCAGTACCAGCATGCCTCCGTGCAGAGGATGGGGCACCGGCAGCAGCAGCACCAGTGGACACCGGTATGGCCCCGGAGGATCAGTTGTCCACATCCACCATCATCCGGTAGCCCGACAGGCTGCAGCTAAGCACCACGGTGCAAGCGGATGTCCTGGACCTGGGGTCAGACAAAGCCCTGGATGTGATCCTACAGGATGCCAGCCTTGGTGTCCTGTGTGTGGAGACACAGATCAGGGTGGAGTCCGACTCCGATGAGGACTACTCACAGCTCCTGGACAGCATGGGTGACATTGTGGGTGTGTCACCCTTGCTGGCAGCAGACACAGGCACAGCACCCAGTGCTCTGCCAGCGGTGGAACAGCTGCCTGCCACCACTGCGGGTGCAGCGGTGTGCGCTGCCATGGCTGTGCCCTGCGGTTGTGGTGGTGCAGCCGTGCAGGCGCAGGGTGGCGAATAGTGGCCAGACGGGTGATGGCAGCAGGCTGCGGGTGCCACCGGCAACCGGACATAGGGTTTGCTGCCGGTGCGCCTGCTGTGCTCATTCCCCCTGCAGACCCCACTGTGCAACGTCCACCAGAGAAGGGGGCTGTGCAGCATGGCCGGTCGCCAAAAGAGGAACAGTGTCCTGCCTGGGAGCCCCAGGACGCCAACCGTCTGGCTGAGCACACCCGGCTGCTGCAGGTGTCCGTTCAGCAACAGGTGCTGCTTGCCACTGGGGTGTGTGCACTGCATGTGGAGGTGCGCCAGTTTGCTGAGCAGCAGGAAAGGGGCACTGCGTAGATCCTGGTGGGGATGCATTGCATGCAGGAGGCCATAACTGCATCCTTGGATCGCATTGCCAGTACGATCACAGATGGTTTTGCGTTGCTGGCTGCCACAGGGCATGGCCGTGCACAGGTGACCCCCCCGCCAGTGCACTGTCCACCCCACAAACCCGGCGTCAGGTAACCCCAAAGCAGTCGACACTGGGCTCTGATATAGGCATCTCAGGCACACCTTGGGCTGGCCTGTTTGGGCGCCTGCACACCCCCACAAGGACACGGTTGCGTCCCAGGTTCCACCTCACAGGCCAAGGTACACACTCCCCCCGCTGATGCGCAGCCTGTGGCTGCTGATTGGCCCTGGCGTGGCCGTGGTACTGTGCAGCAGCCCTGATTTGTGGGCCACCCTGACCACAGTCTGCAGCTGCTGCCCTGCGCACACATGGGCGGTGTGTGTGTGCCTACCACTTGTGTCGCACCACACGCTGCCTGTGTGCGTGCTTGCCTGGCTACTGGACCGTGTGGCATGGGCGTGATGAGGGCAGTCTAGCACCGGTTGCACCTGTGCACTGGTGCAATGTGTCTGATCCATGCCACATACCAACGCCTGGGTGGTTGGATGTGTGTGTGGCTGTGTGCCACTGACTCCCCTACCCCTGCATCACGTCTCTGTGTGTGCGTGCCCGTTGCCATGCATGCCCCTGCATGTGTGCTATACCTGTTTGTGTGGCCCATGCATGTGTACTGCACCACCTACCTGTGTGCACTATAGTGCTCCTGTGCGATGGTGTCATGGTGGCTTCGCACCTGCTGGGTGGCCGGGGGTCCCTCTGCCCAGGGGGTGACTGTCCACCACCCTCTGGCCCATTGCCTCCATTGTCCCCACTACTGTCACCCTCATCAGCCTCAACAGCTATCCCATGGTCAATGGCCATGTTGTGCAGTATGCAGCAGGCCAGGAATAGGCCACAGGCTTTTGAGGGGCTATACTGTAGGGCACCACCTGACCCGTGCCATACTCACCCACTAGATGGCATGTGGGGATGTCCCCACATTGAAACCTGTGGCACAGCGCAGAGCTGTGCCAGATGAACGTGTCATGTGCACTCCCAGGGTGTGTGGTGCAGACATTGGTGATGCGCCCCGTGGCATCGCACACCACCTGGCAGTTGACACTCGGGCTCCCCTTCCTGTTAATTATGCCACACCCTCAGGGTCAGGTGGCATGGGGATGCCCACGTGGGTGCAGTAAATGGCCCCAATCACGCCAGGCATGCGTGCCACCCTGTGGAAGTCCAGCATTGTTGCTGTACGCTATGTCTGTGTGCTGGGGAAACGGATATATTCCGAAGCACATGGCAGCAGTGGATTGAGGAACTGTGTGAGGAGGCGGAACGTGGCCGACTGGGTGATGCCTGTGGTGTCCCTTGTTGGTCTTTGGAAGGTGCCCATGGCGAGCAGGCACATGACGGCAGTCACCTCCATCTCCACAGCTTTGGCATGGCTCCGACTGGTGGGTGTCTGCATCTCCTCACTGCACAGCTCACACAGCTGCCTCAGAATGGCCCTGTTCAGGTGGTACCAGCTCACGATCTCAGTGTCACTGTAGTTCTCAAAGGTGATGTGGGCACGGTATCACCTGTGTCGACCATACCACCGACTGGCCCTTCCTCAGCCACGTCACTGTTCCTCCTGCCCCCTCACACCCCTCATTACTGCCTCCATCATGAAGGGCGCACTATCCATGGTCCTTGCTGTCCACTGTCCCCCTGGGCGGTTGGCTGCTGGCTGTGTGCCACCCTGGTCCACAGCTTGTGTGTGTGTGTCTGTCTCTCTCTGCCCGTCTCCCTCTCCCACACCACCTCTGTCCCTCTCCCTCGTGTGTGTACTTTGTCTGTCTGTCTGTCTCTCTCCCTGTCACACTCACTCCTGGTGAATCTGCTGTCTGTGTGTTTGTGCCCTGTATTTATAGGAACAAGTTTGCTCCTCACAACTTTGATTTGCTCCACACTTACACCATGGTTTCACGGTTGAATATGCCATTGTGCTGGATATTCATGGAGAGGCCCCCTGCACTTGTGCCTGCATACATTATAGTTGCACATTGGCACAATGGATTTTGCGCTGTGCACTGGCTTCTGCTGAATATGGCTCCTTGGTGCAATTCCGCACTTGCACTGGCACAACTCAGTTGCACCATGCGCAACTGCTCTGAATATCTGGGCCTGCTTGTTTTTCTATTTTTTTTTAAAGAAGCAGTTGAGGTAAAGCTTACGGAAGTTTGTAATAACTTACTACCGCTGACTGACTGCACTGTGGCAAACTGTGTAGCGCTACAGAATGGCGGCGACACCAAGGAGTTGAAGAGTGCTGGCTGCGCATGCTTAGTGCTACGGAAGCCTGGCGCGTGTTCGCCGTTATAATGGCGAAATTATAACCAGGTTTTCCTATGGGAGAAAGCGCTCCCCAGTTATTGTATATAGAATAAAGTATGGGGTGGTGTGTGTAACAAGAAGTTTAAACACACCCAAGGTGTTAGATGCTACATAAACCCCAAGAGCGAAGCTCAAGGGGCTTGTGCAAGTATCTAACATCGAGGGTGTGTGTAAACTTCCAGTTTAAACACACCACTGCATATTTCATTTTGTTTAATTGCTGGGTTTGACTTTTTCACCACTGTAATTATATAAAATACAAAGCCATTCATGTGCGACCGCTGTTCCGTTACGTTTCAGCGTGCGGTCGACTTATTTAAACTTTTTTTTATTTATTCAACAGTCGAAAGTTGTTTTCTTTCTGGTGGCAGTAGATTTGTTTTTTAAGACCACTTACCGCTGAGTCCGAGTGGCGGTTCAGTCTCCGAGCAGCCAGCGGTCCGACTGGAAGAGCTGCGGCTGGCGCATGCTCGGAGCAAGGGAAACTGTGCGCGTGTTTGCCGTTATAAACACTCCTTTATAATGGCAAATTATGCCACGGTTTCTCTGTGGGGAAAAAGGTAAACCAAGTTATTATGTAAACATTAAAGAGTAGCTGACACCTTCTGGAGAACTTTAACAAAACATACTATTTAGATACAGTTTAACTTGTGTTTTACATTACTTCTGTATTTCTCCTCCCTATTATTTACTACTGAGGTTGTTTGCATGAAAACAGGACTTTTGCTCCTGAAGAGTTCATTACTTCCACTGCTTTCTCCCTACCTGTGGTCATAATGCATTGCATGTGACATCACAGTTACTCCCATGGCAATAGACTGTGATGTCACAACAGAGGATTATGACTTGATGTAGGGGGTAAGCTATAGAGGCAGATGAACTCTAATCGAGATAGATCATGTATTCGTGCAAATTTCCTCAGCAGTAAGTAAAGGGGAGGAGAAATCTATAGACTATATGCAGAATGTAAGCTGAGTTATACCTAATTATTATGTTTTTCAACGTTTTCTTTGAGGCGTCAGCAGCTCTTTAATGCTCCCTAAGTGCAGGAGTGAACCTACTAGCAACAGTGTACTGGAAGTATTTCAGGGGTATTACCTTGGAATGGTGGGGACAGAAATCAGAGCCCCAGTTAAATGTTTGAGGGTGCAGTGGACACTGGTATGACTGCACCGATTGTAGGAGGGGTTGTGTGGAGGAGTTATTTTGAGAGGGAAGTGTGCTTTTACTGTGTACCAACTGCAGTGACTAAGTAAATGCACCCAGCTTGAGCCCAGCTCCATGTTTAGTCTCGGTTTGTGTGTGGTCTCACATTTATTGCTGCCCCAGTGTACTGGTTCATGGTGCTCCTTCTCTAGTGCCCCAGGCCTGAGGTGGCAGTAGTGATTGTGCAGGTGCAGGGTCTATGATGTAAGGGAGGTACTCTACTGACAGGGCTATCACCATATACACCTAGACTCAGGGAGGTGCTCGGCCTTTACACTTATCTTTCAGAAGCTGCAGAAAGTGTTTTTTTTTTTCCCCATGCAGGGGAACCTTTCCCTTTAATTAAATTCCCAGGAAGCATTCTTTACGTAGCTTGCGAATGGAAGCAGCCAGCTGTACCCCCCATTATACAAGCATTATATTCCTCTGTTTATCAGAAGATTAGCAGGCTTTCACTGACAGTCTTCTTTGTACTAAGTTTGAACTAAATGTCAGATTGGTATCTGCGTATCTTCAGGAGGAGAGCATTTTTAGACAGAATGTCTTAGTAATAAACGTAAGTGACGGAGGCCAGCCTAGGGTCCTGGCAAGACCCAATGCTGAAGCTAACCGAGATAAAATCATTGGAGCTTGCTTGTAATAGAGCTAGCAAAGTCCATGAACTTCATGGGGGGGGGGGGTGGAGCAAAGTCAGCCATCCTTCACAACTGTACGAGCCCTACCAATGTCCACACAACCAATAGTTGAATAGTTGGCCAGCAAACCTACAAAGCTTTCAAGCTGTCAGAAAAAAAGATACTGTATGAATCTACTAAATAAAAATTTCACTATGACCACACAGTGTTGAATGAATGCACAAAGGAATTGAAATAACCTTTCACAGTGTCACTTCAATTCGTTACTGGCAGTTCACTCCGTGACAGTTCACTCCCTCTTTCCCACATGTATGAAATACCACAGCAAGATTTTATTTACATTTGTGGACATCCTTCTATTAATAACTTTACAATTGGAAATGTGAACTTCAAGAATCCAAATGTCAGACAGCAAGGAGAACCAGGGATAAATGACAACCAAGGAAGGGGCTGGAGTAGAACAGTGAAGCAGTCTAGGGAGGTCAAATCATGGAAAGCCATGTGTGCAAATGCCAGGAGCCTTAGCAACAAGATGGAAGATCTGGAGGCTGTCATGGTACAGTCAGACCTGGACATTGTGGCCATCACTGAAACCTGGTGTAATGATAACCATGACTGGGAGATGGCCATACCTGGCTACAACATATTCAGAAGAGACAGAGCAGGCAGGAAGGAGGAGGAGTGGCACTGTATGTGAAAAATGACATAAGGGCCACACAGATCCAGGAGGAACAAATGGGGGAGATACTGTGGGTTAGCTGGAAAGGAAAATGAGGCCAGCCATCCGCACAGGTGTGGTCTATAGACCACCAGCCCAGGAGGAAGAAACAGATAGGAGTTGATGCTAGCCATCCAAAGGATGGCTGACAAGGTGAGGTAGTACTGGTTGGAGACTTCAATATACCAGATGTGGACTGGAGCATCCCAGCAGCAGCATCAACTAGAGCAGATTTATCCTGGACTCCTTCAGGGTGCCTTCCTCAAGCAACTGGTCATGGAACCAACTCGCAGAAGGCAATACTGGACCTTGTGCTCACAAACAGGGACAGTGTGATGGGGTAACAGTGGGGAGCACCTGGGTAACAGTGACCACCAGTCATTGTGGTTTGAAATCACAGAAAGAGCAGAACCAAACCACACAAAAACACGTATCCTGGATTTTAGGGGGCAGACTTTGGGAAAATGGGGAGATGCTTGAAAGAGGCATTAAGGGATGGGACAGGAATCAGGGATTGAGGAACAGTGGGCAGTATTTAAAATGGGGATTATAAGAACAACAGAATTATGCATTAAGCAGGTTAGCAAGAGGAAAAGAAGAGGAGACCATTATGGTTTTCCAAAGAGGTAGCAAAAAAGTGAAAGCCAAAAAGACTGCATTCAGGCAATACAAAAGACACAGGCAGAAGGGGATAGGGAGAAGTACCAGGAGAAACAAAGGGAGGCAGGGAAGTCAGTAAGGAAGCCAAAGCTCAGACAGAAGAACACATTGCAAAATCAGTGGTTAAAGGGACAAAACCTTTTACAGGTACATAAGTGAAAAAAGAAGGACAAAGGAGGGATGGTTAGACTGAAGGGGAGGATGGGAGCAGCGTGGAGGATGACAACAGTAAAGCTGACATATTGAACAGGTATTTCTGCTCAGTCTTTACTAAGGAAGAGGGGGGTAATGGGTCTGAAGGGAGTACAAGGGGTGAGAATGGTGCAGAAATGGACACAAGTCCCTTTACACGAGAAAGGGTCCTGAAGGAACTGGAAGTAATAAGAGTTGACAAAGCAATGGGGCCAGATGGGGTGCACCCCAGGGTCCTTAAAGAACTAAGAGAGGTGGTGGCTGAACCTCTGGCTATCCTGTTCAGCCAATCACTGGAAACAGGGAGGTACCCAAAGACTGGAGGACAGCAGATGTAGTCCCCTTATACAAAAGTGGGAACAAAGAGGAAGCAGGGAACTACAGACCAGTCAGCCTCACCCTGTAGTGGGAAAGATCATGGAAGCACTACTGAAGGAGAGATTGGTGAACATCTGGTTGTCAATGGACCACAGGACCCAAGGCAGCATGGTTTCACCAGGGAGGTCATGTCAGACCAACCTCATTGAATTTTGACTGGGTGACTAGGGAGGTGGATCAGGGAGGCAGTGGACATGGCCTATCTGGACTTCAGCAAGGCCTTTGACACTGTGCCACATAGAAGACTATTACACAAACTGGGGAATATGGGTGTGGCAGGACAGTAGTGTGGTGGGTAGGTAACTGGCTGGGTGGCAGGACACAGAGGGTGGTGGTAAATGGCTGTCACTCCACAGAGGGAAGAGTGACCAGTGGGCACCACAGGGATCAGTGCTGGGACCGGTCCTATTCAACATCTTCATCAGTGACATTGCACAGGATATAGAAGGCAGAATTTCACTGTTCGCTGATGACACAAAGCTCTGTAACAGAGTAGACACACCAGAGGGTGTAGACAGAATGAGAAGGACCTGCAGAAACTTGAAGAATGGTCAAGGGTTTGGCAGTTGAAATTCAATGCAAAGAAGTGCAAGATAATGCATATGGGGCACAAAAACCCTGGCACAATATATCAGTTGGGGGTGAGGATATAGCATGCACCAAGCAGGAAAGGGATCTTGGGGTTGTCATCTCTGATGACCCCAAGGTAGGGAAACAGTGTGACAAGGCATCAGGTAAAGCAAATAGGATGCTGGGATGTATAGGCAGGGGCATCACCAGCAGGAAAAGGAGGTCATAATTCCATATAAGACACTAGTGAGGCCCCACCTGGAGTACAGTGTACAGTTCTGGAGACCATACCTACGTAAGGACATAGACAGGGTAGAGAAGGTTCAGAGGAGGGCAACAAAGATGGCATGGGCTGCATCACAAATCCTATGAAGACAGGTTGAAGGAACTGAACATGTACTCCCTGGAGGAGAGGAGGAGAGAGGATATGATAGAGACATACAAGTATCTTACAGGGAGGAACAGGGTGCAGGAAAACACTATTTTAAGCGAAAAAGATGTTTCAGGACTAGAGGGCATGGGATGAAGTTGGAGGAGGACGATTCAGAGGAAACATGAGAAAGAATTTCTTCACAGAACGGGTGGTGGACAAGGGAACACCCTGCCAGAGGAAGTGGTGGGGGCTGAAACAATCACGGGATTTAAGAATGCATGGGATAGACATAAAGGAATTCTAGAGGTCAGGGGTAAGGGGAAATAGACTTCTAGGAAAACAAACTGAACTTACAAGCTCAAATGGGCAGACTAGGTGGGCCATAGGCCCTTATCTGCCGACACTGTCTATGTATCTATGTATCTATGTAAAAAGAATTCTGCACTCACAAAAGACAGTTTCACACTTCTTCACTGGATGCCAAATTGAAGCTTTTATTAGCCAAACACAAGAAATGTGGGCAATGCTGCCGACCACAATGCCCTGGCGCTTCAACATTACTCTGTTTATCAGGGGTCATTTACCAAGTTCTGAAGGGAGCACATTTTCATGGGGTGAATTGCTGGTTACGAATTGTCATGTAGGTAGCCTGTGATAATGGGGACCACGATTAAGCTCTTTCAAAAAGGGTGACTCAGTCACGGCGCCTGTGCACAGGGCTACCTGGCAGGGAGGGCAACTGGATAGGGGGTTCGGCAAATATTGCGATGGGATGTCGCTATGTATACACACGTGTGGGAAGGGACCACACCATATGATGGGCGGAAGGGGAGGCAGGGTTCTTGGGGTGTAGTGTGGCACTGGGCTGCCGAGCTGGCCGTGTGGCATGGTGGGTTGGTGGCAGGCTGGGGATGGGAGGGTGCCGGGTTTGGTTCTGGGAGTGGTCATGGTTTTTGCGCCGGGTCTTTTTTTTTTTCTACTTTTGCACACACACCCCAGCATGCACCCCTCCTGGAGCTGAGAATCTTTTAGTAGCGGGGAAGGGGGAACAGCCCCCCCAATAAAAAACAGGAAACCTAAGTCTTGGGCACCCTCTTTCTGTTCGCCACGAGTGTACATCACCGAATTTTATTTTCGTCGATGTACACTCGCCCAAATGGCAATCGCCATTCCACGATCGCCGTCGTCACATGGAACTGTCATGTAGCCAAGTTTCACAAACACTCAAGTTTAAGTTCAAAGTTTTATTTGTTCGACTTTTCAAGTCATTACAAACTTAATAGAAAAACAGATAAAAACTTCACAAGCACTTTATGAACACAATAAAGCACCAGATGTAAAATACTAGAGGAATATCAGTTCATCATAATTTGTCGTCTGTCATGGTTTGTCACAGTTAATCATGATTTCGTGAATAAAGTCTTGTATCATACACTATTCAACAATAATCCCACTGGGATCACTCTGTATAACCGATAACTCAAGGCCCTTAAATGTACTTCAGCCCTACAAATAGGGAACAATTATCAGGGACAAAAGAATTTATAATATAAATGCCCAACTTTCAGGTAAAAGACCTTGCTGGACCTACATGTACTGCCATTGACGATCAGCTTTCCTGTTCCTCTTCTGGGACTCGCTACATTGCACAGATTCTAAGTACAACACCTGGGCTCCTGTAAATGAGGAGACCCACGGTATGCCAGTAGGACTAACTCTGTGTGATCCACTAGATCCCTTTGGTGATGCTGATCCATACAAGATCCTAAACCACCACACTTGGGGAAAGGACCCCTGAGAAGCCCAAAGGCTAACTAGGTATAGGATTACTGTTAACCCTGTCCCATTATGTACATTTCATCCTTGCAAACACTATTTGGCCCCACAATTTCAAAGGTTAGCAAGTCATGGCAACAACCTGTAATTTCCAAGAAAAGAAACAATCCGCCTTACTCTGAGCAAAATCGTAGTGTAACCATGGTCCACATGAACTGCTCCCAGAAGAGAAAACTGAATAACAACAGAACAGAGCTATGATATATGAACTGGCAATGCTATCAAGTATATCATATTTTATGCTAGGGTACAGGCTTAAAATGTAACCCCATATTTAACTGCTTACGCATACACTACTGTAATTAGGCTATTTAAGCCATCTCTGCGTAGAGTTTAATTCTCTAAAATCTTTTATCTTACATGTGTGCCAAAACACAGTAACGGGTAACAATTTGCTCAAATTACTAAAAAATCAGCTAGGAGAGCATATATTTAAGTTGTTAAACAAACCACTCACATAGCATATAGCAATACACATTTTAAACTATTTATAAAATATTTTAACATAAAAATGTAATAAATCAGTTTAAACTAAACAAGAATTGTGAAGCTCCATTGCAATTAAGAGTCCATCCATTTAAACGTACATGAAAAAAGTACCATTTATACTCAAGAATCCATGGGTTTGCAATAGAGTCTAAGAGGCTCCATTTAAATTCTGGAGTCCGTCATTTTGCAAGCAGGAGTTAAAAGGCTCCATTTAGGATCCAGTTACACTCTTGGGGGGAGGGGGGTGTCATCATCCTTTATAGGAATTACCTGTTCATTCAGGTTCTGAGTTATGTTGGGGACTGAGAAGCACAGCCTTCCTCAGAAACTACCCCATATTCCCTAGAGAATATGAAAACCTTCTTCCAGGTATAATAGCTTATCCTTCAGCAGGCTGGCAACACAGAACCCTAAAGTGAAGTCGCATTAAAACGATCGCTTGAAATAAGAATTGTCTTTTGTAGAATAAATTCTTACAAACCCAATTAAGTGCTTTTCACTGGAATTCCAGATCCATATAAAATGGGACAGGACTTGAGGAGTTTATTATCTCTGTCAAAACTACTATTCACTGAGAAAGTATCTCTATAAATAAATATAACCAATAATGACCACGGGAGTGGATGATTCAAAAATTCAAACTCCATATGCTGAGAATTCTGGTTTTCACATAAAAACAGTATAGTACTCTTATTTCATTGGCTGATATAAAGTTACCAGCTAGAAATGACAAAAGCAGTACCTCTGAAAGGAATTTTTTTTTTGCTCACAGCCAGCTGCCAACAGTCCCCAAGACAGCGTACCTGTAAATATTATCGGGGGGGTCCACCGTAAATGGAGCCCGCTCAACAGCTAGATTCCCTATCCCAGTCTGGAGGTCGCAACGATCAAATCTCCCTGCAAGGCTACAACCAATTTCACAATCTCTCCTCATTGATGTTCCTTCTCTGCTGCAGTCCATCACTCTCCCGCACGTCTGGGAACACCTGAAATGGTAAAGGGAAAATCGCTCTCTGAGCATAGTAAGTAAGTAATATCAAGAGCTTTAAAGTCCCCAGCTCCCCTTGACAAAGTCAGTGTTCCTATAAAGAGGTAAAAACACGCATATACCACCCCAAGGTGCAAACGCTGTTGTAACGCAGCATAAACTGCCTGTGTACATTCACGAACCTCCAGACAAGTCACTGGTTGCAAATCTAGGTAGCCGAAGTGCTAATCTGTTTCAGTTCCAAACATAATCAATGCAGCGACACTCCCGTCTGGACTTTTCCAGGAGTAGCTGTAGCCTATCGCTGCGTACTATGAAAGGTACTCCACAGTGTTTGGCCAGCTTTAGCCAGCTAAGTAAAAATAGTTAAAATATTTAAAAAGTAACATTAACAACAGAGTTTGAGTGAGAGACTTCCAAACAGAACAGAGAGGAGTAACACGGAGCGAAGCAGCATGGCGGCCATCTTGTTGCTCCGCCACACACGCTCATAATTAGACTAGGGCCAGTGACTGTGCAATTTCAAAAATGGTCAAGTCTGTTTGACAGAATCATAAAATCTGGATTATTCTGTTCTTTCTCAAAATTAAGGGCAAATCAGCATGTTTTGCACACAGTGTGGCTCAAACTGATGGAAGTTTGCAGAAGAAGCTGTTGTGCAGTGGGGTTGTTTGCATGATACAGTGCTGCAAACTGAGTTTTTTCATGACAGATTGACTCCCAAGAGCTGGTTTAAAAATGACAAATTCCACTTTTTCTGGTGTTTTCCATTGACAATAGAAAATCATTAGCCTGACTACACTTAAGTGAAGACTTGCACTAAGATGTTATTTTGGTGGTAATTTTGAAAAAAACTAATTTTGTTTCAACACCAGCAATGCAGAAATTGTTCTAGCCTGCTTGTACTGTAAAGATGGAAACTCATGGCAAATATTCAAAAATTCGCTGAGCTTGGCAGGTGAGAAAAAGTGTAATGCGGGTACATAGGGGTTACAAACCAGAGTTTGCAGTAGTTTTATCAGAAGGGAATTGGGAAGGGAGTTGCTAGTGCTCTATTAGCCAATAGCCGCCTCTAGTAATGGCAACACAAACTGTAGTAAAGAAGTGCAACTGAACGGTGAAGTGGACCCTGGCCCTGTCGTGTCAGTATCTGAGTCTGAGAGCTGCTCAACCAGCTGAGCTACTGGGCCACCTAGGTAGCCTTTAACAGTATTTTTCTCCAACTGCAAGTGAACTAAAGAGAGGAAAGACTAGTTTCTAGTCCTAAATCTTTGTTTACCATCCCTGAACACTTCAGATGCATCGCTAAAGAAGGTTTGTGCATAGATCAGCCCAGTGGTGCTGAGGGTTGAGGCACTGGACACCACACCTTGTGCATGCTGGCAACCCGGGTTCGGGAACGGACATGTGTCGTCAGGGGTTGGCAGGGGAGGGAGGGGATTGAGCATCCGGAGGACTGCTCTCCTCTCCCGGGGTGGGTTGTAGGGGGTTCCCAGTGCTGTAGCGGCCTCTAGTGGAGACTGGAGGCAGTGCAGGTGTGTGGGACATAGAAGGGGGTGGGACGATTTTTCTCAACCCCATACAGTTGTCATCTGAAGAGGCAGACAACTCTCTTTTCAGGATTCTGGTCCTGCCAGTGACCACTGATGGGTCGGCCCAGCCTGCTGAGCTGGACCTGCCGGTCATCAGCCTGGATGAGCTGTGGACCTCCCCGGCTCCTTCTGAGGGCCCCTATTGGCACCACCAACGGTCGAGGTCTCGGTCATCTTCATTTTCTGGGTCGAGCGGGTCCAGTCAACATCAGCGGTCTCGCTCTTGACACCATGTTAAGCGGCGCCGCCGCTACTAGTATTCATCTTTCTCGGGGGAGGAGAGGCTTCAGAGCAAATTGTGTTGTTGCTACAAAGACTTCATGTGGCAACAGTTAGTTCTGTCTGGGGAGAAGCAGACACTGGCTACCACCCCGGCCATTACCTGGCTGTCACCGGAAAGGCTGACCCTGACTCCCTCGGTGGGGACGGTTGACAGCATTCCTCCCCCAGCGGAGCCGGTTCAGACCACATTGGCTCGGCCAAAGCAGGCTTCTCTGCTGATCATGGCGGAGCCACCACCTAAGCAGCTGACAACTGGGGCTCCGACCAAGGAGTCTCGGCCAGCCAAGGGGCTTCCCCATCGACTGTCAGTCACCCTTACACCTGACCATCCATGGTGTGTTGAGGGTGACATGTGTGGCCGCCCGCTCTATGCGGACTCATCAGAGTCCAAGGATTCCTCCTTGCACTCACGTCCTTGGACGCGGAGTCAGTTGGGGATCTCTCCATGGACAAAGGCCCTACTTCGTTCATGGGCATTCTCTGTCTCATTTCTGAGTCTACGGGGATGAAACTGGAGCCCGTCCAAAAGCAGGCTCGATATCCCCTTATAGAAATTCTGGATGAATGGGATACTTCGATGGATGCCTTCCCAGTGGCCGAGGCCATTGTTGACCCTGCCCTGCAGCTTTGGCAGCACCCTGCTTCTTGCCCTGTGCCCTCGGCCCAGATGGCCCACAAATATGTGGTGCCCACCGGTACCCTTTCTGGGTTCATGGAGCATCCCTCGGCCGAGGGATTGGTGGCTGACTCCATATTTTAGCGCTTGGGCAATACCGGGGACGTCAATAGTCCGCTGGACAAAGAGTCCAAGAAATTGGACCATTCGACCAAAAAGGTTTATGCTGCCTCCTTGCTAGGCCTCCATCAGGCGAGCTCGGCCATCTTGATGGCACACTTCTCTCATGCCCTGTTAGGCTCCCTGGATGAGGTGATTCCTTACCTTCCTGCAGACCTTCAGACCATGATCAAACAGGTCCGAGACCAGGGTAGGGCAGTGGTGAAACAGCGACTCCAGATGGTTCTGGACATTGGTGATTCTTGTGCCCACTTGGTGGCTGCCGCGGTTGCCATGCGTTGTAGGGCTTGGCTGCGGATCTCGACCTTCACGGCAGATTTCCAGCACAGGCTGGTGGATGTTCTCTTTTTGGGCACTGACCTGTTTGGGCCTGGTGTGGAGGGTCACCTCCAGTGCACTGAAAAGTCCAGTGCCACCCTGGACTCTGGCACATCCACCCAGAAGGACCCCAAGGGCACCAAGTTGCAGAAGCACAAGCCCTTTCGGTCCTCCACCCCTGCAGCAAAACCAGCCCAGCATCAGTCTGGCCAGCAGGGTCAGTCCTGGTGACCTAGGGCCAAGTCCATGGCCTCAGCGGTACAAAAGCCTGAAAGGAAGGGACCCGGTGGCTCTTCAGCCAGATCCTCCTCCTCCAAGCCTGCTCAGTGACAGGATGGGGGTTGCCACACTCATGCCCACCACACCTCCCCTAGGTCCTCCTGTAGAGGGTTGGCTCCACCACTTCCTTTCCGCCTGGTCCACTGTTACCACGGACAGGTGGGTTTTGAAATTGGTCGGTCAGGGTCTGCCTCTGGAATTCAAGCAGTACCCTCCAAGCTGAGCCCGTGCCTCATGGGAGGACTTGGTATCCGCAGACACTCGATTGGCTCTCCGAGACAACATAGCTCAGCTCCTCTGCAAGAAGGTCGTGGTCAGAGTTGTGGATCCTCCGAAACACCCAGGGTTTGTCTCCAGGTACTTCCTGGTGCCAAAGTGGACGTGGGGACTGGTGCCCCATTCTAGATCTGCATGACCTGAACAAGTTCCTCAGGCCCCGCACCTTCAAGATGGTAACTCTGTCCCAGATCATACCCTCTGTGAAGCAAAACATGTGGTTTTGCTCTCTGGATCTTCAGGATGTGTTCTTTCATGTTCCGATCAGTACGCCCCACCAAAGGTTCCTTCGCTTCTGAGCAGAAGGAGCCCTTTATGAGTTCCAAGCCATGCCTTTCGGCCTCTCCTCAGCCCCCAGGGTCTTCACCAAATGCATAGCAGTGGTGGCAGCTTACCTTAGGCACCGAGGGGTCCGGGTGTACCCCTGCCTGGATGACTGGCTGATAGCAGGTCCCTCCAGGCAGGAGATGGAGCAGTCCAGGGACCTGGCCCTCCAGATCTGCATCGACCTTGGCCTCCTGGTCAATGAGGCCAAATCAGAACTAGTGCCCTTGCAGGTTATCAGCTTCATCGGGGCAGAGCTCAACTTGTGCTGGGCCAGAGCTCGGCTCCTGGTGGACAGGGCGGAAGTTCTCTCCTCCTCTGCCCTATAATTTCTGGTTGGGCAATTGCACCCTGCCCAGGACTTCCTGCGCCTTCTGGGTTACATGATGACCTGTACCAGTGTGATCCAATGGGCCCATTGCCATATGCGCTCCCTGCAATGGGAGCTGGCTAGCCAGTGGTTCTCAGTGCAAAGATCACTTCGACCAGCTGGTCACTGTGAACCAGAGGATGTGGGACATCCTCCAGTGGTGGTTTGTCCCAGAGTATCTGCAGGAAGGGATCCCGTTTGTCTACCCTGAGCCGATGGTCATCCTGACAACCAGTGCCTCTCTCAGAGGCTGGGGTGCCCACCTGGGAGACCAGAGGGTCCACGGACTCTGGACCACCAGGAGTCCCGATGCCACATCAACCTGCTGGAGCTCTGAGCAGTTCGGCTAGCCCTGACCACATTCA
This sequence comes from Neoceratodus forsteri, assembly GCA_016271365.2. Classification (NCBI taxonomy): domain Eukaryota; kingdom Metazoa; phylum Chordata; order Ceratodontiformes; family Ceratodontidae; genus Neoceratodus; species Neoceratodus forsteri. The sequence goes on from CM028130.1 coordinate 878,866,263, forward strand.
CTCCGTTTGTCCAGGGTCAAGTGGTCCAGGTCCAGATGGACAATACCACGACCATGTACTACCTCAACAAGCAAGACGGGATGCACTCCTTGCCTCTGTGCAAGGAAACTCTCCACTTCTGGACCCTCGTGCGCAGCCTGGAGGCAGAACTCTTGGCCATCCATATGGCAGGAGCCTCCAGTCAGCTGGCGGATACCCTCAGCCAGATGGGTGAGGCATCTCACGAGTGGTCCCTCCACCCAGAGGTAGTTCACAGTCTGTTCTCCCAGTGGGGCACCCCTAAGGTGGATCTGTTTGCCTCCAGGGAGAACACAAAGCTAAGGCTGTTTTGTGCCTGCCCCCTCAGCAGGGCTCACTGCAGGGGGATGCCTTCTCGAGGCTGTGGACCCAGGCCTCTTCTATGCCTTCCCTCCACTTCCCTTGATCAACAAAGTGCTTCTCGAGGTCAAGAGGGACAAGGCACAGGTGATCCTGGTGGCTCCGGACTAGCCCCGCCAGTTTTGGTGCCCCGATCTCCTCAGCCTCAGCAACAGGCTCCCGAGGTGTCTTCCAGCACACCCGGACCTGCTCTCCATCAGTCAGGGGAAGGTACTCCACCCAGACCTTCAATCCCTGCACCTGACAACCTGGTTCCTGAGTGGCTAGAGTTCCAGATTTTGGGTCTCTCCGAAGATATCCTCACTGTCGTGGAGGCGTCTAAAAAGGAATCGACCAGGAAATGCTATGCCTTCACATGGAAGAGATTCTCCATTTAGTGTCTGGGCAAGGGGTTGGACCCTTCAGCCTGTCCTGTGGCTAGCATTCTGGACTATCTGTGGTCTCTCTCCCATGGGGGATTTTGGTCGACGACCCTTAAGGTGCACCGGGCAGCCATCTCTGCTTACTCGCAGTAAAAAATGTGAAAGGTGACAAGAAAAAAGATAAAGCTTCATGGCCATGAGAAAGGCTTGATAAAGATGGTTAAGACATCAGGGTGTCCAAAAGGGGGAACCCTGAATCCAGTGATGGCAAAAATAAAAATAAAAGATCCTCAGAGCAGATGCTGGAAATGGTGTCTGCCAAAATGAAATTTAAAGAAAAAAAATTTCACTGCCACTCCTCCTGAATGGAGAAAAGAACAGGCAGATGGCACAGATAAAATGCTCTCATCAGAGGACATATCAAAAATGTAGCAGTTTTTCTAGGTGTTCCAGGCCATGGGAAATTTGAATAAGGTACCTGCCACCCCCAGGCTCAGGCTTCAAGCTGTCTGTCTGCAGAGGATGAAGAATATTTTGTGCAAATGGAGGAAAGTGACCCCATGGAAGTGGGAGGTGCACCTGCACAAGATTTCAAACCTTTTCCAAGGCATAATGAAGACTGCTTATCCTTTTCCTCATTTGTCAGACAAATGGTCGACACCCTCAACATCCCCCAGCTAGAAACAGAGGGGGATGCTGATTTTATGGTCATATTGGGAGAAGCTCACCAAAAAGGAGTTAACTTCCCGTACATAAACTATTTAAGAAGGCCCGATCAAAAACCATGGCTGCACCCACTTCAGCTGCAGCCATCAATAAAAACAAAATTGAGAAAAAAAGAACAGATGGACAAGCAGGAAGTAGAATACCTGTATGCCTATCCTGACCAAAATGGAGTAGTGTAGGCTGCTGCTTGTAAGAGGACAAAATCGCTCTATCTACACAGCCCCCTGAAAAGGACACAAAAAAACTGGATACTGTGGCCAAAAAGGTTTATGCAACAGCTTTCCCTGCTTATCAGGCAGGCAGTTTATTCCGCACATATAGCACAGTACCAAAAAGCACTTTGAAACACGATTCTGACACTGGCAGAAAGAGCAGATGATGAATTGGCACAGGACCCGATTGCCACAGCAAGATCAGCCCTAGATGTCACAAAATGTAATTTCCACACTGGCGGTGGACACTAATGTCACTGCTGCTAGAGTTTTAGCTCATGCAGTGTCCTTAAGAAGGTTTTCTTGGTTTAAGACTACCATCCTTTCTCAGGATACCCAAAACAAGGCCATGGATTTCTCCTTTGAGGGAAATTCATCATTTGTTAACAGAACAGAGGCCGACATGAAAACGTGGATGAATACAAAACCATTTTTAAAAGTAACATTGAGAAGGGAAATGCTTTTACCTGCTACAGAGCCTATGGAAGGGGAGGCAGAGGCAGGGGATACTGTCCAAGAGCCTATGTCTCTTATGCCCTCTATGAGTACCCCTCACAAAGAGGGCTATTGGGGAAAGGGGAAGAGGGCTTCCAGACACAGTGCTGCAGCTCCATTGTGTACACCCAGCCAAAATAAAACTCCTCACAATTTTTCCCAGGTCGCCCAACCATTGTCAGTGGAAGGAAGCCTGGCACACTACTTCCAGGAATGGATGAACATTACCACAAACAAGTAGGTACTGGAAGTAGTGGGCCAGGGGTTATGTCTGCAGCGCAGACATTTTCCAAACCTGCAGAAACACAGACAAACTTCTTCGGGGGTGTCTCAGTCATAAGGTCACACCGTAGGAACTTCACCATTGGTGAAGCAGGATCCACTTGGACTATTTTAGCAGTACAACTGGGTCTGCCCACGCCGACATGATGTGACAATATCACCAACCTAATAAAGGTGTGAGTAGACCCGCTCCCTCCTCAGTTCTTTCCTGTCTTTGACTTGTTCACCCATTGAGGCCTGATCCTACTCCAGGCCCTTGGGCTGCAGTTTCCTCGGGCTCTCAGGGCCCACACAGCGGGTTGTCGCTCCCTGTGCCGTCAAACACCCCCCCCGTCGATGAAAGTCTTTGATGGTTGTTGATCTCAATGAGATTCTAATGAAATTCACGTTGGTGATTGTTCAACCTGGTACCTACATCACCTGATACATCGCAGCAGCTTTTCTGTCAACCCCTCTTCGATGGCAGCTGCTCCCTGGGTCATTGTTGGTGCCTCACACTCGGACCTGGATCTGGAAGAGGTCATCAAGGAGGAGTACCATCCTGATGTTATTCATCCTGATGAGGAAGAGGAGGAGGAAGATACTCTCACTTCAGACAGATCCACTTCAATCAGCAAGCATTCTCGACTTTTTTTGTAAATTTATGATTATTAACAACAAGCGGGTACATAAAATAGTACTCTGCTTTACTTAGTTTGTCAATTTCACTTAACTTAAGAAACAGACAAATTACTTTGGAGGCCATTACAGAGAAAACAATCACAGTTCATCAAGTTTGAGGCATAAAACATAAAGTTGTCAAACTCATCCTTAGCTATCTTTGTATTGCTATTTTATACAGAAGGGAGATAAAATCCTTAGGACTCCACCTGCTGGTCTGTAACTCCAGAAAAACGATGGGACAGATGTTTTAGGTGGGGTTCAGGTTGAGGTCTGATAGTGTCTCTCTGAGGGTTGGTGTCAATGTCCAGATCTGGGTGAGCTCCCAGCCAGATCAACCACCTGGTCCATCTGCATGTGTACATATGTATTTTTTGATTAATTTTTAGCGTTAACTCCTCCAACTCTGATATCTTCTGGATCGCCTGAGCCCATTGTTGGAGTGTAGGGGTTTCCGTTTTCATCCAGTTTCGAGTTATGACCTTATGAGAGGCTGCAAGCAAAATAGCCCAAAGGTACAGTGCATCTGTTCCTTTTAAACCATCAGGTGGAATTCCCAGGATAACATTTGTCCAATCCAAGGGTGAGCTTAATGTAAACAGTTAGAGCAGAGTTAACCCTTTGCCGAAAAGTTTCAATACCTTCACATCCCCAGAATATATGTAGGTGATGGGCTTCGTGATCCCCACATAGTCTCCAACACACTGGGGAGCGGGTGGGATCCCTTTTAATGAAAATGGCTGGAGTGAAGAAGAAACGGGTCTTCACTCTCCATTCAAACTCTTGCCAATATGGGGACATAGTGGTCTTAGTGGTGATATAAAAGGCCCTATCCCAGTTCACTTCCCGTGGGACAGGCTCCCCTTCCCTGAGCCATTTTGACTTAAGTTTCATCAGGAGGTCTTGCTTCAGCTCTGCAAATGCCTTATAAATCATTGAGATAAGGCCCTTTTGTGTCTGTCCAGTTAATATCTCTCTCAAGCTTTCAAGAAAGGGGGCTGCGCTAAGGGGGTCCTGGTCCCTTTGTTGGCATCTAGAGACATGGGCCCTGGCCTGGAGAAATCTGACGTGATCTGAGTTTCATAACCCAAATGTTTCTTTAATGGTTTTAAAATCAGCTGTGGAGCCGCACTGGATGAATTGGCCCAGATGCACTAGTCCTAGTCTGGCCCATGACTTGAATGTATGATCCAGTCTGGCCGGGGTAAACTGTGGATCACCAGACAGTCTAAAAAGTGGCCATAATGAGGTTCATAATTTATGTTTTCGCCACACTCTTTGGGTTGCAGCCAGGGTGCCTTTAACTGTGAAAAGTGAAGGAGGAGGTTAACCCGGGTTACACATTGTGTTTATGACTCTAACCTCCAAGGGAGGGCCCAAGTCCTCCTCCTCCTCCCCCAGTTCCATCTTCTTCCAATTTGAAGTGTATGTGGGAACCGACCATTGCAGGGATGATTTTAGCTGGGCAGCTAAGTAGTAGTCCTCGAAGTCTGGGAGAGACCTCCCACCTTCCTCCTGTGTGCCTGAAGAATACTGAGGTTTATTCTGGGTCTCTTATTATTCCATATAAACTTTGTGATCATACGGTGCCAGGATTGAAATTGGGCTCTATGTATAAATATTGGCAGACACTGAAACAAATATAGGTATCTGGGTAATACATTCATTGTGATTGATTGTACTTTGGAATACATAGGTAGGTTCAGAAGGGACCATTTTACAAAATCTCTCTTCATTTGATTAACCAAAGAACTAAAATTTGCTTTAAAGAGGGAAGAAAGGTTTTTAGTTATATAAATGCCCAGGTATTGCATCTTATTGCTGACCAATCCAAGGGCAAGGTGTCCATGATATTTTGAGAGGGGTTATAATAAAAGCTTAAGACCTGTGTTTTGGTCTTATTGAGGGAGTAGCCTGCATATCTCCCAAATTCTTCTAGGACAGACCAGAAATCCGGGATAGATTGTTCTGGGCGTGACAGACAGAGGAGAACATTGTCTGCATATAAGGACATTTTTTGGTGGTGTTCTCCTACCTCCACTCCCCATATGTTTTCCGATTTGTGGATGGCTTCAGCCAATCGCTCAGTGTACAGGGCAAATAGAAGAGGAGATAAAGGGCAGCCCTGTCGAGTCCCTCTGCCCAACCCAAATCTCTCTCAAATGCTTCCATTTACCCTGACGTAGGCCTGTGGAGATGTGTAGAGTATTTTAATACTGTCTATGAATGGGCGCGGAAAGGCTGAACTGAGAAGAGGAAATTCCATGAAACTTTGTCAAAGGCCTTTTCTGCATCCAGGCTCATTAGGATGGAGTGCAGGATTTGTGGATTGAATCGATTACATTTAATGTAGCTTGGACACTATCCGGGGCCTGGCGACCCGACAAAACCTATCTGGTCTAGCTTAATTAGGGCCGGGAGAATGAGGTTTAGCCTTGTAGCTGTTACGGAACTGAAAATCTTGTAGTCCGAATTCAGGAGGGAGATGGGGCGATATGATGGGCAGAGTGAGGCGTCTTTCCCCTCTTTGTGTATTAGAGATATCGTAGCAAATTGCCATGATGGCCAGGCAGGGTTCCTGTCCTTCCAGATTCCTGTGAAGACATCTGTAAGCAGGGGAACGGTCTCCTTTGTAAATGCCTTATAAAATTCTGCGCTAAAACCGTCAGGCCCCGGGCACTTACCAGACTTTAAGTTTTTAATGATATTTAAAGACGTCTGTCTGTGTAATTGGACTAGTTAGTTTAATCCCTTGTTCTTCCGAAAGAGTCGGTAAGGCCAAGGTGGTAAGAAACCTGATTTTTTTTCTTCAGCTGACGCCTCAGGTTGGGAGTGGTGTAATTTAGAATAATATGCAACAAAGGCGTCGGTAATTTGGGCAGTTTTGGATGTGGATAGTCTAGGAGTCGTGATGTAATTTTTGTAATTGCAGCCCTAGCTGCTTGCTGCCTGAGTTGAAAGGCTAAGAGCTTTGTCCCCTAGGGTCCTCCCTCATAGTATTTTTGCTTTAGAAAGACCAGTGCTCTCTCAATATCAATCTTTTGGCACAGGATCATAATGTCGCAAGACATTATGCAACATAACTGTCAGCGCTGCCAATACAGCGCAATATTGCCATGCAGCATGTCTTTTCTGTGGGGGCTCTGCCCACATACCCTCCATCCCGACTCAGGGAGTGCACAATATGTGGCAAAAATAAAATGTCTGGGACCAGGAATCAAACCCGGTCCCAGATGCAACGCCTGGATTCCTGCTGCTGTGGCTGTGTCCAGTGAGCCACGGCAGCTGCTCGGCAGAACCCACTCCCAGCAGAGGTCTTATCCTCTGCCTGGGAGTGTGTAGAAGGTGCAATACCACGTATAGCAGTATACGCGGTATTGCACCATTCACTGTTATGGACAGCACTGTGTCGGGTTAGCTATAATGTCGTACGCTATTAAGCGTACAACATTATGACCCGGTAGGCACTTTTTTGTAGTTTATGCAGTTCCTTCCGGATTTCTTTTAGAACTAGGTCCGTCTGTCTGTCCCACTTAATCTTCTGGGCGGTCTCTAGAGCCTTAATTTGAGAAAGGGTGTCTGCTTGCTTTTGTTTTGCTACTTTCTGTTTATGTGCAGCTATGGAAATTAATTTCCCCTGACCATGGCTTTTAGGGTATCCCAGAGGACCTGTGGAGCTCTGTCCTGGTTTGTGTTCTCCTCTAGTGCTCTCTTCATATATTGCTTAAGGTCTTTCACCACTGCTCCATCTCATAGGAGAGAGAGAGAGGGGTGTTTAGTCTCCAATGAGTGTTTTTCCAGGAAAGGTTAAGATCGATTTCTAAGAAAACAGGGGAGTGGTTGGAGATGGTGGAGGTCCCCACCCACATAGAGGGGAATCTAGAGAGGTCCCTTGAGAATGTGTTGAAGGTGTCTAACCTTGAAAATATTTTAAATCTGGGTGAGTAATATGTATAATCCCTGGCTCTGGGATACTTTTCCCTTCAGATGTCCACCAGTCTGAGTTGCCCAAAGAGACCCCGAAGGGATCTTGCTTTTCTGAGGTCTGGGTTTGGTATTTGTGAAGTTGTGTCCAGATTTCTGTCGAAAATTAAGTTTAGATCCCTTCCCATTATTAGAATTCCCCTAGCCTTCTCTGCAATCATCTGCACAAGTGATGAGTAGAAGGAAAGGTGGGGGGGGGGCCGGTGGAGCATATATGTTTGCTAGTATAATTTGGGTGTCTTGCACCCTGCCAACTACTACTATGTATCTAGCACCCAGGTCTTCAAACACCTCCTCTTGTTCAAATAGAAAAGTAGCTGTCAGAAGTATAGCTACTCCTCTCTTTCTACCAGATGGGAGGGATGAGTGGTAGAGTTGGGAAAAGTTTCTGGATTTTAATTTCAAGGCTGCTGAGGGGGTCAAGTGGGTTTCCTGTAAAAAATTAACCTCGCATTTCTATGTTGCTAAGTACTTCATAATCTGCTTTCTCTTAATAGGGCTATTGCTCCTATTTACATTATATGAGAGCACTTTAATATTTTGTGTGGCCATCATTTTTCAGAAAGAGCTAGACCCCCTAGTGAACAATATATCTGATTACTATTCCCTGCGGGCCCATACCTATGCTTGTGAAATCTGCTATTGTACCCTTGTGATATAACAATTTGTAACTTGAACTTTTAACAAATAAGACATATCTAATCAAGTAACAACTGGCTGTGTCCCAAGTAGGGCACATGTACTATATTTAACCCAATTTTCTGTTTGTGCCTGTTGCTCGTACCACAGAAGGATCCCCCCAGCTCGAATGCAACCGGGGCAATCCTCTGCAGCGTGACTTCCAAGGTTAAGCTGTGTTGGAATAATCAGCTTAGCGTTCATCGCTTATGCAGTGAAATGGAGGGTGGCAAGTTAGGTGCCTGCCCCAAATCAGTGAGCATTCTGTCAAACACACTTCTAGGTCTCCTCCAGAGGACCTGACCTTTTTGGGAGGGTTTTAAGCCCGAGGTTCAATGTGGGGGAATAGCTCCTCCCACATCCCGCTTATAAACCTTCCTCTTGCAGCGCTTCGTGCTTAGAATCAGGAACTCTCTTCCGGGACATTCCGCCTGAGCTCCTGCATGGCGTTTGCTGCATTCAGTTCTGCTGCTTTGCCTGTCATCCCTTGCTTGCTCCCTGTGTTTCATTGGATTGTTTGTGCTCTCCCCTGTCGCACTTAGGCTCCCCTCCCTGCGGCTGTGCGGTCGTCCGGCCCCCTTCCTCGTTCATCTGTTGGGTCCGGTCCTCTCTCCTACCTACATCTCCTTAGTTTATCTCTCCTGTCCTCCTCCTCCAGGTAAGCTCTTCTGATCTGCCTCCTCCTGCGTTTGATTGCCGCCTGCGATTTCTCCCGGCCCCGTTGATTGCTTCCCCACCCCGGAGTCACTGGCTTCGTTTACCACTTTTACCCCTCCTACTTTGCGACTGCTCATTTTCAAATCAGTTATTTCTCTTGGACTTTTGTACATGCAGCTCTTCCTGGATTTCGAATGCGGTTCTTACCCTCTACAGGTAGGAAATCATATGTCTCTGTTCTATGGAGATATTTCACTGTCAGTCGCACACTTCTCAGCTTCCCGTACTGTTTTAACTGGCTGAACCACTCCCTTCCTCTCCTTGCCTCTTCGGTCTCCTCCTTCGGCTTCGGTCCCAGCATTGCACCTGGATTTTGTTCCCAGTGCCTTTTTTGCCGAGTCCTAGTTCTGAATGTTACCCTCTTATTGGTTAGAGAGTTCCATCGCTTGTTGAATACTAGCAGCTGTCGTGGGTTACAGGGCAGCTGTACCTATCACCCTGCTCCCGCACTCTCTGTTTCATTTCATGACCCTCCAAGATACTATGCCTACCAGTTCGAATCATCTGACTACCTGATCTGTAGAGTTCACGTCTCTGGCTCCTCGCCACTCCTCCTTTGTACACCTTCCTTTTTGTCAACTTCTGGCACGCTCCTTGCATGGCGCCCGTTCTCCCTATGGTGCTGGGGGCCACCGGCTGCTGATTGTGCCTGGTGTAGGTCACTGGATGGCCGTTGAGCTTGGCCTGCCAGTCTGGTTGTGGTGCCGTGTTTCTTTCTTCGGCCAGTCATGGTTGCTGTGTTGTGTCCCGCCCCCTTTGCCTGGACTCCTCGTCTGTTCTGCCTGTAATACTAGTGTTCTCGAGGGATTTTCAAGCCTTTGTGGTGCTCCCCTTCTCTGGTGCTATTGTTCTGCTCTTCTAGTACCGGTCTTCTGCCCTGGACTGGTGCGTTGGTGGTTCCTGCAGGCTCACTATCACCTACTGAGGGACATTTTCAATGGATACATTCTAAATTAAAGCACACACAAAAAAATAAAAAAAACTTTTCTCTTCCTATCCTTCCTTCCACCACCCCCGGCTTCCACCCTTTTCCCTTCCTCCCTATTAACCCCTTGCATTATTTATTTATTTTTTATTATAGGTCTTCTCATGCTGTTCTCTCAAGATTGCGTGCTGTCGTCCGTTGGAGCCCTCTGACTCACGCTCCCATCATGCTGCCTATTCTGCGCCTGGATTACTTCTTCATGTGGTACAATCTCATCCCCCCCTTTTTTCATTCCTGTCCTTATTCCCCTTCTCCCTCTTCCCCTGTCTTCTCTTCTCCCCTCTTCCCCAGCTCATCCCCATTTTTCCCTTCCCATGCCCTCACCAATGCCCTGCTGCTCCACCTGCCTTCACCTTCCTTTCTCTTCTCCCTAGGTTTCTTTCTTGACCATGTCATCCATCGATGCTCTATCTGTTAAGGACTCTTTGCTGGATCTGCCGCTCTCTCCTGCTCCCACCGGCCGAAAATACATCTCCAAGTCTTGTCATTCCATCAAAGACTGGACCGTGCGGACTTCCGGTTCCGGTATGCCTGGGTGAGCAAGCAGATGGAGAGGCTCCTGCCTACATCAAAAGGAAAAGAGTGCTGAACCCTCTTTACAGCTCGAATTTTGATATTTAATAAATACTATAGTTGGGGTAAGCACTCCGTCAACTAAAAATAGCAAAAAACAGCCGTGATCGGTTCCAGTCCTTCGCTGATTTGACCAACGCAGAAGACCGCATGTCAGATGAGGGTGATTCGCAGCTCGGGCCTGCCCCGAGTTTGGAGAAGAAATCCGCTGCTTCATCTTGATCAAAGGGTGCAAAAAAACCTCCAGAGCCCAACAATGAAGTAATACTCCAGGCGATCGCGGAATTCCGTGGCAAGGTCTGTGAGTCTTTAAAAGACATTAGAACCGAGGTGGGCACACTACAAGGCCAAGTGTCAGAAGCAGACCTCCAAATTTCCTGGAACACCACTAGGCTGGATGAGCTTGAGGGGTCAGTTAAAATTCTTGCGGCTGAGCAGTTGGCCATCTCTATCCATCAGGAGGATCAGAGAATCGGGGCAGGAGGAGGAACAGCCGTATTTTCAGTCTCCTCGAAGATGAAGAGGGGAATGACCCCAGAGCCTTCACTGATTACCTACTGCGATTGGTTCTTGACTTAGAGCCTGACTTCCAGATGGATATAGAGAGGGCTCACCGAGCCCTGGGCCCCAAACCCTCTGGCCCTGGGGCAAGGCCACGCTCCTTCGTCATTTTCATGTTAAGCTACCAAAACAAGGAGACCCTTCTACGAAAGGCATGGCAAAAAGGCAAAGTAATGTGGGGCCAACAGCATTTGCTTTTTGATAATGACTATGCCCCTTGTACCCAGAAACAACGCCAGGACTACAGCCCGCTGTTCCCTGCACTTCGGTCCCAAAAGATTTGATTCCACACCCCTTATCCAGCTAAACTAACAGTCTTTCTTCCCTCTGGACAGCTGACTTATACCTCGGCCTCTGAGGCGATGGCAGACCTTTTAACTAGAGGCATCATTTCAGACAAGATTGTTGAAGCTGTAAAAATACAACAGAGCCAGATGGAGAAAACCGAACGCTCTAGACAGCCCCAAGCATCAGCGATGCCACTCGACGACATTTTGAAGAAATTGTAGCAGTATAGGAATCCTACCTTGCCAACATGAACTTTCCTCCAGGATTGGTAGATATGTTAAAATCCCCCTTTTGTGACTTTTCTTGCCGGTTAGGGTGTTTGATTCTCTCCTGCTGAAGACGAGGGTGGTGGGGGGGGTCGGAGTGGGATGCTGCAGGGGTGGGGGGAGTGGGTGTGCCTCTAATACAGTCAGGCATCTAACATATTATTTGAAAGGAATTTTTTAAACCTATGATTGGGTTCTGGAATGCCATGTGGATTTTTTTCCTGTTCTCTGATGGCGGGTAGACCCCAGGATGGAGTGCGGGCATTGAGGCTGTCCTCCCCCTTTTTTTTCCAGCACCTGTATTGGCGCCGTCTGTTCCCTCTGCTACCTCTCCACCTTCCTGCTTAACCAGCAGAAATCAATGACTGGGCTGCTTTCCATTGGAGGGAGAGATCTGGCAAGATGGTCATACCTCATTCATGAGAGGTTGATGCAAGACAATTGATATTGGTCTTTTATGAAGGACATGAAATATGGGGTGTTCACCTTGAAAATTGTAATCTCATATGTCCGGGAAGCTCTAAGGTTTTGCAAGACGAGTGAGAGGGGCTTGGTTCCCATGCAACTGAATCGGGGGTGGGGGGAGAACCTGCTAGTTGGGTTACAGTACAGGTGGAATTGCTTGATGTTACACTTTCTCCCCATAACAAAGTAAATCATGCCAACTGTTTAGTAAGGGAATAGGCACACTGCCTCTTCTGGGGTATGTCTGACCACAGCACCTATAGTAGCTGTACTGGTTCCACTTTGGAGAGGTATTTATGCCGCTCCAACAAGGGGCTTCTCTGCTAATTTTTTTTTTTTTTTAAATTCCTGGGTGTGTTATTGAGGCCCCGCATCTCTCCCCTACCTTCTTAAGAGGTAAGGAGAGGATGTCCCAGGGGGAGCTCAGAACGAGCACCTCCCACTTGGGAGTCATCTTGTATATAGTTTTAGTTATAGTTACAAGGGTATCCTGTTGTGAAGTTTCACAAGTTCTAATTATGAGTAGTTTATCCCAGAGAGTTCAAGGTTTTATCTTCGGGGGAGGGGGGGTTAAGAACTTCCTATGGGTATCAAGATTCTCGACAATGGATTTTATGGGCTTATTGTCTCAATCTGTGTTCACCTTTAAGCTCATATATTTTACAAATTAAGATAACTAGCATCCCAACTTCTGGAACCCTTATAGGAAATTCTATAGTATCATTTAGAAGTTTGATAAAAAGAGAGAATATTTGGGGGTGGGAAGGGAAGAAAAATCACACACATCAAGTATGTTTTATTGGTTACAGTCACAAATTATAGTCAGCAGATATCTTCTTTTCTAAAGCTGGACCATGGTTTCTGGGGGAGTGTGGTCTGGACTGAAGCCTCTTCTACCGTCCTAAGGATAAAAAACGAATTCTAGTTACAACTCTAAAAACTTTATATGATGTCAGTTAATCCAGTTAAAATTTTATTGCATAATATTAATGGTCTCCATGTGTAATGCCCCAAAGTTGGGGCATCCCAGAAAGCCTAAAATCAATAAATAGATTAGGGGTTCACAGGTGCTCAGGGTACCTGCTGTAGGTGTAGGCAGCAGGATACTATGATAAGGGGCCCCTGAAAATAAAGAGTCACCTCCTTGTAATGGGAAACTGTAAAATAATGCAGAAAAGTGCCCTGTGCACTTTACAGGATGGTCAAAAAGCAGATTTAATAGCAATATATATCACAATGGCTTGGATGGAATGCTGTGCTGAGCTGCTCATGCACAGCATTCCACTCCAGCCAATCTAGAACCCTGGGGGGTTCAAGTTTAAAAAATATTGTTCAGTTGAGCAGTTGATCCTGGGCAGTGGTTGAGGAGACAGGACACAGAAGTCAGGGGACAGTTTAGGGCTTACCTTGAGTTGAAGCCATCCCTCTGGGCTTGCTGTGGTCCTGTGCTGCATCCCTGCTTGAAGACTCCTTGGTCTGCCGCGTGCGGTGGTGCCATCGGGCACCGAAGTAACAAGCGGCCGTGTACCTCGGTTTGGGCTTGTAAGCCCGATCTGCTTTTATTATTTTAACCCCCAGTTGTTTCAAAGTTTAATTTTCGGTCCCACGTCAAGGGCACTGAAGCGCCCGCACCGCCGCTTTCTCCTGTCGGCCTGCCGAGGCCCCTCTAGTCGTCACCCAGCCGCCTGTACATCTCCTCCCACTGCCAGCATCCTCCCGGCTTCCCGACAGCACAGCAATCCTCCTCCTGCCTTCGAGCGGTGAGTCGGCGGCAACACACGCTGTGCTGACCGCCCATTTCTGGAGACTCTGTATTTGGTTGTTAGAAAGCCGCAGTAGGCGCATAGAAAGGCGGCCAGGGGCAGGGGCATCGGGTCACTAGGACCCTTAATTTAAATATTCAAAAGGGGGCGGGAATAGTGACGCCCAAAGGAGGGGCTTAGCATCGAGGCCTTTATAGCAGTCTTTGCATATTCATTAGGGGCGGGACTCAGGCAGGGTCTCAGTTACTGAGTGGCAGCAGCTCTTGGAGAGCTGCATATTTAAAGGGGGCCTGCCATTTGGGGCACTTAAAGTGGCAATTCAGGCCCAGTTAAAGTGGGGCACCAGGCCCAACGTAAAGAGGGGCACCAGGCCCAACCTAAAGAGGGGCACCAGGCCCAATATATAGAGGGGCACCAGGCCCAACCTAAAGAGGGGCAATTCAGGCCCAGTTAAAGTGGGGCACCAGGCCCAACGTAAAGAGGGGCACCAGGCCCAACCTAAAGAGGGGCACCAGGCCCAATATATAGAGGGGCACCAGGCCCAACCTAAAGAGGGGCACCAGGCCCAATATAAAGTGGGGCACCAGGCCCAATGTAACGTGGGGCACCAGGTCCAAGTTTTGGTAGGGCGTTCGGCCCGAGGTAAACGTAGGGCATTAGGCCCGAGGTAAAGCATGGTACTATAGGGAGGCCCCGGCCTAGCGTAATAGGGCAAGCCAGCCTAGTGGTACTATAGGGAGGCCCCGGCCTAGCGTAATAGGGCAAGCCAGCCTAGTGGTACTAAAGGGAGGCCCCGGCCTAGCGGAATAGGGCAAGCCAGCCTAGTGGTACTATAGGGAGGCCCCGGCCTAGCGTAATAGGGCAAGCCAGCCTAGTGGTACTATAGGGAGGCCCCGGCCTAGCGTAATAGGGCAAGCCAGCCTAGTGGTACTAAAGGGAGGCCCCGGCCTAGCGGAATAGGGCAAGCCAGCCTAGTAGTATTATAGGGAGGCCCCGGCCTAGCGGAATAGAGCAAGCCAGCCTAGTGGTACTATAGGGAGGTCCCGGCCTAGCGGAATAGGGCAAGCCAGCCTTGTGGTACTATAGGGAGGCCTCGGCCTAGCAGAATAGGGCAAGCCAGCCTAGTGGTACTAAAAGGAGGCCTTAGCCACGACGGCCAGGAAAAGATCCTACTCCAGAAGACCCTACATTTAGGAACAGGGGTTCATTTTCGAGTGTTCGATTTGCGTATACTGTGAAACTACTGTAATTACTGTACTGCTTATGCTGAACTATTACTCTAAGTACCTGAACTATTGCTCTAAGTACCTGAACTATTGCTGTAAGTACCTGAACTATTGCTCTAAGCACCTGGACATCGGCCCTTATCAGTAAGAATTACTCCTGAAGTTATAATTTGCTCTCCTCTGGCAAATTATTGTATCATTCCACAGTTCTTTGGGCATTTTTGAGCTATATGGTTACTACTGTATGAAGACAGTCTCAATCTTCTACCACACTGCAGTCCCATAGTGTGGTCTGTAACACCACATACTCAGAATCAGTCTCTACTCAGAAGAAGACGTCCTCTCAGCATTCTTCACTCCTGGGAGATCATCCATCAACTCATCACGTCCGTCTGTGTCGTCCGCCGAAGTCGAGTCCGTCGCCAGTCGTACAAGTCGTACCCGCCGTTTTCTTGTTTTCACAGCTTGAAGGTACGTCCACCAAAACGCATCACGACAGCCATGCCAGTGTCGTTCCGTATGGTTCCTGTTCTAGATGTCCTGAAGTTGGTTGCCCTCTTCAGAAGAGTGAGCTCAACCTGGAGAACCTAGTCTGCGCCCCTCCTGGTCGTTCGCCGAAAGTCGAGTCCGTCGAAGCCCAGTACGGGATGCATCTGCCGTTTCTTTGTTTTGTGTTAGTTCCTGATCCTCGGATTGCAGAGTCAACCATCATCTCTCCAGATTCTTACGGTTCCTGGTCCTGTCAGAGTTCCTTCCGAGTTTAGCTGGCCCTTGGAGTGCTGCAGCATCAGTCAGGTCGAGGTAGTCCTCCATTGGATTCATCGCCACGCAGATCTTGATCTGTCTTCATCCTTGGCGACCCTGGAAGTGGGTTTTGGCTGAGGAACCCTTTGTTTTCAGTGTGTTATCTCAGGAACCAGTTGCTCTGGTTCTACATTCCAGCTGCCTTGGAGAGAGAGTGGGCTTTTGTCGACGAAACGTATGGTCTGTTTACCAAACCTCTCACCATCCCAGTGGCCTTAACTAGGTCGTTGCTGGGAATTGTGATTAGGGTTCTGCAGTTCTGTTTTACTTTCCTTGTAGCTACCAATGAAGAACGACGGTGTACACGAAGACGCCGGATCTCTGGACTATTGTAGTATCTAGACTCTGATGGAAATGTGTGATGATAATTACCCTAATACAGTTCTGAGTAGCTTATGTCACCTGATCCTCATCTAAGAGTATCGAAGTGTAGAATAATTTCAGAATAAGAGTGGCAGTAGACCTATAGTCTATTCTTGTGGTAGTAATCTTAGTAGTAGTAGTGTATTTCTCAGCTTATTGCCCTATTGTTCTCGGGTAACTCCTCCTTCTTGTGACTGTCTCTCTCTACCCTTGGTACACAATAAACGCCCTGCAGGCATTGAGGCACTAGGTTGACTCCTGCCTCTCCTTGTCTGAGTAACGGTTATCCTATCCACATAATTCGGACCTTGGTGCCTCGCTCATCTCTTTTCACCACCTTTAGAGTAGAGCACTTCACAGAGCACCTCCAGACCATCACACATGACCCCATTAAAAGGGCCCGTCTCATGCAACATCTTAATAAGCAAGACTCGGACCTTAATTTCCTCCAGGAAACTCACCTCTCGGAGACGGAACACCTTAAGTTAGCCTGGGGAGGCAGATATAGGGTGGTTGCTTCATCACACCCGAGGGGTAGAAAGAGAGGGGCAGCTATCTTGATTCCCCATAACACCCCCCTAGAAATTTTACAGACACACATTGATGCCCAAGGGAGATATGTGATTATCAAGGGCCTTTTGTATAGCCGGATGGTCACTTTGGCTAGTGTTTACTTTCCCCCACAGACAAAATTCCTCACCCTACGGGGATTTATTACAACCTTGCTAGATGTTCTCCAGGGTCAATTGATCCTTGGGGGAGACCTTGATCTAACCTTGTTGCCCCACATGGACTGCTCTAACCTGCAGAGACATCGGAATTCATCCACAGCTGAACAGTTTAGAAATATTATGGACCACCTGGGGTTAATAGACATGTGGCGGTGTTTATTCCCCTTCTACTCGCGGTTACACTTACTACTGTCCTAGATTTAAGTCCTATTCTAGACTGGACTACTTCATAACCACATGTGAAAATTTGACAACGGTCCAAGATATATCAATAGGCCCGAAGGTCCTCTCGGATCATCATCCCTTAATGCTCAAGGTTGTTATGGGTAGGGAAAAGAAACAAACCCTTTGGAGACTGAATTCCTTGACCCTAACTGACATGGGATTTCAGGAGGAAATTAGATCTAGACTCCCCCTTTTCTTCTCAGATAATGCATCGCCTGATATTCCTGAGGCTATCCAATGGGATGTGATGAAGGCAACAATCAGAGGGGAAATAATAGCCTATTCTACTAAAAAATATAAAGAAAGAGAGGTTGAATACCATGGGCTCTCTGAGTGGCTTTTGAACTACCAGATGTTGTTCAGATAGGGTGACACAGAGGTGCAAAAGCTGATTAGAGACACAAAGGCTGCTTTGCAGAAAATTATAGATAATAAAATACAACAGTCACTATTTTATCTTCGAAAAACAGTTCATGAGGGCAGACCCAGAGGTGTCAGGAGGCTTGCTCAGAGGCTTAGACCACATAGATGCACTGCCACTATTTTGAAACTTAAAAATTTAACCACAGGGAAAGTTCATCACAATGATAAACATATTCTGTAGGCATTTTCGGATTACTATGCCAAATTATACTTAGCGGTGGAATCTCCAAATTTTTCTGACTCCTCATAATTTCTAAACCAAGCAAATCTCCCGAAATTGTCACCTTCTCAAATTAATGATTTAAAAGTTCCCATCTTCCAGGTTGAGATAATTAAGACAATTAAAAAACTTAATTCGGGTCGTTGTCCGGGCCCAGATGATTATACATTAGAATGGTATAAGATGTTTATTAAGGAATTAACCCCCAAAATTCACTTTCTATTTACTGAGGTCTTTCAGGGTGGTGTGCCGCCTCCATCTTGGGACTTCACAACTATTGCCCCAGAAGGACCATTTGGATCCTAGATCTTATCGACCTATCTCCATATTAAATGTTGACTATAAAATCTATACGGCCATTTTGGCCTCCAGAGTGGAATCCCATATCCCACAAATTATACACCCTGATCAGTTTGGATTTATTAAAAACAGGAGCACTATGGACAATATTCACAGAACATTAGTTCTGCAGGAGTATGTCCGTACTAGGAAAATCCCATCCGCATTTATTAGCCTTGACGCTGAGAAGGCCTTTGATTGCGTTTCGTGGTCCTTTTTGTGGGATACCCTTGCAGCATTTAATTTCCGTTCCTCATTTATCACAACCTTAACCAATCTTTATAGGTCCCCGAGGGCTTATATACGAGCTAATGGAGCTCTGTCCCCCTCGTTCCATCTGAGCAGGGGAACGCGACAGGGCTGCCCCCTTTCTCCCTACCTTTTTGCAATATATCTTGAGCCCTTGGCCTCTGTCTTGAGATCCTCGTCCCAGATAGAGGGCATACCTATAGGTCAGTAGGAATACAAAATTAGCGTGTTTGCCGATGATATATTATTAACATTATTGTCTCCCAATACTTCAGTTCCTTCAGCCTGGAAAATTTTGACCTGGTTCGAAAGAATAGCAGGATTTAAACTAAACTTGTCTAAAACAGAATTTTTTGTATTTAATTTTAAACCTCCACAACATCTTAAGAAGGCCTTTCCCTTTAAATGGCAATCCACCAAAATCAAATACTTGGGCCTACATGTTCCTAAAGACCCAGTTGTTATGGAAATGATAAACTATGAACCCCATTTCATTACAAATCTAGTTGGACCCGGATAGGTGGACCTCAGGATTTGTTTCTTTTCATCAGCGAATTGAAATTATTCGTATTAATATTCTTCCCTCCTGTACTTGATCCAAAATGTCTTCCCCTCGACTTATTACTTCAAATCATGGAACAGAATGATAGCTGGTTTTGTATGGGGTAAGAATCACCCAAAAATAAGGTTATCTATCCTTAAGTTATCTCTGGCCCAGGGAGGTTTCAATCTATATGCTAAAGCAGCATTCCTGAGAATCTTGATATTGTGGCTGACAAAGATTTATGTCTCGCCTTGGAAAACTATTGAATGTCACTTAAATGACTTATTTGATATTAATAGAATACTGTTTTCCTCTGACGAGAGATCAATGTCAGTTTCAGATCTCACGGGGGTTGCCTCTCAGGTTTTTAAATTATGGACATGCATGAGAGGGTCCCACCCAATCCATACCATTTATGAATACTGTAAATTAATTTCTCAGGATGAAACTTTTGTTCCCATCCATATGGATAATGCCTTCTCCACGTGGAGACAGATGTGATTGTCCCATGTTTTCCAATTTCTTTCCCCTCAGGGGATTCTTCCCTTTGAAAAAATACAGATTCAATACAGCCTTCGGGACTCTGATTTATTTCGATACGTCCAGGTCCACAATCATATACTGTGAAACAGAAACCTCCAGGTTAGAATGCCGTCCCCTCTCCCCGATTTATTAAAATTATTCATTGAAGCTACTAGAGGAAACTTGGGGACTCACATTATAGGACAGCTTTATAAGGGATTGAGGAGTGAGCAGTCAGAATCCACTGCTTTAATTTTACAAGAATGGAATAGAGATTTGTCTCTGGAGGTTTCTTTTGAGGCTTGGTTGGGATCTGCATTACAAGCTATAAAGACTACATCATCTCCTTGATGGAGAGAGTTTCCTTGGAAGTGCCACTTCCGCTTTTTTAGGGCTCCAGCGATTCTCCTAAAATTTCTACTTGAAAAATATGGGAGATGCTGGAGAGGGTGTGGGTGTCCTAGGGCCTCCTTGGGCCACGTGTTTTGGCTGTGCACTCTGCTGATGCTCTTCTGGCTCACTCTTCAGGTGGAGCTTTCAGTGATATTCAGTGAGCCGGTTGAGTTAACAGCTGAGCAAATTACACTGGGGATCTTTCTGGACCACACTCCCCCATGGCATAGGACACTTCTCCCGGTCTGCCTCCTGGCGGTTAAAAAAGCTATAACTTGTAGGTGGATGTCAACCCAGATTCCTATGGTCCAAAACTGGAGAATTGTCATGTCTGATATATACTGTTCAGAAGGTTTTAATGCTAAAATACAAAATAAGGGTCCCTCTCACATGTTGAAATGGCAACGGTGGGTTTTACACCAATCATTGGTGAACCCCTTCTTCTGCACATAATCTCTTTTTGTGGGTTGCCAAGTCTGAGTTTTTCACTCAGCATGTTGAGGGTTGGAGGCGTGGGTCAGAGAAGGGTCAATTGACCTAAACTTTATTGTGAGGGTAAGGAAACATTAAACAAATCCTTTGTCTCTTGGTGACTACTTGGATATACTTTAATATTACAAGATTAACCCCCTCTCTTTGACACTATCAATTGGGAATAACATAACATGGAGATGGATTATTTATTATATACCATAACCTGGACTACTGACTTGTCATGACAGCGTTTGTACCCTTAGAAATTAATGAATCTGCTGCAAACCCAATGCTATTATTGTGAGCAATTATTAATTCACTGTAACCCTTTCTTATGTGAAATGTGTGAAAAGAAAACTTCAAATAAAAGAAATTAAAAAAAAAAAAGAAAGACTGGTCCGTGCCCTGGCTCATGTTGGAACTCTCCAGGGAAGGGATTTCCTACCCTGCTTCTGCTCAAAAGCAGGTGCTTGATGACTCATTCCTGGTCTCCATCTCCAGCCCATGGACCTGCCCTGGCCCCAGCCAGCCTATTCCTCAGCCTGCCTCTGCTCTGCTTTCGGATATTCGAGACTTCAAGGCTCAAATGACTGCCTCTATTACCAATATCCAGTCTCACCTTTCCTCCCTTGAGGCCCACCCCCCCAGCTCCATCGACTTCTCCTCCGGCTCCTGCTCTGCCCGTTGGTGAGACATTCATAAGCCTCCTTTCTCCACCAGCCTGGCTTCCTCCTCTGGCTGTGGTGCCTTCTCCATTGCTGTTTCCTGCTGTTCCTTCAGGTTCATCCCTCATTCCTCAGCCTCCACTCATATCCCCTGTTCATCTCATGCCAGCTCACCTCCGCAAGGACATCCTGGGTGGTAAGGATTTCAACTTAGTGTCCCTGCTCATTTCTTCTCACAATGTCATGGATAATCGCATCCTTTCCTGTGGTGACGTGTCAGTCATCTTGAAGTCTAAGGACTCCCGAATCCTTTGTAAGATGATGTCGGAATTTGCTCTAGCTTTCAGCCTCTACTGGGACATCATTTGTTTAGCTTTCCCGGCCTGCAGAGAGAAACTGGACACTTATTTTTACCTCCTAGTCAACCTCAGCATGCGTTACGGCGGCATGCACTTCTGTGACTACCATTGCTCCTTTTCGGCCAAGGCAGTGTCTGTCTTAGCCCACTACAACATAAAGCTGAATTGGGCCATCTTGGATAATGAGCTGTTTTGTCGGCATTTTGCCGATCAACGTGACTATTCTTGTTCTCTTTGTGGTTCGTTCAACCATTTAGCTCTTCTCTGTCCATTGGCTGTGTCTATTTCATACTCCTCCTCATCCATCTCCAGGCCTTCTCACACTCCCGATTCTCCCTCTCCTTCCAGCTTGACTCACCCTGTTTCCAATTTACGAGCCCACCTGGACAGGCATGGTCTCCCCATCAGGAACATCGGAGCAAGTCCATCTGCAACAATTTCAATGACCAAGGTTGTACCACTTCTGGATGTGCTTTCCTGCATCTGTGCTGCCTTTGCAGAGATGCGCATGCTCGCTACATTTGCCCTAAGGCTCTGAAACGGTCTAAATGACATCTGGTCCCTCCCTCCACTCCTATCAACCTGCTTGCCTGGCTCATCTCCTGACCGTCCATCCTTCTCCGGAGTTGGTGTGTTCTCTCATCTTGGGTTTCAAGCATGGCTTCCATACGGGTTTGTCTGTTCTCCCAACTGCCTCATTTATTTGTGCCAACTTGCAGTCCACTGTCCAGGAACCGGACGTAGTCCTTTCCCTCCTCCAGAAGGAACTTAGTAAGTACTTTATTTTGGGACCTTTCTTTCATCCTCCGTTCCCTGTTTACTGGATCAATCCCATCGGAATCGCAACTCAGAAATTCTCTGGTAAGAAGCGACTCGTCATCGACCTGTCAGCATCTCGTGGTTCCTCAACAGCTTGCATCAATTCCCTCATTCCTGCTGATGACTTTTCTTTGTCCTGTGCCTGCATCGATGACAACATCACCATCATCAAAAGATCCAGCTGTGGCTCTTGGCTTTCCAAGGTGGGCATCTCCAATGTGTTCAAGCTCCTCCCCATCCATCCTTCTCTCTGGCACCTCTACGGTATTGTCCTGGAATAATGCCTTTTATTTTTATGTCCACCATGCCTTTGGCTGCTGTAGCAACTCTAAGCTTTTTGACACTTTTGCTGAAGTTCTGTGCTGGGCTCTGCTCAACATTAGCCATCAAACTGCTGTGCTTCACTTACTGGATGATTTCCTCCTCATTGACCCCCTACCTCACCCTCCTCTCCTCCCAAGATCATTCCTCCTGTTTTGCCTGCTGTACGGAATGCTACTACTGCAGCCTGGTACAGGCCTGATATGGTGCCAGTTATGCCCCATCGGGCAGACAAACTTTACCATGTCCCCCCCCAGGGGTTTCCTCATTATGCTGCCCAGCTGGAAACAGATTCAATGGTTAATAAGGAAGCTCAAGCTCCCTCCCTCCAGTCAAGGAGTCACGCAGAATTGATCTTTGGGGCAAGAGGGTTATGCCTCTTCTACCCTTGGGCTGAGAATTGCCAGTTACCTGTCCCATATGGTCAAGTACCAGAATACCAACTGGAAGAAGGCCAAGGCCACTGCGCAGGCCCTCCCAGAAGGTACACAGAAGCAGGAGATTCTTAAATGCTTGCAGACCACTGAAGATGTTAGCAGGCACCTCCTGCGGGCCCTCTATGATATTTTGGACACTACTGCCAGGGCTGCTGCCTCCGGCATTTGCCTCTGTAGGCACTACTGGCTGAGGGTCCCTGGCTTTGCTGCTGATGTTCAGCAGAAGGTGCTTAATGCCCCCTTCAATGGCTCTAAGCTTTTTGGCCCAGATGTCCAGGACATCATTAATGACCTGCAGGCAGTTCTATGTCATAACAGCGATCGCAAAATAGTGATCGCCGTTTGGGCAAGTGTACATTGGTGAAAATTAATTACGGCGATTTACACTGCTTGGCGACTAGAAAACTGGTGACTGGTTTTCTATGATGCCCCCACACCCCCTAATTTAAGGATTCTCAACTCCAGGGGTTGCATGTCAGGAGGGTGTGAAAACTTTAAAAAATGAAAACCCCGACCCAACACAAAAAAAGATTGCGCCCAGAACCGAACTTGTCACCCTCCCAACCCTAGCCTGCCACCTGCCCACCATGCCACATGGCCAGCTCAACAGCTGACCACAGCACTACACCCCACATACCCTCCCTCCCTTTCCATCTGTCATGTGACGTGGTCCTCCCGCCCATGTATATATAGCGACATCCTGTCGCTGTACTCGCCTACCCCTCTATCCGGTCGCTACCCTGTCAGGTAGCTCAGAACACAGGCGTTGTGATTGAGTCGCCCTTTTTGAAAGTATTCAATCGCAGTCACCATGTTCACTGGTTACCCCTGCGGGCATCTGGCAGGGCTCTCAAACCTGTACAGTCACTCTACCACATGCAACCATAGACCAAACTGTGCCTTGCCCGCCCTCTCCACTGCTGGAGCCGCGACCAAAAGGTGATGGACCAGCCTGGTGGAGGCTCCTGCAGTTTCTTTTCAAGGGCGAGTAGTATCAGTTCAAAGTGCTGCCCTTTGGCTTGTCCTCTGCGCTGCGGGTCTTTACCAAGTGCTTAGCAGCAGTAGCTGCGGTCCTCAGAAGGAAGGGAATGTACATTTTCCCTTATCCGGATGATTGGCTCCTAAAGGCCTCATCCAGGAAACAGCTCCTAAGGACCGTAGAGAGAACTCTTCAGTTGTTCCTTTCCCTGGGCATCACCTTCAACCTGCCCAAGTCAGTCCTGGTCCTGTCCCAAAGGCTGTAATACTCAGGGGAGATTCTAGACTCGGTGCAGGTGAAGGCTTTTCTGCCTCAAAACAGGGCAGAGTGCCTCATTGCCCAGGCTCGGGAAGTGGCCCAGAGCCATTATATTTCAGCCAGGGTGTATCTGAGGCTGTTGGGACTGATGACAGCTGCCATCCCCTCTGTTCTGTGCATCCTCCAGTGGACTCCCCAGGTGCAATGGGATCAGCGAACGGACAATTTAGATAACTTAGTGCTGGTCTTCTCCCCAGTACACAAAGTGCTCCAATGGTGGATGGACCCCCTAAACCTGTCACAGGAGGTTCCATTTCAGATTTCCTCTGCTCAGCCAGTCCCCACCACGGACGCCTCTGATTTGGGCTGGGTGGGTTCACCTGGGTCCTTTTCAAACTCAGGGCTCTTGGTCCCAGATTGAAACCTCCCTGCACATCAGTGTCCTGGAGATGCGGGCTGTTCTGTATGCCATGTAGGCCTTTCAGAACTATTTTCTTCCAGGTCAGTTGCTGATCCAGTCAGACAACCTCAGTGTTACGTACTACATCAACAAGCAGGAGGGAACACATTTGTACCCCCTGTGCAGGGAGGCCATGAAAGTGTGGTATTGGGTGCTAGACCACAGCGTGACCCTCTCAGTGGTCCACGTCCCAGGAGTGCTAAACACTCTGGTGGATAGTCTCAGCTGGATGCCATCCAGTATGCACGAGTGGGAGCTTCTCTCATCCATTGCAGAAGATCTGTTTGACAATGGGGCCATCCAGAGTTTGACCTTTTTGCTTCCCCACTCAACGCAAAACTGCCCAATTTTTGCTTGCTCGATCCAGGGCCTGGAGTTTTCTGGTGAGATGCGTTGTCCCTCTCCTAGAGCAGAAAACTTCTTTACACATTCCCTCCATTTCTTCTGATTCAGAGAGTGCTCATCAAACTACAGAGGGGGAGGGGCACCATGATCCTGGTAGCTCCATTCTGGCCCCTCCAGGTATGGTTTCCTCTGCTACAGCAGCTGGCAGGGGAACCTCTGGTCCCTCTCCCCCTCTGCAGGTATCTGCTGACCCAGGATCAGGGGACCCTGGTCCATCCCAGCCTCAAGTCCCTCCATCTGCATTCTTGGCTCCTGAGGATATAGTCATCACCAGATTTGGGGTTTCTAATAGAGTGGCAGATGTTCTAGTGGCCGCCTGAAAGCTTTTCACCCCAGCCACTTATGTCATGAAGTGGAAGTGGTTTGCCATATGGGCTGCCAAGCATAATCTGGACCCTTTCACCTGTCTGGTAAACCAGATCCTGGACTACTTAACCTCTCTGTCTGATTCAGGTCTCCAGTACTCCTTCCTCAAAGTGTACCTTTCAGCTTTATCGACCTTTCATGAGCCCATGGGTGACCATACCGTAGCTCAGCTGGATGTTTCCCGTACCTTTTTGAGGGGTATCCCGCATCTGAAACCCCCAATCCGTTCCCTCATCCCAGCTAGGGATTTGAATTTTGTTTTGGAGAAGTTGCTTCTGTCTCCTTTTGAGCCAGCCGTAACTTGCAAGCTATGCTTTCTTTCCTGGAATGCATTATTTTTAGTTGCTATTACTTCTGCTTGAAGAATTTCAGAGCTTCAGGCCCTCTGATGTGAGGAGCCTTATTTGATTTTTCACAAAGACGGCGTGTCTTTGTGCACGAATCATAAGTTTCTTCCTGAGGTGGTGTCTGAGTTTACACTGAACCAGTCTATCCACCTTCCCGTTTATTTTCCAGAGTATGCAAGTCCAGGGGAAGCACCGGTCTATACATTAGATGTGTACAGAACTTTGAAATATTACCTGCTCCAAACCATGGAATGTAGAAAGTCAAAGCAGTTGTTTCCCTCGCCCCAGGTAGAGAGGGCGTTCAGGTTTCTAAAGAATGTTTGTCCAAATGGCTGGCTAACTGCATTGTGTTCTGTTATAACAAGTACAGCAAAGAATTGCCTGGAGCGGTCAAAGCTCATTCCACAAGAGGCATGGCTACTTCTGTGATTTGTTTCTGGTGGAAGGGGGTCTCGGCCACTAACATCTGTGCGTCTGCCACCTGGAGTACCGTTCACACTTTTAACAAGCACTACAGTCTGGCCATTGCCTCTAGAGCCCATGCAGGATTTGGAAGAGCTGTGCTACAGGGCCTCCTGTAGAAACATAGAAATTGATGGCAGAAGGAGACTGCTAGTTCCATCTAGTTTGTCCATTTGTTTTAGACCTATTTTGACACTCTAGTTGAGTGGCACATGGAACCCACAGAAGTCACTGGAACACATCAGTCTCCTGGAGCTCAAAACAGTGTTGTTAGCAATGCAGTCTTTCTCCTATCAGCTACAGGGTCAGTCTGTCCAAATCAGGACAGACAACACCATAAGAATGTACTATATAAACAAGCAGAGAGGAACAAGATCCTCAAAACTGTGCACAGAGGCAATGAGGATCTGGGACCAGGCATGTTCCTTAGAAACAAACATAGCTGCAGTGCATCTGCCAGGCAAAGACAAATGGCAGACTCCCTAAGCAGAATCAGCCAGGGAAATCATGTATAGGCCTTAAACCACAGGTTCAGACCACAGTGTTCAAAAGGTGTGGCACTCCCACTATAGACCTGTTTGCATCGTGGGAGAACTATCAGCTCCCACATTTTTGTTGCAGACCACTGGCCAGAGGGGCAGTCCCAGAGGACATCCTGTTACTAGACTGGACAGGGAAGTTTCTGTATGCCTTCCCAGCATTCTCACTCATTCAGAAAGTGCTCCTGAAACTCGGGAGAGAACCTGCAGCAAAAATCCTGATAGCTCCAGACAGGCCTGGCAAGCAGTGCTCCTGGTCCTGTCCAGCAAGAATCCAATCAACCTGCCACTCAGTCACATTCTGTTGACTTTGACCCATGGTAGAATGACATTCTCAAACCTCAGGATCCTGCACCTGAGGGTATGGTTCTTGAGAAGTTAGAATTATCTGGATTGGATCTCCTAGAGGAAGTCATGAAGGTGCTTAGGGTTTTAAGGAAACATGCTACCAGGAAAGCATATTCCTCTAAGTGGAAAAGGTTTTCTTACTGGTGCACCCCATGAGAAAATAAACCCAGTAGAGGGCGAGGCAGGGTTGCCTATAATCCTGGAATACCTAGTACAACTACAATCATTAGGCCTACGGCCTTCAACTTTAAAAGTGCACTTAGCAGCAGTATCAAGATATATATATATATATATATATATATATATATATAATATATCAGCTGGCAAGGAAGATCTTTGGCCTCACAACCCAATTTTAAAAAGGTTTTTTAAAGGTCTCGGCCATTTGTACCCACCAGTGAGGGGTCCTGTCTCACCCTGGGACCTCAGTGGATGTCTTGCCCAGCTTTTGGAGGCTCCCTTTGAGCCTCTGGAAACTGCAAACCTGAAATATGTGACATGGAAAACCATATTACTGGTTGCAACAACCTCTGCTAGGAGGGTAAGTGAATTGCAAGCCCTCTGCACAGAACCAAATTAAATAATACTTCATAGGGATGAGGTAGTTCTTAGAATCAACAGAAAATTCCTACCTAAGGTGGTATCTGAATTCTACCTGAATTAGTCAGTGACCCTCCCTATATTCTTTCAAGAACATTTCAATCTAGGTGAGGAAAAGCTGCATAGCCTGGACTTAAAGCAAGTCCTGACTATCTACATGGACCGGACCAAAGAGTCATGTCCCAGACTACCCATCTTGTTGCTACCTGTGGTGAGGTTGGCAAGGCAGTCCAGCTACAAAGAGCTCTGTCTCTCGCTGGTTAGTCTCTTTCATTCTGTTCTGTTATGAAAAAGCTGGAAAGATACCACCAAGAGGCTTAAGGGCACGCTCCACAAGAGGTACCTCTGTGTGGCATCCTCCAAAGGCAGCTCTCTTTGCCTTACTTTGTCTTAATAGCTGCCACTTAGCCTAGTCTCAGTTGTTATTTGCTTGTACTACTGTCACCTTGTGTCATCTCTGCCTAGCCATATGTATAATCTCTAGTACTGTCTGAATTGATCTGTATTCTTACATACATGTACTATATACTATGTAACCATATACTATGTAATTGTATATTCTCATCTCTTTTATGTATGTATTCTCCCGGGTCGTACCTGAAAATAGTCAACTCTTGGCTAGCGCTCCTAACCCGGTTAACAAAAAATAAATAAATAAATTGTCAGACATTTGCAAAACAGTTGCCTGAAAAACAGTGTACACCTTTACAAACACTACTGTTTAGACATAAAGTCCAGAAGAGATGCCAGTTTTGGAACTGCTGTCTTGCAGAACCTTTTTCCTAACTGGGTTCTGAATCCAGCCTCCCAAGGTACTGCTACAGAGTCTGTATAAATAGCAAACATTAAGTGAGTGATTCCTGTGGTCTGAAGAAAAAAATTACTCACCATAGTAATGCCATTTCTTCTTAGGGATCACTCACTATGTTTACACTCCCAAACCTTGCCGTCCCTTCCAGAACCTAAAACAGGTTCACACAAGAATCAGTTCCTTGTTCAGTGAGGTTCCTTGAGCATTACTATTGCATTTCCTACAATTGTAAGCTTGCTGTGTTGTTTATATGATACATTTTCACAAGTCTGCCTTAATTTGTTTGGTGTTTTTGTAATTCCATGAAAAAGTTTTCTAAACATTTTTGGTATCCTTTTGGCTACTTTCACTGACCATTGCTCCACTGTTGCATGGAAACGGATCTAAGCAACAGCCAGAATGGAGTGCAGATGCAGAGTTTGAACCTACATTCCAAATTCTAAAATTTATGTAGGTTTTATCTCCAGGGTGTCACTTTCAGCCGAGAAGACTGCATAAACAGAGTGAGTGATATCTTAAGAAGAAACAACATTACTACGGTGACTAATTTTTTTTTCTCCTCCCTGGTGGTCTCCTCCTGGCTGTGGCTACTGCTGCACTCTCTCTTGGTGTTCTTTTGTCCCTTGCCACCCCTCTACAGCCATTCTAGTGGGTGATTTTCATGTTTTTTGAGTCTATGACTCACTTCTTCTCCCACTCTAGTACTGCTCACCAGCCTGCCTTAGTAGTCAACCAGCCCCTTTCCTCTCCTCAAGGCTAAACACTCATATCATCATACTTCATATAGAGCTACACTCCTTACAGTACAAACATATCTGCAAACTTCAGGCTGTCACCCCAGCAACTAGCGGGCCCTCGCCCCAATAATTACTGGCATTCACCCAACAACTCTCATGCTCTCTCACCAATGCTTAGTGCCACTCAACAGATTCATATGCTTTTGTCCCTATATGACTTTGTACAACAGTCGAGCCTTGCACTTCAAGGGTTGGGCTCCAGTGTTAAATCCCAAGGGTCTCATACTTCACAGGACGGAAACTGGGTAGCTGCAATTTTATGGAGGACATAACTTTTTAAAGGCTGCATTCTTCTGGGAAACATTTACATATGCAGACTTCTGTGGCAGTAAGTCACTGTTTACTCAGTAGAAGGGGCAATACAAGGTATGTTGGTGGATCTCTTTAAGACTGAGCCCTGGAGCACCTTTGGGAGGGTGAAAGTCTCTTAGAGACAGAAGGAGAGGACAGATGTAACTGATTCTAGTATGAAACAGCATGTCAGAAGTTCAGCATCTTTTACAGTAATAATAAATATAGATATTAAGTCTGGAGGGGTGGCAGCCTCAGGCCTTGGCTCCCAAGAGGTTTCTTAAACAAGGTTTTTCTTTTCCTTCTCCATCCCGGCAGTCATAGTGTGTAAATAATCAAAGTGCTGGTGTGAGTTGGGAATGGTTGTTGGCTTTACATATCAGAACCCTATATATACATATTCTAATCTTATTCATCCATTCATTCCCAGCCACGTGTCCTCTCTCTTTTTGGAAAGGCTCATGCCGTGACTTTTCTATTCAGTGCCTTCAGCTCCACCTTTCTGGGCCCTTCACCTAACTACTTTAAGCCTAAGGGAACTTTGTTCATGTGGCACCTCCCAGTGGCTGTGGAACCCTCCTGAAGAGGGCTGTTATGCCTTTTTTGAACCCCTAAAGGGTGGTGGGCCTTATGTTTACCCATATTGGTGCGACAGCAATTTTGTCAACACCAATATGGGTGAAGGCTTTCCGCATTGTGACTCTCGGGACTGTAGCACCAAAGTGCTGTCCTGGGAACAATTTTTTTTTGTGGTGGGTATGCCCTGGAGGGGGTGAGAAGTTCTGTGGCTGCAGAGGGTGACATGAGTGAGGAGCGATCTAAAATCAAGTTCACCCCAGTCACTCTCGTCCTTGTTGCAGTGCTGTAAGTGCAGTGACAAAATTAAGTCACTGCGCTAAGGTATATCTGGTCCCTGTAATTGGGCAAAGATCATGAATGGCCATATACATGTCACATAAGCATTCCAACTATCTACCATTCCACATCTAGATTTGGGCTTCGATATTGGGAGGCCAGGGACCTTACTCGCTTTGAACAGGCCATATCTGGCCAACATTGTATTACTTTTCAAGAACTTCAAGACAGATTACAGCTTCATAGGGAAGACAACTTTAGACTTCTGGGGGTCAGGCATTACATATTAGAACATCATAACTCAGATCAAAAGACCATAATTTGATTTAAAACAATATTTTTTATTGGTGAATTAGATTTCAGACAAAAGCAAGACTTATTAAGCCAGAACTCCCTTTTTGAACAAATACGGCTATGGTGGGAACTAGAATCAGGGACAAGACTCAGCTGAGCAATGGGAACCCTGGTTGTCCAGGGGGTGGACAGTAACAGCCTTCCCCACAGGGAGCGAGTTGAACGGGATGGTCCAGGTTAGGTAGTTATTATTATTGAATTTTGTTGACCGGGTAAGCCCACTGAGAATAGAAGTCCCATTTTCAGGGGAGACCCGGGATGGGAATACAGATGGTAACCAATTGAAACTGAACCTGATTAAGCTGTTGGTGGTGTTTCTAGTGAATGGAGGAAATTTGGCCAGGACACTGGAGAAATTTCCCCTACTCTTTTCGAGAAGTGCCATGGGATCTTTAACGTCCACCTGAACAACCACCAGAACAGGCAGACGGGACCTCAGTTTAACATCTCATCCGAAAGACGGCACCTCAGGAGTGCAGCACCCCCCTCGTGCTGCACTACAGTGTCAGTATTGGGATATTAATCCAAGTGCCTGGTGTAGGGATAGAACCCACAGCCTTCTGATCTCCCGACCTCAGAGGTGAGTGTGCTACCTGCTGAGCCACTGAGGACCTCGCAGTCACAAAACATTTTCAGTCCACAAATTCAGACACCTGTTGGAGACAGTGTGGTAATGTGGGATCGCACTACCATATTTTCTGGGATTGCCTGATAGTGACGTCCTTCTGGAGGGACATACATGGGACAATGCAGAGAATTTTAGCAAGACAGTTTTCCTTTACATTTAATAACTTGGTTCTAGGATTTCCAGATCTTTTAACAGGCACCAAGAATAAGATTCAAATTAAGGCAAATGCTAAGAGTGGCAACTTTGAAATGCCTAAGTCTAAATTGGCTATCCCCTCTTGCCCCACTACTGACTTGTGGAAAGAGAGGGGAACAGAAATAGAAACTATGGAATGTAGTACTGTTACCCTACAGCTCAAACACTCTAATTGTTTAGGAAAAATGGCAGCCCTAGCACCTCCAACTAGCCTCTCGGCAAGGAAACTCAGATCGAAGTGAACAATAATTAACTTGAAAGTGATAATCGTTGTACCGGGGTATATATCAAGCCCCATGGCCGTGACTGCACAGGTACAGCATAGAGTAAATGAGATATTTGTTAACTAACTTTTACTCCCGTAGCTGGCCCTGCCTGATTGACTAAGGCAAATGGCGGGCCTATTTTAGTACTTTTGATCTTTTGTCTGGATATCTGGACATTTACAAAGAATGGACTATAAAGCTACAAGGTTTTTTGCTGTAGTTTTGTTTTAATGTTTCATAGCTACTGTGTTGAATGCTACGCAATTAATTGTTTATGCTTATCTAGTAATATGATGTTATACACTTTTCATAGGGTTCCTTGTTTTCTATGAAAGCAAGTGCTTGTGTTGTATGTCTTACCCATTGTGACTTCAGTAAACTTAAGTTATCCCCCCCAAAAAATAACTACCTATCGTTCAGGCTGCCCAGTGGCCCATTACAGCTGTTTTGGCAACCAGGGGTCAGGAGCAGACTCCAGGAGCCATGTCAGGGAAGGCCATGGCTGAGATAGTTGCTGCTCAGCAGTGTGTTTTAACTAGGGAGGGTTGGTTGTGGGTTCTGTGCCACAATGACACCTGTGGGAAGTGCTAGGGAGCTCCCCCCTCCCCCACAGGATACTGTGCACATATGTAGGCCAATAGTTAGCTGCTGGAGGGAGGGAAGCCGTCTACCATACGCCTTCTGAGTGATGGCAGCTGGCACTCTTGGCTCGCGCCGTGTTAATTCCCACTGGCTTAAGTGGTGGCAGATGAAGCTGGAAGGTTACTGGCAGGAAGATTCAGAGGCAGGAGAAGGTGACAGGTCAGGGGGCAAATAGCTATATGATATACTAACATTCTAGATGCCAGCAGAGTAGGCCTATTGGTCTATCAAGTCTGCTCGTGCTTCAGCACCCTGATTGGGTGCTGTAGCCCTCTATCTATCTCCTTCCACTGTTATTCCATCCCCCAGTCCTGCTCCCCCAAGGCAAACCAGCCTCTGCTTCACCCCTTGCCTAAACCTGTCCCACCCTCTCTTGAATCCCTCCACCATAGCTGCCTGTACCAGCTCCCTGGGCAGCGCATTCTATGGTTCCACCACTCTCTCGGTGAAGTACCTCCTCCTCCTCCTTCCCCCCTAATCCTACCACTCTCAGTCTTTCAACTGTGTCCTCTGGTGATTCCACCCTCCTTCAGTCGAAAGATCCTATCTCGGCTTACCTAGTTTACTCCCCTGAGGTACTTGAAGACCTCAATCATGTCCTCCCTCGGTCCCTCTTCTCCTCCAGCGAGAACAGTTTGAGCTCCCATAGTCGTTCCTCATATGTCTTATCCCCCAGGCCCCAGATCATTCTGGTTGCTGTCCTCTGAACCTTCTCCAGGAGTTGGATGTCCCTCCTTAGGTGTAGCCTTCAGAACTGCACACAGTACTCAAGATGTGGTCTAACCAGGCTGTTGTACAGGGGCAAAATCACCTCCTTGTTCCTGGAGGTAATCCCCCTAGCGATGTATCCCAACATCCTATTTGCCCTGACCGCAGCCCTCCTGCACTGCTCTGAATTATTCATGTTAACATCCACCAAGACTCCTAGGTCTCTTTCCCCTGCCATGGCCTGCAGCTCATCCCCCAGTGTGTACACATAGTTGGGGTTTTCCCACCCTAGGTGAAGCACCTTGCACTTGAAGGAGTTAAATTTCAATTTCCAAGTGCAGGACCACCTATCCAAAGTATCCAGGTCCTCTTGCAGGGCTAATCTCCCCTCCTCCCCCTCCACCACTGCCCCAGCTTAGAGTAATTCGCAAAAAGACTAAATTCACAACTGATACCTTCCCTGATATCGGAGATGTAGGCGTTAAACAGGAGTGGCCCCAGGACCTATCCCTGTGGGACCGCACTTATGACCTCCCTAGGAGACAAGGCCTTCCCTCTGACCACTACCTGCAGAGTGCGACCTGAAAGTCAATTTCCAATCCACCTAACCGTCAAATGGCCTACCCCCATCCCCCCCAGCTTCTCCCTTAGGCCAGTGTGAGGGACCAAATCAGATGCCTTGCTGAAGTCCAGGAACAGTACATCCACTGGTCTCCCCCTGTCGAGTGCTGATGTCACCCACTCATAGAACTCTACAAGGTTTGTTTGACACGATCTACCTGGCACAAACCCATGCTGCTGGTCATCCAGGTAATCCATCTCCTCCAAGAAACCTCCTAGCCTTACCTTAAGTATGCTGTCCATTACCTTCCCCACCACCGACATAAAACTGATGGATCTATAGTTTCCTGGCTCTTCTCTCGATCCCCTTTATGGATGGGCAAAACATGCGCCTGTTTCCAATCCCTTGGCACCCTTCCTGTCTGGAGCAACAAGTTAAGGAGATCCACCAATGGCGCAGCCAAAGCATCCGCCAACTCCCTCAGTACTCTGAGATGAATAGCATCAGGCCCCGGAAATTTATCCTTTTTTAGGAACTGGAGGGCTTCCCACACCTGACCAATAGGAATATCAGCATCTACCCCCCCCAATTCAGCAGAACCAGCCTGATATCTCACCCCTGGCCTACCTCCCCTAGCGGCTTGTTCTTCAGCAGATACCCCAATAGTCAGGTCTGCTGCGCCTTCTGTGTCCTTCAGACCCTTTTTTGGAAGTTCCCCGGCCTCCTCCCTAGTGAATACTGAGGCAAAGTACTCATTCAGTACCTCCGCCTGCTCTCCAGCCCCTTCCACCCACCCCACAGCTGTCCTCAACCTACTGAGCTGGCCCTTGACCTTCCTCTGCTCACCAATATACCTAAAATAAACCTTTTCCCCACCCCGTATCCCCTGTGCCAGCCTCTGCTCTTTCTAGGCCTTTGTCCCCCTCACCACTCTGGTGATTTTCCTGGTTGCAAGGTGATAGTTCTCTCTATCCCTCTCTCCTCTCATTTTATGTGTACCTACTGTAGGCAGCCTTCTTCTCCCTTACTGCCTCCTGGACCTCCTTGTTCCACCAGCATGGTTTACGAGACCTACCGCCCTTGTGCTTCACTCTTGCACAGGTCCTGGTGGTCTTCTGTAGCCCCCACTATATGATCTCCCACCTATCTTCCACGTCCAAACCTACCCACATTCAGATTCAAACCACCAACTGCACTATGCTCAGCCAACACTGCACACAAACACTCCATGCTTTGTTGCCCAGTGAACCAATGAACTGTACATTCTGGCGAAAACTAGATCAGCGTTCAGTATACTTCATCTGCTCTGGCTGCTTGTCAACACCTGACTTCATAATTCTCTTCTTTTGACACCATATTTATTTCCACAACAGACAGTGCTGTTACAAGAAGGGGACTGCCATATCAGCTGTAGGTAAAGCAAGATTATTTATAAACAGGTCCATGCACCCCCCCCCCGGTGCAGCTAGAAACAAGCTATCACAACTTAGTGTGCCTTTCCTGGTCAAAAATAACAAATAAAATAAAATATGGCACTCAATCCTTATGGCTCTGGGAAATCCTCAAAATAAGAACAGTCTCACTAAAATTCTGATACAGAGTCCTAAGCAATCATTATATGACTGTCTTAAAAACTTTCATTGAGGGAGCATTTCAGACAGAATAGGAGCCCATTTCAGATCAATGGGGCAGCCACCCCAAAAGCTTTGTCCTCTGACAGGTTTAGTCTGGACAGAGGAACAGAAAGCAAGCTCGCCTCGGCAGAGGATAGGGCATACTGTACATGTACAGAAGATCTTCCAGATCTCTTGTGTAGGCAAGCACCCAGAACAGATGAAGTCTAGGAGACAGTGGTCCTGTTTTCATGTCCAAGTGCCTCGTTGTTCTGAAACATGATACATGAAACACAGAGCAAGTATAAAAAATACAAGCAGAAATCTGTCTGAAATGTATGTTTCTCACGTATTCCTGGTCACCTCAGTTGCTCCTTGAAAGAAGGTGAAAGAGTGCCTGTTTACTTAAGGTTCTGTTTTTTGAGCAGTTTCACAAAGATTCAGAAATTCCCATAAAAACGTAATGTCTAGTCTGGTATTTAATATTCATTACAGAATGGGGCTGAAAACATTACTTCATTTGCTACTATGGAATGGAAAAGCTGTTTCTCTCTTTTGTTAATGGTGTTCAGAACACCGTAAAGAAAAGGGTGTAAGTGCGTAGTTGTAATGTCCCACTGGAAACGAGAGATAAGAGCTGAAAGCACATAGACTTTTGAAGAAGAAAAAGCTTCATAGAAAAAATAAGCACATCAACACCAGTAAGAGACAGAAACCATGCTCCGTGAGCCCTCTCTTGAGAGGAAGATGAAAAGAGGAGATGTACCAATTCACTTCATTTTTAATTTCCCAATTGAAAATAAATAAGAAAAGCTATGAAGAAGTAGTCAACCTGAGATCTTCAGTAGGTTAACTGTAGTTATCAAGGTTAGGACGGAGCTACCTCTCTTTCAGATTCCCATTTCAGAGATTTCTTGCAAATGTATTGATATTATTAAGCATTAAAGGGAATAGTCAGTACAGAGCCCCACATGCAAGTGGAGGGAAGTTAGCGAGGCCAGCAAACAAAAGATCAGAGCTTACAAAAACTCCTAACATGCACTGCAGGCTATTGAATCTTCCACTGCTGCAGCTCTGCTCTGAAGTCAGCTGCAGGGGATTCTGGGATTTGTAGTTACAGCAAATGTCAGCTTGAGAGTTGGCAAATCAGCCTCAGATCACCTGCTACACTGCAGTAAACAGTGAGTACAGAAAATTATACAATGGCAAGAAAAAAATCCTGGACTCTGATTGGTCAGTCTTGGCCTGGACCTGTGATGTTATCCCAGTACAACATCACGGGTCTAGTCTCAGCCTCTCTGTGAACCTGGAGATGAACTTTTGCTTGATTATGTGCTGCTTGATGTGCTTGATGATGTGCTTCATTGTTTCATCTTCTTTTAAAAAACAAAAATATTTTTCCACACAAAAACATCTTTAAAATGATGTTTTTTATTAACAACGAGCCATTGTATAATAGCAATAATGCCCTCCAGGGTGTATGTATCGTTTGGGATAACGTCACGCCTCAGTTATTGGATGCACTCGGCAACCACCTGAGGAGTGACATTATCCCAACACGACACACACCCTGTCGGGAGTTATTGCTTGAATGTTTTAGCATGCAAAATGCAAATTGGGACCAGCTCCACACTTGTGCATGGGGCTGTTAGTGCTGCCTGTTATTCTTCACGGCATGACCCAGGGTTTGGTTACTGTCAGTTAATTTAACCCTAGGAGGCATAATGCAAAGCTGAGTGTCATGTGCCCCTGGGTCAGATAAACAAAGACAACACAACCTCTGTTTTTAAATGAAAATGTTTTCATTTTTTTAATGAATGTTTTTGTAGTTGAAATTACTTACTATTTTGTTGTATACAAAGGTTTCTAGCAATCCAACCCTTTTAGGATGATGTCAACCTATCAGAATGCTCTATTTCCAACCCTTGTTTTAGAATACTATGATGACAGGCAAAAATTAATTTTCAGAAGGCATGGATTGCTGTTGGATGCCTTCAGGAAAAAGGAAGCTGTCACGGATGTTGCACAATAAAGCTTCATCTGTGAAATGTCTGCAAAGAGGGCACTGAACACTTCACCTAGTCTTTGCAAAGTGGGCCCTTTGGGGCACTTTGCAGATAGATAATTCCATGGAAAAAAAGTCACAAAGTGTGAAAGCTTTGTGGAAAAACTTCACCCACCACTTGCAGGTGTTTCTTCATGAAACAGAAGCTCTAGTCAGCCCAGTGACCCACTGTCAGGGCACATATTATACATCTGACTGGGAGTCCTAGGTTTAAGAGTGGATTTCTGTTCCCAGGTCCTGAACCAGTGGAATTGGAGTGCAGCATGAAGGTACTGCACAGAGGGGAGGGGAGGGTGCCAGAGACATTAGTAGCCCCTTGACTTGCGGTATCTTATTTCTGTGTGGGTTCCACAGTTCCTAGTTACAGACGTATAATAAGAGAATGACAGGGCCATATACAGTTGCACACTAAGTTACAGCTGCAATACAGGACTGCTATTTTTATGTGGATAGTAGGTGTACAGGATACAAGTCTTTGTATGCTGGAAGGTTACAGTGTTTCAGTGTAGTGGATCATAGAGAAGACATTTGAACAAGTGGGCAGAATTCAGCACCATGTGGTTAAAGCTTAGCATACAACTGGCTAGGCTCAAAGGGATGGAGGCAAAGTAAGCCATTGAGATAGATAGCCTTTAGGGTATCACCAGCTCCTATCCAAAACAGTTAGGAGAGTGGAAAAAGCAGAAAAGACCGATATTCTCTGGGGAGGATATAAACGCAGTGAGAAGGAAGAAAGCAACTTTCAGACACTACAAAGGGAGTAATAAGGGAGAGGACAGGGAGGAATACTTTGAAAACTTGAAAGCGGCCAGCAAGGTGGTAATGAGGGCTAAGGTTAGTGTGGAGTTGAGAATAGTAGAGAGAGTCGGAGAAGGGGAAAAGGCCTTCTTTCATTATATTAGAGAGAGAACAAGCAGATGAAAGAAGGCATTGTCAAGCTAAAAAAAAAGGGGAGGCTTGGGTAGAGGATAGTAAGGGTAAAGCAGAAACACTGAATTAATATTTCTGTTCCACCTTACCAAGGAGAGGGAGGGGCCATTACCATGAAGGGAGGGGCTTAGGCAGGGGTTCGGAGGAAGGTGCCATGAAATGTACCGAACACATTGCCATGGAGAGGGTCCTCAAAGGGCTACTAGCTCTGGATGTAGATAAATTTCCTGGGCCGGATGGTGTACACCCTCGGATGCTGAGAGAGATGGCTCAGGTGCTGGTGGCACCCATAGCCGACCTGTATAGTGACTCCCTGGAGACTGGAGAGGTGCCCAGAGAATGGAGAACAGCAGATGTAGTACCCCTTTACAAAAGTGGGGACAGGGATGAGCCGCAGAATTGCAGGCCAGTCAGCTTGATTTCCATAGTTGACAAACTGATGGAAATGATATTGAAGGAAAGACTGGTAGACTTTCTAGAGGCTAATGGCTCCAGAACAACAGGCAGCATGGGTTGGTGTCAGGAAAGTCCTGTGAAAGGAATTTGATTGACTTCTTCGACTGGGTCACAAGTGCCATAGATAGGGCACTGGCAGTAGACATACTATAACCTGGACTTTAGCAAGGCCTTCGATTCTGCCCCACAAGAGACTAATGGAAAGCATTGGGACCTTAAGGTGGGAGACAAAAGGACTAACTGGTAGGAAATGGGTTTTGGTAAATGTGGAACACTCAGGCATGTGGGATGTTACTAGCGGGGTTCTACAGGGCTCAGTGCTCAGCCCGCTGCTGTTCAGTGTATTCAGCAGGGACATTGGAGACATAATCAAGAGCAAAATCTGCATTTTTGTAGATGACAAACTGCTCTGGGACATGCTTGACAGTGAGGAGAGGGTCGGAGATATGCAGGAGGACCTGGAGAAGCTTAAGATGTGGTCTAGAATCTGTCAGCTGGGCTTCAGTGCTAAGATGTACAGAGTCATGCACGTTGGAGATCAAGGAATTGGAAACAGCATTTATGAGCACCCTCAAGTCATTTGCACAATACAGTAAGGCAGTGGGGGAGGGGAGCCAGCAGAATACTGGGATGCATAAGGAAGGGGGGCAGTAGCAGGAGTAAGGAGGTCATATTGCTTTTATATGGATTCCTTGTGCATCTGCACCTGGAGTACTGTGTCCAGCTCTGGAATCCCTATGTGAAGATGGAGTTGAACAAGCTGGAGACAGTGCAGAGGAGAGCAATAGTAATAATTCAGGGACAGAATGGGAACACATAGGAACAGAGGTGGGAGAGCCTAAACTGGTACTCACTAGAGACCAGGAGAAAGAGAGGATACTTGATAGAGACCTTCAAATCAAGTGTAGAAATTAGAGGAAATTCCAGTGAATTATTTAGGCTCAGTGAGATTATGTGTACCAGTGGAAACTATAGCAAGTTGGCGGCAGGTATGTTCAGCGGGGATGTCAGGAAGTACTGCTTCACTAAAAGGGTGGTGGAAGGGTGGAGCAGGCTGCCAGAGTAGGTGGTTAATGCTAAAACTGTTGAGTACTTCAAGAGGGTGGGACCAGAACAAAGGGAAGATCAAGGGAGTAGGGGTTGGGAGGGGAAGGGATTTGGCCCTATAAAGGACAAGAGTGTCACATCCCAGACTCTATAGACAGCACAGCCGTCTTCCATTGGCAACTTTCTATTTTTTAAAGGGTGCTTTTTTTTGTTTGTTTCAATCAGTATTTTGTTGCCTTCAGTTGCAGGGCTGCCCCATTTGATCCAGTCTCCCTGCCTCTTCACCCAGCTTCTGTGGGTCTTACCTTGTCTCCAGTGATCCTCTGCCACAAGATCCAGTCAGAGACGACCAGTCGCTGGTGTAGGGCCTGTGGGGGTTCAGGCCATCATCTCCCTGTGACTGGGGATTTCCACCTTTGTTCTCCTAGAGGGCTCCCCACCACGTGTAATGACGATTTGTGCGAGGTCTGCCTTCATGGGGACGCCCCAGTATCTGCTGACAGGAGCTCTTCTTTCACCTGGTGCCCCACTGCACTGCCACCTAAATTCCTTTAGGTGGCAGCCATTGAGCAGGACAGACATACCCCCGGGAGGGGAGCAGTCCCAGGGATGCTCAAGTCTCCCTTCCTTGGCTGCCCTTGAGCAATTTATATCTGTTTCCAAACTCGGGTCCCCAGCATGGCAGAAGGTGGGGCACCCAGCACTTCATCCCTCCATGCCACTCGGATGGCTAGGGGGCACTGTAGTTTGAGTTACTTTGATAGTGCCAGGTAGTTGGATCTAACTGTACAGCCTAGCTAAGCAAAAGCTTGTCTGCTTCTGTTTTTTATTGTACTGTAGTTTGTCAAGGTTCAGGTGGTCGTCATGGCACTTATTGTACTGTACTTTGTCAAGGGTCAGGTGGTCGTCACGGCGCTTACTTTACTGTAGTTTATCAAGGTTCAGGTGGTCATCACAGCACTTATCATACTGTACTTTGTCAAGGGTCAGGTGGTCGTCACGGCGTTTACTGTACTGTAGTTTGTCAAGGTTCAGGTGGTCATCACAGCACTTATCATACTGTAGTTTGTCACGATTCAGGTGGTCGTTACGGCACTTACTGTACTGTAGTTTGTCAAGGTTCAGGTGGTCGTTATGGCACTTACTGTACTGTAGTTTGTCAAGGGTCAGGTGGTCATCACGGCACTTATCGTACTGTAGTTTCTCAAGGTTCAGGTGGTCATCACGGCACTTCTTGTGTGAGCAAGGAATTGAGGGCTTTCAGGAAGTAGCACATGGAAAAGGTGGGGTCTGGTCTGTAAAGCCATCTGTGAAAGAGGACATTAAGTCTGTAATCAATGTATTACATCCTCAACAGCTTAAGAGATGCATGAAAAAATGTTTTCCACTATTAAAATAAAGCCACAAATTCCAGCATTATTCTCAGTAAATGAATGAATGAATGAAGCAGTGGTGAGCTGACAGATGAAAAATACAACCAGCACACAGAAGAATGAAACAGTCTGCACTTGATGGGAATATAACAATGCAATGGAATACAGCAACATTTCTCAAAACTAGTCTATGCCATCTTAGTTAAATTGAAGTCATCTTTATATCTGTCATCAGCATTGTGAAGGCTGCTTTCTGGTTCAGTATTCCATCATGCTGTAGCCAACCATCACAATATCAGCTGTGACCTACCCAACTGCTATATTATCTTGGAGGTTGGGTATATCGTCAACAAGTATAACACAATATATTGTCAAAGATTTGGGACCACTGATGTCTTCATTCAGTTTGAGGCAGCCATTTTGAATATGGTTAAACAGAGACAGATTTCGATTCATACATACACTGTGGGAAGGAATGGGTTTATTATTAAACACAGCTAGCAGCAGTCTTGTGCCAGAAATATTTGGACAGTTTAAAAATTACATTTAGCACATGTTCTAGTCGCTGTTCAGGTCTTGACAAACCAGTCCTGGCTCATTAAATTTAAATCCTGAGGCGGTCCAGGTTGAATGTCATGGGAAAGTAGCATCCCATGAGCACTTGGCCTCCGTAAAAAGCCCTGAGCATGTGTCTCTTGGCTGGTTGCATGACATATTTATACAAAGTTTAAAATTACTTACTTTGGTTTTGGTAACCTAGCCAGACCCTGTATCACACGCCCTGATTTCCAGATCCTGATTTCTAATCCTCTCATTTACATTGAGGAGCCACAAGCATCAGACTGCTGCAGGCAGAGAGTCTAGCCACAGATCGCAGCTGTTTTGGTCATAATGGAAACCTGATTACTGTGCAGACAGAATGGGGTCATGCCAGGTACAGGAGCTGGGACTCTCTTTGTCTATTCCTCCCAAACAAGACAGTGGGAACAAGAAAGAGAGGGAGAGAGCACTGTCAAGGAAGGCATTCAGCATATTGTCCATACACTCCCACAGTATCATTACACTAGAGCCAGTACATGCTGCAGTTCAAAAACTCCTTTTTAAGGCTCCCTGATGTAGTTAGGACAGACTTCTTCGAATTACCATAAATGAGGATATGGAATCCAGAAGAGGCATTTTACACACACTACTATGCAGTTACTCTGTGAGGACTACTTTCAGGCCTCACACAGTACCCACAAAAATTATCAGCAGCAACAACAGTCTCCCAACCCCCCCAGCCACCTTTAGCCTAAAAACACAACACAGCCCATCCCCAACAACAACAACAACAAAAAAACAAATACATTGTCGCAGATAATTCACTTTTAAATGAACTGTTGCAAACTGACTCTGGTGCTAACTCCAGAAATTGATTGGGCCATGTCACAAACACCACCTGCTGCTTCCCTCTGCCAGCTCTGCCACCCGCCAACCCTCCATTCCATGTTACCTGCTGCATCACAACCCCCAGCCATCTGTCTGTCTCACTGGCCTGCCAGCTCTGGCACTGCAATCCCTGATGCTGCAGGGTGCTACCTCACTCTTTCTGATTAACTCCCCCCTTCCACTTTCTTGGACCTAATAGAAGTAGTAGTAAAATCTTTATTTTTATACAGGAGTTGGAATACACACCATTAGGTCCTGAAGGTCCTATTTTCAAGGTAGTCCTTGATAAGCAATCTAACTTCCATTTCGAAATAAGAAAAAATGTGCCTTTAGCTGGAGCCACCATGATGTCCAACTTCCTTGCAAACCCTTCA
Source organism: Neoceratodus forsteri (assembly GCA_016271365.2). Lineage (NCBI taxonomy): Eukaryota > Metazoa > Chordata > Ceratodontiformes > Ceratodontidae > Neoceratodus > Neoceratodus forsteri. The sequence goes on from CM028130.1 coordinate 878,908,931, forward strand.
GCTCATTTGTGTTTTTGTTCGGGGTTTGTGTATGTGTGTCTAGGATCATGGACCCACTAGGGCTAGGGCTAAGAGGCTTTGCATCGAGACCTGCCACTGCTGCAAACCTTCATCATGCTCAACTGCTGCTCCCAGGCTCATAATGCCCAGCTCTTGTGGCTGTCTGTGTCAGTTGGCAGTGGCGCTGGACAGCCTGCTCGTGTGTGTAAATGGCAAGTTGGGAAGAGCCCACCCAGAGAAGGTCCCACTCCCAAACTACTGCTGCTACACGATTTGTATCCAGGAACTGCCATTAGCAAGCAGCAGCCGCCTCCCTGTTTTAGGGCCTTGCGCAGTCTTGAGCTGTTCAGGGACTTGAGCAAGAGAAATTCATGAAGGAGCCCCCTCCCAGCAAGGAATGGAGCAATTGAGAAAGAAAGCCGTCCCAGTTGCACAGTGGGCTGAGGCGCTGGGCACCTTACCTAGCTCCACGCTGGCAACCCGGGTTCAGGAATGAACTCATGTCATTGGTGAGCTGGCTCAGAGGGGCAGGATTGAGCAGCCAAGAGGCAACTCTCCTCTTCCGGGGTGGCTGCCTCCCCCCCCCCAATGTCCCATTGCCACCAGATGTAGGTCTTGTGGTCCGAGCAAGTGGCGTGGAGTGGCACGTAGTGGAAGGGCACCTTGAGACACGTCGTGCCTTCTCACATGAATGCACAGCCGAGATCCAGGGACAGTTTACTGGGAGAAAATGGGGAAAATGCTAAAATATAGAAGGAAAGAAAGAAAGATATATAGATAGCTAGATAGTGTAGATAGATAGATACTGTAGATAGATAGATACTGTAGATAGATAGATAGATAGATAGATAGATAGATAGATAGATAGATCTGAGCTGCAACTAAACCCACTTCTTCCTTGGGGTCTGTAATGGATAACACCAGAAAACATCACCCATCCGCATTCTAGGCTATAGTTCAAAGTTACCGTCATCAGGCTATTAATAGCTCCATCCATAGGAATATAGTATACAAGGTCCTGCAGCTGTTCCCCGGCTCTGATGTCAGCTACTGGAGACTGTGGGATGCGCTGCTAGAAGTGCTTCAGTCAGAATGTGGGCAGGAGGGATGGCAGGATCAACCAGATAAAATATAAACAACACAAAGGCAAGTAAGTGAAAAACTGAAAACTCTTTGTGAAAATGCTTATGGGGGGTCCCCATACTGAGGTGTGGGGTATGAGGACATGGACGTGGAATTTGCCCTCTTTCACCTCCAGCAAGCTTTTTGGGAAGCTGGTGAAAAGCCTGGAAGGCTTCTGGCATACCAATGGAAGAAAAGGCAGGAGCAGTCCAGGATCCACTGCATTAGGTCAGCAGCAGGAGATTCCATACTGGATCAGCAGGGTATCAACTCCCTCTTCCTGGAATTCTACAAAAATATGTACTCCTGCAAAGTATCTCCCTCAAAAGAGAAGATCAAATTCTTCACGGAGGGATTGGCCCTTCCTACATTATCCTGACCACAAAGGGAAATGTTGAACTGGCCAGTCACTTGAGAAGAACTTTCTTGGGCCCTAGCGGGCATGCTCTCAGGGAAGGCACCTGGCAGTGATGGCATACCAGTGGAATTTTATGCCAAATTTTTAAAGATTCCCTACTCGATCCCCTAATAGATACTTTGGCAGAGGCTTGTGAATGAAGTGCCTTCCCCCCATCCTTATGCACAGCACAAATCTCATTACTCCCTACCAGGAAAAGACCCACAGAACTCTGGCAGCTATAGGCTCATCTCCTTAATCACAACTAATGATAAAGTGTTTACAAAGATGATCGCTGAGAGGGTTAAAGCAGTGAAAGGTCAGCAAATAGATGGAGACCAGGTGGCTTTTGTCCCGGGCAGGAAGGGCTCTGACAAACACAATTACAAACTTCATGGAGGACTTAGTTCTGATAGGTCCTTTCCACACCAAATTCCAAGACCTCAGAAAATATTCATCCTATGTATACTTATTCTAGAATTGGTTTTGCACTAATTAGTGAAAATCTTATTTATAACATTAAGAGGATAGAATATGACTATTATAGTCTCGGATCACGCTCTATATTATTTGTCTATAGAATTACAGCAGACTAAAAGGGATTTTATTTGGAAAATGGATCCATATTTACTTAGAGACACATTATTCATAGAAAAAAAAAGTGAAGAAATTCAGTGAGGCGATCTCTGCACTTCTCAGATTGCATCAGCCTTGATATCCCCAGAGTTAGAACTAACTTGGGCAGAAGGTCCTTTGCCTGCTCTGCTTCTCACTACTGGAATGCAGTACCTGTCTCCTTAACGAACACCACCTCCCTTAGTGGCTTCAAGAAAGGCCTAACAGACTACCTACTAGAGGGGGGCCAATGCACTTGTTACCGCTGAACCATATATATCCCAAGACCACTGACTGTTTACTGCTTCTGGTGTTCCTTACCTGGCTCTCTAAGAGAGTATATTACTTTGAATGCACTGTCCCACATATGGGCAACAGTTGCTTCAAAAGTACTGTGTGATTTACTGTATGTAATTTACCTCTTGTGTCACTACCTTCATGTAATGTTATTTTTACTCTGTAAAATTGTCTGTAATTCTGTTGTTGTCTTTGTACTCTGTAAATTTGTTTGTAACTAAATCCAGGTCGCCCCTGAAAAAGGGACCAATGGTCTCAGTGGGCCTACCCAGTTACCAAAATTCAATCAATAAATAAATAAATAAGTAGATAGCTGTTTTGGGAATAAAATATAAATTCTGACGCACCAATCAAATATGGTTTGGGACACACTAAAAGTATATATTAGAGGCTACTTTTATCTCTCAGACCTCTTTTAAAAAGAAACTGGATAATCCAAAGAAAAAATTAATAGAAGCTGATTGAAAACATAAACTCAGGGATGTAGGATTATGTAAATGAAGTATTATACATAAGGGAACTTTACAGCAAAGAGGCAGGTGAGGAAGCTATTGATATTAAATATAGAGACACACAATCATTTTCTCAATTGATACAATACACTGCCATGCCAGTAGTCATCATTCACAATAGGTGGCCTGAGATTACAAAAAAAAAGAAGTATTTTTGGGCTGAGGCATGTGTTCAACCCTTAACCAATTTAATTTAGCTAACAGAACTCAATAGCTTTAATTCTTGCAGAACATCTCTTCCCAGGAATGATATCACCTCTACGGAACAAATTCCGAGCCAACCTCGGCTAGATAAAATATCCATCTCTGCCACTTTGTGTGACAGGATGTTACTTTGTCATGCAGACTTGCAGTTAGGCACTCTGTTTAGTATATGTCAGACAACAAAGCTACACTTAAGATCTTGGTTTTAAATGCAAGAAGCCTAACACATAAAATAGATTAACTAAGATACATCTTAGCCACAAAAAATATAGATATATCTGGTGTCACAGAGACCTGGTTTGTTAAAAAATTATCAGATAAAATTTAATGAGACTAGTGCAGAAATTTTATGGAACAAAATTGAACTAGGGTATAAGACTTATACTATTGGTTTATGCTATCGAGCACCAAATCTCACTAAAGAAGAAAATTATATTTTTATTGATCAGTTAGGTAAGGCAGAAGATATAGGAAACCTAATATTAATGGGAGACTTTAATTTCCCATGCATAAACTGAGATACCTTGGAGACTAAAACTATACTTGAGCGAAGTTTTTTAGAAACTACTTTCAAGCTGGGTTTGGAACAACTAGTATTGCAACCCACTAGAAAAAATAATATCTTGGATGGATTTAATCTTCAGCATTACTGTTGACTTAGTATCTAATCCAGTTATATTAGACCCTTTGGGAGACAGCGATCATAACATGATTACTTGTAATATCCAGATGTGTGTGTTAATTAATAATGGTATAACAAAAATTAAAAATGTTAATAGAGCAAACTATAACAGTGTAAAAAAATACATTATAACCTGGAACTGGGAAAATGAATTGAGGAGTTTAGATCTTGAGAAAACATGGGAAAAAATAATAAACAAAATAGATTATTGTATTGACAGTTGGGTTCCGGATAGAATCAAATATAATAAAAATAAGCGGCAGATACCACTTTGGTGGTCAAAAGAGATAAAACACCTTATTAAAAAAAAACCCACAAAGCATTCAATAAATATAATAAAACTAAAAGTGACAAAGACTGGAAAAATTTCAAAACACTTAAAAAATTGACCAAAAAAAATATACGTATGGCAAAAATTAAATTAGAAACCAAACTTGCTTAAGAGGTAAAAGATAACAAAAACATTTTTTATAACTATAGTGGATCAATTAAGAGAAGTGAAAGGGGAATTGGTCCCTTAACTGTAAATAATAGGACAGTTACAGAAGAAAATGAAATGGCAGCTAGTCTCAGTTCTTATTTCGGAAGTGTATCCCAGAAAAAACAAAATGCAAATATTTTAACATCATCAACAAAAAAAATTCCATTTTTGTTCACAAAAAAGGACATAATGAATGCTATTGGCATAATAAAAGTTAATTCCTCCCCAGGGCCAGATAATATTAATCCAAAATTTCTAAAGGAATTGGCTAGTGAATTAGCAGGACCTCTTTGTTTATTAAATACTTCACTTAAAGAAGGTAAAGTATTGCAATCATGGACAGAAGCTAATATAACCCCAATTTTTAAGGGTGGCAGTAGACAACCGCCTTGTAATTACAGACCTATTAGCCTAACATTGCTCCTGAGTAAAATCATGGAAAGATTGTTATACTATAAAATAATAGACCATGTTGAGAAAACAGTAAATATTGATATTTCTCAACATGGATTTACAACAAACAGATCATGTTTAACTAATTTGATCAACTTTTTTGAGCCGGTGAGTAATGCACTAGATAATGGATTACCAGTGGACATCATATTTTTGGATTCCGAAAAGGCATTCGACACTGTGTCACATAAAGTCTTAATTGAACAACTTATTGGGTTAAATTTGGATATAAAAATAATACGTTGGATTACATCATGGTTGGATAAGAGACAACAAAGAGTGGTAATCAAAGGGCATAAATCAGAATGGATTGCAGTGACTAGTGGAGTTCCCCAGGGATCCGTCCTGGGTCCTCTCTTGTTCAATATATTAGTCTCTAGCATGCAAACAACTGATGGGATATGGATTAATAAGTACGCAGATGATTGCAAACTGGGCTGTGTAGTCAACAATATCCGATCATAAATAATCTTGAAAATAATCTGAATAATCTTTGTACTTGGGCGACACAAAACAATATGAAGTTTAATGTATTGAAATGCAAGATTATGCACATGGGGAGAAATAACATCAAAGCAGAGTATTCCATAAATAACGCAAAGTTGATGATAACATCAGAGGAAAGGGATCTGGGCATAATAATATCAGTTAATTTTAAATTCAATATACATTCCAATAAAGCAGTTAAAAAATGTCACTCAATCATGGGAAACATTTTTAAGCATATTGAAAGTACGAATCCTGACATAATTCTTCCTTTATATAACAGTCTTGTGCATCCACATTTTGATTTTTGTGCTCTTTTCTGTGCACCAACATCTATTGGTTGTCAGAGTATGACTGAGAGAGTACAACGTAAAATGACTAAAAAAATCCAGAATATGAAATCTTTGGATTATGGAACAAGACTTAAATCCCTCAATTTATTTTCTTTAGAATATAGAGCACTAAGAGGAGACTTGATTTACACCTTTAAGGCTTTTCGGGATGAATATATGTTAAATACTATAGGTCTAGAAAGAAATTTCAGTAATAATAATACAAATCACATAATTATAAACTTAAAACTTTCATATGTAAAACTACAAAGTGTAGTAGATTCTATACTGAGAGAGTTCCATCAATATGGAATTCACTCCCAGAAGAGATTATCGGAAGTAAAAATATTAAAGAATTTAAAGCAAAATTAGACTCCTATATGGGTGATAATAAATATAGTTTCCACTGTTGAATACAGTGGTGGTGGTGAGTTCATTTATGGGCTAAAACACCTTCAAACTTGTATTGAACTATGAAACAATTGTTCTCCTTTCTGCCATAGATGGAATGATTTTGGTCATCCATTTACATGTGATAGCCTTTTTAGTGGCCAGTGTATATATGGGAAGAAGTGTCTTATGCCAGGGAGGGGAGTGGTTTGGATAAATGGATAATAAGACAGCCTCTGTCGTGAGTTCTGTTTGCTCACCCAGGCATTCACATAGCGCTGACTGCATGGAGCACCAGAATGGCATTAAGAGCGGGCAGCACCAAAACACGTGACCCAGATCGGCCAACCTGCATCCACATTCCCTCCAACAATGGCCATAGGTATCTGGAAGATATTTAATTAAAGCAGCAGGGGAGCAGAAGTACCTACTTCTGTTTTTCCATGCAAATTCCCTCCACAACGGGGAGGAAGTAATCTTTACAGCAGACAGGGCAGCCTTCATCTAGGAGACCTCAGGGACTTCCAATTCGAGGTCTCTGTTCCTGCTCTCCAAGATAGAAAGTGTGGAATCCCCAGAGTCCTGTCTCAAAATTTTGTATATGTTTCCCGTGAGATGTCCCCAAGTGTTACCCGAGAGAAAGTCTATTAACAGTTTGAGAAACGGGGATGAAGGAGAAGGTAACGTAGCGTTAATGGTTCTCTGGCGCAGGATATAACTCCTCACCTGTAAATATCTATGAAAGTCCTCTGACGAAAGCCCATAGGCCCTCTGTAATGAATCAAAGGGCAGTACTCCCTCCTTCCCCAGGAATTGGAAGATGTATATTAAGCCCAAATTACGCCATCTAGTGCACCAGGTCCGTCCGTGCCTGCTGAAAAGATTCATCTTCTGAAATCATTTAGCAATAACCAAAAATGTGTTTATATATTAGGGACCTCTTCATAAAGTACCACAACCTTAAAATGTGTGAAGTAGGCTTGGTGAAATCCCAAAGTGGAGGGTATCCACCCCCGGAGGAAAATAGCAACTTGCCTGTAACATGCAAATCATTTATGACAAATTCTAAGGTCTTCCATGGGACCACACATATGTTTGAGAGTCATAGAAAGAGAACCTGCAGAAATGCGGACCTGACATGCAATTCCAGATTAGGCAAATTGACGCCTCCCTGGGCTAAGGATAACTTTAGGTTGGAGAGGCAAACTCTTGGGCGGCTCCCCCAAAAATAAAATTTGAAATGATCCTATCCCAGGATTTGAAATAAAAGGGATCCGGAAAAAAAAGGGAATATTATGAAATAGGTAAAGTAGACGAGGTAGTATATTCATGCAAATGATCTTAATCCGTTGGAAGAAAGATAGGGGCAATTTGGACCCTTTTGTTAAATCTGATTGTATGAGTAGTGTTAAAGGGTCATAATTTAAAAGTTCAAGAACCCCTAGGTCAAGGGGAATGTTTATTCCCAGGTACTTCATTTGAGTAGTACGCCACCTCATGGGGCATGCATGCCACAGTACGTCTGAGGGGACGAAATTAAATAGGAGGACCTCTGTTTTTGTGGTATTAATTTCAAATCCCGCCACCTTTTCAAATTTGTACAGGAGTTCCCACACTCTGGGAGTAGACTCCTCTGGGGAGAGAAGCGTCAGGAGGACATCATCTGCGAAGAGGCTCACTCTATATCCCTGCTGGCCTACAGGGACACCCTCCACCCCCCACCTCTCTCAGAGCCACCACCAGGGGCTCCATATAGAGCGTAAAGAGGAGTGGGGTCAGGGGACATCCCTGCCTCATCCCCCGGGACAAGGATTTGGGGGGGAAATGCCCCCACTTACATGGACATAAGCCTGGAGCCATGTAGATATTCTGCAGCCATCGTAAAACGGATTCTGGAAAGTTGTACTTTGACAGGGCTCCCATAAAAAGGGTCAGGACACCCTGTCGAAGGCCTTCTCCGCATCTTAGCTCAAGAGAGCTGACGGGATGTGTCTGGTTTGGCTGCAGTCTAGAAGGGTAAGGACTTTCCAAGTGTTGTCCATGGTGCTCCTCTGTTTAATAAACCCTGCCTGATCGGGATGAATGAGGGAAGGCAAAATTGTCTCCAGGCTTCCTGCCCAAACAGCCATATAAATCTTATAGTCCACATTTAAAATCGATGTGGGGTGATAGGTGGATGGGTCAGAAATCTCTCTCTCTGGTTTTGGGAGGGCCGCCAGAGTAGCATATGTCCAGGGAGGGGGGGCGGGGGCTCCCCATCCATCGCTGACCAGAACACCGCGAGCATGCTTGGCAAGAGCTTCACACCCAATTTTTTGTACCACTCTGCTGGAATCTGTCAAGCCCCAGGCACCGTTGGGTAGCTCCAGCCTTTATATAGGTCAGGACTGTATCTGCCCCAATTGGAGCCTCCAGGAGGCGAATCTGGTCCTCTGTTAGCATTGGGAGGTGAAGCCCCTCCAAGAAGTTCTGTCCATCTTCAGGGCTACTAGAAGGATCCTGTTGGTACAGGTGTTTATAATATGTGGTGAACACTTCTCTAATACCTGTATCATCATGGATCATCTGACCTGTTTGCAAACTTCTGATTTTAAGAATCGTGGCAGCTCTCCTGGAACCCTCAGGCGTCGGGCTAACAGGCGGTGCCCTTGCGCCCTTGTAGTTAGATTGTTTAAGATAGAGATGCACGTGTTGTATTTTTTGGTCCATGATTTTTTTGAATGGCCACTCTGGTGTCTCGGATTTTAAGTTGTAGTACTCTGTCCCTATCCATATACTGTATAACAGTTGGTAATTTTGGAGTTGGTCTAACAGAAGGTCATATCTAACTTGTAAGTCTCTTTTTTTCTTAACTGTATAAGTGATTGTCTCCCACTGGAGAGTAGCCTTTAGGGGAGTCCCATATCATGGTAACTGGGACCTTGGAACCAGCATTCTTCTGAAGGAACTATGGAATCCACTGCTTGATGTATTCTATATATTTTGGGTCTTTTAACAGTGATGTATTTAAGCTCTAAAGGTTTTTTTTTTCCCATCCTTCCCAGATCTAGTTTTAGGATAAGGGGGTGGTGATCCGACAATACTCATGGCCCTATAGTGGTATCTTGTACTGAGGAGAAGTGTTCGCATATAATGAAAAAATAGTTGAGGCGTGAGTAAGAATGATGGGAACTGGAGTAGTATGTATAAACCTTTAAGGAGGCAAACACCCTTCTCCATACATTTGTTATCCCCAGATGGTCGAGTATACCCCTAAGATATTTACAGCACTGGACTGTCTGTAGGCCCTGGGGTTCGAAGAATCCTGACCAGCCAACATAACCAGATTGAGGTCACCCCTCCATTATAAGCCGCCCATGTAGTAGGTCCATCAGTTTATTTATAAATGTTCGTATAACCAGCACTTTGGATTGTGGTGGCAGGTATACACACTGACAAGGGTAACCTCCTGAGGAAAGTGTCTGCCCTGTAGTATTATATAGCACCCTTGTGCATCAACATGGGTCTTGTTCACGTCTAGGCATGTAGCCGCCGGCACGTTCACCGCCACGCCTCGTCTATGTCCACTGGGGTGAGAAGAGCTATAGACTGTGTATTTCTGGCCCCAGTTTAATTTTGCATGTTCAGTATCCAATAAGTGCGTCTCCTGGACAAAGTACAAGTCTGCCCCTTGTTTTCCCAAGGTATTGCATGTATCTGGCCCATTTAATTGGACTGTATAGCCCATTGATGTTCTGCAAAAACATTTTAACAGGGTGGATCGACATACCGCTGTCGGGGGAGTAACACCCATCTATTATCAATCCAGACAACTCCCCTCATAATGGTGACCATGGAAGAGAAAACTCCTTGCAGGGGACCATCCTGAACGTCCCTCAGGACCCGAGGCGACCATGGAAGAGAACTCCTAGCAGGGGACCATCCTGAACGTCCCTCAGGACCCGATGCTGCTGTCCAGGACCAGGGAACGAAACCACACGCCGTAAGATCCAAGAATTCCATGCACCAAACAACTGCAGTGTAGAAAATAATAAAGATTGGCAATTTTTATACAACAAATGTGCATGCCTCGTTTTTTAAAACCATGAACCATATAACTGGGAAATGAACAATATTTCTCCCTACCCCCAATCCCCAACATCGATAGCTTTGTTTATTGCCTCAATCACGGGCCAAGGCCCACAGATTTGTTTCTCCTCCCTCAATTTTTGACCCCTCCTACCCTTTTTCCCCCAGAGAGTAGCCAAACTTACTCTCTCCCTAAACAGAACTATATATAAGTGAGCTTTCACAGGGGAGGTCAGACATCTCCTCGACCTCCTGGTACCAGGGATGAGGAGCCTGGTAAAGGGGACCCCTCCTCAGTTGTCGGTGTGAGCCACCAAAAGAGTGATGTAGACCCACAGAAGGGCCAATAAGACCCCCCTAAGGATCACCACCACTGGGCCGCAGCAGGGGTCCCAGGGTGGTATCAGCATGGTAGATGATTCCCCGCGAGTGAGGAGCCCTTCCACCACTTTGGATGTCTAGAGTGATTGCCTATATTTTAAAAGGCTTTAACTTTTAACTGAGTTCAGATTCCTAGGAATTTAAACTAAACTAAATATTGGGTTACTTACTGATCATCTGGAGATACTATGTTAAGAGGGCTAGTCTTTAACCCCCAAAGTATCCCAGAGTGGGCCCCATGCATAGAGCCCTACCCCATCACCTATGGTCCCCGTAACCTAGTATCATACATTTCTGTATTTCAAGCTCTCAACTTTTGTATCCTTGTTAACTATTCTTTAACTGCCCCCCCCCACCCTCACAGGAAGGCCCTCTGGATGTTTCTCCTGGGACTCAGAACCTCCGTCACACCTCAGAACATCCCCAGTCCTCCTGGACCCCGATAATGATCCGAGAGGTGGGCGAAAGCTGGGGCATGCCCATCCCTATGAAGAGGCCCCTCCTCTTTACCACAGATGATCTCCAACCCCCCCTTCACATTTTGCCCCATGGGCATTTGTCTATTTGTTCAAAGACACAGTTCAGGGCAACAAGAAAATCTCTGCTTTGGGCTTCCAGTTTAAGATAGGGTAGGGTAGGGTAGGGAGACTCAATGACTGCAGTGCATTAAGGTCCTTCTTTAGAAGACCATAGGAATAGAGTAATTGTGGGTGAGGCTGCTACTATAGTCATCCAGGATGTTCATATCAACCGCAAGCCCAAAGAAGGCAAGGGGCAGTTGTTCCACCAAGAGGCCAGCACATGCCAGAGCAGGGCCAGATTCCGAGCAAAAAGTGACCTCTCTCATCCAGTTGGCAGTCACTGGGAGATATGGGGGACAAATAAACCATCCATGCTGTGCATCCAGACATTGATGGCAACCGATGGGGGTAGGGTCTGAGGTCTCATGAGGGGGAGAGCGCCCTGGGCAGAGCAGGCTGTGTCGGGAAACCCAGGCTAAAAGAGAAGAACCCACAGTCAACCAGACAGGACAAGCCCGCCATCGGAGGATTGGGGAAACTCAACACTATTTGTTTGATGTATTTCATAGAGTATTGGAGGCCATGAGTAATCCCCCCACCCGGCCACTCAGTCCCCCCCCCCAGCCCCAAACCACCAACCTGAATTATAACCCATCTAAAGATTTCTCTCAGGTTTGCAGTGGTGGGTTCTGATATTGTTTCAGTTTCTCCACGATCTCCACAAGGGGTAAGTCTGATTCAGGCCTTTGCCAAGCAGGAAGTACATCTGCTGGAGACCTTTGTAAGTCCTGTTGCTTTTCTTTATATATCCCCTTTGTAGTCCAGTTCTGCTTAGGCCTCACTTGCAGTAGTATATGTCCTCTGTCCATTTGGGAACTGCACTACCAGTTTGGCGAGGTATGGTGTTTTTAAATTTAATTTTCTGAGCCTGAAGTTGTGGAAACAAGGGGGCATACTCCCGCTGCAGGCGCTGCATTGTTGGCGCATATTCATTATCAAAAATCAACCTGGTGGGGAGGGCGCTGCTGAGTACCCAACATGGCGGCTGCCTAATTCATATCTCCTGATCAGGCTAAACTTAAAAGCTTATTTTATATCCCCTTTGAGAAAGCCAGTCGCTTTAAAAAACTAAATCCGAAGTCGGAAGGACTACAGACTACAAAATGAGTCCAAAGAAAGATCACAGGCATGGGGCTCACCATATTGAAGCCTTTCTCTCTCTCTTCCTCGACAGCACTGCGGGGAACAGGCCCCGGTCCTTCTGCATTGGCTGAACCACAATCAGGTGAAACTCCCAATCCACAGGTCGTGGCGCTCCTGCATAAAATCCGAGAACATGGGGAAGAAACTAATCGTAGACTGGCAGCGGTGGAATCCCGATTTAAAGAACTGGGGGAAAAAGTAGGCACAACTGAGACTGATATTCAAACCCTTAAAGTGGAATTGGAACATCAGCAAGCTAAAAATGCAACCTTTTCTCAAGATCTGAAGTTCCTCCGGGCTAAGCTAGAAACTCTTGAAAATGCACAGAGACAGCCGAATGTGCGCATAGTGGGTTTTCCACCGTGATTTGCCTCCAACACTGAGATATTACCAGCGATTAATAGACTAATTTTTTCTGACCTTGCCTTACTGCCTACGGACATGGGGATTTTGGTAAATAGGGCCGTTGCTATCCCCATTCATTCATGGAAGGGCTTGGGGAATACACGCCCGTTGACTGCCATTGCCACATTATCAAATTCAGAGAGCTGAATTCCACTATTGCGAGCTGCGAGGCAGAGAGGGGACTTGATCTGGGAGGGCAATAAGATCTTTTTTTTCCCAGATGTATCGTCACAAACACAGACCAAAGAGAAGGCTCTGCAACTAACAAAGAAACTGCTCTTCGAAAATGGCATTTAGGCTCAGCTCCTGTTCCCTGCGAGACTGCAGATTAAACATTCCGGAAAGACCCATATGCTTTCGGATCCAGATGCAGCCACTGCCCTGGCTTCTAAAATACTGGAAGGCCACTCTCTGCAAAAAGATACTTTGGACTGCTCTGATTCAGACACTGAGGACTGAGCTAAATATAGGAATCGGTGATGTTATTTCCTTTTGATTGCTTAACCTGAGAGGATAATGACTGTTTGTTTTTCTTCTTATTGGCCTGTTAATTATCTGAGCTTAAGTAATATTGTTAGCCAAGCCATGTTGGTGCTACTATCCTTAGTGGTTAAATCCTAAGGTTCCTGCCTACTGAGAGTTAATGCAAATGTAGGGGATATATTACCCCACTCAGTTTGTGACCTATAGGGGATTTCCAATTTCTATAACCTGTCTCCTATCTGTTGGTAATCTAACATGTGTGATAGGGGTGCAAAGCAACTAATTGAGTCCAGGCAACCTGGTTAGATCCTGGTTGTAGTTTCTCTCATTGGTTAATTTAGTCCTTCCCCCTTTTCGATCTCTACAAGGGGCTGAAATAATGGGGAATAGTCCTTTTTCTATAAGATGGATGAGAGCGATATATCCTACATTATTATCAAGCTGGATAGTAAACTCCTTGAACTTTGGAAGTTGTTAGTCACTAGTCTCAACTGGACCATCATACTGTATCTTCCTGTTATATGCTATGTAACGCATGACTGGGATGAACAACATTGGTTCTCTATGTGATATGTGCTGTATGCTGTATGGTGTATGCTGTACTATGGAAAAATATAAAAAATAAAGTTAAAAAAAAAAATCAACCTGGTGTGACCAGATAGGACTTTCTGTTTTCTCCAGGCCTTCGATAGCAGCTGACCCTTCACCTGGTAGCTCGTGAAGCGGATGACAAAAGAGTGAGGTCTGGGCAGGAGGGCTTCAGGCCCAGTGCCCTGTGCACTCGCTCCTGATGGAGCTGAAAATCTGGGGGGGAGTTAGAGGACCAGACGGAGGAGATTGTTCACGAAAGCCAGGGAGTCTTTTCCCTCCTCATTCTCTGATAGGCCATAAATTCTTATATTTTTCCTCCTGCCTCAATTCTCATTATCCTTTTGCCTGAGTGACATAATGAGCTGTTCCTAGGCTAAGGAGATCACCATGTCTTCCAGAGTGTCCAGTCAAGAGGTATTGGTGGAAATTTGCTGATCTGCCTCGTCGATTCATTGCTGGAGGGATCCCAAGTCAGTTCTGAGATCCTGGAGCACATCCCTAATTTCCAATCAGAATTCACCGATCACTTTAAAAATGGTGTCTGAGAGTTTTCCATCGCCTTTTTGCCCGCCCTTTAGTTCTTTTGGAATTTTTTGTTCCCTGAGCCACAACCTTCTTCCCGCCGGGCTCGAAATTGGAATAGTTGCGGTCACCCTGATCAGCCACCTCAGCCAGAGGTAAGTACCAATTTTTGTTGCTCATTGACATCTATACCCAGCAATTCTGCTGTCAGATAGCTCCCAAGTAATTGATTACCTTTCTGTAGTTGAAATCTAGGTGAAATTATTAGCTTGAGGGCAAGTTGTTATGCCTGTGGTATCGGAGCTCCTCCAAGTTGCAAGTTCACTCCACCATGTTAAACACAATACATTTCTGAAGCAGAGGTAGCAGAGGCAATAGGGAACTTTCCTAATGGCAAATCTTTCTGACCCAGTGGTTTTATTGTCATCTTTTTATAAAACCTTAAATAAGGTAGTCCCAATATTACACACCATTTTTATCAATTCCTTATGCAGCAGTCTTTGCCCCTTCTTTTAGTGAAGTTTTCATTATGCTGATATTGAAAACAAGATAAAGATGTCTGTCTAAGTGGCTCTTACTGTTCTATGTAACTCTTAAACACTGACTATGAAATATTTACAAAAATCTTAGCAAAAAAGCTCCGTATGATTGTTCAGAAAATTATTCAGTGTGATCAAACAGGATTTATATCAGGGAGAAGGTTGACCCACAATATCAGAAGAACTTCAAATATTATTCAACAAACATCTCTTTAGGACACCACTCTCCTGGCATTAGATGCTGAAAAGGCATTTTCTGCTCGGGTGGGGGCTATCTTGGGCAGACTAGATGGGCCAAATGGTCTTTTTGTGCCGGCATGATTCTGTGATTTGCTAGTGTGAGTTGGACATTCATGAAAGCTCACTGAATCACGTTGGTTTCTCTGGTCACTTTACTGATTAGATAGATTTAATCTATAAAACGTCCAGAAGTAAGAATTAAGATTAATGGCAAACTTTCATGCTGAATACAGTTATCAAGAGGGACAAGACAGAGGTGTCCCCTATCACCTCTGTTTTTTCTATTTATATAGAACACTTAGTGATAGCAATCTGGGAAGCATGAGATACAAAAGGTGTAATAAGTAGTGGAAAAAAAACATATAATTTCCCTATAGACAGATGATACCTTAGTACAGATTCTTTATCTAACCTTCTCAACTTAATAAATAATTTCAGTAAAATTTCAGGCTGCAGAATTTACTGGCAGAAATGTGAGGCACTGTCCTTGGACCCAGATCAAGACATAAATGTATGTATGATTCAGTTGGAAAACCAAAAATAAATATGCGGAATTTAGGGGTCACTTTAAATCGGGATATAGGAAAATTATTCAAACTTAATATAATACCAGTAATGAATAAAATCTATATGGACTTTAATAAATGGTCATCTCTCTCTCTCACTTTCTATGATGAGTCAAGTAAATATTGCAAAAAGGAATTTGTTGCTAAGAATTCTTTTTTTTACTTTCAGGCTCTTCCTATTGAAATAGGGAAAAAAAATTTCAAAGAATTTGAAAAAAGGAGAACTCCTTTGGCTCAAAAGGAGACCGAGGCTATCTTTAGAGAAATTATATTTGTCACAAGAACAAAGGGGGGTTAAGTTTGCCAAATTTATATTAGTATTATTTAGCTGCTCATTCTTTTGCCTGAAGATATCAGCTAACGCTCCATCATGGCTCTCACAGGAAGCTCACCGAGTACCATATAAATTTTTAATTACTGTATTAAAACTAAACTTCGAAAAGGAAGGTCCATATCAAAAACTGTCAAGTTTTACTAAAACTTCTACGCTGGCTTGGCAAAGAATAAATCTACTACTAGGATATAAAAATAAAAATCTCAAATTTATCCTCAATATTTTTTAACCCTCATTTTCCAGTTACAACAATTCTGAAGAACTGGTTACAAGAAAACGTTTTATCAGTAAAAGATTTATACAGAGATAATAAATTGATGTCTTTCGAATATCTTAGAGACTTATTGAACCTTGTGACAGGGTAGAATATGACCCTGTCCCATTTGTTATGGAGAAAGTTTTCGAATGCAAGGGTCTTTCCTTTCCTTTCCTGTCTTTTGTCTATCTGGTTTCGCAACCACATTTTCCTGTGAGACTTTGGACTTGATCACCTCGACAGGCTCGCAGTTCTTTGCCGCTCACTGTCTCTGTTTTCCCTTGCTATCTGTTTTTCCTCCCTTGCATATCTAGATTTGCTGATATAAAAATATGTGCAAATCATTGTATGGAAACATAACTGATATTGGGATCTCATGTGTTTGGAAAATATATAACATTACTGCTGAAATGTATGTAACTATAATTTGTTATGACTGCAAAAAGCTGTTGGAAGCTAGAGGTTACCAGAGTTCAATTTTTAAGCCTTTTGCAAAAGCTGAGCAAAAAGGGCCTCAACTCAAGAAGCACAGTGTGTTCTAGCAGCTCCTGCTTGATATTTACAAAAACAGGATGCTTGCTAGAGCTAAGCTGCAACTGCAAGAAAGATGAGAAGAAAAAGGAACACAGAGACTCCAGGAAAACTACTGTTTTTTCTCCTCTGTACGTAGTTATTATGAACAAGTTTATTTTTTTTATGGTACTGCTACTGTAAATAAATATTTTTGGTGAATTCTACAACTGCTCCTGGTTTTCCCTATGCTTCCTGACCTGTGCCTCAATGACAGATGGTGTCAGCCTAAGTGGGATTTAAGCCATGCATACCCTAAGACAGGAGTTTTGTGTGTGGGTGCTGGACCTAGTACCGGGGAAGCACAGAGGAAGGCATGGATTCTGCAGCAGCAACTCCAGGAGTGGTTACCAGGAGAATAGCAGCCAAACTAGCAGAAACAGAAGTCCAGTCTGAGATTGTACAGCCAGCACAAGTTATGGAAAAAGAACAGGCAGTGACAGAACCTGAAAGCCTGATAGGCTCTTTCAAATGGTGGGCTATACAACAAAAAAATACTGAGAAGCAGAGAGAAAAAGAGATGCAGCAGATGAGAGAAGAGATACAGTGACAGGAGCAGCGATGGCTGGATGCCTTACAAACTATCAAAGGCACTGGATCCGGCACGGATCCAGACGAGCAACCAAATGCAAGCAACTTAAAAGCCATTAAACTTACAAAGTTGTGTCCCTCAGATGATACTGAGGCATACCTGACAACTTTTGAAAGAGTTGCCAGAGCCTGCCAATGGCCAAAGCAACACTGCACAATCAGACTGGTACCCTATCAGACAGGGAAAGCCCAACTTCCCTACAGCAGTATGGACACTGCATAGTCAGAAAACTATGACCTGGTGAAAAGCAAAATCCTGAAAAGGTATGACATCTCTGGAAAGGCATACAGGCAGAGATTTTGATCTCTGAGGTACAACTCAGTCGACAATCCTTGAGAAGCCTTCACCTGACTCAAGAGAACTTCTGATAAAATGGATCCAACCAGAGAGTAAAACAGTTCCACAGATCATCGATACATTTGCCATGGAGAAATTCATCAACATCTTGCCTACAGATGTGCAGCTGTGGGTAAAGGAACACCGACCAGAGAGTGGGGAAAAGACTGTTTCTTTGGCTGAGGACTACCAAATGGCCAGACAGATGCCACAGCAGCGAGGTAACAGCCAAGCACTGGTAAGACACTCTTTTTCCCATTTAAATTCCAAGCCTGATAAGAACTCTGGTGGGCGTAACAAATCTGTGCCCAAAGACTGCTATAACTGCTAATAATCTGCTATAACTGTAATACGCCAAGTCATTTTGCAAGAAACTGTTGTAATAAGGAGAGTGGCACTGGAGCAGATTTGTCCTTGGCAAAGTGGGGCAAGTACTTAAGAGATTTGAAGGTGGGGGATAAGACTGTGAAGGGACTCATTGATTCGGGAAGCAGAGAGACCCTAGTGCTTGTTAAAGTGCTGGGAAAACACTGTGCAGAGAGACCAGGTACTGGTGTCATCTGCATCTCCCAGGGACACTCAATACTATCCCACCACCCAAGTGACTCTGACCATTAAGGGTGTGTCACACCAAATGAAAGTGGGAGTAGTACCTAAGTTACCTGTACCTGTGATGAGTGGAAATGACTTTCCAGGATTTACTGAATTAATCAAGGAGGGAGTGAATCCTGATGTTTCAGCAGCAGTGTTGACAAGAGCTCAGGCAAAGAAAATTTCAGACAGTGGGGACACTTTTCCTTTCAAAGATTTTGATTCAGACTTGTTTGAGCACAACTCAAGATCTGGAAATCCAGGAAAGAAAGATGAAGCTTAAAGAAACTGTGGCAACAAATGACTGATGGACATAAAGGGTTAACATATGAAAATGCTGAAACTAAATTGATAACTGATTGTGATTTTGTTTCAGAACAAGCTAACGATGTTTCCCTCCAGGGATATTTCAGGCAGCTGGGGTGAAACCAAAACAGGGTGGTCCAATGTTTAAAAAATGTAAGGGGTGCAGAGCTTGGGTTAAACCTCAGACACAGGAATAGGCAGAGCAATTGTTTATACCACAGAAGTATAGAACAGAGTTGTTACAGATAGCACATGATAGTCTTATGGCTGGTCACTCAGGGAAGGATCGCACCCTTGCCAGATTGCTGTATAGATTTTAATGGCCTAGAGTTCTTGAAGATGTTGCTACCTATTGTAATTCCTGTGCTGAGTGTCAGAAAGTAGCCACAGTCACTAGAAAAGACAGGGTGCCCCTGCCCTTACTAAATGTGCCTTTTGAGAGAATTGCAATGGATGTGGTTGGTCCTTTAGACAAAAGTAAAAAGGGCAATAGATTTATCCTGATAGTATGCGACTATGCTTCTCGATACCCAGAAGCAGTTCCAATGCGTACTGTTACAGCCCCAGATGTCAGAAAGTAGCCACAGTCACTAGAAAAGACAGGGTGCCCCTGCCCTTACTAAATGTGCCTTTTGAGAGAATTGCAATGGATGTGGTTGGTCCTTTAGACAAAAGTAAAAAGGGCAATAGATTTATCCTGATAGTATGCGACTATGCTTCTCGATACCCAGAAGCAGTTCCAATGCGTACTGTTACAGCCCCAAATGTTACAGCAGAGCTTGCCAAAATTTTCAGCAGAGTGGGCATATCTAAACAAATTATTACTGATCAGGGTAGTAATTTTGGTGCTGCATTACTTAAGGAGCTGTACAGACTGCTAGGTATCACTGCCATAAGAACCCCCCATCACCCTCAGATAGACGGTCTTGTTAAGCGTTTTAACCAAACCGTAAAACACATGTTAAAAAGGTTTGTTAAAGGGGAAGGGAAAGACTGGGACCAATGCTTCCCTTACCTACTTTTTGCTTACAGAGAAGTGCCACAAGCATCTACAGGGGTTTTCACCATTTGAAATGCTGTATGGTAGGCAGCCAAGAGAGCCACTGGATGTGATAAAAGAAATGTGGGAAGATAACCCCACTCAGAAACAATCTATATCTTCTTATATGTGTGACCTAAGAAAGAAGCTGGCAAAATATGTTGAAATTGCCCATTATAATCAGGAAGAGGCCCAAAACCAGCAGAAGGTGTATTATGACCATGAGGTAAAAGAAACAGTTTTTGAGCCAAGTGAAAAAGTTTTGTTACTGTTACCCACAACAGAAAATAAACTGTTAATGAAGTGGCAAGGGCCTTATAAAGTTCTTAGACGTACTGGCACTGTTAACTGCAAGATTGAGACCTCTAATAGGAAATATCCTACTAAGATATACCATGCTAACCTCCTCAAAAAATGAGTTGAAAAAATGCCAAAAACTGCTTTACTAGTTTTTCCAGAAAATGATAAGGAAGATATTGATGTAGCTTATGATAGACTGGAACAAACTGTTAATGCTGATGCTGTAAAGATGAATGTTTCCTTAACCTCAGAACAAACTGCAGACATTCGTAATGTGCTAAAGACATTTAACAGTACTTTTACCACGGTACCATGCTGAGCAAAAGGGGCTGAGCACGTAATAGTGACAAGGAATGCTTGTCCTATTAGGCAAAAGACACACAGGTTGCCAGAGCGGTTAAGAGCTGACGTGGTTAAGGAAATAGAAAAAAATGAAAGAATTGGGTATCATAGAGGAGTCGAGGAGTGCTTGGTCATCTCACATGGTAATTGTAAACAAAAAAGAAGGGGGTGTTATTATCTCCCTTGATTTTAGGAAACTTAATCAAGTGTCAGAATTGACAGTTATCCTATGCCCAGAATAGATGATTTAGTGGACAGACTGGGGAGTGTAAAGTATATCAGTATCCTCAATCTCACCAAGGGTTACTGGCAAATACCTTTAGCTAAAGGATCCAGAGATAAGACTTCATTAGCCACCCCTATAGGATTCTATCAGTTCACCACCATGCCATTTGGTTTACATGTTGCACCAGCAACATTCCAGCAGTACATGATATAATTTTATCCCCTCATACTGGTTATTGTGCTGCGTACCGGGATGATGTCATGGTGTACAGTCCTGACTGGAAAAGCCACCTGGAACAACTACGAGCAGTTATCCAAGCTATCACAAATGCAGATCTGACCATTAATCCTACCAAATGTGCATTGGGCATGCAGGAAACCAGATTTTGGGCTATGTGCTGGGAAATGGAGGGGTTAAGCCAAAGATTTCTAAAATCGAGCTGTAGCTTACAGCCCTGTCCCTAAAACCAAGAAACATGTCAGGTCATTTTAGGGCTGGCTGGTGGTTATCGGAGATTTGTTCCCAACTTTGCTGAGCTAGCTACTCCCTCATTGAACTTACGAAAAAACGGTACCTAAATAATGTGAAATGGACCCCAGTGTGTGATGAAGCTTTTCAAGCCATAAAGGCTGCATTGTGTTCAGCCCCTGTTTTAAGAAGCTCAGACTCTGAGAAACCATTTTTGCTACAAACAGATGCATCCGAGGTAGGCCTAGGTGCTGTCCTAAGTCAAAATGTAGATGGGACAGAACATCCTATTCTGTACATAAGTAGGAAATTGCATGACAGAGAGAAAAGGTACTCCACTATCGAAAAGGAATGTCTAGCAGCAAAGTGGGCCATGGAGTCCCTGAAGTTTTATTTGCTAGGAACTGATTTTGTTCTTGTAACTGATCACAGTCCTCTCTGTTGGCTTAACCAGATGAAAGATAAAAATTTCAGAATCACAAGGTAGTACCTGGCACTACAGCCATTTAAATTCGTGGGGATTCACACATCTGGTAAAGAGAATAGTAATGCTTATTTTCTGTTAAGATATGACTCAGGAATTGAGGATTCTGGAGGTTGAAAAACAAATGTATGGATTTAAACTGTACTGTTTGCTGTACTGCTATAAAAAGAGAGAGAGAGAGAGAGAGATGTTGTACATGTGCTTAATGTCTGAAAGTAGCAAATGTTAGAGAATAGAAAGTTTTGGAAACCTGTTTGATAAAACAGGTTCCCTCTTAAGGAGGGGGGGTGTATGTAACAGAGTTGAATAGGACCCTGTCCCATTTGTTATGGAGAAAGTGTTTAAATTCAAGGATCTTTCCTTTCCTGTCTTTTGTCTGTCTGGTTGTGCAACCACATTTTCCTGTGGGACTTTGGACTTGATCACCCCGACAGGCTTGGAATTCTTTGCCGCTCATTGTCTCTCAGTTTTCCCTTGCTGTCTTTTTTTCCTCCCTTGTATATCTAGATCTGCTGATATAAAAATATGTGCAAATCATTGTATGAAAATGTAATTGATATTGGGATCCCTTGTGTTTGGAAAATATATAGCATTACTGTTGAAATGTATATAATTATAATTTGAGATGACTGCAAAAAAGCTGTTGGAATCTAGAGGTTACTAGAGTTCAGTTTTTAAGCCTTTTGCAAAAGCTGTGCAAAAGGGGGCCTCAACTCAAGAAGCACACTGTATTCTAGCAGCTCCTGTCTGATATTTACAAAAACAGGATGCTTGCTAAGGATGGGGGTTGAAAGGACTTTTAAGAGCTAAGATGCAACTGCGAGAAAGATGAGAAGAAAAAGGGACACAGAGACTGCAGGAAAACTACTGTTGTTTCTCCTCTGTACAAAGTTATTATGAACAAGTTTATTTTTTTATGTTACTGCTACTGTAAATAAATATTTTTGGTGAATTCTACAACTGCTCCTGGTTTTCCCTGATGCTTCCTGACTTGTGCCACGACGACAGACCTTCCAGTAGGAAATTTTATAAAGTATTTCCATCTTAGAGAAATTACTAAATTTACAACTGGAAATTTAGATCCTCCTCCATAGACACCTCACACAATTTTTCTTTTCAGTTAACACTCCAGATAAATGAATACGTAAAATATATGTTTTAGTAAGGGATGATATGGCCATAGGAACTTCACTGAAAAATGTGTGTGAAGTAGACAAAGGAGTAAGAATTTCTCAGCAAAAGTGGAAGGATGCTATATTTTCTGTTATTGCAGTTCCAAAAAATCTAAAATTAAGACAAATAGGGCCAGATATTCAAACCTTTGTGCCTAGCACGAGGCTGCAATATTTAAAAGCCCTATTACCGCCAGCGCTGTGTGGTAGTGCCGATGCTAATAGATAATGATATGCAGGGGCGTGGATGGGAGTGCCCAGGAATGGCAGCAACGACGGATTCAAAGGTATAGCGCCACGCTAGACGTGCTTGACCTGCTGCGCTAGTTTCCTCAAAAACATCTGGTGGTAATGCATCGGTGCCCCACCCCACCCCACATCGTGGACCCCTGTAGCCACAGGATATCAGTAATCCCCCTGGTAGTCTAGTGGACCCCCCAGCATGAATCCTGACACCCGTAGCTGCGGTAATTTAAGATTGTACTTGGTCATCTAGTGGTCTCTCCACCTCCCAGCATGATCCCCGACACCCATAGCTGTGGTATTTCCATAGTTCACCTGGTAGTATAGTGGTCCCCCACCCCCCGCACGATCCCAGACACCATAGCCGCAGTATTTTCATAGTTTACCTGGCAGTCTAGTGGTCTCCCATTCCCACAGCATGATCCCCGACACCCGTAGCGGTGGTATTTTCATAGTTTACGTGGTAGTCTAGTGGTCTCCCCACCCACCAACATGATCCCCGTCCTCTCTTAGCCTCGAGAAAGAGTAAATTCCATTGGTGGTGTAGTGGTCCTCCAACCCGGCAGTGCGCCTCCTGTTGCCCCTGAATACATATTACGGGAGCCGGCAACTGGCTCAGCCCTCCTCTCACCACCACGGGCGACCTCCGACTGTGGTATGGATGAGCACTACTGAAATTGATGATTCATTTCAGTAGCGCTCATGCATACTGCAGTCAGCAGCTAGCCGTAGTGGTGAGAGGAGGGCTGAGCCGGTCACCGGCTCCCATAAGATGTGTTCAAGGGCAACGGGAGGCGCACTGCTGGGTGGGGGGGACCACTACACCACCAATGGAATTTACTTTTTCTCGCAGCTACCAGAGGACGGGAATCGTGTTGGCGGTTGGGGGGACCACTGCACCACCCATGGATAAAACCCATTTTAGTGGCTACTGGAGATCAGGGATCGTGCCTGCGGGGGGTGGGGAAGGGGGACCACTAGACTACCGGTGTGTGCAACAGGCACACATGAAAACAGGGACCACGATGGCAGAGAGGACTGCCTGGCCCAGCCAGTCTGCCCAGTTCCCTACTGAATGGATATACTGCAAGCCCTACTTGACCTACAGCCTATGTCCTCCCATCCCCACCAAGCATGTCTTATGCCTGTCCCATGCATTCTTGGGTCCCCCCACTGTGTTCCACCCACACCTGCCATGGGGTGCCTATGTTGTTGGGGGGGCATCTACAGGGGCACACATGGCCACAGGACTTGTGTATGTATATAGCTATCTTTATATATATATATATATATATATATATGTGTGTGAGTGTATGATAAGTATATATAGCTATGTATCACATGGTTATCACTCTCTCCCTCTCACTATATATATGTACCTTGTGTTGTACTGCTTGCAGTGATGCATGGGCAGGATTTCTGCTCTGTTTGTGCCTGCCAGCACACAATTCCTGCTGTTTCCAGCCTGTTCTTCAATTCCAACCAACAGGGGATGCTGTGGGCATGCCTTGGCCTGCAGCGTCCAGCCTGTACTTCCATTCCGACCAAAAGGTGGAGTTGTGTGCTCCATGCAGTAGCACCGGGCAAACTGCATGGTACTGTATGCTAAGCAGCACTTAATGAGATGCAAATGTGCCTGTTTGCCCGCAGATTACCTAATTAGGTTTATTTGCATGGGAGCTTTGAATATAGCTCACGTTTGCCCCGGGGCCAACCAGTTTGTGCTGTTGTGTTAGCACTGTGCTATCGGGTTAGCCCCGGGCAAACAACACTTCAGCATAGCACAGTTCTGCAGAGTGTGGCTTACATTGTTGTTTGCAGATGTGAGACATCTCTGTGCAATCACACACAATGTTCTCCACCTGCAACACTGGCTTTCTCCAAGGTCTAATGAGCTGCAGTTGCAGTGTGCACTTCCCTGTTGCTATGTTCAGTGCTGTCTTATTCCTGGGCAATTTTTGCCCTGCACTCCTGGCCCTGTTTGCCCGGCTTCCTTTGCTTGCTGTATTCAGCTGGTTTTGCACTGGGCTATTACTTTTGAATATAGCTTGCTTTCTGCTCCGGGCTAAGTTTGCCCGCCGGACAGTGCTAATTTAGCCCCAGGGCAAAGTTTTGAATATTTGGCCCATGCTGTTTAACATTATGCACAGAATTTATTATACACCTGAAAGACAAAATACATTTAATGCATCTACTTCAAAATGTTGTCTAAGATGCATTGAGACTAGACAGATCATTCTTCATATGGTTGCCACATGTACATCTCTTTCTCAGTAATGGGAAAAAATAAATTACTATCCAGCATCCTTAAGAGGAATTTTCCTTTTGATTCTGGAAATCATTATACTGGGTCTTAAATGTGATACTGATTTGCTTCAACATTTATATGAAGTTCTTTTGCTTCCGATGATAATAGCAAAGAAAAAATAATTATACAACAATGGAGAGACCCAAATCCACCTACTTTTGATAAATTCTTGAATATGACAATGCATGTCTCAAAACTAGAATAAACATTACTCAGTGGTTGGAAAAGAGGAAAAATTAGAACTAATGTGGCAACCTTTTTTACAGGTATTACAAAAAACAAGCAGTTATCAGCATAAATTCTCTACTCTGTCTAAAGTCCTCCCTTTTGTCTTCGTTTTTTTTTTTTATTTATTTTATACGTCTTGGGTTGCTCTCACCAGATAGGCCACCTGTCTGGGTAGATGATGAGTGTGTTGGATTAAGCTGAAAAAAGCCTTCCTAATTCGGGAAAGGATTCCCTTCCTAAAGGAATGGCCTGACATGTCGATGGCACTTCTGACCCCAGAAAAAAAGAGGAAGTGCTCTGACAACACCAGACGCCTAGTCAACCTGATGCGGATTGCCAAACAGAGGAAAACCCTTACAGTCCTGCTATTCCTTGACGTGGAGAAAACATTTGGTATGGTGGAGGGGGAGTTCCTCTTTCATGTCCTTCAGAGCTTTGGCTTTGGCCCGAGAATGCAGAGCTGGATATCCATGCTCTACACTGAGGCCTCAGCCTCAACAAGTACTAATGGTCTCCTCCTGCCTTTCCCCTCCAGAGCTGTACCCAATAGGGCTGCCCCCCCTTTTTCATTCTCTCCCTTGAGCCCCTCTGCAGGCCATTTATCTGCACCCCCAGATCTGAGGACTACAACTGTGTGAGGAACAAATGTGATGGCCTTTGTGGATGACATCATGTTCCCCCCCGACAATTCTTTTTTCTCACCTCCCGAGCGGAACTCTCTCGGGCTACCTCACTTGCCGTGGGCGCTCTACCGCCCGCTGTGTTCCCCACCATCTTCTTTTTTTTTTTTTTATAAATTTCATCTTTATTTAGGTTTTATAACATATTTACAGACACGTCATCCAGACCAACGAGATTAATTTCATGCAGATATACACTTGCAGTTTCAGTGCGGGTATAATAGTTCATGATAATATACAACAGAAGGATCGGAAGTCCAGATTGAGCACAGATCCTAGGGGAGGGTAATTCCTAATCAGATAGTCTTGGCCTACTAATAAAAAGGCGAGATTTTAGGTCTCCCGGACCTTGAATGTCTTCAGATTCCTCCAACGACAAGGAGGCTAGATCAACCTCCTGGAAAGGGTCCTAGGCACCCAGTTCTGTCTGACTCAGGTACGTATCCAAAACAATGATATTCATTACCTGTGTGTCGGGATCTATTGCAGGTGCTTTCCCCAGTGGCAGACCACAGGCCCCCATGTCAAAGAAGCAGTCCCCCTCCCCCCCGCGACCCTTGGGCCACATGCGGTGGGGGAGTGTGGGGAGGGGGGGCCCCCACCGTCATCCTCCCACCCCTCAGGGCACAAATGTAGGGTCTTTTAACATGTAGTATATTTGCCACCTAGCCCATCTGGTGGCAAATTTCCCTTCTTGATTATTTAAGCTGTGTGTTATTTTCTCCATGGTGTAGATTTGTCTGGCAATGTTTCACCAGTCTTGTATCGTGGGTGTTTTAGGTGTAAAATAAGGTTTCAGGGATGGACACTCCCACATTATGTGAGTGTGGTCTGCCCTCATGTTGCCACAAAGGCGCCAGCAAGTGGCCCGGAGTTCTGGCCCATAGTGACTCGTAATTGCCGGGGTTCTGAAGTATTGAATTAGGCATTTCCATGCGAACTCTCTCCAGATGTGTGAGCTGGACACTCTAGCGGAGTATCTCCAGGCCCATTGCCAGTCCTTGGGAGTTATTGGATAGCCAGATTCTTGACTCCACTGCTCCCAGATGCCATCTGTGCATGTAAGGTTCTGCACCCTCAAGGCTTGATAGTACAACGAGATCAGGTTGTTTTGTTTTGAAGTTTTATTAAGAACAATTTGGCTCTGTATTAATGGTGGGAGCTGCTCATGGTCCCAAACCATTCGAGGTAGGTGGTCTATGTAGTGTCTGAGCTGCAAGTACTGGTAGAAGTCCCTTTGGTAGATTATATTTCTTTTGAATTTCCGTATAAGCCCACATTGTGCCCTGGTTCACTATCTGCCCCAAATATCTCAGTCCCCTTTTCTCCCACTGCCGAAAGCTGCCATCTAGGTTGCTTGGGGGGAAGTCACTCAGGCTGGAGATTGGGCAGATAAGTGGTAAAAATGGGGTCAATCGATGGTTCCGTTTAATGGTCCGCCAGCCTCTAATCGAGGCCATGAGCCATGGATTTTCATGTTTATATAGGGTCCTATCCTCCCTGTGTTGGTACAGGGCTCTGTGAAAAGTATAATCCAGGGTTTTAAATAATTGATTAGCAATTTTTTTCTTGGGACAATGCTAACTGTACAGAAAGTATTTATATAGGTTTTCTAGAAGTGTTATGTTTGTTAAACACAGTGAGGCAAGTGCTATGCATTTTTACAATGTTTTAGCACTTTTATGAGCAAAACACTAATCAATTTTTGGAGTTAAATAAATCCCTGTAATCGTCCATCAATGCTCATTCTATGTCCAACCAGTGTGGGTTGTTTGTTTTGGTCTGCCTGGACATCAGATGCATCACATTTACCGCCTGCTGGTAAAGTCTCAAGTCTGGGAGGCCCATGCCTCCCCCATCCCGGGGGAGAGAGAGAATTTTTAAACGTACCCGAGGTCTGTTATTCTGTTATTTACCCAAACAAAATTAGAAATATGGTGATTTATTTCTTTGAAAGTTTTTAAATGGAGGTGGATGGGAATATTCTGGAACAGGTATAGTGCTCTCGGAAGGGAGACTATCCTAATTAGGTCAATCCTTCGAGCCAGCCCCAGAGGGAGAGTCGCCCATGAGAATAGATCCGCTTTAAGTTGTGTTACAAAGGAAGCATAGTTATGTTTATAAAACTCTAGGGGAGATTTAGGAATATGTATTCCCAGATATTTTAGTTTTTCTAGGTCCCACCTTCCCGGGACAACCGCCCGGACTTTTTGTGTAGGAGAGTAGTGAGAGGCAAGCATCTCTGTTTTAGTAAGGTTCAACTTGTATCCCGACACCAGACCAAGGGATTCTAGTATTAGCTTAACTGCAGGAAGAGATTGTTCGGGATTTCGCAAATATAGCAAGATGTCATCCGCGTAGAGGGCTATCCGGTGCTCAGTTTCTCCCAGTTCCACTCCCTCTATATCTTGCGCTTCCCTAATCTTCTGGGCCAAAGGCTCAATAAAGGCCGCGAACAGGAGGGAGGAGAAGGGGCACCCTTGCCTTGTCCCCCTGTATAGCGGAAAGTAAGCTGAATGGTGTCCATTCACCTTCACGCACGCCTGTGGAGAGGCGTAAATATTTTGTAAGACGGCTATTAGGGCGGGAGGGAAGCCAAACTTGTGTAATGTTGCATAGAGGAAAGGCCATGCCACTCTGTCGAACGCCTTTTCGGCATCTAGGCTGACTGGTATGGATGGAGCCCAACCGGTGTGCATATGATGCACCATGTAGAGGGTCCATCTTATGCTATCTGTGGTAGTGTGGGATTGAACAAATCCAGTCTGATCCTTGTGAATTAACAGAGGGAGTACCAGATCCACCCAATGAGTTAAAATTGCCATGAATAGTTTATAGTCTTGATTAAGTACCGATATGGGCCTGTAAGAGGCACAAAGTTGTGGGTTCTTATTTGGTTTAGGGATTACAGAGCTCGTAGCATATGACCAGGACGGAGGAGGGGGTTCCCCCTCCATAACCTCGTTAAAAACATCAAGGAGGTTAGGAAGAATCTGGGCCTTTACCGCCTTATAAAACTCCGCCCCATATCCGTCTGGTCCAGGTGACTTCTGTGACTTGGCATTCTTGATGGCAGCCACCAATTCCAACTCTGTTATTGGGGAGGTTAGGGCCTGGTTTTGGTCCTCTGTCAGCCGCGGTAGGGTGATTGATCATAGGAATTCCGCTGTTTGGTGTGGGGACGCTGTATTTTCTGGGGTGTATAGGGACCTGTAATACGTGGTAAAGGCTTCTGCAATTTCTTGTGTCTTAGTGAGGCATCAACCTCCCGTAGGGTGGTACACCGATGTGATCGTAGCCGCTTTTTTTTTGCTTCCGGATTTGGTATGCCAGCAACCTAGTAGTCCTCGGCCCAACTTCATAATACTTCTGACTCAGGAAGGTCAGGGTCATCTTGGTTTGCTGTTGTATTAATCGGTCCAGTTCAAATCTGGTTTGCTGCAACTGGGGAGCACCATTGCATCCTCTTGTTTGTGTGCCATTTGTAAAAAGTGAAGGGTATCTTCCAACTTAAGTTTTTACGCTTTACGCTGTCTTTCTCGTTCTGCTGTGTATTTTATTATATGTTCCCTAAGTACCGTCTTAATCATATCCCAATACATGGCAGGGGTGCAATCCATGACCGGGTTATCCGCTTTTGTCTCCTGGACCTTCTCTATAAGAAAATCACAGAACTTTTTAGAGTGCAGATAGTACGGGTTAAGCCTCCATAATGTCCGCTTGGGTTGGAGCTCAAAGTCCCACATGGATGCCTGAGGGACATGGTCTGAGACCACAATGTCCCCAATTTGAATATCGTGCAGCAACCCCAGGTTCTTCACTTGCGTGTACACCTGATCAATGCGGGAGTAGGTTTGGTGGACCAGTGAATAGTAGGTATAATTCCTCGAATGGGGATGGAGTTTCATCCAGGCATCACACCATCCTGCTTTGTTTGCAAATCTTTGGAAAAATCTTTGGGTTACCGACTGTTTAGGGAGTTTAGTATTAGTAGAATCTAGGTTAGGGTCCATGACAAAGTTAAGGTCACCTGCCATCATAAGTACCCCCTTTGTTTTTTGTATAATTTTATCTAATAAAGGTTTAAGGTGAGCCACCAGGGTTCCCGGAGGGAAATATACATTAACTAATGTTACTGGTTTGTCATGTAGTGTACCTTGCACCAAAATTATGCATCCCTCTGGATCAGCCCAGGTATACTCGTCTTTAAACGAAGTGCCCGGGGAGATCACTATGGCTACTCCCCTACGTCTTCCGGCTTTGGCAGAAGAGTGAAAAACCTGCCCTCTGCTTAATTTGGCCAATTTTGCATGTTCGGCCGTACTCATGTGCGTCTCCTGCAGGTATGTTAGGTCGGCTTTGGAACGCCTAATAAAGGCTAGGGTCCTTGACCTCTTAATAACCGACGCAAGGCCATTTATATTTAGAGAGAGTAATTTCACCTTAGCTGTATCCATATCTTTGTTCCCATTTTCCTCTCTAGTTTATACCTCCCTCGCCCTTGTGGGGCCCTAGGTCTGCAACCTCTGGAGAGCACCCCCACTGAGCACATTTGCTCGGATCTGGCGACTAACACATCACAACCTACAATACACAACAGTGCATAACTAATACAGAATACATTAAAACATATTACATAACATCTAAACATCACAACATTCATAACTTACAAACTGGTACTTCCACGAGTCAGGAGATGCTGACCCTATGGTAAGGAAAACCTTACCAATAGCCCAGAATCACTGGGCTTTAGCACAAAGTGCTACTTGGGAAAGGGTAACTAGGATAGGTGACGATTATATGCCACACCTGTGGTCCCCTAAGATCCCGGCTATGACTTGTAAGGGAACATACCAGTCTGAGGAGACTCTCTCCCACCTCGGGTCTCAAAAAGCAAGGGGGTGGTGCAGCTAAGACCCAGCCGAGGAGAGAAAAGCGAGCACATGGCTAAACCTCCGCTCCTGTACACATTAAGTCCAGGCTGGGTGCGGTGAGTCATTTATCTGTTCGGCCCATCATACCCAGAAGAGGGAGACAGACGGATCCACCCTCCGCATCCAACTGTGCACAGTCCTGGCATTGTAATCCATATGGGGCACCAGCCCCGCACCTCCCTCCCGGAATCAGCCATATGCTTCCCGGTGTGTCGGAGGTCATCAGCCCACAGGCACCAGCCGGTGCGAGCTGCCAGCGCAGCTCCATCTTATTCACCTCCAGGAGGGCCCCCCCCGGGCACCCACCGGGAATAGGCCGGAAGGGATCACCGGGAGGGGAGCCCCCCGCAGCACAGGGAGGGACAGCCCTCTGAGCCAGCTCCACACATCCCCCCCCAAATCTAGGCCAGCCCCACACCCCACCCTGGCAGACCAGCTCACCCCCCCGACTCCCCTGCGTCCCAGGCAAGAGGGGCAACCGGGCCCATACATCATCCGCTGGCAATAGCCATGAGTCCGCGGAGATCATGCCATCTGGGTAAGGCCATTCCCATTCACTGCCCTCACATTTTAGCATCTCCTTGCCCCCGCTCTGCAGGACACAGCCTCCATCCCCCACAGCCCAAGCCAATGGGGGGGGAGGGGAGGACCCCACAGCAACTGCAGGTGAGAAACCCCACCTCCCCTCCGCCCCCAGGCACCCCCCAAGCCGGGAGGCAAGGACGGGGGAGGAGAGGCGGCCCAGACCTCCCCTCCCAGCAGTATCATGCATGTTTATCATTCCCCAGTCCCTCCCCCATCACCCCATCCCCACCTGTCTGTATTGTCAGCATTCCAGTTCTTATACCTCGTATTTATTTGTCAATGCTTAGCGGCTAGTTCATGTGCATGTTCACATGGGCCTGTAAATCACAGTCTTATTGCTTGCTGCTATGTTACGTCCCAGGTTCCACCACATTTTCAGCCCTCCTTCATCCTTCCCCCCTTCCATCCTCCCCCTCCGCCCTTCATCCTCCACCCCCACCTTCCCCCTTAATTGAGTACAGGGTTCGATGTCACTAGGTGTCTGTGGGCTCCTCCTAATCGGCTTAGACAGGATTGATCCATGACCCGATTGACCCTCACCCACATACCCCCGTACTTCCCATTGACTCCTTCCTCCACCCCTCCGCTCTACTTCCCCTCTTATCTAATCCTCCAGATCAGGGATCAAGGTATACTTCCCCATGCCTCATGCAACCATACAGCTCGACTTAGGGAGCTCAATTGCCATTGCACCATTCACCTCCTACCTCTCCCCCCACCATCAGATCTCCCAATCTTCCTCCCCTTTAGCAAAAGGTGCTCTCCTCCCATATTACCACCTCTTCTGTCCCCCCGTCCTCCCGACCCCTCCTGCCTACAACCCCCCTCTCTTTAGTGGTTCCCCTCCAGCCCCCCAACATCAAAGGCCACCTCCCGCTGTCAAAAGAGCGCCAGTATCAATCGGACCCCCCATACCCTCCCTTACTGTAGTTCTGTATGCTTTTTCTATTGCTGCCTCTAGGCCGACCCTCCTCTGTCTCCTGCACAAGGGAATATGGGGTTACTTGCGGCCTCCTCATGTCTCTGCGTTGGTCTCCGATGTCCGCTGCTCCTCCACACTAGACTGTGATGCCCTTAATGTTCCGACGATCCGCTGTAGGGCCTCCGCTCCCTGCTTGCACCTTGCATCTCTCTGTCCACTATTCCACACCTTTTGAGCAAGTTTGGAGGCTACAGAGGGCTCTTGGTGGACCTTGGACTGGGGGACATCTATATTTCTTCTTTTCAGCTCGACTACCACCGCCTCCTCCGCTGACTCCATGGTACGTGTTCCATCCGGAAACAGGATCATCATCTTCACTGGGTAGGGGGTGCAGAATCTGATCCCGCCACCTTCAGTGCTTTCATCACCGCGAAGTAGGCGCGCCTTCGCGCTATGATCTCGGGGGCATAATTGTTATCGAAGTATAGACACTGGGTTTCAAATAGGACTCTCCCCTTCCTCCAGGCCGCTCTCAGGACTGTTTCTTTATCTTGAAACCTTAAGAATTTCACCAGGATGGTAAGAGGGCGAGAGCCCAGAGCAGGCCTAGGCCCAATGCACGATGCACCCGTTCCAGCTCCAAAGAAATATCCTCAGGTAAGGGAAGCAGCTCTTTCAGAAGTTTTTGAAGGTAGTTAATCATGTCTGTCCCTTCGGAGCCCTCCGGAAGCCCCAAAATCCTTATGTTATTTCTCCAGCTGCGATTCTCTGCATCTTCAGCTCGAGCCCTCAGGGCCTTGACTTTCCCATGGAGCTGTACTATGGTGCGCTCCACGTCGGCCAGCCATCCCTGCGTCCCTGAAATGCGGGCCTCACTGGTTTCCTGACGTTGCTCAAGTTTCCCTGTGTCGGTATGGAGAGCAGTCGCTGTTGATTTCATTTCTCTGCGGAAGTCTCCTATTTCTGCCAACATCTGGGCCATTTGTTTTTGTAGGACAATATGGGATGCCTGCTCGGACGCTGCGCCGCCCCGGTGCGAGGATCACGAGGTCCTAGTGTTCGCTGTCCAACCCTCATCTGAGATTTCTCCGCCAGATGTGCCAGGATCGAGAATTTGTTATCCTTCGCTTCTTCTGCATTTTTGGGATACCCTCCTGGTTCAGCAGTAAATGGATGGCAATGGATAAGGTGTATTAGGAGAGTTGATGCAGGATTGTTCGGGGAGCCACTAGATCTAGGCTGCCATTTTCTCTACGACGTCACCGGAAGTCCCCTCCCCACCATCTTCAAGGATATTACGACTCTCCGGGGACACGGGGGGCTACAGCCCCAGGGAGATCGAAGGGGCAGTGGCAGAAAACCAGCGTTGGGCATGTGGTGGCGGTGGCACTGGAGGAGTCATTGCCTATCCGGCGGGAGAGGCTTTTTCCCCGTAGTTCTTTTATGTTCCTCCCCCCCTCCCTCCCTTGCATGGTGCATGCCCCGATCGGCACACGGCAACCATGCGAAGTCGTGCACAGTGATTACATGCTGTAGTGCACAACAGCGCCCCTGGTCTCCACCAGGGAACCGCTGGTGCACCGGACACCCAGAACCCTCCCCAGGATGGAGAGCAGCCCAACAAGTGTTCAATCCCGCCCTGCCGACCCCCAGCACCCGAGCTTGCTCCCAAACCCCGGTCGCCAGCGTGGCGCAAGGTGTGGCGTCCAGCGCCTCAACCCTCAGTGCCAACGGGCTAGCAGATGACATCATGTTAATCCTCACTGCTCCACAAATGTCTTTCCCATGCTTAATGTCCTTGAGTAATAATTATGGAGAACTGGCTGGATACAAAGCCTACCAGGTCATAATGTCATATGCTTAATAGAATACGACATTATAGCTAACCTGTAATAGTGCTGTATAGCACAGCGAATGGTACAATACCGCGTATAATGCTATACGCAGTGCTGCACCATTCACACACTCCCAGGCAGAGGATAAGACCTCTGCTGGTAGTGGGTTCCTCCGAGCATCTGCCATGGCTCACTGGACAGAGCCACAGCAGCAGGAACCCAGGCTCTTCGTCTGGGACTGGGTTTGATTCCCAGTCCCAGAATTTTTTTTTTTTAAGTCTTTGTGCGCTTCCTGAGTTGGACCCCCCCAGGTGTGGGGTCCAGGGGGGCCCAGCCACCTGCAATAGCGGGTCTGGGGCGCAGAGCCCCCCCACAGAAAAAAAGAGTTATTACGTCATTATGACCCCGTGCTGATACAAAGTTAATGTCTCCAAATCCATCATACTTCCATCCTTTTCTGAGATCTCACAACAGGCAGGCTTCCCATGGAACATGACTGCTGCTAATGACAAGATAAAGTTCTTGGACATCAGTTTAGAGTGGGAAACCCACCTCAAGGGGGAAACAGAACTTGGACACACTATGAACCACACAAGCGCCTACATCTATCCCACTGGGGGAAGCTCATGCTTGTAAAATGATGGCCGCCCTGAAGGTATAGTACCTTCTGTACAATATTCCAGCCCCAATTGAACCTAAACTGCTAGCCAGATTCCACAAGGACATGCTATCCTTTTTCTGGAGGGTCTGATGTTCGCAGACTCAGCCATAAGAAACTGTCCTAGGAGTTCTCCAGAGGAAGCCTTTACTTGCCAAACTTCCATCTTAAAAAGATGGCACAAGCCCGTCCAACTAGCTTGCTTTAGCATTGGTGCATAGAACTGCTCCCAGCCACTCCCCAAACTGGGTAGCCTGAGAGGAATCCCTACTGGGCAAACACTTCCCAGGTGCAGTATGCTTTGAGGACCTAAGGAGGTAACTCAGTAATCACCCAACACTCCAATATTCACCAAAGCACGGCAGCATGCTGCCAATCTCACTAACTGGTCCCCATCCACTTTCTCTCATCAACCTGTATGGTCGAATGATCGCATCCGCATTGAGGGGGTAATTCAGTTTTCTGGAAAGAATGGTATAAGGGGGTCAGGACAGTCCAGCACCTGCTTGATAATACTAATGGGTTCTTAATGTGCTTTTTCCAACTGAGAGAAGCATTGTGATATTCCCAATCAGCACCACTGTGATACCTCCGGCTGCGCTATGCCCTCAGCTCCCTGCTAGATCCCAGGCTAAGGGGTGCACCCCATCAGACCTCGATATCATGCTGCACTCACCTATCCAGGTACTTAACAGAGTAGGAAAGATTTCACTTCATTGCAGTGTCCTCAGACCCTAAGTCCCTGGTCTGCACACAGTGGAGTTGGTAACTGGCGGAAGAAATCTCCCCACTACAATGGGACCAGTGTTGGAGAGTCCTGGCAAAGATGGTTAAGGATACTATGGGTCGCATCATTTGACTAAAGATCCTTCAGCACTGGCACTGGCTAAGCTCCACAAATGGGAATCTCTCCAGCGGATAGTTACCGAAAATGTCTGGAGTACCAAGGTACGCTCATGCACATCACCTGGGCCTGCCTGAAACTGCAGTATGTTTGGACTATGATCCAGTCAGTCTGCCAAGAACTCATGGCCATCACACCCACTCTGGCGATGCTAGGCTTTCACCCACCTGAACCCCAGCAGACTTCCAGTGCATCCAAAGACTATACCAAAAGATGAGTTACAGGAGCTTGTATTATGGCCGAAAGGGTCATACTTCCTCACTGGAAAGACCAATCAGCCCCAGACCCAAGGAAATGGCTGGCAGAGCTGGGAAAAAGCTGTTTGCTTTGAGCGAGTCCACTACAGCATGAGGGACAAAGAGGAGGAGGAGGAGTTCATAGCAGCTTGGGGGAGATACCTACATTTCAACTTCTGTAAATTCCCAGCGGAACACTTGCTCCCCAGCTTTATACGATCCCATAATTGACCTTGGGACATGATACTCCTAGCATCAACCTGCCCTGCCCAGAGCTTTATACATCTGCACCATCTGGTAACAGGGGCCTTGTCAAAGTCCTGGTAGGTAGCTACACTCCCCAAACAGGACACGCTGAATGCTCAAGATAATGATCCTTCCATGAATCCCCTTTTAAGGGTCTCCCTTCCTCACTTCCTTCACCCACTGATGCCTCCTTTTCATAGTTCCTGTTAGCACAGAAAGGTCTAGACTCAGTCAGTTCTGATTGGTATTACCTGACCTGTCTTGTAAAAATGTGTGTACCCTTAGAGTTGTACTTCCATGGGGATATATCGCCAACTAGGTTTTACAGTTCCTTAACACTGCTATAATGTTATATACTGTTACTGTTAAAAAAGAAACCAATAAAAACGTTTATTACAAAACACTTATTGACCTGATTGCTTCAGTCCATTGTGTAAAACCAGAGCCCACTCAGGTGTGACTTTAGGCAATATAACAATTGGCAGTCAATAGAATGTCCCTTGGGGCTCTGGTTGTACACTATTGACCTCAGCTCCAGTCAATATTTGTATAATGAGAAACTTTCCCAGTACTAGAGAAAGTGCAATATATAAAAGTCCAAAGTAAAAGATTATTTATACAAAATATAAAAGCTGAATAAGGGAAAAATGAAAGAAACAACTAAATTACATTGACAGAAATTTATTTTTTTAATCTGGAATCATTGATATGTAACACCAGCATAAATCTGTGTTCTTTGCTGTTTGTGAGTATGTGCAATGGTGTGTTTGTATTTGGGGTAAATGAGTGTGTGCTCTGGTGGTTATGGGGCCTAGCAATATTTGCTGCTGTGCTGGACTGTGTGTGTGTGTGTGGGGGGATGTTAAGCTATGTCTGTCTATGGTGGTGAAAGACTGTGTGCAGTGGGTCGTTGGGGGCAAGTATTGTGTGGTGGGGTGTGTGAATGTGCACTGAGCTGGTAATAGAGTCTAAGTATCTTTGCCGATGCACCAGAGTATGTGCTGGGGTGGGGGGGCAGCCAAAATGTGTGTGATGGAGGAGAAGCCAAAATGTGTGCTCATTATTCAGCCTAGGGAAGCGAAGGCTGACAGGTGTAAAGTTCAGATGAGGCTGCAAAGTGATCTGGTGGGGGAGAAAGGGATGTGTGCATGGCACTGAACATAAGACAGTTCTAAATTCATCTGGTGGAGGTAGTGTCTGCGTGTGTCACTATGGGGTTTGTATGTGCATGCCTCCAGGGCTTGTGTTTGTCAGTCTGGGGTCCATGTCTGTATGACCAGAAGGGGGGGGGAGAGGGCTGTGTTTTTGTAATTCTCAGGATCCCTGCACACCTTGTCAAACATCCATGTGTGACTCTGGGGGTCTGGGCATGTCTATGAGTGTGCTACTCATAGTCCATGAGTGCCACTATGTATTGGGTGTCCCTGTCTCATGTATCATTGATGTATTTCACAGTGTGTGTGTGTTTTACTGGAGTGTAGGTGAAGATACATATTGCTTTACTGTTGGAAATTGGCAGTATCCACCAGTAATTCATTTTTTACTACCATTGCATTACAGTAATACACAAAAGTAAAATAAAACAGTCCGTGTCAGTATTTCAGCCGGAATCTAAGAACCCAATAGCATTTTGCCTATCATCTGAACTGTATAGCCATATGACAAAACTTTAGTCGAACCTTGCAATTTCATCTGCAGGCCATGGAACAGCATTAGCATTTTGACTATGCTTTTTATAGCTAAATATAAAAAAGCTAATCAGAACCCAGTTTGACAAGTGCCAGCTGAACCTTACACATCAAGCTGTAGACTGTATCCAGCCCTTGATTTTATTAAAGGTAGCAGTAGCTCCAGAAGTGAGAGTAAGCCAGGCTCCTTTCATCTGGGTATCCTGGTATCCAGGTATATTTTCCTGGCATGCATTTGTATTGCCCTGCACTTTATCACTTTTTCATTGCGTCACCATCTTCTCACGTAATAATATTGTGACAGTACAGTATATGGACAGTACATTGGATGCCTGCCTTGAGGGTGCTGTCTGTCTGGTTTCTAAACTTGATTGTAGGCAGGGTAATTATCCCCAC
This sequence comes from Neoceratodus forsteri, assembly GCA_016271365.2. Taxonomy (NCBI): domain Eukaryota; kingdom Metazoa; phylum Chordata; order Ceratodontiformes; family Ceratodontidae; genus Neoceratodus; species Neoceratodus forsteri. Next base: position 878,947,300 of record CM028130.1, read on the forward strand.
AGAGTAGAGGTTTAGATATGTGTGTGTGTTGGGGGTTGGGGGGCGCTGTCTGAGGTTAAACTGGATCTGTTGAATTATTTATTTTTACATTCTACAGAGCTTACTGCTGGATGACGGGGTGACTGTTGAGGATCCTGTATGTATTCCAGTCCCATCCTGAGTCACTCAGTCAGGAAGATAGAATGCGGGCAGAATTCCATATTTTTTCCTAGAAAAAAATTAAGCAAACAAGGGAAAAAAAACACATTTTAAGAAACCACATATATTTAGCAAAAGCATGTAGAAAAAACTGTGCCAGCAAAGTTTTTGGAAATCATTCAGATTGCTTTATAACTTTGTCTGTATTTTACCAAAGAAAACTGGCTGGGGCAGAAAGCCTTGACATATGCCCACATATGGAAATCCACAGCAGATTGTCTTTATAAGCAGTGTACTCCGGCAAAGGACAGAGGGAAAAAAAGGCAGAAAAAAGCAGATTAACTTCCTGTAGGAAGTTTGACATCTTTTGAGAAATAAACAGTGTGATGTTTGAAGTGCCTGTGACCCCTTAACTTTATGGGAAAGGTATGATGGATGTTTGCAGTCCAAGGACAGTTGTGTGCAGCGATACCACGGCCCCTTTCACAAACCCCATGGCTTTCAGCGTCTGTGTCTGCAGTACAGGCTGAGAGGACTGTGAATGGGATGTTTGAACAGTGTTTTTCTACCCATACTTGCTGGATAGTCATTTCATGGTGCAAGGAGGCTTTGTAATGGGAGTAAGAAGCCATGTGCTTGCTTGGATTAAGAAGTCCAACATGGAGGGAGGCGGCTGAGGAAACTTACAGCCAGTTTGCAGATGCCAAGTAAAGGAAAACTGTGTAGATGAGGTACAGGCTTTTGAAGGTGGGGGGTGGGGGGTACTGTAAGAACAACTGGAACCAGTTATAAATAAGCATTTTTCAATGCTGAAGGTTTGCTTGCTGGTATTGGCATTAGTAGTGCAGGAGTTCGAGAGATGCATAATAGGAATGGCAGTGAAGTATTGAAGTAACACTCACCCCCACCCTGCAGAGACTGACAGATGTTAGGTGTGTTCCTTTGGGTCTCCGGCCCTTACACTCACCCCATTCCATAAGGAAATAAGCTAAGATGGGTGCAGTATAGGAGAATGGGGTGAACGTTAGGGCTGAAGACCCCAAGGCACACCTCGATGCCTGTCTATGGCTGCAGGGTGGGGGTAGAATGGCGTGAGCATTACGGCCGATGACCCCCCAGTCACACCCCCGATGCCTGTCAGTCTGTATAGGGTGTTCATTACGGTTGGAAACCCTAACGCCCCGGGCACCCTGGGTTTGTTGGTATTTTTTTTTGTGTGTGTGTATCTCCTTCCCGTGGGCTCCATGGGGCTATGAAGGGGTACATCCTCTGGCCCAACCCCCAGCTGGCCTGCCCTGAGGTTCCCCCGCAGATTCCCCCTCCACGGTAGGGCCAGGTGGAGGGGCGCCGGCAGTCCCCTCTCACCCAGTATGGCAAATCTGGTGGTGGGGGGGCAGACTTCGCTATAGCGGTCGGGCCATCATGGGTCTGTGGAGCCCAGCCCTTTTGCTGTTTTTCTCCCTCCCTCCCCTCTGATGTAAGCACTTCAGCTTCTGAGCCTCCCGACCCATACTGCTCTTCAGCCACTGCAAGGGAGCAGTCAGTGAGTGGGACGACTAGTCTCCTTCCCCGAAGAGAGAGAGAGAGGAGAGCAGTCCTCCAGACGCTCAATCCTCTCTCCCCCGTGCCGACTCCCAGAGGCCTAGTCTTGTTCCCGAACCCGGGTTGCCAGCATGACTCGAGGTGTGGTGTCCAGCGCCTCAACCTTCAGCACCACTGGGCCAGCCGTTTGTTGGTATTTTTGATCCAAATTTTCAACATGGGCTTTTTGGGACCCCACCTCATGAACAGTGGCAGTATCATTTCATTACTCAATCCCAAAAGATGATTTTGCACAGCGAGTGTGCCATTCAGCGCCACAGGTGCAAAAACACATTTTGGACAAGATGTGCAAAATGACAACTATACTGTTCATGAGGATGTGTGTCGAAATTGAAATGTTTAAAATCTGAAGTGAAAATATGGAAAAATGGCGAAGCTACGGTGTGCATATAAACTGTGCAATGCATGTTCAGAACGCAGTCATTTTTGAATATTTTCATCAAATTTCAACATGGCCTTTTTGGGACCACCCCTCATGAACAGTGGCACTGTGATTTTGTTACTCTGTCCTGAAAGTTGATTCTGCAGAGCGACCACGCCATTTTGCGCCACAGGTGCAAAAACACATTTTGAAAAGGATGTGAAAAATGTCAGCTGTACTGTTCACGGGGTTGGGGGGGGGTGTAAAAATGGCAATGTTGGAAATTTGAGTGTAAATCTCAAAAACTGATTAATTGATTAAGTTATGAGCATGTGTAGAAACTGCGCAGCGGACACTCGTAACAGTCATTTTTTTGAGTTTTTCACCAAATTTGCAACAAGGGCTTTTTGGGGCCCCACCTCATGAACAGTGGCACTGTCATTTTGTTAATTGGTCCCGAAAGGTGATTCCACGCAGTGACCATGAAATCACCTTTCAGGACCGAGAAACAAAATGTCAGTGCCACTGTTTATGAGGTGGGGTTCCAAGAACCCCATGTTGAAAATTTGGGACCAAAACTCCAAAAATTGGTTGAGATAGCAACCTAAGTTGAAAACCTCTAATTGACTTCCATTATAGGACTTACCGTCATTTCTTCAGTTCCCAGTTGGTCTTTGAAGAGTGCAGACGTGTTGCCTGTCCACAGAAGATCACTGCTCCTGATCTCGGAGGTAAGTATGGATGGGGAAGTGCGGAAAGTAGGGTGCACGGAGGAGGGGGGCAGGGGGCCGGTGAGAATGACGAGAGACCATTTTCTTTTTTTTTTCAGGTTTAAAAATAAAAGACGTCATGGACTGTTTCCTTTTTTACGGGTGAAATATTAACAAAACGGATTTCGGCACACTGGGGTAAGGCTCCCAGTGTGCCAGAGTACTGGGGGGGGGGAGGACCAATGTTGACCCAGGGATTGGCTGAGAACATAGGGGTGTGTGGGGGATGGCGCATCCGACACTGGGAATGGGCATGCCAGTGTCAGAAACATCAAAGAAGTATTTTTGGCACACTGGGATGGGCTCTCAGTGTGCCACATTAATGGGGAAGGGGGATACATGCTGACACGGGGATTGAGCACCCCGATGTCAGCAGGGGATGGAGAATGGAGGGTGCAGGGCAGGCGGCAGCAGTGTGAGGAAGCTAACATTTAAATTTGTTGTCCTGCTGTGTGCCTGGTTGGGAGGGAGGGGGGACTGCTGCTGCGGTAATGAAACTGCCCCCAATTGCAGTGGCAGATTTCTTTTCAAGTGCAGCTCTCGCTCTGAAACTGCTGTCATTGGCAGCTTCGGCATTAATTGGTGGAGGAGTGACGTACCCATTAAAGCATGCGCTGCATTGACCACAACACTGCCACACCTCTGCAGTGCTCTACTATCTCAATATGTTTCTTGTGCACTGCACGCAAACAAACATAAAAGGAACCCTCTAGAACCTAGGTTCTTCAAGTCCAGGTTTATTTAATGCAGCTGTATTGTGCCAAATGGGCCCTTCAGTTCATGCTTAATGGAGCACATTAAGTATGTTGCACCACAGTACATATAGAAACCTAGAAGTTGACGGCAGATAAGGACCGCAAGGCCCATCCCGTCTGCCCATTTCTTTTTTCTACCTTATAAATGTGCCATCGGCCTTTGCTCTGTTAATTACCTATCTATTCATACTCATCTGTATTGCTCCCTTATGCCTGTCTCATGCCTGTTTGAAGCCCTGCACTGTATTCATATCCACCACTTCCTGAGGTAGGCTGTTCCATGCATCCACCACCCTTTCTGTAAAAAAGAACTTCCTCACATTACCCCTTAATCGGCCTCCCTCTAATCTCATGCTGTGTCTTCTTGTCCTGCTTTTTTTGTTATATTGAAACATGTTAGACTGTTTCACCTTGTTAATGCCCTTAAGGTGTTTGAATGTTTTGATCATATCACCCCTCTCCCTCCTTTGCTCTAGGGTATACATGAAGGACTGTAAGGAAGGGAGAGGTGGTGAGGTGGCAGTCTATGTGAGGGACAGGATCAAATGCACAAGGGACGAGGGAGAAGAAAGGAGAACAGAGGCAAGCTGGCTGCAGCTCCTAGACTCAAGGGGTAGGAAACTGAGGTTTGGGGTGGTATACAGGCCACCATCCCAGTCTGAGGAGCTTGACAGGGAATTAGCAGGACAAATCAGAAAGGTATGTAGAAAAGGGAAGGTGGTCATCATAGGGGATTTCAACTTGCCGGGGGTTGACTGGAGCATTCCGGCCACCTCCAGTGCTAGGGAGGAAGTGCTCCTGGACGCAATCCAGGAGGGTCTCCTGAAACAGTTGGTTAGTGTACCTACTAGGCTAAAGAACACTTTAGATCTGGTGTCGTCGAATGGGGAGGCAGTAAGGGAAATGAAGGTGGAGGACCCACTAGCTGACAGCGATCACCAAACGGTGTGGTTTAATATCACAATGCGCGGGGAGCCAGGGAAAACAGTTACTCAGCTAGTAAACTTCAGGGGGACAGACTTTGGGAGGATGCAGGAAGTACTGAAAGGGAAACTAGAGGGCATAAGTCAGGAGATGGATGCAGAGCAGAAATGGGATATTATTAAACAGGGGATTAAAGAGCCAACAGAAGCCTGCACCAAGACACAGAGTAAGAGGAGCAGAGCAAGAAAACCATGCTGGTTGAACAGCGAGGTACTGGAGGTGGTGAGAGCAAAACGAGAGGTGCACCAGAGGTATAGAAGGATGGGAAAGGAAGTCGACAGGGAGGAGTATGCAAGATGGGTCCAGGGAGGTGACCAGAAAAGTGAGAGAAGCCAAGGCCCAGAGGGAGTTGAGATTAGCGCAGGGAATTAATGGGGAAGGGGGAGAGAAAGAATTTTTAGATACATCAGGGAGAAAAGGAAGTGCAAGGAGACAATAGTGAGGATAAAAAGGGGTGGGGAGTGGATGGAAAAGGGTGAGGAGCAGGCAGAAGCACTGAATGAATACTTTTGCTCAGTGTTCACAGAACCGCTACCACCATGGGCTGGGAGGGAGGAGACAGGGGGAGAGGAGGCAAACAGATGAAAGAATTGAGGCAAGTAGAGTCCTAGAGGGACTGAGGGCACTGAAGGTAGACAAAGCACCAGGGCCGGGTAGTATCCACCCCAGGATGCTGAGGGAGATGGCGGAGGTGTTGGCGGAGCTGCTGGCGGATCTGTATAGCACCTCACTGGAATCGGGATGTGTGCCACTGGACTGGAGGATGGCACATGTAGTGCCATTACAATAGAGTGGACCAAGGGATGAACTGGGTAATTATCGCCCGGTAAGTCTCACCTCCATAGTGTGCAAACTCATGGAGACAATACTAAAGGAAAGGCTGATGTCGTACCTGGAGGACAATGGCCTCCAGGATGTGAGGCAGCATGGGTTTGTGTCAGGGAAGTCTTGTCAAACCAACCTGATACAGTATTATGACTGGGTGACAGGTAAGCTGGATAAGGGTTATGCGGTGGGTGTTCTTTACTTGGACTTCAGCAAGGCCTTTGATTCTGTGCCTCATGGGCAGCTTGGGGGGAAGCTAACTGGTGTAGGGATAGGGGCAAAAATGATTAACTGGATTACAAGCTGGCTGAGTGGGAGGCTGCAACAGGTGGTCGTGAGAGGGGAGCTCTCAACGCCAAGGCCGGTGATGAGTGGGGTGCCACAGGGCTCTGTGCTGGGGCCAGTATTATTTGGGCTCTTCATATCAGACATTGCACATGGACTGGTGAGCAAGATAAGTCTGTTCGCTGACGACACCAAAATCGGAGCAGTGGTGAATGGAGAGGAGGGATGGAAGCAGCTGCAGGGAGACCTAAGCAAACTAGAGGAGTGGTCAGAGAGGTGGCAGCTGCGGTTCAATGCAAAGAAGTGTAAGTTATGCACTTTGGGGTGAAGAACCCAAGGAGAGAATACTGGCTGGGAGGGGTTAAGCTGGGGATCACTGAGGAGGAGCAGAACCTAGGGGTAATGATAGCAGGGACCATGGACAACACTGCCCAGTGCAGGAGAGTGGTTGCAAAAGCGAACAAAATGCTGGGGTGCATAGCAAGGGGGTTTTCGTCCAGGCAAAGAAGGGTGATCTTGCCCCTCTACAGGTCGCTGGTAAGGCCGCACTTAGAGTATTGTGTGCAGTTTTGGAGGCCATACCTAAAGCGTGATATCAGGCTACTGGAGGGGGTGCAGAGGAGGGCAACAAAGATGATATGTGGAATGGAAGGGACAGACTATGACAGCAGACTAAGAGACCTGAATATGTACACCCTGGAGGACAGAAGGGACAGGGGGGACATGATAGAGACATTCAAGTATCTGAGGGGAATCAATAAGGATGGGGCAGATGGGGTTTTTAAATTAAGGAGGGGGAGGGTCACCAGGGGGCATGGGCTAAGAATAGAGGGTGGAAGATTTAGGAAGGAAATGAGGAGACACTATTTCACAGAGAGGGTGGTACCAAAATGGAAAGCCCTACCAGAATGGGTGGTATCATGTAAATCTGTGAACAGCTTCAAAAGGGCATGGGACAGGGAACAGGAGAGAGTGAGGGTGGGGGAGGTGGGGGTGGCAGTGGGATGACAAATGTGAGTGGGAGTGGGGCAGCTGCAAACTAGGGGTGCTAGCTGCACACTCGAGCAGACTTAGATAGACCGGGTGGTCTGTTTCTGCAGGCACGTTCGTATACATATTGAGCTATGTTAATCTGTCCTCATATGTTTTCTGATGCAGTCCCTGCACCATTTTGGTTGCCCTTCTCTGGACTGCCTCAATTTGGTTAATGTCCTTGTGAAGGTGAGGCCTCCAGTACTGCATGCAGTACTCCAGATGGGGCCTAACCAGTGTCTTGTCAAGAGGGATTGTTACCTCCCTCTTAAGACTTGTGATACCCCTACTAATACACCCCAACATCCCCCTAGCCTTACCTACTGCTTTAATGGTCTGCTTGGATGATTTCAGGTAATCTGTGATGATGATGCCCAAGTCTCTTTCTTCCCTTGTGACTGCCAGCAACTCCCCTCCCAGTCTATAGGTGGCTTCAGGGTTTCTCTTCCCTATGTGCATGATCTTGCACTTCTTTGCGTTAAACCCCAGTTGCCACTCTTCCGACCATTTTGCCAGTTTATTCAGATCTCTTCTCATTCTGCCCACCCCATCTGGATCATCTACTCTGTTGCAGTCTTGGTGGTCATCTTCAAATAGACAAACCTTACCCTCCAGTCCATCTGAAATGTCACTGATGAAGATACTGAAGAGGACTGGCCCCAGGACTGATCCCTGAGGTTCCCCACTTGTGACTTGCATCTCTTCTGACTGTATACCGTTTATCACCACTCTCTGTTTTCTGCCCATCAACCAGTTTGCCACCCAGTTGACCAACTTCTGACCCACCCCGAGCCTACCAAGCTTATTAATCAATCTTCTATTTGGAACAGTATCGAAAGCTTTGCTGAAGTCAAGGTAGGCGATGTCAACTGCTTCCCCTTGGTCCACCACTCTGGTTACCCATTCAAAGAAATCTATGAGATTAGTTTGACCGGACCTTCCTGTTGTAAACCCATGCTGTCTTGGATCCTGTGCTCCTATGGATTCCAGGTGTTACACTATCCTTTCCTTAAGGAGTGCCTCCATAATCTTGCCCACTACTGAGGTAAGACTGACTGGTCTGTAGTTCTCTGCCTCCTCCCTGCTATCATTCTTGTCTAGCGGGATCAAATGAGCTCTTCGCCAGTCTTCTGGGACCTCTCCTTTGCTCAGAGACTCACTAAACAGTTCTGCTAATGGCTCTGCTAGTTCCACCCTTAGCTCCTTTAGTACCCTGGGATGTATGCTATCAGGTCCCATTGCCTTGTCCACCCTGAGCTTATCGAGCTCTTGTAGGACCCTTTCTTTTGTGAAGGGACTAGTGCACACCTCCCTCCCCCCTGCGTCCATGGTGCTGAGCTGTGGGCCCTGCCCTACCTTCTCTTCAGTAAATACTGAGCAGAAGTATCTATTTAGGATACTTGCTTTTACATGGTCCTCCTCCTCACACACCCCCTTATCCCCTTTGATCTTAGCAATACCCCCTCTGGACTTTCTCCTTTCACTAATTTATCTATAGAAAGTCTGGTCACCTTCTTTTATTGTTTGTGCTAGTGTTTCCACGGTTTGGGCCTTTGCCTGCCTTACTGCCTTTCATGCTTCCCTTAGGGAAAGTTTGGTATGCCTCCCTATCTTCATCACGCTGCGTTCCCTTATATTTCCTGAAGGTCAGCCTTTTGGCTCTAACCCTTTCTGCTACTGTTTTTGAGAACCAAAGTGGTTAACTTCTTCTTTTGCACTTCCTTTTCTCTCTAACACAATGGGATGTTGCTTCAGGTACTGCATCCTCAATGCTTGCCCACTTTGCCTGTACCCCCTCACCTGTATTTCTTTTTGCCAGGGCTAGCTTAACTATGTTGGTCATCTTATCAAAGTCAGCTCCTCTGAAGTCCCATATTTGTGCCTTGGAATGGGATGATTTAGTTCTAGTGGCCAAATTGAACCATACCATGTGATGGTCACTGGCCCCCAGGTGACCTTCTACCTGGAGATCTATGATCCTTTTCCTGTTAGTCAGTACTAAATCTAGGATAGCCCTGTCTCTTGTGGGTTGTTGTACCAGTTGTTTGAGGCCCTCCCCCTGCAGGGAATCCACTATGTGTCTAGTTCTGGCAGATGTTCCTGCTGGTATTGACCAATGTGTATCTGGCATGTTGAAGTCTCCCATTATCAGAACCTACCCTTTAGCTGTCATGTTTTGTATATCTTCTAACAGTAATGTGTCTATGTCCTCCCCCTGGTCTGGAGGCCTGTAGTCAACCCCAGTTAGTATGGCTGTCCTGTTTCCAGGGTGACCCACAGTTCTTCTGGCTCCTTATATGTATTCTGAATTTCTGTAGCTTTGATATTTTCATTGACATAAAGGGCCACTCCACCGCCCCCTTTTTGCACCTCGGTCTCTTCTGAACAGTACATACCCAGGTACTGAAGTCTCCCAAGTGTGGTTACTGGTAAACCATGTCTCGCTAATGGCTACTATGTCCAGTTTAGCCTCTGTTATTATTGCCTGCGGGTCTGGGATCTTGTTTCCCAGACTGCGAGCATTTGTGTACATGATTTTCCTTTGGCCAGATCTCGGTGTGTTAGTTATTGAGCGAGGTCTGGCATTTCCTCTGTGTGTCGTATGGGAAGCCAGACCTTTTTCCTTACCTGGTGATGCAAATGAACTACAAACATGCTGAACTCCTGTTTGACCACTAGCTGAGGGAGGAGAGGTGTTCTTCCCATTTGACATATTGGGTGGTGCACCCCTCTCCCCATCTGCTAGTTTAAATATTCTGCAAAGACGTCAAACTTCTGCCCCAGTGCACTGACTCCCTCCTTAGTCAGATGCAGTCCATCAAATTTAAAGAACTTTCACTCCCAAAACTGTTGCCAGTTCCCTACAAATTTGTGTCCTTTTTCCCAGCACCAGCCCTTGAGCCACATGTTTAGCTCCCTTATCTCCCCTTCTCTGACCTTCTGTCCATCTTCCCCCCCTCTCCCAGACTGGCAGGATCTCAGAGAAGGAGGTGCCGGATGAAATGGATGATAGTTTGTAACCCAACCTGGTCAGGTGTTCCTTGGTCTCCACAACTGACCGGCTGGCGAGATCGTTAGTCCCTATGTGTACCAGGACTTCAATGTTTTCTCCTGCTTCCTGTACAGTTTTAGCATGTGGTCAGTGTCTCTCCATGCTGATGTATGTGGGAGACATCTGACCATTACGCTGTCTATAGATGGGTATCAACTCCCCGATTCATGGCGTCTCTCATGATCATAAGTTTTTTGGATTTCCTTTTTGCTTTTTTTGTTTTGATTTGTGTTTTGGGCGAGTTTTGTTGTGCTAGTTCCTGTGCTGCAGTGTCCTGCACTGCAGTGTCCTCTGCCCCTTTGTTTGATTTCAGAGACAGAGGCAGATATACCTGTTTGTAGTTTTTATATGGTTTGTGGAGGTGATATGGTGGAGAGCACCGAGTGATGGGGCACCCAATTTGCCCCTCCTAACCACCTGCCAACCTCCTGGACCAACTACCCTCTGCAGTCTAGGTGCTTCTGTTGGATGTTGGGGAAATGGTGGGCGGTTCTTATATTTCCTCCTGAATATACGATTTGAGGCGCGCAATCTCTGCCCTCGCTGCCTGAAGCTGAGCCCTTAGATTTCCAATGGCCTGGCATGTAGGACAGTGTCCTAAATCCTGTACAACTGCCCTTCTGAAAAGTGCCCTGCAGTACCTGCAGTTAATAATATCCATTCCAGATAAATTGCTGGGTTTATAACCTGGTCAGAGTAATTAGAAGGAGGAAAATGAAAGCAAACGTTTGATTTTGTGTTTTGTTTGTTTTTGTATAACTTGTTATAACAAGTTAAATTACTTGTGCCCCTGTAAATGAGGTCACTGTGTATACCCCTCTGATATGCCCCTTCCTGCTTTTTAATAGGAAATGTCACAACTATACTGCCCTATAAAAGGAGTATAGTGTGGGGTGGTTGGGGATTGGGGGGGTGGCTGGGCCCTCCCCCTGCCGAAAAAGAAGAATCACTGATGAAACAAAGAGGTAAGAGCAGAAACAATCAACCAGCAACAAATGTAGTAGCTCTGAAAGCTTATCCTAATGATAGATAAAACTGTAAAACCTGTAAAGCACCACCTGTAATAATTTCACAGAAGATATACCCTGTAAGAAACACTTTGCCACAGAGAAAAATAAAGCAGTAACAGAAGATATACCTTGCAAAAGACAATATGAATCAGAAGAGTACAGCAGTATTCTGTAAGCACACACATGTAGGCACACCCTGTAATAATGCAGCAGAAGGTATACCCTGCAACAATCTGAATCAGAGAAAAATAAAGCAGTAAAATGTGAGCAACAAACTGTAACAATCCGTGTGAGTACAAAAGAAAATAATAACACACAATAACTCTGCCTAGCCAAAAGAAGCCTTACTCCTTTTCCTTGCTCTGGTAAGGTTCTTTGCTGTGTCCTTTCAAGCAACCTAAAAGAAAAGAGCTCAGGTGAAGCTGGGTGCCTTTGCCAGCAAACCTAGTCTTCCAACATTTTTATAACACTTCAATATGGGAGATTTAATTTGTTTCCAATGATACATAATCAACATATTATATATTCTTTGCAAAAAACTGCATTAATGCATCAGTTGGGGTTCAGATTAAACTGGCAAAAATGTGTTGTTAGGGCTACCAACCCTAACTCCACTCTCCAAGCAGGAGAAAGAAAATAATTTAGTGTTTTGTTGTCCTGACTCTTGGCAAACCAGGGGTGGGGTCTTCCTCGGTGTTCTCAACCCTAATGTTCACCCCATTGTGATGTAGCTTTCAAGCGTACAGAACTGTGTCTCTCCACATGTTGCCAATAACCTGTAGGCCCAGCCGGAAGGAAACAAATCACATGTCACTTTATTTGTTCATGGAGTGGGGTGAGCGTTAGGGTTGAGGACCCCAAGGAAGACCCCACCCCTGATTCACCAAGAGTCAGGACAGCGAAAACCATAATGTTTTTTCCTTTTCCTGCTCGGGGATGGTAGTGGGGAGTTAGGGTTGGAAACTTTAATGCCACATTTCCCTACTTTGTTGGATTAATCTGAACCCTAACTGACGAATTAATGCAGTTTTTTTTTTTTCAAAGAATTTCCTTACTTTTTGAGATAGTAGACTCATATCCTCATTCACGGGATCCCTTTGGGACCTGAGTGAGCACATTAATCTGGCCCAGGAAGCTCAGGGCCCTATGGCCCTGCACTTCCATCCCTCCAAAGATGCACACATCTCTCTGGCTGTGGAAGTGCAAGGCCCTCTTTGTCTCCAGAAAAGTGATTTTTATGCTTGGTTGTTATTTTTTTTGTGGGGCACACTTCAAAGGAAAAAATATATTAGGTGTCCCTCTTAACTGCCAACGGTTCATTGTATATGGGCAAAATAGGATATTAGTTTTGTTACTGATAGGTCAGTAAAGTTTTGACAGTTTGCTCTGAAATCTGCTGTGGTTGTAGTGGAAGATGAGATACACCTGTCGTGCATTTTTGATGACGATGGTAGTTTTGTTGTGGATTTGGCACCATGGTGAATATTGGAGATAATTTTGGGGTGCAGTGGTTACCCCATGAATATTTAGGGGCACTATATGTCAGTGTAGTAGATGTAGTCATTGACACCTTTTGTTCTGATATATACTGTACATTGTCCCTTAACTCCAATTTTTGATGGAGTTATGGCTTGTTAAAGTTGCAGTGTTATCCTGTGGGAATTTTCATATGGCCCCTAAATGTTTGGGGAATATTATGTGTTACTGTTGTAGTACTCATCAAGACCTGTTTTTGCTACATAGATTCTCCCTTAAAGAGCTGCTGATGCCTCAAATAAATCTTTGAAAAACATAATATTTAGGTACAATTCAGCTTGTATTTCATATATATTGCATAGATTTCTTATCCCCATTGTTTATTACGGAGGACGTTTGCATGAATACACGATCTTTATCCCTTAGAGTTCATCTGCCTCTACGACTTACTCCCTACTTCAAGTCCTAATCCTCTGTTGTGAGTGGACATCACAATCTGTTGCCATGGGAGTAACTGTGTGTCATCGAGGCATAGGTCAGTAAGCATAGGAAAAGCAGGAGCAGTTGTAAAATTCACAAGAGTTTTATTAATAACAGTAAATTGAAAAAATAAAATGGTTCAGTATAACTATTTACAATGGCAGTATGAACATAGAAGGTTAATCTGGGTTTCTTCTCAATTTCCAGTCTCAGTCTCTCTCAGTCTCTGTGTTTCTCTTGCAAGAAATTGCAGCTCTGTTTTTATAACTTTTTGTAATCCCCTCTCGTTAAGAAAACAGCATGCTTCTCACATAGTGTTCTTGTAAGTTTCAACAAGTGCAGCAAAAAGAACATTGTGACCCAGAACTGACCTCTTGCTTACAACTTCTCAGAGAGTTTACAAACAGGTTAACTCCTTGAGTTCTAAACAGCTTTTTGCAATCATTTCAACAGTATAACTATATACATTTCAACAATAAAATGATATACATTTCTAAACAAAAGGATCCCAGTACCAGTTACATTTCCACATAATGATTCACATATATTTTTATACCAGCAGATATGCAAAGGGGGAGAAAAGATAGATCAGGAAGTGAATATAGAGAGATAGTGAGAGGCAGAGAATTGCAAGACCATTGGGGAGATCAAGTCCTAGGTCTCACAAGAAAATTTGGTTGCACAACCAGACAGAGAAGAGACAAAAAAGGAGAGGATAGAACATACCCTTGCATTTAAACTCTTTCTGCATAACAACTGGGACAGGGCCATATTCAACCCTGTCACATACCCCCCTTCCTTAAGAGGGAACCTATTTTACAAAAACAGGTTTCCAAAACTTTCTTTAAATTCTCCTTTAACATGACAGTAGCTAAGCCAGCCTGGTGGCACAGAGGGCTAAGGTGCTGGACGCCACACTTCGCACTACGCCGGCGACCCGGGTTTGGGAATGGACTCAGGTCATTGGGGGGGAAGGAGAGGAGCATGAGTGGATGCCAGTGGGTGGTTGTCCATCTCAGGAGGGATCTGGGGGGCCTTTCAGGGCTTGGCTGCCACCCAGTGGAGGGTGGGTGTGGTGCCGCCTCCGAGAGCCCGGGCGCAAGGCTGGGGAAGGGTGGAGGGGGCTGTCATCTGTAGCTACGGTGCACATGACTGCCTCCACACCCATATGGAGCCGCTTCTGTGATCACGGGAAGATAGGGGAGAAAACGATGGAAAATTGGGGACACTACTCGATGATGCCTCTGGGCTGGCTTGGGAGTTCTGCTGGGATGCGCATAACTCTGGTAAGTCCCGAACGACCCCAGGTCTGGTAGGGTGGCGGGGATTAGCAGTATGCTCTGCAGAGGAAAGAAATAGTTGAAAAAAAAAACCTGACAGTAGTTTATAATCTTTATAGTTCAGTGCATATGCAGCATATCAAACAGAGAAGTTTCAATTCACACATTTTTTTTTCAACCTTCGGAATTCTCAATTCCAGATCCATATTTAGACAGAAAATCAGCATTGATATTCTCTTTCCCAGATGTGTGCATCACTTTAAATTTAAATGGCTGTAGTGCCAGGTACCACAGTGTGATTCTAGAATTTTTGTCCTTCATTTGGTAAAGCCAACAGAGAGGATTGTGATCTGTTACAAGTACAAAGTCAGCTCCTAGTAGGTAAAACTAGCAGTAGTAAGTGCAGTAAACACCAACATAGAGGTGTCGATAGGGAGAAGGGCAGGGGTAAATGGAGAAAGGGACAAAGGCAAGAAAGACAGAGATGGGGCAAAAAGGAGTAAGGCCATCAGGAAATGGAGGGTAATGAGTACCAATGCCCGTAGTCTGGGCAACAAGCTCCCTGAGCTGGTGGCCTTGATGGAAGAGGGATGCTTGGCTATCATAGCAGTCACAGAAACATGGTACACAGAGAACCATGACTGGGATGTTAACATACCAGGGTACATAACCTACAGGAGAGACAGGCAAGGGAGAAGAGGGGGAGGAGTAGCTCTCTATGTAAAGGAAGGGATAAAAGCAACTGAACAAAAGAGTAAACAGGGAGGAGAGGAGGCACTGTGGGTCACCTTGGAGACTGGAAAGGGCACCACAATCCGCACAGGGATTGTGTACAGACCCCCATGTCAGGGGGAGGGAATGGACAAGGATATGATAGAAGCAATTCTTAGAATGGCAGAGAAAGGGGAGATACTGTTGATGGGAGACCTGAATATGCCAGATGTTAACTGGAGTACATTTGCTGCAGCCACATCCAAGAGCAGGGCCATTCTTGATGCCCTACAGGTGGCAGGCATCAGACAGCTAGTTTCGGAACCCACTCACGAAGGAGCAATCTTAGACCTTGTACTCTCAAATGGGGGCAGTGAGAGGATCTCAGTTCTAGAAGTGGGTTGCCGTCTGGGAACAAGTGACCATCAAACAGTGTGGTTCACGTTAAACTCAGCTACAGAGTCAAGCTATACAAAAGTGAGGGTACTGGACTTCAGGAGGGCTGACTTTGGCAAGATGGGAGAGTGCCTCAGAAAACACTAGCAAACAGGCTAGAAGGAGGTGTGGAGCAACAATGGGGAATCATCAAAACTGCCATCACAGAGACAACAAGCCTTTGTGTGAAGCAAATAAACAAATCAAAATGAAAGAAAAAGCCGCTATGGTTCTCAAAAGAGGTGGCTGTGAAAGTCAGGAAGAAAAAGATAGCATTCCGAAAGTATAAGGAAACACAGAAGGAGCAGGACAGAGAGCTGTACCAGTTAAGGCAGAAGGAAGCAGGGAAGGAAGTCAGAAGAGCCCAAACTGAGGAAAAGATAGCCAACTCGGTTAAAAAGGGGGATAAAACCTTTTATAGGTACATCAGCGAGCATAGAAAGACAAAGGGAGGGATAGTGAGGCTGAATAGAATGAACGGTGGGTGGGCAGAGGGGGACAGTGAAAAAGCAGGGATACTGAATGAATATTTCTGCTCAGTATTCACAATAGAGGAGGGGGAAGTGCCTAATTCAATTAATAGAAGCACTCTTGATAGGTGGGTCGATCCCAGTCCTTTCACAGAAGAAAGGGTTCTGCAAGAACTTCTAAAACTGAAGGTGGACAAAGCAATGGGGCCTGATGGAATTCACCCCAGAATTCTAAAAGAATTAAGGGGGGGAACTAGTGAAACCACTGGCTACTCTTTTTAATAAATCATGGGAGGATGGGGTGGTACCCGAGGACTGGAGGAAGGCAGATGTGATTCCCTTCACAAAAGTGGGACCAAGACAGAGGCAGGAAACTACAGACCTGTCAGTTTGACCTCTGTGGTAGGGAAAGTGATGGAGTCACTTTTGAAGGAAAGAATAGTTGAGTACCTAGAGGCCAGTGGGGCACAGGACCCAAGGCAGCATGGGTTCACAACAGGAAGGTCATGTCAGACGAATCTAATAGATTTCTTTGACTGGGTGACCAAAGTAGTAGACCAGGGAGGGGCTGTGGACATGGCCTACCTAGACTTTAGCAAGGCATTTGACACAGTCCCACACAAAAGATTAATAGTCAAATTAACCAGCCTGGGAGTGGGTCCCATGGTGGTAGCCTGGGTAAAACATTGGCTGGACAACAGGACACAGAAGGTAGTTGTAAATGGAGTCCACACTGAAGAAAGGAGGGCTACCAGTGGGGTACCGCAGGGTTCAGTATTGGGTCCAGTCCTTTTTAATGTCTTCATAAGTGACATTGCAGAGGGACTGGAAGGAAAAGTATGCCTCTTTGCAGATGATACAAAGATCTGCAACAGGGTTGATACACAAGGAGGCGTGGAAAGGATGAGAAGGGACTTGGCAAGGTTGGAGGAATGGTCAGAAGTATGGCAGCTAGGATTCAATGCAAAGAAGTGCAAAATAATGCACCTGGGAAACAAGAACCCAGGGGAAGAATACACAATGGGGGGAGGTAGTAACAACAACAAAAAAGGAAAGGGGCCTGGGGTAATCATATCAGATGACCTTAAGGTTAGCAAGCAATGTGAGAAGGCAGTAGGGAGGGCTGGGGTATACTGGGATGCATAGGGAGAGGCATCAGCAGCAGAAAACAGGAAGTTGTTATCCCTCTGTACAGACAGTTGGTGAGACCCCATCTGAGTACTGCATCCAGTTCTGGAGACCCCATCTCTGCAAGGACATAGACAGGATAGAGGCAGTCCAGAGGAGGGCAACTAAAATGGTACAGGGTCTGCAAAGAAGCTGTATGAGGAGAGACTAAAGGAGATTAATATGTATACCCTTGAGGAAAGAAGGGAGAGGGGGGACATGATAGAAACTTTTAAGTGCCTCAGTGGAATCAACAAAGTCCAAGAGGGTAGCATCTTTCAGAAAAAGAGACGTGCAAGAACAAGGGGACACAATTTAAAGATAGAGGGGTGGTTCAGGGGCAATGTGAGGAAGTATTATTTCACAGACAGGGTAGTGGATGCATGGAACAGCCTTCCTGAGGAGGTTGTGGGGTCTAAAACTGTGGGAGAATTCAAGAATGCATGGGACAGACATAAGGCAATTCTTGTGGGGGGTAGGAAGAAATAGGCTGTTGGTTAACTAGGATCTGTGGCCTATCTTGTAGGTAGGAAAATGGGCAGACTAGATGGGCCAAGTAGTCCTTATCTGCTGTCAAAGTCTATTTTTCTAAGAGACTCCATTGCCCACTTTGCTGCAAGACATTCCTTTTCAATGGTGGGGTACCTTTTTTCTCTGCCATGCGATTTCCTACTTATGTATAGAATAGGATGTTCTTTCCCATCTAGATGCTGACTCAGGACTGCACTTAGGCCTACCTCTGATGAATCAGTCTGTAGCAAAAATTGTTTCTCAAAGTCTGGGCTTCTTAAAACAGGGGCTGAACATAACGCAGCCTTAATGGCCGGGAAAGCTTCATCACATTCTGGGGACCATTTCACATTATTCAGGTATCTTTTTTTTTTGTAAGTTCTATGAGGGGAGTAGCTAACTCTGCAAAGTTTGGAACAAATCTCCGATAATAACCAGCCAGCCCTAAAAATGACCTGACATGTTTCTTGGTTTTTGGGACAGGGCTGTTAGCTACAGTTTCTATCTTGGAAAACTCTGGCTTGACTTCTCCATTTCCCAAAATATAACCCAAATATCTGGTTTCCTGCATGCCCGATGCACACTTGGTAGGATTAATTGTCAGGCATGACTTTTTGATCGATTGTATAACTGGTCGTAGGTGTTCCAGGTGGCTTTTCCAGTTTGGACTATACACCACAACATCATCCAGGTACGCAGCACAACAACCAGTGTGAGGGGATAAAATTATATCTATGTACTGCTGGAATGTAGCAGGTGCACCATGTAAACCAAATGGCATGGTGGTGAAATGATAGAATCCTATAGAAGTGGTAAATGCAGTTTTGTCTCTGGATTCTTTAGCAAGGTGGATTTGCCACTAACCCTTGGTGAGGTCAAGGGTACCAATATGTTTGACACTCCACAGTCTGTCCACCAAATCAACTATTCTGGGCATAGGATAACTGTCAAATTCTGACACTTGATTAAGTTTCCTAAAATCAAGACACAATCTTACACCCCCTTCTTTTTGTTTACAATCACCACTGGTGATGACCAAGCACTTCTCGACTCTTCTACGATACCCAAATCTTTAATTTTTTGTATTTCCTTAACCACATCAGCTCTTAGCCGCTCTGGTAATCTGTATGTTTTTTGTCTAATAGGGCCAGCATTCCTCGTCTCTATTATGTGCTTGACCCCTTTTGCTCAGCCTGGTACTGTGGTAAAAGTACTGTTAAATGTCTAGCAAGTTACAAATTTCTGCAGTTTGTTATGAGGTTAAGGAAACATTCACCTTTACAGCATCAGCAGTTACAGTTTGTTCCAGTCTGTCATAAGCTACATTGATATCTTCTTTATCAGCTTTTGGTGTTTGTTAAATTTCTTGAAGAGGTTAGCATGGTATATCATAGTAGGATTTTTCCTATCAGGGTTCTCAATCTCATAATTAACTGTGTCAGTACGTCTAAGCACTTTATGTAGCCCTTGTCACTTCATTAACAGTTTATTTTCAGTAGTGGGTAACAGTAGCAAGACCTTTTCACCTGGTTCAAACGCTTTTTCTTTTACCCCATGGTCATAGTACACCTTTTGCTGGTATTGGGCCTCTTCTTGATTACTATGGGTGATTTCAACATATTTTGCCAGCTTCTTTTGCAAGAAATTGTAGCTCTGTTTTTATAAGTCTTTGCAACCCCTGCTTGTTAAGAAAACAGCATGATTCTCACACAGTGTTCTTGTAAGTTTCAACAATTGCAGCAAAAAGAACATTGTGACCCAGAACTGACATCTTGCTTACAGCTTCTCAGACAGTTTGCAAACAGGTTAACCCCTTGAGTTCTGAACAGCTTTTTGCAATCATTTCAACAGTATAACTATATGCATTTCAACAGTAAAATTATATGCATTTCTAAACAAAGGGATCCCAGTATCGGTTATATTTCCACATAATGATTCACATATATTTTTATACCAGCAGATATGCAAAGGGGGAGAAAAGACAGAACAGCAAATGAAGATAGAGAGATAGTGAGAGGCAGAGAATTGTAAGACTGTTGGAGTGATCAAGTCCTAGGTCTCGCAAGAAAATTTGGTTGCACAACCAGACAGAGAAGAGACAGAAAAGGAGAGGCCAGAACATACCCTTGCATTTAAACTTTTATTGTATAACAACTGGGACAGGGCCATATTCAACTCTGTCACACTGTGATGTCACGGGGAGTGCATTATTACCTCAGATAGGGTGAAAGCAACAAGAACAAATGAAATCTTCAAGAGCAAAGATCCTGTTTTGATACAGATTACCTTAGTAATAAATAATGGGAGGAGAAATACTGAACTAATGTGAAATACATGCTGAACTTTGTCTGCATGTTATATTTTGTTAAAATTCTCCTGAAGGCATCAGTTGCTCTTTAACTCCACAGAGTGACGTAGTTATGGCTTGTTAAAGTGGCAGTGTTATCCTATGGGAATTTTCATTTTTATGTTTTTTTATATGGCTCCTACATTTTTGGGGGAGTGGGAATCTTATGTGTTACTGCTGTAGTACTCATTGAGACCCTTTTTGCACTTATAACTTGTCCGTTAAATCCAAAGACTGACAGAGTCACAGCTTGCTAAATTTGCAGTGTTATCCTATGGGAATTGTAATTTTTAAATGTTTGTTTTTTATAGGGCCCCAAATGTGTTTATAGGATATTATGTCTTAACGTTGTAGTACTCATTAAGACCTTTCTTTTGACATATAGGACCCTTAACTGCAAATATTGACAGAGTTGTGGCTTGTTAACGTTGAAATGTGAGGGGAAAAAGTCCAAATTCTTTTTTTGTATGGAGGAATCTTTTTACGTGAGAACAACACAACTTCATGAAAAAAAAAATCCTTCATATGAAAAGATTGTGAAGAAACCCAAGTCCAAATTATTTTTTCGTATGAAGGAATCTTTTATCATGAGGTTGTGCTGTTCTCACAAAAAAAGATTCCTTCATTCAAAAAAAAAATGTGAAAAAAAAAAAAAAGTCCGAGTTCTTTTTTCATATGAAGGCAATCTTCATATGAAAAAAAGAAAATCATCTCATGAGAAAATATTTTTAAAATATGTTAAAAACACATTTGTGGGTAATTTTTCCAAAGACTAACTGCAAAATCAAGCTAATGGGGTATTGAATAGCAAGATACATGGGTGTCTTTCTGTGATATGATTTGTATTGGTTTTCAAAAAAAAACAGAAACAAGATGGCAGCCATATAACTAGTTCTCAGGAATTCTTGGGTAGACTAGATGGACCTTGGTCTCCATCTGCCATCATTTTTTCTCTGTTTATATTAAAAAAAGTATTTTTTTTTCCTCACGAAACAAGATTACCCTCCATATGAAACAAAATCCTTTTTCATATGGCCACATTCTTTTTTGTATGAAAACAGCGTACTGAGCATGCTCAGAATTGAAATTTCAACTCCATATAACTCTGGAATGGATGAATATTTTTTCAGCAAACCAATGAAAGGCACCATTCTGGGCCAAACCCTTTTTATCCTGTAAATTTCAGACCCAAATTCCAAACCATCTGGACGCTAGGCGATGACAAAAAAAAAACAAAAAAAACACAAAAATTAAAAAAAAAGCGGCAAAAACACCGATTTTGTTACCTTTTTCATGATCTGGATCTCAGAATCTACTCATCTGACCAGAACAAAACTTGGCATGGCAAGAGACCTTGCCCCTAAGACTGCGCATGCCAACTTTCATGTAACTCTGTTAAACAGGGGTGACGTTATTAAAGTGCAAAATTAACGGTTTAGCATTAAACAGCCTACTCAGCCCCAACTATAGTGGCACTACTACACTATTGTAATTGTAACCCCCCTGCAAATGGGGGTTCCCAAAAGACTTCCAGGAGCTTGCTTGAATGCTCCAAGCCTGAATGGTGTTTGGCGTTTAAGCCATTTATCAGTGAGTGTTTTTAGAACCTCTGGTACTGTCTCTTTAAGAGCTGTCTGCTTGCAGACATAATTAGTTTGTATGGGGGACTGTGTGTTTCTTTGATTGAGTACCACTCAAGCTGCTGCCAATTCACCCCATTTTTGCAGTCACTAGGAGTGCAAAGGGAACCTGTCGGAAAGATGTAACTGTTTGCCAGAAATCATTTACAGTAATAATGAAATTACAGTTTGTCTAACCTGCTTTCTTTGCAGTCAGAACTGTATCTGCCTAGTTCCCCATTCTGGTTTTGAACTGCTGAACTGGACCAATCAGTGTGGGGTAAGCTAGCTCTAAAATGGTGCCTTGGACGAATCAGAACTTGGGACTCATAATCTGAGCCAGCCACAAGAGGATTGTATGGGCAGTGACTCTGGGAGATGTAGTTTAGACTTCAGTGCCTTTTTGGACCAACAGCAGCAGTCTATTGTGAGTGACAGCCAATCCAGTCAAGAACTGGGAGGAACTCAAAGGAAGTGCCCGGTTTCGTCAGTTGGAGTTCAGTTGAGCTTTGGCAGTGAAGAAGGAAGGAGCCCTGTGCTTTTCAGTGTGCAGTTTTAGTCAAAACGTGTGTAAGGCCCAGAGTTCGGTCTGCAGCTTGTGTAACAGCTTGTTAGGACTGAATCCGTCCTGTGAAAAGAATCAAAGGATCTCTGAAGAGTAGAAACAAAGGCTCACCCTGTAGAAGACTGGAAGAATTGCTGAAAATTGCACTCGGTCTGTCAGGAACTGAATCTGCTGTGTGTGTTTCTCGGGTATTGTGCAGTAATTGCGATCGGGATACAGATGCAGCCTGCCTGGTATAGTGCTTTCTTTTATATGGATGTGTGAAGAGGTTTGTGTACCTCAAGTGAGCCCTGCTGACATTGAAGGACCCTATCTTATTTGGAGGTCGTGAGTACTAATTCAGGGTCGCCTCCTGTTGAATTGCCACATTAAATCCAAATGAAATTACTGTACTGCTGACTGTTTAATTCTCCTTTTCTCTGTGTGAAAGGGCCCTACCAGCTGCCACGGTTTGGACTAGCCACTAGGGCTTGGGTACCCAGGGACAGAGTAACTGATAGGGATAGGCCTGTGCACAGAGCCATAGGTAGATTATTAGAGTGATAAGCTAATTAACCTGATTTCCCCTGTCCTTGTTATATCCCCTAAATAAATCAGAGCTGCTTGTTTCAGCAAAGTTATACTGCCTGAGGTATTTGTCTATGTTAAAGTACTGTACTGTGATTGTTGCACTGTATCTCATTTCACAGGAGGTCCCAGTGCGGAACCAGACCTGGGGGTAAGTGTGTACTGTGAAGGTAATTCTGATATATGTTCGTGTGGGCCACTAGTGGGAAGAAGGGGGTGCAGAGTCCCAGAGGGCTGTGACCAAGTTAGTTTAACTATTGCAACCCTGACCTCTGGGTGGAGGCACCGCCATTGGATCCAGGCCCCTCAACCTGTTAGTGGCAAATCAGGCAGGGGTAGTAGCCCTGGGATAGCGCCATCTAGGGTTACATCTTGGAGGCTCACCGCTGGGATTGTGTGTCCTCTAGTGGCCATATTCACGAACCACTGTTAAGAAAAAAATGGGTACCCGACAGAAGTGGCTGTGCACGGCTGGTGGAGTGGTGTACTGGGGAGGAGATCGACCCCCAAAATGCTATGCTTATCCTGGACATCCCCTGGGTATCCAACACGACACTGTGCAGGAGTACTTCCAAGGTGGAAGGTTTACAAAACCCTGTGGTGGTGGGTCGGCATGCTAATCTGCTCACCCACACTTTCCTGGCCCTAGTAGAGTTTAAGGATCCATAGATAGCTCCAAAGTGCCACAGACCATTACCCCAGAGGAGCCTTCACTGCTTGAGAGTGATAACTAGACAGTAAGACCTGGGGGAATCAGCCCCACCACTATCTGAAACTTTTGAGGAGAAATTTGCTGAATGGTTTGCTGGGAGAGGAAAACTGTGGAGGACTTGAAGAAACTATTCTTGTCACCTGGGGTGTTCCTCCCCAACACCCTCTCCTGCTCCAGTGCCCGTAATGGTGGCTGAACCAATGCAGACTCCTATTTCTGCACCTGCCATTAGTCACGACTTCACCGAAGGTTGAGGATCTTCTCTGGCACCCTCCCACCCCCAAGAGGAGGATGACTGGGAGACCTGGATAGACTATGTTGCCCCCAAGTGCTAGAATGGCAATGCTCAGAAGGCTGCGAAAGAGGGTTAGTGAGAGCCTCCGAGGTCCTGCCCTGGCTACCATCCGTGCTAAGCGGCCAGGTAACCCTGAAGCGACTGCACAGGCCTATCTTGAGGCCTTGGAGAATGTGTATGGGGCCCAGATTCTGATGAGGACCTATGGTGGAGAGTAAGAAATGCACAACAGTACCAAGGGGAGTTGTTGTCTGTATGTCTCCGGCTGGAAAAATTGTTGCAAGAATGCCTCAGAAAGGGTAGTTTGCCAGCGATTGAACTGGACCGAACCAGACTGGACAGAATCCTTAAGTCTGCCCCCTTCTCAGAACTCGCTGTTGCTTCAGTTACGCCTGGCAATCGACTGAATCCCACCTCCCATGATGAGTTAATGAGAGAAATCGAGGAGTTGAGAAAAGGCGACCGCGGAGGTACCTGCACCAACAGCTGTGGTATGACTCGAGTGACTGAGGGTGACCCATCAAGTGAAGTTCAGGGGCAGAGGTTGACAGTCAATGAGTGCTCTGACAAGGAAAAGATATGCCACAATGGGGCAACTGTTGGAGAGATCCGGAATTCAAAAACAGTCCTTTTATGAAGGCCACGCCTGCAAGTACGGCCCTGACCTATATCCGACTGTATCTATGGGGGTGGGGGGTACCACCCATGTATCTCCTGCTGATAACAGCTCCAAACTCAGTTCCTTGACCATGGAAGTGGAGAAACTGACGAGATGTCCCAAATGCTTATCACGCCGCAGACAGAGATGGCACCCAGGTTTCCAGTTAGTAATACCCCCACCCTGGCTCCCAGTGTGGCGCCTCGCCAGCTCAAACTCCAGAAAGTATGTTTTGCTATAATTGTGGGAAAGATGGGCACATGAAAGGGAATGCCAGTCCCCAAAAGACACTGACAAAGTTGCATATAGGCTACAAGGAGAGCTTGAGAAGAAATCAGTGGTTAAGAGGTGCACGACATGATCCCAGTGAGGGCACCAAAATGCTAATTCACGGCCCTTTGTGGCAAGGTCAGTTGCCCAGGCCCCACTACCGCTCTCCAGACTGGTCCAGAATAGTGGGTCCCTCCATGGAGACCACTGTAAAGGTGAATGGAGTGTCTACAAGAGCTGTATTAGACAGTGGCTCCCAAGTGACAATTATGTTCCAGGATTGGTATCAGAAGCATTTGTCAGACGACCTTACAACCATTAGAAGGACTGCATGTAAGGGTTAGTGAGAAGGCCCACCTCTATTCGGTATATCCCGACTTGGTTGTCTTTCCCCACCTCCGTGGCTGAGTGGCCGAACAAGTAGAGACCCTAGCCTTAGTGTGTCCCCCACTGGACTGTATGATGGTGTCCCTTTGTTGATTGGAACAAATGCTCATATGTTCGAAGGCTGGTACAGTTGTGTTATGAAAAACAGGGGTCAAAGACTAGTAGAGCTTTAAGAGTTCCAGCTTTAATTAAGAAGGCCTATGAGGCACAGAGAGATGCTGAAAAAACAGAACCAGAGGAACCGGTCGAATTGTATGGAAGAAGGATCCTGAGTCTCTGATCCTGGCGCCAATGCCCAGTGTACCTTACAGGAGAGGTCCGTATCAGAAAGGATGTTAAGAATAAAATATTAATGTTGGATGCACCAGGCGATGGAAAATTGCCAGAGGGACTGCTGGTCAAGCTTAGTATTTTGCCCTGCTAGAGCCCATGCTTATGCCAGAAGGGTAATGGTCCAAGTTCATAATGTGTCTGAAAGAGACATTTGCGTAAACAGAGGTTGCATCCTGGCTAATGTGCATTGTGCAGACACTGCAGTGCTACCCAGCAGCAAGAGTTCAAGGAAGAATGACAGAGTAACGCCTGACTTGTTTGATTTCGCGACTCCCTGCCAGCTGAATGGAAAGTGAGGATCAGTGAGAAGCTTGCCCAGAGAGACCAGGTGTTTTCTTTAAAGGAATGGGATGTAGGATGCGTGCAAGGAGCTGAGCACAATATCCGGCTGCATGACGAAAGACCATTTCGTGAGAGGTCTCTGACGCCTGGCACCTGCTGACATAGATGATGTGAGACGGCATCTGCAAGAGATGTTAGCTGCTGGTGTAATACAAGAATCCAGAAGCCCTTATGCTTCCCCATTGTGGTAGTGAGGAAAAGAATGGAACAGTAAGGATGTGTGTGGATTATCGCACCTTAAACCGGGCGGACTATCCTCGATCAGTACACAATGCCCGCATTCAGGATGCTTTAGGACTGCCTAAGCGGGAGCAAGTGGTTCTCTGTGCTGGATCTCCGCATGGTGGGTACCAGATCCCGATGGCCCCAGAGGACCGTGAGAAAGAC
This sequence comes from Neoceratodus forsteri, assembly GCA_016271365.2. Taxonomy (NCBI): domain Eukaryota; kingdom Metazoa; phylum Chordata; order Ceratodontiformes; family Ceratodontidae; genus Neoceratodus; species Neoceratodus forsteri. Next base: position 878,973,125 of record CM028130.1, read on the forward strand.
GGCCTTTGATCTGTCCGCTTGGCTTTATGAATTCATGAGGATGCCTCAAGGGATTTCAGGTGCCCCAGCCACTTTTCAACGCATTGATGGAGCGTGCAGTGGGGGACATGAACTTACTAGAGTGCCTGGTATACCTAGATGATGTTATTGTGTTTGGCAGCTCACTGGAGGAACATGAGAGCAGATTATTTAAGGTATTGGACCGACTGAGGACTTTGGCCTTAAACTGTCCATTGATAAGTGTCAATTCTTTCAAACATCAGTAAAGTATGTGGGACATATAGTATCCACCGAGGGAATAGAGACCGCACCCAAGTAAAGTTGAGGCCTTGACCACCTGGCCACAGCCCAAAAAATCTAAAAGAACTGCAAAGATTCCTGGGATTCTGTAGTTATTATCGTCGCTCATCAAGGACTATTCAAGAGTGATCCGCCTTTACTTAACCTTACTCAAGGGTATCCCCAACCCACAAAAATACCAAAAGTCAGCGTCCCTCAAGACTGAAAGAGTGTATTTTCATCCGAGTGAAGTATTTGGGGCCGCTGGACTCTGATTGTGAGACTGCTTTTCATGAGATCATATCAACTTACCCATGCTCCAGTGCTGGCCTATGCCGATCCAAGAAAACCTTCGCCCTGCACACTGATGCTAGCTTGCAAGGGTTGGGGGCTGTGTTGTACCAAGAGCACGAGAATGGCCTGAGACCAGTGGCCTTGCCAGTAGAAGCCTGACCCCATCCGAAAGAACTATCCTGTACATAAGTTAGAGTTCCTAGCTTTGAAGTGGGCTATTGTTGACCAATTCCATGAGTACTTGTATGGGGCTAAAATACTAGTAAAACTGACAATAATCTTTGACCTATGTGCAGACCTCAGCTAAGTTGGATGCCACTGGCCATAGGTGGCTTTCTGCATTATCTCAACTATGACTATGCTCGAATACCGAGAGCAGGTCTGAACCACATAGATGCTGATGCTTTCTCCGGAGGCCTGTTCCCCAGAATGATTGGGTCCATTGGCAGAACCTGACATTCGGGCACTCTGCCGGAAGTTTGACAGGGAGGAACAAATGTCCACGGACCAGTGGACTGCATGGTGGATTGCTTGGGACCTCTGAGAATTGCATACCTGCTGCTTATTGCCACTTTTCTGCAATAGACATTGGTGCACTGCCTCAGCTGGACAATGAAAGTATTGCCTGGGCTCAACTCGCGATCCCATGATCAAAGCAGCTTTAGAAGCCCTCTATGCAGGAAAAGATGTGTCCAAATTACGCTCCACTGATTTGAGAACTGCACTGTTATACAAAGAAGGTCCTAAGTTGAAACTGATCAATAAACTGTTATACAGAGAAACAGTAGACAGAGGGGACAAGTAGACAAACAACAACCAGTGCTGCCCACTGCCTTCGAGACTCAGTACTGAGGTCCTTGCACAACCCATGGGGCACCTTGGTATAGATAGAACACTTGACTTGGTGAGATCCAGATTCTATTGGCCTAAGATGGGGCTGATGTGGAGCAACACATTCGAATCCTGTAGTCGCTGCTTACAGAGGAAAGCTTTGCCCCAGAGGGCTGCCCCTGTTAACATCACCACCAGTGCACCCATGGAGCTGGTCTGTATTGATTTTCTGAGTTTGGAGTCAGATCAAAGAAATATCAGTAATGTGCTGGTGGTCACTGACCATTTCACGAGATATGCCCAAGCTTTCCCACCAAAGACCAGAAAGCATCCACTGTGGCCAAAGTACTTGTAGAAAACTTTTTGTTCACTATGGGGCTCCACAAAGAATCCATTCTGATCAAGGGAGAGACTTTGAGAGTCGTCTGATCAAAGAGATGCTTTCTCGTGGGGAGTGCGCAAGTCCAGAACCACTCCTTACCACTCCAGGGGACCCACAGCCTGAACGTTTCAACCGCACTTTGCTAGATATGCTAGGCACCCTGCACCCAAAGGACAAGCTCAGATGGAGCCAACAAATTAGCACCTGGTACATGCTTATAACTGCACCAAAAGTGATGCCACTGGATTCTCCCCACCGCCTGATGTTTGGAGAGAAGCTCGACTACCAGTAGATGTGTGTTTTGGGGTCTCTCCTGATGGGGTTCAAGCTGACAACTATTTACAGTATGTGCAAAAGTTAAAGGCCCAGCTAACTCATGCGCATCAACTGGCTCAAACCATGGCTGCCAAAAGAAATCTGGCCAACAAAGAAAGGTATGATAAAAAGGTGAAAGCACAGAACCCAGGAGGGTGATCGGGTATTGCTAAGAAATCTGGGACTGCATGGCAAGTACAAGATTGCTGACAGATGGCACCATCTCCCTCACATTGTAGTGGGCAAACTAGATGATCTGCCAGTGTACAAAGTAAGGCCTGAGAACAATTCAAAAGATGTAAAACAATGCATAGAAATCATTTACTACCCATTGGACAAATCCTGATTGAGTCTGAGCCCCCAGAAGATGCCCCTCTGGACCAGTGACTAGAGCTGCTGCTAAGAAAAGATCAAGGAAGTCTGCACCTACAGAAGCAGAGTTAAAGTGTTCCCCTGCACAAGTCCCAGTTGAGCATGACTGTCAGTCCATATCAGAAGAAAGTGAGAGTGACTTTGAATACTATCCTTCTTACGAACTGAGTCAATTGTTTCGGGGCAATCCCTTAGTCAATACTGGATGACAAAGCTGGGCCTTTCTGGACTGCTCCATGCTCCCCCAGCTTCATCCTGGAGCCAATGTTCTAGAAAGTGAAGTGCAAAGCATCAGATCAGATGAAATGGAATCATTGTGCATGGTTGAACTGTTTGAGCTAGGGAGGAAAATGATAGATTGGGCAGACTGGTGATACACCCGAACAAGAAGAGTATTTTGAGTGCCCTGACAGTCCACTGCCAGTGTCTGAAAGCTCTCCATGCGGCCAAATGTTGTGGACTCAGAAACTGTAACTCCTGGAGCTGAAAGTGCCCCAAGTTCTAGCCTCTCTACCCCATGGAGACTCCCCTGACAAGTGAGAACAATGCTGAAAATGAGGCTCAGAGTGCAGAGACTGTAACAGCTCCCTAGAAAGACTGGTCGAGCTGTAAAGCCTGTGGTGCACCTCAGTTATGATTCCCTGGGCGGCCAGTGGACCTGCCTCTCAATGTTGTCCATAAAGGGTGTATGTGTCCCGAGCTCATTGCCCAAACTGAGCGTTAGTGCTAACTCCAAGTTACTTGTGTTGCCCTCTAGGTATGGTGCCCTTGCCCCGTCCAGCCCTAAGGTAACTGATAGGAAGGGTCCCTCTCTTCAGGTTTCATGTACAAGAGGTAATAACTTGAGTTATGGTACAATGTGGTGTGTTATACTGTGTAAAGTGGACGTACTGCAATGTTTCAGAAATGGTTCTTGGTAAAATGATGTATTGACTGATGATTACATGTGTGAGCCTAATGCAAAATGTATATGGTTGCAGTTGAAACTTATATGGGTACTTGCTTGACGCTGGACGCTAAGCTTTTCCCAGGCCAGGAAGGGGTGAAACCCCTGCAAATGGGGGTTCCCAAAAGACTTCAGGAGCTTGTTGAATGCTCCAAGCCTGAATGGTGTTTGATGCTTAAGCCATTTATCAGTGAGTGTTTTAGAACCTCTGGTACTGTCTTTAAGAGCTGTCTGCTTGCAGACATAATTAGTTTGTATGGGGACTGTGTGTTTTTGATTGAGTGACCACCTCGCTGCTGCCATCCACCCATTTTTGCAGTCACTAGAGTGCAAAGGAACCTGTCGGAAAGATGTAACTGTTTGCCAGAAATCATTTACAGTAATAATGAAATTACAGTTTGTCTAACCTGCTTTCTTTGCAGTCAGAACTGTATCTGCCTAGTTCCCCATTCTGGTTTTGAACTGCTGAACTGGACCAATCAGTGTGGGTAAGCTAGCTCTAAAATGGTGCCTTGGACGAATCAGAACTTGGGACTCATAATCTGAGCCAGCCACAAGAGGATTGTATGGGCAGTGACTTGGGAGATGTAGTTTAGACTTCAGTGCCTTTTTGGACCAACAGCAGCAGTCTATTGTGAGTGACAGCCAATCCAGTCAAGAACTGGGAGGAACTCAAAGGAAGTGCCGGTTTTAGTCAGTTGGAGTTCAGTTGAGCTTTGGCAGTGAAGAAGGGAAGAGGAGCCCCTGTGCTTTTCAGTGTGCAGTTTTAGTCCAAAAGCGTGGTAAGGCCCAGAGTTCGGTCTGCAGCTTGTGTAACAGCTTGTTAGGACTGAATCCGTCCTGTGAAAAGAATCAAAGGATCTCTGAAGAGTAGAAACCAGGCTCACCCTGTAGAAGACTGGAAGAATTGCTGAAAATTGCACTGGGTCTGTCAGGGCTAGATCTGCTGTGTGTTCTCCGGGTATTGTGCAGTAATTGCGATCGGGGATACAGATGCAGCCTGCCTGGTATAGTGCTTTTTATATGGATGTGTGAAGAGGTTTGTGTACCTCAGGTGAGCCCTCTGCTGACATTGAAGGACCCTATCTTATTTGGAGGTCGTGAGTACTAATTCAGGGTCGCTCCCGTTGAATTGCCACATTAAATCCAAATGAAATTACTGTACTGCTGACTGTTTAATTCTCCTTTTCTCTGTGTGAAAGGGCCCCTACCAGCTGCCAGGTTTGGACTAGCCACTAGGGCTTGGGTACCTAGGACAGTAACTGATAGGGATAGGCTCGTGCACAGAGCCATAGATAGATTATTAGAGTGATAAGCTAATTAACCTGATTTCCCTGTCCTTGTTATATCCCCCTAAATAAATCAGAGCTGCTTGTTTCAGCAAAGTTATACTGCCTGAGGTATTTGTCTATGTTAAGTACTGTACTGTGATTGTTGCACTGTATCTCATTTCACAGGAGGTCCCAGTGCGGAACCAGACCTGGGGGTAAGTGTGTACTGTGAAGGTAATTCTGATATATCGTGTGGGCCACTAGTGGGAAGAAAGGGGGGTTGCAGTGTCCCAGAGGGCTGTGACCAAGTTAGTTTAACTATTGCAAACCCTGACCTCTGGGTGGAGGCACCCGCCATTGGATCCAGGCCCCTCAACCTGTTAGTGGCAAATCAGGCAGGGGTAGTAGCCCCTGGGATAGCGCCATCTAGGGGTTACATAATACTGCTGTATCCTATAAAAATAACTTGCTACACATAGCATATAATACCGCACTTACATAATATGTATAATATTCATATTATTAAAAAAATCCAGTTTGATCATAATGCACTGCTAACTTTATAGTAGAACCTTTTCATGTTGTAGCCATTCCTTAATAATGCTGGCAGTGGCTGCAGTGCCCACAAATGACCTAAACAGAGGGGGGAAGCATGCTCCAGGTTGTAGGGCTGGTATAAGTAAAGGACTCAAAATGTCACATATGCAGTGGCTCTTTTTTATAACAGCAGACAGAGAGTGCACATACCAAGGCTTTAAAATGTCAGTAGTCCACAGACAAAACTGCCGTAGTGGACAAGTCAGCACCTCCTTAATTAAACACTGCTTTCAATGCGCTTACCACCGTAACTTCACAGATACAGCTTGCGATTGATTCAACTTACACATAACTTTTATTTCAGTATTCCGAAAAGCAGTAGTTCAAAACTACAGAACAAGAAACAAGGTCCAGGTATATACTTCCACATTACCGTTTGCTAGCACGGTCAGAGAAATGCATTTTTTTTTTACTATCCCCTTCCCCCCCCCAAACTACCCTCTAGATATCCTATGCATTCTACTCAAAAACCGCCCTCATTTGGTCTTGATGACAAGGAAGAAACCATAGGCCACCCTGGCACTGGATGCTTGTTTTTGTGTAATTGTGGTAACAGTTCCAGTTCTGATCTTCTAGGTTCTTCTATTATCAACTACTTTGCATCTTTTGGGGTTATTCAATTGTTTTCCACAGCTTTATTCACTAGAGTTTTAATACGTTGTTTTATTGGGTTGGGGGGTTGGATCATTATGGAGTCAAATATAAATTAGTGTTACTTAACTGCCTCTGAGCCTCTGTAATATAATCTTCACAACCCCAAATTACAACAGCACCACCTTTATCATCTGGTTGAATTACAGTATCACTCATTTTTATGTTTGCTTGCACACATGTGCAAGAAACATAGTGCCATCATCAGAGTTTTTGTAGGTGTGGCACCCGTCTTCCAATGCAGTCAGTGTGTTTGCAGGCGCGGCCACAGTTCACCAATGAATGCTGCAGCTGTCTATAACAGCAGTTGAAAATGCAGTGCTGTACAGTTGAAAGGTAGAGCTCCGCTTCAGTGAGCAGCGAGAAGCTACTGCCTGCGCATGCGCCTCCTCGCCCCCACACACACACACACACACACACACGCACGCATATTGCATGCTAATGTGCTCCCCACACACACTGTATGGCCGACGGGGTGCCCAATCCTCCGTCGGCTCCAGTGTCCCCCCCCCAAACAGACAACCGGGTGCCACGCTGGGAGCCCACCTCACTGTGGCAACAGTCTGTATGGCCCACGGGGGTGCGCAATCCCCTGTCGGCTCCACTGCCCCCTGTCCCAAACAGCCTTCCAGCTGCCATGCTGGGAGCCCACCCCAACATGGCACAAGTCCCGTGTTGTCCAAGAAAAAAAAAGAAACCTGAAAGAGAAAACCTTCCCTCACTGGCTGTCCTGACCCCGGCTCCCCCCACCTGCTCCCACCCTCTGTGCACCCTGCCTCCCTACACCCCCCCCCTCACCCCATACTTACCTCTGGAGTCTGGCACGATGATCTTCGTGGGCGGGAACACGCTCTGCACTCTTCAAAGCCGACCGCGAATTGAGGAAATGCCGGTAAGCTGTATAATGTAATAAATAGGGTTTTTCAACTTTGATGCATATCTCAGGCATTTTGGGAATTTTTTCACTCAAACTTTACCGGCTGGGACCCCACCAGCGCCCCGTCACTGTCATTTTGTCAATCTGCCCAAAGGTGATTTCGTGGTCACCGCGCCGAACCACCTTTGGGACTGATTTATGAAATGACAGTGTCACAGTTCATGAGGTAGGCCCCAAACCCTATGTTGAAAATTTGTGAAAAATTCCCCAAATGACTTGTTTTATGAGCATGCTGCGTTGTTCCTACGCATGCTTGTAAGTTCAGGAATTTTTCAATATTTTCACTCCAGATTTTCAACATTGCCATTTTACCACACCTCCTTATGAGCAGTACAGCTGTCATTTTCACATTTCTCCCAAAATGTGTTTCGATTAGGTAGCTTACTAAATGGCTTAGCCGGTGTGCGAAATCAATGTTCGGGACAGATTAAGAAAATCACAGTGACACTGTTCATGAGCAGAAGTGTTAAAATGGCTATGTTAAAAATTTGGTGAAAAAATTCCCCCAAATGACTGTTTTACGAGCATGTGTTGCGCTGTTCCTGCGCACTCTCGTAAGTTCGTGAATTTTCACTATTTTCACTCCAGATTTTCAACATTGCCATTTTACCACACCTTCTTATGAGCAGTACAGCTGTCATTTTTCACATTTCACCCAAAATATGTTTCCACGCATGTAGCGCACAATGGCGCAGTCGGTGTGCAAAATCAATGTTCGGGACAGATTAAGAAAATCACAGTGACACTGTTCATGAGCAGAGGTGTTACAATGGCTATGTTAAAAATTTGGTGAAAAAAGTCCATACAATGACTGTGTTATGAGTGACCATTGCGCAGTTTCCACGCACCGTCGTAAGTTCATGAATTTCTAATATTTTCAATCCAGATTTTTACCACTGGCATTTTTTCACACTTCCTTATGAACACTACAGCTGTCATTTTTCACACCATGGCCGAAATGTGTTTTCGCACTTCCAGCGCCGAAATGCGTGGTCGCTGTGGGAAATCACTGTTCGGGACAGATTAAGAAAGTCACAGTGACACTGTTCAAGAGCAGAGGTTCCAGAATGCCTGTGTTGACAATCTGCTGTAAAAAATCACAAACTAATTGCATTATGGGTGTGCGTTGTGCAGTTTCTACACACGCTCGTGACTTCACCAGTTTTTTTTTTTTTTTTTTATATTTTCACTGCAGATTTTCAACATTGCCATTTTTTCCACCTCCCCATGAACAGTACAGCTGTCATTTTTCACATCCTGTTCGAAATGTGTTTTTGCACCTGTGGTGCCAAATGGCATAGCCACTGTGCAAAATCAGCTTCGCTAACAAACTGATATTGCCACTGTTCATAAGGTGGGGTCACAAAACCCATGTTGAAAATTTGAGTGCAATGCCAACCAACGCCTGAGACGTTAGGGTTTCCACCATAACACCCCACCCTGTAGAGATTGACAGGCATCAGGGGTGTGACTTGGGATTCTAGCCTGTAATGCTCATACCATTCCACACCCTGCAGCCAGTGAGAGGCATCGAGGTGTGCCTTGGACTCTTCGGCCCCAAAGTTCACCCCATTCTCCTATACAGCACCCATCTCACCGTATTTCCTGATGGAATGGGGTGAGCATAAGGGCCAAAGACTCCAAGGCACACTGTGACACTTGTCGGTGTCTGCAGGGTAGGGTGTGGTGAAATGGCGTGGCTGTTATGCCTGACTACCCAAAGGCACACCCCAGTGCCTGTTAGTCTCTGCAGGGTGGTGTCGGGGTTGGCTTCAGTTCAATACTTTACTGCCATTCCTATTATGCAGCTCTCTAACTCCTACACTACCAATGCCAATGCCAGCAAGCAAACATTCGGCATTGACAAATGCTTGTTTTCAATTGTTCTAATGCCAAACGCTCTTTTTTGTGATATTTTGTGTAGCATTTGTGTATGAATATTTAAATAAATCATCTACTTCTGTCTCTCTACCCACCTCATATATGCTAGTAAGGTCCAATTATTGGTAAGGGGCCAAAAGGTAGATTTTTTGGAGGAGCAGAAGACTCATGTGTATGTCCATTCTGAGTGATCATAGGGCTGTGAGTAGGATGTTGTTCATTACAGAATTCTTTTAACTGTAATGTCTGCAAAAACGTATGTAAATCCACTTCAATATTAAACTTGTTAGGTGTATTTGTAGGCACATAAGATAACCCTTTTCTGAGTAGCAATTTATGTATTTATTTATTCATTTGTTAGCCGGGTAAGTACACTGATCCCAGGGACCGTTTTCAGGAATGACCTGGGCCATCAAGACTGAGGACCGTCTATACTATGTTCACTAGTTAACACCTTGACAGTATGGTTTATGACCTCCAGCTTAGATTTCTCTGATGCTGAGACATGCATACCTGTTCCCACTGACCTCATTGCTGTCTCCTTCTTCCTCTGTTCTCTCTCCCTATTCTTTCTGCCCTTCCCCCTCCTTGGGCCTGATTTACTTGTTGTTGAATGGTTTCACTGTTTTGTCCTTGTGTGATTTCTCCTCCATTCCTTATATTGTAGTCTGAAAAAAACAGTTCTGGTTTCTACTGCTTTCATTAGACATATCATTCTCCATTTCAGATGAAATATTGCCATCATCATATGGTTTGAAAATGCCCTGTAGTTAAACTTCTTTCTTTTTCCATGCCACTGATGCATTGTTCCATCAGCATAATCTGTTGCGTCCCTTTCATGCTTACTTTGTTTATATCATTTAAGCTAATTTTTAAATTTATTGATTTGTGCATCCATTTTACTTTTTAAACATTGTAACTGCTCTACAGTACAGTCGTGGCCAAAAATACTGGCGCCCTTGCAGTTTTTTCTAACAATGCACCATTCCTTCCAGAAAATTGTTGAAATTAAAAAAATATTTTGGTATCCACATATGTATTTCATTGGTTTGCAGTGGAATAAAACACAAAAAGCAGAAAAATTTACTAAGTCATAGCTTATTCCACACAGAAATCCTTAAATGGCCCGGACAAAATTATTGGCACCTTTTAGAAGTAGTTAGAAATAATTAGATTTCAAGCAGGTGATTCTCCTTCACTTTGGAACTGAACTCACCTGTGGTGAGTTGCAGGTGCCTGCAATATAAAAATCACTCATTCAACCAGTTTGAATAGAGAAAAGGACTCATTCTCCTGTTTTGTGTCACTGTGTGTACTGCAGTGAGCATGGAGAAAAGAAAGACAGACAGAGAATTGCCTGAGGAGGTCAGACAGAAGATTATAGCCAAGCATGGACAATCTCAAGGCTACAAATCAATCTCCAGAGACCTTGATGTTCCTGTTTCCACCATACGTAATGTTATCAGGATGTTTAAGGCCCATGGCACTGTAGCCAACCTCCCTGGACATGGCCGCAAGAGAAAACTTGATCGAAGATTGCAGTGCAGGATTGTTCAAATGGTGGAGAAAGCACCTCGATCAACTGCCAAACAGATTCAAGCTGACCTTCAGACACAAGGTACGACAGTTTCAACTCGCACCATCCGTCGCCAACTCAATGAAAAGGGGTTATATGGTAGGAGGCCCAGGAGGACCCCACTGCTGAGAGAGGGACATAAGAAAGCCTGACTGGGGTTTGCCAAAACACACCTGAACAAGCCAAAATCCTTCTGGGAGAATGTCCGGTGGACAGATGAGACCAAATTAGAACTTTTTGGTAAAGCACATCATCTCTATGTTTACAGGAAACAAAATGAAGCCTTCAAAGAAAATAACACCTTCCCTACAGTCAAACATGGAGGAGGTTCATTGATGTTTTGGGATTGTTGTGCTGCCTCTGGCACTGGGTGCCTTGAACGTGTGCATGGCATCATGAAATCTGGAGATTACCAGGCCATTTTGGAGTGCAATGTTGAACCCAGTGTCAGAAAGCTGCGTCTCCGTCGAAGGTCATGGGTTTTCCAGCAGGACAATGACCCCAAACACACTTCAAAAAGCACCCAGGAATGGTTCAAGACAAGACACTGGACTATTCTGAAGTGGCCAGCAATGAGTCCAGATCTAAATCCCATTGAAAACCTGTGGAGAAGATCTGAAAACAGCAGTTGGGAGAAGGCACCCTTCAAATCTGGGAGAACTGGAGTAGTTTACACAAGAAGAGTGGGCCAAACTGCCAGTAGAGAGGTGCAGGAAGCTCATCCATGGCTATAGGAAGCGGTTGACTGCAGTTATTTTGACCAAAGGCTGTGCTACCAAATATTAAGGCTAGGGTGTCAATAATTTTGTCAATGCCATTTCTTTTCATTTTCTGATTTAAAGGATATATAAAATTCTGAATCAAAAACAAAGGTTCTGTAATATTAACACAGAAATAAAGAATTGTGGAGACCAAATACTGTACTGTTGTTAATTTCAACTTGTGTTTAGAGGAAATTGTGAGTTATTTGAAAAAGTGCAAGGGCGCCAATATTTTTGGCCACGACTGTACAACTATTGACTATTAATTTTTGTTTGAAACTGCTGAATCTCAACTGTCTTTCATATTTAGTTTTTTTGCCTTTTTTATGACTAATGACATTAAAGCAAGACTCCCTTTATTCAAAACTTTTTTGCCTAATCAACCATAAACTCCTTGTCTCTTGGCTGACTCTAAAGGTGGCTTCTAGTTCCTATCTGTGAGTAGTGGGGTTCATAGAGATCTTGTGCCATTGTTGCAGAGCTTTGTAAATGTTTCAGGTGAGATGTGTCGGTAGGTTACCTGAGAGCGTCTGTTGTAGTAAGCATAATATCAGTAGGGGTTCTGGGCTTGATCGAGCAGTTTGGATTTTTTTCTGGAGACAGAGCTGGACTTGGAGGTACTGAAACGTGTCATGTGGTCAGAGCCCATGCACACGTAAAAGATCCTGAAATTATTTTACTTGACTTGCCTCTAAAATCTGGAAAGGAAACTGGAGTCACATCCTCTTCCACTCCTGATAGGGCTGGTGAGCATCATATGGAGTCAAGAAAAATCAAGTAAAGGGGCCCAGAGCTTTTTTCTGTTACCCGAGTGAGATTCAGGAGTCCATAGTTACTTGGATATGCCATTATCAATGCCTCTTAGGTTTTTTTGCTAGGGGGTGGAGGACAGATGTTTAGAGAGGTGAAGGAGAGTAGTCTTCTCAATTTCATCTGCTTCCAATGTACATGGTACTCGGCTGCCAAACAGTAGAAAGCAGTATGGAGTTGACAAACTTTGTAATACAGCTACAGGTTGGAGAGTGCTAGGTCCACCATTTGTTTTGGGAATTGGGGGGACCACACATCTTATACAAGGCATACTGCCATCCAGCAGACACCTGGAAATTAGTTTTTTCCCAGTGTTGAAATTGAGAATCAGGTAATGGTAGGGACTGGAACAGGAAGAGAAGGATTGGTAAGATAATCATTCTAATTACTTCCACCCAGGCATTGGAAGAGTGATAGTGGCAGAAGTTTCCACATGTCTAGGTCTGACATAATTTGGGTGGTTAAAGAGAGGTAATTAAGTTTCTGAAGTTTCCGGTGGTCTTGAAGTACAGTTGACTCCACTTATAGCACCCATGCTTATTGCGGGCAGTCGGCTAAAATGGGCAGAAAGCAGAATCCATTTGCCATTTACTATTGAGACAATGTTAATCCCGCTGCATACAACGATCATTACATGCTGCCTATTCCGGGCAGCTCAGCAAGTGCATCAGTGCAGTTCTAGCACTTCTTGGCACCTGTTCATGTCAAAGAGCACTAATTAGCACATACTTAGTGCAGCGCTCGTTTCAGCGTTTGAGCGCCTGAGTAATCACTAGTGTTTAGAGGTGCAAAACGCAATGCTTCGAGTCTGAGTGAAGTGCCATGGAGCAGCAGCTGATAATTTTGCCCAGCCGGGGTTCACAGTCAGCTACTAAAAAGATAAGAAGGCGACTGTTCAGGCTAAAATCACCAGCTACCAGGACGTAATGTAATGTACTGGACTTTTTCTTCTGCTGCCCTGTCGATGCCGTGTACTGTATCATGCGTTGTCTTTTGCTGTTTAGCTAACTTTCTGTTTGCTGTGTGTCTTGCTGTTTACCCTACTTACTTTCTTTATTTTATTTAGCTTTTGTTTACTGGGTAGGTACACTAGACAAGTTATATGCCTATTTTCAGGAACGACCCAGGAGAGTTCAACAGGTATAACAGGTACATCAATACAGCAAAGCGGGTGAGCAAATACTTATACATTTGTGGTTAGGTATAAGGAGTCAACAAGACGGGGGGGGGCAAGATACGTTTTGTGAATTGGGTACATAGTCAACAGAGCAACAGAAGATAAGGTGCATAGGGTAAACAAGACATCAGACAGTATGTAGTGCATTAGTTCAGGTTGTGGTTCGAGGAGTAGTGTCCCACCTGTCTTGTGACATCCAGGACTATGTGCTAAGGTGGCTTTAGGCATTCGCAGCGTGAGGCCAGCTTGAGATGTTCCCACAGGGAGGTCCGAAGGCGCTTATGGGAAGGGGCAGTGCGGACCTGTTCGAGGAAGGAGTTCCAGAGCCTAGGTGCGTGAGCTGCGAAGCCCTGTCACCCATAAGGGTGCAGGTGGAGGGTACATATAGTAGTCCTGGGTCCTGGAATCTCAGGGGTAGGGGAGAGGTCAGCTGGGAGAGGAGCTGGGCCAGTTCCGGGGTGCTGGTGCTGATCACTTTGCTCAGAAGCACCCAGTACCTAAGTTGAGGTGATTGGTCGGGGATAGCCAACCTAGCTTATCGTAGAGTTTGCAGTGATGGGTGAGACGGGGGTCGGCCAGTGCAAACCAGCAGATGTTGTTGTACGTCGTGCTCCACTTGTTAAGGAGGGCCTTAGAGGTATCAACAAATAGGTGGAGACCATAGCTGAGGGAAGGGAGTAATACTCCCCTGGCAAGAGCTAGACAAGCTGCTGGGGTAAGGTTGTACCTAGCCCTATAGGCCAGCCCCAGCTTACAGTTTACGCTTCTGCAAACGTTATGGATGTGATTCCCCAGGTCCAGTTGGGGGTTGAGCATCACACCGAGATATTTGAGGGAGGTCACAGTAAGAAGGGAGGTACCATCATCGCAGTCAATTTGCAGAGGGTCTGGAGAGGCCCAAATTTTGGCTGATGAGCCAAATAACATAGCCTGGGTTTTTTTCTGGTTGAGGATCAGCTTCTGTTTGGTGAGCCATGCCTGGATGTTCTTGAAGTCCTCTGATAGGTGGCGGTTTAGGGTGACTGTATCGCGGGAGTGGGCCAGGAGGACCAGATCGTCCACGTACATGGTAACCCAGCACCTGGTAACCATAGCAGGGAGATTGTTAAACAGAGAGAAGAGTAGGGGTCCCAGCACTGAGCCCTGAAGGGACTCCAGATGTAACGGGCAGGGGGGCGGAGAGGACTTTATTGAATTTAGTTAATTGTTCTCTGCCGTGCAGGTAGTCAGTGACCCATTTCAGTGCAGGAGGGGACAAGCCAAGGGTCCTTATCTGCATGCAGAGCAGGTCATGGTCCACAAGGTCAAAGGCCTTGGATAAGTCGATGAACACAGCACCAGAGAGTTGTCCCTGGTCCATGGCTGCTCTGATGCTGGAAGAGACAGAGATCAGTGCCGTGGTAGTGCTGTGCCCTTTGCAAAAGCCATGTTGGGTGGGGGACAGCAGTTTGTGGGTATGGATATGCTCCGTGAGTTGTTTGGCTACAACCTTTTCCAGAAGCTTACTGACAGCTGAAAGGATGGCTATAGGTCGGTAGTTGTCCGGGACTTTAAGATTGCCCTGCTGTAGCACAGAGATGACCCTGGCTACCTTCCAGATATCTGGGATCTGTCCCGAGGTGAGGTACAGGTTAAAGATGTGGGCCACCGGGGAGGCAATGTAGGGGGCTCCAAGTTTGAGAAGCTTCGGCTCCAGGTTATCTAGGCCAGGTCTTGAATGCTGGGAGAGGCCTTTGAGAAGGGATCGTACTTCATTTACTGACACTGCCCTTAGGTGGAATGGAGGACAGGGCGGGCCAGGCTCCTGCTGGTCCATGGAAGCGGGGCAGTTGTCACTCCTGGCCATTGGCGCATGAGGGAAGACAGCAGGGAGATCGGTGAAATGAGAGTTGAGAGCATTAGCAATCGTGTGTGGATTGTTGCAGGAAGCTCCTCCAATGATCATGTCAGTAACTCCAGAGTTGGAGTGACCAGTAACCAGGGTTTGTATGGTTCTCCAAAACCATCTAGGGTCCTTAGCAGAGCTGAGAAGGGCAGTCTTACAGAAGTCGCTTTTAGCCCCCCGATGGCTTTTTTGCACTCATTTCTGAGTTTTCTGTATTGTTGAAGCAGAGTCATGTCATGTGAGCATTTGAAACAGGCCCAGCACTTGTCCCTCACTCGCATGAGGGTGAGGACGCCCCCATGCAACCACTGTGTGGCCATCCCCCGGACCCTTTGTCTATTGATAGGGGCGTGCCTGTCTTGCAGATCCACAAAGGAGTTGAGGAACGCAGTAACGGCAGTGGAGGGATCATGGGCACTGTAGACTCCTGACCAGTTGGTGAGCCTTAGTTCCTCCGTGAATAGATCCGGATCAAACCTGGTGAAGTTTCGGATGTGGATGATTTTATGAGGAACCTTTGGGAAGGGGATTTTCCATACACAGAAGACCGGAGAGTGGTCTGAGATGGAGTCGGATAGTGTCCCCACAGAGGAGATCCTCTCAGGACAGTTTGACATGATCCAGTCCAGAAGGGTGCTGGAGGTTCTGTTGGCCATCCATCGGGTGGGCTCCTATACGAGTTGCATTAGGGTTAGGGTGGCAAGCAAGGCCTCGAACTGCCTGACATTATCCCCTGCCCAATTTAGGTTCACATCTCCCAGGATTAGGAGTTCATTGTCTCTGGTACAGTGACTGACAGTGTCCAGGATATGGGTGAGGCCCTGGAGCCCTCCCTTAGGAGGGTTGTAGGTACACACCACGTGCAGTTTTTTAGCATTGCCGAGTAGGAGCATGGTGTGAAGCAGCTCACAGGGAGACAGCAGCGAGGGACGGTGGTTTACTAGAGATACATTGAGGTGGCTCCTATAGTAAATCAGGATGCCTCCTCCCCTTTTGCTTCCGGTCCTATCCAGCCGTTTGAACTCGTAGCCAGGAAGCCCACAGGCTGAATCAGGAACTTGCAGTTTGAGCCAGGTCTCAGTTATCCCCATGATGTCGGGCTTATAGAGAGTGACCCATGCAGTGAGCTCATCCAGGCTGGGAAGTAGGCTACAAATATTAAGGTGTGCCACTTTCAGTCCCTTGCCCAGCCACCATTCCTGAGGAGTTTCGGAGGCCGGGGTGGAGGGGCCAGGGTTTGGTTCGATGTCTCTGGCTAGGGCAAGGGTCAGTAGGAATAGCCACAGGAGGTGTCCTCTGAGAGGGGACCTCCTGGTTGTTGACTTTCGAACCTGACGTTGCATGATTCTGGTACGAGACAGGATGAATCTTGGTATCAGTCCACTAGTGGGATAGCAGGGACTCGCAGCGTTGGCTAGGAGGTTAGAGAAGGTGAAGTCGGTCGCAGCATGGGGGGACCATTCTCGGTCACTGCCCAAGCCAGGGGCAGTGGCAATATGGAGGGACACAAGTCCCAGAAAGAGTACAGCTAGGAGTGCATTGCAGGGAGGGGGTGGAAAGCGGATTCCCTTGGGAGGTTCCATTTTAGGAGCGGAGCACAGTTGTTCGCAGGGTACCCACTTCAGAAGGATGTGAGTGAGTAAGAACACCTGAGGGGGAACGAGGGAACAGGAACCTGTGTAGAGATTGGGTAGAGTATGAGGGGTAACCACCCAGAGTTCGCTGTAGTAATGGAGAGGTCCCTTGGGCAGGGGATACAAGGACCCTGTGGGGCTGAGTACTGACTGAGGTCAGAGTAGGGCAGGGTTCTGATGTGCCCAGTGGTGGGCTTGCAATTACAGTGATTGCATACGAAATAAACTGTAATGCTGTTAATCACATTAGCAATTACAGTGATCGCCTACGTGATAAAACTGTAATGGTATTAATCACATTTACTGGGTTTGCAAAATACAATAAACACATTTGTATTAAACTGTAACGCTATTAACCACATTAGCCTGCCAGTGGTAATTGTCACAGAGGGAGCAGGTCCTGTCTGGCTTGGTCGACTGGCAAGTACTACGAGAAACCAGAGAGGGCAAATAACAATTACTGTTTACACAGAGTGCCAGGGCAGGGTCCTGAGAATAGAGGAATGGTGCAAAGCAGATCGAGATTACAGTTCATAGGCAGTGAAAGAGATCAGGAAGCACAAGGAGAGGAGCTCCATAGATTGTAGTACAGTTCTGTTGACCGAGTATAAGACAGTGTCAGTACAACACCGCCCCCTGCAAGCCAATAGGCTACAGCAAGGCCTGTGGGCGGGGCAAGCGAGGATTTAATGGGAGGAGAGAACGGGGTGGGTGGGAGGCCCGAAAATAATCCTGCATGTAAGTCCCAAAGCTTTTTACCCGAGGAGGCCTGCTGGAGCTTGCGAGTCAAGCCGGCACCTCCACTCGGGTATCAGACCTTGGCAGAAAGCGCATGTCCTTGGTAGAAAGGGTGAGGGGAGGACCCTCCAGTTCAGGTCTCCCTCACTTCCCCTCCGTCAGCAAGTGGCGAGATTCTTTGTTGTGCTCTCCTTTAGTCAGGAGGGCTCGTGAGGTGGGCGACAGCACTGGCCAATCGAAGGGATCGCAGGTCGCTGAGACAAAGGACAGGGCAAAACGATGCCAAATTTGAAAAGTCCTCCGACGCCTTCAGTAACAAAGCAGGGTTCGCCATTGGGACAGAGGAATGCCAGGTATTAGGTAGATTTGTGAGGTCTCCTGCATGAGCAGGGGCGTTTCGTTTGTCCAGGGATAAAATAATGCTGCATGTAAGTCCCGAAGCGTTTTACCCTAGGAGGCCCGCTGGAGTTTGCGAGTCAAGCCGGCACCTCCACTCGGGTATCAGACCTTGGCAGAAAGCGCGTGTCCTTGGTAGAAAGGGCGAGGGGGGGGGACCCTCCAGTTCAGGTCTCCCTCACTTCCTCTCCGTACTTTGTTGTTTAATTACCATTGTTTGCTGTGCCATATTTCGATGCCATGTATCAAGCGTTCTGACTTGCTGATTAATCTAAGTGCCATGGGTTAACTGCAGAGTGGTCTCATTGTTGTTTTTTTTTTTTTCCATCAAATGATAAACCATCCACTGCCTATAACGGGCAAATTAAGCTTTGACAAACGTGCCTGTTATAAGCAGTGGGGACTGCAGATGAATCCTGAGGTATTTAAGTGACTGCAAGTCCCAGTGAAATGAGAAGTTGGAGCAGGTGTCTGTGTAGAGAACAAAAACATAGCTAAGCATCTCTGTCTTGGATGCATTCAATTTATATCCTGACAGTTTGCCATAAAATGGCAGTAAATTCTAGAGAAGAGGAACAAATTTCTGCAGATGTGTGAAGGGAAATCTGTAGATTGTTGGCATACAAGGCTAGTTTGTGATATCTGCCTCTCAGTTTTACACCTGTAATTGCAAGGTCTGTCTGGATTGCCTAAGCAAGTAGTTCAAGATATAAGGCAAACAGGAGAGGGGAAAGCAGGTAGTTCTACTTGGTACCCCATGTGAGATGAAATGGAGGGGCAAAGCTGCTTTGACTTTGACAAATACCGTTGGAGCTTTGTAGATCGAGTGCAGTAAGGCAACAAAGGCCAGAGTGAATCCAAAATGTGCTAAAGTAGCGTGGAGAAACTGCCAAGAAACCCAGTTGAGTGCCTCCTCTTCTTCCAAACTGAGCAGCAGAGAAGGCATTTCAGAGAAGACGTGGAATTATACGTGTAGTGTGCAGTGGGTATTGTTTTGGGATTATCTGGATGCTACAAAAGCCAGTTTGATCTTGGTTAATAACTGCAGCAAATAGACGTTCCAGGTGTTTGGTTATTATGCCTGTAAAGAGCCTGTAATCCACATTCAGCATGGAGACTGGGCGGTAAAAAATACAGTGGGGCTGGTCTTTACTGGGTTTGGGAATAGCCGTGATCGTGGCATAGTCCCAGGATGGTAACAAAAGACCTGATGTTCATGCTTCGGAAAATGTGCACTGTAGAAAAGGGAGCAGAGGTTCTTTGAAGACTTTTAAAGAATTTATTTGGGTATCTGTTGGGTCCTGGACTTTTCCCAGTTTTCAACTGGACTGTGGCTGCTGTTATTTCTTCAGCAGTGGGGCACCATGCAAGAAACTAAGGTGTGAATTGAGAGAGAGGAAATATCTGAAAAAGTGCTGCAGCAGTTCTGTTGTAGGCAGTGTTTCTGCATTATAATGAGCTGAATAAAAATCTGTAAATGCTTCTAAAATGTCCATGGAGTGAGTAAGATGCCCCACAGCTACAGGATCTGTAATATGAGTGATAGTGTCTTGCGATTTTTGCCGTCAAAGACAGTGTACAAGAATCCTGGTCACATGAGGACCTCCTTCGTTTTATTGCTATAAATGTTCACTTCCTGCTTCTGCCCTTGTTCTTAATATTGGCAGAACATGTTGGCATTCCCAATTTTTGGCTTACAAGTTTGTTTAAATACCAGGCCCTGTAGTTTGATCTAACATGCAGATCTATTTGTGGAGACTGAGAGAATGGGGTGGGGTATATTTCAATTGAAAAGATGACAGTCATTTATGTCAAGTCACTTTCATTGTTTAGAGGAGGTAAAATATACCTACTCCCCTATATTTTGCCTCAGCTGGGACAACCGTTTCCTTGGGTTGTTCTGGACTTCGGGATCGAACCCTGTTAGCTTGATATGGGGTTAGCGGAAATAGGAACTCCAGCTGTCAAGTTGCAGCCTTTTTCACCTTGGGTGGGGCCGGACTAGAACTGAACTGGCTCCTCTCTGTCCTCCCTCCCCATTAACTCCTTGCTTTTAGAAAGGAACATATATCAGTGCCATGCTCCGGTTCAATGATCTCCGATTTTCTGAAGCAGTGACATGGTTAGGAGAGGCAGTAGTTTAGGCAAGGTCCCTATAACAGGGGTTGGAAATAAAATGTTATAGAAGTCCCTTAAAGCAAGGCAGGGAGCGTGTCACATCTCCATGTGGAGGCTTTTGTACCTCTGTTCGTTTTTTATATTATAAGCATGCCCTAAACATTAATGAGCTAAGCCAAATTATACCACTCTGTAGGTATCCAAGCCGTGGGTCTCCGGGCAGCAGAAAGCACAGTTTCTGTCCACCCCTCCCCCCCGACCCAGTGAGACCACAACCCCAACTGAATAGCAAGAGGAGCTCACCACTCAGGCAGACTGACTACTATTAAGTAATAACAAAGTGCGTGGCATAGGGAGTCTCCGGCAAATAGCCTTAGAAGTGTACAACAAGGTTGTCTTATCTGGTCTAAGGCCTTTAACAAAGCATCATGGCCGATTGGCTGCCTCTTGCCTTAACATGTGTCAGGACTCCTTTATCTGAATGCCTCTTGGTCATGAGAGATCACCAGGCTATGGCTCTAGTCAGTGTTGGGTAAGTTACTTTTAGTATTACTTTCTATTATGTTTGGAAACTTGTTCCAGGAAGCTGTGTGCAGTCACTAGCAAGGATAGAGAAGTACTAGAAAAAGTAATACACCTTACAATTATAGTTACTTATTTCTTTTTATACAAAAATAATAAATAACTGTAACAGATTACATTTTTTGAAAGTAATAGGTTAGTTACTAGTTACTTTCAAATAAATGTAATCAGTTACAGTTACGTATTTCTTTTGTATAAAAAGATGTAAGTAATTGTAACTGTAAGGTGTATTACTTTTTCCAGTACTTCTCCATCCATGCTAGCGACTGCACACAACTTTCTGGAACAAGTTTCCAAAAGTAATAGAAGAATAACTCACCCAACACTGGTTCTAGTGCCCTGGGAGCTTTCACCCCATTGGCTGTCACACACCCAACTCCAGCCCAGAAAGGAGGGGTTCCCAAACCAGTCTCCCAGCCTTTGCCCTTATACTCCCACCCCCAACCCCGTACCCGCAGTCTGGTGATTAAATTGTCAACAGTCTAATGTAGCTAACTTCTGGGAGGCCTGCCATCATATGACTTTCAGCTGTGCCACGATGTTCTCGATTGTCTACTCGGATTGCTGGCAATGCTACTGAGCAGGTTATGTCTTATTTCTGAGATTCTGTCTCAGACCAGAGATATCAGCGATGTCATCCGGTCGCCACAGGGGATTAGCAGATCGAATTCTGACTAGAAGCAGTTTGCCCTTCTCTTGTGTCGACTGCAAACTGCCAAGAAGATGTAGGCCACCAAACATGCCCTGTGAGTCTTCTTTAGGACTTCTTTTTAGATTTGAAATAATAAAAGAAGCAGTTCTTTATGGCTCGAAACAGTTTTTCAACAATATTCTCAGTAAGCATTAATCACCGCCAGAGGAGGGCTCTGCCGGTGGATTAATGCCGCTGGAGGTTGGTGCCCCAGGGCGCAGCCCGAGGGTCCAACCACCCAGCGGGCATTAATCCCCGGCAGAGCCCGACACTGAAGGTGATTAATACGCTTGTAACAGAGGCTTGTCACGGCGGCGACGAGCCTATTTACCGGGTGTGTGTCCCTTGGTGCCAGAGACCCTACGGACCGACGGAGACAGACACTTTGCAGAGTGGCAAGGGTTTTGCAGTGCCATGTTACAGGCAGTAATAAAGTCTTGCTCTAACAAAAATATTTAAAAATGGTAGCGGAGGGGTACTTGGACATAAATGGCTTTCCGCAAGAATACCGAGCAGTCGCCGCTAACTGAAACCTCGTTTCCCACCTTCGTATGAGCGTTTCCACAGCCAACAGAGAGCACTCACCTAGATGGACACCCAGAGCGCCGACCTCAGCATTTTCCCATTGGCTACACCACCCACCGTTCACAAAGCAACCACCATCCGAGTACTCCTTCTTGGTTGTCAGTCACCAGAACGACACCGCCTTTGTCTCGCACATTTGTTTAACGATGGGTTGCTTTCCTTGTCGGTCACACACCTTCCAGCCTGCATCTTGCTTTTTCCTGGTGGTGGACGCCCTCAGTCACAAAACTGTCTGCACTAGGTTTTTACCGTATTTCATCTACAAATGTTCCATGACTTTGTGCACAGTTCTGTATGACATACACAAATAGATCTGCCCAGAAGGCGGAGCATTGCACACATTCTGTTTGGGTTGCGGCGCTTGGTGTGCTGTTGTGATATGTGTGGTGATTCTGCTTTTCATGACTGACTTTCTCACCCTGCTCCAGCTACTACATTCCTCTGCCATCCCCGGCTACAGAGACAGCCACTGGCATGCACTGACACACATGGCAGCACC
Organism: Neoceratodus forsteri; assembly: GCA_016271365.2. Classification (NCBI taxonomy): domain Eukaryota; kingdom Metazoa; phylum Chordata; order Ceratodontiformes; family Ceratodontidae; genus Neoceratodus; species Neoceratodus forsteri. The sequence continues at coordinate 878,995,333 of CM028130.1, forward strand.
TTCCACTTGTTTGTCTTCTGCCTGTGCACGATTCGACCGTTGGCTGCGGCTCAGGATTGCACATGTGTTCTCTTCCTTGCCGTCCCAGTGCTGCACCCTCTGCCTCATGGACAGTCTGGGTAGTACCCTAGCGGGCTCTAATGAGTGCTGCTTCTGTGGACAGTTGAGGTGCTAACCTAGCGGGCGTTACTGCTGGGTTAATCGCCGCTGACACTCCAGCACCTAACCGGTTTCCACCACTCGGGTACCTCCATTTCCCTGCTCAGTCCAGAGCCGTGTTACAAAAACGTATAAACTTTTCCCTGCCTGTCCCACAATAATGCTATCACTACAGAGACAGCAGGGGGGCTTGCGGTGGTGACGGAGCGGGCTGCTACCCTCAGGTGCCTCCATGGCCACAGCTGGTACTGACCGAGTGGGCGTTACCTGTGGCTTAATACCCGCTCGGTTTCAGTCAGCTGTGGCCATTCGGCGAATCCTGGCGCTGCATTTCAGCGGGCGAGACTGAGCCGTGTTACAAGCTGTTTTTAAACACCTGTTCCATAAAATCAGGGAGCACTATCTCCTACATGATAGTCCGTTTTACTCACAAGAAAACTTGATGTTAAAGTAAAGGTAAGACATAAGTTTCATAAGATTATCAAGCAGAATAGACTTGCATCCTTTAATTGCTTGCCCAGATTAAACCATCTTGAATTTGTTAACATAGGAACTATCTAATCTTGTTTTAAACAGTTCTATTGTAGTACTGCTTACCACCTTGAGAGGCAGGGTGTTATATATGGAAGGCACCCTTTGGCTGAACCAACTTTTCCTTTTTTTCAGGTTTCAGTGAGGTAACTCTAGCTGCAAATGATGCCATCTAGTGTTATACTTAGATTCTTTTTTTTGATATGGCCATATTCTTCCCATAAAATGTTATCATGGAGTGCCCTATAGAGCATACACAGGTCCCCTCTCAGTCTTCTATACTGCAATGTATAAATATCAAGATATTCCAGTCTTTCCTGGTATGTTAATTCATATGTTAAAATACATATTTTAAGAACATTTTGGCCTTCATAACCTGCTACCCTGGGTCGGTGACAGTCACTCTGTGTTAAAATTATACATTTTAATGCACTCCGATATGGGAGGGAAGGGATCGTAACTCTGGTTGAACTGCCAGCCAGCCGATCCCTTTCCACTTCCTGGTCTGCATGCTCTGGGGCATGCCCCATACAAGTCTATGGGGCTCTTTTTTTTTTTTTTTTTTAACTCTGTGTTTATCCTCCTACAGCCCCCAGACCCTCCTATCTCTCTGATCCCCAGGCATCCACTTTCCAACCCACTGAGGAGTCTGCCCTTAGAGTGCACGCCACCTTAATTCTACTTTCAAGTCCCCAGTTAACCCCCCGGGCGGGGTAAGGAAGGCATTCCTACCTTCCTCGGACATCAGGGAAGCATGCGTGCACAGCGGAATCTGCCCCTCTAGCATCTTGGGAGCAGAGTGGAGGATTGTCGCCAGGACCGTCTGAGGGATTTTTTCCTCTTTTCTGGTTCCCCTTTGACGGCGGCATGTAATGAGGACTAACGAGCCAACGCATGCTGAGATGTGCATCCACTCCTGTCCTCTGCTAATGTCAACCCCTTTTGTGTCCCGACCGCACACCCCCCCCCGATATCCCCAGGTGGTGGCAGTAGAGCGGGGAGGCTAACTTCCCATCTCTCCCCAGAGAAAGAGAGCAGGCCGTTAGGCGCTCAATCCTTCTCCCCCGGCCAGCGGCCCAAGTCCGTTCCCGAACCCAGGTCGCTGGCATGGAATGAGGTGTGGTGTCCAGTGCCTCAGCCCTCAGTGCCACTGGGCCGGCATGGGGCTCATTTTTGGAATGTTTTTACAGAAGTTTAAGCAAGGGGTGATCTGAAGTAGAAGAAAAAAGCATAGTAGAAAATTGTCACTATGAACATCCACTGCTGCTTCAAAAGCTGAATCACTCCAGTGGGTTGGGGGTGGGGGACACGGAGTCCACTGAGCAACCAGGGGGGATGGATTTTCTGTGTCTGGTCAAAACCACGACAGCAAACATGCATGTTCAAAAACCATGCAGTCATAACAGTGCCATGCGGTTTCGGATTCGTATATCTAATCTAGCGTGGTTTTGTACTGACCACATGGTGTGGTTTTTGACCGCGCAGTCTTGACATAGCACCTGGATTTTCAGAGCCCCTGAAATTTGTGCAGCTTTAGGAGGAAACTGGCTTGCAGAGCTAGAGTATTTCCTACAGGTGCAGTATTTTAAATGAGGAGACAGTTTATGACTGGCTCCATGATTTAATACAGCTTGCGGACAGTTTTTCACCACAGCTGCACCGAAACGGTACACCTAGTGAAACCAGGCATACCTTCTCCTGCAGCTACGCAAGCTGAAAATATGGAAGTCCGCAGGTGTGAAGATTTCAGTCTGCATCGGCCACTGCGGAGTGGGATTAGCCCCAGAAGGGCTGAAAATCTAGCTCTGGTAGTGTAAAATTATCCTTTGCTCCCTCCTGCTGTGTTATGCCTTAAAATACCTACATACATTAGGACTTAACACACAAATCAAAACACTCTGCACAACATATAGTTTTACAAATTCTGGGTGTACTTCTCCTTTAAAGGCAACATGCATTATGGTTGGGGTAAGTTGTTCTCCTTTTCTGACATTGTTATCTGTTTATATTTACCTTGAAAGCCAGTATGTTTTGTTGAAGCTGTTTTTCAAACACTGATTCATATTTTGTTGTTATTCCATCTTTGCTAGCCTTTTAATAAACCCAGTGGATGTTTCTGGTTGATGCACTACCCATAAATACCCCCTCCTCCAGCCCATAGCCTCCTGTCAAAGCACAATGAACAGCTCCCGGCCAGTGCCTCACATAGTGATATACTCTACAGAGGTAGAGAAGTATGGCTCACCACGTTTCCAACAGAATCAGTTGTAGGTTTTTTAATGCGTGGCAGAAAAGAGATAATGTCTGACCTTGTTTGCTGAGGGTAGTGGGTGGGCATTAGGGTTGACAGCTCTAAGGGAGACCCCACCACTTATCTGCCAAGGCTCCGGAGACCCAAACCCCTAATATGTTTCATTTCCTTACTATGTGCACTTTGCGTTCTTCAACCCTAGTGTCTGCATTAGGGGAGTTTGTTTTGCAATGAATTTCCCTTCTTTTAGTGATTGTGGAATCATATCCTCATTCATGCAGGTCCTGAAATGGAATAAACTGAATTTTTTCATGTCAGCCCACTTCAACCAACGCAGTATGTAGCTCCATCAGGCCTTGACGCACAAGTCAACCCCTTGTGAGGGAAGGCTCCCCAGCCGACTACAGGGTATCGTCTGTGCAGCAGAACACTGTGCAGTCCCTTCCCAAGATAAGAGCAGTGGCGCATGACAGTGGTGGCCCAAAGCTTTGTGCTGCCTCCACAGGCTTGTTCCTGAATTCAAGTCAGTGGCATGGGAACATAACACGCCAACTGCTGGGCCAAAGGTCAGCCCTGCACACAGTGTTTTTTCATAACTGTATTTTTACCCCAAATTTTCAACATAGTCTTTTATGACTGCCCCCTTCTGAACATGGCAAGTGTCATTTATAAAATACTGTCTGAAACATCATTTTGCACCACAAGTGCAAAAACACGTTTTGGGCAGGATTTGATAAACAACAGTTGTCACATTCCTGAGATGGTTTGAAAAAATGGCTATGCTGAAGATTTGGGGTCCAAATATTGAAAATGACCAAAGTTATGAGTGAGCATTGACAAATTTCAATGTATTTTAATAACGTTGTTGTTTTTTAATATTTTGACCCTACATTTTCAACATAGTCTTCTTATGACCCCACCTCATGAACCCAGGACCCCAGAAGACATTGATGGACAATTTTCTTTGTTTCGGCATAAACAAAAAATAATAAATTGAAAGAAAAACTATATGGAACTGTTTTCTTTATTACATGTATACTTGTCAGCTGTTCAGTGTCCCAGAAGGTGGGCACCCTGGTGTTAATACATATGGATGGGGAGACTGATGGGTTCTAATAAGGGGAGGTTCAAGTATGGCAGCACCAAGGGTGGGCACCCTGATACTGCTCAATATTGGGGAAGGGGGATTGCAGACAAGCACTGGAGGTTGGGCACCCTGGTGTTGGAAAAAAATGCATGCACATACAGCAGCGGGATTGGGCATTAGCCATCGTAAACAGTGTCAGTAGAGAGACTGGCTACCAGCTGGTGGAATTGGGTACCCACCAGCTGTTCTTTATACAGTGACACAGATCAAAAGGAAGGGGGTACTGGCCTTTGGAATTAGGCACCCTCCTGCTGTTTCCAAAACATGTGACTTGGGAGGGAGTGGGATATGGCGCCTGCCAGCCTTTTTGTGTAAGAGGTCAAGATGAGGCGATATTCTATATATAGCCGCAGGTGGTAGCAGTGTGATCTAAAGTGATCTCTTCACACTGAGGCTAACAGAAGCAGTTAGAAGGAAATCACTTTTAATTTCCAGCCAGCTGACAAAAGCAGTTTTAAGAAAATCACTATTGATCATTTCACTGACACAGAAAAAAAACAAGCATTTGTCAATAATGAATGTTTGCTTGCTGGCATCAGCAGTGGAAAGTGCAGGAGTTAGACAGATGCAGTATAGGAATGGCATTGAAATATTGAACTGACGCCAAGTCCACCCTCACCCTGCAGAGATGGACAGGCATTGAAGTGTGCCTTTGGGTTGTCACCCATGACGGTCACAACATTTCACCTCACCCTACCCTTCAGACACTGACAAGTGTCGAGGTGTGCCTTGGGGTGTTTGGGCTTTACATTCACCTCATTCCATAAGGAAATATGCTGAAATGGGTGCAGTATAGGAGAATGGGGTGGTCTCTGGGGGCAAAGGGTCCAAGGCGCACCTCGATGCCTGTCACTGGCTGAAGGGTGGCGGTGGGGGTTGCAATGGCATGAGCATTACTGTCAACAATCCCAAGTCACACCCCTGACACCTGTCAGTCCCTACAGGGTAGAGCATTATGGTAGAAAACCCTAATGTCCTGGGCATTTCCTGGTATTTTTACTCTAAGTTTTCAACATGGACTTTTTGTGACCCCACCACATGAACAGTGACACTATCAGTTTGTTACGCGAAAGGTAATTTTGCACAGCGACTGCGCCATTTGGTGCCACAGGTTCAAAAACACATTTTGAACAGGATATGAAAAGTGACAGGTGCACTGATAATGAGGAGGTGTAAAAAATGGCAATGTTGCAAATCTGGAGTGAAAATATAAAAAAAAAAGGTGACGTCACGAGAGTGCATAGAAACTGCGCAATGTACACCCGTAATGTAATTAGTTTGAGGTTGTTTTACAGCAGGTTTTCAACATAGGTATTTTGGGACCTTCGCTCATGAACAGTGCCACTGTGATTTTCTTAATCTATCCCGAATACTAATTTCCCACAGCGACCACGCTATTCTGTGCTTGAAGTGCGAAAACACATTTCAGCCAGGGTGTGAAAAATGACAACTGTACTGTTCATAAGGAGGTGTGGAAAAATGTCGATGTTGAAAATCTGGACTGAAAATATTACAAATTCGTGAACTTACGAGGGTGCGTGGAAATTGCGCAATGCACGCACGTAACACAGTCATTTTATGGACTTTTGTCACCAAATTTTCAACATAGCCATTTTAACACATCTGCTCATGACTAGTGTCACTGTGATTTTCTTAATGTGTCCCAAATATTGATTTCGCAAACCGACCAGGCCAATGTGCGCTACATGTGCGAAAACACATTTTGAGCGAGATGTGAAAAATGACAGCTGTACTGTTCATAAGGAGGTGTGGCAAAATGGCAATGTTGAAAATCTGGAGTGAAAATATTACAAATTCTCAAAGTTATGAGCGTGCATAGGAACTGTGCAACACATGCTCTTAAAACACTCATTTCTAGGAATTTCTTCACCAAATTTTCAACGTAGGGTTTTTGAGAGCCTACCTCATGCCCTTTGACACTGTCATTTCATAATTCCGCGTAGAAAGGTGGTTCTGCGCAGTGACTGCGAAATCACCTTTCGGGACCAAATAACACAATGACAGTGACTGAGTTCATGAGGTGGGGTCCCAAGAACCCCATGTTGAAAATTTGGTGAACAAATTCCCAACAATGCTGAAGATATGCACCAAAGTTGAAAAAAAAAAAACATTTATGCCATTATACAGCTTACCGGCATTTCTTCAGTTCGCAGTCGGCTTTGAAGAGTGCAGATGTGTTCCCAGTCCACCGAAGACCGTCGCACCTGCCTCCGGAGGTAAGTATGGGGTGAGGTGGGGGCATGGGGAGGTGGGGTACTCAGAGGGTGGCATGGGTTTTGGGACGGGGGGGGCAAGACAGTCAGCGAGGGACCTTTTTTTCTTACAGGTGATTTTTTTTTTGTTGAAAGATGACGCTGGACTGTTGCCACGCTGGGGTTGGCTCCCACATGGCACCTGGAAGTCTGTTGGGGGGGACAGTGGAGCCAACGGGGATTGGGCACCCCCATTGGCCATACGGCTGTTTGCCACGCTGGGGTGGGCTCCCAGTGTAGCACCTGGAATTCTGTTGGGGGGGCGCAGTGGAGCAGACAGGGGATTGGGCACTCACGGGCCATACAGTGTGTGTATGGGGAGCGATGAGCATGCTGGGTGGGCTCCAGCTACATTGGGTGTTTATTGGGGACAGAGTTGTCTATGAAAGCTCTTCAATGCAGTGCCAACGGTAGGCAGTTTACATACTGCCGACAGCAGTAGATAAATGCCTACACATTACCACCGCTGATTGTAGCAGTGTTTTGCCTGGAATAGTACGCAACTGCATCTAAACTGCTGTCATAGACAGCTCGGACATTTATTGGTGCAGTGAGACCGCACCTGTGACAAAGAGCAGGGCATTGGAAGCGAGGTGGCACGCCTACGAAACTTCGTATGGTGGCACTATGTTTCTTGCACATGTGTGCACGCAAACATAAAAACTATCCTTAATCAGAATGTTAGTTTTTTTAAACTGTTCAGAAAATGAGAATTTTTTAATTTAGGCGAGTGAGTCTTCATTTGGGTTAATTTTAGTATTTTTGCAAATGTGGGTTAATTTTAGTGTTTTTGCTCCCCTGTAACTT